>CM029917.1:8698006-9948006 GCA_017639245.1 Myiopsitta monachus
TTCTCCTTCCCACTGTAAATCGAGTGTGAGTCACTCGTTGATAGGTGACATTGAGGGGGAGGCAAGGAGTAAGTTTAATTTCACAGCACGTTTCCTCCCTCTCATCAGCTGGCAAGCAGCTATCTGCAGTCTGAACATTGCTTAACTGTCCTCACAGCTAATCAAACAGAACTAAAAGCCCATTAAAACCTCCCCAAAATCCCCCCAAAAACTACTGACTGGGTTAATTGGTGTCGTTATTTAGAAACAGCATAATTTTAGAGTAGAAACTGTTGCAATAGAACAGTTAGTATTTTATATTCTCTTAACAATGCGTAAGCTATACAGCCGAAATCCACCTGGAGTGGGCCAGAATCCTGAATCAGAGGACAGAGGAGGATTAATAGTTGAGGAAAGTTCTATTAGCTACTTGTTCAATTGATAGTCAGGATGTACCTCCACAACATCACTTTTATACTGGCATCGTAAATAATCTACTCTTTTAATTACCACTAAAGTATTCAAATAATAAGTATAGCATGTGGCCAAAGCAGGAGAAAGCATTCAGTTCTCTTTCATAAATGGGATATTAGACTGCAGAATGATCAGGTCTCCAGGACTACTTCTAAGTGATTTTCTCAGAGCCAATGGCATTCAGCTCAATGCGAAATGTTTGTTCCCGTTTGAAGTTCTAAGCAGCTGTCCATGGCATTTTGTACCATATTGCCTTTGTTTTTTCTACTTAGGTGAGAAACTGGTGCCAGGAGCTCGGGAAGTCCTCACAGAAATCTTTAAAAGCTGTGTCCATTCTGAGCAAATGCTGAGCCTAACTCCAGCCAAACCCATTAAGGTTGCTGATATCTATCTTAGTAAGGAGCAGATAAATTCTCAGACTCCTGGAAACCTTCTTCACTTGTTCTTCACAAATGTCCGCCCTCCAAAGAAGGTGCTGGAGGACCAGCTTACTCAGGTAGTGCTTGGAAAATGCTTTTTCAGCATCTTTCTTGTGTTATTTGAAAGCATGGGGTAATTATCCACTTTCTGTCTTGGAAGATTTTAAGGAAATACGGTGTGCCCAAGCCGAAATTTGACAAGAGCAAGTACAACAAGGCAGGCAAAGAACAGCACCCAGTGAAGGTTGTGAGCACCAAGCGCCCGGTTACTAAACCACCTACAAAGGAGAAGTCTATGCTCAACAGTGTCAGGTTGGTGCCTTCAGCCTTTCAGGAGTTGCAACACGTTTGATTTCCCTTTAGGAATCCAGTTTTTTATATCCCCTCTCTCTGTATTCCAATGTATGGATTGGAAGAGGGAAATGTAACTTTGAGATTATAGAAGACCTTTAAGGAACATTTTGGTTTCTTGAACGAATCAAAGCAAGCTTTCATCCTAACATTCCGTTTGTCCCTCAGCCGAACAGCCTTAAGTGAGAAGAAACCTACTGTAAAGCCCAAATCTCCTGAGAAGAGCAAACCTGAAGAGAAGGACCCTGAAAAGTCTCCCACAAAGAAACAAGAAGGTAGCAGCTGTATGGAGTTCTGTGGTATTCCATTGTAGTAAAGAAATACGTTTTTTGTGTTGATATGCTTATATGATGTCATGATAGATTTGATTTGTCCTTGGCTTTAATGAGGCTAACTGAATTACTTTAGCGATTTAAAATGCTGCTTTGATTTGTACATCTAAATCTGGACGCAATGTAAGTGAAGGCAAACCATGCTCATGCAACAGTGTGCAGTAGGCCATGTCAGTGCATTGGGTGGAGAACTGGCTTCCCAAGAGGGGTAATTTTGAGGCTTTTTTTGTACAGTGGGGGGTAAGGATATCATGGGCTTGAACTAGGTGGGTTTAAATCATGTTGCTCAACTTAGATAGAAAAATTATATAGTTACAAGAGGAAAACTGGATGAAAGAGAAGCTTCAGATGCCTCATAACTAGTCATAATACATGGAGGAAATGCCATGACAGGAATAAGTTCCAGGTTCTCGCTTGATATTTGTTTCTTCAGTCAGGTAGAAGGGTGAATAGACACAAGCTTGGACTCTGCTCTTCATTGTAGGAAATGCCAGGTTAGTTCAGAAGAGAGGAATTTCAGCATTCAGCTAAGTACGGATTCTTGATACCTGGTTAGGTCCATCGGTGGAGCTATTCCAGAGGGCAGCTGGGGAATTGGTGTCGTTGAAAGGAAAGAATGAGCAGCATTTACCAAAAGCCAGATTGGACCTGAATAACATGTTTAGAGCTACTGGAGAGACCAGCCATGGTGGGATGGGTAGAACCAGGAGGAAGCTGGCAGGTGACACCTCATATGCAAACCATTTTCCTATGTGGTGTGTAAACTCTGTAGTAAGTCATTAACTATTTGATGGTTGTATCTTTGCTGTCAGTTCCTGAGGAGAAGTATTTGACCCTGGATGGATTTCACAGATTTGTGGTTGATCGATCTAAACAGGACATCCGTAGTGTGTGGAGAGCTATTCTGTCCTGTGGATATGATCTGCATTTCGAGAGGTGGGGTTTGCAAGTCTGTTTGTAAAGGTGATGCTGATTCATTGTGCTGACTCAATCCCAAATGTTCCTACCCCGAGTAGCTTTAACCAGTGTGTGGTTGTTTCTTAAAACATACTTGGAAAGTCACTGCTGTCAAAATGCAGGTTCTGACTTTCTTATACACAACATAGCTAACAAAATCATATGCCATGCTGTCCTTCATAGCTTCCAAATGGACAATACATAGGCCCGGTGAGCACTGTAGATGCACCTGCATCTGGTTTTCTTCCACAACAGCTTCCTATTCTGTGCACTGGGTGGTTGTTTAAACTGGCAGTGCTGCTGCTGGGTCAGTGGTCATGTAGAAGAGGGCACAGTGATTTCCTTGTTAATATTGTACAGGAAGAAAGTCCCTTAAATGAATCCTCCTTATCTCCCTGTGTCAAGCCACAAGCTAATTGCCACATCCCCTTCTCCTTTAGTCTGCTTCAGAGCATAAAGAAGATAGTGCAGTGAGTGAGCTTAACAGGCAGTTCCTTTTGTCTTATTAATTAATGACAATGAGGCAAAGCAGATGATAAATCAGTTCTTATTCTCAAGCTGGAATTTCTGTAAGGAAACAGCTCTGCTTAAGAAATAGGGAGAGAAGCAGAAAAATCCTGGTGTTGCGCTCAACATGCTCTTAGTAAGCAGTACTGCAGTTAGGTTTCAACAGGTCTTACACCTTTTATGTTTCAGGTGTGCCTGCATTGATGCAAGACATGCTCAGAAAGCATCCCGCAAATGGACCCTGGAAATGGATGTAGCCCTTGTCCAGTACATTAACAGGCTTTGTCGTCACCTTGCCATTACACCAGCACGACTCCATCCCCATGAAGTTTATTTGGATCCAGCTGATGCAGCAGATCCTAGGATTTCCTGTCTCTTGAGTATGTATGGATGGTTTGCATAGGGGCTTTCCTCACTGGGTAGTGCTCCTGAACAACCTGGCTGCCACTCAGGCAGCTGAAATGTTCCTTTGGAGGTTGCAGATTGGCCTCTGTGGGCAGAGGGGAGCACTGAGTCTGGGTCTTCTCTCTCTGTCCCTGGATGTGCTTGGGCACTGTGGTGCCTTTGGCAGCATTGTTAGAAACACGCTGTGCTGTTCTCTGCTCTCCAGGCACACATCCTAGATCAGGGTGGAGGAGCAAGTTATCTGGTGAGTTCAGCTTGGAGGGGGAAGAAAGGTTGGGTTTCACGTCTGGACCTAGGCAGGCTTTATTCCCCTGAATCCTGTTCTAAGCACTAAGTTCCTTTAAAACAATCTCCAGATAATGCAAATTCAGTGATGCTAAAAGACACCCGGAGTCTCTTGATCCGAGAAGGAACATCATGGATCATGGCTGTTCTTGCATCTTGAGTCCTCTAGTTAATGTGCAGGCATCAGCAGGAGGCTTGTGCAGCTCCTGGAGTGAATCTGCTGGGAAGGTGGGCTTTGCAGTAGGTAGGGGATTTCTTTCTGACTGGGTGTTTCCCACCTCAGATGTTCCTGTTGAAAGCCTACGCCTGCGGTTTGCACTGCTCCAGTCTCTCAACACAACCTTGGAGACGTTCTTCCTGCCGCTGGTGGAGCTTCGGCAGACAGAGATGTACGCGAACAGCATCGCTGCACTGCTGCAGGAGGCCAAAGGTCAGATCCTGGGGAACGTGATCTATTGGCATCCTCCTTGTCACTGAAATTGTATAATAGGAGAGATCAAGAAAATCCTTATCAGGCATCAGCATTTAAAGTCATTTTTACAAGCCTCCATTAACAACAAAGAAAATCAAGATTTAGGTCGTTACATTTCCCAAACTTGTTTTCTTCTGGAGAAGAAGATACAGAATTCACCAGAGGTATCAGTGTGTGTAAGTGGCTTTTGTATTGGCCCAGCTAGAAAAACACCTTATAAACCCAGCAAGGGGAAGTGAAGAGTATTCCGAGATGTGTTGTTATAGAGCCTCTATTCCTGGTGCAATGTGACAGCCCTGGTTTTTATCCTGTTTTGTTGCCTCTACCATTACTGTCAAAACATCTCAGATTCCTGAGAGCTATTGGCAAAGTGCTTCCGATTTGCAGAAATTCGCTCTGTGTTCTGGTGGGGTTGCTGGGATCTATTTATATACCATTAGAATTGTGTCCAGCAGTGCTCAAACCCACTGCACTTCTTCCAGTAAACATCAGTAACGCATACTTCAAGTGAAAAAGATGTGGGTTAGCCATATCTTACCCACCTGATGAAGGTGGAATTGTTCTGCCATTGTCCGTTAGAGAGTTTCAGAAAACAAGATTGTAGAAGGATAAATGAACTACACTGAAATGTGTTTCTTTCTTTAGGTTTAATCTTTTATGACACGAAAGTAACTGTAATGAACAGAGTGCTGAATGCCACTGTGCAAAGGACTGCTGATCATGCAGCTCCAGAAATCACCCTGGATCCCTTGGAAATCGTTGGAGGTATGGGAAACATTGCTCCTGTTCAGAATCCGTTTGAACCCACTGCAGCAAGTTGGGTCTGTTTAACCAAGCTTGGTTATTAATGCAAACTACTCTGAGCATGAGGATTGTAATTGTACCTCTCATTTGTAACCAGGGGAGATCCGTTCCTCAGAGAACTCCTACTTCTGCCAGGCTGCGCGGCAGCTCGCCTGTGTGCCATCCTCACAGCTCTGCGTCAAACTGGCCAGCGGGGGAGACCCTACCTATGCTTTCAACATCCGCTTCACAGGGGAGGAGGTTCATGGAACGAGTAAGTTGAGATCCAGGTGATTGGTGACATCAGGTACAGTCATGAGAACTTACTCCAGGTGGAATCCAAGTCTTCACCAGACCGTGCCTCATGTTAATTCCAGAGCAGCGTTACCATTGTGGTGTTTGTAGTCGTGCAGATGGAAAAGAGTGAAGCTTCCAAGAATTCAGCAAGCCAGCTGGTTGATTTCCATCTTTGCCAATACATCAGGAAGGGTGGCTGCAGCTCTGGCTGCAGCAAGTAAATAAAGCAATAATAAGTTGTTAAAAGCATTTAGTAAGAATGTCTCTTCAGGTGGTTTTGGTGCTTGGCCATGGTAAACCCCCACTGTGCTGAGAACAAAGATGTTTGGGGTTTTTTTAAGCACTTTCTTTTTAGCAATGGGCTGGGTAACATCACTGTGGGTTTTATGGTTAAAGTGATGTGAGGTTGTGTAGCCAGTAGATTAAGGTGCCATTAGGTACTCGTAAGAGATGCATTATGTAATGTAGCCATCACTGGAATGGAAAGCATTAACAACTAAAAATGCCCAAGCGAGGTGGCTCTGAGAATTGCTTTCAGTGTGCCTTCAGAAGTATGAACTTCTCCTTGTCCCAGCCAAGTTGAAAAGACAGAAGATGGGAACTGAGTGTGATCAGGGGCTTGTTCCTTTCGAAACTGTCCTTAATTTTTGCATCTTCCCCTTTCTTATAAGGCAATGTACAGCATTTCTTGTAATCTATAAATAACTTTCATGTGACTGGTTGAAAGAATGAACCTCGCAAAGGAACAGACCGTTAACTGCTCTGATTTCACTGACCCTCCGTGGACAGGCTTCTTGTGACACAGGAGCACTGCTCTTCCACAGAAAGCTTTGAGCAATAATCGTGCTTTGTTCAACAAGATTACTGCATCTTCTCCTGACACTGTTTTCATTTGTGAGGCTTCGTTTTATAAGATAATCTCTATGTGGATGCTGTCCAGCTCCCTTTAGATACCGACTCCTTTTGGGGTTGCTGGCTCCCTTGCGTCAGCATGGGTTGATCTGCTCCAGGAAGAGACTTGATTCAAGCAAGAGCTGAGGAAACGTTGCTTTGCAGATCTGGTGAATAATTGATAGGGTATCAAAGCCAATATCAGCTGTGTCACACAAAATGGACTGCTGCTCGCCCAGTTAGCGCTGCCTCTGTGTGCTGACGGGAAGAGGTTCTTCAGGGAGATTCATGGGGGCACATGGGGTTAGGGAAGAAAAACCCAAAGTGAATTTTGTGTTGCCATTTAGTGTCATCTGTAGTTGTGTAAAAGAAAACTCCTCAGTGAGCCTCTTTGATGCCTTCTCCCAAGGGGAATACTTTTCTTTTAAGGTCTGTAGTGCTTATAGTGCTTATTCGACAGAATATATATGGAGATAAATGTTACATCTACAGCTCAGCATCTGTAATAATTTGAGGCACTGCCTCAGTGCTGTGAGCTTGGAGAGGCTCCGCTGTGGTGAAGACAGCACCATTCATCTTCTAATCAAGTAACAAATCCCATTTGCGGCCCCACTGGTGTAACAAATGTTGGTGCTAATCTTGCACAGGGTGTTGGAAGACAAAGCAGCACTTAGGAGCTCAGCAGGAAGTAGTTCAATGGGTATTTATTACGTGTATTTAGACCATTTACATGTGGACTTGCACATGAGTAGTAAGCTGGTGTGGCTGGCATCTACCCCAGCCACGTATCTCTGCATCCAGAGGTGAAGGGCGTAATCTAAGGCTTGAAACATGATTTCAGGAATGGCAAATTCGGGGTTGAAAGGCAGTGAATGAGCCCGAGGGCATTTCATGACTTTGCCCCTCTCTCTTGCAGGTGGATCTTTCCGTCACTTCCTTTGGCAAGTCTGTAAAGAGCTGCAGAGCTCCTCACTCTCCCTGCTCCTCTTGTGCCCCAGCTCTGCAGTCAATAAGAATAAGGTGTGACAATCTCAGTGCAAGAAATGAACTTGCTTTTCTTTCTTTGAATGCACGTGTTTGAACTGCAGTAGAACACATTCAGTCAGTGATAGAGAGAAGCTTCAAGTCCATTTCACCTGGTCCTGAAGGTCCTCAGAAGCAGCCATGGAGTCAGAGCTGCAAAGTGGAACAGAATTAAGACTCCTGGTTGAAGGCTCACTTAAAGTGAATCTGGTTCAGTTGTCTGGGTTAGAGGTTGTCTGTCCCAAACTAGTGAGGTCATATTCTGCTGCTATTACTCTGGGAATGTCGACAGGAAAGTCAGTCGCATTGCTAGTAGAATAAGATGCTCCATCTGTGCTATTTAATGCATATTTAGTGCAGTAGATGTATTACAGAAACAAGATAAAGCTTATGGCCCAAAGAATTTACAGTAGTTGAGGTACAGTTCCTTCCTAGGAATACTCGGAGCAGGAAACAGATCATTCCCCTCTGCTTAAGACCTACTACATGGCAAACCTGGCTTTGCATGTCCAGACTGTATTTCGGGAACATTCCACAGCTGAAATACTTAGATACCAAACTGATAATACAGAGAAGTCCTGTGATTGCTGCTTAACAGCTTGTGACAGCGGGGCTCTCGAGGACACCAGCTCTACGGTATTGCTTCTGACCAGTAAGTGATAACACGACATAATCTCACTGTGTAAGTGAGACAGGCTCCATGCCACACTGAGCAAATCCATCTGTGGCCGAAAGGGACAATGTCCTTTTGTGGGCAGCGTTCATCACGTTCAGATCAGGGTTTCACAAGCCTGGTAACCTGCTCTGTTCTCTCAGGGGAAGTACATCCTGACTCCCAGCCCCATCACCTATGCGGAGGAGCAGCTCTTCCACTTCTTCGGGCAGCTCTTGGGTATTGCGATCCGAGCAGACGTTCCTCTGCCGCTCGACCTCCTGCCCTCCTTCTGGAAGACCCTGGTGGGAGAGCCACTGGATCCAGATGTTGATCTCCAGGAAGCTGACATCCTCACCTACAACTACGTCAAGAAGTTTGAGAACGTATGTAACCTTTTCCCTCTTCCCTCCTTTCCACACAAGCACATTGCTCCAGTAGGCCCTGATGTTCCTGCCTGCCCAGTGTGGAAGCCATTGGCTTCACAGCCAGCAGCTGGTGTTCATGTGAGCAGGGTCATGAAGTGTTTTGACTCCTCTCGGATGCAGGATTTGACATACTGATGGCTTGGAAGAGCTGCTCATCTCCTCCAGTGCCAGGCACGGTGGAGTTCAGGCTTCTCAAGTGTTACTGGGACTTGGCAATCAGTGTTGAACCAGTAAAGAACCACCAAAGCCATCCCTGGCCTTCACTGTCCACAGTGTCTCCCGATGATGGAGCGAGTGCACTTTGTGCCCTGTAGCGAGCGCATGAGCCCAGCGCAGTGCGATGTGCTGGGCGGCAGCTCCTAGTCCTGTGTTTCGTGACAGATAAACGACGAGACGGAGCTGGAAGCTCTGTGTGCAGAAATTGCTTCCCAGCATCTGGCAACGGAGAGCCCCGACTGTCCGAACAAACCCTGCTGCAAGTTCACCTACCTGACCATGACAGGGGAGGAGGTGGAGCTGTGTCCACGAGGCCGGCACATTCCAGTGGGGTAAGAAACAGCAGTGTCCTCCTTGGCAGGACACTGCACTGGGTTACGTGGCAAAGAAGCATCTCTTGGAATTGTTTTCCAAGCACCAGGCTCTCCAGAGGTGCTTTTGTAATGAGCTGAAGGCTGGAAGGATCTGGGAATTCTTTACAATTGGCAGGAATGTGGAATCACTGGTGCCATTTACTGCCTTTTGCTCTGTAGAGGCAGGTGAAGGGTAGTGCTGCTCCACTTTGTGCAGGTGTCAGTGAGCACCCACAGGTAGGAGGGGTGTGAGAAATGAGTGTGAGAGGAAAGAGGAATTGAATTGGGAAGCATCAGGATGCGCTTACCTTAGTGCTCCCTCCTGGTTATTCAGAAGCAGAGACTCCCCTTAAAGCCTCTGTAACAGTGTGGTTGAGGCAGGAGGGCTCCAAGACACTCTCCTTTCCCAGCCTGAATCCCTGCCCTTGCAGGTGGGAGAACAAGGACGTGTATGCGACAGCGATCCGGAGCCTGCGGATGCGGGAGCTGCAGACGCCGGAGTGCATGACCGCGGTGCGCGCTGGCCTGGGCTCCATCATCCCCCTGCAGCTCCTGACCACACTGACCCCTCTGGAGATGGAGCTGAGGACCTGTGGGCTTCCCTACATCAACCTGGAGTTCCTCAAGGTGAGAAGAGCTGCAGCTTCTGCGGCAAAAGGTGTCTGCCCTCCCCTTCCAAGCCTTTGAAGTGTAAGTGGGGAAGATTTCCGAAGGGAGAAGGAGGGAACACCCTGCTCTTTCCCCCCAGGCACACACCATGTACCAGGTGGGCCTGATGGAGACCGACCAGCACATCGAGTTCTTCTGGAGCGCACTGGAGGTGTTCACGCAGGAGGAGCTCTGCAAGTTCATCAAGTTCGCCTGTAACCAGGAGAGAATCCCCTTCACGTGCCCATGCAAGGACGGGGGCCCCGACACTGCCCACGTCCCCCCGTACCCCATGAAAATCGCCCCCCCTGATGGAGCTGCAGGTGAGTGACCAGGGGCTGCCAGGGAGAGAGAATCCATCCTGCTCACAGCTCCCTGTTCTCCATTTAAACTGGTGGTGCATGCGCAAGGACTGACACACAGGGACAGGCCAAGGGGAATGGCTTTAACTGCCAGAGGGGAGACTGAGATGAGCTCTGAGGCAGAAGCTCTTCCCTGTGAGGGTGCTGAGGCGCTGGCACAGGGTGCCCAGAGAAGCTGTGGCTGCCCCATCCCTGGCAGTGCTCAAGGCCAGGTTGGACACAGGGGCTCGGAGCACCCTGCTCCAGTGGAAGGTGTCCCTGCCCATGGCAGGGGTTGGACCTGGATGAGCTTTAAGGTGCCTTCAATTCAAAGCAGTCTGGGGCTCTGGGAAAAGAGAGGCAGGTTGTTATGGCTGTAAATAAGGAGAGAATTTGGGTTTAAACCATGAAAAAATACAATTTAAGATTTAATTTCAATTTATTTAAATATTAATTTTAATTTCAAACGTTGCCCTCTGAAGACACTGAGACGTGGCACAGGGTTTGCCTTGGATGCCGTTAAAGGGATTGGGAGGGACGTTGGCTCCATGGCTGTGGAGCAGCACGGAAGGTGGTTGCCAGGCTGGGGTTTGACGTCGCTGCTTCTCCCTGGGGGCTCGGGCAGCGAGGGGCAGTGCCGGTGCATCCAACCCCTTCTGGCCCCTTCCCCGCAGGGTCTCCAGACTCGCGGTACATCCGCGTCGAGACGTGCATGTTCATGATCAAGCTCCCGCAGTATTCCTCGCTGGACATCATGCTGGAGAAGCTCCGCTATGCCATCCACTACCGGGAGGATCCCCTCAGCGGCTGAGGGACCCGGAGGGGCCTCTGTGGGATGGTTCCAAGGCACCGCCACCGTTGGAAACCCCTCGATTCCCGTACGGACGCCTCCTGTGACGCTGAGGGATGAGCTGGAGGTTAATTTATTTCCTGACCTTTCTGTTCCCGTTGATTCCCGGAGGACATTTTGTATTCGTAGACTTTGTGGTGGACTTGGTTATTTCGCTGCCTTGTTTGTGGAATATTTGTAGGATAGTTCAGTAAAGACCACTTTGTGTCTGAGTTAATTCCGACCAACCTCTCCCCATGCACCTTTCTGATTTGGTAACTTGGAAGGAGACCGCCCCATTGCCAACACCACGCAAGCGAGGGGGGGGCCGAGACCGGGAGCGCTCGGAGGTGAAGGCTCATGGATCGCTCCCCCCCGGAGTGTGTTTTGAGTTCAAAACTGGGAAAACCGGAAAACCGGGCTGTTGGGAGGGAACGGCCTCGGGAGCGGAGCCGCTGCCGCTCCTGCCGCGGGCAGAGGCCGCGCACAACGCCTGGCAGAAGCTTCTGGAGCAAAGCGTGTCCTGGGCTCGGGCTGGGTCGCTTCTGCCGTTGCCTTGTCCTTGTGTTTAACCAAGCAGCAAGCGCAGGCGTCGCTGCCGGGTCCGTGGGGGTTTCAGCTGGACACTGGGATTGGGAGTTATAACAGAGAACAGTGGAAGGGCTGTGATTGAGTCGGGTTCTTGCCCTCGATGTTCTTGGCTTCTGCTTGGCTTCGTAACTGAGTAATTTATTGTAATTAAAGTATTAGCAGAGCAAAACGGTTCCTCTCTCTATGGCGCGAGAGCCACAGCCCCGGCTCCGCTCTGACTTCATCCTCGTCCCGAGCGAAGGATCAGCACGTGGCCGCGCACCCGGAGCTCAGTTTGTACTCGCAAATGGTCTTTCTCCACGAACACATTCTCCTGGCACCGTGGCAACAGGAGGAGGATGCGGCGGGGGAAGGCACCGCCTCCTTTGGAGATAAAGCTTCTGGTTTATGCGGGAAGATACCGGCAGCCTCTGGAGAGAGCAGTTCCCTTCGCTTCACTCCTGTACGGGGTGAGAGACGTTCAGGGGCGCTGCAGAAACCCCGTTGTGTCGTCCTTCCCTGGTGCGTGTTGCCCCTGCACAAGGATGGCGTTGCTGTGGTCAGCGCCTGCAACCCAACACAAGCAGGAACCAGGAGCGGTGATGGACGTTGCTGCTCGGCTCAGCACCGCGTGAGTGAAGCTCAGGGTCGCCCCATCCCTCTGTGCTCAGCACACATCGGCCATGTGAAGGTCAGCGCTGGTGCGGGTGTCGCTGCACCTCCGGGTTGGTGTTACCCATCTCTTTAAAGACACCGTACGCTGATGGGGCTCAGCGGTGGTGATGGGAGTGGAAAAGCTGTATTTATTGTATATTACTGTGAATATTGGGAACGGTGCGTGTGTGGTACGTGGAAGATACAGCGTGAGTAAGAAAGCAAAGCCTGCACGAGTGTGTGTGTTCTTGTGAGCGAATGGAACACGTGGGCAACAGCTGTAGAGGTAGTTGGTGGCGTGCGGAGTCTCCGAATCCCGTGGTTAGGAACGCTGTTGTCACCCTCCGCTGTGTCCTGCCCCTGCCAAGGAACAGGCGCACAGAGGAGGAATATTTACTCTTGATTCTTGTCCGTTTCCTGGTAGAAGCATAAATGTAGCTGAGAAGTCACTGGGAGTAAGCGCGAACGTGGAGTTTACAAAGAGCAGGGGCAAAGCGAAGCAGAAGGAAGGGCTCGGAGCAGCCTCGTCCCGTCGGGATGCGCGTTCCCAGGCCCGTGCTGCCGGGCAGCAGTTGGGTTTCTCTCTGAGGGTTGGTTTGAGTCGGGTGTAAATCTCCGATCCCGAGGCTGAACTGCTCCGGGCGGGCTGGCGGGCACGGACCTCGGTGCGCCCGTGCTTCCCACCGTGGCTGCTGCTGTGAGCAAGGAACCGCTGCTGCTGCCCGCCTCCTTCCCGTGAGCCGGAGCGGCCCGAGCCCGCTGCCTGCCCTCCAGGAGCGTCTGTGCCGCCACTTGATCCGTATTTATTACAGTTAATTATTTATGATGACAAATACCGAACTCTCGGTCGATGCCGTTTACACCTCGTGGTGTAAATGAAGCCGCTGAGCCCGGACCGGCGGCGCCAGCACCACCCTTCATGGACTCCGGTTCCTCCAGGAGCAGGGCGCCCGCGCTGGAGCTGAGGTTGGCTCCAGGGTTCCATGCTCCAAGGAAGGAAGCGCTGCAGCGGTTCGACTGTCGCTCAAATGGCCTTTTAATTACAGCTTTTCTAATCATCATTACTTCCTCGTGCTTTAACTGAACTCGACATTGTCTGTAATAGGCTTGTTTGTCACAGCAAAGATCCGTTTGTGATGATTATTATTATTTTTTAATATATATTCATTCAGAATGTAAAATTATACTTAAATAATGGAAAACTGCTGGCCCTGGGCCGTGGTTCCAGGTGGATTCGTGTCCACCTGGGTCCTGCGCGCGGCGTTAACCTGGTCAGTGCTTTGGCCATGGAGTGTACACTGCATAAAGGTGATTCCTGCCCTCCCTTTGGCTGTCCTGTGTCCTCCTTTGGGGCTGGAGGTCACTAAAGATGCGTAAGGAAACCCTCCACTGCTGGGGCTGCAGGGTAACTGCTTTAAAACCCCACTTTTGGGGGGTCAAGATGCTGTAAGTTGTATTTACTTGAACCAGAACTGGCACTGTCTCGCACCATCGTGCCGGTATGTCTCTTCACCCACCCCAGAAGCCCTTCACTGAGCCCCAGTGGCTTTCCCCAGAACTGCCACTGGGTTTAAATACCTTTCTTCTGCTATTCCTGTACAAATAAACCCTGAACTTTGGTGGAAGCACCACAAAACGACTTCATTGTAGAAGCAGGATTCTCTCCAACCCTTGTCCTTTGTGCTGTGGCCTCTGTGGCAGTGCCAAGGCCTCCGGCACCAGCCCTGCCCTAAAGAGTGATGGGCTTATGGGCCTTGTTCGTGCCATCTGTGCTACCTGATTAATAATGGCCATGGGCATCAGCCTCATTAAAGCTGCAGCTTTCCCATTACCTATCCCCACAGCACAGGGGATGCGAACACCAGCAGGGACCTAATGCAGGTAAGGACAATGCAGCGCCAATGGCCACTGTGTCGCTTCAGAACAGACCACTGCTGCACGAGGTTCGGGGACAGCATTAGAGAGTTTATTACAGGGAGTATTAAAAGCCTGGACTCCAGCACAGCAGGGGAACGCGTTTGCAAAGCCTCCATGGGCTCAGGGCTTGCCCTGGGACACCCAGAACCCCCTCACTGGGAGCAGACACAATACGAAGCATCAGGGGCTGGTGCAGAGGATGCAGTGAGCCCACCCCTGGGGTGCCACCCCTGCGGTCCCATCCCTGCCCCAGCAGCGCACTGACAGACAGAGCCTGGCCTCCAAAGGAGCCAGCTGCGCTCCCAGCCTTGAATGGCAGAAACTCCTTCCCTGGGTGGCACAAAGAGCCCCCACGGAAACATAATGCAGGTGCTGCCCCCGCTGCTGTCTTGGGATGGGGTCCAGTGCAGAGCACAGCAGTAAAAGCCTATAATACACTGTCAAAAATACAGCTATATGTATGTATATATATAAAACACTGCCTATAAAAATTAAATTCATAGGAAGTCTTCAGTACCACGGCAATGGAGTTTACTTGCGCTCGGAGAAATAAGTAGTAGAGGGTGTAGCAACAGCGTGTAGAGCTAAACGTGCTTCTCATTGCCAGTGGGCCTCTGCTCCTCCGGCTGTCCACGTGCTGGGCTCTGGGCTTTGGCCTTAGGAAAGGGGAAAAAACAAAGCGAAAACGCAGCTGTCAAAGAGCACTTGGTCAGGAGCAGCTGATGGAACCCTCAATGGAAGGCCTAAGTGGTCCTGGTGCAGCCACCACAAGGGTGACAGCCAGGCCCTGCCCTGCCAGCCTTACCTTGGTGTTCCTGCACCTGAGGCTACCTGGACGTTCCCATGCCCCAGGGCTCCTTCCTCCTGCACTGCTGGTCCTGTGGAGGACGAACAGGGACGCAGTCAGAGGCAGGAAGCCTTCCCCAGCTTCAGGGCATCCCTGCCAGGTCCGTCCCAGCAGGGACCCCCTGGAAGCCCTTCACGCTTCTGCACCCTGACTGCAGCGTCAGAACCAGATCGTCTGCAGAGCGATGAGGGGAGCAAAGGTGAGCGCGTGACAACGGATGGTGAAGCGTTACCCTGTGTTCTCCCAGTGACCGATTTCTCCATTCATGTTTTGGTACAAAGCCTGACTTTGCTGTTTGAAACTCAGACAAGCCCCAGCCCAATGAAACCGAGTGAAACCCTTTCAGTCGCAGGCAAATAAACAGGAGGGAATCCAGATTTGCAGCGGAGGGAAGCGCGGCTGAGGACGGGAGCGGGTTTGTCACTGTCAGCTGCAGCTCAGAACGCACCAGACCTGAGGCGTGCCCCTACTTCCAGCAGAGCGAAGCTTGCTCCTCCAGCACCACCGACCCCTTAGGGTAGACCTGAAACAGAAGAGGTGGTACCTTGGCTGGGCTGGGGAAGCTCTGGAGATGCTCGGTGTGGAGCCTTCTGAATGGAAGCTCTGAGCCGGTCTCACACGTGGCGTTATCCCACCCGCAGGCTCGCCTGTGTCTCTGTTCCTCGGCCTCCCCTCTTTGCCAGAGGCCCTCCTGGGCTTCCCTCTGGAGGCAGGAGCATCTCCAGCTCTCACGGAAGAGGCCGGGGCCGTGTTCCTGGCGTGTGCCGTGCTACTCCGGGATGCGGTCCCTCGTGCGGGACAGCTCAGCTCCTGCTGCCCGAAGCCGCCTGTGCTCCAAGGAGAAACATCTCCTGGGAGGGCAGAATACAGCACTGAACAGGAACAGTAAACGCAGCAAGAGACATTCAGCCTGGGACACGCAGCGCTCCTGCAGACGTAAAGGAGAGCACAGAAGCCTCTGTTCTGCCCTCACCTTGGTGCCGGGCCCGTCTCCGAGCCAGCTCTGCTGATCCTCTTCTCTCTCTGCTGGCCCGTGGAGATGGCGGCTGCCAGGATGGAAAGGTGGTGGCAGGGCTGGCCGGGCGCAGGTCGCAGTGGTGCTGCAGCACAACGCACATTGGAGTGTTCAAATGATAGCTCCGAGGACGAGCAGCAAGTTAGAAGTGCTTTCTGAGTCATGCTGCCCACACAGCTTCCCGTTGGCCGCACTTGTGAAGTCACCATTTAGAATACAGTGAGGAACAACAAAAGGAGAGCCTCGGGGACGGAGCAAACCCAGGAATTAGACAGGAAAACCCACGTGGTACCTTCGTCAGGTACCGGGAATCGCTCTGCGGAACGTAAAGCTTCAAACATGGGGTGTCCTTTATGTGGTCTGCAAACAAACCGTACTGCTGCGACGCAGCTCCGGTCACTAAGAGTTAACGAACACCAGAAGCTGGTAGGGAAAGCAGCTTTTGCATATCCAAAGTGGTGAGAGAGGTGAGGGGAAAAAAGAGCCTTCCGAGAGCCAACTGGAATAGGGAGTGGGTTTTAAATAAACTTCATCAGCTCTCATTTCTGTTAGTAGTGATTTTACTATTCCCTAGGGGAGGAAAGGCCCAGAGCAAAGCAAACAGCTTCGCTAGTTGTTAGTTAGGACTAAGAACGTCAGAGCTGTTTTCATCACCTGGCTGGAAGAGGAGCAAATCCCGGAGGACTGACTCTTCCCTGCACACCCCGGATCTGCTCTTCAGGTCTACAGCAGCATTAAAGCACCAAATGGCCTCCTTGGTACCTGCTCCGTGGTCTGGGGCAGCAGTAACAGCAGTGCCAGGACCTGGTGTTCTTTCCCCATGGGAAGTACCAGGCAATGAGGAACTGGAATACTCTGCACCACCCATCACTTTCTCAACCCACGGCTTCTCCCTCAGGCCAAGCCTCCGGTATGTTCACACCTCACCCACCCTCTCTTCACATCTACCCTCCTAGGCTTGCAGTCTGTACTCTCTACTTCCTCCCTCACCAACACAGGTTACACACTTGTGCTCCTCTCCCACCCGAGCTGATTCATACGTCCTGGTTTCAACATCGCTTTTATGTTCAAATCAAACATTTATATTGTGCAATTTCGGGGCCTTTTGTTGAGTTTTGAGCTTTCAAAACAACAGTTATTTTTCTGTGAGAGCCTCAGCATAGCCCAACATCTTAGCTGGGACCCAAGAGGCCTTGTTTAGGAAGATGTGACACAGGGGTTGGTTCCACGCCACACCAAGGACTTGGCATAGTCCTTGAACAACTGGATGTGACACAACAGATCAAGCTCTGGTTAGCTTAGTACCTGATGATGGAAGAGTGTCTCCTCTTCCAGTTGGATGCCACAAAATTCACAGGGAATGATAATGTCTTCCTCGGCCTGGACAGCTCGGGGCTGGGATGAAGAGAGAGACCCAAAGCCTTTGGACCCACCAGCACGCAGACCATCGTATTCCCATGGAGTCAGAGAAGAACTTCTTTTACTGAACGAGGCAAAGGCACTTGCTGGGTTACAACCTGTCTGTATGCAAGGAACATGGGAAGATTAGCTCTCCTGCTGAGCACAGGTTGACTTGAAAAGCCATGCTCTGCAAAGACCAAATGGCTGCCAACCCCTAGATCCAAGAAAGTACCGAACCTGGTGAAGGATCAGGTCCTCAGCAGGGTAGAGCTCCTCACAAAACTCACACGGCAACATGATGATCTCATCTGCAAAGTAACAGTTATACCCTCAGCCATGGAGGAGTCTGATGCAGCTGGACTGACTGACCCTCAAAATCCCTAAGCAGCAGACTCCTGCTCTGCACCAGGGCAGCAACTGGAGCAAACATTATGGCAACAGTCACTCTGCTCCCACTCGCTGAACTCCACATGAGCAAATCCACATCACTCAGAGTGAGAACAATGCTTTGGAGTCGAAGACCTATCAAATAGTCTTCTAAAAAAAGCCTATAACTGCCTTTAATAAACCCTTTAGTACCATTTCTCCTTTCAACACAAGCTGGCACTTGAGGCCTCCCCCAGGTCCTGCCTTCATGTTTATCACCTACTCAGTTGTTATGAAGCTCCCGCCACGTACCAAGGTCAGAGGTTCACTACAGCTTTGACTTCTTCCTCCCCTCCTCTCTTGCTTTTGAGGGACTCTCAAAGAGGCTGATTTTGCATTTTAGAACACCTCGATAGTCTCTGACATTCCCAGTCCAGGAATCCTCTTTCCTTCTCCCTCCCCTCAAACTTTAAGAAGCAAACAACAGCGTTTACGCTTACTTTTACCGTGGCCTGACATGCCAGAAGGCACGACAGAGTCACAGAAGGTACCCGAGCCATCTCTTTCACTACGACAGGCAGATGACGCAGACTCTTTGGTGTAGCAGTTTTCCCAGAAGTCACTGGGAATTTCTGCTGCAGTGTTCTTGTGCTGACGATCCTCATTCTGGAGGCTGAGAGCCAACGCGTAGTCTAAGTCAGGGTTCCACTCCTCGTCGAGTGAAGAATGAGCGCTTCCATTTCTCCCCAACTGCTCCAGTTCATTCTCTTCAAAAGACAAGTAGAGATTTGAGAGAACGTTAAGCCAGCAACAAGCAGTACCCTTCTGGCCACCAGAACAGCTCAACCAGGAGGGTTTCACATGTGCCCACTCAGAGTTCAGCACTCAAAACCTGTATCAAATTCAGGAGGAAGGGAGTGAACCGTCAGCCTACTTCTGTTTGTAATAAGCCAAAAGCTTGAACGTAGGCTTCTTGGGAGCTTTACAAAGTCACTGAGGAAACTGCAGTATCCCAAAGAGGAAACAAATTCCTTTGACTGACATTACATTTGACAACAGCGGGGATTAAACATGTCCAGAAGAAAACCGTTACATGTTTTGTGGCAGGAAAGCCACGCTGAAAAGACAACCAGGCCCAAGGTTCAGCTGCTGATGCCTGAAGACACGCTCGGTGCTCCTCACCCATGCTGGCCTATTTTAAATCTCTCTGGTATTTCATTTGTACTGATTCGGTGAGAATTTCAAATATAGCTCCCACACGCATAAAAATACCACTTGTGAACACTCTTTAGCAGTCACTTGCAAGTGGCCTACAGGCTACAGCTCTCCGGATTATTCAGCTTTATTGCTAAGCGCAGAAGTTATTTCTACAAGCTGAGCAAAGACTGTAAGTCAGTATTCTGCAGTGTGAAACCCTCCACGTGGCCCACAGCAGAACATGAATTCAGCTCCTGGAAAAGCTGTGTCTGAAGCGTGATGTAACCCCTTGCATGTGGTGGTAAGAGATTAGAGGCTTAGGAAAGGGCAGAGGCACTGATAATCGTCTCAGTGAGGGCCAAACCAGATGTTCCTGCTGAAATGTGCAGTACTACACATGGGAACCCACGTCCACCTCTTACCTACCCTCAACTGAAGGAAAGAGCAGTGCAGCTGCTGAACAAAAATGGACAGAATTTGCAGTGAGCAAACAACTCCAATTTCATTTTTAAGCTAGATACTTAGAGACAAAACAGGCAGTGGACTGGGCTTTCACCGCAGGTACCTCAGAGTCCTCCATCCAGCTGGCTTACACCTTTGTAGATCTATTCCACAGCAGAACAGTCTCACAGTGCCTCTGGAGCTTCCATGATTCAGTATTCTCACAGAAAGCAATTACAAGACCTTACACTTGGATCAGCTGGCAAATGTCACATTAGAAGCCAGTTATTACTCTTCTCTCCACCTTACCTCCTTTTCGCTTCCTTTTTACTGCTGAAATATTTCTTCTGCTAATGTCCCCAAGGGTTTTATCTCCTACACAGCTGCTATATACGTGCTTTTCTGGGGCATTCTCCACACAGGCCCAGTGTACTTACCTGATCTGAGCTGCCTTCTGACGTCTCGAAGGGCATGCAGAACTACATCCTCATTCTCAAAGCGAGCCACTGCTCTGCTTCCTCTCACTTGCTTCACCTCTTGCCCACAGACTCGGGGATGCTCTTGGAGATCTTTCACCATGACGTTACGACCGCATCCTCCACACAGCTCAGTCCTGGCCCCACAGTAAACTTCATGGTCCAGCAGCTCCTTGAACGTAAGCTGTATGTCACAGTACTGGCAGAGGGCAGGACGCAGAGGGCACGCTGACGCCTGGGAATAGAACAGAGGGATTATTTTTCACCTACAGAAGGCTGAGGCAGACCTGGTGGGAGCTTCTCAGTTTGCTTAGGAGCTGAGCGGTCTATTGTTTCTTTAGCCAGCCCCAAAGCTACGCTGAAGAACAGCCTGGAATAAGATAGGATGTGAGAAATGGAAGAAAAATGGGTTGTGTAACCTGTGTAGTCATAAAGGTGCCAACTGAAGCACTCCCAATGCTCAGATGGGGTTTTCTAACCTGTATTGCTTAGACAGCAGATTCACACTGTGCTTTTTGAAGTTACAGTCCTGAACTTGTTACAGATACAGTCCTGAATCCAGTATTAATCACATTTCATTGAGCACTGTGAAAACAAGTCAGTGCCTGTTCTGTTAGGGAACAGATTTACAGCTCATTTGCTACTCAACAAGAATTGCTGGCCTATGTTCTTTATCCTACTGAGTGACAAGTAAGTGCTAAGTTGCCCTTCAAAAGGGGTTAAACACGGATTAAATACATGTCATAATTGCTGCAATAATGCATCATCGTTTGCTTTACAAACAAAACTAAAAGCACTACACACAAACGTGCAGGATAAACTGCTTGCAGGGTTTTAAACTGGACTTATCTTAAAGAAAATCCTTTTCTCCTCACAAGATTGCCTGTGACAGCAGCCAGCAGGATTCAGAAGCTCAGAAACCCCACCGTGTCCTAGTCTAGTTTATTTTAAAGGCTATTTTAAAAGTCTGTTTGGACATTAGGAGTTATTAAAACTCCCATCAGTGCAGCAGAGTCAGAACTGTGTGATATTAAAGGAATAGAAAAAGGCAAGTTGACGATGTTCTGTACTTCTGAATTAGCATTTTTCATCGTGATCACTGATAAGGACAAAATCACAGGTTCCCCTTTGATAGGAAGACTTGAGCAGGTTCCACCACTTTAAGGCACTTTTCAATCACCTGTCATAGGGTTTGAATTTAGAAAGCACAGGTCAATAAAATGGATTGGAATCCATGTTTTGGCTCAAGAATCAGAGCTTGGAAACACCATAGAGTACTCTCCAAGTGCCTAATAACATAAAGTCCACCAACCTCATGATCCTTCAGGAGACTGTTTTCTATCTTCATCCTGCACTTGCAGGTAACCTACAATAAACAGAACCTCGTTAGATTAATTGCCACAGAAGTCAGCAATGTTAGAGGAGACATTTGTTTCTCACCTGCACGTGCTCAGACTCAATGTGGTTCTTCATTTCAGACTTCGGGATGGATTCGCTGCAGAAGCAGCATACTTCAATGTTTCTGCTACAGTGGATTTCATGGATGATGAAATTAACAGCAGGAATGTCCTTTTTGCTGTGAGAAAGTCACAGAGGTTACTTTGCGGAGAATAATCCCAAGCAGTTTTCATAAGACTACTAAAATCCTAAGAAAGCTTTCTATGAATTCATGGTTTAGAGCGGTGGGTAACTAAAAAGAAAGGCGAGCCCAGCCAGGCCTCAGTGCTCCTTTATAGTGGGATATTAGCATGAAGAAGTCACAGCTTTCACACTGCATTAAGACAAAATCAAAGTGGATCCATTTCCTTATCTGAAAGGCAATTTTTGCAGCAGGAACAAGCTATCACCCGGTTTAAGTTAATGAACTAGTCTGAGAAGATAAAAGTTTCTTCCTGAAATAACTTGGCTATGAGAGGTTGAACAGAGCTCTGCTTGGGAAATACAAATATCGGATCCTGACAGGCCAGGTCTGCTCAGTGAAGGAGCAGTAACTGAATTTACTCCATGGCCAATGTTTCCCAACTCATTTCTAAGATCTGTGTTTTCCTATGTTGAGGATGCACAGCTTACAAACACAAAGGGTCCAAAAAGAACTGAGGCACTGGGAGCTTTGTCCTTATTCCTGCCTCAAGCAGGGAGCATCATTTCCGGATGGATCTATCATCCGTCCTCTTCCCCCAAGAGACCATCCTTCAAAACACCATCATTAACTTCATAACCTATTCCTCAGTGCCTTCCATATCACATCATGAACAAATGTTCGGTCTTCTCCCTTGTCGGATCCGAAGCAGCCAATGCCCTGGCAAAGCAACAAAGTCCAACGGCAGTGTCTCAATTGCACAAACTCGCCGCTTGCAAACCAACTCCCCTGATATTGCAAGACCCGTCTGGAGTCGGGTGTCTCTGAGAAAATAGTTAACTGCTGTAGCTGTTTGTATTCCAGGGGCACTCCTAAGCTTCCCTCATTATCTCTGAATGTATTACTGACATCGGAGCTGCTGCGAGGACTGTTATCAAAGAGAAACAAGGCCACAGCAATACGTTCCTACTGATTCTATTTTTACATCTGCTTCTGAGCCATGCAGCTGCTGAAGGAAAACTTGGGCTCGTGGAGCTCACGGGTACCTTTAAAATTCAAACCTCTATTTCGATTCGAATACTTTGGTTTGTTTCCTTCGGTTTCTGCTCAGCCCCCTGTTAACTCGCAAACTTCAATGAAGGCTGGAAGAAGCACAAGGCAAGGTAAAACCCCAAAGCCAAACGTTTCTAGAGGATATACGTTCATAGCCTGCACGTCCCAGTGTTTCACGGCGTTAGGAGGGAAGGCACCGCCGATGCCGCCCCCAGCGCCCGGTTTCATTTCTTACCAGTTCTCACAGAGCCGCGTTTCCGCCTCGGTAACCGCCGCGATGGCCATTTTGTCCCCGGGGGCCGCGGGGCAGGGCCCCCCTTCCCTCAGTCCCTCACGGCGGGCAGGGCGCTCCCGGAGCCGAGGCTCCCTCCCCTCCGGCGAGGAGCGGGCCGGGGCTGCTCCGCCCTGGGCACGGCGGGGTGGGACTGGGACTCGCTCCCCCGGACCAGCCCCGCGGCCTCCCCGCGGCTCCGGCACCGGCCCGGCCCCGCCCCGCGCTTCCTACCGGCCCCTTCACCCCCGCCCCGGGCCGGCCCGGCCGGCGGCTGCGCACTGCGGTTCTGCGCTCTCATCATGGCGGCGCGGGGCCATGTGCAGGACCCCAACGACCGGCGCCTGCGGCCCATCTACGGTACGGACCCCGCTGAGCCCCCAGCCCAGCTCCCGGCCTTGCCGCCTGCGGCATCGCGGTGCTGCCCCGACCCGCCCGGCGGCCCCTGGGCACGGCGCGGAGGGGCCCGGCCCGGCGAGCGCTCTCTGGCTGCTCCGCCGGGCCCCGCCGCTCCCGCTCCATCCCCGGCGGCGGGGGAGCCCCGCGCTCCGCTCGGCGGGCAGGCGCCGGGGCGGCGCGCTCGGGGGGTGACGGGGAGCGCGGCCCCAGCCCCGGCTGCTCCCTCCGGAGGAGCCTTCTTCCGCCCCCCCCGTCCTTCCCGCCGCTGCCCCGGTGAGCCCGTGGGGGTGCGGGTCGGTCCCGGCCCCCACCCGGGGGTAGAAGCGGGAGTTTGGCGGGACCCGGGGTTCGCCCTCGCTGAGCATCTTCCCGCGGGCAGGGGCGCTTCCTTCAGGGGGATCCCCGTCCGGACCCCCGGGTCCGGGGTGATGCGCGGAGGGGCAGTACCCATGAGGGGGGGGATTATCTGCGCCTCTCAGTCAGTGCAACTCTGGTCCGCGTTTGCTTCTTGCTGCAGAGAAGTTGGAAAAGGATTAGTTCGTAAAAGGAGCAAGGGCAGTCGTGGGTACCTTAAAGTTGTATTTTAAAGCGCTCTGGCACAGGTTAGTTAATGGAAGTTAATTGGGAGACAAGAGCAAAGTAGTTAAAAGATGGTCTTGTTAAGAAACCTCCTGTATTAAGCTTTCTCCAATATTTTCAAGGGTATTACATGTATTTGGGACTGCTTAAGAGACTGGAGGCAAACTTGGCTCTGTTTATGCAAATGTAGGGAAAGAGAGAAGAAAAGTACTTCCCCAGGCTACAGTGTCGTTTATCCTCTAAAACTGAGGATTGGACAGAGGCTTAGGAAGATGTTCTCAGCTTCTTTCAAGACTAGAAGAAAATATCTCTTCCTCCAAAGATGGAGAGCTGCCCTCATTTGGGATGCTTCAGGAGTGTCCTCTGCTGTGAGAATGGTGTGGTTATAGACTCACATCCGTGATGGTTCCAGTGAGATGGAAGGGGATAGTTTTGTTTGATTAAAAGAGTAAACATGCAGTTGTCTTAAAATTCATCCCGTAATCATGAGTGCAGCAGCATGGTTTGTGTATATGTAACAGTTCCAAGAGTTTTCCTTAGTTTTCTGTACATGCTGTTTTCAGTGACGTGTGATTATTTGTGTTATAACCTGTGTAACATCTTTAAACAGTCTTATAAGAAAAAGCTCGGTAAACTCAACTGACATTAAAGCAGATGATGCTGAGATGTATTTTACTGCATTCCTTTCAGAGACATCTTTAAAATAGCTTTCTGCTAGTTCTAGAAAGGATTATCTGCAGTGTAAGATTGGAATCCAGGCTTTGGTACTGCAGAACCCAAAATGAAGTGTGTGTCCTCAAGAGGGAAATACAGGACTTCACAAAAGTCACAACCTGGAGATGTGTAGCATGAGGCTGAAGGTCTGATTCTTGACTTAAACCAGTGTTTTGGGTTTGCGCTATGTGCCTGGTTGCTCAGGTTTCCTCGACAGCTACATTTATCTTCCATCTTGTTCTCCATTCACCTGGAGGTTCATTCACATGTTGCCTTTCCAGCCACTGAACATCTCCACCTCCAGACTTGCAACTAATGTAGGCTGAAGTTCCTTTCCCTTTCACTCGAATTCCTTTGGAAGTTGCCACTACTTTGGCTTCCAGCAAACTTACTTGTTGTTAGCAAAATACAGTCTCTTTATTCTGCTGCTGTCTAGAGAAGTTTGTGGTTTATTTGATTTACCTTAAGAGAGCTGAAGAGATGTTATCAGTACAGTTGTTAATCCCAGACAGGCAGTGCAGTGTGGCAGGTAATTTGCTGTGTGAGCTGCTCAACACAGGTCCTTAAATCACAAAGTCTCTGCTGGTGTATAAAGGCATAACCAGAACGTTGTGTTCCATGGGTTTGGAACCTCTTCACTGAGAAACCCATGCTTAAGTTTTGATGTTGAGGGTGATGCACCGGCTTTCTCAAGTTAAAACAGGCATCTAATGCAGGGACAGTCAATGTCTTACAGCTTCAAACTATATTTCATGCTGCAGCATTTTGTTTTGGTTGGTGTGGGCAGGCTGTCTTGTTTGAGGTTTTGTCTGCATGGTCTCAGGAGCCCAATTAGCTCGACATTAAATCCGCAGCACTTACTTCGGCCGTGGAAGCAAATGTTGAAGCTGCTGGGTATGGATCTCATCAGTATAGATGCACACTTTGTGTCATATCCCAGGAATTACTAAGGTCACCTCAGTAAGAGAGTTTTTTCATAATGAGAACTACAGAGTTGATGAGAAAAAGATGTCAGTGTAATTTCAATTAACTGGTGTTGGCTCTGTTCAGTTTGGTGGAGAGAGGCCAGGACAATGTGAGCAGTCCCTTCCCTGTTGGCACCTCAGGTGCAGCTAAGCTTTTTCTGCTAGGTTTTGGTTAGTTTTTGAGGAAGGGGAGGCATATAGGGCACATGTTCTAATCTAAAATTGTTTGTAATTGTACGGTGACGCTCAGTGGTGAACGCTGAGCTGAATAAAGGAGAAAATAGTAGGGGTAGGGCAGGGGTTTGGGGTTTCTGCAGCTGAAGCTGTACTAGACAGCAGGATCTCCCCCAGGAAATAAAAACCATTCTGGTGAAAGGTAGTGATGCTCTGTTAGGGGACAGATTTGCTCTGCCTGAGGTATGGATCTTGTGGACAAGTAGGTTTACTCACTTAATGCTTTGATAGATGTTGAGTGCTTAGTTTCCAACCTGCTGCCTGTTAAAAGTCATTGAAAGTCTCCCAAAGGCACACCAAATGAATTCCAGCTTTGACTGAAGCCAAGAGGCTCAGCATCATTGCTAGCAAAGAGCTGTTGCTGCAGAACCCGTTCTATTATGTCTCTTTTGTTGCTGTAATGATCTGTGTGGAGTAATTACAAAAGCTTGTTTGTTTGAATGACTAAAACTGGTACAGCAGATGAATACTTCATCTACAAAGTGACATGTTTCCTGAATGTTAGGCTTAGTAGTAATTGTACAAGGGAAATGGGGTTTGCGCTACTGACCTACAGCACATACTCCACAGTAAAACTGGAGGTTGCTTTCCAGAATGGTCTTGTGTTCTGGTGTAATGCTGTATATGCTGTTTTTCTGCAGATTATCTCGACAATGGCAATAATAAAATGGCAATCCAGCAAGCAGATAAGCTGCTCAAAAAACACAAGGATCTTCACTGTGCAAAGGTAAGTGTGACTGTGGTGCAGACCTCCTTTGGTGAGTGTAGCTCTGAGGCATGGTGGTGTCCAGGATCTTCCAGATTTCCTGAACTCTCGGGAACATCTGGGGCTGTTCTAGTCCACACAATATTATATAGGCAGATCCGGTCAGTTTTCAGTCTGCAGGCTGGGAGAGCTGAGTGGTGGCTGATGCCTTAGAGCTGCCTGCATGTCTGTTAAAGAAATGCAAAGCCCCACTATTGATACAGCTTGCATTTGGAAGTTTTCCTCTATACCATATGGATTAGAAGCCTATTAAAACCTGGAGGTCTGTAGAAGTAATGAGGTGGTTGGGCAAAGCTTCTCCCCACCAGGAACGAGAGGGTTTTCACTGGTAACTGCCAACTGTGTTCCTAACAGCTGCCTCTGCGTTGTGTTGGTAGGTTCTGAAGGCAATTGGCTTGCAGAGGACTGGCAAACAGGATGAAGCGTATGCTCTGGCACAAGAAGTAGCAGCACTTGAACCCACAGATGATAATTCCTTGCAGGCGCTCACCATCCTTTACCGGGAAATGCACAGACGTAAGCTTTCTCCTTTCCCTCTCTTAAAAATCATAATTGTTTATATGCTTCTAAACGTACGTCACCCACAGTTTCATGGGAAACGTGCGAAGTCTGGGATTTGTGTTATTAGGATACTCGGGGAATTTAAAGGATGTCTGTTATGCCTCTAAGGCTCTAGTGATCATACAGCAAAGAACCTTATTTAGGCTTCTCATTAACGTTATTGTGTACATAGTTCCTAAATGAATGACATGGTAATAACAATCCATCACCATCAGCCTGTGAGTTCGCTTTTTAAGGAAAGCTACTGGAGTTTGTTGTCTGTATATGTGGTAGAGATGACAAATCACACAGGCTTTTTTTGAACCTTATGTACTGCTTATCTACAGCTCTGAACAGTTGTTGTTTCTGGCAGCTTCTTGTGGTTCTTGCTGGTGGTAGTAACCTTTGTAGTTGAATTGCTGGAGCAATGGCAATGGGGTGAAACAACTTTTTTAGAAATGGCTGTTGGGTATCAGTCTGCAGTACAGCAGTTGCTCATGCTTTCCTAGCTTCTTTCTATGTGTGTAGGTACATGTGGAGTTGAAGCATCCTTTCTTGAATAAAATGAAATGTTTTCTATGTACGTGTGATTTCAACATAAGGATGTCAAAAGCCTTTTGGTGATTCTAAACTTGCATAAGCATTAAGCTCAGATTTCTAACTTTTAGGTTTATAACTCCGAAAGGAAGTAGTGGGTGTCAGGCACTTCCACTTTCAGTCCTGCATGAAAATTGAGATTAGATGGTTTATGCATGTGTGTTCAGGATATGTAAAATGTGTGAAAGACATTAGTTTTTTAATACTACACTGAGATATGATTGTGTAAGAAAAACAGCTCTGGAAGGGTGAAAATGTGAAAGTTTTGTGTATTACAGTACCGTAAGAACTTAGTCATGACAGACCTATTATTAAAACATGCTATTAAAAGTATTTTACTTGTTAAGAGTGCTAAAATAGGCAGTTGGGAAATAACAGGATATGACTAACATAAGTAAACCTGTGATAAGAGTAACTGATTTGATACTAGGTTCTGAAAATGTTCTGTGTTTTAGCACAGAGTTCATGTGGAGCAGTCATTCTGCCAGGAGCAGCATCTTAATTCAGTTTAATGCTCCAAAATAGATCCACTTCCTGAAGAAAAAGACTTAAGTGCTTTAAGACAGTTCGGTTGTTGCTGTTAACTCTGGTTTGAGGTTGGTTTGTTTGGGTTTTGTGAGCACTTTCCTCCTTTGCCTGATGTATGTAGTGTTTGGGGTCTTGGGAGGGAGAGCCGTTTCTGTGGTTGATGAGTGTAATTAAATTACAGTTCAGAGTATCACTGATGTTATCTTTAGGTAGCTGTGCTTTAAAATTACTCCCAAATTTGTCTTAACTCAAGCGTCTGGGTTTGGTTTAGCGGAACTGGTAACTAAACTTTATGAGGCAGCTGTAAAGAAGGTTCCCAACAGTGAAGAGTATCACTCCCACCTCTTCATGGCCTACGCCAGGGTTGGTGAATACAAGAAGATGCAACAGGTATGATCAACAACTTGTGTTCTGGTCATTTTAAGGTGTCTTTTTCTGTATATGTTACTGTTAATCACATATCGTTTTCCAGAAAGCTCAGCTGGGTTAATGCAAAGATTAGAATCTCTTGTTTTTTACAGAAAGGCTTAAAAGACCATTATTTGAGGGGTGGGTTATCTGTAGACAAATGATTTCTTTTCCATGTGTGGTTAGGACAAAAGTTGTGCCTTTTGTGTGTGTAGTCTGATAGAATATGTTGGTTATTCTAGGGAGGTTTTTATCCGTCTGTCTTGAGCAGTTCAGTGGTTACATATGAGCAGTGGATTATAAAGGAATTCTGGAGCAGATAGAAAAAGATGTGGCCAGATCTTCGGATCCATATTTCAGACTTGATTTGCTCCTTAGTTTTACGTTTGGGAAGAGGAATGTTGCTCATGCTCTTACCTCTGTAATCTAATATCTAACTAGGCTTGTATTGGTTGTAATTCAGTGAAGGCAAATTAAAAAGCACTTCCTTTAAGTACATCTCAGCTGGCAGAACAGTGCCATGCTGGTTAGTTTTGTTCTCATCCCTTTCAAATTAGGTGCCTGGAGAATGCCTATAAATGGAAGATTGTTTTCAAACCATGTGTGTTCACTCTTCTGCATAAAAAGGCACAGAGAGCTGAGTAAATAAGTCCTAAACTCCCTCATGTCCTCACTGTGTTAAGGTGACTTGGATTTTTATGCAAATAACTAAAGGAATATATTGAGCAGAAGTGTTATCCTCCATTGTAGCCCAGCTTGCATGCTGTTGGAGTTCAAGCTGTAGGTGAAGGCTAAGTTATTAGTGTACATGGAATGACAAGCCTCGTAACATAATGTAAATTTCAGAGATGTGACTATGTTAATTGTGCTCCTGTCTACAACCACAAGTGGAGAAATGCCAGTCTTACACAGATAAATAACCGTATTTAGCATTTATATGACCTTTTGTATGTTTAAAATGTCATATAAACATGTATCTAGTTAAGTTATCCAGGCATTGGCAGAGTAGGATGTTCCAGACTGGCCTGTGCACTCGACTGAAGGTCTTAGAGATGCAACGAGTGTGTGGATGCTGACTGGTTGGAGAGTGAAAATAAACCTCAGTGTCCTGGGGTATTTCATTTGAAAGGACTGGAAAATGCAGTCTGTAGTCAGGAGATTGGCACACAAGTCCATCTGTGTTAGTGTACTGTATTATACGTAGTTCTCTTAAACTTAATACAGATTTTATATAGGTAAAAGTGTTGTTCCTCATTATATACAGGCACTGAAATTCGTGAGAAAAATGTGTGAATAACTCTATGTATTAGGCTAGAAAATCTTCAGTTCTTTGGCTCTGCTTTGATGCAGCCAAGCTTTCAGCTCAGCCTTTGCTTTTAACCACAGCTTTGCATGTACAGGTGACCTCATGTTTCAGGTATCTGAGTGTGTGTATGTATGACATGAGTGTTGAGGGTCTGTTGCTTGCATGAGGGAGGCGTGTGGTTTGCTGTGCCTTTTAGCACTGAGTGAACATTCTAGTGCAAATCAGCACTGGAAATAGCCCCTTCCTAAAGAGTAAGTTTTCTGCTTCCTCATGTGGATACCGCTTCTAATTAAAGCTGGCATCTGTTCAGGCAGTCGGACGTGCACATGCTGATTGCTGTTCCCTCTCAGACCTACATGAAGTAGTTCAAAATGTTTTCACCCTGTTTTCTTCTTTAGCAAAATGCGTTAGGATGGAAGGGCTCACAGGTTAATAGAAGTCCTCCCATGTAGTTGCCAGTTCTGTGTTGTCTCCTGCCATGATTGCTGCTTAACTCGTGTTTGTTATGAGAGTTTGTGAAAAGAGATGTTTCAGGAATGATGAAACTTTGCCTTATATTTTTCAGGCTGGAATGGCACTTTATAAGATTGTACCCAAAAATCCTTACTATTTCTGGTCTGTGATGAGCCTGATTATGCAGGTGTGTACAGAATTGCAAATGAGTTGACTTTTGCTGCAGGTGCAAATATAGAAATGTTCTGAGTGAAAATATTGGGGATTATTTTAAGTAAAATGTGTTGTTGAATGTATCTGTGTGATGCTGGGGGAGGGACTGAGCCCTCCTCAAGTACCGCTGTCGATGTGGTACAAAAGGAATGCTGTAGTGTTTTAATAAAGCAACATAACTGATCTGCCCTACCACATTTATGTAACTTGAATTTTCCTCTCTGGACTATCTTTTTAGTTAGCTCATGAATAGAACCTCAAATATCTGCAGCTCCTGAGTCAGAGCTCTTCCTCTCCAACTAGGTTACAAAGGCTCTAGGAGGAAAGAAATGAGAGCTCTGAGCTTAGCATCTGTGTAAGACTGCAGAGGGTCTGCAGGAATAGACAGCAGATTGGCTGTGCCAGCTGCTGGTGATAGCAGATCTGGGCACTGTTCAGACAGCCCAAAAGCACTGGCCAAATATAAACTAAACATGGGGGCATTAAACACCTTCTCTAAACCACTGTGGAATGGAAAACAATGCTGTGTTCTTGCTGTATGTTACCTGCCATGGGTATTGTGTGCCTGGATGCATAAGTGTGGACAGTGAAATCAAGAGTAAGGTTTTCTGTGTATCATTAGTTTTAGCGCTGCCTTCTAACAGAGCAGTGCTCCTTGCGCAGGGCAGATGGCAGCTCTGAGTGCGTGGGGTTGGGAGAGGGGAACTGGAGCACCTGGGTGGGTTTTTTCCTCTTTTAATGTGGAAAAAGCAATGGGAAAGGACAACACACGAAGTGGCTGAGTTGGTCCAATAACTCTTCTCTTCTTCAGTCTATTTCAGCCCAGGATGAAAACCTCTCAAAGACGATGTTTTTACCACTAGCTGAGAGAATGGTGGAGAAAATGGTGAAGGAGGATAAGATTGAAGCTGAGGCTGAAGTAAGGCTTGCAGATACGTTCAGCTTGATTCGGACATTACTGAGGGAATGCACTGTTAAAGGAAGTTGATTGTTGTAGCAGTTTTCCAAGATAATAATCAGCAGTGTTTTGGAAGTCAATGTGAATGTAGTGGGACAGAGGGAGCAGAGGGTTGAGAAGGATTTGTAATCATGTGGCCAAGGAAATATTTTGGCCCTTGATTTGACTGATGAAGTATTTGATTTTGCTCCCTGGGAGGCCCCAGGAGAAACTTCAGGACCGAGAATGGAAAAAAGACCTAAATTCCTGAAATGTTCCACCCTCTGGGATGCTAAAGATAGCTTTGCAGGCCTGGCTATCTCCTCTTCTAATGGCAGGAACACAAGCCCCTTTATTTCTTGGCACACCTGGGTCTTGTTTGACTAGCAAATTTCATTGCACTCTAATCTTTCTTTCAAGGTCGAGCTGTACTACATGATTCTGGAACGTCTGGAGAAGTATAAGGAAGCCTTGGATGTTGTGAGAGGAAAACTGGGAGGTAACTTATTCTGCCTATTAATCATCAGAGTTGTGTGGAGGGCACAGCGAGTTATCCTTTGCTTCAGGCTTGTCCACTGCCCAAAAAAAGTAAGAAAGCTGTAAGAAGCCTGACTCTTGGCGCCAGTTTCAAACACTGATGCAAACTGTGGAGGTGCTCTTGTGCAAGCTGGTTTTACCCACCTGATCATGGTATTTACTGATGAACTTAGCAGCAGTGTGCTTAGCAGTAGTAAATTGATAGCACATTCGTTTGTAGCTGCCATCTTCCAAAGAGGTTGCTAATATCTTACTTTTTTGAGGGTTTTCTGATGATTAAAATGCACTTGCAGTTTTAAGGAACTGGGATATGAAGGCTTTCATAGGACATCTGTCCCTTTATCCTTTGAGGGCCTCTCTTCTTTTACACTTACTGATTTGCATCCTGGGCTATAATAAGAAGCTTTCTACAGAAAGCAGAGAAAGAAATACATTGATTAAATAAAACTTGCCCTTCTGTTTTTAATGTAGAGAAGCTGACAAGTGAGCTCCAAAGCCGTGAGAACAAGTGTATGGCAATGTACAAGAAGCTGTGTAGGTGGCCAGAGTGCAACGCGCTGTCGAGAAGGCTGCTGCTGAAAAAGTGAGATTATATTTCTATTCCAAAAAAAATGGGAGAGAAATTCCTGCCTGGCTGTGAATTGCCTTGTTCAGTGGGTTTGTAAATGGTGGTTAAACCAGGAGAACATCAGAGGATCTCAAAGCATTTCCAAGTGTTTGCAGAAGGATGGAATGTTGAAGGATGTGGTGACAGGGAGGGTCAGTTGCTTCTTTTTGAAGTCTGATTTTTGCCACACATTCATGCAGTCAAATTGTGTTTACCTCCTTGTTTCTAAAGTCTGTGCTGCTGGTCCAGCTCTGTCTTTCATGGTGGAGAGGAGGAGAGCTGCATTTACATTTAATTTTCTGGAGCCTCATTTCTCTCACTTGGCCAGACTTCATCCTGGGAAATGCTTTGAGCAGATGCATCAGGAGGGAGCATGCTGATATGAATGAATCCGTCTCTTGGAACTGTCAAGAGAGATTTGTTGTTTGCTTTTTGTATTTAGCTGTGAGTTAAACACAGAAGAGAAATTTTTGCCTTAGCATTTTGGGTATATTAATGTGCTCTGATTGGAATATGAATTTTAAAGAGGACGGTTTGTAGCTTGCCTCAATTCTGTATTGAGATTGTTCCCTTTAATACGCTTCAAGAATTCAGGACAATGATGGCTCACAAGATGTGAGATCTTTTTGAGGAGAAGTGATCCTTACTACAGTCATTTTTTCTTACTATGAATATGGCTATTCCTTAAAGTCCCGCTTTTGCCAGGAATGCAGTTTTGTCAGTGAGTTACTGTTTTGGCAATTCCCTAAACTTTGTCCTGTGCTTGATTTTTGTTCCAGCTCAGATGATTGGCAGTTTTATATAACTTACTTTGATTCAGTGTTTCAACTCATTGATGAATCCTGGACACCTCCACCAGAAGAAGAGCAGTAAGTTGACAGCTTTACTGTTGATTTGGTTTTCCTTTGTGCTGCAGTGAATTGTTTCCATTCATATATTCAGCACCTCACTGTGTCTTTTGGGGGACTTCTTGACATTAGACTCTAAATGATGTGTCCTTCCTATTCTGTTGTGGATACTGGCAATAGTTTATTGGAAAGCACTGTTTAAATAGTGGTTTGTACTCTATAGAACTCTTCCAGTGTGCACTTTTCATGGTGATAAGTTAAAGAGTCCATCATGCCAGATTTCCTTAAGAGGAATGTGCTGAGCACCTGTTATGAGTGGGAAAAATCAAAGAACCTTTTGTCTCTTTACCTGCACAGCTCTTTGGAAGGAGAGGTACACTATTCTATAGAGCAAGCTGTGAAATTTATAGAAGAGAGGATAACAGAAGAATCTAAGAGCTCTCGGCCTCTTCGGGGACCATATTTAGCTAAACTGGAGCTGATCAGACGTTTGCGATACAGAGGTTGTAATGATGAGTATAAACTAGGTAAGAGCCACTTAACTGGGTGATGAATTAATATTAATCTTTTGGAGAGAACACAAATCAGAACAAGCTCTTTGCTAAATCACTGAGTTAAATACAATTTCTCTTAGGAAATATATGTGCTCTTGTTTGTATGCAGTTTTGGAAGCATTGGAAGATGAGCTTTGAGGAAGGGCAGATAGTTCCCAACTGCTCGAGGGCTTGTACAAGCAAGCAGGGGAGCTTTCTAAAGGACCTGTGGGATGTAAGAGCACACAGTCACTGATACGGCAGTGAAAAGCTCATTCCTGTGCACTGCTTTTGTAGAAAGCCCTGCTGTCATGCGGTGGTTTCAGGGTGGTTTTTCAATTCAACTTTTTGGCAGTAGCACCAGGTTTTACTTTTTGAAAACCTGCATTTAAAAATCACATTTCAGAAATTGGTGAAGGAGAGAATGTGATTTGAGCCACATCTGTGCTACTTACTCCTTCCTGTTGTGTTTCCATACAGCAATAAGTTGCTGTTAGATAAGCAGACGCCTGTTCTGCTGAGCTCTTATCTGCCAGAGTAGCTTGAATGAAGCTCTTGGGGTTTTTTTTTCATGTGTCCTTGGTTACCAAAGACATTGAGCCTCTCAAAATCTGCAGTAGTGCAGCTCTCTTATCTAATCACTATGTACTCTCAAAGAGGGGCGAAAAGGCATTAACAGAGTTTTCTCATGTTCAGTGACGTTACAGATTCAACTTTTAACGCAGCATATTAAAAAGATGAACTGGGTTTTTCCTAGGTGATCCAGAAGAACTGATGTTCCAATACTTCAAAAAATTTGGGGACAAACCCTGTTGTTTTACTGATCTCAAAGTATTTGTGGATCTCCTCCCTTCCAGCCAATACACAAAGGTAAGGAAAGCTAAAGAAGTGGTGGCATGAACTGCAGTGCTTGCTTGCACTGTGATCCCTTTAAGTGCCTGTAGTTCATATTCAAAGACCTGAAACATCAATCTTTTTACCTTCTTTTTGAGACTCGGAGAACTCTTTCAGTGTGGAAAATACAATGAACATCTGAATACACTGAGCAATTTCATTCAGAGGAGTTTTACTGGAGACGAAAAGCTGAGTTTGATCCTGCAGGTTCTCAGACCTAATGTCGTATTCATTTGGCTTTTTTATTACCATTTGAAGGTGTCAGGGTGCTTTGGGGTGGTCTTGGTTGAATTCTCCTATCTTGTAATGAAAAGCTCTCTAGGAACTGTAGTTCAGTTGATGAGCTGCCTGATAAGCTCATTTTAAATGTTTAAGCTCTCATCACTTCTGTTTATAGATCACAGCTTACAAAGTGGAGCAATGTAACACTACAGAAAGCATATCCTGTTCATCCCTGTGGGTTCTCTTTGCTGTATGCTGTAACTTGTTTTACAGAGACATCCTCCTCTTTCCTGTCCCATCCATCACTTGTTTTTCCCATTAAAGTTACATATTTAATGGGAAAAATCTGCTCCCTCCTCAATGCAGATAGGGTCTCACAGAGGTGTTTTGACTCTGCTGCAGTGCTAAAGGTTAGACACATTGATACTGATCAAGGGGTGACCCAGAGATCCAGAACCTCTCTCTGCAACCAGTTCTCTTTCAGTTAAAGACTATTTGTGCAGAGCCATGAGCAGCTCTCTGAGTGACTTCAGCAATCGGGAATCCTGCCACTCACCCCACTGTTTTTCTGAGCCATTATGTGAAGTTCTCAGAGCTGGGGAGGGCTGGACACAGAACCCTGGATCAGCCAGAGGTGGCTGATAAAATAGAAATGGAATGTAGATAGTGGTGGTGTTTATCTTAGTTTATTAGAATACTTTCTGACTGCCAGTGCAGGCTCTTCCCGCAGCCTCGCTGCTAGTGAGAATGGTAGTCCCTGTATGTATGGGTTGCTGGTGATGTTTTATGTTAAAAGGCGTGGGTTTACCCCACTGGCAAGAGATGTGGTCAGAAGGAGATTTAGCTTGTAGTTCTGGAAATGGTAATGCCATTGCAAGGTAGCCCTGAAGTACTGAATAGATTTAATGCTAATTTTCCAAGAAATAAACCCTAAACCTGGAGGAGGGAGGGAAATTATACTTCAAAGTTGAGGTAACAGTTTTGTCACAGTGCTGATAAAACCGGGACTTTGAATAAATGCTCTAAAATGTTCTGATTGGCCTTAAACCTGCTGCTGATTTAGTGAATATGTCATGTTGTGTCATACTAAGAATATGGGGATCTTGCCGAGCCACTAGACACACCAGATAGTCCAGAAATAATCACTGCAGCTTCAGTCCTGGTTTCCTAGAGGCATTAATCGAAGCATGCAGCCCAGTGATTTGTTTGACCTTGCTCAGCTTGGCAAAATCTCAAACTGCAAAGATTTGTCAGTACAGTCTACATTAAAGTCTATGGGAAAAACTGGAATTTGTTGCATGGTGTCTGGTGTTCCCCATAGCTAGCTTTTTTAGTCATGCTTTTTTCTTCAGGCATCCGTTTGATGCCATTCCTGTGTTTCAGTAAAGCTGAATTCATTGGCTTTAACTCAGTTTGAAGTTTGTAAACACTGTTGGATTTTAGGGCAATGTCCAGCCCTGACTGTGTGTTGTGAGAACTCTGCTGCCTCCTATTAACTTTGTAAACAAGGAGAGGCTGCTTTTCCTACAAGTGAATTCAAACCAGAAGTCATGAATCAAAGCTGACCTCACTGGGGCCAGCGCATGACTTCAGAGCTGAGAGAAAATGTAGCAGCTCATAGAAACCCACCATTCCCTGGAAGTGTGCTGGGAAGCCTTTCAGTATCTCATTATTTTAATTGCATATGTTATTTCTGAGAGTGTTAACAGGTGCTTGAACTCCCTCGTGTGTCAGTGGATTGGAGAGTTGCCTGGGATTTATTTTTTTCCCTCCATCTGTTTGATGAAATGCCCTAAAAGCTACTGAATGCAGTCAGAACTGTGTGCTCAGCACCTTTCAAATGATATATAAATAAAAAGCATTGAAGCCAGCTCTTTAACCATGATTTCAGTGTGATGGCAGGGTTGATGCTGACAGTTCCACCTTGATTCAAGGGAGGAAGTGATGCCCAGCTGCCCTGCAGACTCACCAGCAGTGTTTCTCTTCCAGTTCATCAGCCAGTTGCTGGCAGTCATCCCTCTGTCAGCAGCAGCAGAGGGTGAACTCGCGCTGCCCAGTGACATCAAGGCCCTGCAGCAGCACTTGTGTGTGGTGCAGCTCTCCAGGTTGCTCGGTATCTATCACGCCATGGAGAAGAAGCAGAAGCTGGCTGTGGTCCGGGAGTTGATGTTGAGATACCGCCATGGACTGGAGTTTGGTGAGGAAAAGCTTGAAGCTGATGTTGCAGTTCACTGCAGACCTTTTTCATGGGGATGGAGCAGCACAAATGATGGCACTGCTTGTGCTGCTTGATAATGCTTTGCTTTCTCCTGTGTGATTATACCCTTGGGACAACCTGAATTATCTTTTCCTTTCATTTGTTTACTTTCTGGTCATATATCTTAAAGATGAGACATTGCTGGGCAGTTCAGATGGAACATTTGTATCTATGCAAAGCTGCCTGTGCCTTTAAGCAAAGCCAGGTTTAACCATTGGTGTACACAGGACAAATATAACCCCAAGGATATTAATTTGTAAATCTTGCAGTTGTAGGAGTGTCTTTTCTTCTTCCAGCAGATGTTAACGTGCGAAGTGGCCCAGAGTCCACTCGTGATGAGCAAAGGCATTATGTGTATACAGTTGTCTTAAGTTTTTAAGACAGCTCTGGATTTATATGTTAACCTGTGGTTATCTGCCAGGTAGCTCTGTCATTTGGTAACACTGACAGTGTGAGAAGCACCTGACAGCACTGTCAGTAATTCAAGGGTAACTTTGTTCTCTCTTTTTAGGGAAGTCTTGTTTGAAAACTGAATTGCAGTTCTCAGACTATTACTGCCTGCTTGCAGTTCATCTGCTGCTTGACCTGTGGCTGGAAGGTACGTTCCTAAAAGTGTGACTTGCTTAATCCTGCCCTGGATGGCTGTGACAGGGAGGCTGTGTCCCTGTGGCCAGTGTGTACCTGGCAGGGCTAGTTTAGGCTTCTACCTTTGAGGGGTTTTTCCTCAATACGAGGTATTTCAGGAGTCCCTCTATCAGGCTGATGTTTGATCTGAATTTCACTGACCTCTAAAGGGGCACTGTCCCACACGACATCCTTGTCTCTAAGTTGGAGAGACATCAATTTGATAGGTGCACCACTGGGTGGATAAAGAACTGGCTGGATGGCCGCACACAGAGTTGTGCTCACTGGCTCAATGTCCAGCTGGAGACCAGTAATGAGTGGTGTCCCTCAGGGTCTGGTGTTGGGACCAGTCTTGTTCAACATCTGTTGGTGACATGGACAGTGGGACTGAGTGTGCCCTCAGCAAGTTTGCCAATGACACCAAGCTGTGTGGTTCGGTTGATACACTGGAGGGAAGGAATGCCATCCAGAGGGACCCTGACATACTTGTGAGTTGGGCTGATGCCAGCCTTATGGAGTTTAATCATGCCAAGTGCAAGGTCCTACACCTGGGTCAGAGCAATCCCAGGCACAGCTCCAGGTTGGGCAGGGAAGAGATTCAGAGCAGCGCTGAAGAGAAGGACTTGGGGGTGTTGGTCGCTGCTAAAATGAACATGAGGCAGCTGCAGTGTGTGCTCGCAGCCCAGAAAGCCAACCGTATCCTGGGCTGCATCAGAAGGAGTGTGACCAACAGGTCGAGGGAGGTGATCCTGCCCCTCTACTCTGCTCTTGTGAGACCTCACTTGGAGTATTGTGTGCAGTTCTGGTGTCCTCAACATAAAAAGGACACGGAACTGTTGGAACAAGTGCAGAGGAGAGCCACGAGGATGATGAGTGGACTGGAGCACCTCCCGTATGAAGATAGGATGAGAGAGTTGTGGCTGTTCAGCCTGGAGAAGAGAAGGCTGCGTGGAGACCTCATAGCAGCCTTCCAGTATCTGAAGGGGGCCTATAGGGATGCTGGGGAGGGACTCTTCATGACGGACTGTAGTGATAGGACAAGGGGTAACGGATTCAAACTTCAACAGGGGAAGTTTAGATTGGATATAAGGAAGAAATTCTTTCCTGTGAGGGTGGTGAGGCACTGGAATGGGTTGCCCAGGGAAGTTGTGAATGCTCCATTGCTGGCGGTGTCCAAGGCCAGGTTGGACAGAGCCTTGGGTGGCATGGTTTAGTGGGAGGTGTTCCTGCCCATGGCAGGCAGGTTGGAACTGGGTCATCTTTAGGTCCTTTCCAACCCTGACTATTCTATGATTCTATGATTTAATTATTCAGATTAATTCATATAAGCCCTGGCAGAGCCTTGACTCCTGTAGCTCAGTGCTGGCTGTCTTCAGAAGCTTGTTCTGAGTTTCCCATGTAGGGAATGTTTTCTCTGCCTTTTCACAACTTACGCTGACAGCTCCTTTCTGGAATTGGAGGTGTTTTGAGAGCATGTCATTCCCTCCCTAACATACTTTGTCTTTTGGATCCCTTGCTTCTAGACCTCTTGCTGGGACCTGTTGCCCTGTGTTGAGTATTCTTGTACTCCACATCTGCTCTGCCTGTTAGTCTCCCAGTCCCACAGAGTGAGTCTCCCGTGGTGGCTGTTCATCGGCATTGTTTGTATTCCCATCCTTCAGTGTAGTTGTCATTTATGCCTTTGTCTTTCCTGAGGAAGATTTAGTCGTTAGCCTGAGTAAATCTGTAGTCGGATCCCTGGCAGGCCACCAGTGGAATGTTGAGTTCCTGGCTCTGTGCTTCTCTCTTACATGATGCTTGGGAATGCTCTGTATATATAAGGCTAGAAGTCCTGAACGGTCCAGGACTCATCAGGGAAGGTCCCTTACGTAGTGAGCTCATGTGTGGGGGCTGTGCTCTGCAGAGATGTGAGCTAGGTATTCTCTGTGAAGTTACTCCTCCACCTTTTCCTCAGAGAGCAGCTGTACTGGGTGTTGTGTTCAAGGGCAGCAGTGTGGCTGATGAATGCCATCTGCATGTTTAAATGCATTATGAGAGGAGTGTAACATAAGGAAGCTTCAATGCCATAGTGAATTGTGCTCTGTTCAGCACCTCTCATCATTCCTGTTTTGTCTTTGTCACCAGGTGAAGAAACGGCTGTTTGGCAGTGCCTGACCCTTTTAGAAGAAGGGTTATCTCACAGTCCTTCTAATGCTCAGTTTAAATTGCTGCTCATTCTAGTCTACTGCAGGCTTGGTGCATTTGAACCTGTTGCAGAGCTCTATTCCAGCCTTGATGCGAAGCACATACAGCATGACACCATCGGGTGGGTAGTATATACTGAGAATAATTGGTGATGGTGACCCTCCAGTGACCACTCTGCAGTTTCCTTTGCTCCCAAAAGTTAGCACATTATAGATTTTCATACAGTGTCCTGTAAAAAGTGTGTTGGAATTTTGAGAGACACATGTACTGTATATGCTCCCCTTCTTGTGGAGGATATTTCCTGCCTGGTTTTGATCTGGTTTGAGTTTTCATAGTATTAACTAGGGGGAATATGAAAGAAGTTTGTGAAATGTATTTCTCAATGCCAGTCATAGCTTGGTGTTCCAGCTTGTGTTACTGCTCAGCAGAGCTTGGGAGTGCTAGTGAAAACCAACACATGACATGGCCTTGCCTTCGTTAGTGTGTTGTGGGTATCTAAGTCAAGCTCTTGCACATTTAAGGTGGGTGGAGGAGCTCTAAACCCCCACATACTGGTTATAAAAGCCTGAATTCTAACATGAGTGTTAATATCCCTGTTAAATCTCCAGACTCTGCATTAAAGCTGGGCTCTGCAGAGCTGTGTTTGAATTTCAGGTTTCCCAAGGGCTGTGTGTGCTGGTGTCTGACATGTGCCATGTTGTGTTGCAGCTACCTTCTGACGCGCTATGCAGAGGCACTGGGCCACTACGCTGCTGCATCCCAGTCCTGCAATTTTGCACTCAGGTTTTTCCACTCCAACCAGAAAGATGTAAGTTGAAAGAAACCTATGTCCTTTAGCAGAGCAGTGTGTCAAGATGCCTGACAGAAGCCTAATGTAAGGGCTTACAGAAATATAGCTGGTTGATAACATGATAACAAAGAGGAGTAATATGTGTGCAACTTTGTAGTAAAGGTTGCCTCAACTTGTGTTTCTCATTACAAGGCTTTGTAATTTATTGTTACATGGGGCTTTGCTTTAACTTTCTATTTATAAAAGCTAGTTTTAATGTTCCTCAAAAAAAAAAACAGGTCTGATGGCTTTTAAATGAATGGATTGTGATTTTATGCAATAATTGAAATGAAATGTCATGTAGCAAATAAGTCCTGGTGTTACAGCGCTTTGAAAAGGCATACAGCAGCCAGGGATAGTGGGTGAAGATGGTTGTGGCATATGTATGAATCCTTTATGTTCCAGTCACTGGAGCTGCATGTTCTAGTGACGGCTGTCTTGGGCAACAGGGATAGTGGGGAATGCGCATCACTTTTAAAAGGCAGGGAAAGCAGAAGGAACAAGGTGGGAGGGCTTCAGAGGGGGAAAACAGTCTGGAAGTCTGAGCTTCACTGAAGGCAGAGCAGAGCCCATGACTAACCGCATTATTTTGAAGTGATAGGATTGAGTTGCGAAAACCTGGTCTTGAGCTAGTGGGAACTACCTGTTTTATTCAGTTCACCCCTAAAAGTGATGTGAATGAGAAGAAAGTTGTCTTGAATGAGAGTCTTAGCACTGGAATGGAAGAGATAGTGAAGAGTAGCTGAATTCCTCCGACGAGATGGAGTGCTTCCTAAAATGCACACTGAACCCTGGCATCTCGCATGCTTCAGCTTGCTGATTAGTAACTGTACTTGTCAGTAATCTTATTTGGGAAGTACACTTTGTACATCCTGATCCGTTCATAGGGAAAATACTGATTCTGTTTCAGAATTCCCATTGAATCCATGAAAAATGGGCTAGGTAGGAGAACAACACATTTTTGAGGCCTGGTGGAAATTAATTGAGCAAATAGGAGCAGAAATAGTCCAGAATTGTGGCAGGGAAGTATATGCACGTGAGACAATCTCCCTAAAACTTACAAGACAGTTCCATTTTGAGAAGTGGGTCTAGATCCTCTATGTTTATACTTTACAGTTCGAATGCTGTTGAGAGGTAGGTGAAGAAAATTACTTTTACTTTGTAGGAACCAAAGGTGCAATCCAATTGTAAGTGTCCGTCAGCCACAGGCAAAGGTGCTCTTAAGGCTTTGCAGCCGTACAGCTTGCTTTCCCACTATCCTAGCAATAAATAGAAACACAGGACTTGTCTGTACTGAGTAGTAGAAATGTCAAAGATGCTGACACAGTAATCCCTCAGGAAAAGTACCCTTGATGTGTTGGCAGCCCACATTATTCCTATGTACAAGATACCAGTTGCCATTTGTCTGTGCCTGGAAGGTAGATGCTGTTACCTGTGTCTAACAAATTTTACTATAGTGAGCAGGATGCACAGAGGAGCACGTGGATTGTACAATGGGAACTCACTCTTTTCTACATCCCTCATTTACTCATTGTTTAAGTGCTAATTCTACTTGCTGAGTGTCTTTGGATTCCTGGGTGCAATGTTTTGTGCTGTGGTGAAGCCCTGGATCCAGGCAGCTTTCTCCTACGTGTCTGTTGTGGTAGTAGTGGCTTTATATTTGTTGGGTTTTCTTTTTAGCCCCCCTTTTTCAAAAGTCATTTGGTGGATATTAATGAAAAGCATATCTGGAACCAACCGCCAGAATGAAATGCATGACTGCTGGGTACCACGTGGAAAAAGTGGAACCGAAAAACTACTGGACGTGATTTGTCTGCTTGGGAGCACTGCAGCGTGAAGCGTCAAGAAATCATCTTTCCCTGGAAAACAAGCTGAAGTAATGTCAGGTGTGGTTACCTTGGAAGAAGGTTACTCTCTTTGGCATGACTAATGATGGTGCTTGTAGCAGAGAAGAGCTGGTTGTTTCCAGTAGCTCGACATCTGCACCCAGAGGAAGACAGCCATGTTCCAAGTGCTGTTGCCAGGAAATTGCTACTCAGTTTGTGTTCTAGAAATCCTGAGAGGTTTATCTGGCCTCTCTACTACAGCTTTAAAGGTTGAAACTGCAAAGTGGTGCAATCGGCATTATGTACTTCATGCTGCAAGATAAGGATGTGACTGGAATAGTTTCGCGTCGTGTTTCATCTTGGAGACAGAGTATCACAACCGAAAGACCAGGGTAGCCAAATCTCTTGTGTGTTCTGGATGCTTCCAGTATCACCTTAAGACCATTTTAATTGGGAAATGCATCAAAATCTGTACTAATTGGCAAATAGGCAAGTGTCCTTTAAGCTCAGTGTGAGGTGCAAACTGCAGGAAGTGAAGGGCTTAGTTCAGGGTACTGTTCACGAAGGATGGTGATATGACAAGAGTGGAGATGAGAAAAGGGGTTCTTTACCATAAAACATGTCCCATATATCCCCAGGTCAGAATCTGCTACCAGTTTCTGTGCTGCTGTGGTTCTACTGGGGTTGCCCCTTTGTACTCAGGGTCCTGATACCAGCTTCCCATTTGAGTCCCATAACGGCATCTAACTGAAACGTTAAAGGAAGACTGACCTTCAGAAGTTACTTTTTGACATCATTTGAGATACTGCCTGCTCCTCTTGAGGCTGATGCTGGAGATAGCTGAAATGTCTGCTGCAGCACAGAGAATGTGTCCTGCAGCACACTGTGCGTAGGACTCTGCCTACAACAGGAAGTGTGGGGTATAAACCAAGTGCTCTGGCATAAAAATACAGCTCCAGATTCAGACTGTTTGCTATGGAGAAATCAGTTTTCCTTCTGACTTGCTGAACTTCGCAGCCTGAAGTGAATCCTGTTTAAGAGTGGGTCCCATGAGTAACAGCCATCTAGGATGCTGTGCAGTCCTGACATAGTATTTCTGCTCTGGGAGAGGATGCCAAGGACAGGGAGGAGAGAGAAGGCAGTATTGCTGTATTTAACCAAAACTAAAAAGGCAACTTTCTCGAGATAGTCCTCCTTTAACTATGCAGAATCACAAGTAATCTCTCTAATTTTCTTGTGTCCGTCCGTCTTTAATTTCTCCAGATACTGCAGGCACACAGAGCACCAACGTGTCCCATGGGGATTTAAAAACCACGTGGATGCAGTTGACTTAGCACCCATAGCGCAGCCCTCAGCCTGACAATGAACTCTGCAAGGCTGTTTATCACAGGGTACGTTGCTGACTATTTGGCATATTTTTTTCGTACAGTGCAAATGACCAAATTTCTTAGAGGAAATAAAAAGATAGAGCAGACCTAAAGGCCAGTCCTGATTGTGGAGGGAAGGAAAAAAGGTGGCTTTCATCTGTGAGTGCTGCTAGCTTCTAGTGTCTCAGAGCCTTCCAGATAGGTTGAGTCTATTAGTACCATATAAAGTTGAGTTAAGCAGAGGCCTTTTTTTGTGCTTCTCAGTACGTTTCATAGTCTTGTTCAGAAGGAAATATTTGACTTGCCAGAATTTCTCAGTTGTCAAGTAATTCTGATGTAAGAAATGCAGCTGTGTGTCTTGACTGGGAGCATGAATGGTTCACTCTGTCTCTACAAAGTTTCATTAAAACCTAGTGCTTGTCTGCTTCACATCACTGGGCTGATTTGAAATATTAGCTGTGTGCCTTGTGTTACTGCAGTTCATCAGAGGGGAAGTAAACTGTCCCATGGACCCTGACAGTTTCCTTTGGTGTTTAGGTTGTATTGTAATGCGTACACACTGTGTGATGTTACCTTGTGATGCTGTACTGAAAAATCTAATAAAAAAGAGAAAAAACCAAATGTGTGAGTAATTCTTTTTAATCGATGTTGTGGTAACATGCAATGCACATCCAAGTCAGTGCTAGAAAATCTGGGGTGTATTTATTTTGCCTGGAAGTACTTCTCATAATGAAAGAATTATTTAATCATTTGAATAATGTAGAGAGAGAGAGAGAAAAAAGCCGCCTAAAATCATCTCTCCCCTCTAAGCATTTATCAGTCTCAGTGGTGACAGCAATGTGGTGTACCTTAGTGCTGGTTTGGTTGTTAAACCATCTGCCTGGTGGAGCATTTGGGTGTTCTCAAAGTAGAAAATCCACTGGGGTGATTTGGACAAGCAGAAGTGCCAAATTCTGTAACCCTGGGGTAATGACAGCCACAGAAATGCAGTTTCTTGGCAGTGGCCTTGTTGAACTCTGGTTGTTCTGAATGTGTGGAAGTCACTAATACAGGGACAATGTGTGTTCTCTTCCAGACCTCAGAATATATCATTCAAGCCTACAAGTACGGTGCGTTTGAGAAGATCCCAGAGTTCATTGCGTTTCGAAACAGGCTGAACTCTTCCCTTCACTTCGCGCAAGTTCGCACAGAGCGGATGCTCTTGGACTTGTTACTTGAAGCAAACATGTAAGTGCAGCACCTTGGACCTGGAAAAACGGGGAGATTTGTGCCTAAGCAGATCACTGGCTAAGTGGGACTTGGTGATTTGCACTTGAAGCTCAAAGGGCAGAAACCTGCGTGCTACCTCTTTCTGCTTTTACTTTGCTCTCCCCTTTGGTGTCCTTGCTTGTACCATGTATGTGCAACACTTCTGACATCAGAAGAGTTGAACAGGATAGAGAATGTGCTCTGTTAGTGAGCTGTTTTCTGTTTCCAGTGATCAAATGTTTGATCTCATGTCACTTGTTCTTACATGCAGATCAACCAGTTTAGAAGAAAGTATAAAGTCCATGAGTCTGAGCCCAGAGGAGGATGACATTCCCTGGAAAGATCTGCGTGACAACAGAGACCTGACAGTCTTGTTTAACTGGGATCCAAAAGACAGGTGAGTAGAAACACCCTTCGGCTCTAGAGTCACCTTTTCCTTACATGTGGCAAAGAAGGAGGGGAGCTGCTGTATTTGAATGTTCCCTGGGCTGGCTACCTGCACACTTACCAAGCATCACTCATCACTTCCAGCAGTGCTGCCTTTTGACATATTAATACAGTTTTCTGAATTTCTGCCCACTCTTTCCTCTTCGTACAATGTTAAATAACTTTGGGAGGGCTTTTGTGCCTGAGTTGAAGCTAGCTACTTTGCACAGTTGAAGCTTTTGCCTGAAAACATTTGGTACCTTTCTCTAGGGACATTTCTGAAGAACATAAGAAACTCTCACTGGAGGAAGAAACCATGTGGTTGCGAATCCGGTCTTTAACTTTAAGGCTAGTAAGCGGACTCCCAACTCTTAGTCACACTATTCAACCAAAGAACTCTGAAAAGACTGCAGAGAACGGCGTCTCATCCAAGATTGATACAATCCGATCCCTGCTCCAGCAGCTGGAAGTGGCAGTGGATTCAGGGAAGAAGTTTCTAGAACAAAAAATTCAGGTACCCGTTAAGGAAAAAGCTATCCCCAAATATTAAGTGAACGTGAATGCAAGCAGAGAAACTGAATGCATCTTGTAACGTCCAGCAGGCTGCAGAATGCACTTAACTGACCCTGAGTTTGTAGTGTATGAATCTGACTGAGAGATGTGCCAGAGACAAAACACTGTGTTCTGGATAAGGAAAAGCTGCAACACCTTTATCTTTTTCTTTGCTTCTTGCCTAGTATCCTGTCCTTGGCCCTCCTCCTACCCGAATGGCTGGCTTCTTCAGCAATGGCAGCTGTCAGTGCCAGACTAGCTTGTTTTATCTTGTTAGTGATATTTATGAACTAGATACCAATGGCTTAGGTAAGTGTTTGAGGGGCAGGGGCTGAACCAGATTGTCATGATGTGTGGTGGGAGGGAGCGAGACGTGTCTCTCTTTAGTTTGAACGCTGCCAGGCACTGGATGATGTGGACCCAGACTGTTAATTTTTTGACTGACACTAAGTTGCCTGGGAGATGGTGCCTTAATTTAATGTTTGTGCAAGTCTTCATTTTTGTACAGTACATGTTGATATAATACTGGATCCTCTTTGCAAGCAGTTGCGTTTGCTTTCCACTGCTAACACTAAACTGTATTTGAATGCCTCTTGGTTTTCTGGAAGCAGAAAATAGAGACTTGTAGTTTATAACATTTTCTTTTTCTTTTCCCAGAAGATTCAGCAGAAATCCAGGAGAGGATAGGGAATAGTTTCAACTCTTTAGTAGAACGACTGACAGGTAAATGGTAACTCGAGAATAACCACTGGTAGCTAAGGTATTGCTTCATGGTGCTCTGAGGATGTGCTGCTGAGTGTGTTGCAATTATGTGCTGGAGCGTGTGTGTTGATGCAGCTGCAGACCCCTTTGAATGATACTTGAGAACAAGGCTGAGAATCCCCTTGGCTTTGTCTGGTCACCAAGCTATTGCATGCTACAGAATGTTATGTCCTATCATTTTGCTTACCCTGCAGCCTAGGCTTAACAGCTGATGTCCCCCTGGTACTTGGTCCAGGTGTGCTAATAAATGGTGTGGAGGTACTGTTTGTAATGAAATATAATTGAGAGAAAACTTGAGAGCTGGACCTTCCTGAGAGGCTTTGGCCAAATTTATCATTAAGTGCCTAGTGGTCAGTCCTCTGACAGCTTTGCACACTACACTTTGCGCAACGCACTCAAGTTGATGTGTGTGTTCTTAATATTACTTTTCTTTTTTCCTTTTCAGACTTGTTCAATAAATGTAAAGGTGATTTGATTGAAGTCAGAGATGGCACCTTGAAAACTCACCCAAGCCTGTTAGAAAACCTGGTCTTCTTTGTTGAGGTATTTTTTTCTTTGGAATACTTTAGGGTAGAAATGTTGGGATTAAAACACAGTGGGATTTCTTTGATCTCAGTCACTCATGAAAGCAGAGGGTTTGGGTGTATGTTTTAACTATTGAGCCCTACCAGCAGGAACGTTAAACAAGGTTGTAGATGCAGCGTGTAACATTTGTACCTTTATTCCAGACGATCTCCATCGCCCTGTGGGTATCGAGTTACTGTGACAGCGTCCTCCGACCTTTTAAATCCAACCTGCAGAAAAAGAAGAAGAAAAAAAAAGAAAGCAGTTTAGCCATGGTAGAGACCATCTTCCTTTCTGTTCTCCCCCACCCCAATCCAATGACGTAGCTATACTGAAAGAAAAATCAGGATAGCTAACATGTTAATAAGGTGTTTTGCATAAACTTTGCCTTGCAGAGGCTGCTGAAAGAAATTACTCATTTTTGTAACTCCTTTTTTCTTTTAAATGGTGATGTGCCACATCTCTGATGTCAGAGATCCTTTTTAGTAGGAAGCAGAGTTAAGAGCATCAGAGGCCTTCCAGCCTTGCATGCAGCACAGTAAACTTGTCTGGGTGGGTGGGTTATAGCTTAGCACTGGGGACAAGGAGTAAAATGCTAGAGTTGTCATATAGAATCATCATTGGAATGGGCATTAATATGTGCTTATAAACTAAAGATGTGTATTTGTTTTTATAGCCACCTGTATTTACACATTTCCTGGATTACGTTGCTGAGCTCCAGACGTTAACTTCCAATGTAATAGATCACATCAGAGGGCTTGAAACCATTCTGACTGCACTAAAACTTGAAGAGCTGTCCCTCAAGGACACTCTGCTTTTAGAGGTAAGAGCTTGTGGTGTTGTCTCTGTGTGACTGATAACGACCTGAATGTACACACTTATGGGATGGCTTTGTTGAAAGCTGCTTTTCACAAAAATGATTTATTGGAAGGAAGAAAAGAGAGGAAAATTAATGAAAAAACCTGTTATGATTGAATGAATAGCTCTTAACCAGAGGTTAGGGACCAGTCTGCTGGAAAGCTGAGGTTTAGAGTGCTGAGTTAGGGTTTGTTTTCATGGTGACACAGTGACTTTGCCCCATCTGATCAGCTCCAGCTCACTGCACAGAATGATCTCAGAAGACAAGATCTAAGCACCGGGATTCTAAAATTCTTTCATTTTGTGCAGTATATTAGTGAAGAAAAACTTTACCATCATTTTGTTGTCTGGGATGCAAGTTATTCTGTTATCTGTGGTTTAGCAGAACGGATGCAAATAACATTTCAGGACGCATTTGAGATTCACCTACTGCTGATTAGTCACTTCCCTGGAAACAATTTCTTGATCTTTACGGAAAAACAAGTGGCAGCTCCTCCCCTGCCCTTAGCTATTTAGGGAAAACCAAAGGCAGGAGTGATAGGTGCTACACATGACAAACCTCATGCTGCATTTAGACATGTGAAGCATGGGCTTAATGAGGAAGCTTGGGAGGTTTTAAGCCATGGCAGTCAGATAACTTGTCTGTCGTGCAGTTTAACTCTTAATGGTACTAACAGTTTGATGTTTACTGTGAATGTATTTTCTTAAAACAGTGGTTGTGGTCCTAAAAATATCTTTGAAATAGTGAGAGTCTAGCTAAAAAGCCTCAAGGTGATGGAAAGTGTAGAATTGGGGTTTCCTTAATGATGCTCTTGAAAGGCAGGTGGAGATATAAGATGCAGTGTAGCACAGTGATGGAATAGGCGTCATTGTGTATCAACATGGGAGAGTGAGGAGTCATTGCTCCTTCTCAAAGCAGGATTGCAGATTCCAGGTGAAATGTTTGAGAGGGGCATTATTTCTTTGCCAGTGTTGGTTTGTGGGGTGGGAGAGCACAAAACCAGGTCTCCAGTATATTTATCTCAAATGGGAAATTCAGCCTACAGGGCACTGGTGTTTGGGTTTGTTCAGAGGGGAGATCTGGAGCCTTTGAATTGGGAAGGATTTAAATGCTGCACCCATCTGTTTCAGAGCTGCACATCTGCCCACAGAACCTGCGTTAGCCAGCTGGTATCTTTTTCACTTGAATTGGCCTCTTTATTTCATAGCACAGGATCTAAAATGTCCCTTGTTGCTGTATGAGGCTGTTGTAGAAGTATCTCAGATATATATATATTTTTTATATATATATGCACATATAAAAGAAACTGCAAAAACTGATAAAAAGCAGGAAATTCCTTACTGTATTTAATACAAATACAAGTAAAAACTATGTAGTATGTTTTCTTAATACCGTCAAAGAATCTTCACTTTAAAGTCAAGATTCACTTTAAAGATAACACACTTTAATAATGTATCTCTATAATTTCCCTGGTTCCTCACTGACTCAGCAAATTCCTCTTCTTCCCTTTGGCATCACGCTACTGCACGAGGCAGATGTGGAAGAAATGACTGTTAGCACGTGGATACGAGCAGAAGCGTCTGGGGGAGTCTGCAGCTTCTCCTGTGTTTGCTCAGAGCATTTGTCCTGGTGTTTGACATTGTGACAGTAAATCCTGATGAACACTGTGTATAGCTTTGCTCAGATTTGAAGCTGGGTTTGCAGCTCTGTGTGTCTAGAGCTAAAAGGTGCTTTTGAAGAAGTCCTCGTGTTCAGGTATTAGGATTAAATTGTGGTGATGCTGGTGATGGGCCAGTTGAACCCTGCCACTGGTGTTAGGTTTTCTCACATGGCATTGGTTTACTTGGGTGGTGCCTGCTAGGCGTTATCCGTGTCGGCAGAAGGCATCCTGGTATCAGGTCACCCTTTGATAGAACAGCACTTATGGCTGATACACTCTTTGGCGTCAGGGTTTGCTCTCTCTGTATGTGTTAGCCACAAATATTTTGCACAAGGACGTTTTCAACAGTTAGGAAGAAATGTTAATGTGTTACCAGCCCTGTCTGGGCAACACTAGTATCTGCAGGAATTATTACTGCTGAGCTGGTGCTGCTTATTCTGTGCTGACAACATTCGCTTTGTAAACTTAACACTGTGGGCTTCATGAATTTCTTATCAGCGCTTGAGATGGTGGGGGAAAGGTAAAGGGAGGATTTAAGCAGTTGCTATGGGGTGAATGATTTCTCTTTTGCATTTTGCAGGAAGAAAAAAAGTTTACAAAGACTGTGCAAGGGAAGGTGCAGAGCAGTTACCATCACTCAGTTCAGGAAATTGGAGAGCTGCTGAAAAAGAGACTCGATACCATTAAAAAACTAAAGATTTGAGAACTGCATCCTTGACAGACTCCACAGGGGAGTGACACCAGAGTCCCAGACAGAAGCAACATCCAATATACCATCACTTTAATCCAGAACTTCCTCATAATGCATGAAGGACTTAAAATCATAAACCAATTTTTTTAGGTATTACAGATGTATTGAGTTGATTTAAATTATTGTACATAAATGAGAAGCAGGGACCCTTATCGGGGTTTGACCACTTTTTATACATGTTCATAAGCATATTGCAACAGGAGAAAATTCACTTTCTTCCCTTCCAATCTCTAGAAACAACTGGAGATGGTCTTTAGAAGCAGCAATAGAAATCCAGTGTAAAGCATATATCTCAAAGGAGTTGTATTTTCATCACCATACAGTGTTTATAATTTTTGTATGGTTTTTGCCTTAGAAGTGCAGAATTTGTAGAAGCATTCGACCGCCTCCAGTGAAATGAGCCTGGTTTGGAGCTATTGTGTCCTCAAGCCAGTGGGTCCTACTGAATGAATTCAGTGTGGTGGTCCCACAGGGGAGGTGAGGCTGTGCTGGAGGAACACCCTCAGTGTACAGCCAGCCAGCAAGAGTGGGAGTGAGCCGGGCCTGGTGGCAGGCAGGTTCCTCTAAGGAAAGAGCTGCTGGAGGGCAGAGGTGGTGGTGTGTACATGGGTTGTTTCCATGTTTGGAGTAACTGCAAACCTGCTGAGGAGCAAACCTGGCCCCTAAGCTTGAGAGAGAGAGATGTGAATTGGTGTTTCAGCAAAAAAGACAAAACCAGAGACCTTGTATATAATGGCTGCGGTGAAGTCTGACGCTGTGGCCTGGTTCCATGTCAGTTCAGTGTCAAGGCAATCATCATGACTTTTACAAAGTGTATTTAGATTACTGAAACTTTAAGACGTCACTATTTTAATAGCAACTGAATTGGGTTTAAGTTGGCAGAGGTAACTTTTGCTTCCGCTGTGGTATGAGGCTGAGAATACTTTCTCTACCTGTTTGCTTGCTTTTTGCAGTTGATCTTTGATGATTTGAGTACTTGCTCATTAGGTGTTCTGTTAGAAAGTGCAGTCGCGTCATCTGCTCCTGCTGCATCTGCATTTCTGCCAGGGCTTTTCTTCATTTTAAAGGAGTAATGCAGCCTAAATTGTAGGCAAAAAGGAGGTTATGTGAACCTGCAATACAGGGGCAGGTCAGACTTTACAGGTTCCTCATTTCTGTTTTGAAGCAGCTAGTATCTGAAGTCCATATTTAAAGTTTTAAGAGCTGACAATCCTGCCTTTGTCATCTCTCTGTTTTATTAGTGATGTTAGAATGTTGAGGAGAGTATTTTTTTAAATAAATCCCCTGTATAAAAAGAAAAAAAAAAGAAAAAAAATACTAATTTGACAGAGCTGCTCTTGCTGGGTTTAGTTTGCTTTTCCCCGTCTTGAAAGGGAAAGAAGAATGTCTGCAGGCTGTCAAAATTGTAGTGGATGTCCTGGTGGTTTAACTGCAATGTCTGGTAAGTGCTCTGGGCTGGAGGAATACCAAAATGTGTTAAGTCTGTTTATAGTAATACTTTTCCTTGGGGAGAAGGAAAAGAAAAAAGAACCAAGTGAACTCTTACATATTGTATAGAAATACCTTTTTTGAAAGAAAGAAGAGTATGCTTCTTAAATTAAAGCAAGGTTGATAACTGAAGTTGATGCTTTCAGATGTGTAGGGTAAGTGGAAACAGTCCTGTGCCTGAGCTGATGCAGTTCAGAGAGAAGCACTGAGCCACAAATCCATCCTCTGCCCCTTCTCCTTCCAGGAGGCTGATGGTGTCCCCTTCCCTCCCTCTCCCATGGCAGTGCTTCAAATACCAGCATTAAATGCAAAGTGGGTGCAGCACTCTCATCTAGAGGCCTGGGTCATGCTGGAGTTTCTTTCCACTGCTGCTACAACAGGTTGAACTCGATCAGTTGTATCCATAGGCAATGGTGAAAATAAGTCAAGTGTAAGGTTAACATAACCAGGCTTTTAAAACCCTGCCATGTGCCTGAAAGCAGAACTTGCTTTTAAAAAAGGGTTTCTATGTCAGCTCCCTTAAAAGCAGAATTGAAACTGCTGGAGGGGGGGGGGACATGTCATCCGAAGCAGAGGCTGCATGGAGATGGATCCATGGCTGGCTCTTGCTTCTTGTGGCACAGATCAGCCAGGCCTGTGCCAGCTCAGGGGCAGTACTCACTGTCACAGTCTTGGCTACTGCCCCATTCCCGGTTCCAGATACTGGCAAGCAATCAGCTTGTCAAACAAACAGAGGTTTTTGATTACGTGGTGTTTCATAAGCCCAGATGCCATCTCTTTACAAGCTGTCGTTTCTCTAGAGGAGGAAATGGTGTACAATAATGACTGCATACTGACTGATTGGGGCTTGGTTGAAGGAGACTTTCCCCCTATGTATTGTGTACAGTTAAATATATATTTCTTACAATAGAACATTTCCCCTCCAGAATATGTCCCACAGGGACAGGATAAGAAATTGAAGCTGTAACCTGTTGCTGCTGCTCCCCTTTTTCCACTTTTGGGACTTGGTTTTTGTTGGTTTCTGGTTTTCTTTTTTTGGGGGGGAGATGATAAATTGAAACCATACCTGGAAGAAGCTACCAAGACTACTGTTTACAGACTGAAAAATACTGCTTTTATACTACTGGGATCATGAGCCATGATCCTTTTACAGATTTCTTCAACTGCTTCAAACCAGTGTGTGATGTAGATAAAGGTCAGAAGTCTCCTGCTCTGTCTACACACAGGACAAACCCTACAATGCCTGTTTGTGTTGCCCATCATTTTTGTACTTTTTAACTGTTCAAAAATTGCATTTATATTTTGCAATCATTGATAATTGTGACTTTTAACTGCTAGTAACCTTAGAGGGTTTTGTTGTTGTTGTTGTATCTGCAGCCTTACCTGACCTTTCTCTTCCTGGATTATTCATTGTTAATTTATGAGTGTAGGAGATACGTTTGCCTCAGCCTTCTACGGACTTAAGTGACACAACTGCAACTGATCTGCTTTAAACTGGATGGGTTTATAATTTATATAAAAGTCAGTTTCGTTACAAATAAGTATTGCTGCCTCTTTCATTTTCCTGTCTACATGGTCTGGAAGTTACTGACGTGCTCGCCTGTGCTGTGTAGCTTTGTGCTGAAGCTAGATAATCCTGGTGCTGGGCAAGCAAAAAATCAAATTGCCTACAACGAGGGAGGAGAAAAAAATGCCCATTGCTTTTCAGCTGTGGACTGGCTGCAGAATGATGTTTGCAGAGGCTGGAGCTTCGGTGTGTCCTTTGACAGGTAATCGTGTCGATGTGCTCCTCGGCTTTTGTGCAGTGCTTGCTTGCACTTCAGCCTAGCTTTGAGTTGTAAGGAAGGTAAAGGGTGGCGGTGCAAGAGAAATCTAATAGAACAATAAACTGGGCTTGAGAGGGCTGTGGCCATGCCATGCAGCGGCTGCCCTGCTGCTGTGTATCGACGCAGACACCCGCGCTGCTCTCTCTCCCTGCGTGGCCCCAGGCGCTGCAGGCTCCCGCAGAGCCAGCCCCTCCCTTCTGCCCCCGCTCCCGCCTCCTGTTTTGCCGCTGGAAGCCGCCCGGTACCCGCGTACCCGGTTGCCCCGGTCGGTCGCGGGGCGGGGCAAGCCCCCGGCGGCGCTGGGCTCAGCGCGGTCACGTGTCCCCAGCAGCCCCGCTCCCTCCGCGCTCCGCCATGGCTGCGGCGGCCGCCGCCGGCTCCCTGCTCCTCTGCCTGCTCGGCCTGGCGCTGCCCGGCGGCAGCGCGCTGCACACCAAGGGCTCCGTGCCCCTCGACTCCATCACCTTCTACAAGGTACGGGCGAGCCCGGCGGCCGCTGCCGGAGCTCTCGGGATGGGAGGGGGAGGACGCGTAGGAGGCCGGCGCCGGAGCGCAGCGGCCGTGCGCACCGCTGGCTCAAAGCAACAGGCGGGCAGCCCCGGCGGCCGGGTGCGGGGCCGGGGTGCGGAGCGGGCCGCGGAGCGCTACCCCCCCCACACCCCGCCGCTGCCGCCACCGGCGCGGGGCCCGCGGAATGGCCGAGGCGGCGGGCGCGCCGCGCCACAGCCAATGGGAGAGCGGTAGCGGCGGCGGACAGCCAATCGGTGCGGTCCAAGTGGAGCTGGGCAGCGCCGCGGCCCGGGGCGAGCGCAACCGGCCCGGCCGGAGGACCCCGCGGCCCAGCCCCGGGCAGGGCCCCCGCGCCGCGCCCTGCGAGCTGACGGCCGCCGCCCGCCGGTCCTGCTCTGCTCGAGCCGGGGCAGGGCCGTGCCCCGGCCGCTCTGACTTCTGTTCGTGAAACAGCAACAGGCTGCTGCCACACGGGTGTCCCGCAGGTTTCTGTGCACTGAATCACTTTGGAATGAAGGGATCTGGCCGGAGCACGGCGGGATTTTGATCTGCGGTGTCAAAGGCCCAGCATGAGGCAGACACCTGAGACCAGAATGTGCTGCACAGGGAGAGATGAAGAGGCTGCACGCGGCAAGCCTGGCTGTTGGACAAGTACCTGCCCAAAACACACTGCTCGGGCGTGGGCAAGTGTTTCTTGCCACACGAGTCTGGAGCGCTCTGCTCTGGAGACAGGCTGAGAACGACAAGGGGGAATGGCTTTAATCTGACAGAGGGGAGATTGAGATTAGACATTAGGAAGAAGTTCTTCCCTGTGCAGGAAGATGAGCGTTAAGGTCCCTTCCAACCCAAACCATTCTATGATACGATTCATGACCCTTTAGGAGCTTCCAGCTTTTCTGCAAGTTTGAAGTGATTGGCAGAACACTGCAAGAGGGACCTGCAAAGACCAGCAGAAATATCAAAGTGTGATACCTACCACATTCACCCCTTACCAGGATGGCAAATACAGTGAGCAGCAGGCCCAGGACCGAAGGATCCTGTTCACTGTTGCAATCAGCTGCTCTGCCCATGCCTGAGCAGTGCTTGTAGCACACTTTGTAGGTGGGGACGGTGTTGCAGTTGGACCCTGTTCATTAGACAAAAGAATTTTGCAAGGCAGGACAAAAAATATCCTAAAGCAGGCAACAAGATTCCATTTCTGAGCTCATCTGAAAGGACATCATCTGGGCAGGGCAAAAGGATGAGTGAAGGGGAATCAATTAAAAGAGGAATTCTCTGTTGATGGAACCAGAGCAGCACCTGCAGCACCTCCACTCCCTCCCTGTGCCCCCCAAGAGCTGCATCTCTCATGCTGGGACACCTCAGAATGCCTTTGGGTTCAGCCTCTCTCCTCTTAATGTGCCCCTGGAAACTGTTGAGCTGACTTCCTTCCAAGATGCTAATCAGCTTTACAGTAAGTACATCATGTGTAATTAAAGGCATTATCAGATCCCCCAGACCTACACCACATCATCTATGTCAGCTGGTGTAGGAGCACATGCAGCCGAAGCTCAGTCTTCCCTCCACACTGCAGTGAGTCAGTTTTGAAAAGCCATAATTAGAAAATTTCCATTCTCCCTCTGCACCTCCTCATGGCACAGGAGGACAAATGAAAGCAGCTTTAGATGTCTTGTAGATTGCTCAAACCCAAAATGCTAAAGTTTTGTGCTTTGCTTTTCTTTAGGTAATTCCGAAGCATAAGTTTGTCCTTGTGAAGTTCGACACTCAATATCCTTATGGCGAGAAACAGGATGAGTTTAAAAAGCTGGCAGAGAGCTCAGGCTCCAGTGGGGATCTTTTGGTGGCTGAAGTGGGAATATCAGGTGAGGAACTCTGGGCTGATTAGCACAGTGTGGGTTGGTGTGGGGGAAAGAACACCGTGATTTCTGGTGGAAACAGGCTCTGAGGTAATTCTGACGGGGTGAAACAAGAGAGGCCTGGTTGCTGCTCTGGCTGGTGGCTGAGCTCTGCCTCCTGCCACCAGTGTGGGTGTGCTGCTGATCTCCTTCCGGCTGCTTAATGGAGCAAGTCAGCCCACGCCGCTAAACTGGATGCCATCCTCCTCATTCCTAGCATTTCCTGCCTTTGTGTTTTTCTGTCTTTGCTGAGAGAAACCTTTCTGTCTATTTCCAGGGAAGAGACTTTGCAAGAATCATGCTTTAGCCACAAGCCTGGTCAAGCAAAGCATATGTAATCTGGTTATTTCATCCCTTTATTGCCGGTGAAGCAAAGTCTGTTGTGGTCACAATTTATAACAGTGCTCATTGCACTGTGGCTAGCGTAACTTCAGTTCTTGCAGTTGGCTTTAAGAGAAAAGGAGTGAGGATTGGATCACCATCACCTTTCTCACTCTTGCTTTGTAGGAAGAATGAAGAATTTAAGCTTATAGGAACTGTCAGACTGGAGGTTTCACCCACACCCACTGACATTTCTAAACACACATGTGTTTAGCTAAGTAACAGTTGAAATCTCTTATGTTTTCCATCCTCAAAAATAAATGTAATTTATGTAAGATGAGCAAACATCTTGTAACTTGGCATGCTCTCAGAACTAAAATGTGTGTGCTCTCTGCAGACAGACCAGGAAAAACAATCCGTTTAACTGTAAAATCAAATAATATCAATGGATAGAGCAACACAAGTTAAAAAATGGTTCTTAATTCCTATAAGAAGGATGGGGTTTGTACACAGAGGTCCTGCCAGTGTCTTATGCTATCAAAGTCACAGCAAAGCACCGTTAGAATCTTGTATTTGGAAAACCTTTTGATGGTTTGCCTTGCAGAAGTGATTTTGTTTCAGTGTGTGGCATTTCTTAGCAAAAAGGTCATTAGGACATGTTGAAACTGGAGACAAATATTTATCTGTGTAGAAGAGAATCCTAATTTAACTTTTCCTTTTGATTAACACACTCTGCTTTTCTGTGTTTCGTTTTCCCTTGACAGATTATGGTGATAAACTGAACACTGAGCTGGGAGAAAAGTACAAGCTGGATAAGGAGAAGTTCCCTATTTTTCACTTGTTCCAGGATGGTGACTTTGACAATCCCTTACCTTACAGCGGCCAAATCAAAGCCGGGGCTATTCAGCGCTGGCTGAAGAGTAACGGCATCTACCTGGGGATGCCAGGTTGCCTGAAGGAGTACGACATGCTGGCCAGCAAGTTTGTGAGCACCACTGAGAAGTCAGAGCGCCAGTCCCTCCTGAAAAAGGGGCAGGAGAGCTTAGAAAAGGCAAAAGAAACCGAGAAAAAGTCAGCTGAGCAATACTTGAAAATCATGAGCAAGATACTGGAGCAGGGAGAAGAGTTTGCTGCTAATGAAGTGGTCCGAATCACCAAACTGATCGAGAAGAACAAAATGAGTGATGGGAAGAAGGAGGAGCTCCAGAAAAGCCTCAATATCCTCGCTTCTTTCCTGAAGAAGAATAATGAAAAAGATGAGCTCTAATACATTGGAGAACTTTGTACAAGCTGTGAAACAATGTCAAGAGTCCTAACCAGTTCTCCTTATGCAAGCAAACTCCCCGCTGACTTCAAGAGAGCAGCAGATTTCCTTCTGGTATTCTGTTTAGAAGATCAAGAGGAAGGTGTTCCTTAAAACCACAGTATTCTAAATGTTGGGAAAATCACCTTAAAGCAAGACGCCAATATTGTGTAATTCTACTCAATAACAGTGTTAAAGCAGACAACAGAAAAAGCACTAGATTGGCCTGAAGCACATTCCTGGTGGTTTTTACAACTGTCCCCTGGCAAATTAGTAACAAAATTTGGTCTCATTCCATCTTACACAGTGTTAAAGGTACAGATTGGGTGCCCCTTGCATCTCCACCTTCCCCTGTCCTAGTGTCCGTGGGGTTTATGCTCATTAGTCTACTCCTCCTCCCACCTTTTGTATTCCCTGTAGAACTCCTTCTCTGAGTGTTCTCCTTACCTGCTGTTGACCGAGAGACCTGGAGCTTCCCCTTCCCGCCTTCTGCAGTGGCTCCTGTCTCTGTTTGGGTTGGGTATCAGCCAGGTGCTGGCAGTGAAGACACGTCCTGCACGTATCAGAACCTGCCCCTCATCTTCTGGCCAAAGCAGCCACTTCAGCAAACATCGTGGTACCCTGACAGAGCGAGTGGTGGTTGCGCTGAGCAAGGGCTGAGGCTCCTTGAGGTACTATTACATTTAGTCTCACCCATTCATGCAAAATCATGTTGTTTCAGAGGTACATTTGGGTGAGTTTCCTTATGCTTGAAGAGCACATGCAATGCCTGAATGTTTTGCCTGACCTTCCCATCCAAGCTTCATTTCCCAGCTGCAGAATAAGGGGGTGAGACCAGTACAGGCATCTGAAAGTCTCAAGCCATAGTGAACATGAACACCATTCTCCAGCCTCCTCTTCAGAAGCAATTGACACTCAAACTAAAGCTTCATCAGCATTTGGTAGTTTGAAGTACTTGAACATGAGGTCTTGTTACAGGAAGCATTTGTGTCCTTAGGATCCCATCTGTGTTATTTTAATGGCTAGGCCTGGCCCAGGGATGACATCCTTGGTCAGAACTCATGTGCTGTTCATGCTGTGTGGAGCTCGGATGGCCACTGGAAGATGCTGTGCGCCTGATCAGGGTTGTAGAGAGTTGAGAAGAGCCCCATCTATGTGTTTTACCTGAAGATGTTGCTTTAGGCTGAGCAAAACCGATTCCGGCAGGAGCTTTGCTGCCTTTTGAATCCTGGGGTGGGTACAAGGAGCAGATACTGCTGCCAGGTAAAATGTATTAATAATGCTGTAATAAAAAGGTTGTTCCAATTAATAGCTGCTGCTTAAAGTCCTTTCTGGAGGAGCTGCTGCTGACTGTGCGGTTGGAGGGGAAGGTGCTGATGATCAGTCAGATGATGACTTTCACCTAGAGGTGACAGGGATGCCCCAGAGGTAAGGCGTTTACACGAAGCGGTTGGAGTGCGTCCTTCGGACCCAGCGCCGTCTCCTCGGTACGAAGGGAGGAGGAAGGACCCAGCGCGGTCTGCGCTTCACGAGGCCCGCGCAGAGCCGCGTCCCGCCCGCCTCCTGAGGGAGCAGCCGCCATGGCGGCCGCGGCCGCGCGCCCCCTCACGGGCCGCCCGCGCACTCCTTCCACCTCGCCAGGGGGCGAGTGCCGCCGGGTGAGCAGCGCGCTGCCAGGTTACTGCCTCGAAGCTAAGCAGGGTCGGCTCGGGTCAGCGGCTGGAGGGGGGCCGGGACACAGCACCCCTGTTAGCGCCGGGTCGAGTCCCGCCCCGCGGAGGGTCCCACTGCTCCCCAGGGGCTCCCTTTCTCTGCCCGCCGGGGGCCGGGCGCGGTGCACGGGGCGGGCCGGGTGCGGGGTGGCCCCGGGGCGGAGCGCGGGCGGTGCCCGCAGCCCCGGGAGCGGTGCAGCGGCGGCGGCGGCTCCCCATGGCCCTGCCGGCGGAGGCGGCGCGGCTGGACGGGGACTGGCAGGAGGTGAGCGAGCCCCGGGGGCAGCGGCTGTGCCCCGTGCCCCGGCCCACTCCGTACCGCCCGGTGTCCTGTGGGGCCATGTGGTGCTGAGCTCCCCCGTTTATCCTCAGGTCTTCTCGGCTCTGCAGTGGATACAGTTCACCATGGCCATGCTCAGGTACAGCGCTCCTAAACCCATATCCTCGAGGTACCGGGATAAAGTTCCCGCTACAGTGACAGGCAATAAAGAGGAATCCCTCATCCCAGGTAGGCAGACGTGCTCCTGTTCCAACCTCTGCTTTGCTTTCTCAGTGTTATAGGTTCCAGCTCAATTATTGCCTATGCCGTCTTTCAGAACGCAGTGAGGTCCCCCGAGGTAAGGTCTGCGCCTCCTTGTCCTCTCTGAGTCGAGGGGTTGGTACCTTGTGGATGGGTTATGTGTGTGGCAAAGACCTTTGTAGGTCAGGAACTCTCCTCGGAGCAACTGCGGGTCTCACGCTTATGTGGTGGAACCTCAGCTGGGTGGCAAAGGGCTTGTGAAGTTTGCCCCTTTGCCTGTGATAGGAGGTGAAGGGGCTAACCTTGAGCTGTAGCCACCAAGGAGAAGCAGATTTCTGAGCCCCGAGCTTCCTGCTGCTCCAGGAAAGTCCTCCAGTTGTTCCTGGGAGCAGGGATTTGCGAGTGTGTCCTCCTCTGTGGGGCAGAAGGGCTGTGGAGCAGTGCACAAAGCTGCTGAAGCACAAACTGGAGATGTCCCTGTAGGAAAGGCTTTCACAGGTGTTGGTCTTTGGGAATCTCGAAGGGCTTTTCCAGGCAGGTGTGGTACTAAAACTGATACAACTCAAAGACGCTGCGAAGCTCAGGCACAAAGAGGCCAGGCTGAAACAGTTTGTTGCGCTGGATGCTGCAGTGGGGCTTTGGATGATTCAGCCGGGGGTGAGAGTGTCCGTGTGTGCGCTGTGGATCTGACGTGAACACGGTGCCAGGCACACCCCAAGTGCAGGGAGCCCCGTGTGTCTGGGGTGGATCAGATGTGCTGAGCAGGTCGCTGGTGTGTGCTCAGTTCCCACTACAAGTGACAGGCAATAAAGAGGAATCCCTCATCCCAGGTAGGCAGATGTGCTCCTGTTCCAACCTGTGCTTTGCTTTCTCAGTGTTATAGGTTCCAGCTCTGTATCTGTTCCGCTCTCACACTGGTGTGTGCTCAGTAACTGTGGATCTCCATCCCAAGCTAGGCTTTTGCTGTCCACACATGGTCCCTCTATCTGTCCAGGATGTGCTGGAGGCAGTGCACAGAGCTGATCCATGTGTAGGTGGGGTTTGCTGTCCAGGATTTACATCCCAGTCTGTGGACCACACAGATAACAGGTTACTGCTAAGGGCAATAGGACAGTAGAGCTGGCAGCTAAGTTGTAACAAAGCTGCATTACTTCCCTCATCTTCAAATGTTCTTGATACATCATAGATGTGCTCTGCAGAGAAATGCTTCTTCCAGGAAATGCTGTGAGTTATCCCCAGAGAAGGAAGGCAGGCAGTCAGGATAATAACTGGCACATCGTTGGATGAAGCTGGGTGGGAAGGAGAATATGAGTCCAGGTTTGCAGGGCAAATTTGTACCCCTACAACATGCAGGGTAGCCTTGCTCCCAGGAACAGCCTCCTGGAAATGCTCTGCTGAGCACATCCAGAGTGAGCTGTGCAGATCTCCATGCATTCCTGAGGAGGAGCGAAGGCTGGGACTTCACCTTGGTGCTGGGATGGAAAACTGAGCTTGTGCTGCACAAGGTGTATATCAGAGGTCACTTTACCCCATCTCTTGCGCTTGGAGAGTTCCAGACATAGTTCTCTTCCAGGATCTTCCACCCTGGTATATTGATCTGGATCTGGCAGGGGTCCTGGTGTGATTCCACAGCCTCTTCCCATTTACTTCCGTAGCTGAAAGTCTGCGTTACTCAGGAACCCTTTTGCTGTTAGTCATATGCTGTGGTCATGGCTTAGGAGCTGCACTCCAGACACTTGTAAGCCACGCATGGCTCCATGTCACAGATGGGCCTGTCCTGCTTGAGGGAGTCCAGATGTTTTTGCTCAGCTTATTTCTGTAAATCCATGTAGGAGCAATGGATACCAGCTGGAGTGACTCGTCTGCATCAGGCTTCCAGGCTCGTGCTCTGCTTCCCTGGGGAGATTCAGGGCTGGTGGTTCAAAAGCAGCAAAACCTTCAGTAACTTCCCCATCGCCTTGTCCTCATGGGTCTGGTCTTAACTGGAGATCTGTAAACAAAGGGGCTGGAAGAGATCCATATCAAAGCTTGCAACAAACAGCTTCTTCCCTGAGTCATCATGAGGCTCCAGAGTAAAATGCTTAAAAATAAACAGCTCTGGAGGCTGGGAGGAGAGCAATGTTATAAACACTTCCCCTCCAGCCCCCAGCCTAGGAAATCAAATACTGCATTCTTGAAGCTGGTTCTGTGTTTCTACGGGGTCAATAAAACTCTGCAGGCCTGAGCTAAATCGTTCAGAAAAGATGATGGCAAGGAACAAAGACTTTCCCCCTCCTGTCAACAGGTTCTGTGCCAGCAGATGTCCATGGGCCATGGCCAGACAGAAGCTAAATCAACATGTATGCTCCAGCCTGGCAGCTCCTCTGAATCGTCACGTCTTTACATTCCCTTCCTCTATTTTATAAATACCAGTTGGGTTTTTTCTTTGCAAGATCCAGGCTGCCTTTCACTAAATGCTGTCACCTACTTTATTTAGGTCTGTGCCAAAATAGCTCCTCAGCCAGTGTCTCCTAGCTCCAAGGACGCTTGTTGCTTAGAGAAAGGGTCATCACCTATTTGATTGCAAAAGGTGCTGCTTTGCTTCTCTCAGAGCTGCTTGGTTTTCACCTGCCAGGCTCACAAACTGGACGCTTCAGTTCTGCACCAGCAAGGAAAAACTTGGTTATAAAAGACATTTGTGAGTGTAATGATGTACAATCCAGCTCCAGATATTTAGTTAGCAACAGCAAATTGATCTCCTGTGTTGCTGGTTGGATGGTAAATATGGAACTGGAGAGACAAGGATGTTGGAGGAGACAAATCCTGCAGAAGGTGGAGGAGAAGAACACACCAGGCAGATCTCCAACAAACTATGCACAAGGCCACATCTGGTTCAATCAGATCCACTTTACCTCTTTATCAGTCTTACTAAGCTCTTTCTCATTGCTCACAGGAGCAAGACACGAGTAACACAACGTGGTAAACATTTACTTAAAGGACAGTATTGAGGCAAATATTACCAAAAGCTCAATTTAAAAATCAAGGCCTCCTGAAATGTTTCCATGCTGTGGTTAGCATTATAATTTCCTCAGAGGGGGGATGGGAATGGAAAAACCCCATGATTTTCTCTCCAGGATGCTGAAAATTAGGTACCAAAGGCTACAATTAAGGCTCTAGATAATGAGCTGCTTTGCCAGAGTGGCTGCACTCCCCCTAACAGCAAAATATTGGTCAGGATTTTGTACAAATGTTTTCCTGCAGCATTTAAGGTCCTTCTGGCCAGTGCAGGCAAACTGGAAACGGGCTGGGAACTGCCATTAGAGGGGACGCGACTCTGTTCCAGCAAGGTGCAGCGTGAAGCACAGAGTGGTGGCTCTCACAGTGAAAATTAATCTGGCATGTAAAATAGATTCAGCCTTAGTCACCAACTGAAATGACATGAAACACTGGGGAAAACGTCTGCTTCGAGTTATTTCAGACCTGAAGGAGGGTTTGTGTTTACCAAGAGTTTGATTTCTCTCACAGTTGATACAACAAAGGGCATTTCCCCCTGCCAACCTGTCCCATTCTGTGACATTCTGGACCTTTGAGATATTTTCTGTTAAGAGTTGATGCTGCTCTTGGATGCTGGGGTGCTGTTAGTGGCAGAAAGGGTGATTAGAATGGGGTATCTGCATTGAGACAGCTCCTAAGAGCAGGAATCAGCTTGGGGTTTGTGTGCAAGGGGAGCTGCCCTGGGGGACGAAGGCGTGTTTAGATGATGGGGTGAAACTGCTGCTGTAGGAGGTAATGGCAGTGTTGTGGCCCTCACTCAGACCTGCTGCTCAATATCCCTTTTCCCAGGTTCGTCCACTCTTCTACCTGAGCCTCTCCGACCTCTTTCTGGGCATGTGCTGGCTCGCTGGGGCGCTTCTCTACAGCACACCAACCTCCAAGCAGGACCTCGTCTGCTACAACCTGCAAGCCACAGGACAAGTGAGTAGCTCTGGCACCACTGTTCGTGCATTCACTAGGCACCCACTGCTGTAACCAGCCTGGCTGGTGATCAGAGCGTGGCTGTGGGGGCTGTTTCTGGACAGGCTTTGGCAGAGACTCCCCGTGTGAACTTGGCTTACCAGATCTCTTCACCTTGTGTGTAAAACAGAGATAACAATGCTTGGGTTTAGGTGCATCCGGTTTGGGAGAGGCAATGAGGAAGGCAAAGAGAGCATGGGATTTTGTGGTTGCTGTGTTTGGGTTGCTTGTGTTAAGTGAGTATATGGGTCTAAATCTGTTTCCTCTTGGGCCCATGTCAACAACGATCTATCTCTGCCTCTCGCACTGCAGCTTTTCTATTCCTCTTCATGCTTCCTCCATCCTGGGCAGGAACAGGCGCACTCTGTGACTGGCCTTGTGTTGCTCTTGCTGGCCTGGCCCTATCCTCTCTCAAGCAGTCCCAAGGGTGCTTAGGGGCTGCTTCATCAGCACAATCTCAGCTCCATCAATTTGGCTGAATGCCAGCTGATTCTGTGTGCTGGAGACTAATTGGAGTGGATTGAGTGCAATACTATTTTCCTGACAGTTTGCTTTTGTTTCACTGAGTTCCCATTTCAGCATTAGGCTTTGCAAATGACTGCTCCCAAAACACTCCCCAGGATACGGCCAAGCTTGGGCCAGGGTGGTGGTTCACAAGTGGTGATCTCTGTCTGGGTTTAACAGGGTTTTTTTAAGGACCCACAAAAAGGTGGCTGTTGAAGCCTTGATACGTGTTGTGTGGGCTCGGGCAGCTCCCTACGAGCGTGGTGGTACCCACAAATGGGCACTGAAAGATCCTCACTCAGTGGCAGTGTATGAAGCTGGAGAGGTTCTCCACATACCTCAGAGAGGGCAGGCAGGTAGCTGGTATGGAAGCGTTCACACTGATGTGTGTCTAGGGATGGGGATCTGCAGCTGGTTTGGTGGGTAAAAGCGGATTACTGGTGATGGTGAGAGCAGCTGCTCCACTCCTGGCTTATCTCTGGTCACTGTAGCTCCGCTGTGGAAACACTGCAATATGTTCACACTGGGAGAGGAACCCATGGGGGGTGGGTAATGTGGCCACTTGGGAATGGTGCGGAACAGTATCAAAGATGGGTTTTAGATGATGGAACAGGGGAAAATGATCAGGGAGAGACTTTGGAGAGGCTTTTCAGAGCCAGAAGGTAGAAGGAGCTTGTGAGACTGAGGATGTTTTTGAGCTGTTTCCCTTGCAGCTTTGCCTGGGGGACAGTTCTTAAGACTGCTGTGGTCTTTTTATGGCCTAGAGAAGACATGTTGCACTGGTAGAGGAGCAGTAGGTTGGATATGGATAATACACCACCATTTCTGAGTGGAGACACTGAGCACATGCTATGCTCCCATCCATTTCTGTCTCTTTTCTGCCCTTGCATGTGGCCATGCTTCTCAGCGTCACCAGCAAGGTTTGGGGGCAAGGTGGGAGCTTTACTTCCACTGCTAGGAAGGGCAGAGCTGGCCTTGGACAACTCCTTACAGCATTTTCCTTTGCCGTGGGTGCATGGGGGACAGTCAGGGTGCTGTGGTGGGGTGTGCAGGGTGCTTACCACATCCCAGCTTCAGCCACACAGCATCACCGGGCTTCTCTCCTGCGTGCCACCAGCAGCCTCCCCCTCCAGGGGTGGCCGAGCTGGTTTGTGTCTGGTGAGAGCTGTGGCTGCTGTTTGCTCTGGGAGAAATTAAAACAAACGGATCGCTTGCCATAGCAACCGTGCCCGCACGTGACACGGAGCAGGACACCTCCTCACTTAACACCCCAGCCAGTGCCCTTGCGAGGTGGGAACACCTTGTGCGTAAGCAGGAGGTGGTAACAGGTTTAACCAGCAGCTTCTGTGGGGTAGGAGTGATCTGTAACTGAATGAAATGAGTAAATGTCTCCCGGCCCCATGTAAAGGTTTCATCACTGAGTATCTCATAAACACAGTGGCTTCTTTGTACCCAAGCACCTGGAAGATGTAAAATGCACTAACAGGGGTGAGGGCAGGCTCAGGACTGCTCAGCAGTGGTGTTTGCCTTCGGAGAGGCTCACACCACAGTACATGGGATGTGGTTGTCTCAAGGGATTGCCTTAGGAGTAGGACAGTATTTTGCTTTATAGTGTGTTTACTCTCACTTTATCACCAAGGGCTGGTGTTGCAGCAGATGGAACACCCCTAACGCTCATACCCTCATACTGTGTCGTAAAGGATATTGCTTTGTTTCTTGGACTCTCCCTATTTCAGCCCCAGCCTCTTGTTTGTTGTAAATGTAAATACTGCTCCTTTCTGCTGCCCACTGAGCTTGTTCTCCTCCCTGCCTTGTCTTTGCATGACAATAATAAGGTCCAGAATAGAGATTGTGGTTATAATTGCACAATTCCCCCACATTCTTCCAGTTCAGTTCCAGTGGCCTAATAACATCCTGGCAGGCCCTGTTCATGCTGATGAGCACAATGGGGAGCCACAGAAGGTTATAATGAGGGACTTTCATGTTTTCCAGCCCTTATGTTATCTCCTCATGGTGGGCACTTCAGGACTGTCCACAATGCCAAAGCTGGAGCTCAGGAGAGCAGAGCTCCCTTTGCTTTCTGCTAGCATCTTTGCAAGTGGCTTCTGGTTCCCTATTCCATAAAGAAGGCAATGCTGACATTGCGTGAGCCTCTCTAAGGCATTCTGAAGTGCAAGAGAATGCTCTTTGTGGACTGTTTTGATGACCTTCCCTGGAAGTAATTGAAAAAGGGCAACAAACCCTCATTAAACCTAATTTAATGAGCTGGAAAGTCAGTGTAATGTTCCTGCTGCAATGTAGCAGCTCATTGGACTCGGCCTCTTGAGTGAACCAAGAGCATTTGCAACCTGAAGGAGACCAAGTTTATTTAGTGACTGCTTTCCCAGCCTTAGATGCTATCAGGGTGGCAAACCTGTGCTCCTTGCCTCTTTGGCAAGAGGTAGCAAATCCACTCGAAAATTCACTTGTCCAGCCCTTCCTCTTTGCCTTTGCCATTGAAGCATGTGTTTCCTGTAACAGGCACAGCACCCACATGTGTATAGCCTGATTTGGCAGCACTGTTTATACTTGCCTGCCTGGAGCAACCTTGGATGCAGAAAGAAATGCAAGAAAGATTTGGGAGGTTTTATGGGGAATTTTACGTATTCGGTCTCGTCTCAAGCTGGAATCAAGGGCTCTGAAACTCTCTGTGGGAAAGAGTTCTGTAGCTTTCCTTCCCTTCCTTTTCCCATGGAGAGTAAAGGGCGCTCGAGGTGTTAACTGAGGCTTAGTGCAGATATTCTCTGTCCCCGCTTTCTTCTTTAAATGTCTCATTGTTTTCTGTTTCCGTGAATTCACTGTGTAGTGAGCTCAGGATGCCAGAAGCAAATCTAAGTGCTGCATTTGTGTTATGTTTCCTAATGGACAGTAGCATAGGGAGGGTCCAAGTGCCTTTGAACCCTTCATTGCCAGGATTTGGGCCAAAAATGAGCCAAGTCACCCATATTTGTATTTTTAAGACAGTCCTGTTGTCATTAGTTCTCCTGTCCCTGTGTTTGAGGCCAAGGTCAAACTGCCCTTGTGCAGTCTGAGGTGGGAACCCCTCCTCTTGGTGTCCCACTGCAACTCAGCAGACGTGAGCACAGGGACCCTCACCTTTGGGAGTTCACTAGTGCTCTTTAGTATCCTGCCTCTGACCTGTGGGCTTTGGGTTCATCCTGTGATGCTACAGGAACTACTATTATAGGACTGAAATATTGTCTGTATTTCACAGATATTCTACGTGGCCTCTTTTCTATACACTGTCAACTACACCTGGCATCTGTACATGGACCTCAAGATGAAATACAATCAGAACCTTTTCAGGATACCCCCCCAGGTGAGTAGGACTGGCGTGCAGCAACTGTTGAGTACCAAGATCTAACTGTGGGGTTGTGGTGGGGTTTAGGAGATGCATATGTAACAGTAAATCTCACCATAAGGACTTTGAAGGACCCTTCCTGCCCCGTGGCTGTATGAACTGATGTATCTTGCCCACTGAGGTCAGAAGAGTTACTGCTGAGTCTGTGGTAGCATCTCAGTGGAAGGTTAGGCTTGCAAGACTAAAGTAGACAAAGGCAATGGCAGTGTACATCTCAGAGTAGAGAAAACTCAGGAGTGGCTGTTGGAGAAGTTCTGCAGGTAAAACAGCAGTTTGCAGCAGCTGAGTAACTGGCTTGTTGCTGTCGCTGCCTTCTACCAGTTAGGCATAGCAGAGAGGGCAGGAAAGCAGGGGCTGCCTGGAAATGAGAGCTGACAATTTCTGTCCTCCCCAGGTGTCATACAGTGTTCGAGAGCATCGTAAGATATTGTAAGAGTTTGGGGTAGGAGGTGTGATGGAACTGAGCCAGTGATAAAAGGAGCAGCTGGCTCTGTGAAGAGTGGCCAGACCTCACTTCATCATCGCTGGCCTTTGCAAAAGCCCTTTGGGGAACTGGTAATCGCTGAGAACTGAGGGACAAGGACATAGGAGTCAGAAAAACACTCTCTGCATTGCAGGCTGAACAAACACTTCACATGCCTCATGACCAACATCTCTCCTTGGGGTTGTTTCATTCCTCCCACCTGGCTAAACAGTGTGGCACCACCATCGCTGTAACCTGTGTGTTGCTCCTCATGTGTTGCTGCTTGTGCAGCTCTTCCCATTCAACCCATTTTCCACATTTAGCCTTTTTCTTCCCTAGACATTTGCTGTGCACAGCAAACTTTGTATCCCAGATATTCTGCTTGAGTCAGGAGTAGCAGGCTGGGCAGATCAGTCTGTATTTCAAGGGCTCTTGTCCATAGGGTTTGGGTCCACTTGTAGAACTGGTTTCCTTCTTACTGGACTCCCATTCAAAACACAACACCTACCATAATTCCCCAGCATTACAGCTGTGCCCACATTGTTTTGTCATAGCTGTTGTGTGGATCGCAGCTGCCAAAGTACATTTCCTGGTGAGTACGTACCAGGACACTCCAAATTGCCTTTATTTCTCCACTAGAACATGGCATTAGTGAGGAACAGGGCTAGGTTAAATGAATGAGCAAGTTACACCGGGGAGCTCATCAAGTGCCTCCGCCTTGTCCAGTTCCAAGTTCCCTTCTCAAGTCCTCTAGTTTAGAAGGAGAACAAGGCAGTGAGCGGGTGGAAGCATCAGTTGTTCTTGTTGCAGATCAGCACAGACTAAACTCAGTGGTGTTGATTCAGTGCGAAGTGGAAACAAACATTTGTACTTGGTCTGGGGCTTAATCGGTGTTCAAAGAGCCCTTGGCTGCTAAAGTGCTCCCTGGGAGCTGGGTCCTGGGAACCAGAGGCTGTGCAGAAACACTCATTTAATAAAGCTCTTTGGGTTTTGCAGGTTGTAGATTATGCGAGTTGCATTGGCCGAATAGCAACGATCTCGTCTAGGTAAGGTATGGGTCTCTGTAGCAGAAGGATGTGGTTCTGGTAAACTGCAGTGTCCTGATCTCTGCTTCCTGCTTATTTTGAAGCACAGTTTTAATAAAACCTGTGAAGCTCATCAGTAACAGCAGAGTTACCTAACAAACTCGGAGTAGGAGGGTTTGGATGGTGGGGCCTTTCTCTAAGCAAGTTAGTTAGAACTATGTTAATTGTATGTATGTTTTTAAGGAGGTGCTCTCTTTACCAATGTATTGCCTGCATGAATGTTAATAAAAACAGTATTTAAGTAGGTCCTCTGTAGTGACAGGAGAAGCAGCAGCTAGTGTTTGCTTGGGGATGGGAACAGTGTAATGCTAATAACTAATAACTGTGCCGTTGTCCTTTCTCTTCTTAGCCTCATTCCTTTCCTTCTCATGGTACCTGTGTTTTGCCTGGGCAACAGCAGTAATTGCTACCAGAACTTCAGCCAGAAGCATGGGTGAGCTTCACACATCTCTGAAACAGCCCCGTTGCTTATGAGCCACAGCAGGAGCTCAAGCTGTTCCTTTTCTCCCACAGGTGTCTCCTGATGCATACGGAAATAGCTGTGCCCACCAACGAGCCACAAACCCTGAGTGGCTCTGTTTGCCGTGCGATGCATTTCTATGGCATTGGGGTCTTCCTCATTTCCTTTCTGATCAGCTTCATTGCCATTCTGGTAAGAAATATAGTCCTTGCACACTAGGCATTGCATCCAGATGGTCAGTTTTCATCTTTACATCTTTGTTTGGGTGGTACCAGAGGCCAGGCAATGTCAGGGGAAGGATTGTGTGGTGCTGCTTCCCTTTTGGAAGGCATGGTAGGGGAGGGAAAATATCATTATGCCGCCATATAAATCCATCTGGAGTCCTGTGTTCTGTCAACCCATCTCTAAAAGGTTTTAGCAGGTAGAGAAGGCTCAGAGCATGGCAGCAGATCACCTACTGCATGGGTCAACAAGAGCCCAAACCAGTTCAGACAAGGAAGGTCATGTACAAAGCAACTGCTCTCCCTCAGGCAGCACACTGTTGCATGAAAAGGTTTGATAGATTGAAATGGGATACTCTGTCCGAGATGAACAAGGCAGATCAGAGCATTGCACCAAGTACAACCAACCATGTGTGCTTGTTCCTTTTTAGGTTATACTCAGTCAAGCCCGAGGCTTGTACAAAAGGTTTGTGAACTCCACAGGGTTCCTGGGGGATCAGCAGTGGGCCATGATTAAGATGGTAGAACAACGAGTGTTTTTTTACCCTGTTGCCTTCTTCTGCTGCTGGACCCCAGGTAAGCAGAGAGCTGAGTTACTCTCATGATATTGCCCCAGGACATAGAGCCTGGCAGTGGAACTTGGAAGAGGTGGGATTAAAGCAATACCCTCTTCTCCATCCTTTTTTACAGCTGTCCTTCTTGGAATAATGAAGCTGACTGTTTCAACAAACAGCAAAATCTACATGGCTCTTCTCATTCTACAGGTAAATGTGTTCCTCTGCAACCTCCTATGTTTTGCCTTCTCTGCTTGCACAGGGATATTAGTGGCTGCCTGCTTCTAGTCTTTGCTGGACAAAGCATGCTTCCAGCTGCAAAGATCACTGCTGTGTATGTGCCTAAGTCTGGTTTATGCTTTTGGTTGGAAAAGATCTTTAGTAGATGTTTTATGTTTTTCACAGGCTTGAAAAGGTCTCAGTAACCAGAATCACAGCACCATGGACAATTACAGAAAATAGAACTAGAAAGGATCCCTAGAAATCAGGGTTTTTCCACTCTTTTTGTAAAAAGGAGACTTCTGTAAGTCTCCAAATGCCGATCCTCCACACTTGTCCAGCTCCTTGCTATGCCTGAGGCAGCATTTAGCAAAGAGTATTAAAATAACCATGAGATTCCTCTATCACATGGGGATCTGGATAGATAAAAGCATGCTGGAAGTGAGAGGCTTGGCATAACGTGCTGGGTTTGATAGCCTGGTAGGGAGCTGTGTGGTGCTGTGCTGTGCTGGCTGACAAAAGAACCCAGCTTTCTCCTATGCTGTCTCCCAGGCTCTAACAGCAGCTTCCCAAGGCCTTCTGAACTGCATCGTGTATGGCTGGACACAGCACATCTTCCTCTCCCTCAAACGCAATGCCTGCCGGGACGTTGACACTCAGACTCCTCTCCTGCGCTCCCAGAAGAAGTCCTACTCCAGCACGCTCCCCATCAGCCCGCCGGACACAGAGGGCTCCACATCCACCCTGCTCTGATGAATCCCTACATCCTAAGAAAGCCTCATCGTGGTTTAGTAACATCAGCCAGACCTGGCACCGGGCTGTCTGCTGTGAACTGTTGTGCCAGCAGCAGTTATTGGTAGTGCTGGAGGAGCCTGGGCAGACCTGTCAGAGACAGACCCTTCAGTGAAGAGAGTTATTTATTTTACAGGTTTGTATGGGCTGTAAATGGATTCTTTAAACGTGGTACATCTTAAGTACAGACTTTCTCCTCATGGAAAGATCTCTAGAAATGCAGCAAATTGTATGTAGCAGCTCAGAGATCTGTTACAGCTCCTCTGAGGGGAGGTGGTCAAAGGATGTTGCACTTCTCTAAGCCTTTGCCATTACAAATTAACAGTAAAGCAAAAGTGAGTATTTTCAATCTCTGACTTTTAATCCACTATATAAGAACATGTATAATGCCAATAGCCAACTGCAAGGAATGAAGAATTGCAACGTAGCATAAAAAACCAGTGCTCACTTCTGTGCCTTGACTTTTTGCACATTTCCCTTCTGTTCTCATGCAACTCCTGCTTGGCTCCAGTACTCAGAAAAATAAGCTTATTGGTGGAGCATCTCTTATGAACGAGGTGAGAAGGACTTTGCATGAATGTATCTATACTCTTCTAAATGCTCAAGTGAATTATTTACTAAGGTTCCACCGCTCTATGGAAAATAAAACAGATCTTTAGCTGCATTGAAAACAGTTCTCCTAACTTTTACACTCCTTATTTTCTAACAGCTTCACTTTTGGGGCCCGACCCAAATTTATTTACATCGTAGGCAATGCAAGAAGAGGAAATACTGAAGTTTGGTGTAATTAACTTTTGTACAGTTTACACAGGTACATTGTAAATCACTTTGTGGAAAATCTCCTGGGACTAGCAGTCCAGCTGCAGGGGCGTACACACAGGACCCGTAGTCCTTTCCAAACCTCAGCTGGTGGGTTTCCCACTGCTTTCATGGGTTTTTAAACATACTTTCTCCTCCTCTTCCTTCTTCTTCTCCTCCTCTTCCTTCTTCTTCTCCTCCTCTTCCTTCTTCTCCTCCTCTTCCTTCTTCTCCTCCTCTTCCTTCTTCTCCTCCTCTTCCTTCTTCTCCTCCTCCTCATTCCTCTCCTCCTTCCTCTCCTTCTCCTTCCTCTCCTTCTCCTTCTTCTCCTCCTCCTTCTTCTCCTTCTTCTCCTCCTCCTTCTTCTCCTTCTTCTCCTTCTCCTTCTCCTTCTTCTCCTTCTCCTTCTTCTCCTTCTCCTCCTTCTCCTCCTTCTCCTTTTCCCTCTTCTTCTCCTCCTTCATCTCCTTTTCCCTCTTCTTCTCCTCCTTCATCTCCTTTTCCCTCTTCTTCTCCTCCTTCATCTCCTTTTCCCCCTTCTCCTCCTCCTCCTCCTCCATCTCCTTTTCCTTCCTCTCCTCCTCCTTCACCTTCTTTTCCTTCTCCTCCTTCTTTTCCTTCTCTTCCTTCTTCTATACCCTGCTCCTCATCTGCAGAAGTCTCACTGCCTTCTGCAATTGCAGCCTTTGCCTTTCTGTATTTGGTTACAGCAATGCCAACAGCAATCCCAATGATGGTAAGGGGAACTGTGATCCCCATTACTATCTTAAACACTTTAGTTCGGACAACCTCCCCCATGGTCATCATGAGAGCTGGTGGAGGGCCACTGTCCATGCTCCCTCCCAGGCCATGGAACTGGCAGTCCGGAGGAGCCCAGCCAGCTTCACAATGGCAATGTTCAAGGTTGTTGCAAACCCCTTTCCCCCCACACTTAACCTTCCCGTCGCACTTCATCTTGACCGTGGCATCTATGCATGTCCTGTTAATACAGATCTTTTTTGGCCCACATCTGGTGCCATCAGTCCCTCCTCCGACATCAGGTATATCAATGCTGGCATGGTAGGCTGTGCCCCAGCACCAATCGTTTGGCCCTGGTGTCTGAATGATGGCTTTAGACCGCTGCAGAATGGGTATCTTCTTCACGTTGACGCACTGCAGCCTTCCACACAGAACATTTTGGGGTTTACATCCCACAAAAGCAATTTTGGAGCCGTCACCGCCACAGTTGCCAAATCGATCCCCTCTCATGTTCTGCTGTTGGAAACAACTTTTTGGAGCGCCATGAGCATGCTTCCCAAAGACTTTTCTGCACAGGTTGTCATGGGTCGCACATTTCCCATGGTAGCAGTAGCCGTTGTTGCTGCAGGGTGTCCCATCATGCACAGTACAAATCCTCCGGGCACCACGCCGAAGTCCCATTGCAATATTCAGGCAAGTCACACTCATCCGCCTCCGACCTGCACTTATGTCCTGCAGCGTGGAAACGGCATTTATGACAGCACTGCCCAATGGAGCAGACAGCCCCAGGCTTCAGCCTGCAGTTGGGGAGGCAGCAGGGGTTGCCTTGGCAGTCCTTCAGGCCCCCGCAGTCACACTGCTCTCCCTCATCAATCACCTTGTTGCCGCAGTGTTTAAAATGGAGGAGTCTGTGGGGCTCGGGGATGTTGCACAGGCAGTGGCCGTGGCCTCTGTTCATCAGGTCTAAGTAATACTGCATGCTGCAGTTGCTGAAACCCTTGGCACCAGTGAGCGAGTCGCCCGTCATGTAGCACTTGGTGGCTGTTCCACACACGCAGTTCTTCTTGTCGTGCTCCATGCCCAGGTTGTGACCCAGCTCATGAGCAAATATAAGAGAGAAGGCTGTGAAATCTCTCCGTATATGTGAGATAATACTCGAGCGGTACCCAGGGAAGCAGATGGTGCCTACATATGCCAGCCCAACAATTAGCCCAAAGTCCATGTAAGTAAATAGATGTGCAATGTCGTATGCCATCCTCTGAGAGAGATCCCTATTTGCCCAGTAGTTAAAACTCCTAAGGACGTCTTCTATATCCTGGCTGTGCCTGATGAAGTTGCTGTGTGTCCAGATCTCCATCCCGATCAGGCAGACACGAATCCTCAGGCTATAGAAGTACGTTTCAGCTAAATTGATGGTATCTGTAACCAGAAGCATCACGGAGGTTTCGTTGCTCCCTTGGAAGGAAAACAGAGAGTAATCCACCACGACGAACACCTCGACATAGGTGGTGTGCTTCAGCCCCCGACAGAAAACGTGCTTTCTCAGGGTTACCTGAGGTCCCATCTCACGCAGCTGCGTTTGCATCGCCTCGTTTGTCACCCCGCACACCAGGGGCTTGCTCTGGGTCGCCTCTCGCCGATAGAGAAGGTGCTGGAAGGTGAGGGACCCCGGCACAGGCTCAATGGCATAGCTCAGGTTCCCCATCTCCACCTGCCCCCTCAGCCCCCAGCAGACACTGAGCGTGGCGAGGGAGCCGGGGCTGTCCTCCACGTACCCGCGGTAGAAGCACTCCCGGGGGATATGGGGCTGCTCCACCACCCTGTGCCCCCGCGGGCTGTACGTGACCACGGGCAGGTTTTTCACCAGAAACCCTCTCTTCTGTGTGAGGTGGACGATGCGGTTCCTCCCCTCCACCCTCAGCACATAGGACACCTCTGCCCCTGCGGCTGCCTCTGCCTTAGGGGATAGCTGCTTCGGATGGACTATCTCATAGACAGCGTAGCCCGGGGGCGGATGATGGCTGCTCGCCCCAGGGAGGAGAGATGCCACCAACACTGCCCAGACCCCCAGCCTGAGGAGAAGGGCTTCCCCCCGGCCGCCATGATGTGCCTGGAGCCATCTCATCGCCACCTGCCTTCAAAATGGCGGTGAGACACCTGAGGGAGTGTCCCGCCAACCCTCGCATGGGCACGTGGACCCCGTCCGCCCTCAGGCGCTCAGGCAGCAGCCAGGCCACGGCTGTCCCCTCCGGGCCGGCACAGATGAAGGTACGTGGCACTCTGCTGCTCTGAGGGGCAGCCATTCCCCTCAGGGCCCGTTGAGAAGGCTCTGCAAGCGCAGCCACTTCTGCCAGCTGCCATGATGCAGCCGGGATCTGCAGCATGGCGGCCATGGGGGCTCCTGTGAGGTAACAAGGATGAAGAACACCCCTCCCTGCTGTGCTCCCCTCACCTGGGGTGCCCGTCATGGCTGTGGTTGCCTTTATAGCTGCTCCCCTGTCTCTCAGTGGGATTTGGGAGCCATGCATCCTCACCACCCTTCCTCCTCCTCCTCCTCCTCCTCCTCCTCCTCCTCCTCCACAAGTGGAAATCCCAGCTAAAGCTTGGCTGTGGGTCACAAATTTGAGAGTTAACCACAATAATGAAGCAAATTAACTTCACAAATGGTAATGGTCCCTGGCCACCGCCTCACCTCCTCCACCAGGCTGTAAAGCAGTGCTCCAGGTAGTTCTGTTCGTTAGTGACACCCCCCCAGTAAAACTCACAGAACCACTGAATGGTTTGGGTTAGAAAGGACCTTAAGTTCATCCAGTTCCAACCCCCCTGCCATGGGCAGGGACACCTCCCACTAAACCATGCCACCCAAGGCTCTGTCCAACCTGGCCTTGAACACCACCAGCAATGGAGCATTCACAACTTCCCTGGGCAACCCATTCCAGTGCCTCACCACCCTTACAGTAAAGAATTTCTTCCTCATATCCAATCTAAACTTCCCCTGTTTCAGTTTGAACCCATTACCCCTTGTCCTATCACTACAGTCCCTCATGAAGAGTCCCTCCCCAGCATCCCTATAGCCCCCCTTCAGACACTGGAAGGCTGCTATGAGGTTCTTCCTTATACATAACCTCAATCTCCCCTCTTTAAGTTTAAACCCATCACCTTTCATTACAGTCCTGATAAAGAGTCCCTCTCCAGCATCCAAATATTCTGAGCATGTCCCCCCAATATCCCCCTATTGAGCTATTTATAAATCACATTCTGTTCTAGTTTTTTCTTTGGGGAAGCCTGCTATAAACACCACCCATAGGGCATCAGTTGGCGGTTACCCCCACGCGCCTGTCAGATGTCAGGCACAGCTTTTCATACGCACACCCCCCCCATTGCATACAAACACATGCCCAACACCAGCTGCCCATGAGCACCATCAGGGCAGCAATGTCTGCAGTGCTGAACTTGGCATCAACCAGGTGGAAAATACCTCTTCTAGCACAAAGCGCTCCTGCTCCCTAGCGCTCAGCTGGGAAGTGCTGAAATGATGTCTTAATTGGGGTTTTTATACCTGTTCTGTTCCAGTGCTGCTCCTGCTCCCGCTGCTCCCAGCCTCCATGGACACCTCCACAGCAGCCTGCATGAATGGGATGCTGCTGACAGCTTCTTTACCTACTCCAAGCCTTCCTGCAAGCCTCTGTCTAAATGAGGCTATCAGCTTTGTACTTCTCATAGAGGCAACTGATGTGAGTAGTAATGATTCCCCCCCTCTTCTTCCCTTATTTTCTTTCAGACATATTCCCCATCTTCCCTCATAACCAAGCCTCAGAGCCCTTTCTTCCCTCCTCCTGTCTCCTGATGTTTTCAGCAGCTCATGTTTGCTCCTGGGCTGCAGTGCCACAGAGGAAGAGCTCAGCTGTGCCCAGGGTGGGCTCAAACGGTGGGCACTCTGCCTGGGATTGCAGCTCAGGAGAAGGTGACTTTAGGGTGTGAAGTTGCGGTCCTATACAGTGGTGTGGACAGTTTGAACCCCTTCCCCTGAGCCATAGCAAAGGGTCTGTAACCCTGAAGTTTCTTTGCTCAGAGGGAAGAGCAGATAGTCTTTGAGGACTGCATGTTTAGTAGAGAGGGGGGCTCGCTGCTGCAGACCCCATGCTCTGGGCTGGGAGACAACTGTCACTCTTGCCTTGTGAAAGGCCCTGCCTCAGCCATCCCCGGGCTTATCTTGCTCAGTCTGTCTCTGTCAGTGTAAACCAGCAGGGAGACTTTTAATCTGAGCTCTCCTGGTATTTTTGTCAATGACTTCTCCTACAGAGTGAGGTCAAGCAAAACAATTTCATTTTGATATTGTACAGAATAAAAGCCAGGTCCCCTATAACTACACATGCATCTAAATCAGTTTTAAATTAGTCCATTGCAACTGGAGTCTGAATCTGGTGGCTGAGTCCAGCTTGCCACTGCTGCCATGTAAAGTCCTACACAGTAGTCTCAGCTGGTTCTGAGTCGTCTTCTTCCATCTGGTCACTTACGTTGCCCTTAGAAGACAATTTTTTAACCCAAAAGGATCCAACATATGTGTGTAACATTTGGGTTACTCCGAACTTTCTTGCTTGCACAATGGCAATTGCTGCGAGCGCCAGAACAGCAATAGTTATCCCAGTAATCCCAAAGAGCAACCTCCAAAGCCCATGTTTAGTGACGGGTGCAGGCCCACTGTCAATGCTGCCTCCAAATCCAATGTACTGGCAGTCGGGAGGTGCCCAGCCATTGTCACAGTGGCAGTTCCCATTAGTGTTGCAGACGCCTTTTCCTCTGCACGTTTTCTTGGCAGAGCAGCGGGATGTCAAGTACCTCCCCTCCGGCACACACGTCCGGTTAATGCAGATCTTCTTCTCCCCACACTGCATGCCATCCTTAACAAGCCCAGGATCCAGAATGTCCACACCCAAGTGGTAGTCTGTGCCCCAGCACCAGGTATCACCCACTGGGGTCTGGATGACGGTTGTGTGATCTTCCAGCCGAGGCAGACGTCTCACGTTCACACACTGCATCCTCCCACACAGGACATTCTCTAGCTTACATTTCTGGAAGCTGACATCTGCCCCATCTCCGAAGCAATTGCCAAACCGATCCCCTTTCATGTTCACCTCCTGGAAGCATGACAGCGGAGCAGGCTTTGCTCCCTTACCAAAGATACTCATACACTGTAACGTGGGAGACTGGCATTTGCCTGAGTAGCAGTACCCATCCTCAGCACACACAGTCCCGTCTTGCTTGGCCACATCTGCTGGGCAATGCTCAGATGTCCCATTGCAATACTCAGGCAAGTCACATGGTCCAGCACTCTCCCTGCATACTTCTCCTTCTGGAAGAGGCTTGCAGTTCCTACAGCAAAGTCCAGAATTGCAAAGGGCTCCCTTTCTCTGACAGGCAATGTCACAACAAGGGTCTGATTTACACATATCCCCAGGCATCAGGACACGATTCTTGCAGCGCCTCAGCGCAGATGTCAGTACTGATTCTGGGACGTTATTAAGGCAGAATCCTCGCCCTGATGATATAAAATCAAAATAGTGCCTTTTACTGCAGTTGCTGAATTCATAGTTCACTGTGCCGTTCACGCTCATGATGCATCTAGAGCTGTTTCCACACGTGCAGTAGCTGTGGTCATGCGCCATGCCAAGGGCATACCCTAACACACGTGCGACGCTGACAGCAGTCTCCATGTAAGGCTGTCTGGCAAAAGACACAACAGCAGAGGCCCGGTTTTTATTACAAGCACTGCCCAGGTTGGATTTGCCACTCACGTGCAACCCACCTATACCGTGACCAAAGTCCATCGAGGCAAACAGACACCCCACGTCATGTGTGGCATACTTCAGGCTTTGCTTCCGCCAGTGATTAAAGTCAGTAAAGGACCCTGTTTATGCTTTTGGTAATACTGATAGGGTTCTTCTCCACCCAAATCTCTAGTGCAGTTACCATAACACGAAGATGGAAAGATTTAAACATCCCATCCACCAGATTGAGTATTTCAATAACTTCCAGTGTCACATTAGTTATACTTCTGCCAAAGGCATCAAAACCTTCCTTGTCCACCACGACAAAGAGCTCCATATACCGTGTGTGTCCCCGGAGCTGGAACTGCCCTTCTGCCTCCTTACTAGGACGTGGGAACCATTGACGTTCAATGGGCATATCGTATATGTACATGGTTCCAGGAACCGCCGCGTCCCTCCGCAGCAGAAGATGCTGACCCTTGGTGGCACCTGGCAAGGGCTCAATGCTGTAGCTTGAGTTTCCAAACTGCAGCAGTCCTCTGAGCCCAGAGCAGACAGTCAGAGTCACAGCGGAGTTCAGGATGCCTTCCACATAGCCATCGTAATAGCAGTGCACTGGCACATGGGGCTGCTCGGCCTTCATTTTCCCCTGGGAGTCACGAGCAAATACAGGGAAGTCTTTTATTATCAAATCTTTCTGCCTGAGGCGAATCGTGTAAGCTATCCCTTGAATGTCGATGCCATAGGACACTTCCTCCTTGCTGCCTTTCCCCGCACTGGGAGCAAGTTTCCTTGGAATGACTATCTCGTAGACTGCATGGTCCCAAGTGGTCTGAGGGTTGCAGTTTGCGCAGGGCAGCAGGAGCCCCTGCAGCAGGAAGGAGAGGCCCAGGCAGAGGAGGAGAACCCCTCTGCCCATTGGGCTGCAACTTGGCTGTGTCCAGCTTGGAGCCATGATCACTCCCTCCCTGGCTGGAGGAAAGGGTAGAAAATATGGATGATGAGACATCAAAAAAGCTACTTTTAACTCAGCAACCAAGATCCCTTCTCACCATCTTCCCTCAGGGTCTGTCCTCTTCTTCCCACTCAGCCTTCAGCCAGGTTCAAGCCCTTCATCCAAGGTGTTTTATCTTAGCTCTTCCTCAGCTACCTGTCCACCAGAGAGGCAGGACACAGCAGGAGGCAGCCAGCCTGCCATCCAACTGCAACAGAGCAAAGCAGCACAGGGAAAGACCTGGCACAGGGTGGGAAGCCAGGGGAGAGCTGCCCTTGGGGCCGGAATGGAAGGACCGGGGGGGCAACCGTTTCTCCAGCCCCACTTCAAACGCAAACATTCCATGGGGAGGGTGGGCCCCGCACCCTGGTACAGGCAGGAACAACAGGACATTAAGTATGCCCTGCCTCATCACTAAGAGCCTGCTGCACCCTACTTGGGCTGACTGCATTTGCTGAGAGCTAGATGAGCCAGTGCTGCTACAGCAATTTGTCTAAAAGGGGATTAAGTGGAAAGTGATGGGAGATTACCAGGGAAACAATGATCTGGTTGCTAATGGGACCTTCAGCTGCAGCAGCCAGAGCCTTCGGTGTCTGTTGACAGATACCCTCGCAGCACTCCTCACTCAGCTGAACACATCACTGAATGTTTTAATTATTGAGGGGAGTTTTGTTGCTGGAAAGGGAGAAGCATTCTTTAGGGGTGAGGGAATCTTTCTTGTGCCACTTCTACAGAGCCCATGCAGCTGGTTCGGCTGCCTTCAATATTCCCAGGATGCTTGGAAATTGCTCTCTGACTCTCCTTCCCAATCCTGTGGATGCTCTGAGGGTCATTGACTCTCTAATGCACTTCTAACTCCTCAAAGATAGCAAGCAGATGGATTTTAACTCCTACAAGGAAGGGGCACATGGGCACTCACAGCTGTCCCGCTGCCTCTCTTCTGGGCCACTTTTGTTTCAAAATGCTCATGTGACAAGGGACTGCCTGGTTGCTGCCAACAAGTCAAACCACTGCTTAATGATAAGTATTTCCAGAGCCAGGAAGCATACAGTGCCACGCTTGATGGCACAAGTCTGACTGCCTACAAGGTGAGAAGAACCCCAGCACTCTCCAGCAAAGTGCACTGCCAGCCTGAGCAAAGGCCAATCCATTTCTCACCTCCTGGTGACTCCCAGGCTGCTGCTCCTGCCCCAAATCCCTGCAGGGCTCCTGCTTCTGTTGCCCTCAAGTGGAGCCCAGCGCCCTGCAGTGATGGTCATCCTGAAGAAACAGGTTCCTGGCTCCTGCCCCAAAGAACACACCTGGCAGGATGGAGGAGCCGTTATACCTGACAGGGGAAATGTCATGGAACACAGAACAAATCATCCCTCCCTTCCCTGACTGCCCAAAGTCATCACTACAAGACAAATCCTACAGACCTTACGGGTTCACTGCTAGCACTGGGCATGTACTGCTGCCATCTAATGGAAAACAGTGTGGAAAAGAGGTAATTTCAGGTTATGTTGCCAGGCAGAGAACACTGTTTCTAGGGCTTTATCCAGCTCATCCTGTCAGTCATTCTTTCATCTAAGCCCCGTGGCAACTTCGCAAAATACAAAGGAAAATGCTGATTCACATCTGTAAGGCAGGTAGGATGGGGAACTAGAAGGTGCTGTTCCCTCCAAGCCACATCGCTCCTTCCCCCCTCCTGCACTAAAGGACTTGGGAGCCAAAGAAAAGCAGCCAGTAACTTTTAAGTTTAGTAAAATCATTTATATACACCGATGCGTAATATTTACAATATAATACTGATCCAAAATAAACTAACACCTTACAGGTAACACTGAAAAGGAGAAATGAAAACATCTGAATACACGGAAGTTCAACATGGCAGATGAGGACAGACCTGGATTTCAAACGAAAACCTGAAGTAGTGACAGCAAAACTTTGACATGTTCCTATTTCCAATGGAAAACTCTTTCACCTAATCAAGGTTTTCTAACTCTTTAATACACACATAGAGCTTCAAATAATCAAGTCACAGGAGAAGTCAGATATACAGAAAATTTTAGAAAGGTCAAATGATTTGAGAGATTTTTCTCTTAAATTATATGCTAAAACCAACCCAAACCAACCCAACCTACAGCTTTCCCATATCCTTTTAGTGTTAGCACAAAGAATGTCTTCTTTGATCCCACACAACCCTTCCATCTCAAGATATTTACAATATTCACAGTCTGCTATAAAGGATCAGTAGATTTATCACCAAGTAAAACCTCACGGAATCGGGACAAGGTATCTCGCATTGATCTCAACTGAAAAATAACAATAATAAACACAGGAAGGAGAAAGTAAAATCCTGCTTTCAAATATGTAAAAGAATCCATTAAAGTGTAAGTTCGAAATGTAAACCAGAACTTTTTAAAGAGAAAAAAAAACCAAAATAAATTTTCTCTTAGAAATAAAACCATTTGACCTTGAATCTTCAAACTGTGATTTCTCCATCTCTCCCTCCCTACTTCCATTTTTGACCAGACCACTCTTACTCACCGCAGACAATAGCATCTATAGTAAATCCCTAAAAAGCAGTTCCTTGTCACAGAACCCTTAGAAACTTGACTTCCCTCCAGACACCAGAACGCTTTGCAGTCAGTCACAAACGCACCCACCTCACTATCAGCAGCTTGGAATGGTCCTGTTGTGTCAGTTAAGGGACCATGAGGAGGAGGGATCCTCTAATGCAGTCAGATCCCACCTTCTCCACCTGGATGTCAGCGAGCTGCAGTCGCTCTGACACCCCAACGTGCTCCCTGCTGTACCAAACGCTGGTACTGCAGAAACAGGCTGGAGCCATCTCCTATAGACACAACGGCATTCGAGCATCTCTAACACTAAAGAAGTTAACAGATACAAAACAGGTCCTGGTGTGTTACATCCACCTCACTCAAGGTGCTTGGGTTGTACCCCTAGTGTCTGCTAACTGGACTGTGCGTGGACCACGAGTGTAGCTACAATCTGATCCATTTTCACTGCTAACAAGTTCTGGCTCCCAAGAAACTGCCTGAGTATTTTCCTCCTTGGAGGGCAGAGTTGAAAAGTGTTTTTGTAGGGAATTTTTTGCACTCCCATAGAAACAAAGGTGATTTCCTTGTTAATTTCTCTATTTACCTTACTTAAAAGTTTCAACAGAGTAAGACCGCTCAGAAAAAACCCCACAGATTTCAAGGTAGAAAGGAAATTATCTATTGCATTTGAAGATGTAGGATTTAGGGCTAGGACAGAAATGCATATAATAGGGCCTGCAGTCTTGCTGATACCACCAAGAAGTGGCAAATACTTGTCTCTTGCTAATTCTCTGCAGGTGTCACCGATACGTATCAGCGCACAAATATTCCATGCAGTGTCAGAGGTACAATTCTGGCTTACACAAGATCTCCCTGTTTCCATCAGAGAAAAGCGATGGTTACACAGGGACTGTGGTTCTTACTCTGCAATAAATCAAACATTGGAAAACTGTCAACAGGATTAAAAGAAAGCTGACAAGGTGCTGACAAAGAACAGGGAATGAACTATTTCCGTCAGGTAGAAAAAACTAAGTTACTGCTTACAAAAGTTCATAGAAAGAGGCAGACACTGGTTTGCCATCCAAGCTGAAGGTTGCAAGGAAGTCTGGTATAGAAAAAAGACAACAAAGAACAAGGCTGGACTGCCATAAGAGGAAGTTGAGAGATTCATGGCTCAGGTTTGTAAATGTAAACCCAAAATGAATGAGCTATGAAATACAACAATAATGTTCAAGAGTCATTACTAATAGCCCTGAATTGGCACTTCAGTCTGCAGACCAAACTCAATTCAATGTCTGCACAGGTTTAGTACCAAAATATCTCTATAAAAAGCCTTCGACCGGTCTCAAAGGAAAGAAAAGCATCAGAAGGTAGAAAACTAGAAATATGTACAGATTCTTTTCATTTGTTTGTTTCATCAAGATTAAAAAAAGCAGCTTTTGGAGCCAATGTTCCAGACTGGTGTAAGAATCTGCCCTGATAGTCCAGGCAGCACTAGGACGTGTGTCAAGGAGCAGCCCTGCATCTATGGCTCCCCAGGAGGAGCTCGAAGGCATCGAAGAGACAGGGAGCTCAGACTCCGGAGGGTGACACAGAGAAGGATCACCAGTGGATTCACACAGCAGCACTATGACCCTTGCCAGGATGATCTCTTTCAAAGAAGATAAGTTTGAAACCAAGTGTTGGATCTTCTAGAAAGGAAAGAATGGAGTACACAGGTGGAACATAGACAACGTCTGATCTGGGGGTGAAGCAAATGAACCCCATACTTGGTTTTGTTTGTAGAAGATCCCTCCATGAAAATAAAAGCAACTTGTACGTAAGTAACTAGAACATTCTTCTGTTCTGCTGTTGAACATGATTAAAAGAGGAGTCTTGAGCTGAATGGCCAATTCAGCCTTAAAAAAGGTCTGAGGAAGATGGAGAAGTGGACTAAACCTTAAAGACGGTCTGAGGAAGATGAGGAAGAAGAAAGAGAGGGCTACTGATCAGAACTGAAATACAGCAAGCGTATGGACTGAAGGCGCCCTTGGCAAGGCCGAGCGCGGCTCTAGGGTCAGCTAGTGAAGAAGGCTATGTAGTTGCCTCTACAGAAAGACGTGGGATTTCGGTGCAAAGGGCAGCTATGAGGTTTGTGTTCTGCAGCACTCGCTTCAAGTACTTACTGAGCAGGGTGTTGAGAAACTGTGGCTGTCTCTTTCACATACATAGTCATTGCAGCTGGCTGTATGTATAGCAGGTGGAAGGCAGCTTCTGCAACTGGCTAGTAAGAAAAAGAATGGTCTTTAACAATATAATTTGCCCCATCTGAGGAGGGCTCATGATTAACAGTACATAAGTGATCATATATACCTCAAGGAACTGAGTTTTAAAAAAATATTACAGTACCAATGATTTTCTTTTTTGTATCTACAGCTATACAGCATTTTCAAGCAGTATGGAAATTTAATGAAATAATTATGATTTATTAATTTACATAAAAATACTTTTTACAGTTAAAGAATAGATCTTAAATGGTAAAAAAAATAACATTAAGAAGCTCCAGCTATTGAGAGTCATGGGAGTTTGTCTGCTCTTCGATAACTTGTTTTACTATTTCTGCCAGTTTTAGTCGATCCACTTTGTCTGTGAATCCTCTGCCTGAAAGGAAGAAGAACAGGACATCAGCTGGTGCTGGGCACAAGGAGGAAAGCAATCATGGTGGAGTTACACACCGAGTTTCATACCAAAATCAGAACACGAGTTACCATCTCTAGCTCCACTGAAAAAAATTGAGCACTTAAAAACCTGAATTAAACCCAACCAAAACAGGAGGAGGGAAAGGCAGAACCAAGCCCCCATGAACCTGGCTGATGCCCGTTTCCTTTCTATTCATCAGCATCTGCTCCTGGGGCTGACACCTTTGCCCCCCGGCTTTGTCAACACTCCCAAGGCAGCTGGCCTAGTTTAATTCCATTTCCTATCCAAAGCAAGCAGATGTGCTGACACAGATGAGGGCAGCAGCCTCCAGCAGAAAGAGGGCAATAAACAGCTGGAAGGAAACCAGCTGAAAACTGCTAACGCAGTTTCTAAAGTGATGATCCACTTACGCTGTTATGTTCCTACTTGATTTGGTGCCTTTGAAAGCTCTACCCTCAACCTCAAACAGAAATGTTAAAGCAGAACTCTCTACCACATTTCTAGGACACCTGAGCTGGCCGAAGGGCTGAAAGAGTGACAAAACCCAAACCAGCCAGGCGCAAATTCAAGGCATTTGGGGTTATTTCCATATAAAAAGGTTACTCCTCCACCCAGCATTAGCACCAGTCTCCATGGAAGAGCAGCAGTTCCTCACCGTTCCAGCTGAAGCTCTGAAGAGTGTCCCGCAGTAATTTACACTCTCGATTATACTTCCATGCCTCCTGCATCACTTCATTCAGCTTCTCATCTTCGTTCTCTCCTGTTTAGGAGACCAGAGATAACCAGGAGGTTTGTCATTCTGCCTGCAAACACCTCGTGCAGTTATATCCCTCCTCCCCTCACACAAACTAAGAAACAGCTTGAAAGCAGACGCTCCTGGCTGGAAGTTATTTTAACAGCTCGGCATGTCACTTTTGACACTAATATGCATGCACCAAAATGACAGTCCACAGCCAACACTTTCCCCTCCAGACTGATTGGGACACCAGGAATTTTGTTTATCCTCCCTCACCACTGACACAAACTGATCGTGGAGCACAGTAAAATGTGTTCGGAATATAACTTTAATGATAAAAGTGGCAACCTTTACCAGCCTGTGGTAGAATGCACTGAGCAATCACATCTCGCAGCTTTTCCAGAGCCACATTGGAATCGTTGCTTCCATTCTCAGGGTCATGGATATAAACACCGTCCTTTGGCTTAGTGCTGCAACAGAACAAGGAGGAAACAATTACAATCTGAATGCAACTCAAGTCTGTTACTCATTGCATAACTGCACCAGTATAATGGTCTCCTTCACTCTCTGGAAAGCTGGGAAGAGGAGCTGGATATAGTATTAATTGCAATAATGTCCTATATTATGATACCCTTTAAAGATGAAGTAAAATAAATACTTCTTTCATTTAATTCAAATAAGGGTAATCCTAAATGCATTATCCTGGTTTTCAGATAGGGAAGTAGAACAAAGAGAGAGAGAAAGATTATCTGACTTTTCCAGTAAATAAGTGTCAGGATCAGGAAAAAAATCTTGGAATTCTTTCTCCCAGTTTGCCGTACCTTACTCAACTTCTCATAAAGGATCTGTTTTGCTACCTCTATAATACAATAACTCTATCCAACTCCTTCCTGCCCTCACTGGCATATCTTGGAAGACACATCATCTTGGGCAAGTAGTACCCGACTCCAACTACCCACTTCAATATGAAGAGTGTGTCAACCACAACAGGAATTCAGGAGCATGGTTACAATTACCCCAATAGTTTCCTTTTGCGCAGGATCGGGTTGTTGACGGAGTGAAGGGGTTTGAGACTGACTTTCAGGTCCTGGATCCTCATGTTAGCAAGCTGCTCTGCATGAGCCTGTTGTATCCCTGCAACCATTGCCTGCAATGGAGAGTTGCACTTGATGTTTTAATTAGCTTCCACGTGAATGAAAGAATCCTATTTATTTCAGAGATGCACAACAACAATCAGGTTTGCATTAAGCACATTTACATCCCAAATTTCAAGAGGAACCATTTCCATTTTCTTACAAAGATCTCAGGCTCTCCTTAAGGCAGAAAAGGAGCTCCTTATCTGCATAACACCACATGAAAGGAAACACTCAAACAACCCCAAAGCTACCCAGCTTCCCTATGCAACATTCTTGATAAAATAAAATGTTATTTAGACCTTGTCCATCATCATCTGGGCAGAGGGGAGGATGTTATCAAGTGCCTCGGTGGAGTTGAGCCAGGGATGGTCCAGCACACCTTCGATGGTCAGACGCTCCTCAGGTTTGACCTTCAGCAGCCTGGGAGAGAAATCAGTCAGTCCATAAAGAGTCTTTGCTGCTTTACAACGTGCTGCTCTGTCTGGGATCAGAGCACTGAGCCATCTCTAAGCATTCGAGGGGCTAAAAAGCAACTAAAACACTAAGCTGACCCAAAAGCAGTCTGACTTTCCACCAGCTTCACTGCCCCTTGCTGTGGTGATATTTTAATGCTGTAACAGCTCATACAGTTGCATTGAGCAACTCAGTATAAAAGAAGGCATTGAGGGCCACTTTAGTAATACCTGTGTACTGTTGAACTCTACATTCACATCCTCCCAGATGGGAAAATGATCTTCCAGTTGAACTGGAAAGGATCCAGACCAGGGTTCTCTGGAAATGCACATCTAGAGCTCATCCATGTAACAGGCTATGCTCATACCAAGGACTCTGGGCACGGTGAAGTAAGGCAGAGTTTCCAAGTTAGAAACCTGCTTACTGAACTAGCAGGTTTTACCATTCAACTCCTTAGCTTTTCTCTCCCTGCAAAACCTCAAGTAACGGCCACTTTGGCAGGCTACAGCGCCTCAGAATAAGAAGGAACTTTGAGATCTCTGAAAACACCTCGGAATCCAACTTTCCTAGAATAAAACCCTGGGCAGAGATTTGGCCAATAAACTGCTGCTCTCATGATCCTCACAACCGCTTACTAAACCAGTGAAATCTCACACGGAGTGCTGACAAGTTATCCCACCCGTTCAAATTAGAGACAGAACGACTCGATGAGCTCATCAGCCAATATTCGAGATCAGCCTCCTGCCTGCAGAGCAGAATTGTTTAACGTACCAAGAAAGCGGAAATAACTTTCCCCAAATGGCAGCAGGACCACGGGCTACCTCAGACAGCTCAGGTGCAAGGCCATGCTGCCAAACAGGTCAGTTTTGACACAAGACCCAAGACACATGCATTCCTTTCCTATAGGTCTTCAAAGTCCTAACCTATTACCAAGCACTCCAGTTTGTAAAGCTCAAGCTTGAAAGGAAGCAGCTGCCTGAATGCCAACTATGACCTCCAGAAGCAAGACTCCATCTGAATAACAGTCTACATAAATATAATGTGAATTTATCCAGAATTATATGAAGTCTAAATGTATTCCTGCACCATAAACACAGATTCAGACTCACTGGCTGGAAAAGACAAGCAGGAAAGGGAGTCCTGATAACATTAGTGAGCGAATTAAGTGAAGTGAACTGAATCCAAACAACATAATTCTGTGAGCTGTGTTTCACGGCTTCTGAGTGAGAATAAAGAGTTGACCTTGGTATAAATGGAAGTTTCACTGCAATGTAATCTGCAGTTTCTTTGGTGAGAGGTTGTGGGCTCTCCTGCACTGGCAGAAACAGGTCCCAGCTCCCTTTCCACACAATGTCAAGTCCTTGGAGATTTTACACTATGGCAGAGGAGACAGTGACAGTTTAAACTTAGTTCATAGATTGATTTTTTCCCACTTATGTTGCTTTTATCCTTCCACTTCCTCTGCTGATCCAAGCAAAGGCAGAAAGTCCCCCACATGTTTGAAAACACAAGCGAGGTCAAGACCTAATCAGTGCCACATTCTTGCTTTCAAACAGGACCAGGGGATCAGTCTTTGGAACACTTGCAACCCAGAGATGTGCACTGCATGAGAAACAGTTCCAGCAGCATTTAGAGTAAAATATCAGTGCAAAACCTTATCTCATAGTCTGACACTTGTGACAGAGCTTAACCTCCCTTTCCATGCTTCTCTCCTAACTCCTTTCAGACCGTGCATTACGTGAACAGGGGTTTATGGGACAGATCTACCAGATCCTCCTACACCACCTAAATGCCCCCTGATTCTAACAGGGGTTTAAACATTACCATTGGAGATACGTGCCTAAAGCACTTGCAGATGTGGCACGCAGTTGTCTATACTGCTCCGAATCAATGCCATATCCCCATTCCCTTAAAGACCAAACACACAGCCGCACTCTAGTGGCTTCGGAGACAAGAGACAGCAAAAACTGAACACAACAATTGGGGAGGAAAAAGAGAGGGAAAGTAAAACATTTACCAGACTTCATTTGTGCTGCATAGGACAGAAAGCTTTTGAGCTGTACGCGCTGCAGGCAATCCCCCCGCCTTTGGAAAAATAAGCCCTTTGTGATAACTCAATTCCAAGCGATTTTCCAGTTTAATATAAGAGCAATACAACATTTCCTCAACTGACTCACTTTCGCACAATGTCTTTCGCCATTTCTGAGATCTGGCTCCACTCTTCCTCTGGAAATTCAAAACTTCCTGTCATGATCTTTTTCCGCATGTCCTTTGGAATTGTCCGACTGTGGTGTTTGGAGTAAAACGGAGGGTATCCACACAGCATCACGTAAATAATGACACCCAGGGACCACAAGTCACAGCTCTGAAAGCAAGGAAATGATCACTTTGGGGCGCAGTTTGCAGCAAGCAGTGGTGTAGCTACGTTAAAAGCTCTATGTGATTCCCTAAGAAAACAGAAACACAGCTCAACCTCCTCCTAAAGGTCCATGTGAGGACCTCCAAGGCTAAATATGGCAAATAGGTAAGCACAAGGTAACTCCATGCTGCCAAGCTAAACTACTTCCAGTACCCAAAAGCAGCTTGTTTACAGAACTCCTGTAACTCCATGCTGTGCAATGGTAAATTGCATGGAAACAGCCAGTGCATCAGTGGTGCGAGTAAGCTGCACATTTAGTACCTCTCTCAGGATCCTTCGATCCTACTCTCTCAATACCAGAGCATAACCCAGAATACAGCCATTTTGGAGAATGTGAGACTAAACCCAAATGAGCTAGCAGAGATGTCTGTAATGGAAAACACATATCCTGGAAGCCAGGAGATGAAGAAGCTTCAGAAAGGCAGGAGCAGTATTTCATGCTGTGCTCCCCCCTGTCCTCCCATGCCAGCCTGGAGCTCCCTACTTTGCCCTTGCAACAGCGCTCCTGCTGGTGTGATACACACCAAGTTCATCCAGGAGGTGGATCCAGCTAAACACCAGCACAGTAAAGAAGCTGAAAGCCACATCTATTCCTCATCTGGGTCACATGTGGATGCTGATAACAAAAGAAACTCCAAGGAGTTACCCCCATATGGATGCTTTTCAGGAAGTTAAGCCAGTCTCAGATGGCTCCAGAAGTCTGAATTTCTATTCAGGTACCTAAATTCTCATCATTTTTTCATTGACCAGAGATAACTTCTAATGAAATCAATGGAACTTAAGGCATCTAAGTAGGAAACATGTCTAAATACTTCATTGATATGGTTCTCAGATTCCATGTCTCAAGATTTAACCCCTCCAGCACACACACTCATACACACAGACACTCATATTCGATCCAACACACACACAACTTGATAAAACCACTCAGGAATCAAAGATACGGGTTTTTTTCCTCTAATTTAAATCAGTGGGAGAGCAATTCTGATCATGAAGGTGGATCACAGGCACTGCCACCCAGGCTCGGAGCGGCTGTGGATGGACAGTGTACCTGGAGTCTAGCACAGTCTATTTTGGGGAACCAGGGTTTGCCAGATGCTGCTTTTGCAGTGAGTCACACTTGGCAAGGTAAGGACAAGGCCACTTCTTTTAGCAGCCTGTCCAGTCAGTGCCACCATGGCTGAAAGCAGTTCAGAGCAACAGATCAGTGTCTGACCACAATCATCAACTGGCTTCTCCAGGTGGAGAAGATGATCATAACCATAAAGAAGGCAGATTCCTGAATAGGAAACACTACACAATAGGTCTCCCTATAGAAGGCTACACACACAATAGTATATATCATACTACCCCCTCTAGCACATGGTGGGCTAAACCGCCACCCTTAAAAGCTGTAAGCAGTGTAGTTATTTAACCCTACAATCAGGAACCAGCTAACTTTAATCAAAACTGACATTGAAACAACACTCAGTGGTTCAAACACTGCTCAGCCAGCAGGAGACAGGGATGATAAGAGGGAGGAAAATGTTCTGGAATGACCAAAAAGGAGCACAGCCTTTCAGGACACTTTCTGTCATAGCTCTGCCAAGATTCCCACAGCACTTGTTATTGCCCATGGCCACTGCTACAGACCACACAGCACACAAAACTGGTCATTTTGCAGACGAACCCTCATACAGACAAGGTACCACCAGAACTGCCTGAACAAGACACCCCAAACAGTGCTTTGCACACCCAGAAACTCTGCCTGGCAGCAGGGAAGAGGTTTCCTTTGAGCCAACCTCTTGTGGAGGTGAAAGCACTTCCCACATGGTCACACTCCAGCAGAATCATTCTGCTCTCTCCTAAACCTCGTTAATATTTAGCGCTCCTTTAACAGTGCTTGTGCATTTCCCTTTAATTAAAGGATCGGTAATTAAGCTGGGACCAAGTGTGCATTTCATTATTCACTCTATCAGGAGGAACACAGAGCCAGAAGCGCTAAAGCCTGTCACTTCTAAACAGAGAAAGACAACTACCTGCAGAGATCATTATCTTCTAATTTGCCCATTCAACTGAATAAAGCCTGGTCTGAACCTAACACATTGAAGGGAAGAAATACCACTGTCTGCCTGGGCCTCCTTTTAGGAAAGCCAAAGGAACCACACTTTTGAGAAATACAACCCTACAACTACTGCTTCCTAGCACGTGCACACAAACCAGCAAGCAACGTGACATCTCCCTGCTGCTCCTGCAGATCCTGCTTTTTACTCAGTGTGAGACTAGCTAGATGTATTCCTGAGGTAAGAACAACTGTATTACTCCTGGCCATAAGTGTGCAATCTCAGGGCGATCAAGTTTATTGCCTTAGGTGATAAACTGTGTCTACAGACTGCTCCTACAGCAGATACATTGGTGGGGTTGGGAAGACATTGTGCTGTAAAGACATTGACTTGTGGCCAGCTTCACAGCTTACCTTGTTGTAAGTGTAAGGTGTTGGAGAGGTGGGGATAATACCGGACTTTTCTTTCTGATGCCGTCTTTGTGCCTCCAATACCTGTTGCCATGAGAGAAAAACCAGAAAGAAATCCAAAATCCATCTCATCTACAGACACCACAAAGAGCAATGCCCATGCCAAAGATGCCCGATGCTTCTCCATTCGGTGGACCTCCTCCAGCTACTGAAGACTCTGCCAAAATCAAACCTCTTCCTCAGAAAGACTGAAACTTTCTGTGTGGGGAAAATCTCAGGTAAAATATTTTGCTGCTTTGGGTGAAACCTCCACTTTTCTGAATTAAAGCAATTGCTCACAACCTCTAACAGCTCCATACTCTGGGACTAGAACCTGAAGCCTGTTTGGAGGGCAACCTTAGCTCTAGAGACGCCCCTTTTTGCCTCTCCCACAAACACATCACATCAAATTTGTCCCATGCTGGTCAAATCTGCGTTTCTACAAAACCCTCAGTTTAAACACGCTTGGGAAAAGCTTTCTGTGGGTCTGGTAATTCATTTTGTTTTATAAACCCTGCCTGTGGTGCACATGGCCCCTCACCAGGAGGCCCCAGCTGAGGAGGCATTTCCAGGGCACTCAACTGTGGCCGCATGGTCTGATCCCTGCAATCTCTCTCCCCAGTCATTAAAGGCTGCTGACGTGCCCAGTACTGCAGTTAAATAGCCGCAGTTTTCCTTTCATTTTCTTCAGGACCTCAACACAAAGCACAAAAGAGAGCGGGGAAAAAAGCACTACAAACCCCAGCCTGCTGTAATGATAGATTATGTCCCAATGCACACTGACAAAGGGGGCAAGCCAAGGTGAACAGGTAACCCTCTGGCACTGCCCTCTTGAGCAATTGCCTTGACAGAATCTTTTTGTTCCACTGTAGTCTTTTTTAATGTCATCTTGAACAAGCCTGAGCTGGAAGAAGGACTGCAAAGCAGGAGCTCCTCCAAACCAACTGCCTTACTGCAGTTAAAGGCCAATTGTCCAAATCCTGGAGCAGTCCCATTGGTAGGAGTTGGGTCTGGGAAAGTCAGGAGGCACCAACAATCAGTCAGTGCTAAGGACACAGTCTGGGAAATCTGCCTCACAATCTCCTGCAATCAATAGATCACTGTGGCACTCCATCTTCAAAGTTGGCTACTATATAATTACTTAAGATTCCTGTGCCCAGAAACCCTTAACAGGACAGCAAAGGCTTTTAGAATGACATGATTATGGAGACACAAGCAATAAAGATCATGATTCCCCTTCAGCCCAGAACTGTAATCGTGTGTTACCTGAGGCGCTACGTAATACGGAGTGAACTGCGGTGTCATCAAGTCACCTTGGTCTACTTTGGCAAATCCAAAGTCACACAATTTAACAGGAGCATCCTGAAACAAGGAGAAGAGGCTCCATTACAAAATCTCATTGTATCGGCTTTTCTAATGCATATTTCTTCACTTTGTACTCAACTTACCTTTGCCACACGTGCTCCTCTTTTGTATTTATACCCTCACCACTCCACAGAGCAGCCAGAAGGTCACAAATTGATCTTTGAAACAATCATTTTTGTTTCCCTGGGTGCACCAGGTCTAAAGCAGTCCCCCTCTGAACTGGAAAGCACATTGTAGGGGTATCACTGCATATGCAGGGTGATTATGAGCAGAAGAATAAAAAGGGCAAGAGCTTGGATATGTCAAAGCATCTATAACGCATGTTAGAACATCCTGACAACACCCAGGAAGCAAAAGTGGCGGAGTGGATCTTCTTATCATCAAAATAGGATTCTGTGCTGGGGTGGAGAACCTGAGCCATATTTAACAGCAGCAGCAGCACAGACTGCATTCTAAACAGGTCAGAGTATGGAAAAGCACAAAGCCAAAAAAGCTCCTTAATTTTTGTCACCACAACATCGCATTGATGCCATTTCGCAACTATTCTGAAAACCACCATGGAGCCATTTTACAGAATTCAGCAGGAAAAAAGAACACCGAGTCTTCATCTTACCAGAGAGTTATCCTTGAAGAGGAGATTCTCAGGCTTGAGGTCTCTATGTGCAATGTTTAGCGAGTGGCAATGCTGCAAAGCCAAAGCTATCTGAAAAAGGGCACAATAAATCAACCACAATTACAGAACTCCTCCTTTAGCCTGGACACTTATTTCAGCTTTAAAAAGGACACTGCAAACATAGCTTAGAGCCCAAACGTTGCTCACTCCACTTGGGCACAATTCAGAGTTAAGACAAGCCTGGCCATCCCGCATATCAGTGCAGTAGAGCCACGACTGGGAAATGAACCCACCACTCAGAGCAAACAGGAAATAAAAGCTAAGTTGGACTGAGCTTCCCAACCATCTCAGTTGGACTAACTCTGGGTATTATTAACCCCAGAAGTGACACAGATCATGACAGTGTCCTTTTACATGCCATGCTAGACTTACAAGGTCACTACACTTGCTCGCACCCTCTCCAGCAATTACATTCTGTTTGACAGTGAGCAGCAAGTTCTTGCTTCAATATTTCAGTGACTATTTTATCACATTTGTTTCTGGCTTAAGAGTCAACATTCAGGCAGTTTTAATCTTTAATTCCTGATGGTACTGCCTGGAATCTACTCATTTCATGGGGTATTACACAGAAACGCATTACTTGATTCTTTCAAAGATGGTTTCTTACGCTGCTGTGGTTTAGAAACCTTTAACCCAGCCATGAAAGCTCTACAGATAGTACATTTCAAAGTGCAATTCATTTAAAGACAAGGCATAAATACTTAGACAGCATCACTGAAAGTAAGGCAAAGCCACACAGCCCTTATTTGAAAGTGTTCCTCTTGGCTTCTGTAGGATCCTACCCAAACACAGAGCTCTAAGTGAAGTGCTGAGTCCTTAGGAGACTGTAAATTACCATTACACGAGAACTTCACTGTTCACTTAGAACCAAACACAAGCACATTCCCAGAGAAAATGAGGCAGCTTTGAAACAGGATTTAACTATTACTTGGTACAAGGAACTAAGACCCAGTTCAAGACAATGATGAACCACCATTAGACGAAAGAACACAACTTTAACATTGCTTTCAAACTTCATTTGTATAAACATTAAAGCAAAGAGTTACTTGAGCAACTTGAATAACCCAAGTGTTCACACAGTCAGAATTCAACTCAAGGTCTTGCCTTTCAGTACAGTTTGACAAGATTTTCCCAACATGTTAATCCTGGAGACTGCCACTGTCAAAATCAAACAGCCCAAAGGACACGAAAACAAACTGTCAAGAGCAATTCTGTACTTCCACCTCACTTCTTTGTTGGATGACACCAAAAAGGGAACAGCACAATTAACATTTCATTAGAAACCAGTCAAAGCACAAGCCAGAAAAGTAAGATTCAGAACTTCGGCTCTCTTCTGTTGCCTCAGTACCAAAGATTATCTCCCCAGCTTAGGGAGAAGCAAGTGATCAGGATATGGATATATTCATAGTCACGTCAATTTACAACAAATGCTGTAACATCTTGTCTCACATTTTCTTTCCTTTATTCACTGCAGTGTCACTGGTGTGGGAGCGAGACATTTACCGATTGCTATCTCCAGTGTACCTTCTCACCTACAGTTCATGGATCTTGTGTTTCCAATGCCAATGTAACCTCTGCAAGAAGCAAACAACAGCAGCTCCAGCCCTCGACTTTGTACAGTGGTGCCTTTTTGACAGCAAGATCCTTCTGCCTTGTGGTTCCTTACACCAACCTGCTGGTCCTCTGCTGTAGCTCCCTAGGAAGGCTACCACAACACACAGCCAACTTTCCTGCAACCCTCCCACTAATCCAAGCTTTGACTGCACACCACAAGTCATCCAACAGCTTGGAAGTGAAATGGAATGAGTTCACCCCAAAATGATATTGGGAATGAATCTCATGGAGGCCCTTCTGCTTCATCATCCTACCTACTATAGCAGGACATAAGCTAGTCACACCAGACACACTGCTAAGCAAGAAAGAGCCTGATGGACACCTAAACCTCTAACAATAAATTCCATGAAGGCTATAAACCACAACATTCAAGAGTGAGTTGTGTAGAGAAATGGAGAGGGAAAAATTACATCGGAACAAACAGCACAGAAAACATGCACCGTAGTGGTACATTCCTCTTGTTATCTTCCATAACACCAAATACAGAGCCCAGCTTGAAAACCACTGGCCCAGGACACATAAATGTTATTGGCTGCTGCCCAAGAGGTGAGAGAAACACCAGGTCTGTGTCATGGCCAAGAGGGATTCTCAAACTGGAGCTCAGGAGCCGCATGGGGCCTGTGAGAGCTGTTGGAGGCAACACCTTTAAAACAACAGTGAGGAAACAGCAGGAAGGTTGTGCAAGAGAAGAGCTTTCTCAGGTGAAGGGTTCTGTAGACCAGGTCAGGAAAACCACTGCTAAAGACAGCAGAGATCCCAGGGTCCCAACCCAGAACAACCAGCCCACACCTTCAAATCCTTTGCTTCTATTCAAACTTTGGCATTGTCAGGTTATAACAAAGCAGGCAATGATCATCGGATCAGAACTGAGGATTATTTTAGCTTCCTTTTTCCCCACCACCCCTCCCCACCCGAAAATTGTTAAGTACTTTAGCCATTATCATTCATGGATTTGCTTATACATGGGGGGTGACTTGCCTGCTTTGTTACTTGGCTTGCTTGCTTCTCAGTAAAGTGCCGGTGCTGGCTGATTCTGTGAAATAGCTCTCCCCCTTCCATCATCTCCATTACAATTAGGAGCCGAGCCCTGTTCAAAAGCATTTCATTTTGTTATATTAAAAATAATCAAGAAAATAACAGAGTTGCTAAGCTAACAATGCATACTTCACATCTACTGACGCAGGCCAAGAGAGACAGGTACACTCACTTCTACAGTTGTTAGGCCTATTCTGCTTCTGTAATTTTGCCTTTAAGCATATAACCTGCAGGACTTTCTAGCTCCCTGCATAATCTGACTCACTGATTGCCAGCCAGGAATCCACAGCTCCCTCTCTACAATGAGCTCCCACATCCAGCTGGAACAAACACCATGGGCATGTCTACATGGATGCATTTAGACAGATGCATGCTTCAACCACGCTTTCCACCAGCGAGCCAGTTTGGACCTGGAAGCCATTTAGACACAACTAAAGACTAATCCAGCAGGTAGAGTCTTGCATTAAACAGGCTGAACAGCTTCCAGGCTGGAGCTGGCTTAGAGCACAGCATATACCTGCCTGCACCCATCCTTGCAGACGTGTCGACCTGCCTCGCTGTCTGCCTGGGCGCTGGAGATGGTCACAGAAACTTTGAAGCAGAAGGTTGAGGAATTATCTTTAATGCTTTTCAGTCTGGATCCTCCACTGCACCTCCTGGTTTTAATTTACAGTTTTATTGCCATAATTAGGGAGGATAACGAATAGAAAGTGTGGAAATCAGGACTGTTAGATCCTCAACAAACTAACCCCTTGTTCTTGCCACACAGCAAAACCAGATACATCAGAGACTAAGACAGGTCTCAGCTCTTTAATTCTCCCAGCTCTGATATTTTCTCCTCAACTAACATCCAATTAGAAGACAGTACTTTTATCCCAAGTGATTTTAAGGTATGAAAAATAAGCCTGCTTCATGTTGTGCTGTGTTCACTTTAAGCAGGACAATGAATCAAGAGATCACAGGGCAGAACCTAGCATTTTAGAAACAAGTCTTTCTTCCATTATGTTTTTAATGAGGACTGGCACTCTGAGTTTCCCAGTGGCTCACAGGCAATACCATCATGTAAAAGTACCTCACTTGCTCTAGGCAGCAACAGAAGTCACAGCTCTAATCCTGCTTTAACAGTGCTGTGAAGGCAGAAGGAGCTCAAAGGTTACAATCAATTCAGTTCAAGCTCCTAAAGCAATATCAAAGCAAGACAGAAGCTAGAAGGTAATATACTGTCTCTGACAATGCCCGTATCACAGACTGAACCAATGAAACACCTGAAAAATGAAGATGTATTCAAAACCAGCAGTGAAGGATGCAAATTCATTTAAATACTCAAAGGTCTGGGCACTGAAAGGGTGAAAAGCAAGTTTGCTTAGTCTGAAGAATAAATATACCTGGAAACCCCCATAAATGCTCATTTTGGTCAAAAAGAAACCAAGCAGACTCCACTATACCTTGGCCTAAACATGGAAAGCAAGCTGTGGGGATGAATCACCCTATGTAATCTTACCTTGGGCTGGATTCATGTGGGAACTGCACACTGTTAGCATAAACTTCAATAATCTGAACAATATTGGGATGTGTTGCACACATCATGTGCAGACGTACCTTGAAGAGAAGGGAAGAAACGTTACTGTACACAGCGACAGGCACTTGACCAGCTCTGCTCCTCCCTCTGCCCCCAAGACTGCAGCACACACAGGCCCATGTGCTGCTACCAGTGCTCAGCACCAGTCGCACCCAGTTTAAAGCTATTCACACATTAGGAAATGCCTACAAGGGATTATAGGAACAGCCATTACGTTGCTTAGAGGTAAGGCACAAAGATCACACATTGCCAATCTATTTGTTACAGACCACGGAACAAACCCAGCAGAGCTCCAGAAAAAGCCCAGTCTTTGATTTCTTTGGGGTTTTTAAGTAAATTTCAAGCTAGAACTGGCTTTAAAGTAGCAATGGAGATATGACCGAAACCAAAAATTCATGAGGAAAACCTGAAATTCCATAATCTGACTCCTTTTATGGCCCAATGACCCAGCAGCTGCCACACACAAAACCCCATCCCCTGTTCCAACATTCTGAAATAGGAGCTTTCCCCAGTGTAAAGCTACCTGGAACTGCTAAATCAAGCTGAGGTTTGATGCTCTTTGGAAACAGAATACTTTTCCCTGTGAATTTAAAGTGAGAATTTGCTCTGTGACAAGAAATGGGAGTTGCCTAAACCATGAGGATAATTAATGCTTTCGAGACAACTTGAATGACTGTCACGTCACATCATGCCAACTGACCGACAGCCTGGTACCTTGGCACGCCTCTTGCCAGCCACAGTAAGTCACAAAAAGCATCAATGAGCTTCTTTAGTTTCTCACACATGGATAAACCCACACCATTTTGGAGCATTCTTGGCAATTCTTAGTGACACCCAGGAGTGAGATGTACAGAAACAGAATTCATTCTGAACTATTCATACTATAAGGAACATAGGGAGAACACCAGCTTTAAAATGCGGCTCTGTACATGACACTGGTACCTATACAGCTAACACCTACAGCAAACTCAGCGTTAGAAACCCCCCCTTCTTTCACCCACTATCTCATCCTACAGGAGCTGAGCTCAGCGAAGCCAGAGGATCAACCCCAGGGAACCTTGCGTAGCAAGATCCACGGATCAGTGGGGCTTTTCCCTTCTTAAACCGTTGCAACAATTCAGCAAAAGGGCAAGATTTGTGCTGTGTGAGAAGCAGACAGTATAAACAGGAACTATACCTCATTTCTAGCTTTTGGACGATCAAGAAGGATTTTCAGTGCAAAGCGTTCTTGAGAGGCTTTTTTCATGCAGACTCTGGTATTACAGCAACAAAATCATTCAGTCAGCAAGAACGTTAAAAGGACACTTCAAGCAATTGACGTGTAGTTATGAGTTTGCTCTCCACATGGGAATGAGCAGTAATGCCCCCAATCTGGAATACATAGGACGCCTGTCACCACATCCCAGTGTGAAAGCCTCACTTTTCAGCCTCCCACAACAAATACATTACATAGAAACACCTCACACAAAGTTCTGTTTTCAGCAGTGCAGAAAAGGGACTTCAGAGCAATGGGAGCTGCAGACAAGCAGAACACGCTCTGTACACCCAGCCTGAAGAGACCCCCTTGATGAAAAACCCCAAACCACACAGAGGCAGCCTGAACATCCCCAGTGGAGGGTGCAGTCTGCAGTAAATAGAGCGCTTCTGAATGGAAACCCTTGCTTTGGCAAGGCCACCAACTGTGTCACACACGGGTTTTCTCTCTCTTTCCCCCATTTAACATTAACAATTGAACTGCGTCAGAGGGAAGGGCCCACGAATAACCAGGCAGCTAAAGGAAGAAAGCACAAAGGGATATTTTAATAAAGATCAGAGGCAACACAAAATGGATGAGGAGAATAAACCAATTGCCTGGACAAGAAGATAAATGGTCTCAAAAGACAATCGCCCTGTCAAGCACCCAGGAACACGAGGCGCAGGCAGTTTTACAGCACAAATTCCTGCTCCCAACAGTGCTTATTGAAAAGGGGATGTATGCTTTGCTGTATGGAAAGCATCCAGTTCCTGCAGGGTTAGAAATTCATGCTGGGCAAGCGTGGCTGGAGATGCAGAGCTCACGGCACTATCTGCTTTGGCCCCACATGAGGATCTGAATAAATAGCATGCTAAAAATAGCTAAGGGCACACAGTGCCAATGGCCCAAGTCATGATACCTTAGATGGGAGCAGCGACCTTTGCACCACGCTGACACTAGTACCAAAGGGACAAAGGTGTCTGAGCAGAACTTTCTGCTGTCTCCATTTCACCACTGACTCCTGCTCCCCCTTTGCTTCAGGAACACAGCAGTGAGATGGGATAATGCGGAGAGAGGAAGAGACATTTGACTTGAAACACACCCAGAAAAGACAATAGCACATCAGCTATGACCCGTATGGGGTAGACACATCTATTTGTCTATAATGAGAGTCTTCCACGTAACACACCTGCTGTTAGCACACTTACAACACATACTAGCTTCTCCATAGCTAACAAAACAGGCTGAGATTACACACGAATCCGAGGTGTATGGTCTTACCTAACGGGACCACTGATCCCAGCTCCCAGCTTCTGAGTCCAGTTAATGTTGTACTCCTCTAAAATGGAGGTTTCCTAGTCACGAAGGAGCAGGGGGGAGGGAAAAAAGAGAGTAAAGAAAATAAATCAAAATACACGAATTACTACAACCCTCCAAAAGAACCCTGCTCACAGACCTCATCTGCAAGATCTGAGCCCAGAAAGAGCCTGTTCAGGAGCTTTGCTTCACACCAGGAAGATTGAACATAAATGCAAATGCTCACCTAATAATACATCCGAGTTTAAAGACATTTCTGAGCAGCTGGGACTGCTCACTTGGCATTTTGAAAATGGATGACTGGGAACAGTAAAAGAGATCTTGTACCTTTAATACAGGAAGCGTATCAAGAGCAATTCCCACCCCAGCTTTTAAACCCAGCTTCCTACCTATAGATGATCAATTCCAATTGAACACAACGGCCCAATTTCAGCAGTTATGTATTTTCTTTGTCACAAGGTACAATGGAAAATTATTTTGCTGCTTTCTTTGGGTTTCCAACCCTTTGGAATCATTATCCTGTAAATTAAGCCCTGCCTGACTAGTTTTAGCTTGTCTGATAATGAGCCAGGCTCATGTTTGTAATCCTTTTGTCCAAATCCATATAAACAGGGTTTGGTTTCATTATGACAAGAGCTATCATGCTTAAACATGTCACAAGGCAGGATGTAAACGTAGCTTCAGTGCCGAACATTTTGATTAATGCTGCTGCCGTGCGCTGTTACACAGATGGGGACCCACCAACAGAGCAGGGCTGACGCTGGAAGCGTGGGCAAACTCAGTCACCAAACAAAACACACATAAAGAAATCTGATGAACTGCAAGAAACTGCCCAGAGGAGCTGCGGCTGCCCCATCCCTGGCAGAGCTCAAGGCCAGGTTGGACACAGGAGCTTGGAGCAACCTGCTCCTGTGGAAGGTGTCCCTGCCGTTGGCATGGAGCTGGAACCGGATGAGGTTCGTGGTCCCTTCCAACACAAACCATTCTATATTCACTCACCGAACGGTTTGGGTTGGAAGGGACCATAAAGATCATCTGCTTCCAATCCCCTGCCACAAGGCAGGGACACCTTCCACTACCCTACAGACAAGGAAATTGAGAACGCTCTTGCTCTTGACTAATTGGGAATGGCAGTCCCTGACCTGGGATCATCCGCCTCCGCCACAATAGTTGTGGATTAACAGTATTGCCAGGCTGGAGCCAGACCTCAAGCCACACGGCTTGGAAAACAAAGCAAGAGAGGAAAGCTGATATTGAAGGTGAGATTTGAAGGGATTAGAGAGTGCAAAAGACAGATATGGAAGGACAAACTGCCTGTTACCACAGCCTGCAGTGTCACAGATCATACATGACTCCTGTGAATGGTGTGAAGGGAAAAGTATAAGTTAACGGGAGGTTTTCTGAAGGGTTTTAAAGGAAAGGGGAAGAAAAGCACAGTGGATCACATGGGGTTCGTTGGTTTTAAGAAGAAACGCACAGAATTTCTTATCAATTCAACCAACATAGATACCACGGGCGAGAAGCTACTGGGGAAGCGCTGATTTCATTTTCCTTATATCCAGATACAGAGAATTGAAGGCAGAGCTGGAATAAAACCATAACTGTAGAAGAGCATTAACAAGAGGTGAAAGGGTTTCTCTGGAATGGGGAGTACATCCTCAGCATGTGCTTTCAAGAGAAGTTTTTAAGTCAAACCACTGAACTGGAGAAGCAAATGCCAAAGGACTCCAGAGCAACACTGTGATTGAGTGATAATAATTCCTCATTACTTTTATAGAGAGCTTTGAAGTGTGCTGCTCCTCTTCCAAAACCAAAGGCCCTGCCTGCCCCCAAGCCTCCCCAGCCCTTTCAACTGCACAGGCTGGGCTAAAAGGAGATACTGTCTCCACACACAAGCCCAGTCTTGACTATACTTTCTGCTGCCTCATGCCACTTCTGTGAGGGCATGGAGACTACTTGCTTCACCCCAGGTGAATAAGTGGAACAGAGAAGCTGGTTGGGAATTGGAAAGCGTGAGATCTATGGATCAAATGAAATGAGAATAAGATCTGATAGCTCTCAATCCCAAAGGACAACTTCAACCACTATAAATAAGCCCATTTTTAATAATGGTTTATTTCCTCTTTCATATTCTGCATATTTACCATTGTTTTAAATAAAAAAGCCAACATTTTTGCTTTCTGCACTTTTATTTGGTTTCCAATTTTCACTCCAAAGCAGTTTACAACTCCAAAGTAAAAAGGAATCATCTATTGATCAAGAAACACCATTCACCATTTCCTAATGACATGAAATACAGTACTTGAGACCTCTGATGCCCATCAAGGTACGGAATTGCTCACATCACCTAGTTAGAAACAGCAGCTCCAAACATAGCACCAAGACTACCCAGCTGCAAATCAACGCAGGTTCACAACACTCAAACAAGGTGAAATACCTAAAATGTACAGATAGAAAACTGCCTGTGAAAACACCAAAAGCTGTTCCAACTGGTTACACTGAACGCTTTGTCTCTTCAGTTAATGTCCTGTGGATGGCGGCAGCAAGGGAATGGTATCCCGCACTGAACTCCACATCTGGAGAACACAAAGCCTTACAGCAGCGCTGCTGCACAGCGCTGAACTTGTGTTCAGACTGCCTGACAGGTCAGCTGGAACTAATCCGCTGCCGCTGGGAACAGAGGAGGCAGAACAGTGCCAGAGAGCACTTTCCAAAGGAAAATCTGCAGTGTTTCTTACAGAAAACCTTTTTCTCCCACTGTGAAAGGAACTTGAAACTTCTGATCACTCCTCGGATTAATTTCCAGTGGGCAAAGGGAATAAACCGATTTGAAATACATTGAATTACACAAGTTTCAGGCAGAGCGCTCTCCAGTAGCGCAATTCCCTTTCAGCAAGCTCAGGGTACCTAAGCCAACAAGGTCAGAGCATCCTCCCATGCAGAGTCAGCAGTCTGCGATGCTAACAGCCTGGGAAGGCAGGGCTTGGCGACTTCTCCCAGAATGATCCGCTTTCCGACAGGGTTGGACACGCACCAGGATCGCGCAGGGGAACATGCCGGTGTTTCTCGGCCTCCACTGAATCCCAACAGGCAAAGGTCTGAAATAAGGTACTTCGTGTGTATCCACTCCAAGCAATTAAAAGTCCACAGACTGCTGCTTGGGCAAACTCCATGCATTCAACAAGTGAAATGCCAACAGCACCATAACTCCACCTCCGCTGCTCCAACACAGCCTTGCAACTACTCTGCCTCCAACAGTGATCGCTATCTGGAATCACAGACCTTCAACCTGCAGACGCAGGTGGAAATCAATCAAACTGAACAATAACCAAGTACCTGAGAAGTAGGAAAATCCGCGTAACGCATTAAAGTACTAAATTAGGTTTAGATTCAGACAACCCCAAAGATTTGCCCAGAATCTGTTCTCGACCAAACCCTCTCCGCTAAGGGGGGCGGAAGGTCCGTACACTCACCCAACCCCTTCAGCTCATTTGGCTTGTTTCTAACCTCAAGAGCTCTGATGTAGATCTTTGCTTTCCCACAAAATACCACCAAAATACTTGAAAAACCTTATTTTTGAAAGCCTTCAGGGCAGCGGCTTCACCTGCACTGTGCCATGCAGGACAACGAGGCAGGAAGAGATAGTAACTCATTTCAATAGCCTGGGATGGCTGAACACAGTGCTTGGACTTCCTTCTACTTTGGGCTTCTTTAGTTCAAAAGGAAAACCCCTCGTATTTTAAATCAATCCAGCTTTCAAGAACAGCAGGCTTGTGTTGAGGCATTTCTTGCATTGATTTTTATCCCAAGTGAGCATCGTAAAGACAAATCCCACCATGGCAGAGAGCAGGGCTAAGGAAAGGTGGCAAATCCCAGCCTGCTGCCTCTTGGAAGCAACCTTAAAGCTCCTCCAGTTCCAATCCCCTACCATGGGCAGGGACACCTTCCACTGGAGCAGGGTGCTCCAAGCCCCTGTGTCCAACCTGGCCTTGAACACTGCCAGGGATGGGGCACCCATCCAAATGCCAATCTACAGGGTCTTTTTACCTACATCCCCCAGGAACTCACACATCCTGTTAAAACAAGCACCCACGAAGGCATCCGGACAGTGACAGCGAGTGCTTTGCACAAGATAAAGAGCCTAAAGAGAGTCTTTAAACCACTGTTTTATTGTCACTTTATCCCAAAAGGGCTGCTTCAGGGGACCCGCTCAGCCGCGCACTGAACGCGCTGACCCTCGCTGCGAACACAGGAGCCCCGGCTGCGCTCAGCCCCCCCATCGCCGCTCCAAGCACAAACACCCCGCACGCCAGGCTTGCTTCCACGGCAGCATCCCAACAGGAACTCGGGAGACGGACGGAGGCGACAGCGCTGCCCCTGCACAGCCGCGCGCTGCTCCGAGGCGGACGCCGGGCACCCCGCTTCTGCTCCGCACAGCCTCAGCACCTCAACGCCGACCCCGCCGCGTCCTCCACCCGCAGCTCCCACCTCCCTGCCCGGGGTCTGGCGCTGCGGGTGACCGGCCTGAGGGCGGCCGGGCCCGCGGAGAGCCGCAGCCCTACGGGAAGCGCGGAGCGGCACCCGTCGGGCCGGCGGCGGGGAGCGCCGGCTCCTGCCTACCTTGATCGTCTTGTCCATGTCCTGATCCTCCGACATCCTCCCGCGGGGCTGCGGCCGCCGAGGCACAAGCAGGGAGGCGGCGGCGGGACCGGCCCGGGGGGGAAGCGCTGGGCCGCGTTAGGCAACGGGCAGCCCCGGAGGAGCCTCTGTGCCACCTCCGCAGCGCCTCATCCCCGCCCGGGCGGGCCGGGACCTCGCGGGGAGGCGGAGGGGGTCCCGGAGCCGCCGCTCAGCCCGGGAGCCGCCGCCGCCGCGGAGCCGCCGCCGCCCGGCAGCCAGGCATTGCCGGCACCGCCACACGGGCACTCCCGCCGGGCGGAGCGCCCCGGCGCAGCGCCGACAACCGGAGCGTGCCCAGCACGGGAGCGCGGCCCCGGGCCCCCGCCACCTCCCCGGTCACACCGGGGGCGGTTTGGAGCCTCCGCTGCCGCGGTGCCGCGGGTTACAGGCGGCCGGGGGCAGCCCTTAACCGCGCGACAACGCCAGCAAAGCCCCCTCCCACGGGGCCTTCGAGGAGATGGGTGCTTTATAATGACGTAATGACCAAAGGGGCGGGGCGAAGCGGCCACCCGGGGCCCGCCCCGCGCGGGGTGGGCGCGAAGTCTCGCGAGATCTCGTGAGGGGCGGTGGCGTGCGGCCGAGGGGGGCCCGGGCGGTAATGGCGGGCGCCACGCGCGGGCTCGGCTCGCACAGGGCAGCGGTTCCTCCTCACACCATAGGGGCGTCCCTCGCCGAAGGGTCCTTTAACGTGAAGGCAATATGGGGAAAGCGGTGCAGATAGCGAGCAAAAAGCTTTGAAGTGGCTCGAGGAGGGGGTAAACACAAGTTGTGAGCGCGCTGGAGCTCCCACCCCACAAACCGCTCGGATCAAAGCCAGGTTAACTTCATTAAGAGGTGTTTATTGGGAGTAGTTAACAATGAGAGCAGCAAGAACAAGCATTTACCTCAGGTTCAGGCTCTGCTGGGTCCCACAGCTCTCAGTTCAGGACATAGGTGAGTGCACAGGACAAGGGTAGAACTATGTAAACCCATGAAGAGTTCCTATAAAACCTACTGCAGACAAGCATTTAAATGATTCCTGGAAAGAAAATCCTCTCCCATCAGATACTGATGCACCAAGAGTACCCCCGTGTAATGCATTAGGACTCCAGTGGCTATATTTGGTACTTCAAAAAGATAAAGCCGAGTAGCATTTATAACAACAGCTCCTTCAGGCACCCTCTAAAGAGACAATTCTTAACGCAAGAGCTAAAGGCTTTCCACCTGTGCTTTACATGTGTTAAGAAGAGGTTTCCCTGCTCTGCATCCCATGGAGCAGCCACAGATGTTCCCAAACGCTGTCCTTTAGGAGTTCTTCTGTGGAACTTTGATTGTCACCTGGACAGAGAACACAAAACAAGTTATGTTCCTGGAGGCAGCGTTCAGTTATATCCATCACAGTTACATTCATCCGCCTGTGGTGAGGGGATTTCCTAACACTGGAACACCGGTACCAGCTCAATAGAGCAGTATTGAGCACTGGTCGCTGACTGGATTCCTGCTCTCGGGTAACGAGTGAGCAGTGTTCATCTGCCTGCCTGTACCTGCAGAAGCTTCTGCCCATCAGGCACACACTCTTCCCATTCCCCACCAGATAAACGCATGGAGAAGGCCACACACTTGCATTCTTTACAGTGGAAACAGCTAAACAAGTGGTGCAGGCAGCTGGTCATGTATTAGGTTACATATCTAACAGGTTTTCCTCTAAAACCTATTTAGGCTACATAGAAAAGATGTATAATTACATATTAGATAGAAAATACGTATACATTAGAAAGTCTATTAGGTTACATGCCTAGGTTTTCCTCTAGAATCATAGATGGTTTGTGTTGGCAGGCACCTTAAAGCTCATCCAGTTCCAACCCCTGCCATAGGCAGAGACCCCTTCCACTACAGCAGGTTGCTCCAAGCCCCTGTGTCCAACCTGGCCTTGAGCACTGCCAGGAATGGAGCTCTCTGGTTTAAGTGCAGTTACATGAAGTTGTGTCTGTGGCTACTTCACAAGCGCAGCTCCAATTTTGTTCCAAGCATTAGAAGGACAAACGGCAACTCTCAGACCAGCCTACACCAACAGGCACGAAACCAATCTGGAGCTACAGCAGAGGGCCGGACATTCCTTGGGTACAGGGATACTCACGTTTTTCACCTCTACATAAGCCTCCAGGCCGTATTCTCCCAGCTCTCGCCCATTCCCAGAGGCTTTGTAGCCACCAAAGGGGGCCTGGGCACCAAACACATTATAGCAGTTTACCCTGAAACGGAAACAAGATATAAGCACCTGCAGTTTCAGAGCTGGTTAATGGAAGAGCCTTTTGTGTGTTTATGGCAGAATTTCCAGGCAGGATTTCCCTGTTTGTCCGTTCTCGCAGACAACAGAGTTAATCAATACTGACACCTTATCCCCACCAACCAGGAAACAACAGCAAAAACATTCACGTGGCCCTGCATGGCCTCCCAACACAGAGGAACAACAGCTGCAGAAGGCCACACAGATGTGCTCAGTGATCTAATCATTGCTGGCCCTCACAGCCCTGCAGCCATTGCTCTCATTTCCAGCTGCAGCACTGGATTTCTTCCTCCCCATTCCATTCATTAATTCCCAGTGGAAACATGGAAGCCTAATACACCTAATTTTTACCAACAGCTGAAGGCCTGACATTACATTCAGCGAAGCACTGGATCCAAAGCAGAGACAGGCTATCAAAGAGCAAGCTTTACAGAGAAATGGCAGCACACAAGAAGGCTTCCAGCAGCTGAGGGAGAAGGAAGTGTGGATGCTCACCAAACTGTGCCAGCTCGCAGGCCGTGTGACACATAGTTTGCTTTGTCAAGGTCCTTTGTGAAGACGGCTGCTGCGAGGCCGTACTTGGAGTCATTTGCTCTCTCAATGACCTCCTCAATGGTTTTGAATTTCAGAATCTGCATGACAGGCCCAAATATCTGCAAGATCCAAAGACAGCACGTGAAAATCCGTGTGCTTTGAGCATGGAGCGGGGCTGCGGTTGATGCTGGAGTCACGTATGGATGTGGGAGGCATGGGCATCGCATTCAAAGTATCATTTCCCGTATTACAAAGAACCCTGCATGTAATCTGGATGGAATTTAATGCACTCGCTTTCTAAGCAGCATCGAGTTCTGTGGCTCACGAATGCCCAGACCTGTGGGGTTTTGCATCAGAGGGGGCAAAATGCGCAAGAAGGGAGAAGCTGACACGCAGAAAGGTGCTGCAGTCTCACCTCCTCTCTGGCAATCGTCATGTTGTCCTGCACATCACCAAAGACAGTCGGCTGGATGAAATAGCCTCTGTCTGCAGCGGGGTTGCCACCACACAGCAGTTTGGCTCCTTCCTGCTTCCCAGTATTAATGCAGCCAAGGATCTTCTTAAACTGCTCTTCATCTACCTATGAGCCAGAGGACAGAGAGATCACCTTCACTTTACTGGCAGCAAAAGATTTGACTACAACCTGCTGTGCATGTGACTGTGCTCCAGCGATTCCTCATTTCAATAGCCTGCAGAGCCAGCTTCAAAGGGAGATGGTCATTTTTAAATGCCAGCTTCAAGTGGAGGGTTTGGAACCATCAGAATGGTTAACTGACTTCTCCCCCCTGCACAAGCAAGGAGATAACGGCCACAATTCAGAGATTAATCAAGAGACCCAGGGATACCTTTCATTCCAATCTGCCGATACACAATGACTCAGGGCTATTTCAGGAGATAACAGATCAGAACACTTCCTGCTCTTACCTGAGGCCCCTGTTCAGTTTTAAAGTCGAAGGGGTTTCCAACCACCCTGTTCTTGGCCTTCTCAACGCTCCTCTCCACAAACTCCTGATAAATATCTTCCTGGACATACGTCCGGGATCCGGCACAGCAGCACTGCCCTTGGTTGAAGAAGAGGGCAAAGTGGGCTTGATCCACGGCCCAGTCCACTAAGATTGGGAAGAGGGGAGAAAACAAATCAGCAAACAAACCCAAGCAGAGGGTTCTGAACAATTACTGTGCAGACTGATGGAGTGCCAGAGACGCAAAGTCCTTTCAGCTGACGGGTGCTTTCCATGCTTTGGTAGGGCAGAAGTTACATACACATTTAATTAGTGTGGGGGTCTATTAAAGCATCTCATACTAGAGACAAACCAATCTAATCCGAGGCAGAATACAGTTCTCATTTGACATCATGAGGTATTAAGGACAAGTTGGTTTAGATCTAGAACTTCCTTACTGCCATATAAAAGCACATGTTGGCTCATCAAGACCAAAAATAAGTCTGCATGCAAGAGATGAGTAAGAGTAGAAAAGAGTGGTACACACCAGAAGAAAGACACAAAACCAAACAGAAGTAAGACTGAAGGAAGATACTGAACCAGTTCTCATTTGCTGATTAACTGAACTTCACAGCACTCGGGAAGAAGTGGAAGTGAAGAAGTGTTGCCACACAAATACAGCAGCTACAGCAAGAGGCACTTCACTGGGTGAGAACATCCAGATACGGTCAGAGTTGGAGACTCACACCCACAGGAGAGGTTTCGTCTCCCCCCAGCTCTGCTTGCAGACAGCCAATGCAAAAGGGACAGCTCAAGCACTCCACTAAAAGGTGCTTACTGTCTGCGTCAGACATGATTATGTTTGGACTCTTTCCTCCGAGCTCCAGTGTCACCCTCTTCAGGTTACTCTCTGCTGCAGCCTTCTGGATCAGGTGCCCAACCTGCACGGTGAGGAGAACAGGTATTAGGAATTAACTCCTAGGTCTGCAGCACTGGGCAGGGTGGCTCATTTCAGGTCACAGGCAGCACTTTAACAATAACCCCCTCATTGTCAAGGCCCTCAGGGAACACCTGAAACCTGCACAGTTTCACCTCTTCTGAAGCCGCTCGAGGGAAGCAAGAGGAAGTACTCTAAGGAAGGCACCTTAGAAGAGTCTTATGTAAAGTAAGACTAAATGTCACACCCTGAAGTCAGCTCTATTTTCTTTTTAGAAGGCAAAGCGCCTCCAGTATTTTACACAGAAAAGGTATTAAGGCAATGAGACACTCTCTTGTATCCCAAGGGCTTGCAGGTTAAGGCGCTCCCTTACCTCTGTGGAGCCGGTGAAGGCCACTTTATCTATATCCATGTGGGAGGAGATGGCAGCCCCTGCAGTGGGCCCATAGCCAGGGATGATGTTCACCACTCCTGGTGGGAATCCAGCCTGCCGGTTCACCACAGGGGAGAGCAACGTCAGTCCTTTACAAACCAAGGGTTTCCCCTTCCCTCCCCTGCCAGTAACGTTTCAATAGGCCTCCCACACAGAGCAGAGCCTTTCCTGCCTCACTTTAGTGCTAATGTGCAGTTTGCAACCACCAGGACAACTCCACTCCCCACCCCACACCCTAAGCATAGTTTGGAGCAATAGATGTCAACTTCCCAATCACCCTGAAAGTTTGCTTTTATAACCCAAACCTCAGAGCCCTTCCCTAATCAAGGTCTATGTCCTCTGCATACACATTTATAAGGACGAGAGGGGTTTTTTGCTAACCAAATGCTATGGTACCCAAGGCAATCCGGCCTTTCTTCAGGCCAAACAGCCCCTCTCTGCTCCTGCCACACATGCAGTGCAGCTCACCAGTTTAGCTGTACCACAGCAGCGATGGAAACCCAGCCTTTCGCTCACCTCTTTGATCAGATTGGCCACGTAGAGAGCACTCAGAGGGGTTTGCTCTGCCACTTTCATCACCACCACATTCCCAGTGGCCAGGGCAGGCCCCAGTTTCCATGCTTGCATCAACAGCGGGAAGTTCCACTGAAAAACAAGGAGGTATTTGCTGCTCTGAGCTTCAGGGTTTCCGATTAATCAGTAAGTAACCAGCGAGCTATATCCAAACCAGCGCAGTGCCTATGGAAGCAGCCTTCGATCCTTCCCTTGCTGCCCCCCAGTGCCTGTCTCCTTTTCAAGCACTGCTTCTGCTTGTCCAGGGAAACTCTACTTGGAGGTGCCTCAGCACCCCTGCAAACCCCATGTAAATTAACCTTTACTGTCAGCGTAGCCATCAAACCCTCTTTTGAGGTGCTTTGAAAGCAAACTGTTTGCAGTGGCAGTGCATGCACACCAGTGAGGCGTTCACATTCAGCTCTTGCTCAATGCAAACATGAAAACCCTGCGAATACAGCACCCAGCAATCAGAATGTGGCTGCTCCTAGAAAGAGATAACACTATCCACAGGTCACTGTGTAATGATGACTTTGTTGTTGACCAACCACCTCCCAGCTGCTAGTTACCAAAGTGAGATCATGTACCTAAAGCTGAATTTTGCAGGGATTTCCTCATTACACAGCATTTTAAACACCAGTTTAAACTTAACTGTGGTTCTGAACCAGGTAACCCCTCTAAAGGAGCTTAAATTCGTTAAATCAGCAGATACAAAGTTAAGTCTTACTCAGAGCTTATGAAATCAATAGATAGCTCTACAATGCCAGGAGAACCTAACAGCCCTCCCAGCTGGTGCAAGCATAACTTTACCCCTGGAAGGAAGCAGTGGTGAGCAACAAATAGTAACTTTAAGGCTTTTAAGGCAACTCTTTGTGCTAACACCAAATTCTTGGAATGCTGCAGGAAGGAATGATACGTTTTACTCACCGGAATTATCTGTCCACAAACTCCCACTGGCTCGTGTCTTGTGTAACAGAAGAAGTCTCCATCTAAGGGGATGGTTTTGCCATGGAATTTATCTGACCAGCCTGCACAGTATCTACCAACAGCAACGTTTTGGTCAGTGAATTCAGAATAACAAGTGTCCCATCAGGAGAAGAGAGACCTCCTCCAGCTATTTGTTTTCTCCCTCCTTCATCACTTTGTAAAACACATACCAATACAAGCATGTCCCAAACAGGGGATTTTAAGAATGGACAATAGAAACATTCCTCTCTCCTGCCTTAGCATAACATAAATCCTACCATCCCTGTGCGGTAACACAGATCACCTCCACTACCACGAGTCCTGTCTATAGTAAGAGATATACACGCAACAAAAATCCTTTGGGAAATCATGGGAATACAGCCTCATTCTTAGCAAAAAATAGAGGAAAACGGGTGTCTAATCTCCTGCTATGGGCCACGTGGGAACAGCAGGCCGATGCAGCCCTGTTGCCCACAACTCTGGAATCAGAGGCATCTGGCCTCTGTATATGCAGAGGTTTGGCTACCACAGGCCACCTAAGCACGAGGAGTCACTGCAGCCTCCACACCTACCTGAGACATTTGACTACCATGTCCAAATCCACCAGGTAGGAGATGGAGTACGGCTTGCCGTTATCCAGAGTTTCCAGCGCCTACAAAACACAACGAGATCAGCAGAAGGTGGGGACAGTCACAGGAACAGATTTAGATTCACCTCTCAGTCTGCAGCCGGGCTCTGCTCCGTGTTGGCTTTTTTTCGCTTTCAGCTTCCCAAAACTACTTCCCATCTCTCCCCACCACAGCCAACGGCACAAACCACCCATCTCTGCCCCTGTCCCTCCCCGCTCGCAGCAGAGAGCTCAGCCGGAGCACGACACGCACCGCCAGGTACGCCCGGTCCCTCTCGATCAGGTCAGCGAGACGGTTCAGCAGCTTCCCCCGCTGAGAAGCATCCATCCTCCTCCAGGGCGAGCCCAGCTGGAAAGCTGCCTTGGCTGCCTTAACGGCCTTGTCCACATCTGCCTGCAGAGGAGGGAAGGCAAGAGGGTGAGAAAGGAGCAGCCAGCCCCCACTCACGCTTTCAAAACACAGCCAGAGCTCTCCTTGGTCTCCAGAAGAGAACAGCCCTTGGCACACACGGCTGCTCACACCAGCCTTGTTGGGACAAGAACTTGCAGCCTTGACTTGCCTCGCTGCAAGACACCTGCATCCCCTGGGCTGCTCGCCCCACGAGCACCAACCTGGGCACTTGTTATTTCAGCTACGCACAGTGCAAATCCCATCAAGTTATCTCCACCATGTCATCTGCTGGGTTAATATTTGCATCCCAGAACAAGGGAAAGCTCCAAAAGTGTGCTTCTCACGCTCACTCAGGTTTTGATTGCACCAGGACAGTCTGAAGGAGGTTTGTCCTTGATAAGACACCCCATATCCACCATTCTGTCCTGTCAGGGCATTAACTGGCTCCTCGTTGGTTCTCTGTTCTGGCTTGCTGCAATGGTCTTGCCAGGACAAGCCAGTCTACCATGGACAAGCAACTAACAAAGAGTTTTCCTTCCCCACCCCTCCGTGGGGAACACGAACAAGCTCCCAGGCTATAGAAAGGATCCAGAACTGCTGGGAGACACCAGCTCAGCTCTGCCACAGCCCCCACGGAGGACCTTCCATAAGGAATGGTTACATGACTCTATTCACCACCACCTCCTGTTCTAATTCCCTTGGGCTGGGGACGGTCTCGGCTCTCCAATGGAATCCTGACCTTTTGTCTCCTCTGTTACTGCGGCTCTGGGTCATGCTGCCAGCACAGCACCCACAGGACCGCGGTGTCTGCCTTCATCCCTACCTCTTCCGCAAGCTCCAATCATGACTTCCAACTCATCTATTCCTTTTGGCCCTTCCCAGTCCCAGCGTGGCACTGGTGAGAGGCAAAGCCAAAGGGTTTTGTTGAAAGCAACGGCTGAGGAAGAGCACAAGAACCTCGACATTTGCACTGCTCAGACACTGCTGCAAGCAGCACTCAGAGCTGCATCGGTGCCTTCCCCTGTAATCCCCGTGTACCTGCTAACACTGATCCCAGGAGAACATTACCTTATCACCTTCTGCAACCTGGCAGATGACTTCTCCCGTCGCTGGGTTGATCGTAGGGAAGGTTTTCTTACTGACTGCATCGTGCCACTCGTTGTTGATGAAAATCTGCCGGGAAACAAGCAGAGCCTCAGCACCAGACCCGAGGGAAGCCCGGAGAGCATCTGACAGCACCTTCGCTGCTTCATTAAAAGGGACTCAACTTGTGCGGGCTCTGCACCCGTACGAAGGAGAAACGTTAGCAACAAAACACACCCTCAAGCTCACAACTGGAACTCACCCCTCAGCAACCAGCACCTCAACGGGAAGCAGCTCCGGACCCAGCGGGTCCCTGCAAGCCCGCGATGCCCGGCTGCAGCTGCGCAGGGGCAGCGGGAGGCTCAGGGGCAGAGCTGCTGCCCCAGCTCCGTGGGGACAGGGTCGGCACCGTGGTGCTCACCGCGCACTTCCCGAGCACTCGGCCAAGAGCCAACAACAGCCGCGGTCATGGCCGCTGGCAGCCAAGGAGCAGCGGGGATGGTGCTCCCGCGCGCAGTTTAACCCTTAGGGCACCGGTGGGAGCGGGTCGGGACACGCGCCCGCACCCGCTGCCGCGCCCAGGATCGCGTTTCCCAAGAGCACTTCCCGGAATTCCCGGCTTTGGGCCCGAACGTCCGCCCCTCCCCGCCACGAACCGCGGACGTCCCCAGCCCGGACCCGGAGCGCGCATCCCCTCGGGCCTCGGCCCCCGGAACCCACCGGGACGGCCCTACCTTATTGCAGGCGATGTCGGGGCGCGGGTTGGGCGCCGGGATGGGGGAAGCGGCCGCGGCCGAGAAAGGCGCACGGAGAGCGGCGGGGCCGCGGCAGAGCCGGGAAACGCGCACCGCTGCCCGCAACATCCTCCGCTGCGCTGTCCGGGGCGGTGGGGCCCGCTCCGTAGGGACCGCCCCGCTCCGTAGGGACCGCCCCGTTCCGTAGGGACCGCCCCGCTCCGTAGGGACCGCCCCCGTTCGATGGGGGTTCCTTCGGGCTCCATCCGGCGCGGGCGGGGTGGGTGCTGTCCCCATGAGCGCGGCCCGGTGGCTTTGCGTGGCTCTGTTCGGATGGAACGGGCTCGGTTGGGCTCAGCAGGGCCCCGTTCAGGTCAGCGCGGCGTGGCTCAGCAGGGCACAGCACAGTTCAGCCCCATTGGGGTCGGGTCAGCCCGGCTCAGTTCATATCCCATCAGCACAGCCCGGTTTGGTGCTCCGGGGCTGCCTCATCGGTGTCCAGCGCAGGCTGCCCCTGTCCCTGCTCTGCGGGGAAGGTGTTGCAATGAACCGCTCAGGGACCCCTCGTTGTGTGGATGTGCCCTTACTGTGTACATGGGAATCTAATAAAGAAACCTCTGTGTACAGGGGAAGTGGAACAAAACCGGCGGAGAGCAGAGCCCCTCGCAACCGAACATCGCTGGGTGCATGCAAATGAGAGGCTTTGTAAAACTGCTCCCAACAGCAGCTGAAGGCCTTTTCTGCACAGGAAGCCTCACGCAGCTTCAGTGTGTCCAAGCACAGATGCACATGAAGGCAGGAGAGACATTCTCAAGTTAGCATCACTGTCACTAAGGAAGGCAGAGACCAAAACCATGAAGGTTTTAACCTCCAAAGTAGCCCTTTGTCTGTCAGCACCTCTGGCTCCCTTAGTGAGGGGCTGGGGAAGGGAATGGGGGGTGGATTGCTCTGGTTTATTAAAGAGGCCAGAAAAAAGGTGGAATATGTCAATTCCGAAGTAGCTTAAGGCAGGCACAGTGGCAGTGCCTGGCACCTCACTCAGGAGGGGAATACCAGCCCTGGTTTGCAGGGAGGAGCCACATAGCCCAGAGGAGCAGAGCGAGTGCCCAAGGTTATCGGATTAACTGCGTGTTTCCTCCATCAGCAAAAGGAAATCCTCTTGTGTTGGATCTCTCATCCACCTGTGTCCCTGCAGGGTGACTGGTTCTCCTTTGTCACCCCAGAGACTGGGTCCTGGGCAGCTCTTTAGGGGGTAGCCCTCAGGTGAAATGCCTGTTCCAACATGTTCTCCCTCCTCTTACAGGCCTGCACGTGTTAAACCACCTTCGGGTGCCAGAAAGACCTGTTTTACCCGTGGGGATGTGCCTGTGTGCAGTCTGTGCCAGAGGGCCGGGTCAGGCTGCGTATCCACAGGGCACATCTCAGCACCGAGCTCCAGCAGAGCCTTGCCCAGGGCTGAGCTCCATGCGCCATCCTTTGTGTCTTCTGCCGATACCCAGATCCAGCTGGTGACACTGAGCATTAGCCCCGGGGTAATGCTTTTGCTCTTCTTGAGCAGGACCCTTCCCTTCCCTGGGCTCAGCAGACAAACCCAGCAGCGCTAAAACGGGCAGCAGAGGAAACACCTTCACAGCAGACGCAATGCTCAGCCCTGCCATGGCTGCCTGGGATTGAGCCCGCCTGAGATGAGAGGGTGAGAGGTGCCAAGGTCAGGTGCCTGCGTGGAAACCATCCCAGCTGTGGACAGGGCAGATCCAGGCTCGGATCCAGGCTCCCTCCCCCTTCCGCAGCAGGGCCAAGTGCCTGAGACAGAGGCAGAATTCCACCCTGGAGCCTGGGAGAAGCTGGAGTTCAGGTTACAAGGATTCCCTGCAGCCCGTGGTCCTGGGGCTGGGCAGCAGGCACGGCTCCTCCGCAGCACCCCTTGTGCCCCGGGCAGCAGGGACGTGCTGGGGACACTGGGCAGGTGGATGTGGCTGGGTGAAAGTGAGCTGTGAGGTTGTGCTGGAGAAACTGGAGGAGAGTTCCAAGGAGCGTGTCCATCACTTTAATGTTGTATTAATATCGAGCCCATCACTTTAATATTGAATTAATATCGAGCCCATCACTTTAATATTGAATTAATAGCAGACTTTCCATAAAGAGCCCAGGAAGTGCCATGATTGTTCCCACAGTTCTCCCCTTGCTGTTGGCAGAGCACTGAAAGCTCCCACTGATGCAGCCTGCATCTCATGGACCTCAGAAACCCAGAGGGGTTCTCTACAGTCCTGGCCCCATGGAGTCCCCCCAGCTCCAGAGTCTCCCCTGAATCCAGAGTCCTCAAGGGCCTGATTCAGTTCCCCCTGTCCCCAAGGACTCTGGTAGTGTCTGCAGGTCGCTGGAGGCGTGCTGAAGGAGAGACACCCTACTCCATTCTCTTTATTCCCACCACCAAGTCTTGCGCCCCTACTCTGGGCATTCCTGACCCGCAAGCCTCACGATGCAAGGACGGATTTTGCTGCCTACCTCCTGAGCCTGGCAATGAAGATACAGACCCTGGGTAACAGCAAACACCGCTGAAATTCAGCAGCTCCCAGGCTGGTGTAGCCTCAGGTCCGAGGTGGTGGCTCAGCTCTGGTGTGCAGGGTGCTGTGAACCACGCAGGACCTTCAGCCAGGAGCTCAGGCCTGAGGGAAGCACCGGGCTGGGGGCAGCACTGCTGAGATGTTCTGCTCCAGAGACCTGGGTGAGAGCAAGACGTGGGGTGCGTGAGGGGCTGCAGGACCAAAGGAGGTGGCAGCAGATGTCCCAGCCCCTTCCAAATGCCCTGGGGAATGCAGTGTTGGGGAAACGGCCTCACCAGGGATCCCACAACAGGCAGGACAAGTCATCCCTCACACTCTTGGGCTCCAGACTCGTTCCTGGTGTGGAGGAGGCCCAGAGGGGACACGGGGTGTCCCTGTGCTGCTTTATTTGGGCCAGAGAAGGGACAAATGTTAGGTGCATGTGCCTGCTCACCTGGCTCTCCCGATCCATGGCCTGCAGGGTCATTGCCAGAGTCACTGCCTGGGTCCTGCCTCTTTGTGCCTGGTGGAAGAGGATGAGACATCACATCTTCCTCCATCCCTCTGCCCTGGTGCTGGCCTCCAGTCACCAGCCCTGGCTGCCTCCCAGGCTCCATGCTGTGCCCAGTACTGAAACTGAGCTTTCCTGCTCCTCTGGAGAGGATCCCCTGGAAAACTGTGGGGAAGGGCAACCTCCAGGACCAAGAGGCAAAGTCTGCTGGCTCCTCGTGCGGGCTGGGGCAGGACCAGCTGAGATGCTGCCCTGTTCAGTGGAGTGAATGTGCTAGGGTGAACCTCTGCCCTGCGGTGCAGCTGGCACGAGGAGAGCTCACCCTTCCCCTCGGCCCTTGCCCAGATCACAGTCCCAGCTTATTTGGCTGTTCAGCACTGAACTGTGTCATCTTTCTGCTGCGGGCAGCAAGACTCCTCCCCTGGCTTGCACAACAGGGACAGAGCAGTGGGACAGCCGGGGAGGTGACAGGGCTGGGGGTGAGCTCTGTGGCCCCCAGACAAGCCCAAGGCATGGAGCAGAGAGTGTGGCAGTACTGCTGCTTGGAGACTTGGTGATTCCCTCCCAGCTCTGAAGATGAGTGCTTCTGAGGAGGATGAGATGTGCTCTTCTCAGCACTTCCAAACTCCTCAGAGCTGCTGCTTCCCCCTCCCTCTCCACCTCCTCAGTGGATCAGCTCCTGAGCACCATGAAGTGCTGGGATTTGCTGCGTTCTGCCAGAGCACAAGGAAATGCTTCCAAAGGGCTGAAACAACAGACGGGATTCTTTTCTGGCAGCTAAAAGGTGGTTAAGTAATCCCCTCGAATGTGGTAGCATCACTCGAGTACACAAAGTATAATCCGTATAAACTCGAGGATAGAGAGGTTTGCTCTCATGACACACTCTGAGTGATTACTCACGACACAGGAATCTATTTGCAACACCAGCCAGCCCAGAGCCACGAGCTCCTGAGCCACAGTCACCAGCACTGGGAATGGAAGCACAGAGAAACCAGAGCCTGGGCAGGGCACTCAGGGCTCCTGGTACCCATGTATTGACCTGCCCTGCACTGGCAGAGGGAGAGCGCTGATGGTACTCCCATCTCTGCCACTGCCACCCCACACGGGCAAGTCCCTTTTCTAGCTGGGTTCTGCTTCCTTCCCACCATAGCAGGAATGCCCCATGTCCCTCCACTTGCTTCTGAATTGCTGCTTCACAGAACATGAACTCTGTTACTCCAATGTAGCAGCAACAGGAACCTATTGCGCTCTCTTTAAGCCACTGGACTCTATGAATGCCACAGGTCTGATGTGACCAGGAAAGCAAGGGCACTCAGAGCCATGCCATAACCCTCTGCCCTTGTGCAGGTGATGCAAAGCACCTTTAGGAAGGAGGATGTCTCACCTTCAGTTCTAGAAGAGGACGTGGAGTCCATCTGGGCTGGGAAATCAGAAAACCCCATTGGATGCCCATGATATTTTCCAGCTTGTAGTAAAGACTCTGGGCCAAACCCAAGAGGCTGGTGGTGGGAGTGACCAGGGGGACTTTGGGCACAGGAGCTGCCCCACGACATGACCAGGTGCCATAGCTCCTGCTGAGGAGCGGCCCTTGCCTGGCCCAGGTGCTGTAACATCGTGTGAGAAGCTGTGTGGTGGGGAGGCTGTCGAACACACGGAATCCTTCTTTGATGGCAAAATCCCAAGCCAGGTCAGCCACAAACTCTACGTCCTCCGGGCTGCTTTCGGTTGGGGCTGGCTTCCCTGGGGATGAGAGAATAGGACACTTGTCTTTGGAAGAGCCTGTGTTTTGCCATCACATCCCAAGCAGCGCCAAGCGCCCATGTCTGGCACAGCCCAGCAGGACTTGGGGAAACTCCGTGCTAAGGAATATGAACGTAACATCTTGTTTTCCTCTGATAAAGATCCCCAGGCCAGGCCTGATGTGTGCAGATAAAGCAGCACTGAGGGCTCACAGCACCTCCCTGCTCCTGGGCCTCTGTGGTGCTTAGTTTGAAGGTCTGGGAGCTCCACCTGTGGGACACAGCCTTGAGCTCTGAACTCTGCTCAGTCCCCCCATGAAAGAAAAGAGAGCACACAGCAACCTCTGCGTGATCAGCAGACAGGCATCCAGCAAGCAGCAGCTGCAGGGGAATGCTCTGTGCGTGCTCCCTTTCACCCTTCCTTCTGTTTGCGGAACACAATGGCCACCCTGAGAGGTGAGAGCAGCCCTCTTTGTGTGTGTGCTCCGTGCAGAGCTGGCGTGGTGGGCTCCTCACCTGCCACAGACTGCTTGTGGAGTCCCTGCAGCGCTGCAGCCAGCCGGAAAAACACAAAGGCCATGTAGAAATTCCAGGTCTCCGGTCGCCCCACTCCCATGTGGCCACAGTACATCCGGGAATACTCCTCTGCCGTGGGGACTCCCAGGCACCCCAGGTCACACTTCCTCAAGCCTGGAAGGTGTGAAGAGGCAACAGTGAGTCAGCAGACAATGAGGGGCTCAGAGGTCTCTAGGGGTGATGTGAGGCTGGTGGCAGAGCCATAGAGCTGTGGGGACTCCCCTATCCAGCACCTGCACTGCTGCGCTGTTCCATACACACGATGGGTTTAGCACCAGTCTATAGAGGTGAAATGCAGATGGGGCAGTTTTCTGACAGATGTTCCTCCTAAATGCTGGAATCGTTTTCCTCTGGGTTTAATCTTACACTTGTAACAGGTGTGTAACTTTGTGGACAAAGTCCTCCTGGGTCGCAGTTCCCCCCCTCCAAGAAGAGCTCCCCGGCTTCACAGCTGAAGTGAGAGGCAAAATAATCCAAACTGATCTTTAACTGCAGTTTGGCAAGCTGTGGAGCAGGGCCTGACATCACCACAAACAAAGGTCCATGCTCAGGAGCAGGGTGATGGCACCAGCCAGCACAAATGGGTGACAGATATGAAACAAACTGGGGATGGGGTGACCATGGTACAGCAACGACTGCACATGCAGAAAGATGTTTCCACCCTGGAGGGTTCTTTAGGGAAGGGAGAAATGGGAGAGCAGGGAATATGGTGTAAGACCCACAGCTCCTCCCAGCTGCAATGAGCCCAACCATCAGCTGAGCTCTCTGGGCAGGAGCTAATCTGTTTCTGGACTTTAGTTCCTGCCTCTGTGTGTCAGATGTGGCTTTGCCCCTCTCTGTACCTCTCAGTGCACTAAAGTGAGGTGGCAGGAAGTAGGCCATACAGCTGTTCGCCAAATCAGAGATGGGATCTCCTAGAGCTGCAAGCTTCCAGCCAAGGACAGCAAGGACTTCTGGCCTGTCTGGATGAAAGACCAGGTTGTCCATCCTGTATCAGAGGGAAAAAGAGATCAGAAAGGTCTCAAGACAGGGAAAAATACCCTAGTGCTCAGCAGCAGTAGGTGCTTTCAGTGCTCTTCACTCCCTTCACAAGTTGCTGAGTCCTTCAGGAGGCTGCACCAGTGAAACATTAATTTCTGCAGGCACAGGTCAGGGAGGACAGAGATTACTCACTAGTGAACTCCCTGATTAATGATGAACTGAGCTGAGCTGTGAAGAATGAAACCAAGTTCTTCAGAGCCTCAGAGCGTTAGCAGATGTTACGGGACAGGCCAGCCAAAACGTGAGCCAGGCAAATCACTGTCCAAGTGGATTTCCTGCTCATTTCCAAGGCACACAATGACTCCAGGCCCTGCACTGAAATGTGCGTGATGATGTGTAGTAAAGCCTTCCCCAGTCTGAGCCCCAGGAGAGGGCAGCAGCCTACTGAGGAGGAAACAGAGGGGGCACCATCCTGCCAGGGTGCGGAAGAGTTGATCCTCCAGTGTTAGAGCAGTGTTTACAGTGGTTGGGCAAAGAAGCTCTGTAAGACCCATGAGGCAACAAGATTGCAGTGGCCCTTTAGTTCTCATTACCTGGGGGATGCTGAGCTTGACCCAGAGCCCAGCTTTTGAACTGCTCTGAAGCTGCTGTGCCAGCCCAACTCAGCATCTCTCTGGTGGTTATATATTGCATTACACTCTGTGTCCCCCTCTGGTGCCTGGGATGTGCTCCAGGGCAGTGGTGGCAGCCAAGCAGTACCTGAAATCACCGTGTACAACTGTTGTCTTCTGAGAGGCAGGCAAGTGCAGAGGCAGCCACTCGATGAGTCTCTCCATGGCTGGGATAACACGAGTTTCCATAGCTCGGTACTGCTTTGTCCAGGTCTCAACTTGCTGCTGAATGTAATTACCTGTAACAGAGGAATGAAGGCTCTGAGGGAAAGGGACTGGCACAAAGAGGCTTCAAAAGAGATGCATAGAAGATGTATGAAGATAAAAGTGAAACAGCCAAGCAGATCCAGCACCCTGCGACAAGCTCCAAGAGTCTGTGCTTATGTAGCTCTGCAAAGAGATTGGAGGAGCTGAGGAAGCTTGGTCAGAGATAGCAGCAAACAAGTTACTCCTGCAGCCACACGCAGCCCTTGCTCACAGCAGGAAGCTCTGACAGGAAACACAGCCCTGGAGGATCTAAAGCAGCTCTCCACAACCTCATGAGCATTCAGGTACCCTGCTGCTCATCCTGCACCCTCCCAGCTGCCCCCAAGTTCAGCTCAAACCCTGTATCCTTGAGATGCTGATATACAGAGGAAGGAACAGTGATAGAGGACGCAAGCTTCTCTCACCGTGCTCCCTGAGCTCCTCCAGCTTGGCTGCTTTGAGGTCTACACTGTGGATCTTGGACAGGACTTGGCTCATAGCAGCATAAATAGCTCTCCGTTGGCCCGGCTGCAACGCGGGGAAGGAGACGTCGCTGTAGATATGGCCAGCACAGTGCTCCATCAGATAGAAAGGTGTGCCAAGGGTGCTGGGGAGCAAGGGGAAGCAAAGGGGCTGAGGTTAACCCTGCTACCTGCCAGCCCTCAATCTCACCTGGGCTTAGGCTGCTGTGGGCTGCAGAGCTGGGCTGCCAGACTGCACACAGGCACCACAAATGATGGACACACGTTTAACTGCAGTGCAGAGGCTTTACTACTGCAGGCAGCAGGGATGTGATGGTGGCTGTGCTGACTGCAGGCTGCACGGGGTGTCCTGGCTGCAGGCTTGCTGCTGCCATGGCGGGGGATCTCAGGGCAAGTCTGAGGGCTGGCAGTCACAAAAATCACCTCCTTACCGGAACCCTGAGTGTACCGAGTCAGTGGGAAGACCTAACCATTGCTTCAGAGCTGCCTTGCAAAGACAGCACTTGATTAACTGCTAAAGTAGGACACACCTGAACCAAGCCAAATAAAAATGTTACTGTCCTTTGAACCTGTAGAGGCTCCTCTAGCCCGAGAGCAGACAAACATCAACTGAGCCCAGTGCACTTGGTGAGCTCTGGCTCCTTTTTCTCTCCTCTCCTCATCTTTGGGGGAATCTGGCTGAGGTTTTCAAGCGCAGAGTGAAAGGTGAGGGACAAGCTTACCTTCTGTCTTCACAGAGGGCAAGTACAGTGGGAACAGGAACACCAGCTTCAGCAAGGGCCTTCAGTAACCTGCCAGGGCGAGCCAGAGGGCTGTGTCAGCACAGAGAGGCATTAGGGAATCAATACGAGAGCTGCAGTGTTGCCAGGCAGACACACAGTATTAGAGTCCTGTGTTCAGTTTTAAATACACTGAACCAACATGGTTGGAGGTAGGCAAAAGAAGTACACAAAAACCTTCATGTGGCCCTGAGCCATTATCCAACACACTCTGGAAAACCAAGGGGAGATCCCAATGGCTCCCTCACAAGTGTCCTGCTGCTGAGGTCACAGACTGGGATACAGAGCTGTGTGCCTGATGTGGAACAGGCTGGAACAGAGCATTGTCCCTAGGATGGGGTTGTTTGGGATCCACAGGAGTCCTTCCTGCTCAGCTGGAATAACGAGCGGAGCTCCTTCTCACCTGTATTCCCTCCTGACAGCAGAGCCTGAGGGATGTGGGCTGTCGGAGGGCTCCTTCTTCAGCACTAGCAAGTGATCTCCAAACCTGACAGAATAGCTCTGGGTGGAGTGCCCATGGCCAAACTGCCGTAACACCAATGGGCCTGCAAAGAGAGAGCAGGGGGTCAGCAGACAGAGCCCGGAGCTTCTATAGGTTTTACATCTCCTTCTTGCAATCAGGAACCTGCACCTTGCTCCTGTGTCCCAAATCCCTGGGGAGCACGGCAATAGCCCATAGAGGGCTCACAGACCAGGAGCATTCCCAGCAGCAATTTGTTGTGCTGAACCCCTCCCAGATGAGGAAGTCCTAAACTGTCATTTCCCATTTCTGGGATACACTGACAGATCACTGAGTGTCTGTGCTGTTTCCTTGGAGGTTAGGAGCCTTCTGTTGTATGATGGAAAGAGCCAATGGCTACAGAACAGGTGAGCTTGGAGGCAGAAGAGCAGGAAGCACTGTGATACCTGTGGTGTGGTCACCGAGGACATCCTCAAGGTACTTCTGCAGATTGGCTGTTGGGATTTCCATGCTTGGTCTGACTGCACGGGTATATGGAACAAAACCTTGCAAAGGGAAACCCAGACACGTTTCCAGCTCTTTGAATGCCACTTCTGGATCATCGACCTGAAAGCAGGAGGGAGAGAGTAACATTGGGTGATAGCAGCAGATAAAATTGCCTGGGAAAGAAAGAGCTCTGCACATTTGCAATGTGTTTATCTGTGAGTTCCACAGCACTGACCACTAAGGCACACAGGGATTCACAGGTCATTCCCTGCCAACACAGAGCACCATTGCTAATACTCACTGAGCCTCTCACCTTGGTCTCTGTTCTGGGGACATACCTGTTACGGTGGTACAGGCACTGTGAGCTTGGGCTGGGCTAAGAGCTGGAACTCCCTGTGTGCAGTCCAGGGGAGCAGAGTACACTCTTCCCATCAGGTCCATGCTTCCCCCAGTGGTCCTCTGACTACAGTAAACCCCTCATGCTCCCTCTCTCCAAAGGCGGAGGTTAACCAGCCAGTCCCCAGCTGACAGATCCATGGGCTCAGAGCTTCTAGAAATCCACTAAACATGCCTTGTTTTCTCACATCTCAACCATACATTAGGGCTGTTTCTCTCATAGGGACCTGAGATCCATAAAGAAGTGACTTCTCCAAGGTTACGCTGGCTGGAGGGTTTAGAGCTGTGAATGAAACAGTGCAGCCTGCCAGGAATCCTCCCCTTTCACCCCACCACATCCTGCAGGAATAAGTACGGGCTGAAACAAAAGGCTTTGGCAACATGAGTCTGCCACTGCCACTTGAAAATCCTGAGCCGTTCAAGCCAAACACAGCTTCTGGACTTAAAAACCATAACCAGAGCCCACCCTGGCTGCTTTGCTTCGTACCTGCACTGTTTTAATGCCAAGCTGAGCTGCTGCTTTTAGGTTCTGGCTGTTGTTGTCGAGGAAGATGGATTCCTGGGCCTGAACGCCCAAGCGCTCCAAGCACAGCTTGTAGATCCGAGGGTCTGCCTTGCCCATCCCTTCCCGATAGGATTCAACCATCTACAGCAACAACAAATGGATTATGCATGAGCCTGCTGTGACCACAATCATCTGCAGGGTTGGAAATGGAGGATGGGAGGGTGGGAAAGAGACTGACAGTCTAATTAGCATGTGAAATAAAGGACATGGAGGGCTGACAGAGCAGGATAGGACATGATTCAAGTGACAGCATGGGTGCCAAGTCCTTGGCTGTGGCTCTTCCAGGCCAAACCAGCTAAAGAGGATGAGCCAGTCCTCAGATGGAAGAATTCCAGCAAGGCCTGGATATCCCAGACCATGCTGAACCAATTGCTTAATGCTGTTCAAGAAAGCCTTGGATTGCACCACCTTCCAAATGATCTGGAAAAGTGATGTCCTGACCACCACATCTATCAACCACACAGCAGCAGAGATGTTGACCATAATCACTTGCTCAAATTGGGGCCAAAGTATTGAGTCAGTCTCTGAACACTCTCACTGCCCTCCCAACCATAACAAATTCAAGCAGTGTTTCAGCCCTGACAGACACTCCAGGAATAGAAATGAATCTATTACATAGATATAAAAGCCAGTGCTAATGGAAATCCACAATCAATTCGTTTTTTCCCCCCACTAATTACTGTGCAGTGCTGTTGCCTGCTGTTATAGAAGAACGACACCGCAAGAGTGATGACACCAGATAGGTGATGGTTAGTAAAGGGCTTTGAAACAGTCTGGGATGAAAAGTACAACAGAGCGTCCCAACAGAGCATCACTCTGCTATGAGAACTTCACAGGCACCAGTGTCACTGCTGCAATGCACAGAAAGCTGAGTCCATAATGATGTAATGGTGACAAGGTGACTCTTCTTCGCGTATTTTGTTGTCTTAAGGCTATAAACCAAACTCAAGTCACGAATAAACTCCTGGAATTCGTAGATGTGAGTGGGGGCACATCAAAAGAAGCCAATTTTCTGTCACGCAGAGCTGAGTCCCCATAGCTGCCTGTCAAAGTGAAGCCCCTTGAACCAGCCTCGAGGCTCACAGCTAATCTGCTGCTTCTCTGCAGCAGGAAGCGTGCTGGGAGAGGGGTCTCTGCCTGCTCAGCAGCTCAGATTGGCATGTTGGAGTTGTGGGATTCCCAGTTCTTTGGGATGAAACAACCTTTAAAAGGACTAAATATAAAGCAGGCAGGGGCACTGGGGAATGGCATTTATTGCTTGTATAGTGTTCCAGCTCCTAAGCCCTTTATCAACCTATTATCTCCTTTATCTATATAAAGATATACCTATATCTGTATATATATCTATAACCTTTATCTCCCTATGCCTGTTACATGGATACCTGTGGCTGTGTAGGCATTTTGCAATGAATTTTCACATGCACAAGTACTTGCCCCTCACTCAGACCTTCTCCAAGGCCCAATCACTGCAGTGAATTATGCCTGGAAACATCTTCACAGGCAGTTACATTTACATCGGCTGACACATGCTGCTGCCTGCCCATCATTTGGTACCTGCATGAAAAGAATTCCAGTTGCTGCTTCCTATAGACCTCCAGAAATGCATTTTAGGATCCATCCAGGCTTACCACATCAAAGTGCTTTTGTAGGGGCAGGAAGCTCTGCCCATTCAGCAGGCAGAAGTTGTCCATTAGAAGAGCTGTCTTAAGACCTTCTGCATGGATACACTGTACTGCTTCTGCCATTATGGGGAGCTGTTTTATCATCTCCTTTCTGATTAAGTCCGAGAGCAAAGAGTCCACTGGAACATGGACATTTGCCTGAGAAACAAACCCCAAGAATGATAATTAACCATAGATTGGTTTTAAACAGGGAGGAAAATCAGAGTGCTTGGGGAGGCAGATTGCCTGATCAACTTATCTTGGTGTCCTACTTCCTTTGGCAGCAGAAGGCAGTTACTGAAGCTCCCAGCTAAATTGCTTAGACCAAATAAACCAGTGTTCTCACATTACTCATTCTACAGGAGCAGCAGCAGAGGTCAAGGGCTGATTTTGGGAGAGAGAAACGCACCAGGACTGTGTCTGCCATGGAATCAAGGCAGGTCAGAGAGCAATCCTGCAGGCAGGAAAGGCTGAGAAAGTTGGGGCTGTTCAGCCTGGAGAAGAGAAGGCTGCGTGGAGACCTCATAGCAGCCTTCCAGTATCTGAAGGGGGCTACAGGGATGCTGGGGAGGGACTCTTCATGAGGGACTGTAGTGAGAGATCAAGGGGTAATGGGTTCAAACTGAAACAGGGGAAGTTTAGATTGAATATGAGGAAGAAATTCTTTCCTGTAAGGGTGGTGAGGCACTGGAATGGGTTGCCCAGGGAAGTTGTGAATGCTCCATCGCTGGCAGTGCTCAAGGCCAGGTCGGACAGAGCCTTGGGTGGCATGGTTTAGTGGGAGGTGTTCCTGCCCATGGCAGTGGGGTTGGAACTGGGTCATCTTAAGGTCCTTTCCAACTCTAACTATTCTATGAGTCTACGATTCTATGAACCTGCATTTTAGACTGAGCTGTTTCAAAAAGGCTTTACTCAAAAGAAGATTCCTAAAGCCGTGTTGGAGGGGCTTCTACTGATCCGAAGAACCATGGTCTGTGTATGAAGTAACAGCAAAAGCCTTTTAGCTGGTTTCTGGCTCTGACTTCTCATCTCCACTGATTCTAGAGGTGTTGTGAAATAAAACCATTATGAAACATGCAGGAAGAGGCTGGTGGAAGTGAAGGCAAATTCAGCTGATCATCCTGCCTGGGTACCAGAATGATGATGGCAGGGAAAAGTCTGCCCTGAGCAGGCAGCGATGCTCCCTAGATGCTAAATCCAGACCCTTCCAAAGGACTGCTTTTAAAAGTTGCTCTTTCCTCCCTTCTGGGTCCCATTTCCCTGCAGTCAGGAAGCACAAAGACAGAAGGGCGTTTTGGCTTACGGACTCAAAGCACTGCCGGCCCAGTTCCTGCAAAAACTCCACAGTTGTCAGCTCTCCTCTCGTGTACTTCAGGGAGAGACTGTTTTCCCCTCCAGAGAACACAGCTCGCTGGATGGTGCCGGCTGGAAGACAATTCCGGGCCTCCCAGTCTACATAGGAAAAAAGCCAGGAAAGAGCATGTTTGGCATCATCAGAACTGGGAAGTCAGCTTGAAATCCCTTTGGGGTCTGATACATCAATCAGCACCCGTGGGAACTGACAGGGACTGGTGCCATTCACCCAGACACAGACAGGTTTGGACATTCCCCCAGCTGAAGCACCTCACCTCTATTTTCGGTGTGGTACATTGGGGTGAAAACATGGAGTTGTTAAAGTGTGCTGAAGGGCTGTAATGTTGGGTGGTATCAGACAGCATCACTACGGGACAGGTTCATCACCAGATGGGTTCAGGCACTGACCTGGAGCTGTCAGCACTGTTGTTGGTCACTGTTCTGGTACCAATGATGACACCACAGGTACTGCCATCATCGTGGCAAGCTCTTGAGCATCTCACCAGGACCAGACCAGACAGCATCACCTGAAATCTACTTTCCCTCCGTGCCTGGAAGCAGCAGGAGTGAATGAGAATACACACCCGAGGCTGTCTTGTAAGGGGACGGGAGGAGCGCTCCGCCAGCATGGAAGATCACGGCTCCATAACGGCACCATCCCGCCCAGCTCCGATGGACGGATCCCTGCAGGTGCTGCTGCATCCCGGCGCGCAGCAGGTAAGGGGCAGTGTGGGCGATGCTCCACGGGTACATCCTGAGAGCCACGACGAGGGTGGTAGGAACACTACAACTGGCCTGTATGGACCGAGCAGATGGGATATAGGGCACAGAGCACTGAACTGCTAGGGGTATTTATCCATGGGCATGAGGTGTCCCCCCAAATGTGGTTCTACAAAGGGTCCTTATGCCCTTCGAAGGCACAGCATGACTTGATTGATCACTAACGCACTACTGATTGCAAACCTTTGCAAAGTGACTCTGTCCTTGCTGCTTCTCCATGGATCCAGTGGCCCATGAAGCCAGGGTTGCTTAAGTTAACCACCTATGATGCCAGCAACGCTGGGAGGTTTCAAAGACGTCCTATAGAGGCTACAGGATGCTGCTGTTTTGGTTACCCAGGGTATCCGTTATCCCTCACAGGACACCTCTGCACCATGAATCAAAGTCCTTATTTCCACGGCTGGGCTTTTAGCTTCTTTTACTCCACCATGAGCCATAGCAGAGCGTGGCACAGCCCTGAGCTGTAACCTACCGATGTGGTGGGTGCGGGGGGGAAGGAGGAAAGGGGTTGCAATGTTTGAATTACTGCTGGGGCGTTCTCTAGCAAAGGGGATGGGCCCCGGGCCCCGCGCCTCCATCTTGGCTGCACTTGCCATGGTAACGGGGCCCGCGGCCCCTCGCCTGCCAAACGCAGCCCCCCGCTCTCGCGAGAGCTCACCTCCAAGTCTCGCGAGAAGCAGCGGGGCACCGCTCATCGCCCCCCGCGCCCTCCTCCTCCTCCTCCTCCTGCTCCTTCCGCCGCCGCCGCCGTTCTACGTCTGACGTCAGCGCGCCGGGGTCAGAGGGGAGCGGCGCGGGAGGCCCCATGAGCGTGTCGCTGGTGGTGCTCCGCCTGGAGCTGGCCGAGCACTCGGCGCTGCCCGCGGCCTTCGCCTACAGCGCGGCCGGTGAGTGCCTCCGGAGCGGAGGGGAGCGGAGCGGGGCGGCCGGGAGTGCCTCCGGAGCGGAGGGGAGCGGAGCGGGGCGGCCGGGAGTGCCTCCGGAGCGGAGGGGAGCGGAGCGGGGCGGCCGGGAGTGCCTCCGGAGCGGAGGGGAGCGGAGCGGGGCGGCCGGGAGTGCCTCCGGAGCGGAGGGGAGCGGAGCGGGGCGGCCGGGAGTGGCTCCGGAGCGGAGGGGAGCGGAGCGGGGCGGCCGGGAGTGGCTCCGGAGCGGAGGGGAGCGGAGCGGAGCGGGGCGGCCGGGAGTGCCTCCGGAGCGGAGGGGAGCGGAGCGGGGCGGCCGGGAGTGCCTCCGGAGCGGAGGGGAGCGGAGCGGGGCGGCCGGGAGTGCCTCCGGAGCGGAGGGGAGCGGAGCGGGGCGGCCGGGAGTGCCTCCGGAGCGGAGGGGAGCGGAGCGGGGCGGCCGGGAGTGCCTCCGGAGCGGAGGGGAGCGGAGCGGGGCGGCCGGGAGTGCCTCCGGAGCGGAGGGGAGCGGAGCGGGGCGGCCGGGAGTGCCTCCGGAGCGGAGGGGAGCGGAGCGGGGCGGCCGGGAGTGCCTCCGGGCCAGCGCGGCCGTGAGTGAGTGCCTGCGGAGGGCCCGGGTCAAGCGCGGCCGTGAGTGCCTGCGGAGCGTCCCGGAGCGCCCCCGCCGCTTCCCCGGGGAAGGAAGGGGTCGGGTGGCGGTGCTGGCGGTGCCCCAACGCCGGTTGTTTCCTGCGCAGCTCCGGAGATGGCGGCGGAGGGCAGCGGCTCGGCCGTACCGGCCTGTCTGCAGGGGAAGGGCCCCGGGGAGCGAGCCGCCATCCTCCACCAGCACCTCGGCCGCAGGGAGATGACCGACGTGATCATTGAGACCATCCAGCCGCGGACAGGTACCGGCCCCGGTGGTGCTGCCCCGCTCCGGGGGGTGGAAGGGGACGTGGCCCCGCGGGTGGCAGTTGCCTGTTGGTGTGGGGATGCTGCTGGGTTTGCAGGTCTTGAGTCACTCGTGTAGGCTTGGGAAACAGGGAAGTTGAGGAATGCGCGGGGGGTGGGGGTGGGTGTTGGTTATTCCTGGGAAATGTTTCTTGTTCCATAAAGGTTTATTTCTTAATGAAGCACCTCTTCTGTGGGAGCCAGGCTGAGAGAGCTGGGCTGGGGCAGCCTGGAGAAGAGAAGGCTTCTTAAGGGGAAACCTTAGAGCAGCTCCAGTGCCTAAAGGGGCTGCAGGAAACCTGGAGAGGGGCTTTGGACAAGGGCCTGTAGGGACGGGACAGGACAAGGGGAATGGCTTTAAGCTGCCAGAGGGGAGACTGAGATGAGCTCTTGGGCAGAAGCTCTTCCCTGTGAGGGTGCTGAGGCGCTGGCACAGGGTCCCAGAGAAGCTGTGGCTGCCCCATCCCTGGCAGTGCTCAAGGCCAGGTTGGACACAGGGGCTTGGAGCACCCTGCTCTAGTGGAAGGCATCCCTGCCTATGGCAGGGGTTTGGAACTGGAGGAGCTTTCGGGTCCCTTCCAACCCAAACCAGGCTGGGTTTCTATGAGTTTATTTTGGGCTGTGCCACAGGCTGCTTAGTGTTTTGCTTGCCAACGTTGCTGCTCCGTAGCAGTGAGTGCCTTCAGCTCTGCAGATGTTTAAATTCCCTGACAGAGAGGAAATTTAAAGCTGGAATCTCTAAGCCAAATGTCCAGGCTGCCATCGGAGGAGCTGCTTTCTTCAAGCCCTTGCTGAGCAAACCTGTCTTGCTTGTCCTGTGTTGACGCGGGTGCTTGTTGGGGTTTGACTGGCACAAAACTCACTGTGCTTGATCCACAGCACTGGGTCCTGCCAGGGGCTTGTGCCAGGTGCGTGGCAGCTCTGGAGTTCCCTCTGGGACAGCAGGGATGAGCTGTGTCTCATTCTGCTGCTTCCCAGGGTTGGAATTTGACTTCTCCGAGCTGTTGTGTACATGCAGGCTGTGCTTGGGGAGCAGGAGACACTTCTGTTGCACCATTACTAATGTGGAAACCTTTGATTTGTATAAGATGAAGCAAAAGCTGCTGTGGAAGGAAGAAAAGCTCCGGAGGCTGCATCTGCTGAGGACAACAATAAACATGATGATCAAAGCAAAGAGCGGGAGGCTGCTCCCGACTCGCCTTCAAAACAGCTCCCAGACCAGATCTCCTTCTTCAGCGGGAACCCGTCGGTTGAAATCGTTCATGGCATCATGCACCTGTACAAAACAAAGTAAGGGTGCTTGGGTAATGCAGCTCTAATGGGAATGCTGCTTCTGAGTAATGCCAGCACCCGGCAGGGCGGGTTGGTCACCCTGGGGCTGTGGCTCCTGAGCTGGGACAAACAGGAAGGTGACTCAAACCAAGAGGGCAGAAGGGGGTCTGATGGTGTTAGAGCTGGAGGCTGGCCCCATCCACCAGTTGTGGGTGATGCTGCTTCAGGTGTAAGGGTGCAAGGTGAATGCAGGTTCCTATATAATGATGTTTGGAAATAGCTTCTGAAGGGATCCCAGGATTAAGTTGTGGTCCCTGGGGTCGTGGCAGCAGGTCTGAGGAGCTGTCGGGGCTGGAGGCTTCATCCTGCATTTCAGAGATGATTATTCCATGCCATTCCCATATAATCACATAAGAGCTGCCGTGTCACGTCTTTCTGAGACACAAAATGAGCATCTGAATTGGTACCAAATGTTGCTGGCGTGTTCCAGGAATAGTTGTGAGCATTTGTGGCTTCCCAGATTCAACAGTTTTTATTAGGAAAACAGATGCCAAATTATTCCCGACAAAACCATGGGAGTTTGGAGCTGCCCAGTTTAATCTGGGAAGGGGTAATAGGTCCATGTGGGTACACCAGCCACTCACCGCTCCCTTGCTTCTCTCTCTTTATATATACGAATAAGCAAAAGGGGGCCAAGGTTGAGAATAGAGTTATCCTGGAATTTGTTGTTGGAAATGTGTCCATCTGTGTCTTTGCCCTCTCTGAAGTGAGCTGAGGCTGTGTCACTGTTGTCTCCTCAGCAAGATGACCTCTCTGAAGGAGGACGTGCGGCGCAGTGCCATGCTGTGCATCCTCACTGTCCCTGCTACCATGACCAGCCACGACCTCATGAAGTTTGTGGCCTCCTTCTACGAAGTGATCGAGCACATGAAAATCATCCGAGATTCCACTCCAAACCAGTACATGGTGCTGATAAAGTTTAGCTCGCAGGTAAGAGCTGGAAGTCCCTTTGCTGTAGGGACTGTTGTACGTGGTTGCTCTTTAGGAATGCTCCTGGCTTTAAACTGATAGAGGGGAGATTTAGACTTGGAAGAAGATTAAACAGACGTTCAGTCCCTGAGAGGGTGCTGAGGCTGCTGGCACAGGGTGCCCAGAGAAGCTGTGGCTGCCCCATCCCTGGCAGTGCCCAAGGCCAGGTTGGACACAGAGGCTTGGAGCACCCTGCTCCAGTGGAAGGTGTCCCTGCCCGTGGCAGGGGTTTGGAACTGGATGAGCTTTAAGGTCCCTTCCAACCCCAGCCGTTCTATGATTGCACTGTGCTGAGCAGACTGGGGTGCAGCCAGCTGGGCTTTGCTTGCATTTTGGGAAAGACTTGTTCTGCCTTTCCAAGGAGCTGGGTGGTCTCACAGCCACCGCCAGCACAGTGTGAAAAGGACCCTCACCCCACAACTGAGCCCAGGGATAAGCAGACAGCAATTTGCTGCTTACAGATCTTCTATGTAGCTTTAAGCATTCCGCCCCCCCCCGGCCTGTTCCTGTGTGGACCCTCTCACTTGTGCCTTCTCTTCTCCCAGTTGAAAATGACTTATTTTGGGTTCCTGGAGAGGTTTTCCCAGCTGTCAATTTTGTGTGAGGTCTTTGCCATGTTGTTGTGCAGATGCAGTATTTGTTTGTGGTTTGTGCTCTTTGCAGTAATTACAAGGATGCGTTTTGTGTATTGCTGCATCAAATGACCCTGGGCTAAAGAGCCTTGCAGCAAATCCATATGCTTGTACTTGGTTCACCCTGCAATTCCTGTTTCCTAGGAAATTCCTGAATCCCTGTTTGCCAGAGACCCCTAAAAGGTGTCTGTGTAAGTGGCAAAGGAAATGTCAGGGACCTTTATGCTCCTGGTTGGAGTGACCAGGAACAGAGGAGAGTGGCACTCGGCTCACTCGCCTCAATCTGGTGCAATGGTTTGTGAGAGAAAGGGTTTGGGGAGGTTCCTATGTGTCAAACGCATCCATTTGCAGATTTCATGTTGGTTCTGCCTGTTCGCAAGTGACTCTCGGGCTCCCAGCATACTTTAGTACATCCAGAGCATGCCTCCATTGTGACCAGTGAAATGGGTTCTTGCCCGCACTTCAGTTGTTCCTTCCCCTGACACAAGTGTCCTGCAGCGTGGCCCTCTGAAACTTTCAGAGACCGAATTTGCTTTGCAACTGTGCTGAAATTGCTGACAAAGGACAAAAGAGCTGCTGAAGGGAAACCCGTTATCCCTGCTAAACGTTCAGGTGTCAGAGTAGCTGTCACTGCTGTCAACTTCACTTCTTGTCTTCAACTGGTAATGCTAAACCCAATGCCAAAATGCAATGTCTGCTGGTAGGAGCTGCCTCCGAAATCCCTCCTCTGGTGTTGCAGGGCTTGGTGGCAGGGAGAGGGGAGGATACAGCAGACTTCTCTTCCTCAGTTGTACCAGCTGTGAGCTTTCCCTTTCTAACTGGTTTCCTTTGCGCTGTGCACAGGCTGATGCAGACAGCTTTTACATGGCATGCAATGGCCGGCAGTTCAACTCAATAGAGGAGGATGTTTGCCAGCTGGTGTACGTGGAGAGGGCTGAAGTCTTCAAATCAGAAGATGTAAGTTTGGTTGGGTTTGGTTTCCCTGCACTGCAGAGAACTTTAACAGGATTATTTGGACTGAGCAGAGTGCTGCAAGAGTTGCTTCACTGCCTCAACCCAAGCCCTTTATCCCATCCCAGTGTGACTTGGGAGAGTTTGTTTGGTGACTCTGTGGGCTTCATGCCTCATTGCTGCAGTGGCTTTAACCTAAACCTGCCTTGGGGGTAGCTCTAGTGAATCCAGAGAACAGAATGGGCCTGGCTGCAGGTGCAGCAGCTGTCCCGAGCCCATGTTGTGAAGAGGATCCTGGCGGTTGTAACCACTGTGTAGACTCACGGGGTACTTTTAGTGGTTTTGTGTGTTAGTGGCAGCAGCAACGGGAGAGAAGTTTGATGTTTTCTTATGTGGGTACTTCGCTTACGGTGCTTGGAAGGTGCTGAGCAATTTGTCTCCCCTTCTTCTTTTGCAGGGGGCCAGCTTGCCCGTGATGGACCTGACAGAGCTCCCGAAGTGCACAGTGTGCCTGGAGAGGATGGATGAGTCCGTGAACGGGGTCCTCACCACGCTGTGTAACCACAGCTTCCACAGCCAGTGTCTGCAGCGGTGGGAGGACACCACGTAAGAGGCTTTGCTTCAGTTCCACATCTAAAGCTCTTGTTTTGAGTGTGGTGGTTGTGTGCTGACAAGACTGGTTCTGCTTAGCAGAGTGGGGGGGCAGGAATTACTGCAAGTTCTGATGCTCTGGATTTTTCCCATTAAGGGACTCCTAGAGAGAAATCTTCCTGCCAAAAGTAATTGAACAATGTTTCCCATGGGCCTCGCTGCTGAGGCAGGAAGGGAGCTGTAGAGCAATGCTGATGATTTTAAAATACCATAGGATAAAAATACAGGGGTAAACAGCATGGGATGCACAGCTGGAATGTGTTGCTCAGTCTTAGGTGTCTGTTCAGTCACTTGTTTCCTTGGTGTAGCTGAGGCTGTGCTGTAGGTTTGCACATCTGGCTGGAGCTTAGGAGTCTTTGGGAGCCCTGCTGTCCTCCTGTCTTAGATACTGGATGGGGATGAAGAGGAGCGGGGGAAGAGGAGGCAGGCAGGGGGACAGGAGAGTGTGAGGGGAAAGGAAGAAACAGCAAAATCACTGAGTAAATCAGGGAGGCAGCTGCTCTAGCCAGGCTGTACGATTCAAGGTGGGAATGGTCTGAGTGGTGGAAGAGGGCTTGGGGGGCACCCCAGTGCGCTAGGCAGGGCCGGGGCTCAGATCTGCATCTGTCCTTACAGCAGCTCTGCTGTTTGCACTGCCAGCTCTTTCCCGTTCCTCCTCTTACCTGTTCCCATCCCTGTAGATGAGGATTTCCATGTGTCTGAGCCTCTTGACTGCTGCACACCCAGGTGCATGTTTTGCATCCTCTGGACACTGTTGTTCTGCACATCAGGCAGTTGTAGATTCTGTAGCAGGCTGCTGATGATCTTCACTCTGTGTTCTTCTCTATCACTAGTACCCGATTCTCTCTGATCGAGCGTGAGGAAAACGTTTACCCCTCTCTATATCATTTATAAGCCAAAGTAACAGAACCTCAGGTAGGTTAATGACATTCGTAGCTATACAAGTTTATGGGCTGCTGTGTTCCAAAATCAGCTTCAATTTGCAGCAGTGGAGCTCAGCCAGTGTAGGAGCAGGATCCAAAACAGCACTTAAATATCTAATGTACCGTTTAAGCAGAACTTACTCTCCCAGTCTAGAAGGATGATAAAAGAAAATCCCTGTCCACTTTGCTTTGGCGCCACGGAGGCTGGAAGTGCCTGACGTTGTATAGGAAGCTGACTGCAATCCAATTGTCTCCTCCCTTGGATATTTCTGTAGCTTATCCAGCAGCTAATGAAAAATACATAAGAACAGTCCTGGCAAGAGGATGCTCAGCCTCAGTTACCCTGTTCCCTGGCTGAACTTCTAGGGCTTAGGGTCTGGACAGAAGCTGGTGTGGGTCTCCTGTCTTTCTTTCGGCATATTGGTATTGTTTCAAAAGAAATCAGAGCAGAGTGCCTGCTAACTGATTCTTTTGGGGTACAGTTATGGGATGTTCTTCCTGGAAGGGCTGAGATGGGCTCCATTTGGAGTGAAATTGAAGCATCTCCTCCACTCCTTAGGGTTGTTTTGAGTACCAAGGTATGTTTGCAAAGAGAACAGTACCTCCCTTTGTTACTCTGCTGTCCTCAGCAGTGTGTAGTTACAGCCTCCTTCCACAACAGCATGTACCTGCTGTGTGAAGCCCTGCAGGTGGTGGAGAACTGAAGATACCAGTTGGCAGCTGTCTGGAGGAGCAATGTTTAGAGATGTATAACACATCTATACAAGTGCTGCTTGCAGTGTTGATAGCTGAGGCAGGGATGTGTTTCTTGAGCTCGGTTGTGGCTCTTTTGCTTACTGGCAGAGGCTGACGTTGCTGGCAGCCCCACTGGTGCTCTTGGTTGCAGATGTTCTCTACGGTTGGACTGCAGCAAACCCAAATCAAGCTGAGACTGTGAAATGGCTTTGGAAGAACTGCTCTTTGTTCTTCTGTCACTCAGTGGCTTAAGAACAGCCTTGTGTGGAATGGAGGACAATGTCAGTGGGGTAAACATGAACTGAGAGATGCACACGTATAGGGAGCATCCCACTTGCACAAGGCATTTGCTTTCAGCTCTCTGGTTCTCTTTTTTAATTACTGTAATGTTAAAATGGAGCTGCTTGTGTCTCATCATGATGCTTATTGCCCTCTAGGTGTCCTGTCTGCAGATACTGCCAAACACCTGAGCCAGTGGAAGAGAACAAGTGTTTTGAGTGTGGAGTTCAAGAAGTAAGTAGGTGGGTGGATGGTGAGTGAGATCTAGACTAAATCTGACTGCGGAGCTGCTCTAGTTGCTCTTGGGGTTAGTTCTGTGGCTGCCTTTGGGGCTGATTTTACCAGTCGGTGGTGTATCTGCTTTCCTTTTGAGTTGGAATCAGTACTGGAAGGAATCTCAGCTCCCAGGTTGCCTCTTCGGACAAATCTTTCTTAGGTGGTGTTAGCATGTAAGCTGATCAGAGTGTGTGTGATGAGTTTGATAGCAGGCAGCTAAGCTAACACTGAACTTGGGGGTCCCTTCTAGTCTGTGCTCTTCAGAGCTTGCTTTTGTGGGTCTGCTGAGGCACCTCATTTGTTAGCCAAAGCCATTCTTCCATGCATCCTGTGATGTTATATCAACATGCCCAGCGCCTGCAGCCTTGTAATTGCCGTGAATGAGCAGGTACCTCCTTCTCCTTAACCTTCCAGCTGAGCAAGGCTTTGAAGGAGGGGGGAAAGCAACCACTTCGCTCTCTAAGGAAGCGATTGGATGTACCCAGCATCAGGAGGCCATCGGTGTCTGAGCACACTTTCTCAAAGCACTGATACCACCACTTGACAGCACTGTATATACAGAGCTTTCTTCCTCTGTTGGCAGAACCTTTGGATCTGTTTAATCTGTGGGCACATTGGCTGCTGGCCGGTACGTGAGCAGACACGCTTACAAGCACTTTGAGGAGACCCAGCACACCTATGCAATGCAGTTGACCAACCACAGAGTCTGGGACTATGCTGGAGGTAAGTGCTCCGTCCTCCCCCCTTGGAAGATGACCTTGTTTGTAAAACAGCTTTTGGGACTCATTAGGAGGAGTACTTGAGGCAGAGTTTGCTTGGAGATTAAGGAGTTTGCATCTGTACTAATACCTGGTCTTTTGGGAACATCCATCTCCTCTCTAATAGCAGTTTTCATGGATCTGCAGCAAATGGAAGGGGGAGAATGTGATTCTATAATGATCTGGGGCGGTCCAGGAGTCTCTATGGAATGTGTTTGTTAATCCCTTTCCATCAATTTGCCCTGAGGAATGGGAATGGGCTGTTGTAATAAATATCCTGTAAGGTGTCTCTGCGAAGTCTGCTAAATAACAAATACATCTGATGTTGGCTTCCTGCCTCGCTAATGTGCTGCTGCAGCAGTCTGCATGGTTAATTGTGCTGCATAACTGGTGTCAACCTGGGTGTTCTTAAGCTAAAACTCCCTGTGGTTGAATTTTGTTTCTTCAGATAACTACGTCCATCGCCTGGTTGCAAGTAAAACTGATGGGAAGATAGTTCAGTATGAGTGTGAGGGAGATATGTGTCAGGAAGAGAAAATTGATGCCTTACAATTAGAGGTAAATATTTTGCCTTGTTGGACTCTGAGTTGTGCTGCTGGGTGGAAGCGTTTCAGATCCAGATACGACTACAGTTCAATTACATCAGCCTATGCAGCAGCCCTGCTCCCTGCGTGGAGGCAATCATCTTCAGGCACAAGCAGGATGTTCTTACTGCCTCTTTTTTTTTTCCCCCTTTGAAAAAAACCCAATCTCTTGTTGGCTCTGCAGAGCCAATGCAGCTCAGTGGAAGCTGGCTGCAGCTTCACCCTGTGTTCAGCACTAGATTGAAGATGAGCTGGTTACGCTGCTATGCTCTGGTCACTGGAGGTTGAAACGGGTCCATACGTCCAGATTCACTCAACAGAACCTTCCCAGTGTGTCTGTGACTTGGCTTAGGAGCCGGGATGTGTGTGCAACTGTCAAATTGGGTAGTTTAGCTTGGAAAATGAATAGGAATGGAAGAACTCCTAGCTGTGTGCTGTCCTTGGCTATCAAAGCAAGCCGACAGGCCCCGCTGATTCCAGCCCTGTTCTGCTCCCTTCTCTTGAGCAGATAATGATTTTGGGGGTGGATTTTGTACCTGCTGCCCAGCTTCTCCTCCCTAACTAGAAGGGTAAAGAAGAGAAACTAAAGATAACTGCTCCACTGAGCAGATAATACTGCAGCATGATTTCAGCTGCATTAGGCACAAGGATGTCTGAGGAGGAGCAGCCCGTAGAGACCAGACTTCATAAGCCTGTTGCTCAAAGAAATACTTCAGTTGCTTTACCATGAATTCTCTGATTTAGATGCTAAACCAGGTAATTGTAACCCTTTCTGCTCCTGAGAGGTTAGTGCTTAAAGTGTGTGAGAGCTCTCTATCTAGCTGAGAAGATGTAAATATTTCTAGAGAGAATGAACTTGGCAGTGTGTTTTAGCACCCGGCGATTACGGAATGTTCAAGGCTTTTTGCAAATGTTTAATGCTGTAGTGAATGCTTAATTTGGCACTTATTGGCCTGATGATAAGAAATGATCACGTTTTCCAACCTTCTCATAACTCATTTGAAGAACCAGAAGGGAAAAGAAGGGATGTCAGGCATATCCTTGTTCAGATGCCCAAATACCATTGGAATGGGCTGTACATGTTGGAGAAGAATAGCTGTGATTTGTTACACACAGCTGAGGGTGTTTTTCCAGAGCTATTCTTAGTGAAGGCAGATACATGCATTCTGCCTTGGGTTTTGGGCTGTGAATAGGGAACTCCGCTTTTGGGATCTCAGACTCTCGTGGCAGGATGGTTGATGCTTCATTTTCCTGCAGAGTGTAAAACTGGTAGAGATTTATTGTTACTACAATGGAAAGTCTTTAACAAGTTCTGGACATGATACTGGGTATGGTTGGGTGGAACTTGATCCTTGTTGTTGTGCTCCAAAGGCTTTGATTAAGTTGATTTGTATATTGGAGCCCTTTGGGCTTCTCAATCGGCATAGGCACCCTTATGGGAAAGCTGACTCTTGTGTGTGTATCTTCTGTGTTTGTAGTACTCCTATTTGCTAACGAGCCAGTTGGAATCACAACGGATCTATTGGGAAAACAAGATTGTCCGGATAGAAAAGGACACGGCTGAAGAGGTGAGCTCCGGGCATGTGTGAAACTGCCAAACCGGACCCCTGGCCACTGTTCTGCTCAATGGGAGATGGAGCTGCTCAGTCTCCTACAGCTCGAGCGCTGCGTGACGTGGCCTCGCACAGCCTGTTTCACTACCAGCTGAGAAAATTGGCTCTGAGCTCTATCCCTTATCTTGATGCTCAGATCTGCAATTTGCTGCTCAGTGGTGCAGAAGTAGGTAGATTGCCACCTCGATTGAAGGTTGATTTGAATGAGCTGCTGGGGAGACTGCGGCAGGGGTGAAAACAAGTCTGTGGTGCTGCAGGATCCCTGCTTGCCGATGCCATCCGTCTCACGCTGACGTGTGTCTCCAGGGGAGGTTAGTGTAGCATAGACAAGATGACTTTAATTTGCTCAGCTGCAGAAAGTGGGAGCTGTCTTTCTGCTCCAAATGCATATTGATTTGCCCTTTGGTTTTGATCCCCTATCTCTCCTCAGCACCCTTTGGGAGAAGTTCAGAGTCTCCTCCTATAAAGCATCCTGTAAGCAGGACTGCTTCAAAATGCCATCAGCAAAAATCCAGTGAGGATATTTTAATGCTTCTCACTCTACATAGATCCTTTCAACTGGGCTTAAAGTGAGTCAGGGTTTAGGGTTGAGTCCTTAACTTTCTACATGACTTCTAATTAACCATTTAGTATCTGCAGTTAGTGGCATCATAAATGTAGAAACTGTGACAGTTGAAGTAGTGGTCATGGACCTTGGCCTAAAGAACAGTCCAGAAATCTTATGGAGGGCCCCATAAAAGGCAAAGATGCAGCAAAATTCATCTTGCACATGGTGAGGAAACGTGATCCACAAAGCAACTTCAGAGTGGACGGACTGTCAGATATGCCCAAATGTGATTTCATGTTTAAAGATCCTTACCGTTTTATTCACGGCACTTGCTCTGTGGAAGTCTTGGCTGGATCAGTGCCACCATGCAGTATATTCCATTATCAGTGCTCAGGCTACTTCTCCAAATCAACCATCAGCTGCATAAACATCCAGGGATTAGGGCTGGAAGGGATAAAACCTGCTCTGCATTGACTGTGGCATCAGGGAAGTACCACGTGTGCTGACACTGACGTTTGTCCAGATTGCTCCTCCAAAAAAGCGTTTTCCCTTTAAATTCCTGCCTCCACCACAAGCTTTTGACCTTAATATAAGGGAAACAAGTGTCTCTGTCCATAAATATCCTGTAAGTCCTACATCAGAGGTTGTGCTGTGTTCTGTGCAGTGCGGAGGGAATGAGCTTGGCTTTCTTCAGCAGTAACAGCCTTGAGTTGTGAGGTAGAGGGGAAGAGGAAGCCAATGTACGTCTGTTTCTGTTTGTGTTTTGCATGAGTAAGATATTGGTGTCAGTAGGTCAGTGCCTTATGACAGCTGAGCTGCTGAGTCAGTGCTGAGCAAAGTAGCATGTTCATTTTCAGACTTTGACCGTGCTTCTTTGAGCTTGAGTTTAACCTGAGCAAAGTCCAGCATGGCAGAGCCTTAAGATGGAAATTTGAGTTTGCTGAGGATACAAAACCATCTGAGGGAATGGTGGAATGAATGGGAATGGCAGCCAGGGAGAAGCTACGGATCCCACGCAGCTTTTGTTTGAATGGGGTGCCTGGCACAGATTTACAGCCTGAGTTGTTGCTCTGTGTGAGCAGCTTCCACGGCAACGTGGTTCCTCGTTGGGGGTGCTGCAAAGCGTCATGGGGAGGGTCTGCATTAACATAAAGCCTTCTCTTGGCTCGAAGCTTTTGCTTCTCTGGATATAATAATTGGTCAAAGTCGAGAGAGGGCTCCCGAAAGCTGTGTCACAATGAAAGTGCTGAGGACTTTGATCCGGTTGAAATGCCTCGGTGTTTGTTTTTTACAGATTAACAACATGAAGACCAAATTTAAAGAGACCATTGAGAAGTGTGACAGCCTGGAACAGAGGCTCAATGACTTGCTCAAAGAAAAGCAGTCTGTCGAAAGGAAGTGGGTACCGCTGCCAGGTTTAGTTCCGTGCAGCCATTTAAACTCTGCACACTGGCATCCAGCAAGAAAAAACTCCTGCTATTCCTGGGCAATTTGGGGCTATTTAAACTGGGAGACGGAGAACGCAGCTTATTTTAAACCGAGCTCTCATTCCTGTAGGTGTTCACAAACTGAAAGTGCCTGTTGAGTGCAGCGCAGCGTTTGGGCTCTTGGCTCTTTTTACATGGTCTGCATATTTAGCATTCAGTAATCCCTCTCCTGCCTGCTCCGGAGGAGAAGCCAGTCTGCTTGGCAATTGGTGGGCTTATCCAAGGAGAAGAACGGCAGCTCAGCAGAGGCATCTCAGCCAGCACAGGGGAAAGCGTAGATCTTAGGAATTGCCTAGATGAAGGATGTCAAGCATGGGCGCTGTGCGGATTGCTGTGTGCCAGCTCCATAGGTGGGCCTGGGTGCTCCACTCCACATCAGCCACCAGACCCTTGGTGCTGCCGCCTGTCCAGCTATCCCAGCTGGAGCAGGGTACCCAGGCTGGTGAGCTGGGGCTCCTGCAGCTGCCCTTGCCCAGTGGAAAGGAGTCCATGTATGATGCCAGCAAAAGCAGTGAGTTGGAACAGGGAAGCACTGTCTGAAACACGAGGGAGCATCCCATTGCCCAGAGAGGCTGTGGCTGCCCCATCCCTGGCAGTGCTCAAGGCCAGGTTGGACACGGGCTTGGAGCACCCTGCTCTAGTGGAAGGTGTCCTTGCCTGTGGCAGGGGTTGGACCTGGGTGAGCTTTAAGGTCCCAGCCCAAACCGTTCCAGGATTCTATGATTTTTTGCCAGAAGAATGAATTCCAGGTGGTGGTGGTGGTGGTGGGGGGGCTGTCTTGAGGGACCGGGGATCAGGAAGATGTGATAGTGTTTGATCTGGGTGTAGTGTGCTGCTTTCCTGACTTGTGCTTCTCTTTGTAAGGTGTTCTCAGCTGAACAACAAAGTGGCCAAACTTTCCAACGAGCTGAAGGAGGAGCAGGAGCTGAACAAGTGTTTGCGGGCCAATCAAGCCTTGCTTCAGACCAAACTGAAGGAGGAGGAGAGGGTGTTAAAGGAAACCTGTGAACAGAAGGACCTGCAGATCTCCGAGATCCAGGAGCAGTTGCGGGATGTCATGTTCTACCTGGAGACACAACAGCAAATCAACCACCTCCCAGCTGAGACCCGGCAGGAGATTCAGGAAGGACAGATCAACATCGCGGTGGCATCGTCTGCCAGCTCCTCCACAGCGAGCACAGGCAAACCCTCCTCCAGGAGAGGCCGTGGCAAGAGGGGCAAGTGAACACTGGAACGCTCTGCTCCCATGTGGAAACTGGCCGTGCTGGTGTAGGCCATTCTCTCACCCCTTGGGACTCTGGCTGGGAATGCCCAGTCCCCTAAAGCTCAGCTAGGAATTGTCTTCAGAGCTGCCCATAAAACTGGCTGCCGGTCAGTGGAGGCGTCTGTGGTATTTAAAAGCATTTCACTGCACTATTTAGCTGGTTTTAGGCAGATCCTAATGCCCATTTTGCCTTCCTACCTTTTCAGAAATCATGCGTTCGACTTTCTTCTCGGAGAGTGGACTGCTCTAGGGGGGATGTGTTACCTGTTCAACACCACATTCCTCAGGGGATGCTGTGGAGTAGGCTAGGCCCGGTGTGTGAGGCTTCTCCGGTTCTCCTGGATTAAAAGGATTCTTAGTTAAGGAATGATTTCTATTTAATAAACAGTGTAAATCTGAGGTTATATCCATCTCCTTTGGGTATGTGCAGTGCTGATGCTGCAGAACTGCTCATGCAGGGGTAGAGCTGTAGTCTGGGAATAAAAGGGAAGGAGATATAGAGAATTAAACCTTCTTAGGGGGGTAAGAAACTGAATGAGTCCTAAAGGCTTCCAGGCTGGGGTATTAAATGCTTTAAGGGACTTGGTTACTCTCTTCATTTCTACGAAGGGCCTCTTAAGGGCCGATGCTCGCTGCCTTTGGGGCAGGAAGCATCAGGTTTGTATCCTGGCTGCTGGTTAACGTGGTTATTTTACAGGCACTTTGCCGAACCAGATAAATCCTTTGTGAAGATGTATTGACAGCGGCCCCGGTGTTCCCATCCTCCTGGAGCAGGGTGCGTGTTCCCTCCACGTTAGAGCCGCGCTGTCACAAGCTCCAGTGCTGCTCTCTCAACATGAGGTGAGGAAGATGAGTCTCACACCAGTTTAGAACCTCTTCCCTCGTTGTCTGTACACAGACCTTGAAGGAGCTGCTGCCACAGCGCTGATGTGCCGGGGTCTGGATCCGGTTCCTGTGATCACAGAGTGCTGCCCATCCTGCTTTGAAACATGGCACTGGCCCAAAGCTCAGCCACCAAAACAGCGTTTGCCCCGGAGGCATGCGCATCTCTAAGGGGATTCTGAGGACAAACCTGGGTTGTTTTTCTCTTATTGTTGGTTTTCACTTCAAATATATCCCCAGCAAATCCTCTGGGAAGGGGCCGGGGGTGTCCTGTGTCTGTGCTTGCAGGCCACAGCACCAGCCTTTTTCAGTGTTCACACTGCAGGAACAGCCGTGATTTTAGTCCCTAACAGCAGCGCTGCCTTCCCAGCTCTGAGCTGGAGCAGAGAACTGACCCAGCTGGTCCTTTATTGCTAGAGGCCATTGGGTTTGGCCAACGGAAAGGAGGTGCAATAAATAGAACAGCTCGGAAGGTTGTTACGATCCACTTCCTGGCTTTATGGACTGGGAGTGTGGAACTTCCTCGCTCTCGAGTACAGGCCGCTGGTCAGTGCACTCATGGTATCCCCTGCTTGGGTTTGGAGATCTGCCCCGTTCACCTTTGATCTTGTCTAACTTGGTAGTAGGGATGTACTGTAGTATGTAGTATGGGGCTTGTACCACAGGGCCTCTGCCTGCTGTGAACGACTCCCAGGACCTGGAGATGCACGACACAGCTTGCACTGCCATAGAAGCTATTTCATACAAGGTCTCTTTTTACACCATCTAAGACCCTTTGGCTAAAAGCTTGCTTTGGGTAGGACACCAAGGTGCTGAACCCTGGAGTTCCAGCTGTGACTGAAGATGAAACCAGCATCACAGTGCTTCTGCCTGTGTTCAGCTGGAAGCACAGGGAGGAGCTGCAGCGGGGAGAACAGAGCATGCAACTTCAGGCTAAGTTCTCTGCTTAACTGGAAGGCAAAGCTCTTTGTCATGGTTGGGTTGGGGGAAGCTTGGTTCAGCTGAGCTGCTGATGGGGCGGGTAATGAATTACCTCATGAGCAGTGGGCAGCTTATGCCGAAGAACCCAGGGCTGCTGAGAGCTTTGGTGTTGAACTGAATCCCCCTCAGTCTTGAGCTTCTCCAGGAAGCCAAGCCAACCTCCAGTGTGCTCGTTCAGTGCTGCTGGGGCAGGTTGAGATGTCCCTTGTGGGTGGGACCAGCGGCAGCAGCGCCGACGTGGCCTGAGCCTGCTTATGGCGAAGGGGAAAAGTCCTGGTGAAGGCTGATCCATGACACTTCCGAAGCCGTCATCTGGACACCCGAGTGCCTGGAAAAAGCGGTCAGGTTTTGACGTGGAGCTGCAGGTCAGCTCTGTGGCTGATGACTCAGTAGCACCACGGCAGAAGGTTGCAGCAGAGCACTGGACAGCTGAGATTGGCCACGCTCCTGCTATGATTAAACCCCTTAAAATAGCCTGACTTTATTTGTGTTAAAATCAGGGAAGCGGCGCACATTCCTGCCCCGATGAACGGCAACGGGCTTTGAGCGCGTTGGGTGCTGGAGCGGCGTCAGAGGGCTCTGGGACACAGCCTGCCTTGGCGCCTGCTGCATGGGCTACGTGGCAGCAATGGAGAAGAGATGCTGCAGCAGCAAGAAAGGGGGCACCTGCTCTCCCCCGAAGGGCCTGGATCCTTCACCTCACGTTCCTCTCTGCAAAGGGTCCCTGATTCAGAGGCCGGCAGCGAGGGAGCAGCGCGTAGGTGGGTAGGACGGTGACAAACCCCACCTGAGGCAGCAGCTCTGCGGTGGGAGCACCCACCTGCTCCGGAGGGACCACAGGGAAGGCTCCGGGATTCCAACCCGCCAGGGACAAACACGGAGCAGAGCGATGGATGGAAGTCACACAGAGCCACTCACAGAGGGTGCTGGGATGATGCACTCCAGCAGCTGCTCCCAGCGAGGGGAGGGGAGAGGTGGTCACATGGGGTTGGGTGGGCACGGCAGGACAAAGGGATCCCCTGCTTGGAAGTGCAGCCCCAAACCCTCTGTTGATGGGCTCCATGAGCCCTTTCCGGGCCAGCCCGGCAGAACCCTCCCCATGCAGCCTGGCAGCACAGTCTGGGGTGAGATCCCTGGTTGATGTCGCTCTGCTTCACACAGCTCCGGGGTGCAGTGATGTTGTGCTGGGCTGATCTGCCCTTCGGGGAGAACTTGGCCCTAAACATCAACTCATCCCCTGTATGACGCTGGTTCTGCTCTTCGAGGTGCTGGGTGAGGTGGTGTCTCTTCGGTTTGTGCCCTGGGACACCCTCGCACAGTGCCAGTAGCAGAGTGGATGGACACAGTTACCCCACGTGCAAACATCCGTGGGCATCCATCCATGTGAGCAGCCCCACTGTGTTCCCTGTGCCATGGGCCCCCCCAAGGACCACGCTGCCATCCCACCGCCCGTTCTGCTCCATTTGCCTTTTCACCAGAGCCCGTTCCCTAAGGCCCAGTGGAAAATTCCTGCCTTGCTCTGCACCAACCGACTTGTCTGTTCTCGTTCGAGCTCTGAGAAAATCACATTGGGTTCTCCAAGGCTTTCCCCCCCCTTCCTTTTACATAAACGGGCGCTTTGATCTAATAATGGCATTTTAAAGGCAGGCACATCCAGCAGGACAGTCTGTGGTGGTTGGCGTGGAGCTCTGCAGCGCAGGAGGGATGTTTGCGTGTCCATTCCCAGCCTGAACTCCTGGATGCGTCCCCCAAGGCTCCGAGCACTGCTTCACTCCATCCTCCCAGGGGCAGCAGCAAAGTAGCGGCAGGTTTGCTTGGAGCAGGAAGCAATTGGGGATGTTTGCTTTCATTCCAAGCCCCAGTTAAACCCCACACCTAAGGCTTCCTGCTCCTGCGCCACCCCTCAGCAAACACTGTTTGTAGCAGCAAGCGGCGTTTATAACTTTGCCCCTTCTTGACCTGGAAGCCATTGGTTAATTGAGATGGACAACAAACCTCAAGACACTCACGTGGTTTCCTTCCACCTCCTCGCAGGGAGTCAAACTCCTTCCACCCCAGGCTGGTTAAACCCATCAGACGCCCCGGAGGGATCTGTGCTTCCTTCCCCACCAGGAAATTGGGCCCTATTGAAGCTTCTTCAGGGCCAGCAGCTCCTACAGAGCTCCTGCACCTGAAGGGTTGCTGCTTTGCTGGCGCTGGAGCATGCTCTGGGGTAGGTGTGGGCTTTTCCTGAGCTGTGTTCCTGATGCTGGGAAGCAGTGGGAAGCTTTGCTGCTCGCTGGTGGGGCCCTGCAATGAGCAGAGGTGTCTGAGCTCACCCGGAGACTGAGTTTGGTCGGTGATGTGATGATGTGGATGTAGAGGTTCTCTGGGCCTGAGGGCAGGGGGAGGATGAGCCATTGTTTTGCTTGTGCTAAGTGTGTGCCTTATTCCCTGCCGGAGATCCCTGGGGCTGGGCTGGCCACTGGTGCAGGGCTGCTCCTCGTCTGAAGTGGCTCTCTTGTGGCTGAAGTGGTGGTGCTCCCCAGGTTGAGCTGCGAAGCCTCTGTGGTTGTGCTGGGGGGTGTGGGTGCTCCACGTAATGCTGATGGAGGTGACCAAACGCAACCCCCCCTGGGCTGTCCCTGTCTGGGCATTCATGCTGCCTTCATACACGTAGGGAAGGTAGACTGCAGCTTGCCTGGTTTTCTTGCCGTTATCGGTTTTCTGTGTGGTGGTACCAGCCTGGACAGCGTCGGTGTAGGACATACCTTGGCTTTCTGGATGCAAAGATGATGTTCTCAACATGTTCCATCCCTGGTGGTGTTCAAGGCCAGGTTGGACAGAGCCTTGGGTGCCATGGTTTAGCGGGAGTTGTCCCTGCCCATGGCGGGGGGGTGGAACTGGGTGATCTTAAGGTCCTTTCCAACCCTAACTATCCTATGAGTCTATGTTACGTGCCTCTGCCTCCCTCCTGCCTCATGTCTCTGTATGTGATGTTGTGATATTTATTCATTGATGTGTGATGCTCTCAGGTGCAGAAGTGCATCCTATTGCCATATAAAGCCCACCTTGGTGGGCTCCTTCTCTCTGGGTGGTGGGAGGCTTCCGTTGCAGGTATGAATGAGGTTGCAAGCCAGCTTCACGGTGTCCGTGTCTGAGCTCTACAATACAACCGCAGTAAACCTGGTTAGCACCCGCGAGGTGACTGGATCCCCTAGAACAATTCCTCTATGCTGCTGGTAGGCTCAGTCCAAGCAGAATGAACGTAGGCTGGAGAAACTCCTCGTGCTGTTGGCCTGAATCCATGGTCCCTGCGGAGTCCCAGTTGGAAACCTTCCGTGCGGGCTGGAGGAGCTGAGTGGGAGATGCAGCCCAGCGTGATGGGTGAGCTGGAATTCTCCACAGGAGATGGGGATGCTGCGCTGATGGAGCGGGAGCAGCCGGTCTTGTCCAAGCACAGCCATGCCAAGAGCTTCCCTCTGCAAGTGCAGCAGTTCGTGAGGAGCAAAGAGGACTTTTTCCAAGCAGTTCTCCTTGGCCGCTCTCAAATGTGCTCAATGGAGTGAGGGAGAAATCCCAACTGGATCCTGCTTGTTCAGTGAAGGAGCACCAAGAAGTGAGCACAGCCCTGAGGAGCTCCTGGCCCTCGCCCCTTGCTGACATCCCCCTGCAGCCAGACACCTTCTCCTCCTTCCAAGAAATCAATAGGGAGGAATGGACAGTGGTGTTAGGCCAAGGTCTATGGGCAGCTGGGTGGGAATGCAGGCAGCACGCTGAATCCAAGGCTCTACCTCTGCGGCCATGGGAGTCAAACTGCAGAAGCACTTAGGAGGATGGGATATTTCTGATCGTATTTGCAGCTGCGCTACTGGTACCCAAGAGGAGAAATCCAAATGTTTCATCTTGGGAAGCGATTCTGACCCTGGAAGGGAGCACTCCCTTGGGATCAGCATCTGGGAATGTGCTCAGACCCGGCTGCTTCAGAGCTATGAGCTGTTCTATGGCTGAAGTGGCAGCACTTGGCTGCCTGGAAGACCCTGGCTCCTATGGAAAACTCATCCTGAGCCAGCCTGGTTGCAGCTCTCTGAGCTGCTCTAATGCCTTCAACTCATCAGCTCCATGCAGGAGGTCTATGTCCCTTCCCTCTGATGCTCAGTCCTGTGGAGATGCTGGTGATGCGCTGATGTAGTAGGAAGCTGCCCTGCTTTTCCCATGGGACACCTCCGAGGAGCCCTTAGCCCCATCACAGGCAGGATGGGTTGAGAGGGAGTATGGAATCCATTAGGCTCTTGTTCCACAACAAAAACGTGGTCTTGTAACCAAGGAAGACATCACTCCTCTCACACGTGTATTTGCTGGAAGCACTTGGCCCTGCTCACAGAGGCTGCCTGGGATTCCCCTGTGGAGGGGTGGCAATCCTTCCTCCGTGGATGGAGCCTCCGACGATGCTCCTGGCTGGGGCAGGTAGGTTCTTCCCAAAGCCAAATTCCCAGCCCCAGCTGTACCATGTCAGAGAAGGGGCAGAGTTCTGCATCTCCCTTCCAGTTTAACTGATGATTTCAGCACCGAGCCTTAGTGAACAAGGGGAAGAGTGCCAAAGGTAACAAATCCGACCCTTTCCAAGTGTGGTCATGTGGTCGTCATCTGCCAAAAGCATAAACCAAGATCATAATCCTAAATGTGTCCTTTGAATGTACCTGTGCCTGTTCTGTAGTGGTTCCCTTCTAATCCCTAGGGATTAATACTGGAGCGCACTGAAATATCCGAGGTGAAGGGGCACACTGGAAATTCCTTGTGGGCTGGTAATAATGACTGAGAGCTGCTCTGTGAAGCAAACCTGAGGCTGACTTGGTTTTTAATGGACATCTGTCTGTAGGGGGAAAAGATGCCATGGCAACTGGCTTCCTTGTTGGCATGCCTGCCTCAGCGAAGGGATGGGGAGAGGATGGGTATTGGTGGGTCTGTGTGGCTGCTTGGGAAGCGTGGAGGTACCGCTCCGTGAGGCTGTGAGGCAAAGGTTGTTTACGCGCTGTGAGCACCAGATCTTGAGGGATTTAAGAGCTAAATCTTGGCATAACGACCGCTTTGTGTGGTGCTGCTGCGGGCCGGGCTCCCCCTCCCTGCTCTAGGAACGTGTGATCTAAAAAGCATGAAGTGCTTGGCTGGATTGCCTGGCAGCTTGCTGGGCAGAGGTGCTGTCTCCTCTTCCAGCTCCATCCCCAAGCAGTTGCTGTGGAGCTACAGCATCCTTGTACCGGCCTGGGAGCTTTGCTGCGGTGAGGAAGGAAATGCCCTTGTTTAGTGTCTGAGGCCAATGGGAATTGACAGCAAGGTTCATGGCGATGTTGGTTATAGGTAAAACAAGCCCTGGCGCTTCTGCAGCCCTCCTCTGAGCTCTGTGGATGTTGGCGTTTCCCTTCGCCTCCTCTTGGTTGCAGGAGAAGCAGTTGGCATGCGCGGCACATCCATCATCCGTGCCCAGTCTGAACTGAGCTGGAGTGAGATGCTGGTGGGCTGAGAGACAGGGATGAGATAGCTATAAAGGTGCAAGTTGTGGATCGCAAACTGGATCTGATGGGAGCTGGTGTCTGCTTGGAACTGAGCTGTGAATTCAAGGGGCTGCAGGCGATAAGAAGACACTACGCAGAGCATAGGGTGGGAAGGGAAGGAAACAATTGTCCCGTCTGGTTGGTTTGGAGCTTGGGCTTTGGTTTTGCTTGTTGTGGTGTATGTACCTGTTTCTGGTTTGGCCAGTAGTGTGTTCATCAGTTAGAACTGAAGGCAGCTTTGCTGATGACCTAATATCATCTCTCTCTCGGAAGTGTTTCTTGAGTACCCAGTTTGTTTTCCTAATGTCTCTCCAAGAGTTTGGAGATCCCTGTGCCCATAGCACTGTTCGCAAGGCTTTAGTCTATGAGAAGAGGGTTAAGGATAATGGGGCTAAGCAACAAGCCTTCAGGGAAGAGAAAACACATGCTCAGAGCTTCTGTAACAGCTGATTTGGTTAAAATAGATGCTGAGTGCCCGAGTCCGTTGTCCCTCTGTAGGGACATGCGTGTTTTATCTTGTTGGATGCTGTTGAGGATCACCCTGGGCAGCTCCAGGAAGAGAGCAACCACCTAACAGCAGGTTAGATCAAGGAAATATTGCATCATGCAGCACTTCCTGGTAAGTAATGATATTATCAAGCTCATTCATCTTCCCATGCAAGCAGAGCCTGCACGTAGAGTCACAGGTCTGAATGAAAAGAGTTGTCTTGGGAAAAAGGGCAGCTCTGACCTGGAACATGGACAGAAAGAGCAAACCAGGATGCGATTCTCTATTAGAAAGTGTTGTTTTTCTTTCTTCACCACGGAGCAGGCCACTTGGAATCCTGAATAGCTCTGAATGCTACAGCTAGAGCACTGCATTGGCTGCTCTCTGTCACGACCTAATTTGCAACCAGATTAGTAGAGATAATGGTAGGGAATGGCAGAAAAAAGGGAGGAATTGGTAAAGCCAAGCCATAAAATAGTAAATATGGAATATTGGGAATGATGGACAATCAAAGCAGAGTGTATACAGGTAGAAGCAAAAGGAATTATGTGCTCTAACAGCAGTGTAATCCCATTACATTGGAAATGTGGGTAGTCCACTGTAGAAGTGCGCTCAGAACACAAGGGTGAGGAGCAGTGTCTGCTGGTGGGCACGGAGGAATCCATCTGGAAGCCAACCTGCAGGTTTCCTGCTGGTCATCACTGGAGGAGTTACTTTAATTTGGTCAGTTCTCTATTTACTTTTAATGTGTTTTTGACGAAGATGCTGGACAAACAGAACAGGGAGGGTGCGACGAGAGCCACAGCTTACCAAAACAAAGAATACATTGAAGGAGAAAACAAGTCAAACTGCAACTGCGCTTGAGTCATTACTGCAGACGTGAACACCAGTCTTATTCAGCCACTGCTTTCCAAGCATGTACCATCACCCCAAAATGTAGTTTACTGCATTCGTATCCTGCCTTAGAAGCCACCTCTGCCCGTGGAACTTATCCCTGTGGGGTTTGGCAACCCTGAATATGGAGGGCTCTGTCTTTGCCAGCAGGACCCTGCAGCGTGGCTGCTGCTTCAGCATGCTGCAGGCTCTTTAACAGTTCTTAACCTTTAGCCACATAAATACTGACTAATGGCTGTGCATCGTAAACATTCTTAGCTGAGAAAGCATTGAAGTAATGTCCTTTAAAGAAAAACAAACCATTAAGTGAGCTGGATGTGTTATACTCAGTCTTTTATCAGTCTTTCTTGTGCTTTTTTGTGGTCACCTGGGTTTAAAATGCAAACCCCACCAATGAAACACACTGTTGAGTAGGAAATCTGTTTTCAGGCATATTTTGGTTCTTCAAGTTCCTTTCCTGCTGCACTTCTAGTGTGTAGCACTTGGAGGCCCTCTGCTTGAGGTCTAGCAGACCAACAAAAGAACATAGAAACCTGAATAGTACCCTAAGGAGTTTGGTTAAATGCAGGTTATGTTTTATGTTAGTGGATTTTACATATATGCATATGTGTGTTTGTGTACTACCTGTGCGTTTGGTGTTTGTCTATATAAAAAGGGTCTTTTTTTGGCTTTTCTTAGGTATATATTGTCTGTGTGTGTGTATATATAGGTATATACGGGGTCTCTTTTGGCTTTTCATAGGTTTATATTGACTGTGTTTGTGTATATCGCTATATATATGGGGATTGTTTTGGCTTTTCTTAGGTATATATTGTCTCTGTGTATATATATGTATATAAGGGGTTTGTTTTGTTTTTTCTTAGGTATATATTGTCTGTGTGTGTGTATATATATATATAAAAGGTCTTTTTTTTGCTTCTCTTAGGTAAAGTCACTTATCCCATCATCTACAATGAAGCAGACTTCTGCTCTTACAGTAAATGATCCTAAAATCCGTGCCAGTGATAGCGTGAGTTGTCTTCAGCTCTGCAGGTGGTAGTGTCTCCTTCAGAATCTCTTGGTCTGCAGAAATCCTTGATATCCTCTTCTCTCTGCTCCATGGCTGTGGAATAGCAAAGTGAGTTCACTGAAGCGATGGGAAAAAGGCAGTGTCCTTAAAAGCTCTGGCTCTGTTTAGGGTGAAGTATTTTCAATGGGAAAAGGCTTTATGCTGAGCCCATTTGGGCTACAGCTATCACCTGGCTCAGGATGTGTTAACCCCAGCTTGGGCCCGTGAGATGAAACAAACCAGTTTGAGTCAGAAGTGTAGGGTGCAAAACCTGCTCATTTAAGCAAGCTGTTAAATATTTGTTATCTTTTTACCATTGTGTGTTGCCACCCACAGCTCTTCCAACCACACGGGAAAGCTGTTGCTTTACAAGCAAGGTGTATAAATAATGCCGCTCCTTTTTATTACATTTGAATCCTGTGGGATTTCTGGAGCATTTCTATGAATAGATTAAACTCTGAGCATTTGGAGTAACCATGGCTATAAATCAATTTAGCTCTTGGTTTTCAAGTTACATCTGCTTTTACTAATCCTGTATGTAGATAAATGTGGAGTTTTTTAATAGGAGAGGCCAGGCTTTATTTTTGTGTATTGGATGAGCTGGTGTAAACCCACTCCATGAAGCGGGTACCACGAACGTGAGGGCTCAATAGCTGCCGAAGCTTGGATTTCTGCAGGAAGCCTGGAGCACAGTGTGATGGGGAACGGCTGCGGGGCTCAGTCTGGAGAAGGGAAGGCTCAGGGGGGACCTGATCGCTCCCTACAACTGCCTGAGAGGAGGATGGAGCCGGGGGGGCTGGGCTCTGCTCCCAAGGAACAAGGGATGGGACAAGAGGAAATGGCCTCAAGCTGCACCAGGGCAGGTTTAGATGGAGCTGAGGAACAATTCCTTCCCCAAAGGGTGCTCAGGCATTGGAACAGGTACCCAGGGCAGTGCTGCAGTCACCATCCCTGCAAGTGTTCACGCACCATGGATATGAGGCCTCAGTGCCATGGGTTAGTGGTGGCCTTGGCAGTGCTGGGAACGGTTGGGCTTGATCTTCCAGGGCTTTCCCAAGATTCTCGGGTGGATGGGTAAAACATGGAGCAATGGGAGAACAGGGCTCAAATATTCTATGTTGGTTTTATCATTTCTTTGGGTTACAACGATTTAAGGGGGGAAAATACCCCACATGTACATCTGTGCTACAGAGGGGCAGTCAGCAGGGGGATGCGCTGCCCCTCAGCCCCATCTTGCCTTCCCTCAGCCGGCCCCGAGCGCGATGGCTTCAAGCGCCCACTGGCCGCAGCTCGGCTCTGTGGCTGACGGCAGGAGCCGGCCTGCAGCTTGGCTACCGCCCGCGGGGGGGACCGGGGCGCTCCATGGCGCCTCTCGCAGCCTGCCGGAGCCTCGGCCATTTTTCCCCTCAGTCCGCGTCTCTCCATGTCGGATTCTCCCTCACACGATGCGCTGCGGGGCCGAACCCGCCGCGCTCCCGCTCGGGTGGGAGGGGAGGCAGCACCAGGCCCGGAGGCCGCAGCACCGCCGGGTGCGAGGGGACGCCCCCCCCGCTGCGGGGTGTCCGGCCGGAGCCGGGGGGTGACACCGGGCTCGCTGCTGCGGGGCCGGGCGCTGCTCCCCGGAGGCCTCACGGCCAGGCCCGACCCCGCGCCGGGGCTGCAGCGGGAGCTGCCGCCGTCCCGCGCCGCCGCCTCACGTGTCCCCCTCCGCTCCGCTCCCCTCCCCGCCTCCGCCCCTTCACCCGCCGCAGCACCGCCGCGGCGCCCTCCGACTTCCCGTAAAGAGTCCGCGGCCGTCCGCCGCCCGCTCCGCCGCAGCCGCCTCGGCTCCCCATCGGCCCGCACCGCGGAGATACCCGAGAGGCGGCGGGGGAGACCGCTGCCACCCTCCGCCTCGCCGCGACCGTCACCCGCCGGCCCGGTCCGACCTCCCCTCCCCAGCACCCCCCCTCCCTTCCCCTCTTTCCGCGGATCCTTCCGCGCCGCTCTCCGCTCCCTCCGCCCCGCTCGCACTGTTTGGGAGCAACCGGCCGAGCCAGCGGCGCCCCGGCCCCGCCAGCGCAGCGAGGCCCCGCGGACCGGCCCTCGCCCAGCCCCGGCGCGCACCCCGGCTCTCGTCCCTCTCGTCATGTCCCTCAAGCAAGCGGCGGCGCCGCAGGCCGCCGGCAACAACCGCAAGCCCCCCGGCGGCGGCGGCGGCGGCCCCGGCCTCCCGTCAGCCGCGGGCGGCGGGAGGCAGAACATGGGCAGGTGGGTGCGCGGCGACAGCGGCGGGACCGGCCCTGGCCCTGGCCTTGGCCGCGGCCCCGCTGCGGAGCGCCCGGAGCGGGCGCTGCTCCCCCCTCCCCCGCCGCCCCCCTCACCCCCCCGCTCCCGCACCGGTCTCCATGGGCGGCGGCGGCGGCGGGGGGGGGGCGGGAACGGGGCCTGCTGCTCGGCGGGGGCCGCGGCCCGGCGCGGGGGGCTCCGCCCGGCGGGGCGGGAGCCGGCATGGCGGCGGGCGGGGCGCACGCAGGCCCGCCGAGCGGCCCGCCGGTTCCGCAGTGCCGCCGGGGCGAGGCCGCGAGGCCAGGCCGCGGCCGGTTGCCCTTCAGGCGGCCGGGGACGGCTGGGAGGCCACGGCGGGACCTCCATTTTCCGTGACGGGCTTGGCGGGTGAAGCCCCCCGCGGCCTGGCGGGGGCCTGCGGCGGGGGGCGCCGCTTCCACCGGGCCAACGTGACCCGCCTGCTGAGGAGGAGGCGGCGGGGATGGGGGGGGGGGTGGTGGTGGTGGCGGCGGATGGAGCGGGGGGCGGCGGGGCGAGGCGCCGGAGCCGGCGGCCGCACGTGTGCGGGGGCCCGGCGGCGGGAAGGTGCCGGCCGCGATGGCGGCGGCCGCGGGGCGGGGGGCGGCGGGGCTGGGGCCGGGGGGGGGGGAGGCAGCGAGTCCCGGCTGCGCCGAGCCCCATCCCCGCGCTGGGGCGCGTTTTTATTAACCCCGATAGATGTATAAATGTGATTTATTTAAATCGCAATAAAATTCTCGCGGGAAGGGAGGCCGCGGGAGCGCTCGTTGGCTTCGCCGGTGGATGGCGGCTCAAAGCACGGCTTCGCTTTATTCCCAGCATGGGGGGGGGTGAGGACTGTGGGGGGGGGTCGCAGCCGGCTTTGCTCCCCCCCCCCCCCCCCCGCCTCTCGCCCTGCCCGCACAGGCTGCGGAGGCCCCGCTGCCTCGCAGCGCTTTGGGAAGGGAGATCTCGTTCATGCTCCGGGCTCTGCGGATTCACACATTGAAGGGAGAAAAGGGAAAGAAAATAATAAACTTCCTTGCGTTCTAAATATTTCCCGTGCTGTGGGGGTCAGAGCAAACAATCAGAGCGGGACCGTAACAGTTCTGAAGGTCACAGGCACTCCGAGCACTTCCATCTCAAGTTTTATTCGTCTTGCTCTTTAACTTGGCTGTTATGCTTCTACTCAGTTTTGTGCCCTGGCAATAAAGCAGAATTTACAGTGGCCCCATTGTTGGACATCATTGGAAATAGGGTTTTACTTTGTTGCCGGTCTGTGGAACTGGGAGCAGAAAGGCTTTGGTAGGGTTGCAAAGGACAAAATACATTTAAATAATACCAGTAATACCTCAGCAGTTCACTGCAGGGATTTACTAATCTTTACATATTGCTGTTTACATTGAACATGATCTTTACCGTGCTTTGCTAAACAGTTATCCCTGCCAACACACAGTGGCACTGTAGAGGTTAACCTGAAGGGCAACAAAACCTACAGCTTTCTTTTTAGATACAGCACAATAGTGAGCCCTTGTCCCTGCACATGAGAGGATGTGGGCTTCAATTCTGAAGTTTTTAAGATGAAAGCCCCTGGGTTTCTCCTCGCGGTGTTGCCTTTCTAGTTTTGTTGTATAAATTCCACTCCAGGACTCCTTAGGGAGTTCCAGTGGGGCTGCTCAGCAGCTGACATGTTCCCTCAGAGGTGTTCACACCCTCGCCTCTGTTTGTTAATCAATTTTCCCACTTATTTCTGAATGAAGAGTCTGTAAAATCACAGCCCCTGGGCTGGTGGAGCCCCATGGAGCCCCTTCAGAGATATGCTCTTGTTGCTGTTCTAAAGGAAAGTCTGGTCTTTCAGGGAGTACAGATTCAAAGGTGATTCGTGCTGCAAATGTGTCCATGGAAATGAAAAGCCAAGTGGTTCTTCTGTTTGAAACACCAAATTGGTTTTTAGCTGGCCTGCCTTTTGGTTTCAAATTGAAGCATTTTATTATTGAATATAAACTTAAACATCTCCAGTTCATGCCAGGCTTTCTATCCAGCAGTTCATTTCCCTGCAGCCCCAACATTCTCTTCTTGAGATGCAAAAAATGTTACTTTTCATGGCCAAGTTGCTTTTGAAGGCTTAGGTTTGGGTAGAAAACACACTGATAGCTAACTGTCCTGGGCCTGATGTTCTGCTGTGTGTTTGTCGCTGTGAGACTGAGGTGGGTGAAGCACCTGGTCCTTGTAGGGCTGATAGCGAGAGCAGGGTCAGCTTTCCTCACTGCATCTACATCCATGGTTTTGTAATGATGGATACACATATTTCCTATTCGAAAAGATGAAATCTTGTGTCAACACCTGGGATACTGCAGTATTTGTTTTCACGATACTAATTTCTTTTACATAAGGGGAAAAATGACCAACGAAGGTCTCTTTAAAGGTGTTCAAGAAAAACAAGAAGGATTAATACCTTGTTTTATAAAGAGGCCCTAAGTAAAATACTGTGTTCAGTAGCAAGTGCCTGTGCAATATGGCAGATGGGAAATGAGGCTGTTGGGGGATGCCAATGGCACATAGAGCTGCAATTGGAGAAGTAGACCTCATACACAGACCTGCTCTGCTGTGCTACTCAGAACATTATCCAGTACCTACTTTTTGGGTTTTAGTTCCATTTTGCCCTTCCAGAAGCACAGGGAGGTGAAAGTCCATCTGCCCCAGCATTCCTTCAAGCGCTGCATCTTTTTTGTTACCAGTTTTTCCCCGTTGTTATTTTGTCTGAAGGCAGAACACCTCAGAGGCAGGGTTTGGATGGTTATGTGTGTTGTTCCCATTGTGGCAGAAGGTCTTCATTTTTTATTGGGTCATTTTCTTACTTAACTGGACTTGGAAGTCTGTTAAAGGGTAGTCTCAGTTACTGGCCTTTTATAAATGGCTCTGGCCATTAGAAAGTTAAAACTGAGATGATCCCACGTTGTGTAGCTGCTTTTGAGACTCAACACTTCTTGCCTACTCTTAGCTTCCTTTTTCCTTGGCATCCTTTTTGACTAGCCTAACTGAAGACTTAAGGAAAGGGCAGAAAAGAAGTGTCCATTATGCTCAGATGGAAGTAATTGGGAATCCGGAGTGCTGAGGCACTCTGCTCTCATGGAAGGGACTGTTCTGGAGGTTTGATCAACACAGTTCATTCAGTTTTTCTCGTTTTTTCTGACATCTCTGTGTGTGTGTGTGTGTTGGTTTTGATGCAGCAGTACTAAACTGCTGAGCAGAATGAATGGGTGGCCTGCAGATCTCTTTCTTTGTCATCATTAATGCACTTTAGTATGATGTTATATATGTGCTTTGGAGTAGGTTTTAATTAAACAACTGGTTCATGGCAATGTGTATGAAGAAGGTTCTTCAATGACTAAGCCCACCAGCAGGTTACAGATGTGCACGGGGTCAGACCTGAGTCAGGTTGCTTACATATTCAGACGCTACAGAAGTTGTCATCTTGTAAGAAGACAGGGTATGTCAGTGTTGGGGAAATAATGTCAGTATTGGGGAACAACTACAGAAAACAACGCTGCAGGACTTCTTTACTTGACTGCTTCGATTCATTTGGCTTGTACAGACAAGTTCTGCACTTAAACCCTTGTATTTCTGCTTTCTCCCTTAGAAGAAGGCTTTGCCAGCTCTCTGTATTTGTAATGAAAGTCCTTTCAAGTATCCTGTAAATCTGTTTCCAAAGCTATAGTAATGTCCACCAGTGCTCCAGAAACATCTGTTCACTGCTGTTAAATTCAAGCCTTTGGAGCTGCACCTCTGCTCTAGACATTGCAGTATGATTGCGTTTGTTTCTTAGTCTCAAAGTGAAGATGCTGCTGGAGAGAAATCCTGAGACTTCCTTTCCCATCCTGGGAAGATTTGTGAACCTTGCATTAGTTCTCACTTAACTGGGAAAATAGAAATGTGTGACCTTGTTTTGCTTATACAAATGCTTCTCTTGGCATGTAAACATGAGGGATGCTGAGGAGCAGGATAGTAAATGCTCATAAACATAGAAGAAGAATTGCAAGTTGCTCGTGGGGAAGAATGTTGATTGTGCAGGATTTGGGAGTAAGTCCTGACAGAGACTTTCACTCTAAAGGTGTAGCTGTTGGCCTGCAGTGAGTTGGCCACTAAGTTTAATTGCTTGGCTGTTGCTTTGTCTGGTGCAGCATCTTTCTCACTTGGGGCTTTGCTACCCCAAAGCAGAAGATTAACAAGTTGAATTTGCCAGGGTGCTCTGCCTTCTCCCACCTCCTTTCGCCACATTTCTGCAATACAAAATGTTGGGGTTTTGGTTTTATTTACAGCACTTACTGTATTCAAGATGTGGTTTTAGGTGGCAGCACCAAACTGCCACTGACCCTTCCAGTTTCTCCCACCGCTTCATAGTGTTACCTCTGTTTCAAATTGTGGTCAACTTCTGGCAAAGACTATCTACTTCCCACTTTGTAAAGGTCCCACCTTTTTGCCACATGATACATCAGAGGTGTGTCGGGGTATTTTGAACTTGAGTCTTCACCTGTGGGAATATAAACCTCAGGTTGATGGCCTTGATTTTAGAAGAAGAAACACAGTTTTGATTGATTATATAGCACTGGCAGAACTGGTGAATGTCTTCTTATTTTCATCTTAGTGAATGTCTTTCCTTTTGTTTTTAATGGTTCTTAACACTTTTAGCCGGAAAACAAGAGGTCAGGTCTGTAAAGAAACCAGAACAGCGTGTAGAATATCTGCAAGTGGCTTAACACTTGGTCTGATGTAGAAGTTAAGGCCTTTTGCCTGTGTGGATGAGCACAATCTGATTGTTTCTTAAAGAAATGTGGGTAGGAACAGGAATTTTGGAGATGTGGTAGGAGATGGAAAATCTAGAACGCTTAGGTTGATGCTTAGAGGGAACACTCCAACCCTTCTGACCAGTCTAGCAACCCAGTTACTGAAGTTCTAAGAATACTGATCACTGAAAATGGGAGGGCTTTTTATTTCAAAGACACTGAACTCTTTCACTTTTGCCCATTTCCATAGCTGATGTAGGAGTATCTTCCAAAATCTATGAGAGCAACAGAGGGAACTGGTGAAATGGCTTGACTTAAACCACATTCTTTCAAAGACCGTGTTGGCACTTTTGCTTGTAATAAAGGAGAAATCAGACCTGGACTGCACATCTCTCTTATTTGGGTGTTTCACATCTGGTGAAATGACTCTCAGAAAGAAGATCATTTGTCTGAGAATGATATTCCAGGCTCGTGCAGGGCTCATGGCAGCACCGTGCCATAGGCAGCCATTTGAGATATGGCAGCTGTAATAAATGGTGGGACTTGCTTGTCTCCAGAGCAAGCTGAAGTTGGGAAGTTAAGGCTGACAGGTAATTAAATAAAGGCTATTTGCATTAGGGTTTTTTCTCGTTTGTGAGGTGAGTGCTCTGCAAGTATCCTGAAATGTCAGCTAGGCGCCCGAAATCTGCAGTTAGTGCCAATCAGCAAATGTCACCCATGTGCCTGATGCTCTATGAGACTATAGTGCTGTTTCAGAAGCTCCTTTTCTTAAGCAAGTCAGGTTATAGTTTAGTGGGGTTTCATTTTTGCCTCCTTAAGGCCTTTCATGGTTCTCTGATGGACTTATTTCTGCACAATTTATTGGGATATCCGTGTTCAGTGGGAGAAGCTCCTTTGATTTCTCTACTGACTCCTGAGCCCTATTTATAAGGGCATGTTGTTTTGAGAGTAAGGTTGTATTCAACCACAGAATTATGTTTACAAAAGCCACTGAATGCAGTTGACATTCAGTTGAATTTAGGTTTCAGTGTTGTTTGGGTATTTTGAAATGTGAACATGACTCTTTGGTGACTTTCTTTAATTAAATGGTTCTTGATCTGTAAGATGGGTCTGTTTTTTATAGAGGACTTCATTTTGCCTCACATTATGGTGTACATTTCTGAAGTCATTGTAATACCAAATCTGAATCACTATGAGCGCTATTTGAAACTAGAACTTCTTGGTACAAGGAGGTAGCTTTGAAATAGGGCACACTGCTGAGGTTGAAGAATTGTAGGTCTTGTGGGCTTGCTTGGCTGCAAGGATGCTGTTGGGACTCAGATGTCTGAGGTGGAGGGGACAATTATATCTGTTTGCAAGGAATTAAGGGCAAATAGGTTAATTTAAAAGCTTTTTGAAGTGTCCGGAGTGCTACACATTGATTTGCATTAAAAGCTGTTAGTGTTTCTGAGGGGCTGGATAGACTCCATTAGCTTCCCTTGCTGGGTTGTAGTAGTTACAAGCAAGCTCTGTAGGGTAGGGCCTTACAATCAGGGCTCCTCTGCAGCATGCATTAGGGCTCTGTTTGGCTGGCCCTTAATCAGATGGGTCTTGACAGTGTACTGAGCCTCTAGTCTGAAAGAGGGGACCCTGGGCTGTGTAGGGGTTGGGCCTGGAAGTGGATCTTGGTGCCAGTAAGTTTTGGAATCGGCTTTAGTTATAGGATTCAACCAGCCAGGTTGGACACGGGCTTGCAGCAACCTGCTCTAGTGGAAGGTATCCCTGCCGGTGGCAGGGGTTGGAACTGGGTGAGATTGAAGGTCCCTTCCAACCCAAACCGTGCTACAATTCTATGATTCTGATTAAGATACGGTATTTTCAGATTTTTATAATGCACAGGGTTAGTATTTTCTTCATTTTGTGTTTTAGTTCATTGTAGGTAACCCTGTTGCCTAGTAACCAGTGTCACTTGCTTGTAGGTCAGTAATTTGGAGGATAGATGCAGTGGGCCCTGTAGTTGTCAAGTTCTGCTCTAGGGGAGCTCTGTTTTTCCCTGATCCCATTCTCCACATTAAATTGAGATGGGGTTTTGAATTCTTAATTGTTACGAAATTTACTGGTTTCAGCAGTTCTTTTAACCATATCCCATGTATGTATTTAATTTCAGAGGTCGCAGCAGTGGCAAAGGACCGCCTCAGCCTGCTGTAAGTATGGTATTTTCCTCATTCTACCACTTCTAGATATCACAAGGCATATATATATAGACACACATAAGGAAACAGTTAATGTACAGTGAACCCAAGTGTCAGTGTAAGAATAGCGGATACAGGGTTAGCCTCTCCATTTTTTCCTTTGGATACTGTAATGAATATTTTGGACTACGTTGTGATTTTCTGAGGATGTAGCATCTTGCATTCTTTTAAGCCTCCTGGGAGGGTGAAGGGGGGAAGGCTCACTTCAACTCTTCACTACTCCAGTATAAATTGTCTGCATTTTCTTGCAGTTATAGGTACGGATAACATTGAACTTAAGGCACTGCTTTTGAATTAGTTCCTATCTGAAGATTATAACGTTGGCTTTTTCCTTAAATAGATGACAGTAAGACAACATTTAGTCAAATAAAAATAACAATTTTGTTTAGCTTTACTATGAAATAGATAACCAGTAACCTAATGTGTAGCTGTAGTTACTGTCAAGGCTGTATATTAAGTGTAGGTGTGCCTTGACTTGTAGAACATAGTTTTATCAAAGCTGAAGATGTGGATCTTTGAACTGCACTAATCAAATATTTGCTTAGTTGTTATTGGCCTGGTTTTCAAGGATGACTAATTTTGTGGAATGGGGCAGAAGTAAGAAGGTTTGAAAGGACTGTAGTTTACTTACATAAATGTTTATTGAATATATCACAACACCTCAGTAAAAATAAGCTTTGCGGAAGAGTGGTGAAAAAAAGTCGTATGCAAATGCTAAACATCACCTCCATACTGAGTGTTGAGCATAAGTGTGTCCTTAAACATATCATTTCAGACTAGGAAGGTGCAGGAGGAATAAGTGGATTAAGCAGTTGACAGCTTAAAAGATATGTTGTCGGTTAAAAAGCTCAAAATATGGTGGAGTCCTTGCAATGTTTCAGCATCTCTTGGTTTACAAGCAGGAATTTGACAAGGACAGATACCAGATGTTGCAACAAAACGCAAGCATCCTGACCACTTCATGTATGCCTGTGTGAGTGTGTCATCTGGCAGCCTGGGTGATAGTTGGTCAGCTCTCCTGGTGTAGGACCACACATCCTGGTTCTGCAGTGAATTACTTGTGACTAATTTTATGATGGGTTTTGTAGCTCTTTGGTGCTGCACAATTTTATGGCTTTAGCTGCTGTTAGTGCATGTGACCGGAAAGATGGAAAGATGTACTTGAGCAGGCCCTGAAAGCACCTCTTTTTACTTCTACAGCAGTTGAAGTACCTTATCCTGTTGAAGGCTCTTAACCCAGTGAGGGAAGTTAGCAGGGTTTTCACTTAGGAGCCTGTGCATACAAGCTACTCAGCCAGCAGGAGAATTCCCTTATTGAGTGACATTAGGGAAACTCTGCGCTGTTTGTCTTGTTTGGAAGAGTGTTAGCTCTTTAATTGATCAGAGAAAGGGGTATGAATCGTCTCAAAATCTCATTTGACCTGAGTTCTATGTATATTGACTTGAGTAAGATTTGGGACCAGTATTGCTAGGAATTAGCATGCACTGATGGAAACCTGCGTTATTTTGCTCTGTGAGTTATTTCAAGTGTTCCTCCTATGTTCATGACTGCATCTTTTTCTGTTTTTCAGATTTCTTTTGATGGCATCTATGCAAACATGAGAATGGTTCACATACTGACATCAGTTGTTGTAAGTCTTCCTATTTAGAAGGGGGGTAAACAGTTGCCATAGAGACATAGAATTGTTAACTAGTCCACTAATTGTGGTATAATGGAGTGAATATTAAAATCTTACAGTGGGTATCTTTTGCCAGGATTTATCTTTCAAGAAGCACAGTAATAGCTGTCCTGTATTTTTGGCTTGGAAAGCTTCAAATACAATTTGCAGAGTTCCAGCTGATTTCTTAGGTGCACTGGTCATATTTTGAGGTTTTGTGCCTTAATAGAGGTTATGGCTAAATAAAATGAGTCTCTGTGCAGGGAATGGAAGCCCCAGATTTGAAGGGAAGTCCCAGCATACCAAAATTAACTAAGGCAGACGGGCCTGCATCTGCTTGAGCCCAGGAGAAGCTTTCATCCTGGCTTGTACACATAGGCACAGATTTTGGTTTTGTACAAAACCCCATGTTTGTGTGCATTAACTGGTCAAGAGTCTAATGAGCACCAAATGTGCTTCTGTGAGTGTCTTTAGGTCCTTTCAGAACAAATGGTGCTGCGCACCCAGCTGTTTGCATCTGCAGAACACAGTGGCATGTTTAGAAATGGTCAAGTGTTGGATAGATGATTTGACTAAAAACTGAGCTGTATTTTTACACATTGTACTTACATAGAAAATAAACTTAGAGAGAACCAGTCAAATACCATTTGTCAAGCTGGTAGAAAGCTGTGTTTCCATTTTTCTTGCATTCTAGGGATCCAAATGTGAAGTACAGGTGAAAAATGGTGGTATATATGAAGGAGTTTTTAAAACCTACAGTCCTAAGGTAAGTTCATCTCGACTCTTCCCTATTTTAAAAGAGCCTAATGTTTGATTAAAATGTTAATAGTTATTATCATTTTGCCTATTCATGTCTGGGTTTACAGGAAAACTGTTGTTAAGTGGGTTTTTTTGCCAGTGTATGAAGTTCCTGAGGAGCTTACCGTGCATTAAGTTAGTGTTTTCTTTCTCTGTCCCTAACAGTGTGATTTAGTGCTCGATGCTGCTCATCGGAAAACCGCAGAGTCCAGTTTGGGGCCAAAACGTGAAGACATACTCGAGAGTATCTTGTTCAAGTCTTCAGATTTTGTGATGGTGCATTTTAAGGATATGGATACCAATTATGCAAGAAGAGGTATACTTGGGTTTAAAGTTGTCTGTATCTTAAAATGATCAGTCAAGATTTCTTAAAGTAGATGCTTTAGAATCCAAAAACTGAAGTTCACATTTAAACTGTTACTGAGTGTGAAGCATGCAAATATCCCATTAAAGTTGATGGATGCTCAGCACCTCCCAAGATTGGAACTTAGTAAGAATATTTCAAGTGGGTTGCAGAACCTTTGGGAGGGCATTTTGAGAGGCTGGTTTTGGTGTCTGGAAAGCAAATCCCAACTGGTGTTAGAAAACATTTTACAGATTTGGTGGGAGGTTGGGGTTTTTTTGCTTAATGTCTTTCTAAATTAATCTTTGCAATGTTTTATGAGACTCCATGAATACACATATTCTTTATAAAAAATACTGCTGTTCAGACTCGATGTGTATAAAGTCTGTATTTAGTTAAGTAACTTTTGTCTCTAAACATGCATTCATATGAATAATCTAAAAATACTACTGCAAATGGAGCTAAATATTCTCAGAAAATCCACTCTTTGTGGTTTTAATTCCTGCTTTACAACGTGCAGATCTGTAGATAAAGCTCTACAAAATACAGAAGAACCCAGTGAGGAAGCGGGCAAATGGTCTTAAGGTCTTGAAGATCTGTCTTGGAACTGTCAGAATGAAGCAGTTTTACAGGCAGTCTTCACACTTATTCTTCTAATGCTTGACCTCAACCCCCTAATGACTTTGCTGGAACCTAGAAGGCTTATAAGTCTAGCTCCTTTGCAGATTTTGGGAGAGGGGGAAGCAGCAAATCTCAAGGGGTTTTATGCTTATATTCCCATTTTGCTGGGCTATAGAAGCAGATGCATAGCTTGCTGTGCCATGGGGTGAATTGCCTGTGTGTGCATTTTTGGGGTGATCAGCAACTGTCACTGGGAGCTGAGTGGTTATTGTAACACACGTGGTTTATTCCCCTGTGGCAGTGACGTAGAGATGCGTAGGGACTGACGGACATTTAATGAGCTTTCTCTTTTCACCCTGTGTTTGTACATGCACATGTTTTTGCCTGATTTAAAGCTGAAGAATGAGAGGCTTGTTGTTTCAAGGAATTTGCTTTTCCCAGAAGAAGATGCATAATGTCAGAGCAAATGTAGCATTGAAATGCAGATAAGTCCCAGGTTCTGGATGGGACTTTGAATTTAAATGACACGAGAGCTGTTTTAAAACGGGTCTGCTATGAACATCACTTTAATGTAAATGCAAACTGGGCTCTCCATTACCCAATATTTATAGATTTGGAGCAGATGGAATGAGGAATATACTGCTACTTCCAGGAATAATTACTCAATGCAAGTTTTCTAGAAGAAAATGTCTGCTTCAGATTGAACAGTCGCTCAGTTGCCTTTATTAGGTGGAATGTCTTTGAATCTAAATCTCGTAAGTAAGTAGCTGAAGAGGAAAGCTGAAACAAAGCGTAGAGACTTGGAGCAAGATAAAGTGGAAGGTTGCAAAACTCAGTAGCTTGTAGTGGGTAAATGCATCTGCTTTCCATTTTGTCTCAAAAATGTATTGTCTTGAAATGACACTTGAAAGCTCATGTCAGTCTCTGGTCACACCTGCAAATTAGAGCCATGAAAGGCTTTCTGCTTCTTGGGAAATTAAATAAGCAAGGATTCAATAGAATGCAAGTGTATGAATGTGCGTGCAAGAACTGTTTGCCTTGTGTTCTTATAAATAAACCCAAATCTTCATGGTAAGCCTTTGTGATTCACAGGAAAAACTGAGCCTGAATTCCTAGGTGAGGAGGTGGTGCCTTGACACTGTCTGGTGTCCAGAGAAGTTTGACAGTCTTGCACTTATTTAGGACCAAATAACTTCTAAATTGCCTGGCCCTCAACTGTTTTTGGCTTTCACAGATAAGTTAATAGACAGTTCGGACACAGATGGTTGGAAAGGCAGCTTGCTCTCACTTCTTTAAACATACAGCCAAATAAAAGGGCACTTCACAAGCATTCTGTTGCCGTAAGAGAGGCTTACCTAGAGTAGGGCTGCTTGGGGTCTCTGTAGGTAGTTTCTTCTACCCCTTAGGAGACTACTCAACCTTTGAGGAGGTCTTGAAGTAATCTTAGTATCTGCATCAGGTGCTAATTTGGAAGTTTTAGTGCATCCTGGTTTCCTGGTTCAGCACAAGTATCTGTGCAGTTCTATGGAACTTTATTCTGGCATTAGCTTCTCTGCAGAGCTGGAGGAGTGTGGACAAATGGTGCTCCTGACTGGGTCTTGATCTTCTGACTTGCCCTCAGACTTGAATAGCAGAGGTGTTAGCTCCGTTGTGTGACCACTTCAGGCAGAAGAGACTGGAAGAGTACTGGGAAAGAGCAGGCGGTAGGGGGAAAGGGAAGGGATGGATTCTTCTGTCGGAGGAGTAGAAAACATAGTTGTGTCTGACAGAGCCATCTGAAATAGTCTGCCCAGGACCTTTCATTGCTATCATGCTTGTGCAGCTTTGGAGAGCTGAGCTGATAATTCATCCTAAGGCTACACCAGTGGTGCGAAGGCAGAGGAGGTAATGTCAGTATAGGCTCAGGGTGGGTGAAAACACCCTGTTGGGGAGCAGCAGTCTTAGATTTGCTTGTGCCAAGCATGACATTGCACCTTTAGGCACACCAGTGGAGAAAGTGTGGTGCCTGCCCAGATTGTAGAAATTGGAAGGCTTGGGATAAAAAATAGTAGTTCTGTGTAGATAGGGATGTTCTAAGCGGTTTGTGTTTAAATCTGTCCCTACTTCCTGGGCCCTTATTTGCAACTCTGCCAGCCTGCACAGACCTTCCTCCTCATGTAGAGTCCTGTTAGGCTTTGCAATGAATGGAAATGAGCCACCTGAGGGTCTCTCGCTGTGGAATTAGGGCTTTCTGCAGTACAGGCAAGCTGATGAATGAAACATGCGTTGGAAAACTCAGGTGGAATTGTATTAGATTCTTCACCCCCCTTTCAGACTACTCTGTCTGCATTTAAATAGGGACAGGCTCTGTCTTCTGCATGTGGCAGTGGAAATCGACTGCTAAAAACCCCCTCTGATGTGGAAGCTGTACGTTGGCATGTAACATCTTCCTGCTTCACCTTCTGAAGCCAAGGTGAAGCGCCTGCATCTCTTATTGTAGATTACTTGGACTGTGTGATTGAAATAGGAGATTCTGTTCCTCCTGTGTTCAACAGAACAGCTTGTAGCAGTGATTCTTGTTGTCCTATCCACTGATCAGTCAGCACTGCTGGTCTGCATATCATTCAAATTTGAGTAAGGCTTCAGAGTTGCCTTCCCGGCTACTCTTTAAAGACAAGACAATTCAACATCGTGACTCCTGTTAAAGTAAAAGGCTTCTACGATGTTTTTATTTGGTTTTTGGCACTGTTACTGCACTGTGAGAAAAATATTACAAATCCAATGAAAAAAGGCAGAGGAGAATTGGCTATTTAAGTTTTTCCTTGAATTAGCATTGAAAGTGGCATCTTTCCAGGGAAAGTGTTGCAAAGGGAATAGCAGTAGGCATATTATGAACAAAGGAAGGAAACCTTGGCTCTGCAGAGCTGGTGGTAGCTGGTTTTAATGTTTCAAATCAGTAGTGGGTAGTTACAAACCAAATGAGAGTTTACAGTTGAAACGTTGAAGATAAAACCTCCGTTTACTTTGGACCCTGCTAAACTTGATCAGAGCTTGCAGTGTACAGCACAAGCACCTTTGACACGTAAGGCCCATTGCTTTGGTAGCTTTTGAACTGCAGAGTTGTACTTAATTACATAGTTGTGCTCTTCACCATTAGTAGCTCAGTGTTTGTGCAAACATGCATGTTAAAACACTGAAATTGATTAAACCCAGACTCTTAATTGCTCTGGCCATTTTTTCTTTAACTCATTCAATACTTGAAGGCTTTGCCCAAGCGGAGTTTTTATCTCAATGTTTCTGTTTAATTTGCCTTAATGTGAATTTCTCTTGCATAGAACAGGCCTTGGGATTTTTTTCTTCCCTGGTCAGCAGGCTTTGAAACAAGAAGTGAGGTCTTTGATATCGCGTTCCTTTGCTTAGGAGATGTCACAGTAAGCAGGTACGGGGTGGGGGTAATTGAGTGTTACAGCTTGAGCTCTTTGGCCAGTTTTCATTTGATCTTTAACTTGGGTTTTACCACGTAGAAAAGGAATTGTTAAAAACTTTGGCCATGTTAGGGTCATGTGAATTGCTCATTCAACAGCTCAGAGGTATGAGGCAGCAGATAAAGGGGAGGCTGAGCCTGTGCAGTCAGTATCTTGTCTGTTATTACTCTGCCAGTCAGCACTTGTAGCAGCAACCCATGGTTTAGCTTCTACTTTGCCACTAATCCTAAGAGCAGTATTTTTATCTTGGAAACAATTATTTGTGGAATTCATTTTTTCCATCTATTCTGAATTCTGTTACACATGAATTTTGGTAAAGCCTTGTTTGACTTCCAGTATTTTTAATCTCGGTGTCCCATGTCCCTACCTGGCTGTTTGTTCCAGGAAAACAGTGATCTGTGCCTTGAGGTGCCATTGTGCCTCACTTAAACTTTGTCTGGGTGCTCCTGAGATCATATTGTCTGACTAGAAGTCTGCCTTTGTAGCTTGTATTTCTCCTGCCTCTGGATTTCCTTTGAGCTGTAGAGGTTAAACTGCTGTTGCAGTCTTTCTTGTGGCTTTCATTCTGAAGTGAAAGAGAAATGAAGAGCAGTGGAGCTTCCGTGCCCCATGATACACTGGATTCTACTGGGAAGCAGCGCTGACTCTGCAGGTCTTACTCAGATCTGTAGCATTCGTTTGATAGTGGAGTTTTTGTTTTGACTTGGGTTGGTTTTTTCCTCACAGTATCACTAAAATTTTTAACAGCACTCTGCTTAATGTTTATGTGGCTTTTAAAATAAGAAAATTAGTGGGTTGAGTAGATGTGTCTTATTAAGCTGGTATTTTATTCGCAGTATCCAAAATGGCACAGTTTTGTGTGGAGTTTGAAGTAATTTAACAGAAACTAAGGGAACACCCTGCTGAAATACAGATTATCTCCATCAGGTGCTGTTACCAGTCCTTCTAACTCATATTTATCTCATCTCATTGGAGAAGAGCTCCCTGTGCTCTCATTGAAGAAATGTAGAAGCAAATTTCAGTTTCCTGAGTGACATAAGCAGCCTCCAACCTACATTTGATGTAAAGCGTCCAAGCTGAGCAGATCAAACATGAAACACTGGATTAATGGTGTTGGGCACAGCAGCAGCTTGGTCTGTCTGGGTTATGGCAGTGATAGCTATAGGGTATTGATAAGGTAGATGTAGAGTTTCCAAATACATGTGCCTTACCTTCCTGTTAATTATGCTCTTTAGTTGTTCCTTAATTGTGGAATGAGGTAGCACTGTGTTACTGTGTAGTTTCAGGGGACATTTAAACATGATATAGAGTATTATAAAAGTTGGCTGTATGAAGGGAACCAAGAGATGTTTCCTTTTGAATTGGTATATCTTGGAATTCTATAGGCTGTTTGGAAGGGGGTGGTTTGTGAAGGAAAGTGGGGCTGTTAATAGGTGGGAACATTTTACTATGGATATGATCTTTGCAGGGTGGGAGGTGTATATTGGTTTAAACATGTCTGTGAGAGGGACTGAAATAGTTGAGCATTGCCTGAATTCAGCAATACAATGTGAAAGAAGATAAACCCATCTGTATTTATATCTGATGTCTTCCAATTTTTTCTCTCTCTCCATATCTGTTGTAGTTCCTTCAGAAACAGGTAACTTTCTTGGCAGTCACTCTGTGTCTCTGCATTTTGCCTTTCATACTGCTTTTCTTACCATAATACATAACAGAAACTTACTGTCTTCGCTCGCACATTTGTGGCACTGTAAAACATGCATGTGTAACTTCTCAGAATCATTTAGAGTATCTTGCAGTTAGTTGGTGACTTCTCACCTTTGATCTTTACCTATTCTGAGTAGTTGGAAAGGCAGGGATTGGGATTGTGCATCGCACAAAGGTGGTAGTATGATGGTACAGTGACTGTTTCAGAACAGTCAACAAGTAATCCCAGAGCGTGCCTGCTAAAGGCATCGTGTTTAGAGAGGTCCTTTCCAACCCTAACTGTTCTATGATTCTATCATTGTATGAGCTAAAATACAATCTCAGTTACAAGTGTTGACCTCCAGCTGTGTTGGTGCTGTCCCAGATCACGACATCACACAAGGTGATGGATGCAGGTTTATGGAATTCCATGTGAGCCCTAACAGTGTTGTGCCTCCTTGAGTGTCCTCCCTTCATTTGCCTTCTTTTCTTGTTTTACTGATTCTTTTATATTTGAAATGGATGTTTAGCTAATAAACTCCTTATTTTTACACGTCATCTATAACATTTTGTTCCATCTGAGCTTATTAACAATGCTTAATCCCTTACCCATAGTTGGGCTTTGTGTTGAGCAAGCATTTCATGAGACAGTACTGAATGTCATTAGGCAGACTGAGCACAGTTCACGTTTATGACAGATCATACCAATATATATGCAGAACCTCACTGTGAAATTGGGTAAAACAGGAAAAAGGAGCTATGTCAGCAGTCTCCAGTGCTTGTTTAAAAAGTAGAACATCAGTGCCCAGCTTCGTATGTTGTGAATTCTTTTCACAATGGCTTTAAAGTTCATTTTCCCTAGTAAGATCTTTATATCTTGCCAGAAGTTAATTTAAGCCACATTCTTCCATATCTGGCACTGCCTGGTGATTTGATCTCATCTTTGCTAAAGGTCTGAAATGTTTACTCCTTCTTGTAGCAGTAGAATGATAATAGGAAATTGTAGGTTGAAGGCTTACTTATTTTAGGCTTATTTAGTTATTTATAAGCTTATAACAAGCTTACTTTGTTTTTTAAAGTTCCTTCTTTTAAAGTGTGGCAGCTCTGAGATGTGGTTGCTTACAAATATAAAAGCCTGGCTTCCTTGATGAATGGCTCTGTATGCGTTTTACAGCGCTTCAATATTCAAGTGTTATTCCTTCCTAAGTCTGGTTTGAATGAAATGTGAACAAGTGAAAATCAAAGCTCATGATCTTTATTTTTTTATATACTTTTTATATCTTTTATAAACAGGAGCAGACCCTTTCTGCCTGTTTATTTTCATATGTTATTCACAACCACTATGAGGGTGCTGAGGCGCTGACACAGGGTGCCCAGAGAAGCAGTGGTTGCTCCATCCCTGGCAGTGTTCAAGGCCAGATTGGATGGGGCTCGGTGCAACCTGCTCTAGTGGAAGGTGTGCGTGCCTGTGGGTTGGAATTGGATGGGCTTTAAGGTTTCTTCCAACCCAAACAGGTCTGGGATTCTATGAACAAGAAGTAGAGAGTTTCTGAATCTTGCTGTGGGATTTGGGTAAGCTGCTGCTTGAGAAAGCTCTTGCAGGCAGGAGGACATCTCTGTTCACTTCACAGTGAATGGTACACCAAGCTGGTGGATAATTGAGTTACACTGCAAAGGGAATAGAAGCGTGTGCATGCATGCTGGTGTGCTGAGGAGTTGTAGAAATAGAAGAAACTCAGATGTTTGAAGAGAAACTTGTAATTTACCCATTTAAGGGAAAGGGACTGGGTTGCACTCATGCTTATTTGACATTTGCATAGTATCTTAGTGTGCAGTTGTTTGGGCTGTTTGGAAAAGTGCTTTCTACAAGGCTTGGGTTTTCTAGAGGCATGGGGATCCTCAGGTCACCTTTTTTGTTCTTTTTTTCCCCTAAAACCATACATGTAGTTTGTGTACCACATTTTGAAATAACTGAAAGTAATTACTGCTGGTTTTTGATGTATTAGAATTGAGTCTCTATTTTCATAGCTATTCGAAGTATTAAGTACTTTTCTAATGTAGTCCTGTTGAGTACCGCAACTGCAAGAGAAGGTGAATGATACTTAACATGCCTGTGATTCAGCTGTATTTGGTTGTTCCTCAGATAAACTAGTGTGTATGTTTTCCTGTACATAACCAAATTGATTTCACCCTCATCCTTCCCCACTCCATTGTAGATGCTTTTACTGATTCAGCCATCAGTGCTAAAGTCAATGGTGAGCACAAGGAAAAGGATCTTGAACCGTGGGATGGAGGAGAGAACACCGCTACGGAGGAGCTTGAGGCATTAGAGACAGATGTTGTAAGTAATGCTTTTTATCATGTATGGCAGTCTGTAGATCAGCTAGTTCTCTGGACATGCTTTGCAACAGTTCCTTCATCTTAATCTAGTAATGAACTTTGGACTGAAATTGTTGCCTCCATTGTATGGGTGGATGTTCAGTCTTTGCCGGCAGCTGCCACAGTAGATTTTTACCATTTGAATAAGAATAGCTGGATTTCAAATGCCAGTTTTGGCAAATATTGACAAATGGCAGCTGCTGTGGTAAGGGACGTGTTTGACTCGTGGACTGGCTGAAAGAGGAGCTTTGATTAAGGACTCCGAATTCAGCAGTGCACTGAAGTGATTTATGTTTAATCAGAGCATTCCTGTCTGACTATCATTGCATTTGGAAATTATGGCGAAATTGTGCTTAGCTAACTGTCTCTGAGCTAAGATCAAGGAAATGGATGGAAGTATGACCCATGACATAATAAGCACAGATACAATCTCAGTCGATTATGCATCATTAGATGAAGAGTATGATCTCAAATGACATTTCCTTATACACCATAGCAGTCAGCTCTTACTCAACCGTTCATTCTGCGTAGTAAGGTATTCAGACTGCAATATGTTAAAGAAAGAGGATGGTATTTCTGATAAGAGGAGAATCTACTCATATTACTGTGGCACTTATTAACTTTGGGTAGAACAGTTATCCTGTCAATTTTAGTGTACATATTGTACAGCTGAGATTTATTAGAATACTTAAGACTGTCAGTGCTTTTATAAAGCATTCACAACATTTACCATTGTGCTTTGAGTGCTGTAATAGCAATTTTACTGAAGTGGGGAAGTTGTGCAGATCATCAGGGGTGTTCTGCCTGTGGGGTGTGTGGCTCACATAATTGCATTAGTAGTGCCTTTGAAAAGCTGGAGCATTTGCCACAGCAAAGGACACTTCTAACGTTCAGAAGTGTCAGTTTGCACTTGTGGAAAAGGCATTCATCTATGTATTTCCTGCTAGTCAGTAATCTTCTAGTACCAGCGTGAGCATGGTACTTAAAACCCGTCATAAAAAGAACACAAAACCACACAGCAACCAAAAAAACCTGGCTTTTGAAGGTAAAATCTGTGCATCTGGTGAACAAATGTCTCTGAAATAAATAGTGGCTTTAGTAACTTTGCTATCTGGACAGTGAATTTATACGCCCAAGGAAAAGGGCAAAAGGTTTAATTCCTGCCATCAGCCCTTAAGTTTGAGGGAATGTGTTTCCAGTGTCATTTTGAAAAACAAACATCATTTTCTTCTAGTCTAATGGATGGGATCCCAATGACATGTTTCGTTACAATGAAGAAAATTATGGTGTAGTATCAACTTATGACAGCAGTTTATCTTCTTATACGTAAGTTCCAACATATTTTGTTATCAGATTTGTATTTCATGTTCTCCCTGCTTCAACAAACTGTGTATTCGGAAGAGAATTTTGCATACTCTAAAGCTGTGGAATCGAGTAACTGAAAAAGCAGTGAATGAATAGTGCTTAAGAAACCTTGCCAGCCTTTTGTGAATAGTTAGATGTAGTAATCATTATATATTCCCTTAAATGGGCACAATTCCTTCCCATTGCAACATTTTCTGAAGCGAGGCATGCAATAATACTTGTTTTTCACAAAAACCTTTATGAATAAGGTGGAAAATACCAAATTGTGAGACTGTCTTTGCACAGATGCTGTATCTGTAGTTTGTGTTTAACCTAACAGAGCAGCTCCACTCAATCCTGATTTTATCGAGCCAGTTGATCTGGATGATGTTGGAGTGTTGCTGATGATTTGGGGGGGGTTTGTGTGTGCTGTGGCCTGTTTAGCAGACTTGTCCAGATCTCAACTAAAGTTTTAGTTGCAATATAATAACAACCTGAATATAGAAGTAGTATAAAGTCTGCTGTGGCTACTTTGGCAGCGTGGACCTGTTCCCAATAGTCTGCAGCTATAATGTTAACTGCAACTGCAAAACAAATCAGTTGCAGATGTTCAGCAGCCATTGTGAAACGTCTTTAATGTTTTCCCACTCTTTTAACCCGCAAAGTGTAAACTTACTTTTGAATGGCAAGGAATGGCAGAGAATATTTAGATTTGTATTTGTCTGCAGGTCTCTAGTTCAACAGTTTTATTTCTACTATTTTGTTAAAATAGACCTGTGACATGGTGATAATCAAAGTGCTTTAATCGGCTTACGTTTGAATCCTGGAGAAGCTGGTCTTTCATATACTTCACTGCTCTAAGTACTTTTTGTACTTTTGAACTTCAGTCTTCCATCTTTCTGCTTTATGGATATTAATGGAAAGAGATTAAAACCATGAAGGTGGCTTTAAATTAATTCCATTGTTTCCTAGTCAGGCAACTTGCTCTGCATCTCAGGCTGCTAAACTGGGAAGCTCTTTTCCTTGTTCTCCCAAGTATGTGGTGAGCAGCAGCATAGCTAAATGCTTTTATGTGCAGCTGAAGGATTGTAAAGGATTTATTGTTTGATTGTTTTCTCTTCCTAGACCTAAGCAGGTATAGTTTGTCAAACGGCATGAAGGTACAAGTTTGTGTTCTAGCAGGTGTACTGCATTAGTATGTTCATCAACTGCTGTAGATGCTTCTCTCATCACTGGGCTTCAGAACAGTTTTTCCCCATTAGAAAACATAAATCCATATGTTCCATCAGGAGTTCCTTTGCTTGGTTAGACTGACATCCCTGCTACCATACATGCCTTCATTTTTCTCAGTCACTTTAAATAAATAAGAATGTATTGGATGTTCTTAAGGGTAAGCATAATACAGGGCAAGCAAGGCCTGTGGCTTCAGGCTTGTATGCTTTATGTTCTTGCATAGCTTATTTGAGCCAGAGCTTTACACCAAAGGGTAAGAGTTTTATTTCATATCCTAGCAGTTCCCATTGATAAGGCCAGCAGATGACTGGCCAAAAGTGAATGAGGAAAAACATGTGATGCAGTAGCTGAGTGCTGGCTTGGATTTGGCAAAGCCACTTGTTTTCCTGGTTGTGCCACCAACACTTGAGTAATCTTGCATATATTAGTACATACTTGGCTTGTGTCTCCACCTACTTTCTTTGTTCTTTTTTTGTATTATTCAAAGTAGGTGCAGTAATGATTCTATAACGCCCGGCATATCATGGCCCAAGCCTCAGCTCTGTTCTTTATGTAGTTTATTCTAAAGTAAGGTTGGATGAAATGACTTCTAGAACTCAATATTAGAACTGGGGACAAAGTGCAAAGTTGCTCTGTAAAACCCTGGTACTTAAACACAAATTAGAAGGGGTAAAAACCAAAACCATGGGTGGACAGAAGGAGACGCAGGTTGTGATGTCCATCCTCCTTATCTTTCAGTATTTCATTTCTTCTGTGTTTAATACTTGGTGGCTTTCTTAAGGAACCTACATATGCTTTTTGCATCAAGCTATTACCTAATATAGATACGTGGAATGAACGGGTTTGAGGTCCTAGGACATGGCAAGTGAGTCATGGGTTTCCGGTCCTGTGCTCTAATGTGTTGCATTCATCTTTTCTGCAGTTCCTCGTAACAGGAAGAGCTGCAGTTCTATGGCTGGAATTACCAAAGGGTTAGGAATGTAACTGTTTAATTTCAGTAGGACCGGGGACTCTTGTATCTATTGGGAATGTGTAAATAGCTAAAGAAATTCGAATTTGGTCTTTCAGAGCAGCTTCCTATCTAAACAACAGGCTGAGGCTTTTTATTACTAATGTACTCAACCATGTCAAAATTTGGAGCTTTGCATAGCTTTAGGGCCTGGGGATTTTGCAAGTCCTATGGGAACAGCTCTGCACCCTGACCTCAGCTCTCCAGGCAGGTAAATAGCAGTGAATTTGCACCAAGTATCAAATCAGTCCAGGAATATCAACAGACTAAAGAAAGACAGCAAGTCTGCTGGCTTAAAAGCAATTTGTTTTCCTCTTGACTTGGTTAGAATTAACACAGTGTCATTTTTGTAGCTCCTTTGTGCTCTTAAATGCATTTCAGAGGTTCTTTTCCTCTCCGTTGTCTTTTAGGGTGCCATTAGAAAGAGATAACTCAGAAGAGTTTTTAAAACGGGAAGCCAGAGCAACTCAATTAGCAGAGGAAATTGAATCAAGTGCCCAATACAAAGCTCGGGTTGCCTTGGAAAACGATGAAAGAACAGAAGAAGAAAAATACACTGCTGTTCAGAGAAATGCTAACGAACGAGAAGGCCACGGTGTGAACACTAGGTACTTGCATACACTGTCAATAGGCGTTTGATTTAAGTGGTGTACGTGTTTTGGTACAATTTACTCATTGAAACTGCTTTTTCAGCAGGGCTGATGAGGTTAGGAACCTTGTGTAAACAATCCTGTGCTGGTTTTGGCACTCATGCTAACTTGTGCACCTCTGCCTGGCCCTGTATTATCTCTGTGGTGAATTCAGACCGAATTACAGGAAAAGGCAGTGGTTACGGTATGTCATGGGGAATTTCAGGCATTAGTATTAAAGCGTTCAGTGTCTGTCAGCTCATAGAAAGTGGACTCTGTGGTCAGTATCACAAGCCAGTTCAGGAGGTGAATCTTAGGTCAACATCTGATAGTATTTAGAATTCTCCTTTAGCTTGATTTGGGAAGGATTGAAAATGCCAACAGAGCACTTGGTCAGGTACTTTTCGTTGTTCTGTCTTAACACTGATAGAAATTTGCTGTTTTTACAGGGAAAATAAATACATTCCACCTGGACAGAGGAATAGAGATGTCCTGTCCTGGGGAAGTGGAAGACAGAACTCACCAAGGATGGGCCAGTCTGGATCAGGCCCACCAATTTCAAGGTCTGGATCCCATACTTCAGAATTCAGTCCTAACTCTGGAGCAGATCAAAGAGTAGTTAACGGAGGCAAGTATCTGAAGTCTAAACAAATGTGCTTTATAAAATTGCAGTCAATTACCTAATTATGTTGCAACTGCATCTGGTGTGGTCTTAGGATGTGTATTTCATAAGCTAGACTAGCACTCATCATTTAACACAGAGGTTGTGATTTTGATTTGGGTTTAACTTGTAATGGAACACGCATTTGGCTGCGCTGTACAGAGCTTTTCAGAGCAGAAATGACACTTGTTTTCCTTCTCAATCACCTTTGTCTTAGATGATGGTGCAGTATGAGGTTTTAAAGGGTAAAGCCTGCTTTGTGTAGTACTGCTGCTGAGCTCAATGTGGAGGAGTAGCAATGCTGACACCTAGTGAAAGGGAGGTGGCAGCCGACAAGGCATCTCTTCTTTTCTGGTGCATGGGTCAATTCTCTTTCCCATGAAAAAGGATACAGCGCAAGAAGTGTTAGGGGAAGAGGAATCAAAGCCTTCTCTCCAAACAGCTATTTGAGCATTTGCTGCTATACGCATGGGTAATATTTATAAACAGACATCACTAGGCACTGTATAGCAGGAATTGGTGTTTCATAAACCAGGCACCATATATCTGAGATGGATTTCAGCAGTAGCCTATCCTAGAGGCATTATTTTTCTAAGTTAAAGCTGCTATTACATGAGACGGCTGTGAATAAATGATAAATGTAGAATACACAAATGCCTCTATCTGGAGAGGAAGTCTGAGAACCATCTAAAGGTAAGTGAGGCTTCCTTCTTAAATACAGTCAGCTGTATAAAGGATGTACAACTGAGTCTTGCCCAAACAGTGCGAACCTTGACATTTGTTCATAGTAGTTGTGGTTTCTGTCATACTATTAGTCTGCTGAATGAACATCATATACCTAAAATATTCAGAATGGCATGTGAATTAAATCTCTTTGATTTGGAAACAATGAGCCCTATATCCTAGATTAAAATAATGACATTAATACTTCAGATAACTGCTAAAAGCATAAATGGCAGGATTCAGACACTGAACACCGCTGTTTTTTGTAAAGATACAGTTCCTAGAATTGATACTGCTCATCATTTGGTTTGAAAGTAGCAGTTTGTAGAGTCAGTACTATATGTGAACTGCTGTTTGAGAGCCTCTAGCAGCTATTTAAGGACCTTGTCAAGAGTGATGCGTACTGTAGAACATATATATAATAGGCTAACAGATCAAACTTTACTGTCTATTCCTTAGTAGTATTTGTAGATCCTAATTAACCCTTTGGGGAGTTTGTGACATTTAGATATTAAATTTGACCTGAAGTGGAGGAAATAACCTTGCAGAGACCGATTTTCTTGGTTGCCGAACTAACCTAACCTATCCCCAAAGGGTTAAACATGAAAAATCATTTTGTCATATTTTACTTTTTTTTCTGTTGACCTTTTTCCCCATAATTTTTCTTTAGTTTTTATACTTTCCTTCATATCATTTGTTCTGTCAGGTGTTCCCTGGCCATCGCCTTGCCCATCTCCTTCCTCTCGCCCACCTTCTCGCTACCAGTCAGGTCCCAACTCTCTTCCACCTCGGGCAGCCACCCCTACGCGGCCGCCCTCCAGGCCCCCCTCGCGGCCCTCCAGGCCCCCGTCTCACCCCTCTGCTCATGGTTCTCCAGCTCCTGTCTCTACTATGCCTAAACGCATGTCTTCAGAAGGTACAATACCACGATTTGTTCATGTTTTTGTTTGTCTTTGTTTAACTCCTTTGTGAGTTTAATTACAAAATTGTTTTTCCTCTTCATTACTTAACCTATAATTTGTGTTTAACTTTAGTTTTATCAGACTATTTCTATTAACCTTTTTATTTGAAGAGCTTTACAAAAACAAAATAAAGCTGTGACATTCCCCAAGTTGATTTGAAATCAGCTCAGCTTTGTAAACGCTGCTCAGTGTCTTAACTTAACCAACAGCAACATGCAGGACCTGATATCTTGAAGGGCCTTCTTAGGAATATAAATTTATATAACATATCAAATATTTTAATGCAGTTGTTCCACAAAAAGCAGTTCCAGATTGAGCTAAATCATTGAATTTCCTTTTGTTAGCAACCAGTGTTTGGGGAAGTGCACTGTGGAATGGGATAGGATAAGCTGCTTCATAGGCGAATCTGTAGAAGACTTTAGATCTGCTTGCATTAGCAGCCAGGAATATGCAGGGAAAGGCTAACCCACGAGTCTCCATAGCTGTATGCAGGAGTATCTGAGCTAAATTTGTCCTCTGAGGGTACAGGAAGGGAACACATTCTAAACTGTTTATTTAATCTTCTTTAAGTGCACTCAAAAAGTAGCCTGCACACCACGGTCTAGGGCATTGCTGGACAAAGTGTGTATTCTTTAAAAGACTTGCCTGTAGATAAATTGGATTGAAACGTACTTTAGAGTCATGGTTAAAATAGAGGCTGACATTTAAAGATTTATGTAACCAGAAGAGGTACTTGATATTTTAGAGCTTTATCTAAAACCAGAAAGCCATTATCTGAACTTTTCACTGTTCCTGACCTACATTAAAAGTGAACTGTAATCAACCACATTGTCTTTTGTTCATACACAGTTTCTCCTTTTGAAGTATCAACATTTGAGTCTCATCTTGTAAAGAATAATGTATTTTAGGCTGTAGGAACTGTATTGCTGCTTAGACTTGAGCATAACTATCCTGTGGCAGTTGTATAAGCTGTTCAGAATTACTGTATTCACGTATGACTTTAGCTTCTGGCGTTACAACATGCATGACTTGAACCTTGGGATAACAATAACTTGTTCAGTTGCAATTTCGCTGACTTGTAAATGAATTGCGACGTGCTGCAGGCAATTCAGCCTCAATGCAGAATGCTCTGCTGAAATTCCCCAAGAGCATTGGTCAGCCAGTGGTGACTACACTGTAAATACATGGTTGGTATCACTGGCCACCTGACAAAAACAATGGAAAATTGTTCTTTTCTGGAAAACCTTTGAGAGCCTGGAACTGCGCTTATCCAGAGGGAACTGGGCCACTCACCTTTCTGGCTTGTCTGGCAGTAAGCAATATTGGATGCTTGGTTTCAAATCTTTTCCATCAAGGACTTGCATACCTGTTCTAATTCTGATAAAGCTGCTAAATATCAATGAACTTGAGCTGTCAGAGCAAGGCGATGAGCGTGTTGGTAGTCTGGCTGGACCAATGACTTGGCCTCTTTACTGTCATGGATCCCTGGTTCTAGTTGATGTCAGTGTAAATTGCTTGACTGTAATACTGAGAGTTATTAGATTAAATCCAGTTTTAAAAGCAGTATGTTTGGGTACTCGTAGTGGTGGACATTAAGTACTTATTGTGTGGGGTTGTCTTCTTTTTCTCAGGGCCTCCACGGATGTCTCCTAAGGCACAACGGCACCCTCGAGGTCACAGAGTCTCTACTGGTAGGGGTACAATTTCAAGTGGCTTAGAATTTGTATCTCATAATGCACCAGGGGAAGCATCTACTACTGCAGTGGCACGAGGCAGCCCTTCAGGTGGGACGTGGTCATCAGTTGTCAGTGGGGGTAGGTAAAGCTTGGCTTATTGCAGATGGCTTGCCAGGGGCACTTTAGAGTGTGAATGCTCAGCAGAATACTGCGTTTCTAGACAATTCAGGCTCTGAATAAACACTGGTATGTTAACGGCTTGTTTAGATGATGTGGGACAAGGATGTTCCCAGGTAGCTTAGTAAACGAGTTGGCGAGTTGGTCCTTCAGGTGCAGTATTGACCTACTGGCAGAGAGGTTAAGTGAGATATGGGAATTGGTTGTTGAAAAAAGCAATTTTCAGGCAAGTTATTGAAGGAGATGGGAAAAGTTCTATGTGTTCCATTGCATCACTGAATTTGGTTAATGGCAGTGTAACTGAGTTGTGGTTTACAAATGGAGGAGGCGTTTGGATAGAGGAAGGCTGATGTTAGAAGGATGATGAAATGATATTCAAGTTAAGTTGGATGTATTTTTCCTTTAAAAACTGCTCAGGTTCTAAGTGGCAATTTTGTGTTTGTCTCAGTGCTGTAGCAGCAGATAATAGTCAGTGGCTCTTCTTTTTTTGTTCCATTAACGTGTTTCTTAGATACTTCATGACACAGGCCCTAGTCTCAAGCTTTTGTAGTTGAGGCTGTGTTCTAGTAAGTTGTCAGCAGCTGGGCACTATCTTTGACTTGAAGGGCGAGTGAGCAGCAGTTTGAAGTCTGGTACATGTTAGTGCTGGAATTCTAGAGGGTAGTGGGAATGTATATTTCAGAAAGAAGGGAGGAATTAGACCCCCTCAGACCAGTTGCCTTGTGGAAAAGATTTAACCTCTTCTGTTATGGCATTATGTCTGATTCATCTTCCCTCCCCATTTTATATGTTATTAACATGCAAGTAGGATTGTTAAAACAACTTACCTCTCTTTCTCCTCGCTCACTTGAAGTTAATATGTGATGTAGAGCACGTAACTAGCCACGGCGGGATGAGCAGGAGGTACAACTTACCATTCAAAGAATATACAGCTTCCCTCGCTGCTTTGACACAGGGGCAAACCCATACATTAAACCATCTTCTTTCAATAGGCTATTGTTTTCCTTCCAGCTGGCAAACCTCCAAAAGAGGACGCTGTAAAATGGATGTGGTTTTTTTCAGCCCTTTAAAAAATGTTTCACAGCTGTTTGTGTGGAGACCTGACCACCTTTCCTGTGTTAATGTGAGCTGTTGTAGTTGTGCTACTTGGGGGCTGGGGAGAGTATTGCAGTTTCATGGTGGCACTACAGGGCAGTGATACGTATTAGGAGACAGTCTGCAGAATAATTGCACCACTTACCTGAAATGCTGCAGTGTAAGGAACTAGGAGATGTACCTGAAAGGTAAACAGGTTTTCAATTGCTATATAATGCTCCACTAAGTATTTTAAAGCATGTTGTTAATGATTTATAAATAAGCAAACTGCTGAGCAGATAAGGAAACTTAATCCTATAACTGTTTTTTCCCTGTTTGTTTCTAGTTCCGAGATTATCCCCTAAAACACACAGGCCTAGGTCTCCAAGGCAGAGCAGCACTCCCATGGGACCAGCTCTGCCTTCTCCTCAGCCTGGAACTATTCCCACTGAATCTGTTGCTATGCCTGTTCCAGCTGCCTCTCCTACACCTGCCAGCCCTGCATCCAACAGAGCAGTTACCCCTTCCAGTGAAGGTAAGTTACCCTTGCTGCTTGCAAATGCTCCTCTTCCTTAATCCTTGACAAAGAATTGCCTCTGCAAGAGCAGAGCTGCTTCCTAAATGACAGGAAAACTTCTGATGATTTAATTTCACTGTGTAGCAAGTTTCCCTTTTGTCATGATGCTAGCTTTAAACTAAGGTTGGAGAAAAGCTGTTTGGTAAGTCTACATGCGTGATTTCTTCTGCTCTTTAGGGAGTATGGGCTTATAGGTGTTTGACTTGAACTGAGGGTTATATTTTTTCTTCCAGCTGAGTTCCTGGCTGTTTAAAGGAACATGGGATGCTGGTTTCAAGGAATATTCTGAGCATAGCAAAAGGAATGGGAATAGCCCAAACACTCAAGAGCACAGTCAAATGTCTGAGAACTCTAATCTTTAAGCACTGTCTGATGGACTACTGAAAATAGTCTGCTCTCAGTTTATAGTTCATTTTCCAGCCTAGTTAAGGCTCTGTGTATGATGCAAGGGGTATGTTTGACAGGGACATCTTTGGCTTAAAGACAGTAGAGTGGGAAGGAGGGAGGATAACCCTCCAGACCCTAACATTTTCTTTTGTAAGCTAAATATGGTTAAATCTCAGTTCTGTTTCTATCATGCTGTCTCTCTTTGGTTTAGTTTGAGTTGTGTGTAAGTGAATAACTTTGGTAATTTCTTTCCTAGCTAAAGATACTAGGCTTCAAGACCAGAGGCAAAATTCAGCAACTGGAAACAAGGAGAATATAAAGCCAAGTGAGACTTCTCCTAGTTTTCCTAAACCTGAAAACAAAGGTTTGTATCAGAAGCTTTCAAATACACTTGTGTAATATGGGAATTCCACACGCTAAACCTGCTGTACTGACTGCTTTAGTTAGCATTTTGAGGAAGACTTGGAGGCAATCTGACTGAAGTGTTCTACAGTGAAAACTTGGTCATGCAGGTGTGAAGTGGCAGGCCTGCAATTTTACATGTTGCTCTTGACTCATTGTATTGACTCATTGACTACAAAGTACAGGGATGCTCGTGTGGATGGTGGGATTTCTTTTCCTGTGGTTGTTCTTTTTCCTGCTTACAAAGCTGGTTTTTAGCTGTCTGGACTAGATGAGTGTTTCTGCTTAGAGCTGTGCTCACAATACTCCTGAGCATCATGGTCAGCATAGCTTTTTGTAACTGTGCTGCTTCGTATTATGCCTCAAATTTGGCTCTCTCTGCAGCATTGTTTGTTCATTCAGTTCTCCAAAAACGTCTTTGCATGCTGAAATTGGATTCAGAGAATCATTTAGGTTGAAAAAGACCTATAAGATCAAGCCCAGCTGTAAACCTGACCTTGATCAGCATTTCACCTTTAGTTGCTATGCTCTGAAACGCTGGTCTGTTATGTTGCGAGGGTTTTGCTGCATGCTGCTTCGTGTTCAGCTGAGTTCTGCAGTCCCTGCACCTCAGGGCTTCTGTCTTGGTGCGACGCATTAGAACTACAGATAGGCCAGTTATGTAATGCTGTGGTTTCAGCAGTGTATTTTTGTATGCTCATACATGCAGTTCATGGAATTACACGGAGTTACGGATGAAATGATAACACTTATTTCATTTTTAGATGTGAAACATTTGTGCAAACTCAATAACGCGTACGTGTTGTGTATCAGTCTTGTATTAGAAATGCTTGGACAATGCTGGTCTTGTATTTGGCAGGTGTATCTCCAATTGTTTCAGAACATAGAAAACAGATTGATGATTTAAAGAAATTTAAGAATGACTTTAGGGTAAGTTTCTCTGTATGTTAACTTAATGGTGTTAACTCATGTGCGTCCAGACTGTTTTAATGAACTGAATAAACTGCATGTGTTAACAGGAGAACAGGTCCTTACCACGTGTGCTTCATTTATGAAAATGGAAGAATTCATGCTAGATATTATAAAATCAATGCTGACTCTTGCTAGTAGAACTGCCCTAAACATGTGCATGTGCATATTGACTGTACACTGAAAATAGTACTTGAAACCTGTTTGATTACTAGGTACAAATAATTATCACATTTAAACTCCATATGGAAGAGCTGTTTGAAAATTAAGTAAAGGGATTTGCTGAGGCAAATTGAAGATGGTTATATTGGTTTATTAAATCAGGTTGGCTTTTCAAGTGTTACTGTTAAATCATAGGGGGATGAGTCCAGAGGGTTGTCTTAAGCTTTCCTGTCACTTTCTAATCAACACATAGGTCATTTGAGTCGCTGAATAGCCTCTTTCACAGTGTAGGCTTAACACGTCATCCTGGTTCATAGATTTCTTTTCTACTAGAAATGGAATTGTGTGCTTTAAAAGGTCATTTCCAGATGATTGAGGTGTGTGGGACTGTGGTTTACTCTGTGTATGTGATAGTATGTGATAGTATTAGATTTGTCTCTCCCTAGTTCTGCATATCAATTTACTGAATATATATTCCTTGGGGTTTCTTTCTTTTCAGTTACAGTCGAGTTCCTCTTCAGATGCAGTGGATCAGCTGCTAAACAAAACCCGAGAAGGTGAAAAATCAAGAGATGTAGTTAAAGAAAAGACAGAATCAACCCCTAAAGAATCTATCATAGAAACTGGCAGTAATACTAACTCTAATGGTGGCAGTAGCAAACCTAATAGTCCAAGTATTTCTCCTTCAATAAGTAATAGTTCTGAACAAAAGCGAGGGCCTGAGGTAACTTCACAAGGTGTACAGACATCTGGGCCTGGAAGTAAACAAGATAAAGAGGATAAAGAAGAGAAGAAAGATACTTCTGAGTGAGTAATTATGCCTTTTAGAATAAGCACATCTGTTATTAGCATTTAGCCATTTGTGGATAAAGCTGTGATCAATGTGTGATGTCATCCTGTTTATGTGCTGATACTGGTACTCTCTGTTGCACAGAGAGGAGAGCAGGTGAAGTGACTACTAAAAGTCATCTGATGAGTCAGTGGCAGAGCTGCATGTAGAACTCTTTTGATGCCTAATTCATATCTAAATGCTTATTTAAATGTTTTCCTGGCTCATGTGAGCTGTAGTATCAACAGCAGGAAAGCTTTCTTACTGGATAATTATAGTAAGAGTACTGTCACCAAGGGTGGCTTTTTTTGCATGCCATGTGTTGCTTGAGTTCTCAGAAGTCTGACTCTCAGATGGAAATGAGGTTTTTAATCTCTAAATTTTTAATCATTAGGGAGTTTTACAGATATGCTTATAAAATAATGCTGAATGTCATTTTTTTGTTATGTTTAGGCAAGTTAGAAAATCAACACTTAATCCTAATGCAAAAGAGTTCAACCCTCGATCTTTTGCTCAAGTAAGTTACTTGATACTGTTCAACGTTGCTTTTGAGTAGATCTTGCTAAGTAAAACTTGTACTTGGAGGATAATCAAACTAATCTTGCATATGCTTTGTTGAACTCTGCTTGTAGCCGAAACCTTCTACTACACCAACCTCCCCTCGTCCACAAGCTCAGCCTAGCCCCTCCATGGTGGGTCATCAGCAGCCAACCCCAGTGTACACTCAGCCTGTTTGTTTTGCACCAAATATGATGTACCCGGTTCCAGTGAGTCCAGGCGTGCAGGTAAAATGCAAACTTACACTTCTCAGATGGTTGTCAGCAAGTTGAGGACGCTTAGGAGATCTAAGTTAAAACAGGGAGATAGTGCAGCTTACAATACTCTTATAAATATGGACACAGTTGCATTGTTGTGAAGTTTTAGCTATGTGAATACTGACTCTAGCCAGTGGTCACTCAGTCTGGATGTTCTAGTAGTCTCAACAGTTGTAAATTCCCACAGCTCTTACTCACATTTGTTGTTAATCTCTGCAGACTTCCTCCCCATCCTCTAAGCTCTCTTTAAATTTTAAGCAGCTGTTTCTTCCAGCTGTGTCCCCCTAGGTTCTGGTCATTGTGGGGATTACTGAAATTACAAATCTAACTGTTAAAAAGCTGACTGATTTAGTACATTGAAGCAGCAGTAGTAGCATGACTTAACTGGTCGTTGCAAACCATATGGCCTTAGTTGTTTGTACACACAGATTAATCGCCGTGAGCCAAGAAGATACCTTAAGTTAGACAGAGTTCCCTAAACCATGTAGTTCCCTAAACCATGTAACATAACAGAGTAAAACACATCAAAGCTGAGTGGGGCCCCCACCCTGACACACATTCACTTTTTAAAGGAATGTCACAGCTTCACCTCCTTCTGTTTCAGCCTTTGTATCCAATTCCCATGACGCCCATGCCAGTGAACCAAGCCAAGACATATAGAGCAGGTAAAGGTGAGAATAATACTGCCTGTTTGGTTCTTAGTCTGCATGCAGCATGAGTACATTACAGATGTTTGTGTATTTTCTAATCTGTGTTAATTTGGTTTCAATTGCTACTTTAAATGCTGTTTTTAATAAGGAGAAGTAAGTGGAAATTCTAGATAAACTAGTTCAGCCAAAACATACTAAGTTTGAGTAATGGGGAGTTGCTTGGTTTGGAATCTGATTTGTCAAACAGGAAAATGTCTCTGTTACTTGTAGTGTTTGGGTAAGCTGATCATTTCCTATATTTCTTAAACATCATGGGTATGTTTAAAGGGAACCTTTCTGCACCAGTTTTCTCCACTGGTTTACAGCAGAGCCCGAGTAGTGCTTTAGTAGAGGGGGTTGTTGTGGTCAGCAAGCAGAATCGCTGTTTCTTCAGAAAGAGTTCATCCTTCACAGTATAGAGAGAAATTCAGAGTATTCGGAGTAAGAGAGAAATACTTCAGAAAGAGTCTGTGATGCTGCTCTTCTGGAAAGAGCTTACTGCTGGTTCCAGTTTGTTCCTTTGCATTCCTTCTGCAATGCTAACTGAACAGCTGGACTAACAATACCATGGTTTTAAGAAGTGACACCTGTGGCTGTGGAGGAGAGAATCATGTGTGGTGAGATGTACTTACTCTCTTCTGGGCAGTGCAGTGAAGGAGCAGAAAAATGCTGGTCTTGTTTTGATAGTGGTGTTTCACATAATGCTCTGATTCTACACAGTGCATGCTTTCTTGCAGTTTTATACAGTGGGTTGTGATGATAGGTTCCAGTGCTGCAGCTCCAGTCACTGGAGGAGGAAATTGTTTAAAAGAGCAGTTCTGCTGTGTAGAAATAAACAAGTAGCCTTTATGAATGCAGGGAAGACAAAACCCCACAATGTATTTCTATTTTAAAACACACTAACTTCACTGTGGTCTGAGCCAGGAAGTCTTCTGGTTGGTGACACTGATTGTTTTAATCAGAAATATGTTGCTGGGTACCCACTTGCTGCATGAGGCTGCTCTCCTGTTCTGAATTCCATTTTCAAGTTCCATTAGTTTTGGATATCCATCCTGTGCACAGCATAGTCCTGACGGAGCTGCGTGGGTTGAAGGTCAGGGCCTTTACGCTGTTCCAGTTGCGTCCTGTATTTACTCTTCTCTGTTGTTGATTGTCAGTGTAAATACAGTCATCACTGAGTGAATTTACTGACATCTTCAACATTTCCCTCCTTGCCTCTCTTTAAGGGCTCTGTCTACATTGCACTCTGCAGTGGAGTTCACAGGTGCTTGAGTTAGCATAGTTATTTGTTGCAGTCTCACTGCAGCAAGCTGGAGCTCACCTTGAACTTTCATGCCCTAGTGCTTAGTAGGCTGAATTAGTTTGCTCTCAGTGCCTGGCTGCTGTGGTTTGGTTGATTGTCTTAACAGGATAGCTCAGGTGGTCCCACACTACAGCACTCTGCTCTCTTAAACTTTCTTTCCTCTAATTATTCCTTCTCCTTCTTATAGTTTGATTTGTCTCCTTCAGTGTTGACTGTGATCTAAAAGTTGCTTTTTGCTATCCTGAGGGGTAGCACAGAACTTAAAAGATGTGAATAGCTCAGATGGTGGCTGCGAGGAGACCTTTCTTCTGCTCTCCTCAGTCATAAGCACAAGTAAATTTAACAGACTCAGGTTTCCAGTTGATGGAACAGTTGCTGAGTAGTTCCATAGAGGGTGAATTAAGCCTTTTGAAAGGGACAGGATCAAATTTGAATAACGTAGGTATGCTGATATAACCTTTCTCTTCTCTACTTATTCTTGACAGTCTTTCTCTCCCTCCAACTTTGTTCCTTCCTTCACAAAAAGAGCAGGCCTGGGTTTGTGGCTGTATACATGGCTCAAAGGCAGTGATGAAAATCAAATGTTTGTTGGAGGAACTCCTTTTCATGCTGTTCCTTTTTCACAGAGCTCTAATATGTGGTTAAAACTGATGGGTGAGGGTGTTCCACTTGGTCACAGTGACATTGTAATGTAAAACCTTTCAGGAAGATGGTCATTCTTCATCCTATATTTCTAATGTGAGGCACTATTTGCTTTGTAGTACCAAATATGCCACAGCAACGGCAAGACCAACATCATCAGAGCACCATGATGCATCCTGCCTCAGCAGCAGGCCCTCCAATTGTAGCTACGCCACCTGCTTATTCAACACAATATGTTGCTTATAGTCCCCAGCAGTTTCCTAATCAGCCTCTTGTGCAGCATGTGCCACACTACCAATCTCAGGTAAGAGTCCTTTCACTCTACGTGATAAGTCAAACCAGAAGTAATTAAATGGCTCAGTCCTAAGTTGTCTTCAGTCATAAGAAGTCACTTGGAACAGTTTCTGTGTTCTGATGGTGTCATAGTGTGCTTCAAAGCCTGTAACAGACTGTAAGGTCAGTTCAGAAGTCGGCATTTATTACTGATCCTACCTTTTTAGCTCTTTGAAGAATTCTTTCCAGGTCAAGGCCAGGACAGCTCCTAGTTAGGTGTTCTAAAAATAAACTATTTGGCGTACTGCTCTTACTTCAAAAGCTTTGAAATAGACATAATTGAATAAATACAGAATTACATGCATAAGTTTAATACATAATTCGAGTACCAAATATGAGATATGCCAGTGGGTTTTGGTACTTTCTAGCCCACTGCATGAAAATACCCTTTAATTTTTAGGAACAACTGGGATAATGGTGCTAGTATGGAGTCTGTAGTTTGCTCTGTATTTTAGTAAGGCTAAGCTATTGCTATTACTGTTTCTAAGTACATAATTGTTTAGATGACAGTAGTTTCTTTGTAATAGCCCTCCAATTAACTGTTTTCTTCTTTCTCTTGACTGCAGCATCCTCATGTTTATAGCCCTGTAATACAGGGCAACGCTAGAATGATGGCACCACCAACACACGCACAGCCTGGTTTAGTATCTTCTTCTGCAACACAGTATGGTGCGCATGAACAGACGCATGCTATGTATGGTAGGAAACGTTTTGTGTTATATGTAACTTTTTAAGTTCTTAACGTTGTGCAGGGATGTATTTAATCTCAAGCTTCAAACATGGGTATCGTTCAGATTACACCAGTAGATGTGGTTTATATTGCATAAGATGATGAGCAGAGAGCATTGAAAACTGAGCCACCGGGTTAAAATGAAAACTCAAGTATGCTGATTTCAGTAGGATGCCAGTGACCAAGATGAAATTTCAACCTGGGAGCTGCTAAAGAATATCTGCCGAAAGAAGTTTGTTCAAGTTCCCTTGATGCTCTTGACACAACATCCCTTGATTGTTTCTTGATTATAATTAGGACTTGTTTTATTGCAAGGCTATGACCTCAGTTTCAAAACTTGACTTTAGTTCTGACAACTAGTGAAATGCTGTCCTTATACTACTAGCATTATTAACAGTATGAACACTGCTGTTTAAGCAAAATAAAACATGTGTTGCTTACCTTTCTTTTTTTGGTAAGTCAAGAATATATGAAACAGCTCATGTATCGCTCTGACTTTGACAGTTACTCTCCAGCATTATCAGATGGGCATATTTCACGTACAGTGAAGTGCTGAAAATGTGGGTTACCTTGTTACAGAGTAAAATGTGAAAGAACTTCTAAAGCATTATAAATGTATGATGAATCAATGCCCAATTGGGAGGAAAAAACCTCACTGCAAAACATGCTATTGAACGAGGTAGAATCAAGGTTGCTAGAAGGCTTGGAAATTGTCATAAAATGTCAAAACAGCAGATGGTCTCTTGAAAACATGGCATTTCAATACTTGTTAATAGCATCTGAAGAAGCCTTTTATTGGGTCACGTATATTATTGACTTAGATTCTAATAAAAGATTTTCTATACCTTTAGACATCTTTGTATGTGTTCCAATGCTTAGTTTTACACTGCTATTTAATGGAAGTCCATGATGTGTCATGAAACCTTACAGAGGCTGAGAATCTGAAGTTTAGTGTGGAATTAATTCTGATTTTAAAAAGTCTGTGTCTTGCCCATCTGAAAACATCCTGTCAGATCTCGGCAGTGGGATGGTAATAGAGCTGAGAAGCAAAACCTAAGAGAGAGAAACCTTTTCTGACACTTGGAGGAAGAACATTTCAGCTCATTTGCGCTGAAGCTGAAATGGAAGTTACTCGGTAGAGATTAAGTCTTTCTCTCACAGGTCCTTGCTAATTGTGTAACTTTGATCTTTTCTACTCTTGTGCTTGAGGTGTCCATGTAAACAGATCTTCTTTTTCATTAGATTAAATAGAGTTCCGATAAAGTGAATGATCAAAGGCTTTCAGACCTTTATTGGTGAAAACGCTCCTCTCAAGTCCTAATTAAAATAAAAACCAAACATGAGATAATCTGAGATATGATTCAGAATGGTTGCATGTGACTTCCTAGCAATTTCTCATTGTGCACCATCCTTTTCTTCTGTAACCAGTGGGTTCTACAGCATTGAAGTACAAGCCCCTTCCCTTGATTGGCTTTGATCTGTAGATGTCTGTATAGTTTTATCACTGATACTCTGATTTACAACTGTTAGATCTCATTTCTGTGTTGGTTTTGCAGCTTGTCTGTTGTAGGTATGTAACTACCTACCAGTGCAAACAGCTAAGTTGGGTCAAACTTGAATTCTTTGGTATTTTCTGCCATGTAATTAAATACTACATTTCCAAGAGCACCTGATTTAACAGAAGTTGCATGTCCTCCTGTGTTCCTTCAAGTAGCTACTTGGTGACTCTTCTAAATGTTCTCCAGCCTTCTCAGTAAATGATCAAGTGCTTGAAATTCTTGTTATTGAAACCATTCAACGCAGCTGGATCATGAACTCCATATGAGACACTTTTTTATGTTCTTGCCATGTGCAGATGTGTTTATTGCCTAGTGAACATGAATTGGCTCAAATGTGCCCTTAACCTACAAGGTTTACAGTTAGCTACACACGAGTTGACTTCTGATGTAGTGCAGCACTGTCTCAATTCAGCTTTTTGCAAGTCTTCCATGTGCTGAGTACTTGAAGACCTTGCCTAGATGGATTGTGTTTCCTCCAGTTGTGTCCATCTGTAACATATGCACTTCAGCTTCCATTTATCAATATGTGAACTCTTGGGGAAAGCATAGAAATGCCTGAGGTGATAAATATAAGCTGCTTGTGGAGTACATTGCTAAAGAACAACGTGCTGGAATCATTCGCATCTGATTGAGTGACTGTAAGAACGTATCCATAACTTATGTTCTGTATTTTGGGAATCGAGTTTACCCACAGTATGTTTGACCTCAGAATACCAATGCACTTTGATTCTGGTCCTCTTCTAAAACTAATCTGAAAGATCAGAATAACAACTTCCTGAGAGGCAACAACCGCTGCTTTTGATTTGTGGAGCACTTGCTCCAACGAGTTCTCAGATTTCCTTTTGGCTCTTTAAAATTGCTGGTTGATTTTAAAAATATATGTTATTTGTGTTTAAATTCATTTTTGCCCCCATTGATACCAGGATTCAGTGGGCTATAACTGCCCCTTTGTCCTTCAAGGTACTAGTGCTTTCTTTGAGATGACTCTTGGAACGTTCCCCTTTTTTCCTGCATATGTGATAAAGCTGTCTGCAAGGATGACATTACTGAGACCTGGGGGTTGGGGGGCACTGCTTATGGAGCATTCTGAAAGGTGTGAAATGTTTTCTGGTGAGACCTGAAACTCCATCTTCACTAATGGTTTGGGACAAGTTGAAAGTCCGTGGCAAGCAGTTACAGCCTGCCAGCGAAGAGAAATGCCTGTTGATCAATTAAGTGAACTGCCCTCACTGCCAGAGTTTGGGTTTTGTTTTCCTTCCTGTCTCGGCAAGAGATAGCTGAATCCAAAACACATGCTGTGACCTACACTTGTTGATAAGCACTCTTCCATTTTAAAGAAAACGTCTTTTTTGTCTAATGCTGTTTAATGGGATATTTCTGCACTTGTGGGATTTCCTTGCCAGTCGTTACAGTGTCCTGCTTCTGTTTGACAACCTGCTGTTGACAAGAGCTCAAGAGAAGCAGAGAAGCGTGGTCACCGGTAGACCCACCTAAACCTATGATGGAGGAGTGTATAAACCATTGTGGTTTTCCCCTCAAAACACAATTGGGAAGGACAATATTCAAGCAACTATCTTCCCATCTACCAACCAGATGCTAAACACATCTAATTACACACTTCAGCTTGTAACTTCTGGAGACGTGAGCCACTTAGATGTCCTTACCAAGGAGAGCTTGAAACGCAGGCACTGCTGAAACCGAGCAGTACACACACCTTTAACAGCCATACTCACATACCTGACCATGGAGTCGTTGTTCTCACCCTACCTAACTGCATGTTGGTTTCAGAATGTATTGTCTGTCTCAGAAGTGTTGGCTCTGTGTGATCTCGCTGATACCAATGTCCTTGGGCTGGAGTCTGCTGGCCATGGTTTGCAGTTTGACTGCTTGGTCTGTGTTGCACAAAGACCCAGATTTGTCTTGTGCTGTTAGGAGAAAATGTGGGTGTCTCTGCAGAGGGTGGATGTATTCATTCCTGTGACAATGACCTTGTGTTAGTTTTACCATGTAGCTGAATTGCCCGTGTTTTCAGATAACTGGAGTCCTCTGAAAAGCTTAACTTTTGTGTTTAAATCCAAACTTGTGTAAAACCAGACGTTGGTTTTATACAGATGCATTTCCTGGTTTTTGTGCTCTCATTCCTGTCCCCATTCTCCCTTCCCCTTTTCCCTTCTGCATATGTTTTACTGGTCTGGTGTTGTCTCTAACTTTATCTGGTTTCTGTCTCAGCAGTAGAGTAAATTCTATTATCCTGATAGTACAATGGTGGATATAATATAAACCTCAGAGGATTCTCCAGGGACTAAGAGTGAACCAGTCAGCAAAGGCGTCTTGGAACTATTATAAATGACAGTGATCTAGCTGAAAAAGCAGGGGGCCAATTTCTGGTTTAGTGTGATGACATTTTAACCTTCTTATTGCAGTGGACTGTAATAGACCATTAATTGACATAAAGTTGATTTTTGTGTGAAATAAGAACTGAAGACCTCAGTGTCACAGTTAAGGAAGGCTTGCTTGAGACTTGTGTTGTTTCATCTCCACTCCTTTGTAAAACTAAATATCCACCTCTAATAGCACCTAAGTAAATAAAAATATCTGCATGGTTCTACAAGCTTAAAAAAGAAAACCTTAAAGCATTGACAGTGACCTTTCCAGAAGACGGGAAGTATGCACGTGGCAAGAGGCTAATTTACCTTTCTATTTCCCAAATTCAGCATGTCCCAAAATACCATACAGCAAGGAGACAGGCCCTTCTTTCTACTTTGCCAGTGAGTTGGGTTTTTTGTACTAATTTTGATTGTACAGAAAAGCACTTTCTAAAGAACAGATGTTAAAGTAATGGGACGTGTTGAGGGAACAAGTTTCCTTGCACCAAACCAGTGTGTGGAAAACTCAGGAAGGTTCCTTTCAATGGACAGGGGCATGTAGCAGATTGATATAAGCACAGGAAGCTGATTTGTTGGCTTTTAAAATTGGTTTTGCATGTTGAATAATCTCTGACTTTACTTCCCAGTCTTATCATCCGCAACTAGAAGTGAGCACTGCATGTGGATGGCCTTTTCCTAAAACGTGACCGAACTGCCTCACTCCCTTCCTTTCATGGCTCAAATGGGGTTTTTAAAACTTCACAAGTTATTCATCTTCCTAAAAGGAGAAGTATCTTGTGCCTCGTCTCTTTAAAAAAGCTGTGCCTCAAGTGCAGAGCCCCAGGGAGGAAATAAGTTGAGTTGCAGCTGAGGTGGAGGAAGCTTTCTGTAGAGTTACTTTGGAACCACTGAAGGAGAGCTGTAAGCAACGTACTTTGTCTTTATTATAACAAGAGTGAGAAGGTGAGGGCTCCTTGCATCAGATGCTTCCTCCTTGGCCGATGAACAGTATCTGTTACCTGGCTCCAGCTTTCGTCTGTGGTGTTTCCTACATCAGTGTGAGCAGTGGGCTGATGTTCTCCATGCTCATGGTACACAACAGCTAATTCAGCCTTCAGTTACATACGTATACTGGGAAAGGCAGATTAACTAAAACCCGCTGCCTTGTATGTTGGTGTTCATCGTGGCACTTTGAGGAAGCTGGGTTTTATGGGTGTAGTTGCAGGCTGAGCTGTCACTGTCATCCAAAACATGGGAAAGGAGGATTTGCAGTTTCAGGGTGTTTTCGGACTTGCTCCTGTCCTGCAGTGAGACTTGTTGATGTGTGTGTCTGCAAGTCCATGCAGCCCATGCCAGGCACTCCTCTGGGGTTTTTGAGTTAGCTCATGCAAGAGGGATGTGAGAAATACCACTTGTTCTCCAAAAAGCTCTCCTAGAACAGACTTCCTGTGTTTCTTGTACAGCTGTGGTTCTGCATGAACTGGTGTTGGAGGATGCTGACCTGTCCTGTTTTCATGCCTCTTGGTTTGGTGCACTGAAATAATTTACTAAGCTCGTTCCTTTCATGAGTAATCTTTAAAGTGAAGTCCACTCTACCTGTGTAAAATGACTTCTTGAAATGTTTGTGTTGTGAAAGAAACGTTTGCTATTTCTTTGCTTCCTACCATTCAGGTCTTTTAAATGTAGTTATCCTCACCATCTTACTGGATCTGGCAATAGTTTTGAAATTTGTTCACTGGTCCATTCTTGAAAATAGGCTCTTCAGTGCCTCTTTGGACGATGACCAACGATGACCACCATTGGCACCATTGAAATTCCTACCAGGGAAAGCACAAAATTACATGCTATGTTTTTCTGCATCTACCCTTGTAGCTGGGAGTTCTGCTTGATTTCTGCTCCTCTGACCTCTTTTGATTTCAGCTCCTTCTGTGGGTTTGATGGCTGACTGCTCCTTGTTTGCCTCTCAGGGAAATGGGTTGCTCTTTTGTAGAGTTGAATTCAGTAATTCAATCCATCTGATATTTTTGCTCACTTCATTACCCAATCACTTTTCTTCACTGTCTATCCCTGCCAGGTTGGTGCAGTTGAATATTTCATGGTAGGAAACCGCTTGATCAAAAAGATGCTGAAGTGAAGCAGATTATCCAGGGAGTGTTTCAGGGGGAGAGGGAGCTTAAGGCAGAAAGGGTGAGGAAAACAGTGTATTTGTGCTGGAGTGAGCTGAGGCTCCTTGCAGCAAGGAGATACACAGAGCTGTTTTGTCCTTTCCTAGAGCTTTCTCAGCACTTTCTTGGATACTAGATGGCCATTTGGAAAATGTCCAAAGTACAACAATTGGGAGAAAATGTTGGATAATTGGTGATTTATTGTGGTTTTCTTCACCTCCTGTCTTACCTTGTTTGCTCTCTGATATGTGTAGTGAGCTGTTGTGATGAGCAGGCAAAAATCCTTGACATAAGTCACAGTGAAAGTGCTTTACAGCTAAGCAGGTGAATTTCTCATGGCTGTTTTGCAAGGCTTCTTTCACAGGCTTGCCAGTCTCATGGAGTTCATTGGCTTGTCACGAACTATTAATTGCACTAGCTCAACATGGAAACCCTTTTACATCCCTAGAGTCGAAGTTTGAGCCCTGCTTTTGAGCTAACAAAGATCTGTGCCTGTATTTCAGACTTGCTGCCACTCGCCCTGAACCGTTCTCCATTTGTATGCAGTATCAGTACAGGATTTAGATAAGTGTCCAAATAACATTTTTTGAAAGGCACTTTTAATATTACTATTAAAACATGATTTGCAGCAGCATCTGAAGTAGTTTTAACCAAACTTGTAGAGTTGGAGTAATTTGTTAAGGAGAAAATGGGGGGGAGGAGAAGCTAAGCAAATAAATATCCCTCAGTATAAAATACCCGGTATTTCCAGTGTGAAGCTATAGGTAAAAGATGTTAAAAGGTTATAGAAGAGCTGCTTTCTGACAAAAACCTCATCTTCCCCCTGCTTCTGTATCTGTTCTTTAGGGTACCATTCCTAGGTTTAACTGGTTTCTTAAGAGAGAAATTCTTCTTTGGGAAGTTTTATTGTATACTGTATCTGTTTCAGAGTAACTGAGTTTATTATTCTCTGGGCTATGAAGAAACGAAAGATGAATTGCACAAATGGTTGAAGAGAGTACCACATTATTTTCATGGCTCTTAACAAGTAATGTGGCAGGATGTGGGAAGCCTTGAATATCTTACAACTTGGAATTAATTTCCATATACATTTTAAAGCCTCCTGAATGGGGTTGAAGTTAATTTGTAGTCAGGCGTGCCAGCGCTGTGGCTGAGGCAGTGGGATAAGGGCTGAGGAAGATTGCTGGTAGCATTGCCCTTTGGCAAGCAAGTCAAATCCCTCTCTGCATTTATTTCTATTACTTTGGCAGAGATAATAGCTTCTGGCCTTCTGCAGAGTGTGGATAATAACGAGGTTGAGGAATTTTCCTGCTCTAGGAAACCAAAAGCTTCATACTGTAAAAATGATCAGGGTGTCCATTGATGATCTTCACACAGTCATTGTAAGGAGCAGTGTTGGAAAGTCAGAATGAAGCATGGTGGGGATGCTGCTGCAAAATAAGTTTTAGTAGTGATATATATATATATATGTGAAAAGCCTTTTCTTGCATTTGAAAGCTTAACAAAGTGCTGTGGAATAAAATATTGGTAGTTTTGACAATATGCATAGGAAACACTAAGGTGTTCTCAAAACACTTCTCAGTGGTGCTCATGGTGTATGAGTATATACACTTGTGCTTAAGTACGCTTACAAGCTCATGCGTAAGTATGTTGCCATCACCTCCAGCCTGTAGAAATTTAGGGATACAAATATCTATGAAGTTCATCTGCATTAATAGCCTGAAACTGTAGTGCACATCACTGTTGGACCATTTGCTCAGTGAAGATTTAATGGAGCTTTCAAGACAGCAGGGCGTGATTAAGTGAAATATGGTAGGCAGTTATTTCCTAAAGGAGAGACTTTCACAGTGGCCTGTACAGGGGAGAGAAATCTCAATTAGGCAAAAAGATGCTGTCTGGATGCATTCTAGCAAGTTTGATTGTTAGAACTAGCATTTGTATGCTTAATAGCAAGCCAAACTGGAGGAAAACAAGTGTTTGCACAGGGTAGCATTGTGTCAGGGCTGGTTAATGGAGCACAGTAGGGTTGCTGTCTTTTTGAGACTTGCTTTTGCTGAACAGTATTGTGCTTTCAGATGCAGCTACATTTTTGTCCGTTTTCTCCACCCATCTTGTCTTTCATCCTTTCTGTGCATTCAGGCAGTTTTGTGCATTCATGAACTTGGAGGCCAGCACAGTGACACTCTTGAGGAGCTGCAGCAAACTGTTCCTTGTGAAAGGGAGATAAACCACACCTCACTAGCTGTGAATACACAAGGCAGATGGCTGCAGCATAACTCAAGGTTTCTCCCTGTGCCCTGCTTTTCAGGTTTATTTACTAGGGGAAGGAAACACCACTAGAAAACCCATTGCTGCTAAAGGTATGCTACAGACAGGCCCTTCATTGGCTATCAAGTTCTCATCTAATACACACCCCATTAAATAAGCTGTAACCCAATAGTAAGGAGTAATTAAATTCAGTCACAACTATGAAAAGAAATAAAGAAGAGTTATAGGAGCAGGTTGATAGTTTGCTTGGACTGTTTTGTCAGCAAAACCAGCCTCTGTCTTGGCAAGCTGTGATATTGGAGAGAGTAGCATGCATTGTCATGTGCGGAAGTGTAGTTGCAAACTGGCCTGATTGTTGCACAGCATCTAAAAGCAATGAGGGGAATAGGCAAAGCATCTTCATTTCCTTAGGGCCTTGCTTTCTGGTTGCATGTTTTGTGTTTAAAGGAAAGCTTGCTATCATTATGGCTTTTCATGCTTAGATTCCCTCAAAAGTAGGAATAAAAAAACCCTAAACTATCTAATGTGGCCCATTTTGAAGCAGAACAGAGCAGGGCTCTTCAAGGAGGAACTTGCTGATGTTAGTTTGTTGTTGGAGACCGGTATGGCTGTAGCAACAGATGTCGGTTTACTGGTGTGAACGTTGTATGTTGTTATTCCTTTTTTAGATTTTTGTACTTTATTTGCTGCTGTTTCAAGGAATTAAGGATTTAATGGAATGTGGAGGTCCAGACCAGGCTCTGTATTTGGCGTTGAGGGGAGAGGCAAAGATGTGTTATTCTAGTACAGGATACTGGCTTCAGCAAAACTTTGATGCTCAAGCAGCCTCAGTTTTCTCGGCTGTTCTGTATATACTGTGTGTCCCTATAGCTCTTTTACATGCAGTGCATATACTTTACACTGACTGTACTGTGAGCAAGTTCCAGAAGAGTAGCATGGTGAGGTTAGCCAGGTATAAGGCCAAAGAATTTTTGGATGGTGGAAATAAAAATGACTTGTAAGACCTTTGAAAAGTCTGCTTCAGGAAAAACTAAATTGTATGAAAACGATGAATTTGATATTTTAAACAAAACCAAAATACTGCTTTGTTCTGTGTAGTATCTGTTACGTTGTCAAACTAGGGAAGATGAACTAATTATGGTTATTTATAGACTTTCCTGCAAAACCAAACTACACAAAAGGTAAGAACTCAGCTATTTGCAAGATAAATACTTTTTATAGAAGGGGGAGGGGATATATTTACAGTATTTATAGTTTGAGCTGTAGTGAAACCTTCAAGTGCAGGTGGTAACTTGATGAGATGCGTGTTGTGTATCTGTTGCTAAATGTTTTTCTCTTTCATCCTAGTTTCCACTGGCTCACTTGCTCAGCAGTATGCCCACCCTAATGCTACCCTGCATCCGCATCCTCCGCATCCTCAGCCTTCTGCCACACCAACTGGCCAGCAGCAAAGCCAACATGCTGGAAGCCACCCTGCTCCTAGCCCCGTGCAGGTAACAGGATTGAGGGAATGAGTGTTTTGACATTGTGTTTAACATGCTCTGCTGGAAGGTATTGCATCTGATGCTTGACATTGATATATTGATTTATTTGAGAGGAAAAATGGTAGGAAACAAACTGCATGTAACAAGTCTCATGGGGGCTTGTCTAGATTCCCTTCTATTTTCTGAAGGATGGAAGTAGAGCTTGTATAATGTAATTTTTCTCTGCTTGCAGTGGCAAGGTGATAGGCTTATAATGTAGTTCCTTAGATAAACTAGCAGGGAAACTCATGGAAGTCCTTTTTCCTTAGTAAGGACTAATACCGTAGAGTCCAAGTATTCATTTCTCCCTATTCACAGTGGTTGAGGTATAGGTTGTTTCTGTGTTACGATTAAGGAGGGATCAGAGTTCTGTCAGAGCTTTAATATGAGTGGAGTTACAATTGGAAACAGCAGATCAATGCTAAGAATTGTTTGATTGTATTTTGCCAAAGACAAGCAGCTGAAAGCAAAATAGTCCTTGTGATAGTGCTGCCTGTCTTAGTTACCTACTGGTAGTAACTTTGGGCTGCTGAGTGCAAATATGAAGTACACCCAGCTTCATGGCTGCAGGTTGTCCTTGGTTTTACCTGGCAGTGTAGGTTCTGTTTGCCAGATTTGTGCTTACATGATTTCCTAGTGCAAGGAGAGAATGAGCCTGGTGCATTTGAGATGAGTTTCCTCATGTCCATAGATGTGGTGACCTTTTTGCGCTTTTGAGAGCAGTTTTGCAAACTTTTCTCACTGTACTTTACAGAACAGTTGTGTCTCTCCTTTAGACCATCACCTAAACCATCTTCTGTCTTTCTTTGCAGCATCATCAGCACCAGGCTGCTCAGGCACTCCACCTGGCAAACCCACAGCAGCAGTCGGCAATTTACCACGCAGGTCTAGCTCCAACCCCACCTTCCATGACGCCAGGCTCCAATACGCAGTCTCCACAAAATAGTTTTCCTACAGCACAACAAACAGTCTTCACCATTCATCCCTCCCATGTTCAACCTGCATATACCAATCCGCCACACATGGCCCATGTCCCCCAGGTAAACACAGTTTAACAACCTTCAAGACTAAATGTCTTAATGCCACAAAAGTTAGGACAGTCGGGCCTGCTGAAGTGATTTCCATTCTGTCACCTCTCAGCACAGACTACCTGTTGTGTTATTTAGGTTTTCTGTCTGTACATTGCCTTTTATTTAGAATTTTACAAGAGATTTGGACCTCAGCTTCCAACACCCAGTGCATCTACAACTGTAGTTTAATGAAGACATCTTAAGCTGGCACTGCTACTGAAAGAAATTGAGCTCTCTTCCCAGTTCTCGGCTCCCATCCCTGCCCTGCCCCACCACTCAGCTCACAGAACTGTTTGGCCATGCAGCAAACCAGACTGGGGATATGATTCATCTGAAGTATGCCTCCCCTGCCCCCATTTTAGTCTAATTCTCAGTCAGATCAGTTCGCTACTCAGGTTCACTGCATGAGCGCAGGAAGAGCTGGCATACAGAAAGGTTGGAGGTGAGAGCTTGAGTGGAGGAAGGCTGAATTGCTGCTTTTGGTGGCAGTTTTAGGCTCTGCATTGTAGTCAAACATATACAAGTACATCCAGTAAAGGATGTAACACAGGATTTCTAAGGAATAGCAAGGCACTGCAGTGGGAGATAGGTGAGATTCAGTTCAGATGACTGCAAGACAATCCTTGCTGAAAGAGAAAACAGTGTGCCTCTGTGTGTGTGTGTGTGTGTGTATGTCTGTGTGTGGTTCTAAATAACCTACTTAGGCAAGATCCCTGATGTTTGTTGGGCGACCTAGCGACAGTCCTTGCTCCAGGATCAGAAACTCACTTCTTTTAACTGCTCTCTTGTGGTCAACTCACTGACAAGAACCCCGGATTTTGGGAAGGGAAGCACATGACTGATAAATAAAGAGCTCTGCCTAAAGCAGCATTACAAAGATTTTCTTTGTATCTAAATCTCATGGATTTAGTGTGCTTTGTCAAGGAATGACAGTTAATTGGAAATTTGCCTGCACAGTTTCTTCTTCAGACCAAGTACTTGGTGTGTGACTTATGCCTTCTCATACAGGTTAATGATAGTTTGGGATATCATGACTAACTGTGATTAGGGAGGTTAGTCTAATAGGTGTCCCGTCCCTTGCAGAATTCTGATCAAATCTTTGCTTTGGTCCCTTCATTAAGCCAATGAACTACTAGTTATTTAGGAATTGTTTTACTGATGTTGAGTTTTTAGCTTCTTTATTCTGTTGGGCTCTTAATTTCTCTGCTTTTTTACTCTGGGAGCATAAGGAGAGGATGTCCACGCTTGACTACTCTTGCCAATGACCTCCCAGGCTCTGGTTTCTGCCAGGAACAAGATTCCTGCTCTGCTCTGGTGTGATGACACTGGTGTGAATGCCTAGATTGTAAGAGCTTCTCGGGGTGCCCTGCATGCAGCCCTTGGGAAGGGTCTTTGCTGCAAGCTCCTGGGTTAGTGGCATGTTCAGTGCTGTGCCTTGCAACATGAAACATGTTGGTTTCAAGGTCAGCTTAGAGGTACACATCACGGCCAGGCCCGTGCCTGCGCTATGGATGCGACCATTGCCTTCCTTTCTGTGTGCCAAGCACTTAATAAGCAAACCTTGCTGAAGCAAATCAGATGCAACTTTTAGTCTGTTCAGTCAGGATTTTTAGCAATGTCTGCTAAAAGGAATGCCTGCCTTCCCCTGGATTTTTGACTTACGCAGTCTCTTCTGCTGTAATTGTTGTAGGATGAAAACTACAATCTATCCTCCATGGTATTGGCCCCAAACTAACTGACTTTATCAAACAAAGTGGTTTCCTCAAAAATCTCTAGTGAAGGAACAACTACAGTTGTGTTAAGAAATTTTAGATGCATGTAATTATTCCATGATGGAGAAACTAATCACTGGATTTAATAGTTCCTTAGCAGCCTGATTTCCAACTTCCGAACACCATTCTGAACTACCATGTCGTAGGAATCTCAGTTAGGCTAACACAGAGGATCAGTTGAATGTCCCTTCAAGTGAACAGATGAATCTGGAGCTGTTAGATATCTCACTTGAGAAACAGTACTTTAAAACTCATTAGAGTCCTGTCAGCTGCCAATTTGCAAAGCGTTTTGAGCTACAGCAGATCATTTTCATCCAATGTGTATATTGAATGCAGCTGCTATATGAATAGCTGCTTTAAAATGATGGCTGCTATAATAGCATGTTTGTCAAAGTAAAAATGGTGCTGATCCTGAAAGGTATTTCTGTTTCACAGCCTTATCTTCTAAGCCTTTTTTAGAGCAAAAGTGAGATTTGAATTGCAGTTCCTGCCTTTAAAGGCTTCTTGAGTGCTACTAGTCCAGCGCAAGTCTGATAAAGAGTTTGAGGAATGTCTGTGATGAGTCAAGTAACCCTTTTTGTCTTGAAGAAATAAAATTGTAGCCACTACCCTGCTATCTGTCTTTACTGGCATGTGAAACTTGGGAGACTGTGATTCCTGCCCCTTGGTGCTCTGTTAATGGGATATGGTAGAAGGACAAAGCAAACCTTAGATACTGAATGCTTCCCCCGCCCACCCCCAAGAGAAACCCACTGAGAGCTCTAAGAGTTCCTTAATGTTTTGTGCTTTTAAGAAACTAGTGTTTACTAGCTTTTTAAAGCAAAAAATTGATGACCTCTAGAGTCATACTCTGAGCTAAAGAAGCCAGCTGACAAGTTACTGAACTTGTGTGCCAGGTGATCAGCCATCCTAGAGTAATCTCCTTTTTCCGCTAAGACTTAACTCTGATTGCTTTAGATTACACAAGGACTTTAACTGTGATGAGCTTAACTGGAAACAGAACAAAGCTGCCCTAACAGTATAAAGGGATTAAATCACTCATCTTAGAACGACTGCTTCAATGAACGATAACGTGGGCACAGGTCACTGGAGAGAGTGGTTTCCAGGGCAGGGAGCCACCAAAGAATGTGGAGTTGTGCAATGAGGAAGGGATGCCAGACTCCCAGCGCATGTGAAGTTCGTGTCTGTACCCGGCGCATTCTCTGCGTAGGAAGTGCTTTGATCCAGGTTACTAACAGAAATGTTTTGAAGATTTGTTGCTGAGGTTTTGTTTGGGTGTGTTTTGGTTTTGACCCCACTGTTCAATGCTGGCAGTTTCTCCCAGCGCTCACTGTCCAAATGGCTGAAATTAAGAATGTGACTCGGAGCCAGCAGTAAAGATTTAAGCCCTTTTTTTGTTGTTGTTTTGTTATTATTTGTTGTGTTAAGATCTCTGACTTAATCCCTGTCGCTAATCTAGTTAAAATGGAATAAATCTCCAGATTTACTGCTGCAGCTGGAGAAAAACTTGACAGTCATGTGGCCAGGAGTGATGCCTCCTTGTGACCATTATACTAAAGAGCTCTTTGTTTCAGGCTCATGTACAGTCAGGAATGGTTCCTTCTCACCCAACTGCCCATGCTCCAATGATGCTAATGACGACACAGCCACCTGGTGGTCCCCAAGCCGCCATCGCTCAAAGTGCACTACAGCCCATTCCAGTCTCGACAACAACACATTTCCCCTATATGACGCACCCTTCAGGTGAGGAGTGTGTGCCCGGGAGACCTGCACCGTAACTGAGCCAGGTCGTAGTAGTGAAAAGAACTGTTAGAAACCAGATGTGGGGAAAAAGGAACAACAAAAAAACAACCTAAAGATGTCCTTGCAGAGTGCTGAAGGCAGACTGCTGCTGCACTTGCATTTTTACATTGCCATCCCAAATGTGAGCCTAGATAAGCGTTATGAGATGTAGCTGAGCAAAGACTTCTCTACTCCAGCTAGAGAGAAGCTAACTCTGCAGACGTTGTGGGATGAGTTCTTCCAGGTTTTGCCATGGTTTTGCCGTGGGGGATGGACTGTCTGTGTAGCCTGTTTATAATGCTCTGAGCTTTTATTAAATGAAAAGGGGTCGGCCGTGAGGATGCGAGTGAAAACGTTGCTTGGGGGTAGAGCTGTTAGACTGAATAAAGTAACAGCTGAAGTCTAACCTTTAATTCAGAATAACATTCTGCAGCTTTACTTTTCTGGGGAAGAGGAGGTGCTGAATGACTTCTTTCTGCTTTAAATTTAACCTTACCTTTAGGTTTCTTTCTTATTCATTTCCAAACAGCCTCTAAACTATTGTAGCGAACTAGTTACCTTGCTCTTGTTTCTTGGGGGATGTGTGAGCAGAACGAAGCTGCTTTCTGAGGGGTTAGGTAAGGAAACGAAACCGTCGGAAGGACATCTTGCTATGCAGGGTTTTGTTTGGTTCTCTAATGTAAGACAAAAAGGAGAGCAAAAAAGAAAGCAAAGGAAAAGAGACAAAGTTGAGCTCGGTACTTGTCCTGTGACCACTGAATAGCAAACTGTTGTGTGGCTTGCCAATTTATTATTTACATTTGAACTTTTTTTTTACAGTACAAGCCCACCACCAACAGCAGTTGTAAGGCTCATCTGGAATAACTGAAAGGCTGGATACCTTTTGTAGGCCAAATACCCTCCTTCTACTGCTTCTGCCAACTGGAAGCACAGAAAACCTAGAATTTCATTTTATTTTGTTTAAAAACAAAACAAAACCAAACCACCACAAAAAAAAAAACAAACACAAAAAGGAAATTGATTTCTTGTAACATCCACTAGGAATGCTAACAGTTCATCTTGCAGTGGGAGAGATTCGGACTGAGTAGAGGCATTTAGGAACTTGTGGGCTATTCCATAATTCCATGCACTGTACCTTGAGTCCTGCAAGTGCCCCAACTCTGCTTGCTGAAAACTGGAAGTTATTTATTTTTTAATGACCCTTCAAAGTTACGAACTCATCAGCTAGCGAAAGAAGTAACAAGAGTGATTCTTGCTGCTATTCTCACTAAAAATCAAGACTCGGAGAGCCCTTTTACTTCTAACTAAACTTGAAACAGGTTCAGTAAAAAAAGAAAAAGAGACAAAAAAAAAACCACAAACCAGAATTCTAATCGTCAAACTGATGAGTTATTATTTATAAATCACGTTTGATGAGAGGATCACTATCGTGAGACAGTGATGTAACTTTTAAGTTAAGAAAACTTTTACTTTGTAGATAATATAAAATAAAAACTTAAAAAAAAATTAAAAAATAAAAAAAGTTTTAAAAACTGACCCGCTCAGCGTTCGTGTCGTGTGTTACCTCTGCTGCAGCTGAACGTTTACCTCCAGCTGAAGGTACCTCACTTTGCAGCTGAAAGTTACCTCCAGCTTCCCATCCCCAAGGGAGCGAGAGCTTCATGTAGAATCATAGACTCATAGAATAGTCAGGGTTGGAAAGGACCTTAAGATCATCCAGTTCCAACCCCCCTGCCATGGGCAGGAACTAAACCATGCCACCCAAGGCTCTGTCCAACCTGGCCTTGGACACTGCCAGCGATGGAGCATTCACAACTTCCCTGGGCAACCCATTCCAGTGCCTCACCACCCTCACAGAAAAGAATTTCTTCCTCATATCCAATCTAAACTTCCCCCGTTCCAGTTTGAACCCATTACCCCTTGTCCTCTCACTACAGTCCCTAATGAAGAGTCCCTCCCCAGCATCCCTATAGGCCCCCTTCAGATACTGGAAGGCTGCTATGAGGTCTCCACGCAGCCTTCTCTTCTCCAGACTGAAGAGCCCCAACTTTCTCATCCTATCTCCATACGGGAGGTGCTCCAGTCCCCTGATCATCCTTGTGGCCCTCTGGACTTGTGTAGCATCAGGTAAGCTTGGCTGGGGGTTTCTATTGTGTGTATCCCCCACCATGACACCATATCCCTTGTATTTGATTTGCAGGGTGATGGCAGGAACAAGGGGAAGGTTTTGAGGTTCTGTGCAGGTTTCTTGCACTGGGATGGAGTCCCTAATGCCTCAGCCCTACACTGAAGATGTCAGAGCTGGGGCTTGAGGCTTAAGATGATAAAGCTACACAGGTCAGAGGTCAGTGTTGCTGCTGGAGAAGGGAAGGAAGAAATCAGGGTAAGCATTCCGTAGCAAAATGGCTGGTAAAGGTGGGGGAAAGGATTGGAGAAAGGAGCTGACTACCACCTCCTTCAGAACTGCCCAGAGTAATTACAGCTGCTTATAAAGCGCTGTGGTCTTTCTCACTGGTGTGTGCAGTTCCATCCTATGATGGAATAATTAACCAAAGGATAACAATTCCAGCTTGATTTGTGTTGGAAGGGACCTTATGATCACCCAGTTCCAACCCCCGCCACGGGCAGGGACATCTTCCACTGGAGCAGGGTGCTCCAAGCCCCTGTGTCCAACCTGGCCTTGAGCACTGCCAGGGATGGGGCAGCCACAGCTCCTCTGGGCACCCTGTGCCAGCGCCTCAGCACCCTCACAGGGAAGAGCTTCTGCCTAAGAACTCATCTCAGTCTCCCCTCTGGCAGGTTAAAGCCATTCCCCTTGGCCTGTCCCTACAGGCCCTTGTCCAAAGCCCCTCTCCAGGTTTCCTGGAGCCCCTTTAGGCACTGGAGATGATGCTGGTTAAACTGGATAATGATACAGCTGCACTTCAGAGGCAGGATGCATGAACTGCACAAGCTATCATGGTCAGCAGTTAACAGCACGATGTGGCTTGGTGAAAAACATGCAGGGGAATACTATAGACACTGCTGCCTCCTTAGGCCTTCCGTGTCAGCAGTGCCGTGAGATGGAATGAATTAATGTTCAGGTGGGCAGCAGGGGGCATGAGACCTTCACAGACTTGAATGAGGCTTCTGAGGAGGAGCAGCTCCCTCTCGCAGGCTGCCTCTTGCTTTTCATATCTAAGGGAGAGTTCTTGTCCTTCAGCATCCTGTTAAAATCCAGGCACCTCGAGAGACTTGGGCTAAAAAGGGAGAACCAAAGTTCTAAAAACAGTTTATTAAGAGCGGATTTCTTTATATTACGGTAAAATTGCATTATTCAAGAATAAGTTACTTGTACAGTACATACAGAGACAATATATAGAAAAACCTACTATACAAGAAGAACTCTTCTGTGCAGGTGAGAAGTAGAGCTTTCAGATCAATGCACTTGTCACCCAACAAACTGTTAGCTTGTCATGCTGCTAAAGGCTGAGATAGAGGACGTGCAGTGGCCTCCCCACTTCTGGTGGTTGCTGGTGGAGGTTGGGTCTGTTCAGATTGAACAAGCTTTAAGGTTTGGAATAGTTAGTCAAGACTTCAAGGGGTTTACGTGCTTGTTAGAGTAAAACTGCATCGGTTGGATGACAGCAGTGATGTGGGGTCCAGAGAGTAAGAAATGAGAAGCTTTGGCCTCACCCTGGACCTCTTCTTAGAAGCTTTGCCCCAGTACAGTCTGAATGTAAAGGTGATTGGTGAGGCAATGGTGGTGCCAGTGGTGGGTAACCTGCTCCTGTGCGGGTCCTTGGCGATGGGATGAGGGACAGAGGGATGGAGAGATCAAATAATGCTTTGTCTCACAAACTTCTTGAGGACCTGTCACTCATTAGGACCCACAAAAGCCACTGACTGGGATGTGGCTAGCACACTGATCTGCTGGCAAACTGCAAGTGGTTCCGAAGTTAAGGTGGGATGTTCTGGCTGGACCCAAGTCTTGTGTTACGTGCTAAGCCAGGTCCCTCCTGTCACGGGGCAAAGGCACTGCCTGATTCGCATCTTTATCACCAAATACAACTGTCCTGAGGTCCCGTCCTCACAGCTCTCTCCTTGGGGATGCTGCCAGCGTGGCCGTCGGGTGAGGGCTCAGCCAAAGGCGCCTGGAGTCACTGCTGGTTGGGTCATGGCTTTGTTATGCTGGGTCCACACTCGCGTTGTACGTGCCCATCCCAGGGCCAAGGCATAAGCTGGTGGTCACATCCGGCTTTAATCCAGCTCTAGGAAACGTTCCTTGTCCTCCATGGGAGACCAGGAAGTGGCCGTGCCTGCAGCACACAGTCGTGCAGGGGCTCTTCCCTTGGCTTCCCCTCTTGAATTCAATGCTGATACTTCATAAGTGCCAATAAAAGCCCATGTGGGCCAGGGAACTAAACCTGCCAAGTCCATGGCTTTTCCCAAGTTCCTAGAAAGACATAAAAATTCCTTCAAGTTGCTTCCATTCCATGGAATGGAATGGCTTAATGCTCTCTGCCCTCTGCTCATGAAGAGGATGGATTAACGTAGCCAAGGGTGCTGGCCGGAGCAGAAGTAGGGCTGCCCATGGGGCAGAACCTGGGTCACAGGCCAGATGCTTTCTAGGAGAAATGGGATTTCAAACTCCTCCAGGAGCTGGGGAAATAGCCCCCAAAATCCCCTTGGATCCCGGTGCAGCTGGGATCTGCCTGCCGCGGGTCTGACCTGTGCCAGAGCAGAGGTCTGTGGTGGGGAGACAGTGGAGCGGGGTGGCTGGATGGCCTTTGGCTACCTCACTGGGGAGGTCCGAGATGGAAATAACTCTATTGAATCACCAGGGCACCCTTCCCATTGCTCACTAGTGTGGAGAACAGGCATGCACATCCACTGGAGTTTGTGGGATGTGGCTGACGGGGTGATAATGAACCATGAACCCAACGTGCATTTTGCTCATCAATTTCCACTGGAACTACAGAGAACCCCCTTGCAATCAAACTGCAGGTTAAAAATGCCTCATGCAAGTGCATGTTCAGTTGTTGGCACTGGAACAATAACCCCCGGCGTGCCAAAACAACCCATCCCAGCAGCAGCAGCATCTGATTTCTCTTGGCAAGCGCTGTGCCGGCTGTGAATAGCATTCCCTTTTCCCAGCCCGCTCTTCCTTGCAGATGCTCTGAGCAGAGGGTGATTGGGGTGAGACCACCTCATCTATTGGGGAAAGACCCCCTTTGAATGCAGCTGCATGAAGGGCAGCTCTCTGACCTCAGCGAGATGGAGCATCTGCAAGTGTTATCCCAGTGCATGCTCCGGGATCCATGCACCAAGCATGGAAAGGAGCTGATGACTTCCTCTCCATCCCTGGATACGCAAGACCCAGGGGGGTTCTTTATGTGCAGTGCAGGGAGCTGACTTCCCTGGCACAAACCAGCCCTGGCTCTATGCTCCTGTCGCCTTTGTGCTGGTGCAGGGAGGGGAACGGGATGCGGATACGGCTGAGGAGCTCCAGCTGAGGACAGGGCTGGCTTTGTTCCTTGGGCAGCTCTGCGGGTTTGGCAGCGCTGGAGCTGCAATTGGCTCTTCGTGCTCTGGTTTCGACTGAGAGCCAGTGAGGGCTGCGCCGCTCTGCACCAGAGTACAGGATTCATGGCACCCACTTCTGAGTTGTTTTAAACAGAGAAAGACTTTGCCTGCTCTAAATGCACGAAGACAACTGGGAAAGAGCTGGGGAAGCACAAAGTGCAAACCCTGTGTGTTTCCTGCAGTTGATGGTACCCCATTCCTCCCAGCCCTCAGCCTTCGATTACTACTGAGGGAACCAGATTGACTCTGCCCCATCCCGCCTCCTGCCTGCACCAGCTCTGCCCTTCCCAGCCCAGCACAACATCGCTGGGATCGTGCCCTTCAGCTCCTGGCCTTGAGCAGAGCTCAGCTCCTTGGGCTTTGCCACCCAACCAGGCTTAACAGCAAAGCCCTGCCTGGAGGCTGGGTCTCTGCAGGGCCCCCTAAACTCAGCCGCTGGAAGCTTTTCCTTGTTTCCTTGCTTTCAAATGACTCCCAGAGTGTGGATGCTCCCATGGGATCCTGCTTCTGTGGCCAAGCCAAGGAAGGTAAAAATAAAGAGGCTTTCCTGTGAGGCAATTTGGAGGCAATTTTTGCATCCGAAATCCCAGGGAGCCCTGAGAAATCTGGAAGTTGAAACATCCCCTCCCGCGTGTTGCAACAACTCCAGCCCTTCCTCATTCTTAATATAACAGCAGCTTCCAAGCAGCGGTTCCTCTCTTGGCACGGCACTGGCAGGTAAAGCCTGGAGGAGCAGTGGAGGATGGGACATGGCCACGCTCCCGCTTTCGGTGATGCTCTCCTGTGCTGGTGCCTTCATCAGCAATAGGGCACATGAAGCCCTGGGGATTAACACATGGTGGTTCCAATTGGAGTTACGGCAGCGCCTGTGTCTTGCTTGGTTTGCAACCTGTGCAAGCAAACAGAGCTCTTCTGCTATCAGGGGCTGCCTGGGAGATGCTCTTCCTCCACACAGGGAAGTGCGCACCATAGGGACCCCCCCTCGCCTGCAAGAGGCCATTGCATAGCTTTAAATACCACCAAATCTTGGTTGTACTGTGATTTAAGGGGGAAATAAAAGGCAAAGAGAGCACAGCGAGTGCTGGAGAGGTACAAAATGTTTTGGGGAAAAACTCACTTTAGATTTGTGCCTGAAATGGTTCTATCATGGGGATAAAATGCCTCAAACACTGGGATAAAACACCTCCATCACTGGGATAGACACCTCTATCACCAGGATAAAACACCTCCATCACTGGGATAGACACCTCTATCACTGGGATAGACACCTCTATCACCGGGATAAAACACCTCCATCACTGGGATAGACACCTCTATCACTGGGATAGACACCTCTATCACCGGGATAAAACACCTCCATCACCGGGATAGACACCTCTATCACCGGGACAAAACACTGCCATCACTGGGATAGACACCTCTATCACTGGGATAGACACCTCTATCACCGGGATAAAACACCTCCATCATTGGGATAAAACACCTCCATCACTGGGATAGACACCTCTATCACCGGGATAAAACACCTCCATCATTGGGATAAAACACCTCCATCACTGGGATAGACACCTCTATCACCGGGATAAAACACCTCCATCATTGGGAGGAGCTGTTTGCTGTCAGCCTCTGCATCAGTTCTCACCTAGTGACATTAGTAATGATGGAGCAGTTAGTGTTCATGTCTCAATGAGCAAGGCTGATGGTGTAAGCGTTCCTCTGGCTGCTGCAGGGAGTCACTGCAGCTGCTCCGGGTTAGAAAGAAGGCTGAGAAAAGCCAGGTTTTTGCCTTATCTAAAATCAAGCCCTAACTCTGATCGTGACCGTCACCTTCACCCGATGCAGGAGCTCAGCTCTGGCAGGCTGGGCTTTGCCGGGGGCTTTGGCAGTAGCACGTGCTGGGGCAGGAGGAGGGGGCTCACCTTGGCCAGAGCAGCAACTGGGGATGAATTATAACCCACTTCTCTTCTTTCCCTCTTTTTCCTTTGCCATAAACCAATTAAATGGGTGCAACTCAAGACCCCGGGTGGGATACTGAGACCGATGGAGCGATGCCCGGCACGCGGGGACTCAGGCACAAGAGGCGTGTGTAAACAGTGACAAAGAAAGCTTTGATTATAACAACCAGAAAATACAACTAAGAGGCCCTTTAACAGGCCGAAGAGAGGGAGCACACCCGTACCGGAGTGAAAATTACCCCCTTCCTTGCAAAAATACAATAATCATCCCTAACCAGAAGGAAGAAACGTGGCACATTCTGTCCCTCGATGGGATACCCAGAAGGTCTCTGGAATTTCTCCACCCGAAAGTGCATCCCTGTGCGCAGCAGCCCCCGTCAGAGCGGTGTGTACTGGTTGTCAATGGCACGGACATGGCCCCGGCCTGGTGCCTCCACCTCGTAGTCCGAATCGCGGGGCCGGGGGCCGGGGGCTGTCCTGCTGGGGCGCAGGCTCTGCGCCAGCTCCGACGGCGGTGGCACCACATGGAAGATCTGTTCCGATGGGGGGGCCGGGGGGAGCTCGTCGGGGCTGTGAGGACAGGAGGAGCTGGTGGGAGTGAGGCTGAAGTCACGGCTCCAGCTGGGAATGGGCAGCGGGAGAGGGACCGTGGTGCTGGAGCCAGGAGCTGCGGGTGAAGGGGAGAGACGGGCAGTCAATGGGATGCTCCTGCCCTGTTGCTCCTGGGTAGCGGGTGGGGTGCTGGATGCATCCTGTGCACACACACCCCCCACATCTGCAGTGGTTTGGGGCAGCTTCTCCTTTCTCAAAAGAGGAAGGTGGGAGCTCGGGAGTCACCTTTTGTGCTGCTTCCCCGATGCTTCCGCTTCCCCCCTGGTCCCATGTGCGGTTGCCCAGCTCCAGGGCATCAGCATCCACCCCAACGACCCTCCCGATGGGACATTCCTGCACTCCATAGAATCATAGGATGGTTTGGGCTGGAAGGGACCTTAAGATCATCCGGTTCCAGCCCTGTGCCACGGGCAGGGACACCTTCCACTAGAGCAGGTTGCTCCAAGCCCCTGTGTCCAACCTGGCCTTGAATGCTGCCAGGGATGGGGCATTTACCACCTCTTTGGACAACGCGTTCCAGCGCCTCAGCGCCCTCACGGTAAAGAGTTTCATCCTTGTATCTAACCTGAACTTCCCCTGTTTCAGTTTGAAGCCATCACCCCTTGTCCTGTTGCTAGAGTCCCTGATGAAGAGCCCCCCTCCGGCACCCCATGGAACGTCCCCATCCCTCCATCCCCATGTACCCTGTGGCTGGGGCAGGACGACGACGTAGCTGGACAGCCGGACGTCGCAGGCTGTCCCGCACTCCAGCGGGATGGGGTAGCGATGGAAGTGGTGCAGCATCTCCAAGATGGAGGAGAAGCGGAGGTGTTGGACGCGGCACTGGCCCCGCTCCGTCAGCGCCAGCCGCAGGTGCTGCGGGGAGAAACACAGACCTATTACCCTTCCGCCAGCTCTATTGCTGGAGGAGATGATGGGGGACACAAGGATATTTGGGGTGAAGGGGGACAAACAGCCTTAACATGATGTGCTGCATCCCCAGTGCCTACATCACTGCATGGATTTTTCCTCCCAGGAATGGGTATGGGTTCACCAGCCCCCTGCAAGCATCAGGGCAGGGACCACACGGGAAGAGCATCTCCATGGGGTGGGATGATGGGACATGGACCACGCTGTGGTGGGGATGCTCCCCAACGGGCTCCTGCAAGATTCCCACCCCCATCCCATCCCCTCTCCCACCTGTACCTTTGCTCTGCCCTGGAAGTTGAAGGTGAGCACGTACTCGCCGCGGCGCGTCTCGCTCTGCCGCACCAGGAAGACGCCGTGTCCCTCCAGCCCCCCCACCTGCACCAGGTGAGCCGCCTTCACGCGGGAGATGGGCCCATGGAACCAGGGGCAGGAGGAGAGGAACTGCTCCATCTTCGGCCCCGCCGCCTCCCCCGGGGCCCCCGGCGTTGCCCCTGCTAGGGCATAGGGATGAGTGCCCCTGGGAAGCGGGGACCCCCTGCCCATCACCCCCATCTGCCTCCCCTCTGCATATGGGGATGCTCCATCAGCCCGGCCAGCCATGGCGGGATGGGGAGACCCCCCCCGGCAAGGGATGCCCCATCCGCAGGGTGTCCGCGCTGCTCACCTTGGCCCTGGGTGTCCGTGCTGGTGGTGGGGCTGGCGGCTGCGGGATTGGGGTGCCAGCATGCCAGCAGCTCGGGGTCACCCACATCAGACCTGCCGGGATGGGAGAAGCCAGGCTGAGCGCTGGGGGACACAGAAGGGTCGTCCCTATCCCCAGGCTTGGGGACCTCTATCGGGTGCTTACCCCCTCCGCGCACATTCCCGGATCTCGGCCGTCCAGGAGCTGAGCTGCTGCTCGTCCCCCGCCTCAAACAGGACGTCGGTGGCATTGGTGACCTGGGGGACATCAGAGAGGGAGATGAGAGGGGGCTTCAGAAAGAGAGAGACATGTGGAGACCTCAGAGCAGCTTCCAGCATCTGAAGGGGGCTTCAAGGATGCTGCAGAGGGACTGACTCTTCATCAGGGACTGCAGTGATAGGACAAGAAGTGATGGGTTCAAACTTAGAGGAAGTTCAGGTGAGCTCTTGGGAAGAAGCTCTTCCCTGTGAGGGTGCTGAGGCGCTGGCACAGGGTGCCCAGAGAAGCTGTGGCTGCCCCATCCCTGCAGTGCTCAAGGCCAGGTTGGACACAGGGGCTTGGAGCACCCTGCTCCAGTGGAAGGTGTCCCTGCCCGTGGCAGGGGGTTGGAACTGAATGAGCTTTAAGGTCCCTTCCAACACAAACCATTCCATGATTCCATATTCAGATCCCTCCTGCCCATGCTGGGCACCAGCCCTGACCCCAGCGCGTGCAGAGCATCCCCCATGCACTCTTCCCCAGTCCAAGGCTGGGAAGAGGAACTGAAATTTGGCACAGGAGCTTTCGGCAGCCACATGAGCTCCGGAGGGTGGGAAAAGCCTCAGGGTCGGGTGTGCACCCCTCAGCCGGTCCTTACCTTGAGGACGAAGGTGTGCAGGTTATCGGGCATCTCGAGGCGCGTGCACCTCCGCACCTCCTGCACGGCGGAGCAGGCGGCCTGCAGCTTTGGCTTGGAGCCCTAGGGAGGGTAACACGATGGATGAGCTGAGCCCCAGCACATGGAACCAGCACCAAACATCCCACTGCATTGCTGGGACAGGGCTGAGCCTGCCAGGAGCCACCTGAGGCACAGCAGACAGCAAGGAAATACCCGGCTCTGCTGGGTAAAAACCTCACCAGCAAGGAAATACCCCTTGCGGCATGGAAATACCCCACATGGCACTGCTGGGACACTCTGCCCAGAGTGGGACCCATCCTGGTACCAGCAGCAAAGGGACGGGTGGAGGAGAGGAGGGAGAAGGGGGTTCCAGCATGGCAGCGTGGTTCAGGGAGACTGAACGTACCCACGATGGGGAAACTGGGGTGCAAGCAGGGAGCCCCTGCAGATGGGTGCAGGGGTCAGCGGCTGCTGACACAGGCACATGACAAAGTGCTGAGCAGATGCTTCCACAGAGGTTAATAATACCCATCCCGGCAGCTTTCGGTTCCTCTCCTGCCCAGCACATTCCATGTGCCAGCAAGAGGCTGCGGCACGTGGCACCCGCCAGCCACCGCTGGGATCAGGGTGTATCCGGGGTGCCAGGGACCATCCTGAGTGCCAAGGCCCCTGGGGGACCCCTGCGTCCCAACCTCTCCATGCTCATCCCTGTGGCCGGACCCAAGCCACATGTAAAGGGGCTGGAGCTCTGTGGATGGACAAAAGGATGGGGTACGATATTATCTGGCCTGGAGAAGAGAAGGATCCAGGGAAGACCTTAGAGCAGCTCCAGTGCCTAACAGGGCTACAAGAAACCTGGAGAGGGGCTTTGGACAAGGGCCTGTAGGGACAGGCCAAGGGGAATGGCTTTAACTGCCAGAGGGGAGACTGAGATGAGCTCTTAGGGAGAAGCTCTTCCCTGTGAGGGTGCTGAGGCGCTGGCACAGGGTGCCCAGAGAAGCTGTGGCTGCCCCATCCCTGGCAGTGCTCAAGGCCAGGTTGGACACAGGGGCTTGGAGCACCCTGCTCCAGTGGAAGGTGTCCCTGGATGAGCTTTACGGTCCCTTCCAGCCCCCACCAGTCGGGATGCTATGAGGATGCCAGGCTGCCCGACAGCATTTGCCAACCAAAGTGCCCAAATCCTGCCCCAAGCTTGTGATCCTCACAGCAAACCCAACCCACCACATCCCCAACCACCTGCACAACACCAAGGGGGGTCCCCAGCAGTGACCCAGCACTCAAACACCCAACCAAACCATATTTAGTTGCTTTCTTTTCCTCCATCCCCCATCCCTCCTCCCTCCCTCCACACTCTCAACTGAGGACTCAGTGTACTTTGGGGCCGGAAACGCAGCACGAGAAGGATCAGCCCTTATCAGCACTGAAAAGAAAGTTCTTAGAAGTCGCTCATGCACCGGGGTTGGTGCCACCGCAGCAGCTCACGGCATCCTCAGCCCCATTGGCGACAGTGATTGCAGCTGCAATCACTGTCGCCAATGGGGCTGAGGATGCCGTGAGCTGCTGCGGTGGCACCAATACTTAATCCCAAAGACCTTCATTTTCCTGCCATCCTTGGATAATGGCAGTGCCCTGTGCAAACTCCAGCAGGGAGAAAGCAAAGGGGTTGCCCATCCTGGCTGCTTCCCCACCCTTGGGTTGTGACACTCAGCACGTCCCCAGGCTTGCCGGCGCAGCAGGGTTTTATTGGCACGCATCCCGCTGGGATCGGCTTCCTGCTTTCCTAGGTAAAGGCAGAATTTCCAGGAAAAGGGAGTTCGGAGAAGCCCCCCGCATCCCTCCCCGGGGATGGTGCAGACGGGGAGCGTGAAGGGAGAAGGAAATGATGCAGCAGAGAGATATGGCACCCGAAAAAGCAGTCTGGCTTCGGAGAAGTGCCTACCGCAGGCACGGTGTGCCCGCCCCCAGCGCCACACGATGCCCGGCTCTGCCGGTACCCAGAAAGGGATTTCTTGGTAAGCAAAACTGCACACTCAACACACCGCGTGTTCACCCAGCACCCACGGGCTGCTGCTCAGCAAGAAAGGTGCCACGGCAGCAACCATGGGGCTGGGTGCTCCTGGCTGCCAGCTTGGGATGCTCAGGAAGGGATGCTCATGATGCGGCCCCAGCTCAGCCCCCATCCCCACGAGCATCATAGAATCATGGAATGGTTTGGATTTGGTTAAGATCACCCTGTTCCAAACCTCTGCCATAGGCAGGGACACCTCACACTAAAACAGGTTGTTCCAAGCGATGTCCAACCTAGCCTTCAACACGGACAGGGATGGAGCATTTGAAACTTCCTTGTGCAGCCTGTTCCAGCCCCTCACCACCCTCACAGTAAGGAATTTCTCCCTTATATCCAACCTAAATCTCCCCTGGTTAAGTTCAAACCCCTTCCTCCCTATCACTACAAAAAAACCCAGCACAAAGTTGAGCACCCCTAAAATCACTCAGGGACATGACACCCCATGAAGCACCCCAGAACACAGCCGCACCATGGCAACGCTGCACAGTCCTGGTCCTGACTCCTGGCACACAGACTGAGCCATCCCGGGGTGCGACACTGGCGATCTCCAGCTCACAGGGCACCAGATCCTGCTGCTCCTCTTCCCTGCAGGGCTGACAGCAGCCAGGCAATGCTGGGGACATTGAGCCACCGATGGCGACAATGATCGCATCGGCCGGGGATGAAGGAGCTCTTGGCATCTCCTTAACCACAGTGTTGAGAGCGGATCTGCTGCCCCCAGGATCTGTATCTTTGTTCTTAGCAGGGAATACTTCCAGACTTCAAAATCGGGAAGCCTCATCCAGGCCAGCACCATCCCCAGTGCCAGGGAACATAGGGAAAACCGGAAGACAGATGAAAACACCCCCAGAATGAAACTCCCTCCTGCTCCCCACCCGGAGCATCCTCCTGGGGAAGGACACCCCACTGCACCCCTGTCACAGGGAGCACCAGCACAGCACAAGGAATGCCGGCACAGCCCCATGCACCGGGCATCGTGCCCAGGTTAAAGCGGGGTTTGCCGGCTCCTGATGACTATAGGAAGGATCCAGCACCGGGAGCGTGAGCTGAAGGTCAGCCCAAGGTCACAGCTGCGCTGGGGCGTTGCAGGCGCAGAGGAGCGCTGCGCTTCCGCTCTCAGCGCAGCTCCTGCCCCACCGCGCTCACCGGTACCTGCGCTGCCACCAGAGCCAGGGGCACCGCGCTCCGGCGTCGCCCTCCCTCCGCAGCCTCTTCCCACTCGCCTTTTCCTGCCCCCCATGTGGGAAACCTGCGGAGCACCGCGGGTCCCTCCGCACCCCTCCAAGGATGTGTTGGATTTATGCTTTCTTTCGGGAAGCGAAACTCCCTCCAGCCCACTCCCATGCGCTGGGAAAGCTCGTGCCATGATGCCCTGAGCCGCTGCTGTGAGCAGCATGGCCTGGATGCTGCACAGGGGACTCTGCAGATGCGGGACAAGGTTCTTCGCTCGGTGCAGAGGAAGGCAGGCAGCTTTCCAAGAATGAGAGTGAAATCACACTGCCACAGTGCCCACATCCGGGAGGGCCGCAGCCCAGGTCTGAGAGCAGCACCTCCGGGTCTGACCAGCACCAGCAGGGTGCTGGCACCCACCACCCAGCCAACCGCTGCCAGGTCCCCAAAATGCTGCCACCACCCATAATGCTGGTTTGCACAGGAGGGAGCTGGAGCCATCCACGCTTCCCAGGGGATCTGGACAGTGCCCCGTCCCCTGCTGGCAAAGGCGGTGGTGGCACAGGGATGAGAGTGGTGGCACAGCAATGACAGTGGTGGCAGGGGATGACGGTGGTGGTGCAGCGGTGATGGTACTGGCATGGTGATGGATGATGGGAAGAACCCATGGCAATGACTGTGGTGGCACAGTGACGAGGGTGGTGGCACAGTGATGACGACAGTGGCACAGTGATGACAGTGGTGGTGAGGGGAATGGCATGGGGATGATGGTGGTGGCAGTGCAATGACAGTAGTGGCACGGTGGTGAATGACAACAGCAGTGGCACAGTGATGGTGGCAGTGGCACAGTGATGATGACAACGGCACAGCCCTGTGCAGAGAAGAGGACAAATCCTTTGAGAGCGGCGGGCGCTGGTGCTGGCCCCTCCACATGTGGGGATTTCCCTGCACTGCTCTTTCGCTTCCACTCTGAGTCACACCACGGGATGTGCCACAAGCCCTCGGGCAAGGACCCTGATGGATACAGGTGAGATCCGTCACTCCTTGCAAATCCCAGAGCCCACCAAGCACCCCTTACACAAGGCATAAACCTCAGCCGGAGCTGCAGCATGCCTGGTGCACAGACAGACGGATGGATGGAAGGCCACCGAGATCCACAGCACTGCGAGCATCGGATTGTGCTGGTGTCAAACCACATCCTGCACCCACAGGCCCCAGGGAGTTCTGTGAAGTTTCCCAGGACACAGCCTTGTCCCAGGGGAATGCCGGGTGAACTGGAGGGGAAACACATCCATCGCTCCGGTGCAGCGCAGCAGCAGGGTCCTGCTGGGGGCACCACGGGTTGTGCTGGAGGGTACAAGGTGTTTGCTGCATCAGTGATCATCCTTGCGGGGTTCCACTGTGGTAATCCCAGTGCTCATCCTTGGGAATTTTGCAGGGCACATAATCCTGGTGTTCGGCCTTGGGGGGTTTCCCCATGGTTAAACCCAACGCTCATCCTTGAAGACTTTACACCATAGATGATCCCAGCATGCGTCCTTGGGCATGGTGTTTGCACCATGGCAAATCCCAGTGTTCATCCTCAGGGATTTCCACCACTGCTCATCCCCATGTTGAGCCTCGCAGCATTTATCCTCCAGTAATCCCAGTACTCCATGGGGTCCTCCGTTCCAAGCGCTGGGGACAGGGCCTGGGATACCATTGATTCAGGCCATTTCCCTAACAGCCCCAGCCTCTCATGTTCCTCCTGCACCCCAAATCCACTGCAGGGCCCCCCAGAGCTCAGCTCAGCCCCTTAAAGCTCTTGGGGAGGACTCCAGGGTGGCACATTCCTACCCCACCGCCTTCATAAACCTGTTCACTCTGAAACCTACTGACAGCAGCAGTGAGCACCGTCATGGGGCTGTGTTCTGGGCTTGCGGAAGATGGAGGTAGGAGGTTTTCTGCCTCTGTTAAGCAGAGAAACACAAGAGGTGATCCCAGACCCCAGCCATTACTCCCCCAAACCCTCTCCTCCGTACATCCGAAACCCCAGCGCATCCTCAACCCACCAACACCAGAGGCATAAAAGAGTTTCCAAGACACCCCATCCCCGAGCATCCCCACAGCCCACGGCAGGGACAGAGCCATCCCCAAGGGGACCAGGCTCAGCAGTGACAAGAGGCACCGTTGTGCAAGCCTGAAGCGCTGGCTCGGGGGTGGCCAGGGCACAAAGCACCTTCTGTTCCCATCCTGAGCGGCTGCCGAGCAGGAAAACACAGCCCAGACCCCATCAATCCTGATGGAAATAAACCTGGAACACTGCAAAACACATCCCAAGAGCCACTGGGTAAATCCATACCCATGGGGAGGGATTTGGAGGTTCCATATAGAAACCCCCACCCCATCCTCGGGGCTGATGGCCCTGCTTTGTGCATTGATAAACATGCACTGAGAGACACAGGCAACCATGCGAATGAGTCAACATTCCCTCTCCAAAACCTTTCAAACCACCCCAAAACCAGAGAGCCCAGCGGCTCGCATTCACAGCAGGGTTTGGGAAGACGAGGGCTATAAACAGGATCTGTAAACAGGCAGCATTTGCCAGCCCCTTTCATTTGTGTCTTATTTTAAGCCAAGCTCGCTTCCAGCGTGGGCTGCTTTAATAATTTCCTGGAATAAACAAGAAGCATGGAAAGTCAACAAGGTGCCTACATACGAGCAGAGCCGGCTGCAGCCGGGGACTGAGTCACCCCCAAAACCCAGCTCCAGAGGGCTGGGAAACAGGGGGTATCCAGCATGGACCCCACAGCATCCCCAGGATGCGCCTGGATCCCCCCAAGGTTTTACACTACCCAAGGGTTTTGTATCACCCAGAGGGACATTGCCCTGCACAGTCCCAGCCTTTCATGTGCCTCCTGCATCCCACATCCACTTCAGGGCCCCCCAAGCTCAGCTCAGCCTCTTGAAGCTCACTGGGGAGGACCCTAGGGTGGCATGTTCCCACCTCGTTGCCTGTGTGAGGAGCCTGTTCACTCTGAAACCTACTGACAGCAGCAGCGAGCACCGTCACGGGGCACCCCCTTGCTCTGCCCAAACGAATGAAGTAGATCTTGCCCCAAATGCTTCATTTTTAACACCATCTCAAGGCAAGACTGAGCATCACAATATCCGTCAGGCATTGGTTGGAGCCGGGACCAGTGGGGAGAAGCAGGGAACCCTTCCAGACCCTGTGCAGCCTCTCACCAGTATTTACCTTTGAGATAAGCAGCGCTCAGCCTCGAACCACCCAGAAACAACCACATCCTGGGCCGTGAAAAGCACGAGAAAAAAGGTAAAAAGAGACAACCACCCAAAAAAACACCACCGGGCATCTCACACTGGGTGCCAGGGCTGAGCGGGCCCCAGCACCCACCAGCACCCTGCATCCCCCAGCTGCGGGAGCCTTGGGTACAGTCCCTGAGCACTTTCCCAGTCCCTTTCCTTGTGATTCTTTTAATATCTCCAAGTTTTGCTCACATAAAACACCAATTTTTGGCTTTAAACAAAAAGAAAGTAGATTTAGACTAGATACAAGGCAGGAATTTTTTACAATGAGGGGGATGAGGCACTGGAATAGGTTGCCCAGAGAGGTGGTGGATGCCCCATCCCCTGTAAACACTCAAGGTCAGGTTATACAGAGCCTGAACTAATTGAAGATGGCCCTGCTCATGGTAGGGGGTTGGAGGTGGATGAGCTTTAAGGCCCTTTCCAACCCAAACCATTCTACGATTCAGTGACCCTCAGCTTGCCCATGGTGCTCTCCTACCTGAGCAGCTCTGCAGCGTCCCTGCGAGATAGCCCTGACCATGAGCACCCATGCGCTGGCAGGCAACAAAGCATCACTGCCATAAGCATGGGGGTCGCAGCAGTGGGATAAGCACCCCACCAGCAACAGCAGGGTGGACTTTAAAGGATGGGGTTACAATGAAAGGAAACCCCCTGAGCCCCTCTCCTCCAAAACCCAACAACCCCAACACAGGGCGAAGCAGCAGGTTGGGGCTGCTCCATCCTGCACCCATCCCCTCACAACCCAACCAAGCCCCATCCCAGCAACACGGTTTCCAAAATAAGAAACTCTGCTCTTCAGCAATTAGCACCAGGGCTGTGGTTAAGCTGCTAAAAGTGTTTTTTCCGTGCATGACCAAGGATGGAAAAAGTTGTGGTTAATAAATGACAAATAACCTTTTGTCTCATCGCGCTCCCACCCTGCGATACCCAAAATGAAAAAATAGAGGGGGGGGGGGATAAATATAGAGCAACTCATCACCAAAATCTCACCAAAGCAGCTGAAAGGATGCCCCAGCCCTTTGCCTTCGAAGAACAGCGAGCAGCACAGCACCGAAAGCAAAGATGGGGATGTGCTGCTCACCCTGCTCCGCAGTGAAAGTCTGCGGTGGGTTTCGGTGCAGCTCCAGGCACTTTTGGGTGATGTTTTGCCTTTCCCAAGGGAATCACAGTACAACCAAATCCCTCCAGCTCTTACCCCATGGCAGGTTTCTTGGTTTCAGCCCTGGGGATGCCAGGAGAAGGATGCGGTCCCTTCGGGATGCAACCCAAGGCGATGCCAGGAGAGGGATGCAGCTCTCTGGCCACCCACTGTCCAGCCACCAAGGGATGATGCAACAGGGTTGCTCTTGGATAGAGGATCAAGGCAGCAAATCCCAGCCTGGGATCAACATTTTTATGACAACAAAGACAGAAACTAAGATGCCGTGCAGCCGGCTCGCCCCGAGGCAAACCATGGGGACAAGGGTAGGAGCACATGTGGTCCAGTCTGCTCCAGCTCACAGGATGGAGGACACCAAATGGGATCCAGATTGACACAAACATGCTCTTCCCTGGGCTAGGGCAATGACGGGACACTGAGATGCTCCCCATCACCACAAACCCTTTCTCATGGGGCACCCATTGCCTTCAGGCAGTGGGTGCCCTGCTCATGGCGGCCTTGGGAAGAAAAGACCATTTTGCACTGGTTGTTTTTGCAGGAATAGAGGAATGAAGGAGCTCATGGTGCTGCAGCAGTACCAGCGCATTTGTGCACCAAACTGGGCACATCCAGTTTTTAAGCATCATTGTAGGTCACTAGTAAGAGGAAACATGTTTTGGATTTGAAGCAAAGTGCTGTGCTGCGAAAGACAGGGATTGCTCAAATCCCTGCCTGGGATAGGGATGCAAACACAGCTGCTGCTGGGGTCCAGGCTTCCCATAGTGTGGCCTCTCCATCCCTGAAGACATCTCCCGCTCCACCTCTGCCTCTCCATACATCCCCACTGAATCACTGAATCAATTCCAATTGCTCCTGGAGGTACAAAGCAGCGCCAGGAGGAGCTGGAATGGGGATGGGGACCTCAGCACCAGGATGTCCCTCACCCTACGCCTGGTCCCAGCCACTGCGAATGGGAGCCCAGCGATGCAGGACCTGCTTGCTCAGGAGGTGGCAGTTCTCAGAAACCAGCTTCAGGTGAAAGGAAGAGGAAAAAGAGAGAAGAGAAATGAAGAGAAAAAAAGGAAGTCAAAGCAGTCTCACACTGAGCAGAGATAAAAATACTGCTCCTGCGGCCACGGCTGCGGACGAGCCATGACACAGGCTCCGTGGGTTTTCTCCGGAAGGAGTCTTCCTGGCTTGTCTCGGCGTGCCATCGATTTACGGGATGCGCTGGATTTCATTAAAATGCGATGAAGAAACCAGCGCGAATGCAAATCCCATTTCCCTTCCCCTTTCCTGTAAAAACATCTGGTCAACAGAAACGGCTCGGGATGCTTCCGTTGCAAATCATGGGTTTTATGGAGCTTAGGGCTTGGCCACGTAAAAGGCACTTGGGGCCGGGGCTCAGCTGATGAACAGGGCAGCCCCGAAACCCTGCAGGGGCTCTTTTGCCAGTTTGGGCTTAAATTTGTGAAGGTGGAGTGGCCTCAGAGCAGCCCAAACCTACAAATGATGTGAGAATAAACAGTAGGGTTGAGGAGAAAGTCCTTAGCGCTTCCATGGAAAGCAAGTGAGTGTTGCCCTCCTCTAGACATCAGAGAATCCACCTGGGCTGCATACATGGGACCATACCCAAGGTTTCACTGGTGTTCCTGTGCACATCTATATATACACCCATATATAAAAGCTCTATAGATACCCTGATATCCAGGTGCCCTGAGCCCAGTGGTGCCCTGCAGTCAGCCTGAGATGTGTTCCCAGGAGAGCTCCGCATCCAGGCATCTCCAAATCCCTCCTTTGCAACATCATTTTTCCAGCACTCCAGGGAGGAAGGAACGATGCCAAAACCAACCCAGCAGCAGCTGCAAGCATGGGAATGTGAGCTGCTTCCTCTGCCCAAAAATGTCATCTCATCCTACTGAAGCTCCAGTGACATGACAGGGAATGGGATGCCTGCACTGGGACCATAGGTGGCATCAGCACGGCTCACTGGCACTCGCCCCTTCACCCAGCCCAGCACTGGCCACCCAAGCAGTTAATGGGATTAGGGCCCTTCAAAGCACCCTGCTCCCTTTGATGCTGGGCATGTTACAGGATTAGGCTCAGAGGCCCCACTGAAGTGCACCAGAGGGGGGAAAGGGAGGGGGGGCATAAGATAAAAGCTGCCAAAAGCAGAATGAGCGAGCAGAGGCCAAGCCATGGCCACTTCCCGCAGGCACCCTGCCCTTCCCAAGTCATTGCAAGGTGTTAGGTATTTGGGGGCTTGGCTTGATGCTGTAAAGCCATGAGGTTGAGCTGAATTTCCGTTTACATTGTATTATTTAAACAGTCTGGAGGTCTGTGGATAGATAGAGGAAGGCGTCCCTGCCCATGGTAGGGGTTGGAACTGGCTGAGCTTTAAGGTCCCTTCCAACCTGAACCGGTCTGATTCTACAACCAACAGCATCATCAGATGAGGAACAGATCCACAACATGGGCAGTGGCAAAGCCCTGTGAGCATCGTGGGGCAGAGCATGAAGGAGAGGGGGCTCCCTGCATCCTTCCCCAGTATTTCTTTGCAAGGAAAAAGAAAGCAAATGTAAATCACCACCGAGCTGCTCTGTTCCTGCTCCTCTCTTTGCCTCTTGCTGCGTTTGGGAAGTGGGACCCACCAGCACCGTGGGGGCTTTCCACCACCCCCCGAGTTCAACTACACTTAGTGGAAAAGGGGCTGGATTGAGTGTGCTCTAAAGGAGAGAGGATTTGGCCCTGGCCCAGTTAATTAGAGAGGAAGGACCCACCCTGAGAGTATTTGCTCAGGAAGCAATTTACTGCTGGAGACTCATGAAATCCAGTGAGGAACATCCCCCCTTCCGCAAACCTGGCTGAGAAACAGGGTCCCCGGCCTCCCGGTGATGGGATCTCACCAGGAAATCTCTGTGGGATGGAGATTTGGAGCGAACTGCAAGGAATAACACTGCAGAGCACTGGGTGAACTCACAAATGACTTGTTTCAAATGCCTCCTGCCCGTGGGTCAAAGCAGCCAGGAGGAAGAATGTGCTGTGTGCTAGGCTTGCTTCCCAAGGGAAGTGGATGGGGGGAAATAGAGGAAAAGGGGGGGGGGGGGGGGAGGGAAAAACAAAGGCAAAAAGCAGTACTTGTAAGCAGCAGGTTCTGTGGGCAGGCAGCGCACAGTGGGATGCTTGTCCCCTGGGTGGTGGGGGGCATAAGCGGGTGCCCAGGAAGGCCCTGACTGCTGAGCACCCTGTGCAGGGGAGAATCCCCTTGCCTGGCTTTAGTTTCGGTTCCACAAAGCCCCGAGGGCAGGTCTGGGCAAAGCCACTGAGGATGTGGAGGAGCAAAGCACATGAAATAACATCAGATACCTCCTCCCCACCAGCCAGGCTGCTCCCTGCGGCGTGGTCCGACATGCCCAGTGCCATCCTGGTGAGCCAGGTATGGACCACGCCAGCATCCAGTGATGCTGCATCCCCAAAGCACCCAAAGTGATACTGTTCAGACCCAGACCTTCCCATGCCCGGGGATGGGGACACACACTCCTATGGGAACAACTGCAACCAAACAACGCGACGGAGCAAAACCAGCTGTTACTTTCAGACTGTACAATTTTGGTGTTTTGGCCTTATTATTTTCTTTCTCATATTTAATATTGGAGTCATCTGACAGAAACAGCAGGAATTCAGCCAGCTGCCCCCTGGCCCCACTACCACAGCAAGCAGCAAACACAGCCCTGAGGCAGGGACAAGGCTCCAGCTCTAGCGGAGGTTTCCTCCTTCTGAAGCACAAGTTCAGTCATTGAAGTTAAACCAGCACAGACAAAAAGGGGAAAAGAGGGAAAACGCAGCCCATGATGCCTGCATGGGACCTGCCACGGGCAGGAACTGTCTTCTGAAAGATTAAACTCCCCGGCTCCCCCCGCATCGCTCCCTGTTCGCTCACATCCTGCATCATCTCAGCTCCAAACAGCCTCTAAGCACCACAGGAGCTCCCCGGCGCAGCCAAGAGCTGAATTTTGAGCTACAGAAGTACTTACAGACCTAAAATTAACCTCCCTTACAGGTCCCATGGGGAGCAGAGGAAGGCTCTTCCCCTTCCTTTCCCAGCTTGCCCAGGCGAACCAATGCCCTGGCTGCTGAAGCCATAGCAAACCAGAGACAGGGTGGATTTGGTGTGTGCCAAACACTTGTTGGGATGGGTCCATGGGGCTGCGAATGAGTGGGATGGAGGCCCCCAGCCTCTATCCTCATCTCACAAAGCAGATGCTCTGCTCCTAGCTGGAAAACCCAGGTTCGGGGTCCCAGCAGGGAGAAATGCAATTGCATCTTGACTGACTGCAATAATCAGTGCACAAATCACCTTCAGCACATGGTCACAGCATCTTCCATCCCCCCCCCACAGGTTCTCCTTCTCAGAGGTCTTAAATAAACTGGGTGCAGCCTCGTGTGGCTGCAGCAGAGAGAGAGCAGCAGCAGAGCAAACACATCTGGGTCCTGGGCTTGTGCCCAGACACTGCTAATGGAGACAAACCCTTGTGATCAAGGATGTGGCATGGCCCTGCTCCATTCCCAGGACACGCTGGTACCCTGGCATCACCCCCAACCCACAGGATCATCTCCAGCCATCAGCATCATCCCCAACTCACAGCATCATCCCCAACCCACAGCAGCATCCCCAACCCACAGCATCATCCCCAACCCACAGCACCATCCCCAACCCACAGCATCACCCAGCTGATAGGGGCAGGAACCAGCAGGTCCTTACCTTGGGTGGGTCAAAGAGCTCCAGCACGTACTCCTCACCATCAGACGTACCCGCTCGCCGCAGCACCAGGCGGCAGCGCTGCCAGCGTGTCCCACTGTCCAAGGAGCTCTCATCCAGCAGCCCGTACTTGAGGATCCCCTCCTTGCGCACCTCGGGGGGCTGCTCCCGCGACAGCCCCCACGGCAGGATGCGCTTCCCCAGTCCTGGCTTCAGAGCTGCCTCCGCCACCTCCCCATCCCCATCCGCAGGGAGAGCATCTGAGGAACGGCGTCGGAAGAGGCTGCGCCAGCTCCTGCGCAGCTGGCTGAGCGAGAAAGGCCTCCGGGCCGGCCCCAGCAGCTCCTCCGAGCTCCAGGACTTGCGGAGCCCTGATGAGGTGGCTTCGGGAGCTCGGCCGGGCTGCTCCGAGCCTGGATCCACCTCGGCTTTGGTGGCCACCGTGCCCAAGGAGGCATCCGTGTGGCGCCGGTGCGTCTCCCGGTAATCCCGCGCCGGGCCGGCGGGCAGGATGCGGAGCTGGTTCATGGCGAATCCCTCCTTCACCTCATGGCAGAAGTACTGCTGGAAGAGGTCGGTGAACTGCACCGAGAAGTTCTCCGCGGCCAGGAGGTCATGGTGCGGGTGCTCGGTGGCGAAGCGCAGGTAGTGCCGCGCCAGCTCCTTGGCTGTGCTGATGGCGTGCAGCTCGCAGAACTCATGCCAGCCCCGGGGATGCGCTGGCGTGCCGGCCGGCAGCGCGTGCCCATTCATTGCCGTGGCTCCAGTGAGGCGGATGCGCTGCAGGACAGAGCACACCAGCGGGGTCAGGGGAGCCCCCATGCCCTGATGCCTCCCTCCTTCCTAGCAACCCCTGGCCAGTGTGGGCATACCCCAGTCCAAACACACACCGCAGGGCAAACAGCCTGGGGAGCACCATGGTTGGCTTGGTCCCCCTCAAAGCCACTTCGTTCACTGGGGTAGAGCATGGGATATGCTGCAGCCAGACTGGGGACAGACAGCTTCCTGGTGAGTGGCACAGTGGAACCACTATGGCTCAGCACCCAGCCCTGCCGCAGCACCTTGCATAGAACCATAAATCACAGAATGCTTTGGGTTGGAAAGGACCTTAAGATTACCTAGTTCTAACCCGGTGCCATGGGCAGGGAGGGACACCTTACACTAGACCATGTTTGCCTGTCCAACCTGGCCTTGAACACTGCCAGGAATGGAGCTTTCACCACTCCTCTGGGCACCCTGTGCCAGCACCTCAGGACCCTTGCAGTAAATAGCTTCTTCCTTATCTCCAACCTGAACCTCCCCTGTTTCAGTTTGAACCCATCACCCTTTGTCCTATTGCTATAGCCCCTGATGAAGAGCCCCTCTCCAGCATCCCCATCCCCACCTGGCAGGGCCGTGCCTCAGTTTCCCCACCTGCAAGGTGGGGTGCAGGCAGGTCCCGCAGCGGGGTGTCTATGGGGCTTCCTGCCAGCACAGCTGCCTGCAGCGGGGACGCCCGCCCGGGCCACATCCGCTCTGCTCCTGCCAAGGCTTCGCAGCGCTGACGGGTTTCCCTCCAGGGACCTATTTCAACGCAGCTGATAAAACCAGAGTGGGGGCGGGAGGGGAGGAAACGACAGGAAAAGCTGCAGGAATCCAGGGACAGAGCTGCCAGATCCCTGCGGCAGGGGGGGATACGGCCACGCCGCCGGCACTGTCAGCCATGAGCGTGTGTCCCAGGGGGATGCTCTGCTGCCCGCGGGACCATCAGGCTCCAGCAAACCACGCCATATCTCTGCCTGGAGCAGATTTTGGTGTGAGGCCAATCTGACGGCACCCACGGTCGCCCTGGTGTGCGCGGCAGAGCCCGGCAGCGGCGCTCCCCATGGGCTGCTTACTGCTGAACCTCGTGCTCGCTGCCGCACTTATCGGGGCCATGCACTCCGCTCAGGCAGGAAACATCGGCCAACCCACCCGGATCCGGCTACGGCAGCACGGGCACCATCACCTCCCTGAAACTGCAGACACCCGGCAGCGCCCGGCTGCTGGGAGGGGAGGAAAAGTGATTGCCTTGGTCATGGGGAGGAAGAACTGAGTAGAAACCCCAAGGGTTGAGTGGAAGCGAGCGTGGCGATGGGGAGCGTGTGGCAACGGTGGAGCTTGTTTGCAGCCAGGGAGGCGATAATGCCGGGAAGCCAACCTCTATCTCTGCCCACCCGCCGCCCTTCCTAGTACGTACCGTGAGGTTTCTCAGCGAGGGGAGATGTTATCTGCCCCCCGCCAGCCCCGGCTTCCCAGAAGAGCCGCCCGAGGCTCGGGGCCGGCGCTGGGCATGCGCCCGGTTGTGGCCTGGCCGAGCACCCCGGCGGGGCCCCGTCTATCAGCACCGCCAGCCTGCCCTGACTCAGCATCCTCCTGCTTCCTCCCGGCACCCGGGAATCGCCGCCACAGCTGACGGCACCGCCGGCACGCTCCATGGGATGCTCCCTCAAAGCGCTGAAGGAAGTGGAGCACCCGCACGGATGGCTCCTCTCAGACATGCGGGGAGATTCCCAAAGCAGGGAATTTGCTTTCTAAGGTTTGGGGGTCGCGCCGCACCGGCTTTGGGAATGGTTTCCAGCATGGGAATAGCTGGGCTTCGCCTGAGCCATGCGGCAGAAGCAGCCAAAGGCCGTCTCTGGTAGCAATGTGCTTTTCCAACTGACTCCACAATGGGAAATACATCCCCAGTGCTTCCTCCTGCCAGCACTAACTGCAACGCTGCCTTCCTTGCTCCTACCCGGCACACTTCCCATGTGGAAACAGCTCTCCTGGATGAATCCATGCTTGAGCTACTGCAGCGGCATCCTGCTCCTCCACCTGGCTCCATGGGACATGCCCCGGGGATGTGAGTGCCTGAGGATGGGTGGGTTTCTCCCAGCTCCAGCCCACGATGCCTGAATTCTGCATCCAGCGGCTTTAAAGCAGAATATACATCCACATCCCTTATACCTGATACGTTCCTACAAGAGGCTCCCGGCCATCCTGCAGGCCAGCACAGAGCCAAGGGACTTGTCACAACAGCTGATGGCTTTAATTTGCACTGAATGGGGAATCCAGCCCACCCTTGATGCACCAGGGGATGGTTGGATGGAAGGCTGACATCCTTCCCAAGCACTGGAGGAGCTGTGCATCACCCAGCCCGCCCCATCTCGGGCCTGTTTTGGGGTGCTGGGGGTGTTTTGGGGTTGCTGGGCCAGGAGCTCCAGGAAGAGCAGGACAGGACAGACCGGCCACGGGCTGACTTTGATGCTGGCTGGGATGGCGAGCCCCGGCTTGTGCAGGATCCAGCCTGGGAGAAGAGCCGCCCCTGGAGATTCCATTAAACTCTTGCTCAATCTTGTGAGTGTCACTGCATCAGGATCGGATCTGGCAATGGGTTATTTGTGCCTTTGCGATGCTGGGAGCCAGCATCCGCTGCTGGAAGGATGAGCGGTTCAGAGCCAGCAATGCCATGGAGGAGCTGCAGGATCTATCCCACTGCCTTCCCAGCACAGCACAGCCATGCAGGGGGCCATGGGCTGCATGGGAAGAGCACCCTACAGCACCCAGCGCTGCAAACCCAGCCTCAAAGGGAAATGTTATGGAGCAGAGTCCATGGCACTGAGCAAACTCAGCTCCTGCTTGCGCACAGGCAGCCCCGGAGCATGTGCAGCCACGATCCGAAAATGAAAGCAGCCCCAGCCCTAGAGCCGTGGGTCTCCACACCAGCAGCATAACTAGGAAATGTGATTGATGTGCCGGCTCTCCCAGAAACCACTGTTCCCAACCCGGAGGAGAAGCAGCATTTCATGCAGAGGCATTTTCAGCCCCTTTTTAGAAGCATGAGACTATTCAGCACTCACCCCCAGGACTATTTTGAGGAGGGAGCAAAGCGAGGGGCTGGGAGACGCCCTCGCCTGCCCCACAGCTCCCTGCTTGCCGAGTGGCAGAAATACAGAGTTCCCACAATCCCAAGAGCAGGAACATTGTTCCTTCCCAGGATGTCCTCCATGAAAAGAGCTATTCTGAGCCGGCAGCAGCCTTTCTTGGCACAGCCCCGCACCCTGCTCGCGAGGCAGCTATAAAAGGCTGAGTTACAATGAACAGCACTTTTCAATGGGAGAGCATCCGGTGCGGGGGACTCAGGGGGATGCAGGTCCCTGGGGGAGTTTAGGGGGATGCAGGTCCCCAGGGGACCCAGCCTGACAGGGATGGGCTCACAAGGGCTGGGTGGTGCAGAGCATCCCCCCAGGAGGGTGCTGGCACAGCCCTTCTCTGCATCCTGATCCCCTGGGGACCAGGGTGGCAGATGCTGGAGTATTGGCTGGATGTAATGCTGGGATGAGAGTGCAGAAAGGGACCATTTGGGGGTGCAGGCACAGCCTCTCAGCAAGGCAGGAGGGGCTGGTGCAGGGGGAGAGGTGGAAAAGGGTCTGGCTGCAGCCACCTGATGTAGGATAAGGGTGGGGACAGAGGAAACCAACCCAATTTCACCCTCCTCTAAGCTGGATCACAACATGACGCAGAGCAGCATGGCCATGGAAAGCCCCATGAAGTTTTATTGCTGCCCTTTAGTCAAGCTTCTTCTTCCTTCCAGCAGCCCATGCACCCAGGGCATGGGGACTCCAAGAGAGGCAAGGAGGGTGACAGGGCCCTCCAAAACAGCACCCACATGTTCACAGCATCACTATAAGGCAGCCAAGGCCATTTGTGCATCAGGCCAGCAGCTCCCTGTGGTGGTGCGGGTTCTCTGAGGTTTTATAGAGGGTAGTGGCACACCATCATCACTCCCTGCAACCCCAGTGGCTGTTTCCACACAACCTGAAGGACTCCAGAGTGCCTCAGGACCTTCCTCCCCTCTCTTCTATGGCTGAAGCAAACCCACAAATTAAAAAGCAGCAGAGAAGCAGGTTGGAGAGATTCCTCCATCACATAGCCACAGGGGCTGTGTTTTCTGAGGAAATGAGGTTAAAAGCCAGGAGGAGGTTGGGGGGCCGGGTTTGCTCTCCTACCCCTTTCTTGCAGGACATGAACACCCCTCTCATTTGACACAAATTGCTCTGTTGAAGGCCAAGGCTGGCCTTAATTTATGTCTCTGTGGGCTGAGCAGCACTGCAGACCTCTGGGGACACAGATGATTTAGATCCAGAGGAATTCCACCCATGTGGCTTCCCCTGATCACTCCACTGGACAGACAGGATGGACACAGTCCATCCCAAATCCAACTTGGGTCAAATGCAAGCTCCACACTCACTTGACCTACAGGAGCTCATGAGGATGAGCCGCTGTGGCCAGCCCTGATCCCTAGAAAGCCTCTGCCTGCCGCTGTTCACCCAAGGGCCCATCACCGTGGTGTCTGGCACCCTGCAGCCCGGTTTATACCATCACACTCCCCTACACCCGCTGCTTGCAGGGTAAAGCCCAGCTATGGGGTGACCTCTTTCTACAGGGTTGGTTTTGCTGCATTAAAGGAATCTCTGCGGTGCAGGCATGGGAGAAAACGGGTGCAGGGAGTGCTCCCACGGGAGCAGCTGATGGGGGTCCCCTGGGGAGCAGCTCAGCTCCCACCACCCCGGCTCTCCCTCCCCACCACAGCCGTGTTCCCAGGGCTGGATGGAGCCCTTCCTCCTCGCCAAGCCGCGGCAGGACCACAAACCCCGCCAGCGCTGAGCTCTTGCACTTTCACTTTGTCTCACCCGCAGGGATTTATCCCAATGCCTTTGTGGTGCCCATCAGCCCCCGGCAGCCCCAGGGGTGTGTGGCTGGGGGGGGGGGGGTTGCTCTGGGTGAATAGAATGTACGACCCCTCAAAAGCCACCAGCACTTGCACCCCAGCCTCTCCAGTGCAATACATGGTGCTGGCAGACCCGCTGCCCCGCGGGCTCTGGCAGAACCAAAGCAGATCTTTTCAGAGGCAATAAATACATAAAGGCAAAGGAGAAAATAAAAGCAGTGTTGGGGGTGGGAAGAACGCTCCGGGACAAAGTTCTCCTTCACCAAAAGCAGGTTAAAAAGAAATCCAAGGCACTGATCTAGTCCCAAACAAGTCAAAGTGAAACCTGCCAGTAATGTCATTGGTCTTTAAACTCCAATCCCTGCCAGCAAACAGTGACACGCAAGAGGCAGCAGTGCCAGGTCCCTGGCCAGCCACCTCTTCCTCCAGCTGCTTTTCCTACCTAAGCACAACCCGAAGAGTCCCTGGGCCATCAGCCCACAACTCCAGCACATCTTGAATCAATTTGCAACAACAATATCGAACTCATCCCGGTTTCCTTTACAGTAAATCCCAGCCCAGGCAGCAATGACCGTGTTATTGCTGCTGTGGGAGCCAGCGGGTCCAGGCTCTCTGCGGGTGACCCCGCCAGGCCTTGGCATGAGCAGGACTGGGCACGCTGGCAAGTGCAAGGGATGTTGTCCTCCGGTGCATCAGCCTCATGCTCTGAGCCCCCACGCCTGCCAAGCCAGGCAGTGCCTGCCAGCCAACAAAGTCTGCCGGGAGCAGAAAGCTGGAGGAGTCACTTGGCAGGCTCCGGTTGGCACCTCCGCTTGGTGCTGGCAGCAGGCAGGGGGCAAAGGAGAAAGGGGCAGTGGGGTGAGCAGGCAGGGCATGGCCCCAACAGGCAGGGCAGAACCCTGCATGGGTGGCTGGGGCTGGCGGGCATCACCCCACATGGTCCTGTGTCCAAGAGGGGCCATCTCCATGGTGGGGGCTTTAAGGATCTGGGGGCAGATGGAAGAGAGGGACAAAGCTGGATCAGGGGTCCCCAGAATAAAGGTACTGGAAATGAGGGACCGTGGGGGGAGAGCGATGACAGAAGATGGGGTATTGCGGGGGAAAGGGGTGCTAAGAAGATGGGGATCCCCAGAACTGGGAGCACCCACAGGGGAACAGGGCCCCTGGGATAGGGAGTGCCTAGGACAGCGGTTCCCCAAGGGTAGAAGGAGGGGACCACAGGAAGGGGACCCCCAAAGAAACGGGGAGCGGAGGGGCCGAAGGGGAAAGATCCGAGAGGTCGGGGCTGGCAGAGAAGAAGAATCACGCTCCGTAAGGTCCGCACCCGGCGTAGCTCCGGGGCAGCTCCCCCTGTCCCCGCCGGTCCCCGCCGCCGCAGCCACCACTTTCACTTTGCAGCCGCCGTTCCCCAGGGCCGCCCGTCCCGGTACAGTACAGCCCAGTCCAGCCCAGCCCAGCCCAGCCCAGCCCGGCCCCGCTGCGCGCCCGCGGTTACCTGCAGGAGAAGGCGTCCGGCTGCCGCTCGCCCATGGTGTAGCGCGGCGGAGCGACCGGGAGCGGGACCGGGGGGACGGGACGGGACGGGACGGGACGGGACGGGACGGGACGGGACGGGACGGGACGGCTCAGGCAGGAAACCGGGGCAGGCGGCTCCTCATTTCCGCCGAGCGGAGCCGCGGACCCCGGCCCCGGGCGCGTTATGTAAAGCGGAGCGGCGCGGCCGAGGGCGGGGGCTGTGCGGGGCGGAGCGGAGGGGCCGCGCTGTCTCTAAGTCAGTCTGTCCGTCCGGGTCCCGCCGGCAGCTCCGCGGGTGCGCACCGCTCCGCTCCGCCCCTCCCCGCCGGTGCCTTTAACTTATCGCATCCGCGCCCGCGGAGGCGGCGGCATAAACAGCCCTGCTTGTGCCCCTGGAGGTTGCTTTGGGTTTGGTTCGTTGGAATTTGGTGGGGTTTTTTTTAAGTTTGTATTACTTTTCTTTTTCTCCGTGGGTTTGCGGGTGTCCGCTCAGCACAGCCCCGTCCGCCCGGCCCCAGCCTGATCCCGAGGGTCGTTTGGGAGCCTGGGACGGCTGTGCAGGAAAACACCCCCTTTCCTGTTCCTGCCCGGCAGTGTTCTCCCGCGGCTCCACAGGCTGGGTCCCAAGGGACCTCTGCGGTGGCAGCAGTGGGCGAGACGCTGCCTCAAACCCCGTTTCTCATCTTTTTCCTCTGCCTTTCAGTTGAGGAAATGATCTTGCTGTGAAAGGCACCGCTGGGCTCTGCCTACACCCCGTGGGAGCGGGCCTGTGGCGGTCCTGCAGCTGCGGGCAAGGGATAGAGCAGTCTCAGTGTCCCTCCAGCCCCAAGCAGGGCTGGGGACTGGGGTGGGTGTACACAAACCAGGCCTGGCCATCCTGCTGCTGTCATCCCATGGGAAACGAGAGGATAATAAACTTGCACCACACCTTTTCCCAGGAAAGGGCTCGTTTCTGCTCTGTGCCATCATATCTGGCCCACTGACATCTCCCACCTGTGTCACTGGTTGTCCCAAAGGCTCCTCTGGGTCCTCATCCTCAGTAGCACTGGGGATGGAGGACTCTCCTTGCCTTGAGACTCCATGGAAAGTACCCTGAGCAGCCCTGCCCAGGTCTGGCACTCACCCGCACACCAAGCTGGAAAAACCCAAGGAAGCGGCAACTGGGATTTTACAGCCACCGCAGATCGATCTGTGGGTGTTGGGAGGGTGGAAGCTGCAGGATTTTGCCTTTGGAGAGCAGGCTGAGGCACGCTGAGCTGTGTGTGAATGGCCACCTGTGTGCCACCACCAATGGGCTTTGATGCTTTAAAATACATTCCAGTTGCTCACCCTATCCATTCCCAATCCATCTCCTTCCAACGAGCAGAAGACTGAAAGAGGACCTGTTACTGTTCCCTGGGACTGGCCATGCCCAGACCACGGCCCTGGGCTGCTGCTTGGGTGAACACAACCCCACTGCCCTCCTCCAGCCGCACAAACCCCTTGGGACAGATTGGAGCTTTCCTGCAGGACTGTAACCTCGCACTCTCCTTGGGCATCCAGGCGACTGCATCCAACCAGCCCTCCCCAAACCACACAGGGAAGTAGCTGAGAGTGGCTGAAATGATAAAGTCTTACCTTAAAAGCTGTTTCTGAATTCCTCCTGCTGTCACTTCATGCATAATTGCACCTCCTGTCTCTTTTCCTAAGCACGGATGAGCGATCGGTGGAGCCCGGTGCCTGCCCTCCTTCCCATGGACGGCCGTCCCAGCCCGCAGCTATTGCACGCTGGATGAGCTTCATCTATTTCAAAAGCGCCCTCTCAGCGTCCTCAGTCACCGTGGCCTGAGATTTCTCTTCTGTTTTGCTTCCTGTATGGATTTTCTACAGTCCCCAACTGCTAATTCACTGCCACCGACTTCTGCTTTTGCTGTTTGTTTATGCAGAGCTGCACAAATGCCTTTGTACACACACACACACACACACACACACACATGCTGCTGCTTCCCTTCCGGTACCGGGCTCAGCTTTTAACCACTGCTGCTTGCTTCTCCTCTAAAAGCTTCAGCCGACTTCCAAATGTCCTTCCCACTTCCCTCTTCCACTCCAGCCCTTCGGCCTGCTTCGGTCTCAGGGGACATGGAGTGGTTTGGAAGAGGCACATCTGCATTTCCCGAGGTGGGATGTGATTGGAAGCAGGTGACATCTGCCATCCCGCAGTGAGATGTCTCCCCACCATGTCTGGGGGTGACATCGGGAAGTGCTTGGCTATGGAAATCTGTGCTGGGCCGTTTGTGAAAGAGTATCTGTGTGACACCATCCATGGGCTCCATCTTCCCTGATGATTTAAAATACACCCCAGTCATTTACCCCATCCATTCCCAATCCACCTCTTTCCGATGAGGAAAAGACTGAAACAAGACCCCCCCACACACACGCTGGTGCTCTGCCCCTGGATTGGCCATGCCCAGACCAATGCCCCCAAAATCTCAGCCTGGCTTTCTTGCACCCATTCAGAGCGCTGGGTGGTGATAGGTTGGGTGGTGATGTGTCGGGTGGTGATGGATTGGGTCCTGATGAGCAGGGTGCTGATGGAGGGGGTGCTCCCCGGTCTTGCTGCCCCCCGCAGCCCCGTCGAGCCTGGAGCTGCCGCGGCCGCCGTGCTCCATCCGCCCTCTCCCGGGCATCGGCCGCACTGCAGCCGCCCCGGTGGTGTTGGGGGTGTCCCCGGCCTCAGGGATGCCAGACTGGAGATCTCCATGGGTGAATCCCTTTGGGGTCCCTGATTAGTGGTCATGATAGAGACCCGCACCCCTTCTCCATCCCCTGCTGGGGACCAGGCATGGAGCAGCGCCTGGGTACCCCCCCAGTACCACCAGATTCCCAGGAAGCCGCTGCTGAGCCAGCACCCGCTGTGACTCAGAGCTCCCACTCACCTCATCCAGCACCCACTGCTGCATAACCGCACCAAGTCACCAGTCATGGGACAACAGGAACCAGAGGCTAAGGGCAGCCCACATCCAAAGTGGCAGCCCCTCACCTCCTTTCAGACCCTTTTCTTATCCTTTTATCTCCATTGTTGGCCAAGCTCAGCCTTGGAATTCATTTCCCCATCTTTCCCATCAAGACTTGGCGTGGTAAACTGAGGCACAGGCTTTGGGCTCCTTGTTAGGGGACACTGAAGGAACAACAAAGAGAAAATACAATGGAACCGCTCAGAAAGGGAAGTGCTGGAACCTGTGCCGTAACACGAGACCAGTCCCAAAAAGAGACCCAAAGGGAACCAAAAACTCACAGAGGAAATTTGCTGGTGGTTTTTAAGGAATGGGGGTGACTTTTCAAAGGGCTTCCTGGGAAGTGGCTGCAGTGGCAGAACAACCTCTGCTAACGTGGCCAATGGGGCTGTAGGAAGCAGCCAGGGTTTCAGAGTCCCAGAGTCGGGAGTGTGGATCCCTTTAATCAGTTACCCCAGCAGGTCTAATAGCGATACCGCCTCTCCCACGGTCCTTCCGCCTCCTAATCTTGCTATGTGAAGAGGCACCTCTCCACAAGGCAGGGAGATAAGTGCAGCAGAGAGACCTGAGACTTCCCACCAGTGGCCTTGAACAGAGCCTGCTCCACTCAGGAAGGAAGATAAAGCCCAGATGGTTGAAATCCCTCTTTACAGTATGAAAGAGAAAGGTGGTAAGGAAAGATCTCAGTGACCTGAAAACCACTGCTATGAGCAGAAGAAGCACCACTTCTGGGACTCTGCCCTAAAAACCTGACTCAAAAATTCAGCGTTTTGCAGCCACTTTCAGCACTATGCTTCCAGGTTTCCCACCCATGAGTACATCCACGTGTACATCCATGCCTACTCTAAGCCTGCATCCATGTGTGCATCCACGTGTACATCCATGCCTACATTCATCCATATATCCATGTCTATATTCATGCCTGCATCCACACATCCACACATGGACTTGCATACCCCCTGCATCCCCACATTCGTGCTCCCACCTCCCCCTGGCGCTGCCTGGAGCTCAGTCCCGGTGCCCAGAGCTGTGGCACCGAGCCGGGACCCCCCAGCACCGGGGCCGAGCTCCTGAGCGGTTCCTCCTCGGGGAGAAGGGCCCCCCCCTCCCTCCCGCGGGGCCGCCCCGAGCCGCGGTGAGGGGCGGTGGCGGCTGCGGCGGAGGCGGGCGGGAGCAGCGCTCCGCCCGCGGGGCCGGGCCGAGCCGAGACGCGGTGGCGGGGAACCGAGGACAAAGGTGGCCGTGGGGGACCGGGAGCAGGGCCTGGAGCGGGGCCAGGAGCCGGGGGGAGCCGCAGCGGAGAGCGGCTGAGCGGGCGGCTCAGCTCCCAAACATCCTGAAGACTTCGGGGACCCCAAAAAGATCCCCAAGATACCGGGGAGAAAGGGTCCACTGCCCCGCGGGGCTGGGCGCCCCGAGAACCCCCATCTCATCTTAATCCCTGCTACGAGGCTTAATAGGAAAATAATAATCCTGGTGCCCATCTGTCCTGGGCAGGCTGTGGGACGGTGAAACCCGCCGGAGCCATCAGCCGGAGCGGGAACACCAGGGTGCTGGACCCCACAGCCTCCTTACACCGTTCAATCCCGGATCCAGCGCTCCCACGGACACCCTCACATCAGCGATGCTGGCGGATGCTGGAGATCTTAGCTAGAGGCTGAGCCCAGGTAGGCAAAAAGCCTGGCACAGCGAGGCCACGGCTGATTAGAGGACAAGGGGAGGGTGGCCTTGCCCGGGTGACAGGGTTCATGGCCATGGCTCTCTGGAGCCACAGCCGGATCTGCGGCGCAGGCCGTAATTCCTCCCTGTGTGCCGTGGGGAGGAGCGAAGCAGCACGGGGCAAACAGGGCGCCGGCAGTAAGGTCACCTGCGCTGAGTGACGTGGGGCACTGGGGTGAGCCCTACCTGGGGCTCCTCCATGGGAAAACACTCAGCTGGGGATAAATCCCCTCTTCATGGAGCCCTGAGCCACCCACCGGACACAGCACCTTAGCTGGAAGCAGAGTTATCCCGGCTATCACGGGGCTGTGTATTCACCAGCTCCATTTCCTGGGTGGGAAGGCTGCTGCTGCCAAGAGCAAGCCAATGGGTTATTACAGTGCAATTAAAGCACACTCGTCCTCAGCATCCATCCCTCTCCCTGCAGGACACGGAGCCATGAAGCTGAACGAGCGGAGCTTGGCCTTTTATGCTACCTGTGACTCGCCGGCTGACAACGCCGGCTTCCTCTACAAGCGCGGTGAGCGGCACACAGCGTACCACCGCCGCTGGTTCGTGCTGAAGGGCAACATGCTCTTCTACTTCGAGGAGCGGGAGAGCCGGGAGCCGGTGGGTGTCATCGTGCTGGAGGGCTGCACCGTGGAGCTCTGTGATTCGACCGAGGAATTCACCTTCGCCATCCGCTTTGGGGGCACCAAGTCCCGCACCTACGTGCTAGCGGCCGAGAGCCAGGCTGCCATGGAGTCGTGGGTGAAGTCGCTCTCACGAGCCAGCTTTGACTACATGCGCCTGGTGGTGCGGGAGCTGGAGAAGCAGCTGGAGGAGATGCGCTATGGGATGGCCGGTGGGTGTGCTGAGGGATGCCGGGGGTCTCCCAGCTCCTGGAAGCCGAAGCCCTCGGAGCTGGAGCGGTCCCTGGAGCGGCCGCTGGCTCTGCCCGCTGTCTTGCCGAAGGAGAATGGCTGTGCTGTGTGGAACAATGCATCGGGAGTGACCCGGCCACCAGAAGCCTCAGGTTGTGGTGAGGATGCTGCTGATGGGAACCCGCAGCCACCGCCGCTGCCAGCGCGCAGGCAGGCATCAAGCACCGAGGTGGGCAGTGCAGTGCTGGAGAGCCCGTCCTCCTTCTGCCGGCTCCACGAGAGGTACGGCCAGGAGGTGGCCCAGCTGCGGAGGGACTGGCTGGAGAGGCAGCGAGTTCCCCGGCCCTGAGGGACCTGCCAGGACCTGTAACAAGGAGGTGATCATTGTTGGTGCTGCATTGGTCCTATCATCACCCTGGGATGTGCAGCCCTGTCTGTGATGGTGATGGACACTGCTGATCGTGCCACCAAGGGCTCAGCACTGAGGGACACCAGTGCTGCTCTGTGATGGTGAAACACCAGCCCAGCACTGATGGCAACCGGGCTCTGTGTGCTGCTATCCAGGCATGAAGCCCCTGGGCTTTGGGGGCTACCAGGCTTTTGAGCATCTCGTGCCAAGGCAACAGATGCTCCCTGCATGGATGCACCCCTCCAGCCTTGCCCAGCAAGCAAACAAGCTACAAGCCACTTGCTGGCTGATGCCTGCTGGGACTCAACCACTGCACTGAGTCTGGAGGGGCCTCTTGATGCTCTTGCGGTGGTATCATGCACTGATAATGCTTTTGGAGAAGGATTTGGATGGAATCTCACTGGCCTGAGCCCCTTCGTGGGTATTTCACAGCTGGGGACCCTGCTACCACCTTCCCCTCCCTGTGCTGAGCTCTGCCGGATCCCTCTGCTCCAGCAGGATGTGGTCTGGAAATGAAAATATCAGCGAGCGCAGTCCTTCCTTAATGGCAGCAGCTTCCCTGGGGAGCTGGTGATGCCCGGCCCACAGCGTTCCACATGGGGCAATCGCTGCTTGCAGCCTTGGGTGAGCCCCGGTGGGGGCAGACCCAAGGGAATGCTGCAGCTGCAGGCACTCCTGTGCTGGATGGATATTTCGGGGCAGGGCATCACCCCTGAGCTGGCTTCCTAAGGGGAAGCATCACTCATGGTGGTAATGGGAACGTGTGTGTCAGCACGGAGCTTGTCGAATGATTCATGTGCCAAACTGGAGTGAAGCCAGTGTCTCGTGCTAGCGGTGCTCTTTTCTGCTCCCAATGGTTTAGATGGCTGCTGGCCTGGAAGTGGGGTGACCTGGGTTTGAGCTGGGTGGCCCTGGCTCCCTTTGCCCCATTGGGACAAATACAGATTTTGCTACAATAAAAGTTGTTTCAGAAATTCTTGCCTGTCCCAGGTTCTTGTTTGTGCCTTTAATCCCCTTCCTTCCATGGGGCTGGGCTGGCACAGTGTCACCCAAGGGGGACACAGCCAATGCCAGGGTCTTGCAGTGCCCTGGAGCCCGTCATGCCTGCAGGGATGGGATGGATGGGATGAGATGGATGGGCTAGGATGGTGCCACCCCGGGGGATATCAGGGTACCAGGGTGGTCCCGTGGCAGGGACAGCATGGTTCTACTTCTCTGTGATGGCTTGAACAGCCAGGCGCAGGTGATGAGCACAGGGGTTTGGGCATTGGAAAAGAGCTGGGAGACTGACTGGGACTGCAGTTCTCCTGCAGGTGACACTCCTATAGTGTCACTGATGGAAATGGTACTGGGTGCCCCAATATGAGTTGCTGGTGTATTACAGATTCAATGGGGTGTTACAACCATCCCATCAAACCCAAGGTTACAGGCAGCACTGTGTGGTGCCACCAGGTTTGGATGCCCCTGGTCAGAAGGCCCTGTACCCTTGGTGGGACATCCCAAGACATCTGCCAAGGGGTCTTGGCCAGGGACAAAATACCTGTCCCCTTGCTGGAGACAGTGTTGGTGCCAAGTGGAAGTGGCCAACATGACCCCATGTCCCTGCCCACAACACCCACCTGCATGAACATCTCCAGCTTCTTGCCAACATCACTGAGGTCCGTGCCTCTTGGAGAAACTGAGGCACGAAGCCAGGCAGGTTACTTGCTTGCTGAGAGCACTGTAGAACACTAAACCCTGCTCCTGGCCATCCCACTTTGTGTTTTGGCATTTGGAGTGGTGCTGCTGAGGGCAGTGGGGTGCAGCTGTACATGCAGCATCCAGATGGTTAACACGGCCCCATTAGTCGGCTGTGGAGGAAGGTTCTGGTTTCCATGGCAGCTGGCCCAGCTTCTCCAGACGTTCAGATATTCATTAGAAATAAATCCGTCCCAACATGTTAGCCGACAAACAAGCTTAAACAGATAGGCAGCATATGGATTTATCAATCCATCAAATGCAAACACCCCTGCCTCGTGTCGGGAGCTGCAAACGCGCCCGGTGATGGGCGGCTCTGAAGAAAAGCTGTGCCAGGGTGCCATGCCATTGAGCCAAACCTCATGACAAAGGATGCTGAGTTACCCAAGGGGCAGGAGCAAACCTGTACTATGGATGAACAGAGGACTTCCACAGGGCAGGATCCCTGCTCATTGCAGGGGGGTTGAATTAGGTGACCTTTGAAGGTCCAACCCATACCATTCTATGATCTCACCTTGAGCTGGACTAGCCCCATTTCACACCCTCGTTTCTTCTCTCAACCACCAGGAGATGTTTATGGTAGTGAGAGCTCGTCACAAACTCGAAGCAAGGCTGTGATTTCCAACATCAATCCAGGCACCAAGCTCCCATCCCGTCTGCCTCCAGACAAAACACACTCCAACGCCAGAGTCGTATCCAACTTTTGTATTTAGTGGCTCTTTACAGAACTTGTTCCTTCCAAAATTGTTAAACAAAGTTCATCGATCTCATAGAAACTTTTGAAGTACAGTACATGAGCCTAACAAAAACGTGATCGGTATGTCCCGCCAGCTTTAATACAACAGGATTGCCGCATCTGAGACCATCCTAAGTGCTTCCTTGAATCCCATTCCACTAAAGCTCCCGCTAGCACACAACAGAGAAGAGCAATGATCATACCTTGACCTTCTGCAGAGTGGTGGCAGGGAAAAGAGTGGCCATGGGCAAGCTGGGGCTTGCTGGGGCAGGGGAGGTGGGCAAGGAGAGCCATGCCTCCGCTGAGCCGCTTTTAGCATCGCTCACCGACCACCAGCCATGTATAAAAATACCTTCTCTTCTGATAAAAATGTATAAATCAGTCAATGCATAGCCTCAGAGCCTGCAGGGAGCCCTCCCGATGGCGGTGGCCACGCTGGGTGATGGCTGATGCCATGCAGGCAGGGGACAGGGCAGAGCAGCCCAGCATGGGCCACCCCATGGTGTTTAAAGGCATTTTGTTAGCAGAGCCCAGCTGGTGGTGGTGGGGTTGGAAGATGGCACGGGGTCAGCCCTGGAAAGCCAAAGCTCAATGGTGCTTTGCCCAATTTAGGTCTGAGCTTGCCCAGTTCAGGCAGGAGCCTGGTGTGACAATCTGGGCCTTATCCTGGCTTCATGGGCAGCCACTGCCTGGGAATACCCCGGCAGTGAGGGGATGCTCCTCCTGCTTGGTGCTCTCCCTAAGTAAAAGTGCTTCAGCCACCAGAGCTGGCTGTGATGCTGGGAGCAGCCCCGAGCAGGGTTCGACCCCCTGTGAGCAGGCAGCTCATGATTTTTGTGTGCTCATCCCCAAGCACTGTTGCCCCAAAGGCAAAGCTCAAAGGCTCCATCTCTTCTCCTTTCTCAAATGGACGATGGCAGAGCATGGAGAACTGGGAACCAATGGATGCCCATTCCCAGCGAGCTGAAGCCACCTCTGAGCATCACACCCAGGTACCTCTTCCCATCTCACTCCCAAAATCACAAGCACAGGTTGCTCTCATTGTTTTTGCATCGGTTTTCCTCTCCCTTTGCGAGCTGGCAGGAGCTGCACTGTGCTGCATTGGGGCTGCCACTGGTTGCTGGCTGGAGGAAGCACAAGGGACAGCGTTGGGACCATGCTACATCTTGTTCCAGAAGGCTAGTGCAGACATTTCTACAACATATACAACCGCACGGGACATTCTGTGTTACAAAGGTTTCCAAGAACATAAACCACCAGAACTAAATACATACTCGATGGCATCAGGGGGGTCGCTTTAGAGTCTTCAGGGACTATGTCGCAGTCTCTGGCTGGGGCAGAAGCGATGCGGTGTCTTACAGACAGAGGTGGAAACTGCTCAGCAAAAGTTTAGTCCATTTGGTCAGTCTCATAGTGCTTCTCGATGGCTTTGCTCAGTCTTTCCTGGGGGATTTTCCTTTGTTTTTAATCTCATCCAGTGGCAAACTACAAGACTTCAGTGTACATTTAATGACACGACTGCTACATCATCTTCATTTTATAGCTATCTTTAATATCAAAGCAGCTTAAGCTGTTAATAAATTCCAAAGTATCCTTTTATTAAAATATCTAAAAGAGGTCTATAAATATTTTTTGTTTTCTTTTTTTTTCTCTTTTTGCTTTTCTAAAATCGTTCCCAGTTTTTCACATTTAAAACAAAGCTGGGGGAGATGTGGCTTCATCATGGGGGCCACCCCCTTTTCCATGGGTGCTCCATGGTGCCCGCTGCCTGTCGCCTCTTGGTGCGTGCTGCATTTAACAAAATATATATATGTATGTGGGTGTCTATATATATATATCCAGGGTGTTGGAGGGCTCAGAACTCCCACTCGAGGGCCTCCTCGCGGTTGGCAGCCCGCTCCAGGCGGTGGATGATGTTGTTGAGGTTGGCCATCTTCTCATGGCGCCGCTGGACGCTGGTGCTGAGCCGGGGGCCGGGTGCTGGCGGCAGCGCCGGTGACACCGGTCCAGCGGAGGATGGCCCTGGTGAGGCTGAGCCGGCGAGGCCAGGCGAGGATGCTGCCGAGGGTGATGTTGGGGAGACCTCCAAGCTGCAACGGGATGATCCCGATGAGGACTGGGAGCTGTCGGGATGTGGCGGTGGCGGCGGTGGGGGGCCCGCGGTGGTGGTACCGGCACGGCCCCCCCGCCGCGGGAGGCTGCCAGCGCTGGGGGCAGCGGCGTGGGGGGCTGCCCCCCGACCTTCCTGCGGGGGTCCGGTGCCCTCGGCCACGCCAGCCGGGCTGTGTGAGTCCCGCCGGTGGCCCCAGCCGCCTGCCTCTCCCTGCTCCTCCTTCACCTTCACAGCAGCACAGGGGTGCTCGCCCCCCCCAAACACAGGTTTACGGTCCTCCGTGTCCGAATTGGGGCTATGGGGGGCCCGGCGCATGGGGGTGGGTGTCCCACTGCTCTGCTCCGGATCCGTGTCATTGTCTGGTGCGCCCTCCACCAGCATCTCCCGCCGCATCCGTGACCTGCCGGGATACAACCATGGAGGGTCGGTGACCACCACCCATCATCCCATGTCACAGGCACCACAAGTCCTGAAAAAGAATCTTCAGACATAGAAATACAATGACACCACTTGGGATGGAAAACCCCACCTTGCTGGCCTTCAAAACACTTATTTTGGGGAAAAAGACTGCTTAAACATGGGGAATGGGTTTTGCAACATTTTGGGGCCATTTCCAGCCAAATTGAAACTGTTCTTGGTGCTTAATATTTAACATTTTTCATATATGTCTTTATACTCTTTTCTATCGGGGAAGGAGCTGACTCAGAGCTGGCAGCACTTGGAGTGTGTCTGGAGAGAACCCACGAGCCGTGTATGCACCTGTAATACTGCCTGAGGATGAAGCTCATGCTGCTCCCGCGCTGTGGGGATTAATCCTGTGCTCCAGGGGCCTCCATGGGGCTTTCCCCCACCCACCACAGAGCTCCTGCTCAATGGCAAGTGGTGTCCCACACCAGCGAAGAAAGTGGATATAAGCATGGTAATTGCTTTAGATGCTCAACACGACTTGGTCAAGCTGGTCAACGCCTCTTGACTACCCATCAACCAGGGCACATGCAGCATTTCAGCTGTAATCCAGCACCATGCGTGGCGCTGCACCTTCCCATCTACGCAAAAGGGACTGGGAGGACTGGAAGAGCAACAACAACACCCCCTTTGTGGGCCAGCACCATCAGATAGCCACAGCCCAGGAGCGCCCATACCTGTAGTTGTGGAACCAGTTGATGACGGTGTTGGTCTTGAGGTTGAGCTGGAAGGAGAGCAGCTCGATGGTTTGCTGCGAGGGGTAGGGCTCCAACTGATAGGCTTTCTTCAAGGCTTCCTTCTCCTCCGGGGCCAGCACCACTCGTGGCTTCTTGATCTGGAGGAGGCTGAGGTCTTGCGGCTGCAGGCTGGGGCTGGCGCACTCGGAGCGGGTGCTGGGGGACTCGCTGTCCGAGCTGGCGCTCATCAGCCCGTACCGACGCTTCAGGTAGGCTGCAGGAGAGGAGACCCAGCTGCATGCTCGGGGAGCCCCCCTGCCTGCCCAGCACCCCAGTTCCATTGGGGCTGCATCACCCTGACCCTCACCTTTCTTCTCCAGCTTCTTCATGTCACGCAGCTTCTCCACGTTGAGGGGGTCGTTGAGCCAGAGCTGCATGCGGACGAAGGGCTCCCTCCCCTTCAGGCTCAGCTTGTGCCATGGCTTGGGCCTGGAGAGGAGATCGGACACCGAGCCCTGCGTCAGGCCCAGGATGCTCTCCCCAAACAGCCGCTGGCCTGGCAGAGGAGAAGCAGAGGTGATTAGAGAGGGGCAGAGCAGTGTGGTGGGTGCTACAGTCCCCCCATGGAGTGGGTGCACCCCTGTTTCCCAGCCAGCATCCTCCCCAGCATGCCAGGATCCCACTGAGCACCCACAGCGGACAAGGAGGGGTCTGCGGCTATGGGAATTGGGGTGATGCATCCATGCAGCCTCACCAGCAGCTCCCAAAAACCTGGGCGGAGAGAGGATCCGCACCTAAATTGTTGTCCGTCAAGACCTCCTTGACCTTCTTGGTGATGGAGTAGGTGTCCAGCTCTGGGGACATGGCGACGATCTCCTGGATGCCCACAGGTCCCTGGCTGTTGGGGTACGTCTTTCCCCCCAGCGCCGGCGTGGACCGGCTCTCGGGCTGCTGGTTTTCTTTGCTGCTCTCCAGGGCCAGGGTGAGGGGCTCCTGACAGCCCTTTTCGTGCTCAGCGGGGCTGGGGGGCGGCGAGGGGGATGGCTGGGGCTCCACTGGGCTGGCTGTGTGACACCGGGGCAGAGGGGTCAGCGGGGATGGTGAGATGGGAGAGGGCAGGGACCCTGCAGGAGCAGGAAGGATGTTTTGGGGATGCTGGCGAAGTCTCACCAGCAGCTATGGCAAAGCAGGAGGTGCCAGTGGAATAATTAAAGAGGGAAAACACCACTAATATTAAAACCTCAGTTACTACTTTGTGGTGTTTTGTTGTGATTTTCCTTTTTTATTATTAACCTAAATGACTTTCTTGTCTAAGTGACTAATTAAGGGAGTTTAAAATGAGTTGGATGCATTAGAGGAGAGGGGGATGAAAGGGGCTTCCCAGGATTGGGGTGTGGGTGCTGGGGAAACTCTTCCCAGTGCTGGGGTGGGATCAGGATAAACTCGCCCTGTGCTGGGATGCAGGGGATGGATGCAGAAGCATTGGAAGCACTGATGAGACTTGGGAACCGCAGGGACCACGGTGGCACTTACCCTGGGAAGGTGTTGGCTGCTGGCTGATGCCTTGGCCCAGCTGGTCCGTCAGCCAGAGCTGCATGCGGATGAAGGGCTCCCGACCCTTCTGCGTCAGCTTGCTCCATGGCTTGGGCCGCGACAGCATGTCGCTCACGCTGCCCTGGGACAGCCCCAGCACCTAGGCACCATGCACGTGTCACCCACCAGCACCGGGCTGCTGCCTGCCCTCGGTCCCCATGCCGAGGGAGAAGAAGCAGGCTGCCACCCACTGCTGTGCTCATGGCCCCATGCCATGTCCAAACCCCTTGGCCTCAGCCATAGGTCCTGGGACCACGGTGGGCCCTCCTAGGATACCCAGTGGGATGGGAAGATGGTCCCTGCAGGGCTCTGCACAGGGGACAAGGTATTTCTGGTAGGAAGCACCACCAACCAGTTGGTGGTGAGCACTGGGAGACCATTTGGGTTTGGGTCAGACTGTGAGGACTTGGCATCCTCCAAGAGGAAACCCACTCGGAAGAGTGGGGACTCTCAGAGGAGCTGGCAGAGGCCACTAATGAGCCCAGGGCTTCGGGTCATGGAGCAGGGGGGACAACAGACCCCCTTTCTCCAGGCTGGTACCTTCTCTCCAAAGATCCTTTGGCAGATGCCGTTCTTGGCCAACTTCTCCTTGACCTGCCGGGTCAGTTCCAGCGTGTCCACCTCCCTGTACATGTACATCTCATACTGCTCCGGCGTCAGTGGCGGCACCGTGGGCTTCAGGGTCCGTGGCACATAGGTGGGGTAGTAAGAGAGGCGACCACCAGCAGCCGGCTCCGTGCCGGCTCCCTCTGCCTTCACCTCTGTGAGCCGATGTGGCTCATCATCTGCCAGCGGCAGCTCGTCCTCATTGGTGCCGCCTTCACCAGGCTCACCCCGCGCCCAGCCCCGACCATTGGCCATGCTGGAGTAGCTTGAGGAGGAGGAGGACAGCGAAGGCGAGATGGAGGTGTAGGGTCGGCTGAGCAGGCTCCGCTCTGACGCCCAGTGCTGGTCAAAGTAGGAGCCGGCATCGCCGATCTCTGACTTCACCTTCCGGATGATGCTCTGGACAAAGGCGGCGGGGGAGAGGACAGCCAGGGGTGTCTGTGGAGGACCAGGGCTGGCCCCGTTCCCCTCCTCTTGCTTGACGTAGGTGGGGACAATGTTCTGGCTGACAGTGGCCAGTGTGGAGCGCTCGGTGGGTGGTGTGTCCCCTGGGGCCCCCGCTGCCCCCCGATTCCATCTCCAGCAGTGCCTGCTGCTGCGCCTGCATCTCCCGCCGCGCCTGCTCCAGGATGCTCTTGATGGCATCTTCCGAGCTGCTGCCGCCTGCCCCGTTGGCCACTGCTTGTGATGCCGATTGTGTTTTGGGTTCCCCTGGAAAGAAAAGGGGTGAGGGGAGCCATGAGGAGCAGCAAATACTGGTTTACCATGTGGCAATAATGCAATGCAGGAGAAAAGGGATTTGGAGTGCTCTTGATGGCATGGGTGCATGATCAGAAGGACCAGCAGCACCCACAAAGCAAAAGCTGCGACACAAAGCTCAAAGCTTCCTTTTTGACGACTGCAAAATAAATCCCATTACCAAAGATTGCAATAGACAAACATGTTTGTTTTCCCTGTCTGTTTTTCCACCATTCCTGTCTAATTCAATTCTCTGGGATTCTGCTTTCTCAGCAGACTACCTGTTTTAATGTATTTCGTTTCTTGTAATTGACTGCGAGCACAGCTGCTTTAATGATTCCTTGTGCCAGATGGATCTTGCATCCTCATTTAATCATCTGGTTTGGAGCACAGAGGAGGAAAAGGGTAGATCCAAAGCTTCCAAAAGCCCAGATACAAGCGCTGCTGTATGGGGAGTAATCTTCCACCCCTAACTATCAACAAGCATTTCTTCCCACCATATCCCAGATCTCCTCTATGGATGTCAGTGGGAAAAATGCCCCCCAAAGCCCATTTTGGACATGCCAACGCTGCTCCATGCTGGGTGCCCAGGGCCACCCTGTTCAGGAATACCATGGGTGCCAGGCTTGGCATGACCTGGATAAAGTTTCCTAGGGGATGCAGAGACTCCTGTGCTGGACATTGTTGGTTTTGTGGGCGTTTCATGGGTTCCCCCATGGGACCTGCAGCCATGAGTACCCCTCTGGGTGCTGCTCCCATGGGTGCAAAGTGGGGGCTTGGCCACTCCAGGGGCCACCCAAGACACTGGCACCTACCTCCCTTCTGTGACTCAATCTCCTTCTTCGCCTGCTCCAGGATGCTTTTGATGGCATCATCAGAGCCGGTCTCCGGCGTCCTGATCCGTGGCGTGATGCTACCTGATCAGAGGCAGGATAACAGCTTTGTCACCGGTGCTGGTTTACAAGCTCTGCTTGTATGTCAGGAAGTATTTACTGTTCCTCATGTTCAGGTATTTTTAGGGATGCTGGTTTTAAGACAAATGTCACTCCCGATTAGTCACTTGCTGGAGCGCAGGAAGACCTGGTAGCCCCAGCTCCCAGCCACCTTGCTTTCTCCATCCAAGGGCACGCAGGGTGCTGAGCAGAGACATGGACTCGAAGACCATGTCCCACATCCCTGGCAGTGCTTGTGCAGGTGAAGTGTTAATGCTTTATTTCATCCAGGGATGAATCAGAGCCCTCTGGATTGAAACACCAGCACGGACATGGACCTGCAGTGCTCAGTGCCACTGAGGAGGCACGAGTGACCAGCCACCACTGAGACAGTACCAGAGGCCACTGTCCCTGGAGCCAGATGTCACCATCTCATGGTGGTGCCGACACTGCACAGAGGTCCCGCAGCATTAACACTTCATTATTCTAACACAATATTCCCAAACACATTGATTCATCACCACGGAACAGCCCAATGAATAATTAAATAGCACTTGTCAGAATAAATGAATAAAGCCTGTCCGGAAATGCGGCTTCCGTAAGGATGGGTTGTTGTTAATTGCTACTGCTTGCCAGGGCTCCATCCCACTGGCAGCTCCTTCCATCCCACTCCAAAGCAAATGGGAGACCACTGGGACAATCCCTGAGTGCCATTGGTGACCCTGTGTGTGTGTCCCCAGCCTGCCTTGTCATGCCAGGCTGCTGGGCATCCCTGCATGGCATGGCGCACCATGGGGTGCTGCTAGGGTGAATGGGGACGCATCGGGATAGGATCCCATGGTACCACATGCAGCATCCCAGTGCAGGACCTGCTGGCCAGGGCCACCCCAACCACTCACCTCTCTGGCGCACCTGGATAGTCCTCAGGGCCAGCACGTTCTGCTCATCGGAGAGGAACTGCTTCATCTTGATGAACGGCTCCTTGCCCTTCACCGTCAGCTTGTGCCAGGGCTTGGGCCGGGCCAGGATCTCGCTGACAGAGCCCTGCGATAACCCCAGCACGTAATGCCCGAACACCCGCTGCCCGATGTTGTGCTTCAGCAGCTGCTCCTTCACCTGGCAGGCGATTTCGGCCGTGTCCAACTGCTCCTCCTCAGCATTGCTGCTGGTGCTGCTCTCGATCGGCTCTCCAGGCGGGCTGGTGGCCGGCGCCGTGCCGCCGGGGTGCACGGTGCTGCTTTTGGCTCCGAAGATGCTGGAGGGGAAAGGTGGCCCCACACCGGTGCTCTCGCTCTTATAGGAGGGTGGTGGGAGCTGGGGCGCCTTGGGGTCCCCTGAAAGCCGCTCTCCCCCAGGGAAGGGGGACAAGGAGAATGTCCGTGGTCCATCGGGGGCCAAGCCAGGGGCCAGGCAGAGGTGGGAGGGGAGTGGGGGATGCTGCTTCTTCCGCTGGGGCGTGCTGCGGGGATGGGTACGGCTGCTCCATGCCCAGCGAGTCCTTCCCCGACTCATCTTCGGAGTGATCCTCTTCTAGAGATGAATGAGAGGGAAACAGCCCTGCAGCGAGGCATCTCCTGCCTCAGTTTCCCCAGGTGGCATCCAAACCCTCCCCTGCTGCTGGCTCCACAGCCAGGCCAGGATCCAGCCTTTCCACCCTCATTCCCAAGGATGCTCCCAGCTGCTGTGGGATGCAGGGACCCTACCAGTGCTGGCCATCAGACTGGGCTTCTCTAGCAGGTACTTCTGGGAGGGGTAGAACGCCTCCTTCCCCAGCAGCAGGGCCTCCTCTGCCTTCGATATGCTCTGCAAGGAGCCAAGCCGAGATGGGAAAGGGCGGCGGAGGCACCGGCGGCAGGGCTGGCATGGGCGCCATAGCCCGGTGAGTGTGCCGGCGCGCGCCGCGGCACTTGCCTGGGGAAGGCTGCAGCCGGCGGAGGCCACCTTCATCGCCTTAAGGATGCTGGGAGGGAGACAAGGGGGTGACTCAGCAGGAATGGCTTTCTGCTGCTGTCAAGCTGTTAGGGATGCTTGAAGAGTGCCATGGGTGCTGGCGGTGCCCAGCCAGGCAGGGGACAAGCAGGCAGGGTGCTGCTCAAGCCATACCTCAGCTCTGTTTTGATCTCCTCGTAGTCCGCCTGTGCCTGCAGCTTCTCCTCCAGCTTCTGCAGAGCAGAGGGGGGATTCCTCGCACCGGCTCCCGTGCACACCCAGCATGGGCAGACCCGTGTCCCCCAGCTCTTGTCAAGCCCCAAGGCCCCGAGGACGCACCTCAATGGCTTCATTCTTGGCAGCCAGCTGCCCCTCCAGCTCAGCGATCTGGTTGGCAGAGGACTCCTCCAGCTCCTGCAGTGAGCTCTGGAGGTGCTGCACATCCTTCAGGAGCCGCAGGATCTCCCGGTCCTTGGCAGCCAGTGCTGCCTCCAGCCTCGACCCTGAGCACATGGAATAGTTCACTTTGTCCTGCTGGGAGAGGGGACACCGTCAGCTCCCGGTCACCCAATGTGGGGACGAGGGCCACCCTCCCCATTAGACATGTCCCCATGGGCAGCCGGTGAGCACAGGACTCAGCCCTGTGGGTGATGCAGCGCCAGGGAGGAACAGACCCTTCCTCTGCCATTAAAGGTCTCCCAGGTACATCTGCTCAGTTCCACGGGGGTGCTTGCCCCCCCTTTCCCATAGGAGGCTGGAACTGCAGGTAGGACATGCCCAATGCTACACCCCAGAGTGGAAAAAAGCCTTGGTCACAGGCACTTTGGGCTTGTCCCTGAATACAGTGGGTGCTCCCGACCACAAAACGATGCTCCTGAATGCAATAGGGTGCTCCTTAGCACAGTGGGATGCTCTTGAATGTGCTAGGGTGCTCCTGGCTGCTATGGGGTCCTGCTAGCTATAATAGGGTGCTCTCAGGTATGATGGGATATTACTGGCTATGACAGATGTTCCCAGACATGATGGGGGGCTGCCAGCCATGGTGGTGAGGTGCTGCTGTCCCCGAGGGATGCTGACAGCTCTGTTGGGGTGCTGCTGGCCCCGAGGGATGCTGACAGCTCTGTTGGGGTGCTGCTGGGTCTGAGGGATGCTGACAACTATGTTGGGGTGCTGCTGTGCCCGAGGGACGCTGACAGCTATGTTGGGGTGCTGCTGTGCCCAAGGGGTGCTGACAGCTATGTTGGGGTGCTGCTGTGCCCGAGGGGATGCTGACAGCTATGTTGGGGTGCTGCTGTGCCCGAGGGATGCTGACAGCTATGTTGGGGTGCTGCTGTCCCCGAGGGATGCTGACAGCTCTGTTGGGGTGCTGCTGTGCCCTGAGGGATGCTGACAGCTATGTTGGGGTGCTGCTGTGCCCGAGGGATGCTGACAGCTATGTTGGGGTGCTGCTGTCCCCGAGGGGTGCTGACAGCTATGTTGGGGTGCTGCTGTCCCCGAGGGGGGCTCTCACCCCAGCAGCGCCCGGTGGGGAGCAGCAGGCCAGGCGTAGGGAGCTGTTCACAGCCGCCAGCTGCTCCCGCAAGCTCTCCACTTCCCTCTGCGCCGCCTCCGCTCGCTGCAAGAGAGCAGAAAGAGCATCAGGACACGCACCCACAGCCCGTCCCACCCCGCACGGGCGCAGCGGGGCTCCAGGACACACGTCTCTCCCAAGCATCCTGCTCCCACCACCATCACAGTAAGATCTCCATGTATTTCCTCTCCCCACATCCTAATGCAGCTCCTGATCCGTATCCCTGGATGCTGGCCACAGACCGTGTCCAGGACACTGTCCTTTTCCACCCAAAAGGCCTTATTTACATGCAAATTGCTCTTTAAGCCTCTTTCATTATCCATGCGCATTTATTTGGCCCTACAATTTCAGAATTAAATGAAACTGACGAATAGCAGTGGGTAGGACCAGAGGTGATGATATCAGACACCAGCACCAGGGTGGCGTGGGTGTGCTCTAAAATGCCCAGGAGAGGCTGGGGATGACAAACATCAGCTCCAGCAGCCCGAATGGAACCTGGCAGAAGCCCAAACACACCAGTGACCCTCAACATGGGGCAGGGGTCCCACTGGGCTGGTTTGGAGGAGCCACCAGGCAAAGGAAACCAGAGCCACCATCCTCTGTAGAGCTTCCCAGTCCCAGAGCCTGGGAATCCCTTCTGTTTTCCAGGACAGACAATAAGGCCACATGGATGCTTGGGGGGCTATGGTGGGTGCAGCACCCGTGCTCTGAGGGGCAAAGCCCATCAGCCCCAGTGTGATGGAAGGGGAGCAGGGTACGTGTCCTGTGCTGGCTGTGATGTCAGCCCCTGGCTCACCTGGTTGGCTTTTTCCAGGTTTGTCATGATCATGGCTACTTCGTCTGCCCTGCGATGAGAAAGCAAGAGGTGTCACCAGCAAGGAGGCACAACCATAGCCCTCCATGGCCAGCGAGGGCTCCTGCAGGTGCCGCAGCATCTTAGATACAGGGAGTCCCTGTGACTTGGATGCTTAAAGTATCTCAGCTCCTCAAGTCACTTGGCAGCACCATGGGGCTGTCCTGGTGCCGCTGCAGGCAGCTTGGCTCAGCCTTTGGCACACCAACAGCCTCCCAACACAACCAGGGACTGCCATTGGCTTACTTAGATGCAGCTTCCTCATCGTATTTACACCGCAGCTCCAGCAGTTCCGTCTGGGTGGCCTTCAGCGCTGGGAAGAGGAAGAGGAGGGTGAGCCACGGGGTTGGGGCTTGGCCCCCATGGCCAGCAGCCCCTGCCCCGGCCCCCCTACCTGCGTGGAGCACTTTGATCTTCTCCTCTGCCTCCCCCAGCCGAGTGGCCAAAGTGACCTGTGCTTCCTGCAGGCCCCTATGAGACACGGGCATCAGTGAGGTGCTGATGCCGCAGCCCCCAAGGCACAGAAACGCCCCTGCTGCATCCCCTCCTCTACCCCATCACTCCGTGACATCAAGGAAGTACCCACCAGAGGATGCCAGGATGTGCTCAAGCCATGTTACCCCCTCATGTTAAGAGTTGTATTGCCCCAGATGTAAAGGAATTCACTTTGGGCTGAAAATGGTCCCTGCTCCCCATGGCTGAACCCCTTCCGATGGCAGCCCACCCTGCCTGTAATTAATTGGAGGAGGGGGAAGCAATCAGGGAAAAGTTATTCTGCATTATTTATAGCCCACACTTGCCAGGAACTTATTCGCAGAGATCTGCAATTTAGGGTTTAAAGATTCCTCATTTGTTTCCCGGTGCAGCGTGTTAAGGAATAATAATGAAGGCCCCGAGAAAACCGGGAGCCTCCAAATTAAAAGGCCATTTAATGACCTTCATCCAATGACCTGGACTTAACCCATTTGTCCCAGCAAAGCCACGTGCCAGGGAGACGATGTAAAGGGTTGGCTGGAGGGATCTGCCCTGGCTCTGCCCATGCCTGCCGCTGCCCAAAACCCACATGGGATGGATGGACAGATGGATGCAGAGTGCCCAAGAATGTGTATCAGGATCTGGACAGGATGAGTCCGCAAAGGAGGTGCAAAGGGAAGGAGAAGAGGGAAGGAAGGACAGACACCCCCGTGCAGGAGCAGGAACCACGTGTTCCCGCAGCACCCCAAGATGACCCCATCCCCGGTACTCACGTACTTTTGCTGTTCTGCCTCATTTCTCTGCAGCAGGGTCTCTGTGCACGGTGCTTTGCTGTCAATGCCGGGCTGCGGGGCCTCGGCCACTGCCGGAGATGTCCCCTCCCTGCGTTCTGCGGGGGGATACGTTTCATACAGCTGCATAGGGGACAGCAGCAATGGCCACCAGGGACCAAAGGACAGGTCCTGGCCCTGAGACCCAACCCATGTCCCAGGAACTGCTCAGAGGCACATGGGGGAACCCATCTGGGACTGCTGCCTTCCTCTCTGAAGGAACGGCCATGATAGGAGGTACCTTTGATGCTGATGAGTTCTGGGTGCTTCTTCCAGGGGCGGCTGAGATCCTTCAGGTGAGAAGGTTCAGGCTCGAGGCGCTGGAGCTGCTGTAGCCGGTCCTCCAGGCTCCGCGCAGCCTCCAGCACAGGAGCGGGATCTGTGGGACAAGGGATGCAGTGGTGAGCAGAAGCGATGCCCACCACCAACCCTCTCCCACCTCCCTGCGGACCCACTGCCCACCCTCCTTGCCACCCACATTACACTTATAACCAAAGTGAGTGCCCTCCTGGCCATGAGGAACCCCTCAGGGGTATCAAGTGCCACGGGAACACCCCTCAGTCCTGTGCTTTCCATCGCTATCCCCAATGGATTGGCAAGGCTGCGAGGGAGCATCATCCTCCATGAGCGAGCCAGTGGTACCCGCAGCACCAGTGGCCCCAGTGCCACCAGTGCCGGCCCATTTGGGCGCAGACAATGGCGGTTTGTGCCGAGGTAAGCAGGTGCATTCAGAGCCGTCCGTCTTCCCTCTGTCAGCATTACACCATCATTAGCTAGTGTCTGCTCAGCAGGGTGTGCCATTATGTCTCCCAGGGCTGATGTAATTATACATTGACATAATTAACCCAGCAAGCCCATTAAGCAGGCCAGCTAAAAATTCATCTATAATTATTTGTTGTGTGCATGCTAATGAGTCCATCTGCACTGCCATTGTACAACATGAACAAATTAATTTACAAGTCTGGATTTTTTAATAAGTTCAAGAAAATGCCTCCTATTGAGCCAGGTTAATATAGGTTTGGTGGGGGTTTTTTTTACCTTCTTAGAAGAGGAAAGAAAATAGATTTGAATTCTCCAGGGTCAAAAAGTTAGACAAACCGGGAAGTGGGACGGAGCCGGGATGCGCTACTGTACATCAGGGATGCATGGCAGGCAGCCAAGGGTGAAAAATAATAATGGTGATGGAAAAGAAATCAAACAACTGCTCAGAGTGGGACACAGAACAGCTCTTCTGCTGCCCTCCCATCCCTCAGCATCATGACCATGGGGTGCAGGGTCCCACTGCAGCACCCACCATGTGGCTTCCCTGCAGGACCAGTGAGTACCAGACCCCACGTGCTAATGCTGAAAGCCCCTGGAGCATCCCTCTCTACAGGGAATGTTCTCCCTTCTTTCTGCTGGATGTCACAGAGACTCCATGGATGGGCTGGGATGAAAGGTCTGTGCCCAGAGCCTGGCCACGGGGGTCCATCCAGAGCAGGTACTGAGCCAGGACACTGCTGGCTTTGGCACTGAAACGAGGACTCAGGTCCAGCTGGGACCTTCCCAGGCTGTTCCTGGCATCTTCTGGCTCAGTATCCTACAGGCTGGTTCCACATCCTAGGACGCAGGATTGAACAGTCAGAGGGTCATGGTGGTGCAGCACAGCCCCGAACCAAACCTGTGTGCTCTCAGAGCCATTAATAACACCCATAAGTACACGAGCTGAGATAACAATATGGTTAATTAAACCTGGCGCTCCAGGGCCCCAGCTTACAGGCTGCAGGGGTCGGGGGTCCCCCTGCACTCCCCCAGCCCTGAAGCATTGACGGGATGCTCTGAGCCAGCCAGGGATAAGCACCAGGGCAGGCGCTGTCCGATCCACACCGGAGCTCCTCTCACCTCCATGATGAGAAATAAGATGGGAGGAACTGGCCTAAGTGATAAAACCTCCAGGGATTTTCCTTGGGTCAGCATTTTCACTCCCATGAGCCGCAGCCCCACTGCTGAAATACAACCAGGGCAATCTCCCAGTGTGCTGCTTCCCATTTGGAGCCAAAATCCCAGGATGAAGTGGTTGGGAGGGGAGCTTTTAGAAGGGAAAATAGCAAGCAGCACTTCAGCTCCACTTCCTACATCAGCTGGGGCAGCTCTGCAAAACACCCGGCTGGATTAATTCCATCGTGCTAATACCAAGCTGTCCATCCCGTGGGAAAGTTCTGTCCTTATCTATGGGGCCACCACTAAGAAGCAACTGAAACCAGGCACCAAGCTCATGCCATGCCTGCACCATGCTCATGCTGCTGGTGAACAAACCAGCTCTCCAACCTTCCTATTGCAGGGCTGGAGAGAGAACACGCTCCAAACCAAGCACATCATCTGCTCACACCGAGGTACATGGATGCCATCACAATCTGAGCCACCAGGAGAGCTCAGGACACTGCCCGTGACACAGGGGACAGTCCCTTCCTCTGTGGGTCATGGCCCCGAGCTGTGATGGGTGGCACAAGAGAGGCTTATGCCAAAACAGGACCTTGGAGCTCCTCATGCTCCAGCGCCGCATCCACCCGCTGCAGCTCCCACACATTCAGGAGCTGCATCATTGCCCACCCAACAGCACAGCCAGCGAAGCAGAACCTGCTTATCTATCACTCGCCCACTGAATATATACATATCTATGTATTTACATACATGTAACTATATATATTGTTTCTATAGATATTATAAGTGCTGCCACTAGCTGGCGTTATTGGCTGTCCTTTAGTGGCACCAGTACTGCTGCAGCAGGGACAGGGCGGTGGGCAGGGGGGTCTCCAGCCCTGGCACCAGGGCCAGGGCCTTTCCCCATGCTGGAGCAGGTCTGAGCCACCAGCAAACCCACCCCTGGACACCCCCACCACAGCACCCTGCAGCCACTGGAGCTGCTCAAGGCTCTGTGTGATGGGGCAGGAGATGCCCCGGGTGCTCATCGCCTTCCTCCTGAGCATGCAGAGCTCCAGGGAGCACCCGTGTCCCTGGGGACCAGCAGCTCATCCCTGTGCCATGGCCTGGCCGCTTCTTCCAGCTTTCAGTGGAGCTCTCTGTGCTGTGGGGCTGAAGGGTGACATTTGCTCCATGCTGCTGCCCAGCTCCAAGAAGAGCACAGGGCACCCATAGTGCACCCCTAGGTGCATCCCTGTGCACGCACAGCGCATCCATGGCACCTCCACAGCACATCCACAATGCCATCATTCTCCCCCTGGGGCAGTACCTGGTCTACCGCCCCATCCCAACCTGCTCAAACACATCCACCGGTGCCCTACGAAACCCTCCAGGAGTCAAAGCCAGCCTTAAATCAATTCATCCCCAACAACAATGACATTAATTATGCTTTTAACACATTTTACTGCTTCCCCCCCTTCCCTTCACGCCACATCTGTGTGAACAATATCCAAAAGATTTACGGTTTTCTCCCGTAATTACAGACACACAGCCAGCTCACTTATCAAAATACTTGCTGAGCAATCAGGCTCCGTTACAGTCTCTGCCAGAGATTTGTGTTGACAGCAGCCATTCAAAGCAAAAAATGTCGAATCAGGACTTATGTGGCGCTTGGAAAGTATTCCACAAAGAGTTCGCCTGTCGAGAGACACACGGACATGTAACAGACAGGGGGACAAAACGACAGGCGGGAGGATTTGGGGAGCAGAAGGGAAGAGGGGAGCAAAAGATGGATGGAGAGAGGGGAGGAAGAGGGGGGCAGAGACCAGAAGGGAGCAGTTTTGAGGTGTGAATGTGCGTGAATGTGTGTGCATCCCTGTGCATGCGTGTGCAAGCAGGAGAAGCATGGTGGGTGAGCGCGGGGAGGTGGGGAGGGAAGATAACTGGGTTCTGGAAACCGAGCTGACATTTGGTTCTTGTAGCAGAGGAGAAAATTTAATGAGGACAAAAATATGTCTCCCTAATTCCCCTAAGAAATCATTAAAACATTTTGTTATTCCTAAATGTCTGGAAAATGAATTAGTGGCCCTGCAGGAGACCTTTCGAGCATCTTCAGCCGTTTGCAGCTCTGCATCCTCACCATGCTGAGGGATGCTCCATGCCCTGAGCAGCCAACCCCTGGCTCAGAGCACAGCAGAGCCCACAGCGAGGAGTGGGGAGCAGTGGGGAGCGGGGTCCCATCCCCTCACACCGACTATGCCAACACAAGCCTCAGAGTTGCCCCGTGCCTCAGTTTCCCCCTCCCAAGGCTTTGAGCACGGTGGTGATAGGGGGGAAGCCATCCCCAAGGCACAGCTGGTGCCGGGAGCCGTGCTGCAAGCCGGCGCTCGGCCGTTTCGGTTAACTTACCGTCAAAAAGACAACTGGGGATAGCCGCAGTGTTATTACAAGGGCTGAGCAAATGTATTCCTTTCCTAATGTCAAGATGCATTTGGCTCAGGGGCTGAAACACAGCGATGGCAAAAGCTGTTTCCACTCCTCTCTTCGGCTGGTATCTCCAGAGCGCCATGCGCGAGCCGGGGTCGGTGACACCAGCCGCAGCGGGACGGGGACGGCCGGTCCTCGCTGGCTCCTCTCGGCACGCAATGCGTTAGGCAGCCAGATCACCACCGTGTTGCTTACCTGGAGCTTCGATTAACTGCTTGTAAACGCTCAGGAAAGCCGTCTCAGCCTCCTTGCTTCTCTTACTAAGTGCAATCACCTGCAGGGAGATGGGAAACGGGGGTCAGACATGGGCTCGGAGGAGGGAACTGGCTCTGATGCACTGGTGCTACCCCATGATGAGCACATGGGTCCCACCAAGCATCCACCTCATGCCCTGCACAGCCGCTCGCTGCCTTTGGCTAAACTCGTACCGCGGCCACGTCACGTCGCCCTAAATCATTGATGTGCTCTGAGTAAATGAAAATTATAATTTAATGTCGGTGCTTAAATAAGACATAAAGAAGCTCGCCTGCTGCTGGGTCCACCACACAGCCCTCCCCAGCCACACTCCCAGTATGATGCTGGGGCAGAAGTGATGCTCGCACCAGGACTGGGACATCTCCTCTATCTCAAGTCCCTGTCCCCCCTTGGCTGCCAATGATGCTCGCGCCAGGTGGGTGGTGGGGAGCCGGTGTGCTGCATCGCTAATAACTGAACAACATCTCAATCTGCTGCCGCTCCATCCAACATTTATGAGCATGAATCATTTACACCCCTTAATTTTTCAAGGCGTGACAACACCTCGGGGTGGGAGCTGCTGCCCGCCGGGCTCCGGCTCACTCTGTTGTGGAATTGAGCACCGGTGGGACACATAGACCTCTGTGTCCTTCCCGCCTCAGGTGCAGGAGCTGGGGAAGGAAGTGACCTGTTCCCAGCTGGAAAATGCAGGCTAAAGACAATGAGAGGCTAAGAAAATACTGTTCAGCCTGGAGAAAGAAGGCTGTGTGGAGACCTCAGAGGAGCTTCCAGGATCTGAAGCAGGGCTACAGGGATGCTGGAGAGGGACTCTGACTCTTCATCAGGGTTTGTAGTCATAGGACAAGGGGCGACGGGTTCAAACTGAAACAGGGGACATTTAGGATAGATATAAGGAAGAAATTATTTACTGTGAGGGTGCTGAGGCATTGGCACAGGCTGCCCAAGGAAGTTGTGAATGCTCCATCCCTGTCAGTGTTCAAGGCCAGGTTGGACGGCGCTTGGAGCAACCTGGTCTAGTGTGAAGTGTCCCTGCCCATGGCAGGGGTTTGGAACTGGATGATCTTAAAGTCCTTTCTGACCCAAATCATTCTACGACTCCATTTGATCCAAACTGAGCACCCACACCATCCAATGATAGAGGATGAGATGCCCACCAGCATTCCTGCTGGCAGATGCACTATGGCTGAGTCCATCAAACCACATTTAAGCCACCAAAGGACTAATCATCAAACAAAGTCCAGACTTCACACCTCAGCCCGGTGGCAGCTCCTGCACTGGAGCATCTTTTCCCTCCAGCCCCGGCTTGCCATTGCTTGTCATTCAAACCCAAAGCAAACCACTCATTTGTAATCCAGCAGCCACCTGAGCAAACCGCCTTCTTCCAAGCTCGCAGGCACTGGAGCACAAAGATCATTTTTCTATTGTTAAAATTGTATAAGCTGGGCTTTTTATAGCGTCTCATACACAAACCTACTTTCTCAGCACCACGTTTCCAGCACAGGAGGAATTGGGGGGCTTTTCTTCAGTGTTCTGCAAAAAAACCTTGGCTCCAGGGTCCTTTAAAATAATAATAATAAAGTGGGGAATAGGGGGGGCAGAAAGCAGCCATTGAGCAGCACTGCCTGTGCATTGCAGCAGGACAGCATTGTGCCTGCTGACCGCATTGGCAGCACGTGGTGTTGGGGTGGCACAGGGAGCTTTGCCAGGGTGTCTGTAAGGATGCAGAGACACAGCAGAGCTGGGGTGCTCCATGGCATCAGCACCATGGGATCATCCTCCCACCTCCCGCATCCTTTGAATGTTGAATGGGAGAGGAGGAGGACCACAGGGGATGGATCTAGGTTTCCTCCTGGTACTTGTGAGGGGTTGAGCAGCCGCTCTGTCCATCTTCCCAACCATTAACTATACCATCAGCATCCTAACTGGAGCCACAGGACCCATAGACTCCCTGGTGGGGAGGCCTTTGGGGCCATTCCATCAGGCAAGACACCTGGGGGCCCAATAAACTTCAAGGTAATATTTTAAATATAGATAAAAATAAATAGATATCTAAACTTTTCAGTGAACTTTTCCAGATGGGGATAAATAACCAAGATGCCAGGGAAGATTCCTGGTGGAGCAGCTCCAAGTCTTGCATGGGGACACCTCACCCTGAAACCACTGCTGTTTCTCACATACAGCTGAACAAACAAGCAGAAAAAGCCCACATCAGCCCTAAAATCAAGGTTTTGTAATAAAAGCCCTCAAATCCTTCCCTTCTTGAGGACCAAACCCCATCCAACCAACATCATCCAACCCCATCCCCAACCAACATCACCTGCTGAAAAGAGGAGAAAATGGCTAAAACCAGGACAGCTGAACATCCCCACAAGCATGGTGGGGTCAGGATGGAATCATCCCTGCTCCCTTCATGCCAAATCATCCATCATTCCAAATCATCTCCATCACTGTGGGGATTCCATCCCCACAATGCCCATCAGCAATGGCAAACCCCCCACAACCGCTCTCCCTCCGCCTGCAAAGCCCTCAGCGAGCTCTGCTTCCGCATTATGTATCCGTGTCCTATTAATTCCTATTTTCTCCCCCCTTCCACCTCCCTCCGCAGCATTCCTGGGCTCAAGGTGAGGCACGGCAGCGGTGCGGGATCGCCGCCGTGTGATAAATTACATTTACGCACTGGGTCCTTTTCATGGCTGGTGACTTTCCAGCAAAGCAATTATCACTGTAGAATGCGTAATAGCCTAATTAATTACTATTGTCAGGCTGGCCTCTGTGCCATGATTATACCTTCCGAAGCCAACTTTTTAAACATTTGGAAGCAGCAATATTACTATAATTGAGTGACAAAGTGGTAAAACTCCCCCGGCGCAGGCGGTTCTCCTCCCGGCACGGCGGTGAGCACCCACCGTCTGAGCAGCTCCTCTCCAAAGGCGCGGGATTTGCATTGCACCGGCGGTGAGTTTATTCTTATATCCATGAGATCAAGTGCAGGATAAGTAGCGGGTTATTTCCATCTAAATACTGGTGGCAGTAAACCACAAATGAGCTCTTTTTTCAGTGGAGAGGAACAGCTGTCGGGGGAGAAAGCGGCAGCAGAGACCCCAAATGCTGAAGAAAACTGATGAAAAAATTCATTCAAGGCTTTTTGCTGTTTTTCCTCGCTTTTTCTTTTTTCTTTTGCTGATGTGTAAAGAAGTTGGGGAGAGCGGGAGGGATGCGGAGGGGCGAGGGGGGAGAGCCGGAGGGGAAAGAGCTGTCCCAGAGGAAAGATCTGGATTCTCTGCTTCCCACCTCATCCTTTGCTGCCCTCCCAGTATCCTGCATCTGACTGACCCCTTCAACCCAGCACATGTGCACATCACACATACAGAGACCCACTGCATGTGGACAAGCTTGTTACAGCCATGCACAGATCCACTGCACACCCACAAACCCCTTGCAGATACCCACAAACCCATCACACACATGCAAACCTACCACACAAACCCATCACACACACAGTGTGCACCCACACAAACCCATGGTGCACACACACATGCCCAGTGCACACATGTACACACCCATTGCACATGGACATGGACTGATCACACACCCACAAACCCATTACACAAGCCCATCACGCACCCACACTAACCCATCACATATCCACACATATGCATGTGCGTTGCACACATAGAGACCTCTTGCACACCCACCCAAACCCATTGAACACCAGCAAACTCATTGTGCACCCAAGAACTCATTGCACACCCGTAAGACCCATCACACATGCACAAACCCATCACACACACCCCCATTGCACAACCATAAACCCACCACACACCCAAGCCCATCACACACACAGACTCACCACACATATACATAGACACGTTGCACACCCATAGGCCCATTGCACACCTACACAGACCTGTTGCATACCCATAGAACCTTCGCACACCCGCACAGACCCATTGCATACCCATAGACCCATTGCACACACACAGACCCATTGCGCAAAACAGACCTATCGCACATCCCTCTCACACCCACTCTGCCTCCCACTGCACCTCCATGCTCATCCCTCCAAAGGCAGAAGCAGCTCACAACGTTCTCACAAGGCCAAAAAGCAATTCGTGTCAAAAAAGATCAATAATATAAAAATAAAGCCTGAGAATTCTACTTAAAGGGAACATCATAGAAATATGTTGTTCACGTTCATGATTCGCAGATTAAAAAAAAGGGGGGAAAAGAATCAATAGAAGTTCTTCAGATGATGTTATTTCTAATGAGAAATATACCGAGACTGCTGCAAATAACTGCTTAACGGAGGAAAAAAATGCATTAATAATTTACTTTATAAAGCAAAGGATCCCGAATGCAAGAAAACCACTGCTGGTTCTTAATTTTGTTGTAATACTCCCTGACAAGTCCAATGATGCTTTGGCAAAGTTCTGGAGGCAGACGATGCTCGGCTCATTAGGTTATTTTTCCCCACCTTTTCCCGCAGCATCCCGGCCCGATCGGTTCCGGGAGGAGGTACCGGAGCTCTTCCATTCCCATGCACTGGAGGATTCCTTGGGCTGAGCCCCCAGCTCAGTGCTGCTTCTGCCAGCCTGCTGCTGGACAGGAGCATCCTCCTGCCTCCTCCCAGCACCATCCCCAGGTGAGCTGCAGCCTTCAGTCACGACACAGCAAGAAAGGAAAATATTTGAAGCTTATTTTACCATCCCCGTCACCATAATTTAATACCTTTTTTCACTGCTTTAGTTGAGGTTTTTTCTTCTTCTTTTTTTTTCCCCTTTATTTTTCCTTAATTTATTTTTTCAGTGCATTTGCTGACAGTTGGCAACTCCAAACCATCTGCTACCGACACACACACCGAAACAAAAGGCTTCGGCATCGAACCCAAAGCAGCTCGAAGGAACAAGCTCATTTCTGACCGTCAGCGTGAGAAGGTGCCCCCTGAATGGGCTCATTCCCAGATTTCCTGCAAGCCCACAACGTCCTTTTCCTGCAAGAATATGCAAAATTCCCTATGTGGCTGGCGGCAGCAATCCAGGAGAGGGGCAGGGATGAGCGGGGCTCAGCATCGCTGGCATAGATGAAGCAGGGTGACGACTGGGGTGCTGCTGATTCCCGGGTTTGGGATGGAGCCGGGATGCGGGTGCACCCAGAGCATCACAAAGTTTCACCTCCCATTTAGCAGAACAAAACTTTTAATTTAGATGTTTTCATCTATCTATCAAAGTAAAAGAAAAAAAAAGTTTAAAATAATGACTGTAATAAATGAAGGTAATTAATTGTAGTTTGTTCCTTTACTGTCTAGTCAGCTTAATTTTACCTTTTCATCTAATAATGAGAAAATAATTTTTGTGCTCTGAGGGTTAATGATATGTAACTGCAAGAGCTGCTAATTGCATGTTGCAAACTATTCATCAAAATCCCCATCTGCGCTACTTGATTATGTTTGCTAAATTATTGCTTTGAATTATCTTTCATAAAGCAACTTTTGTAATTAGCAGGGCTTTCGCTTTGCTCTTTTCTCCGTCGCAAGGATATTCAAACTTTGTCCGTCTCAAGCTGTTGCCACTAAACTGCCGTCACGGGCGGCTTTTGGGGAGAGAAAGAACTGCCCTTTAGCTCATCAGAGTGGGGAATAAAAGCTGTGTTTATTCCCTGCAGTTCCAATCTATCCTCCTGGCCCTGCTTCTCCTCCCTTGAGGAGAAAAATACATATGGGAAGGATGTAGGAGCCTAAATGTATATGAGATGGATTTGGGAATGGCAGAGAGAAACGGTCTGAACAGCCCATATGCCCCCATCTGGGTTAATATTTCAAGATGATGTTTTTCCCCTTCCCATTTACAAGCAGGAGCGGAGGGGGAGCTCTCGCCATCCGTCATCCACGCTTCCAAGGGCTCCTTCCCGTGACGCAGGTGATGTAGAGCTCTGCTCTCTCTGTTAATATTCATGGAGAGCAGCAGGAAGTGAGGTTTGTGGGGAAAAATGTACTGGAATGTGTTAAAAATGTGAGAAAGAGGGAAGGAAGAGGGGAAAGAGGGAAAAAAATGCGGGAAAAAGGGGGAAGAGAGGGAAAAGAGAGGGAAAGTGGGGGAAAGGAGGGGAAGGAGGGAGAGGAAGGGAAAGGAGGGGAAGGAGGGAGAGGAGAGGAAAGAGAGGAAAGAAGGGAAAGAGGAGAAAATAAGAGGGAAAAGAAGGGGGCAAGGCAGGGAAACAGGAGGGAAAAGAGGAGGGAAAAGTGGTGGGAAAAGAAGGAGGAAGAGAAGGGGGATAAGAGGAAAAGGAGAGGAAAAATATCTTCTGAGAGAAAAACAGGAGGGAAAAAGAGAAGAAGAAAATAATAATTAAAAAAGGATAAAAAAAGAGGGGAAAAGAGGGGGAAAGAAGGGGAAAAAAATTCCCCAGGCCCTGGCAAGCCTTGTCCAGGAGAAGCAGCGTCACTCAGGTGTCCATCCCACACTGAAGCATCCCAGAAACCCAACCTCAGGGGAGCAGAATCCACCTTTTGGGATAAAATCCCCCAACACCTCCCATGAAAAAGATACCCCGAGGTGGGGGGAAGGTGGCAGAGCCTGGGAAGCGACTGCTGTCAGCCAGGAATTGCATCCTGCTCTCCTTTACACCCCCATAAATCCAGAGCCACTTGGGAGGAGGGGCCAGGGCTTCCCAAAGGACATAGCTCAATTCTCGCAGCGGATCTAATGAAGACTATTGGAAAAAATGCAGTATTTAAAAGACTGGAAATGTATTCCTATTGTTATCACTCTCTTTTATGTGTTTATGCATGGCGCATCGGAATGAATCAATACTGGATTGCCCTATAAATAAATGAGCATATCAGTAAACCCAGTAATAAAATGAGTGATGAAAATATGGAAATCAGTCACATTTGTGTAAATCCACTTATTGTTTACTTTAATATTTTCTTATGCAGTTCCGTGGCTCCAAAGAGACAGATTTAAACCCAGGTAATGCTCAGCAGATGACAGATCCTAATGTGTCGCTGCTGGCAAGCTCCGAGTACCGGCAGCTCTCCAGGGGTTTCCATCGAAGCACATTAGAGAAGCAGAGAAAGCAGCCCCCGAAGAGAGAGCATTAGAAAGACAGAAGAAGAGGTATCCTGAAGTGCAATTCATCTCACCAGCATAGGGGACCAAAGAAAGCCAAGGTACCTGCAGAGCTGCCATGGGTGTGATAGGGGTACAGGGCTGGTCAGGATGGAGAGTGGAGGAACAGGTGCCTCCTGCAGTAAGCTGGTGGGCTGGGACCATGTCTCACCCCAGTGCTTGGCTACTCCTCAGATCACCCATTGCAACCTCATCTGGTGCATCCTGACCATGCTGTGGTACCTGCTGGTCATATCATGGCATTTCCTGGCCACACTGCAGCACCTCCCAGTTACATCAGCAGCACCTTCAGGTCACGTTGTAGCATCTCCTAGCCACACCATGGCACCTCCTGATCGCATCAGGGCATCTCCCAGCCACACCACAGCATCTCCTGGCCACACCATGGCATCCCCCAGTCACCTCCTGGCAGCGATGACTCCATCCCCTGCCTGCAACCTCTCAAGGCAGCACCACCATTCCTTCAGGGGGGATGAAGGAGCTCAGCAGCAGCAGGACCCTGCCAATAACCATGCCAATAACCATACCCATGCGTGGCACAAGGACCACCCATTACTGTGCAGGGACACAAAGCAGACAGATTTTATGGGCTGCAGAAACCCCTCAGGGGTTGGGGACAGTGACCCTGTGCCTTGACCACACCAAGTCCAGTCTGTCCCACCCAGCACTCTCCCTTTCACATTTCAATCCCCCAAGAACCAACAGGATGAGAAGAGGCTGGGATCAAGGGTGGGATAATGGGGAGAGAGGACAGGTCCTGCCTACCTCTCCTTTGAGCATCCCCTCTAAGGCTGCCAGTTTTCCTCCCACCCAGGCAGGCAGAAACCACCCTTCCCCACACAGCCTCCAAGGAGCTATTTTAGAGTTGCTCTTTTTATTTTTCTCATCTTTTTTTCTCTCTATTTCTTCAAAAACAACACATCTCCCCCCATCTGGGCTGCGAGCTGGGTGCCAGCATCGCGGCGCCGAGCGCTCAACGCTTGCTTTTTATAAACGCCTCCAAACCCAATGTTTCCCCCTGCATTGCCACAATGCATCCAGGAGGGTGCTGCATGCAGGTGGATGCTGCATCCCCTCACCCCATCCAAAGGAGCTACAAGAGGCAGCAAGAGCCATAAATCCCTGTACCCCAAATTTAGGGGCTGAGATTTGCCTTTGTGGCTAATCAGCTTCCATTCTTGTTAGTCTCTTACATCTATGGCTCCCAAAAACCTAGTTGCCAGGGAGGGAAATCACCACCCTGCTGAGTTAATTCTCCAGCAGCAAATCTCCTGTACCTCAGGTACATTCCTCTTGAATTCCTGGCTGAGTTCAATTAAACGCTTACGAGACCGTGTGCTTTCCCCCACCACGCTGCCAGCACCAAAGCAACAGAATTAAGCTCCTTCTGGAACAAAACAAAAACAAAAGGAGGGGGGGAAAAAAGAGGGGAAATAGTAAAATAAAGATGGTTTGGGAAGGTTGGGGTTTAAGACTGCAGGAATCCAATTCCCCTGGTCTGATTTTGTTCTGTGTCGCGCAGTCCACGGCGCGTTGGCCCTATCGACAAGGGGGTTTATATGAATAATTGAAGGAATTCTGCATTCCCTGCAAAAGAAAAGGCAAGCCGAGAGGGTGGTTGAGATTATCAGGAGCGCGCTAATCAATATTCCCAGCCCCAGCCTCCTCCTCGCTTCTCCAAAAGGAGCAGTGCCATAAGCTCATCAGTAACTGTAAAAAAAACATCGCACTCCGAGTGTCAAAATAGTCAAGCACAGCATATTGTATTGCCAGATTTCCCTCCCGGTCCACCCCGGTGCCAGATTACATCCATCAGCAGGGAGGGAAGCCAGTCCAACGCCGACTTACTTACGCTTAAGTGTTCATAAATAAGGATTTTAAGATAGAGATGGCTTTTTAATTTTGGTGGAATGTGATAGGAAAAATAAAGAAATGATAAAAATGATGGTGTTGATGTGATGTGACACGACCTCTCCGGTGCTTCCCAGTAAATCCTGCAGCCTGGATGTGCTGGGGGATGCCCCGGTTCCTATCTGGCTTGCATCACAGTGAAAAGAGCCGGAAAGAATTGATGCTGGCACCATAAACCATGGCAAAGCCTTTGTCTGATGGGGAGATACGGCACGAGAACGTGTCCCTGCCAGGAAAACCTCATTAGACAGACTCTAATTACTGCCTGGGAAGTGGGAAGAGACAGAAACCGTCAAACCTGAGCTGGGGGGAGGCTATTAATTCCTTTTGGATAAATTGGGAATGAGATGCTGGTGGCAGAGGTCAGGAAATGTCTGTGTGGGGCTCAAGATATGGCCACTGGCAATGCACATCCCACCCCCAACTTGCCTGTCCCACGCATCCCTGTCCAGTTCCCAAAATAGGCAGCTTTGCAGCAAATTGGGTTTGCAATGGAAGAAGCCATCGCAACCAGGAGCAGCAGCAGATGCAGGACTGGTAGCTTGCTCCATTCTCGTGTCCCACCAAAACCTCAAGACCATGACCCCATCTCTTAGTATGGAGCCAGCCTTGCACCCTGGATTTAAGCCATGACTGCCTAAATTACAGAGGACCAGCTCCTTCCTCCCCGGCATCACCAAAAACCGACCCGGCTGGGACATGGGGTGGGAGGAGACACCATGTAGGGTAGCCACCACCATGCTAGATGGACAGTGGGCCAGGTGGGGTGGCCCCAGCCATCCATCACCCCCTAATGCCTTATGTAGATCCATGATGCTAAGGATGTATAGAGCCAATTACCAGGGGTCAGTGCTGATGTAAAATTCCGAGGAGGAAGCTCCTGATCTCAGATGAGTTCGCGTGAGACTGCAAGTTTACTGCCTTTTATTGGGCAATATAAATATTTCACTGTTATATAAAAAAATATTGGTGAGAAAGCAGCTAAACCCGGGTCCTGTGTGTATACAGAGAAGCAGGGAGTGAAAAACGACCATCAGCATCTTTTTAATAGCCTCTGGTGCAGTACAGGAGCACGGGTGAAAGGGGTTTGATGACTGCAGTGGCACAGTGAGACTGGGGGACCACACAGACCAGCATCCCAGACACAATGGGGCTACGCTGGGAATAAGAGTGATGCTGGTGGTGCAGTCAGACACATGGTCAGTGGTCGGGTCCAAGGGGTTGTGCCCTGATCTAGGCATGATGGAGAGCAACACGTGGGACACAGAAGTAACCTTGATGGCTGAGCACCATTCCCAAGAAGCCCCAAGGGCAGGGCTGAGCCTGTGCCCACCACAGAAGACGGCCTCCCCATACAGATCATTCCCAAATGCATTTTCCTAGCAGTTTCCCCCAGTTTTCCTTCTGGGATCATCTCTCTCCTCATCTGCAGACCCCTGTGCAAGCACAGGGCATCCTTATTTCACACTCACCAATATATCAACCTTTTCCCTGTGACAATAAAGCAGGAGAAAAGAAAAAATAAAAGCCTGTAGGAATCGATTCCTCTTTCTCTCTCTCTCTACCTATATTTTATTAAAAACTTTAGCATCAATATTAATGTTTAAATCCTCACCAAGCTGAGTTTAATTACCTGTAAACTGCATCCACAGCCACATGGACTTTGCTCCTCGCTGCAGTAAACACATCTGAGGAGAAACAGTGCCAACAGCCCCTAGCATCACCTTCGCATCCCTGCAGGAGTGACTGTATCCAGCCCCACCATCCCTCAGCAGCATTGCCGGCCATGTGGGGAGAGGATGGTGGGTGATGGAGCTACAGACACAACCCAGCGTGGGATAGAGCTGAAAGAGGAAGGGGGAGGCGAGAGAAGGGAAAAATTGGGATCCTGGGAAGAAAATGATGCGTAAATACAAAATATCCGGGGCTCTTGCTGCCAAAAGGAATCTGCTTTCAGCCAATATGTGAATCATAGCATTTGGGAAGGGGGAACGAGGGACAAGTATTCGAATGGAGTCCGTTAGTGGCTGAGGACCATGAATAACTCCAACGCAGTAGGAACTGCTCCGGTGGGGCCAGGAGCCATCAGAGAAACCAAGCAGGGCTGGGACCAGATCCCATTTAAACACACCCAGCAGCAGCCTCCTCCCTTTACCAGAAAGGTGGAAATACAAGTCTGTTGTGTTTTCCTGCTTGCACAAGTGTGGCCCCATCCTCCAACCACCAGCATAGGTAGATACACAGCAAGCAAAAGGAAGCTGGGATCTGTCTCACTGCTGCCACCCCTGGGCCCATCCCCGGTCCACAGTCCTGCAGCACAGATGCTGAGCCACCAGGTCTCAGCATCTAAAATGGAATCAGGGTTTACAGCCCGTTATCAAATGAGCCGTAATGGGATCTCGCAGAGGGCAGAGATTTGAGACATGCATCAGACTTCCATTCCTTGGGAGAACGGAAAATGTTGATTCTCTGAAATCCCATCTATCAAGGGATGCAATCTCATGTGCCGGATTGGTGGCTGCTCCACCACCCCGCTGTCTTGCCATCCCGCTCCTTACTGAAAGCCAAAGAGGGGCTGATGAAGGGGACCAGCACGTTCCTGCCCTCCTGGACCTTGCATCCCTGCATCCCACAGCCTCTGCTCCTCCCGAACGGCTTATTTAAGGTCTCTTCCTTATTAAAGCAGCTTCCCGAGGCCAGGGCTGGGACGGCGACGGGAGCATTCGAGGGCTCCACTTCCAGAATAATATTCATTACCATATTCATTCAGTGTTTATCTCACAGATGTACGGATGGATCCGTTACAATGGAGAAAAAAGAGAACTCGGAATTTCTTCTCAAAAGATATTCAAATTAGTTAATCAAGAGCCCTTTTATCACGTGTCTTCTGTACCAGCAGCGACTATCCATCGAGATAAATGATCAGCTGCTAATAACTGATTACATTGCAGCAAGTGTTTTCTTATCCCTATTACCACCATGTTTAAAGACATTTTATAAATTTCTAATTATTGTAAATTGTTTCTCCTTTCAAAAACGTCTTCCCATAGTCATCAGCTGTCAATTTCCCCCGAAAATCTCTCTCTCAAATGAGCTCATAGCACGATGCTTGGGAAGAAGAGAGAAAACCCTTCCAGGCTCCCAGCCGGTGCGATGCAGCATGGCCACCTCCATCCCGGGGCAGTGGGGGGACCAGGATGCTCCGCCAGCCCTTTACGAGCAGAGCAGACTTGAAAGGAAAAGAAAAGCATCCATAAATCAAATCAACCCTGGATGATGCTGCCTTTACCTGCTGCTGCAGGATGCCAATGTACCACATGGTGGAATGGGCCATTGCTCCTGGGTGGATTCACTCTCCAGCGAACCACAAAGAAATAAATAAGCCAGCAATATATAACACAGCTCCTGACAAGTGCAAGGCACCGGCTCCTACAGGCACTGGCATCCAAGGGCAGATGGGGGCTTGGGAGAGCCCTAAATAAGATCCCGCTTTCTTCCTGTGTATTTTACAGATGAAAGCTGAAATAGTTGAGAGGGTTTGAAGCCAGCCAGGACTTTAAATCCAGCAGCCATCCTCAAGCCGCCGCTCCAGCTGATTTCTGGGCTCCATTCCTCATGGCAATCTAATCAGCTCAAAAAAAACCCAACTGCAAAACCAACAATAAACCACCCTCTAAACTCCCTCAGACACTTCAACGGAGAACAGATCTCCTTCCATCTTCCCCCGCTGTGGCCGTGGGGCTGGAGCCACAATCCATGTGCCCCGGGCAGGCTGCAGCCAGGACAGTCTGTACCATGCTGGGGACCACAGTAGCATGGGCAGAGCATCCATGTGTTCCTGGAAGGGACCCAGGATGCAATAAGCTCTCTGGCATGATGACAGTTTGCCATCACTGGTGCCAGCACTTGGGTGATGGTGGCTCTGCTGGTCCCCAGGGTTGGGGATGACCAGGACAGGAGCACATCACAGCTGTGTCCCACGGCACAGCCAGACCCTGGAGATATATACCAGAGTTTGGCCAAGTGTATCCATGCTGGAGCCAATGGAGCCAAAGCTGCCAATGGCAGCACAGGATGTGAGGAGGAGGAAGAGGGAGGAGGAAGGCTGCCTGGGATAACAGCCCTGCAGAGGACCAGGGTGTCCGGCCAAGCACGTTCATGGGGCAGAGCAGAGCCTGTGGCTGCCAGGAAAGGGAGGAGCAGCCGGCAGGACACAGAGCTTGGCAGGGAGCAGCCAAGGTCCTTCCCGGCTCCAGGGGGCCTCAGACCAAGGGAGGAGACGCCGCAGGCACCAGCTATGCCATTATACGCTTTATTGATGCTGTTCTGAAGAAAGCTAATCAATATATTAGATTTCCCAAAGAAAGAAAACACCAGCTGCCAGCAGCACATAACTCCTCCAACGCCGTGCATTTTTCCATCAAGCCCCCGAGCCACACGTGTCTGCGCAAGATGAGGTCTCGTTCAAGACAAGACCTCCTCCTCCCCTGGCAGCCAGGTCAGGGTCAGGGCCACGGTCACCGCTTTGCCACACGGCAAAGCCCACATCCCCCTCCCTGGGGTGAAATACAGATGGGAAGTTCCCCTAATGTGGGGGGCTTGTACCAAGCATCACTGTGGGGTGTGGAGAGACAGAGCCCAGCAGGACAAACCCAGCAAGGTCCAGTGGGGAGCACTAGGGGCTGCCCTAATCCCAATGTCTCCGCACTGCCTCATGGACCCGCAGTCCTAGATGTTCATTTGGGCTCCGCAGATGGTTCCCAAAAAGCTTTTGCCATCAGGAAGATCTATATCAGAAACTGCCCTTTTCTAGCCACGTTTCCCCAGCACAGCCATTCCCACAGTATCAACCAGCCCAAACACATCTGCTCAGCCCTGCACCAGCGAGAAACTGGAAAGCATCAAACCAATGGATGCACTTGGCCATAGCAGGATCCCAGCACATGGAATCCCAGCAAACCAAACCATGGTGCCCAGCACATCGTGCTGCCCACTGCCCATGTCCCATCACCATTCCAGAGTATCCATTCCTTAAACCATTAAAGCTGATGCTGTGGCAGCTCCAAAAGCCATTCAAAAAGGACAGAATAAATCCACGTTGGACCCAACACTCGGCACCAGCAGGAAAGCAGGCTGACGTCACGGGGAATTGATTAGTGTTTTAATAGAATTAGATCACTGGGAGGGTTGCAGACCTGTTTCAGAAACCCAAATGTTATGCAGATTTGCATTCGAAACCCTAAACCAGGGCGCATTTAACCAAGGCAGAGTAAATGTCCCACATTTCCCCTGGATTATCTAAACCATATCAGATATAATCCAATGATCTGTAAAGTGATTATACCCAACTGAATATAAGAGATCTCTTCTGGTAACTCAATATTTCATCCAGCTGCAGACATTAGGAGCAGGCAAACAAAGGAGGAGATTTAATAAGTGGAAATAAAACTATAGGCAGAGATAGTTTTAATTTCTTTTTTTTTTTGTATTGCATCTAATTGCAATCAACAACAGACATCTGACACAGTGACAGCATCAGCAAAATTGCTGCTGAGAGCACAGAATCTTTGTCTAAAAATAATCAGACATTCAGCGCACCACTGTTTGTTATAATGGTAATCGATGCTGGAGGCTTTGAATTCCATCAATTTATAGATCTGCTCTGTTCTGCCTGGTGATTGTGTTCTGCACACATCCACTCCCGCTCGGCACAGGCAGCGCCGGGGCACTGTGTGATTAAGATAAGCTCAGATTCCTTTCATACATTCCTTATCAGCTCTAATTCTCCACCAGGCAGAGATGTTCACAGCAGTTAAAGATTAGTTCAGCTTCTCAGACGCCAAATTTGAGGGTATTGATCAATAAATCAAATCACAGCAATCAATCGCCCGATCCGAAGAGTCTAGCCGATGCATTATTACTGGCGCCTTCCAAGCTGAGGCTTTTTCATGGGTTTCATCAAAACGCAGCTTCCCTGGCTCCCCGCCAGCTCCTGGGCTGCCTAATAGACTCCGCAGCAGAGGAGCACCAGCCCAGCAGAAGAGCAATAAATCTCTCATCAAACAGCCGATAGAGAAACAAGATGAACATCTGTTTTGCTGCAATGAAACTCCTGTGTTCTTCAGAAGCTGCAAACCAGGTCTGACAGACCACCCCAAAGGCAGCTTTGCCTTCAACAAAGCAGCAAAGCAGAATATTTGCCCGTTATTTCAATCAGGTAATTTAAGAAGACTTTGCATTCTCCTCTCTGCAGCTGCCGGAGCTTTACAGACAGGATTCCTGCTCAGTCGATAATAAAAGCCATCCTGGGACCCTGTACTATGAAGGCAATTTTATGATACCCATTATGTGGCAATGTAACTTCATTAAAAGCTGTTTATTCCCTCTAAGCATTTTAAGCACTTTCTCTCACCCATAAAGAAGAGCCTCTCGGTGCACGGGAAAGGTTATTTGTGCTGGGAGCTGCTTTTGGGTATTTCTTGCTGGGAATGAGAGTTGTGTCGGCAGCAGGATCCCTGGCAAAGAGGCTTCTCCACTCGGCTGGCAGTGAAACAGGAGCTGCTGAGAGGCAGCTGTATATTACTTTTATTATCCACTCAAGATGAGTTCTGTTTAGGTGACATTTATTATGGCAGCTCCTTTTAGAAATTAATATGGATAAGTGCCCCAAAAATCCTCCTCCACTGTGAAGACGAGCTGACTCCTCTGCATGCCCATTTGCTCTTCCATTTGGGACAATTTTGGGTGTCTCAGTCCTGAGAACTTAATTTTCCAACCCAACATTATAATTCAGCATCCACTGATAGAGCCGCAATCAGCGCAAAGCAGGAGCGAGACCCCATCCTGCAGCCAACTCCCTCTCTGTGGCATGAAAGAGTCGCCCTGCTCCAAAAGAGAGACAAACTGAAATCCTTCGAATCAACCAAGCAACCCCTAAATCTCAAATTTAATGCTCCTTATTCCTGCTGGTAGCATTTGCAACAAAAACCCACCCCAAAACCCAATAGTTCCATCCTGGTGCCTGATCAAGCATTCAGTTAACGAGTCCATAAGCATGGCCACTGGACGAGGATGGGCTGGAGACACTTCTCCAAAGTGCTGCCAAAACAAATCTCACATGGGGCTAAAGAGTTAACCCATGGCTGAGAAGATGTTTGTCTCCAGATGGGATCTGTAGCCCCTTCATCTCTCCAGATTGACAGAGCAGGAAGGTCTTTTAGACGTCAAGCTGGCCATCAGTAAATGGCTGTTTATGCTCTGCTGATACTCAGGAATCCATGAAGCCACCCAGCAGCCACCTCCCTATCTAACGATGCATCCTCAATTAGCCACTGGCCTGGGAGAAGTGATCCATAAAGCAGGGCAAGCTGGCCCACATTAGCAAATTCTACTCAAAATGAAGTGAGTTAAATAGGAGAAAAGATGGGGAATGAGAGAGGAAGAAGTGGAGTCCCACGGAAAGCATGCAAATCCCGAAGTTTTTGCTCTTGGCAAATTTTCTCCTCCAGCCAGCAAGCTTTTCCTCACTGCACAGAGGCTGTGATATCTTCAGGGAATGGACTGAAAGCTCCATTTCCCTCTGGACCACCACACATTGCCCTCACATACTCCTCAGTTAATATTCCCCAAACTTCTCCAAGAACGCGCCAAAAGGATGCAGCTGCATCTTTAGGAATTAATAACCAGGACAATTATTGGCATCAAGGAAAAGAATTTCCCCTCTTACTACCTTCAAGATAACTCCTCCTTTCTCCAAATAAATGGGCAGAGACTGGTGTGGCTTGAGGGAAGAGACTGGGGAAGGGCATGCTCCTGTGCTCATCGCCAGGCACCAAACTCCTCAGCAACAGCTCGATATTCTCCCATCAAACACACACAGAATGCTGCTAATGGCTTGGTATTTCTTTAAACAGAGTCGCCAAGGAAAAATAGAATTACTAGAATACATTTTAATTGATTTACAACAGCACTTAGTAACAGTGATAAAAGAAAAACTTGTTTTATTGGACCTCCTGCTAATTAGCTCGACTGACTCCAGGTTAGAAAAGTGCATCCTTCGCAACCTGGCACAACCCCGATCAGCACCTGACACCAAACAGCTTTTATGCACAGAAAAGCCTTTCTAATAATCAGAGAAAAACCACTACCAAGTGGTTATTGCCAAGAGGCACTGGAGGAAAGAGGACTGCCCCGAGGATGGAGCCACCAAATGGGATAAACCAGCCTCTCCAGCGGATTCGAGCATTCCCTTCCCACCCATAAACATGCCTTTATTGCACCTTTGATATATCCTTTCCTTAACGACTTTTCAGGGCAGCTGATAAAGTCAAAAGAAGCTCACAAGCAAACAGCAAATGTTTAATATTCAATAAATGTGTCAATTTTACATACGGAGGTAAATGGGGCTTTATTGAGGAATTGGTAAACTTCCTTGGAGGAAAGTAAGTGCGTTTTAGCCTTCAAGGGGTCCCTGATGAATAGAAATGGAATGTGATTTGTGATAAAACTCAGCTGCTCTATAAAAGACGTTAAATAAATGTTGCTGTTTCACTAGGGATATACAGAATTGATTGCATTATAGACTGATTTGAAGATGCACGCTCCCCGCAAGCTATCTGCTTGCTCCTGCGCACCATGCAGCCTGTTCCCATTGCCTCTATGTGGCCCTCTTAATACCTGTGTGGAACTTTCCGGAAACACTTTAAAATCACCCTTCCCCATGGTTTTGCCCACTATGGCATCCCAAGCATCATCTGCAGCAGCGTAGGCCTGGATCCATCCCATCATCAAGGAAACACTAGACCCTCCAATGCAGGGCAAGTGCCACCATGGATCTGACTGGGGCAGCTTGATTCTTCCCAAAACAATATTCCCTTATTAGTTGCATTACTACCTCCATCTCTGGCGACATTCAAAACGTGCCTGGACACGTTCCTATGTAACCTGCTCTAAGTGGCCCTTGCCTTGGCAGGGGTTTGGACTAGATGATCTCCAAAGGTCCCTTCCAGCTCCAACCATTCTGTGATAGGCAGAATTCAGAATTACCATTTAATGGCAAAATAACGGGGGGAAAGCACCAATTAAAACCATTTTCAACACCACAACACCAAGCCAAGCCACCGCCTGCCCCGAGCATCCTCCCCTGGTGCCGTGGGATCTGACCCATCGGTGCAATGCGTGACACCCGGGAAGGGCAAGGCAAACAATCCAATCTCCGCCAGACAAATGAGAGGCCAACGGTACCACCGCGGCGAGCGCAAACTGTGATATAATTGTGCTGCTGCTACATCATCTTTAATCAATAACATGATTGCGTGCACAGCCCCAGCCCCAGCCTCCGCCAAGAAACAGCATGTTGTTAAAAAGCCCGATAGCTTTTTCCCCACTAATAGGTGGCTCATTCCCTCAACCCTGCTGAGTTTTTAAATAAACCTAAATTCCAATAATTGTTTAATGTTTATTTTTATTTAGCTCTGGCTCACCTACCCTGCCTCTCCATGTCAGACATTGATATTTTGCTCTGGTGGCTGGGGAAAATCAACCTAAAATTAGGAAACTGTTGGTTATGTCTCATAGTTAGAGTGCGCCATAACCGCAGCTTCAGGTGGATTCTGTTCCTCCTTAACACATACTTGCTCCAGTTTTCCAGGGATCACCTTGCCCCAGGACCCTTTGGAAGGGTTCCCAGCAGTCTCCCATATGCATGGGATTTATGGTTTTTTCTCCCCTGCCCAACAAAAGCCTGGATTTAAGCCCGAAAGAGATGCTCTTGCTTTCCGGGTAGGTTCATCTCTCTAAAACCAATCGGTGCTGCTGCCTTCCCATCTCCCCCCCGAGCAGGGTTGAAGGTGGTTCTGGAAAAGTACAGGAAAGCTACAACCAATTCCTTTAGGAGATCCATCACGTCAGATTAGCAACTTAGTTTCTTATTAGTTATTTTCCATCTTATCATATTAATATTTGTTTTCACTATACAATGCAAGAGTCTTATCATATTAGCAACTTTCACATCACATTAGTGAAAACAAATACTAATACAATACAATACTAATATGACATGATCTGATGGGAAATTGCTAATACAATAAGACTCTTCTACCATATTAGTACAGAAACACTGTGTGTCCCAGTTACAGCTCTCTTTGCACTGGCTAAATACCCAGCATTTCCAAGCCCAACCAGGTTCATTGCATCCCAAGGTGCACACATGGCATAGGGGGATCCCTCTTTGCCCCCATAGAGCAGATGCATTGAATTATAATGAAAATTCCTTATTCAGAAGTATATCAGTGAAATTTAGGGCCTCCCCACCATACAACCAGATCACTGGGACCATATCCCTAGTTGTGGTGGTGGATGAAGAGCCAAGCCAGCCACCAAGACCAAGTGATGCCACATGATTCCAGGAATCATCATGGCCTGAAAAATCCTACAAGGAATAACTGGAAATAGAAATCCAATCAAGCCAAAGAGCCTGTCATATAGTTTGGGCATTGGTAGCTGCCTCTCACCAAGACCCTGATGCTCCTCAAGCCCCTGGCACAAACCTGAGGCTCTGGGGACTGGCCCAAGGAGCAGGAGACTCCACAGCCAGTTTGTAGCAACAACATCTGAGATACCAAGGGGCAACATCCCCATGCAGAAATGCCATGAAGAGGAGCAGGAAATCCAGAGCTTATGTTAGGAAGAAAGGCTGGACCATGGGAATCATTCCCCAGTCAGTATCACAGGCCCCAAGACAGGAATGCTGCCCTGGAGCTCAGGGAGTTCAAGCTCAGCACCAGCCCAGGGATGAGATATGATGCTTGGAAAAAGCAAACATCTTAATATATTGGCTCCATCAGGCAGCCTCCTCTGGCTGGAGCAGACAGCTCACCCTCTATGCCAGCTTTATTTCCTCTCACCTCCAGCACCTGGACCCATTTTCCTGCTCTTGTACTTCAGCTCTCCCATAAGCCTCACTTAACATCTCCCAGTCCCCAGCCACAAGCTTCGGGCTCAATAGCAGAGGGGTTTTCTCTCCCCAGCTCCTTGGCAAAGCCAAATTTCTGGGAGTCACTTCCCAGCTTGGTATCAGCACGCACCCAGGGATGCTCCGTGCTGTCCCAGCCAACTGTGGCACCAACCAGCAGAGCACCGCTCCAGCACGGGCAGAGGCAGGCAGCGTGTCCCCTGCGAGCAATGCCCGGCTTCAGCACGCTCAGCAATTTTCTATTCTCTCAGCAATTTTCTGTTCTACTGAATTAGTAGTTTGTATTGAATTAGTATTCATTTTCCCTAATATGATATATAAGCATAATCATGTTAGTGACTTTGATATCGCATTAGGCTCTACTGCCGGCATGCATCCTGGCCCCAGCAGCGCTGGGTAGGGAGCACCGCGGCCAAGGAGGAGCCTGCAGAGGGAATACTCCAAACGTAAGGCTGGATCCTGCTCTCACCAAGCTCCTCCAGAGCTCCCCCAGCCCCATGGTGCGGAGGTCCCCACTGAAGACAGGATTTCCCATCTCTGGATGGTGAAATGCAAAGCAAACTGAAGGGTGCTGCATCCTGAGCAAGGAACTCATTCATATAATAATAATGATTCCCAAAGGCATATGATTCATACTATTATTATATGAACTCATTCATATAATAATAATGATTCCCAAGGCCCAGTGAGGAAGCATCCCTGGCAGCACTGGGTGCTCCTCTCCTTGCAAAACCCTGGCAATTTGGGAATTAAAAGCCAAGGAGACAACGGGATGCAGCCAGGTAAATCAGGCTTACAGCAGAGCTGGGGGATGCTCAATCCACTGCAGCTGAGAGCTGGCAACATCCCATGGGAAAAACCCCAGCCAGCACTGAGCCTGCCTCAGTTTCTCCATCAGGATAACAAAGGGCTCTGCAAGGCCTGGTTCTTAATTACCTGATGAAGTTGAAACGAGCACAAGCAGAGAGAGGAAAATGGGAAGGTACAAGGAAAATCCCTGCACCGCAGAGCGCAGAGGGATCAGGGAGAGAGGGAAGGGTACAGGGCCAGCACAGGGCCACTGGCAGGCACAGACTGGTGGCTCCAGAGCCGATTCCGCTGCAGGGGGACAGGAATTGGCTTATGTGAGGATGAGCAGCTTCAGAGCTGCATCACCAGCACACATCTCCCCACCGCTGGTATAGAGCAACCGGGTAGCGGTTCGCAATCTGCTGCATCCCTAATTAGCTCTTTTATGGACTCAAATAAATCGTCTTCGCGTTAACATGGAAGCACGTTTCTTCTAATCCACTGCCCGTGAGGCTCTGACAGCAGCATGCCTGTGCCTCCAACTGAGATTCCATCGCCCACCAGGGCCAGGAAGGACCAAAACATCATCAGTGCCAGAGCAGACCTGCCCATCAAGCACCGGTCAAGAGCACAGTAGACATGGTGTGAGACCAGTATATTTTATATAGATATTTTAACATATATTTTAATGTATATTTAAATATATATAATTAATATATATTTAATAGATTTTGATATGGTTTATATATATATTTCTCATATATATGTCTGAAAAAAATTCCCCTACGTGCGGATGCCCATGTAGACATCCCAAGGATGCAACACCCGGCACTGAGCTCCCAACCCGGAGCCCAGAGGTTACCCCAAGAAGACAGCTGGCCATGCACAGATGTGTACGCACACATGCAAACACAGACACATATTCTAAACCCCCAAGAAAATCCTGAGTCCTCACTGTCAGCGCTGTATATCACTTTGAGATATATACCATATTAGCAAAAAGAACTGAATTATATTGCATTCATGATGCAATTAAACACTTCACTAGGAATCAATGTAAAACTGATGAGGCCTGAAAGTAGTGCATATGGCTTAGAACATTATAAAACATTACCTTCACTCAAATCCTTTTCAGTAGCAATTTAAATCTTCTTACAGTTACTGCTGCCAATGGTAAACCATCCACTGATTCATAACAGGGCATGGGGAGGAATGGGTTTTTGTAAAAATTTATTCAACTACTAAATTACCCATGAAACCGGAATAGCTGACAGAAGTCATCTGAATTATTATTAGCTCTGCAAGTATTCTGCATTAGCCAATTTAAAACCACGGCTCACAGGAAGAAACCAGTTAGTACAGGCAGGGTGCTAAATGACTGCCATAGTTCTTCATTTTACTGCTGCTTACGTTTAAAGGTCAAGAGATAAAAATTACACATGACTGCAAACACAGAAAGGGTGTTTATCTTTTTTTTCTATCCCTATGAATCAGGTCAACCAGAAACTTCAGTAACATTTGGAGATGGGGTTGTGTAAACCACGATGCCTCTGAACTACCCCAGGACTGAGGAAGGGGGTGTGGAAGCTGCACTGGAGGGGATCGTTCTTCCTTATCACCATCATCCCAGTAGCTTTTTGTACCAGAAAAATGGGAGAAGGAAGGGATGAGATGGTCCTCTCCTCCAAAACATGGGCATGGTGACATGACCTGACACCCAGTCGATCCATGGCTGCAGGGATGATGTACAGGGATCACCACATAGTCATGGAAGGTCCCCTCACTGGGGACTGGTGGCAGCTCTTCCACCCTTCTCCATCACTTCCACCCCAGAGCCAGCACTGGGACCTGCTTGCAGGAGGATGAGCGATTCAGCCCTGCTGAAATCACCACTGGGCTCCTCATCCATGGGCTGATTCCTCGGAAAGCAAAACTACCTGGGATTTGGGCACCCACCACTCTGGCAGCATCGGTCAATAGGGCAGGGGGACCCTGGTGTCCCCAAAACAAGGGCAGGGAGCACCCAGGGACGGTACATGTCCCCACTTATAAAGCAGCATCAAGATGAGAGCAGCCCCCTGAGATGCCGAATGTGCTGCATCCCTTGTTTACCTCTTGCATGGATTAAGGTGGGTGCAAGGCAGGGAGAGGAATGGGCTCAGTCCCTGGCATGGGCACCCCTGGGGTCCCTGGCTCCTCATTTAGAGGGCAAAGAAGATGTCTGTTGTCCCCCCCCAGACAAAGCCAATGGTTTGCAAAGTGATGCTGAGAGCCGCCCTGGCTATATCCACATCCCACAAGGATTTAGCTGACCACCTTACTCATTTTCCATGGATGCAGAGGGCAGGACAGGGCAGGTTTCCAGGCAGAAGCCCCCAGTGCTGGCAGGGAGCGGAGGCGGTGTCTCTTTAACTGACCATAACACTGCATCATCCTTTCTCTTCCTATTTTCAGTTTTATTAGCAAAGCAGCACAATGTTTATACTAGTGGGTATTACATTTGCCAGAACAATTACGGTATGACAAATGGCACATCAATGTAATCCATCAACTCGGCCCAGACAGGAATCCTTTATCCCAGGCTGCCATTAATTCCCAGCCAGGTCTCTGGGGTCCCATGCGTCAGTAACCATGACAACCCGGGGGACGCCGGGCGGTAATGGCATCTCATGGGGAAGAGATGGGCACCCCGGTGGGGCGCTGGGATTTCACCTTGGGTGCCGGAATGTCAGCCTTGGGATTGAGCATGGGTTGTGAGACCCCTCTGTGCAGCATATGGACCATACAGGAGCCCAAAGTCAGTATGGGGGCACTGGAAGAAGCCGTAGAGTATGGAGGCACAGCCCAGACTATGGCAGACAGTATTCTCCAGTGTCTAATATGATGACTGTGCTTGTACCCCCTTTTTTCCATACAGGACAATTGTTTAAGGTGGATTTCTCTGGCCCATTTTCATGGAAGGTTTTGGAGCATCTCTTGAAAAGCTTACACGGGGTTGACTGAAGGAACATGGTACTGAGGGGACTGGATACCCAAGGACAAGACTTAGCCCTGCAGGAAGCCAGGCACTGTAGGACAGGGCTCCCTGCCCGATAGCACATTACATGTGCCAGTGGGACAAATACAATGGAGCTCTGTTGATAAGAGAGGAAGATATGGCTGTACCAACCCTTAGTTGAAACCACCAGCCCCCCTCAGTGATGCCTGAGCAGGCAGAGCCCGATGCCAGGCTCCCCAAACCCCACAATGGAGCACCCAAATGCTCCCTTCCCACACATGAGCTCACAGCTTGGCTGCTTCCTTGCAAAAACCAAATTCCACCAGGCAAGAATTCCCAGGCACATCACCCAGACAATGAAAGGAGCCAACTGCTGCTACTCAGAAGCCAAAACCAAGGGGGAAAAATCAAACCCTCCCTATGGCCACACTCTCCAAAGCACCAAGGGGTTTCTTCTCCTCTGCCAAATCAATCTGGCCTTGACCCAAAGATGCATGCAGACAGCCTCAACTACCTCCCCTGTTTTATTAAGCCATTACCAGAATCATCTTATCCCCATTTATAATGTTCGATACATGGTCTGAAGACTTCTCTAATCCAGTAATTAGATGCGATGCTCAGATGGATGAAATCGAGACGGTATTTTACACAATTACACTGTACTTTCCAAGGATCTGCCTGGATTTCACCCCCAGTAGTTGGCTGTTGCCTGTGTCCCACACCTAGAAAGGGTTTGCCTTGCTTTTCAGAAGCAGATGGGTTTGGTGGGGTGATGTCACCATCCCAAACCCACTTCATCTCCACTGAGGTCCCACATACCCCAGCACAGACATGAGCACAATACAAATACCCAGGAACATCCCCACTCTGCACAGACTCATCTCTCTTCCCATCCATTCCCAGCCAGTGCTGATCCAGGAGGAAAATACAGGTTTTTCCCGTCTTTCTGTAGGTAACAGTACCAACCACTGCAGCTGCCACAATAAAACCCTTTTCTCTCCAGTCTCTCCCACATGCGAAGCCGAAGAGATGGCTTCATCCCCCTGGATCCTGTAAATCATCTCAAAGCCATCCTCACAATTTATAGGTAGGACATTAAATATTATAGCCACTGACGGCATCAAATTACACTTGAAAAATTGAGTTCTGCCGGAAAATGAATTTAAAACCCAAATTAAATTAAAACCTAACTAAATTAAAATTAGGTTTCTAAACTAAAATGACTTTTTAATATTTTCAGGAGGAAGGGGGGAAAAAAAAATCCCCTTCTGTCAACTAATGAAATTTGTCAGTGTCTGAGAGAGTGTCTGAGACAAGTCCTGTCTGAGAGCAATTCTGGTTTTGCTGCTTAATAAATAACTGGAATAGAAAAGGTGGCGGAGGACGGGACCATCAGCTGCGCAATCTCAGCTCCTGCAAAGAGGGGGTGGGAAACAACAGAAAGACCCCCAATGCAATTAAAACCTAATCATAATTAACAGAATCTTTAGCAAACAGCTGGATGTGGCAAATCCAGCTGCAGCCTTTCTGCTGTAGCGATGCTGATGCAGCTCCAGTGTGCTGACGGAATGGTTGGGGCCATCATAGCCCATAGGTCATGTATTATCCCACAAGGATGCTCAGCCAGGGGTGTTGGAGGAAGGTTTGCGGATGCAGGACCCAAGGAACTGGGGAAAAGATGTATCTCAATGCCCTCATTCCTAGCATTTCTAGACCTTTTCCCCAGGTCTATTCCCTGACAGATCCACAGGGACTCATCACACCCTACAAATGCTGCTTGATCTCCTGCAGATGGGGACCCTGGACCACAGCATCCCAGATGTGAGCCATAACATCAGCACCGAAGCATCACAAGATACCACCTGCTTGGTTTGCCTCATGCTCAAGGCTCCAAGCCATCAGCTGAAGCTTCCTAAATTCTCTCCCCAGTCATTAATGGTGGTAATTAATTCATCCCACTTTTTAAATGGCGCTCAATGTATGAGCCTGCCTGCTCGCATCTTGATCTCATGTTGTCAGGGCTGTGATAGAAGAGATACATAAACAGCCTGGGTGACCATACACCTATTGATTATTAGTGCAGGGAGATTTAACACGAGCACCGTAATAGGACATATCCAAATGAGCTTTAGGAGAGGAAAGAGATCAAGCAGCAAGCGGGTCTGCACAGCCTTGTCCGATAATTCTCAGTATCCAGGAGGAGTTTGGAGGTATTTGGCCCTGCAAAAGCATCTGGAGGAGTTACACTGAGTGGATGCTCCATCCCTGGCAGTGTTCAAGGCCAGGTTGGATGGGGCTTGGAGCAACCTGCTCTGGTGGAAAGTGTCCCTGCCCGTGGTAGGGGGTTGGAACTGGATGATCTTAAGATCCCTTCCAACACAAACCATTCTGATTCTATGCTGCCAGATCCCAAACCAGCACCGTCCTCATAGCTCGAGCCAGGGAGCAGTGGCTCAACCAGCAACAGCAGCACCGCAGCCCTTTTTAAACGCTCTTTTTTATCTCTCAATGATATTTATTGCTCTGTTCAATTGGCAGTTCCCTCTGTGGGGAATATTTCTCCCCCCCTTCCCCTTCCCGACTCGCTGCTGCTTCACAAGATGCCAGACTCAGGGGCTAGCCTGCTAGACGCCAACCCAACGGTCCTCTTTCAACAACATTAATTATCTCGAGCTTTCCATAACAAAAATAAGCTTGATCCCACTGGCTGCCAATAGCGGAGAAGCTCGCGGAGGAAAAGGCTTTTATCTTCCCATCTCAGAGAAGAGCCTCATGTTTGATCAGTCGGGGTGTTTTTTTTCCCCCTTCCCTCTTTGTACATTGTGAACTTTATAGACTGATTAATTCCTCCTATCGCGGTAAACTGCTGTGTACACTCGAGTGTTGACTTGATTTTCCTCCTATTAAGAAAACAGCTATCTTCATAAGAAATTAAAAGAGCTTAGCACATCTTTGCTCCGGGAGCAAGCTGGGAAGAACCTCAAATGGGGAAGAGTGGGGATGGAGGAGGGGAAAGAGGCGAGTTGAAAAGATGTCTTTATTTTAAATTAAAGTTCAGGATTAAAGGCGTCAGGCTTGCAGGAGTTATTGTGAAAGCCTTTCTAAAAGTCCCAAGTGCATAGTCCATAATCTGCTTTTAAATGGCTAAATTTAGACCAAGAAACCCTCCAGCCCTCCCAACTCCAGCCCTCCATGTCTGGCACACAGCACCAGGGCTGGGGGGGGGTTAATACGATCACACTTTCACAAATACCAAACAAGATTTACACTGGTTTTGTAAGCCCTGGGTCCACAAAGCCTGGCTTTCCTGGGCTCACTATCAATAGGATAACAAACAAGTGCCTGTCCCTGCTGCCCATCAACACGAAGGATGAAAGTCAGGAGAAAAAGATTGGAGCCATAGGGTTCAAGAGTTAATATCTCTGGCTAGGGAGAGCAGGCAGAGGCAGGCACCATCCCCAATGTCGACGGCCAGATCAAAGATCCCATTCATTGTCATTTATTCCCCGCTTTTTCATTCCATCAAATTATCTTAACCCTTCCCTCTTATCACAGATCAATGTTCTGCCTGGCAGAAACTCCGAGCCGGTCACAGAAAATACACTTTACGTTTTACTCTTTACCTTGCAGCTTAAACTCCGTAATTGTGCCTAACAAAGAAAGGATTTGACTGAGTTCGCAGCTACTTCAGCTAGTAAATGCTTCCAGATTTATGGTAGTTATTCATGCAAGGGCTACATTACATGTAAATCAATACCATAAAGAACAATTTGCTAAAAATATAAATACCATGTTTAGGCTTTAAGGATATTAGCAAAGCGGGATTCTTGGTGGCTGTGTATAAAATGACTGCACCTGTTTAGAGTGCCCAGGCTGAGATCAGAATAGTGCTCCATGCTGGTCTACCCTAAAATAAGAAATGCCAGCAATGCCTGCTCTCCCAAACCAGCTCCTGAAGGCCCAAGGATCTGGGGGACTCTGCTTTTCATCCACGCGGATGCTTGGCCACAGGAATCACAAATCATCGCAAATAAATACAAACAATTTGCAATTCAATGCAAAATCATTTGCAAATACATGTAAAAGCTGCTGCAAACACACTTGCAAGGAGACATCAGCCTTCTGGAGAGACCTGTCCATCCATCTCCCATTGGACACAGCAGTGCCACAAGGTGGGTGCCGGTGGCTTTTCCACATTGAGACATACACCCACAACCATTTAATATGGCCATCACTGGTGGTCTCTTTATTTGGCTGATTACAGGGGAAGGAGCAGACACCTGGGGTTTACTTTTGTTGTGGCTTTCGGTATTCCCACTCCAGGCAGTTCTGGGCATCCCCATCCCATGGTCAGCAGCAATGGGAGATGTGCCGCACACAGCCAGGATGGACGCAGGGAGAAGGATCCCTTCCCATTGGACTGAGGACTGTTGAAGAGAGACATCTCTCCCTGTAACTACATAACTCAGAATAAAAAGCCAGAGCTTGAACACAGCACAATTAATGCAGGAAGCATCGATTTCTGCACGGCACCAAGCTGGCTCATTAATTCCAGGTGCTCCTACAAGCCAATGCCAGCACCGGCCTCCCTGCAACTGGAGACAAACAGGAGAATATCAAAGGCTGAAATTCCTTCACACTCTGACCTTTCATCACCACACAGCTTCAAAACCCACACACCCTCAGTTGCTCCCCTCTCCAAGCCCCGCATTTTGGTTACCGGTGTTGCAAAGCCACACGAGCCACCATCCTGGGCCCTGATTTCAAGGGCAACACTGCCTGCAGCCTCCTGCCTGTCTCTGCCAGCACTGGGGTGATGCTCAGATGCAAGGGATGACTTTTCAGATGTGAGGAACATGTCATGTCCATGTGCCTCAGCTCACCCCCTGCCACCGCATCCTCACAAAACCCCCTTAACCCTTCAGTCCCTCCAGTAACACCCTCTTCCCCAGGCATGGATGCAGTCAGTGGGGTATGGGGGATACCTTGAACTTTTTGGGAAGCCACTGGAAGCCACTTAACCTCCTGCAAGCCATCAGAAACCAACATCACTGCCCCAGTGCTGCCGATCCAGAAGACCATCTCCCCACACTGGGGAACTCAAATAACAGGGATGCTCCTAAATGCAGGAACATGGGTTAGGCAGCCAAAAAGCAACCCTGAGGATTATATACAGCACCAGGATCCATGCAGCTGGAGGAGCAAATGAGGTTGGAACCCATCTGGGAGCTGCACTTATGGGGACAGGAGATAGGGAACCAGCCAGCCTGGACCCTGCAGCACCCAAAGCATCCTCCCCTTGCAACACACAGGACCACATCCCTACACACGGGTCGGATGCAGCAGACAGCGGGGAACACAGCCGATCCTCCCCACTGTAACAAATGCCAGCTCTGGTTTGCACTTGATAGAGCCTGACAAGAGCAACAATCACAGATTAGTAACAAAACTTCTTGCTTTTCAACAAAGGTTAATAAATAGTGACAGCATTAAGTCTCTTCTGATTAACTATGCTGAAAGATATTATTGCCATTTGTAACATGGAATCATTATTGGATTAAGCACAGTGTATAAAAATGAAATGTGAGGTTTAATCTCAAATGCAGGCTCTCTGTGCTCCGATGCAGAGCGGGAAACCCGCAAAAGCTTCCTTGTAGTAAATTCCATAACTCCAGCTGTGGAGAGATAGCATCTGAACCGCATCGCCTTTCTAGGGGGTTTGGGATTCTTTTCTTTCCTAGACTGTAACAAAGCCACCAAGACTCGACTTGAGAAGCACCTAAAAAACCACATGTTCTGGCTAAAACTGAGCCCCAAATCCCATCATTTCCGAATACAGCATCTCCCGGGGCGGATTTTGCTGCGCTCCAAGCCTCTGGCATGAAGCGGGCACGGATGAGGGCAAGGAGCAGGAATTGTTGCTCTAATTAAGGAGGCACTAAATTAAGCGCTTCTGCCCATGTGTGACCACCTCCTTGCTTGCTCATCCCATGGCTCTGGCAGAGGCACCTTGGGGGGCAATGCCCAAGGGCAGTAGAGGGGACAAAACCAGTCATGGAGGACTGGAGGGACTGTGAAGGGATCCCCACAGTGACATTGAATGGTGACAGGATGGGTCCTAGCTGGTGATGGGGTGGGATGGGCAGGGAGGAGACTGTCCCCACTGCCACAATCCCAGGATGAGCTGCCTGGGATGTACAGTCACTCTTTAGGAGAGGAGACACAATCCCATGGTGTTGTACTTCCAAAGGGACATCCTGCTGCCGGTACCAGGCTGCGATTGCTGAACCAGTGCTTGGAAGGGAAAGATGGAGTATGGTATGAGATATGGCACAGGACCTGTGATGGATCAGTTGAGGGACCTACAATGATCATCTAATCCAAGATATTCAAAGGGAAAAGTCTAAGAGAACAGTTAAAAGTGAGAAGGCAGCACAGAGCCAAGGCTGGCACCGCTCATGTCCATACAGCAGAGAGGGAAGAAGAAACCTGCATGCAAACCCCAGGACTTGCTGTAACCAAATGATTTCCGTACATCACTTAGATTCTCTTCAGCTGCTCAGGGGCATTTGTGCTCAGCTCACTGCTCGAAATAGAAAGAAGGTGCTGCTGTTTTTAATTAGCCACACTTGAGCCAAAGCCAGGCATAGTGCAGCCTAATGCCAACGTAATTATGCCAGGGAGGAATTTCACCCATTACTCCTCAAAATTCTCTTGGAAAAAGCTCACAACTGAGCAGAATTTTGTCATCCTGGGGTTATGTTTGGGATCCCTCCCACCAGGACCCAAAATATCTCCAGGCTTGGCAGGGAGAAAAATGGGGGGAGAGAAGGCGAAGTTGCATCCTCAGAAAAAGGATGGGATGGGGAAGTGGGGGCCATTGCCATTGTCCCGCAGATTCCACCACTGCCCCAGCATCTCCTGGAGCCATCCTGGATGCAGCCACAGGGCAGAACCTGGGGTGCAGATGATAGCACCAAACCAAAGTGCCCAAAAGGGCTGCCTGCCCTCCCTCCCCATTAAAGAAAGGTCAATAGTAGGAGTGTTTTCACAGAAAACACCACTTTTATGAAAAACAAGACCCATTTTTCTCCAGAAAAGGCATTTCTGAAGAAGTTCTTGCTTGAAATACTGGGAAAAACAAATCCAAACATCTCCCAGAAGGGAAGATTCCTGGTTAATTTTAGGAGGATTCTCTCACGTTTATCGTTCATCCTATTGGCTTTACCATATTCCACTGCCCAGCACTGGGGCTGGTTTCTAACATGACATAACAGCTTAACTATTCTAGTCTTATATTTTTTCTTACTTTTAGTTTTAAAACCATTAAGAGCAGCTATTACTTAGCACCAATTGAAACCCCTTATCTCCTTCTCTGGATGAAAGGGGGGGTCTGCTTGTTGTAATGAAACCAGTTTGCACCTAGATCAAAGCTTCAGCTGTCTGCATCATCAGCGAAGTGTTTGACACTGGTGTCAAAGTGTCAAACTATTTCATTACCACGCAAAGCGGAGACACTTTGACTAGAGGAGATAAGATGTTTCCATCAATCAGCATCCAGAAACAGCCTCCCCACGATGATTAGAAAAAATCAAATAATAAGGTGGTTTCAGCCACAGCATTCGAACCGTGGCTCTGTAATGAAGCAGTGTAGTAATAAATAACGGCATGAAAGCAAAGCCCAACAGCAACGCAGGAGCGTCACAGGATGCTCCTTCTGGGCTCACAGGCCAAAGGGGAACTCCACCTGATGAATGGGAAATAGAGGGAAAACAAAGAACCACTGTCTGAAGGGAGAGGGGATACTGCTGCTGCCTCATCCCACCACCAGCCTCTGTGCCCTGAGGCTGCAGTAGGGGCCTTGTAGGTGGGAAAAGATGAATCAAGATTGAGAAACACCAGAAAGCCCCAAAACAATCTTGATGCCCATGGAAAATCAAATACATAGATGGGAAAGCTGACATCTTTGCTGCCTTGCAGCCCATGTGTGATGAGAAGGGACAGATGAACCAAAGAAATGTTACAACACCCTCAAATAAATCACCAGCCCAATAAACTGGGTGCCTAAGGGGCATTCGTGCTTGGTGCCAGGAAGCAGCACAATGTCTCAGCACAGCATCACCCCACCATCGGCACCACAGCAACAGTGCCACCGAGCCACGCCAAAACCTGTAAGCACCCCACAAATGGGCTATGGGATCTTCTTGACAGTGCAATGAATATGTTTGTTCAAGGGAAAATAGAGTTGGAAGCAGCAGCCAGCCATGGTGGAGATTAGAGAAAAGCCTGCTTAGACCTGGCCGTGCTGGAGGAGCCATACGGGAACACTTCATCCCTATGTAAATACTGCCACTGTAATGCCGACAGAGCCGAAGCTCCGAGAGCAGCGAGAAGTTATCAGCTGAGCAAATTCTGCTTGTTTCATTTTATATTGCCTTCAGGCACGTCCACCTCTCCGATTTTCCCCAAACACTCTCTTTGGAAGAAGAAGAACTATTCCTTGGGCTCACCCTCCCGCAGGATCCACACGGACTTACAGAAGCAGGAGAAGAGCAGCCGCAGCCTGCACTGAGGCTGCTTCCCAGGTTAATTCAGGTCGGAGTTGAGCTCCTGGCTGGAGTGAGCTCTTCGGGGCATGGATGCAGATCCTCTCCACTAACCTCTTTGCAAACTCCTCTTGCAAAATTGGTTTTTAGCAAAGCCACTTATCACCTTAACCATCTATCGATTCCCTGACTCCTGGCCAGAGCTCCCAGGATCCAACACAGCATGGGCAGGAAAGGCAGAGAAACATGACTGCAAATGAGGGCACTGAAACACGCAGCTGAGATCACCCCGGAGAAAGCGAAGACCCCCGACTGCAAGCAAAGGTGATGGTTGGATGCTCACCAGGGACTTCAGTGCTCTCATCTTGGGGCAAATGCTACCAGCCAGAAAACTGCTGTATTTTTGCCACCTCCATCAATGGGAAGATGCAGGTGAGCCAGCTCCATCCCACCAGACCCATATCCCACTCTCTGACGTAGCTCCATCACCAAACGGGGACTTGAGCATCACTTCAGCGCGATACTGGGACTCCCATCTGCCAAGTGGTAATTACAAAAAGACTACACAAATCATCACCCTCCCCATGCATCTCTTGCCAGGGAAACCTCCATGTTATGGATGAGCCACCTAAATCCAAGCTCCATAGTCAGGACATGGGCTGTGAGCAGGAGCTCGCCAGTTGCAAGCAGGAGCTCGCAGCCCCGCGTGCTTCCCGGCAGCATCGATCTCGCAGCAGTAACAGCTGGTATAATTTTGCTTAGCTTCAAGTACCTGGTGATCATGAATTCTTTGGCCACAAGGTTATAAAGCATTCTCTAAAACATGAGGAAAAGATTAAGCCTGCTTATAGTTAATATACTGTATACTGTCTATCAAGCTGGCTGTTTGCTATTGAGAGCCTACTATTAGACACTTATTTAAAAGGCCTTTCAAAGCTTCCCAAGAAAGTGCAGTTATGCATTTCTTTTTCTGGCAAGAACTACTATAGATAAACATCAATTCACTCCTGCAGATCACAGTCGCAGTAAATAAATTTTTCAGGAAGCTAAGTTCCATACAAAGCCTCCTCAAAGCTCCCATTTCACACAACATCAATGTTTGGCCTCTGAGAAATAAAAGGCTCTGAGGTTGCTTTATCCAGAGCTAAATTATCAATTGGAGCTGCTTAAGAAAAAAACAAAAATAGGGCATTTCAACGAGAAGCCAGTGTGGGAGGTAAACAGCACAGTTGCGAGATGGTGATGCTGGTTAGAGACAGAATGGGAAAGACAAGAATTTGGCTGATGACTGATTTGATGGCATCTGCAGCCCCAACACATCATGACGGTGAGGAGGGAGTGACCAGCTTCAGGCAAGCTCAGCAGCCAGCGCCTGTGCTCATTTCTTTTATAGTTGTTTCAAGCAGCAGCCTGGGATTATCCATTACAACGCGTGCCACCAAAACCACCTCACGCTGGTTATAACCATCAAAGCTGCTGCCGCTCCAATCGCTGCTCACAGAGGCGGGATGCAGGGAGAGATGCCCAGCACTGGGTTGAGTCCATGGCACTCATTGTGTGCCGGATTTTGCCAACTCAGACAGCAGAAAGGGGTTATGACCCACCGGGGCCCAGAAGCGCTTTTCAAGCAGCTCACTGGGATTCAGCCATAGCATAGGAAGGGAAGGCAGGAAAATCATCTCTGCTCACCTCTACCTAACGATGCCCTTCCAATTCTGAGTGACATCCCATGGGGCTGCTGCCTGCTGCCTGCCCAATAACATGGTCCTCGGGGGGCACATCCAAACTCTGAGCTCCAGGACTCACTGGCGCTGTTGGAGCCAGGACCATGCTAATATACAGGATGCTCCATCTGCTCTTTAAATAAAGAGATGCTGGGCTCTGTTATTGTTTAATTATTAGCCTAAAAAAAGAAACACAGAAACCCTTCCAGGCTCAGGTTATGCATGGTAGGAAGGAGGGATTTTTCAGTAAGAGCAAGGGATGGGTAAGGAGAAAAGGACTGCTGCCAAAAGGCAACCTGCATGTCCTGCATAGGAAGACCTGATGGACCCAAATACCATGCGGTGTCTAAAACTGCTGGAGCTCCATACCCAGCTAAATGGCTTAAAAATCAAGGAGGAAAAAGAACAGGATTATGTGCTGGTCTCAGGAACTCAGCTTCACTAACGCCAGATCAAATCAGCTCAGCTTTCAAGCAACACACAGGGTTGTACCCACCAGCCTTGGGACTGTCACAAGTACAAACCTCATGGACCCAAAATGAACTCTGAGCTGCAAAGGAGCAACTGCCATGCAGACCTTTAAATGATAAATGAAGTGGCAAAGCACCATTTCCAACCCCACCAGTGCAGTTTGCTCACTGCACACAGGGCCCACCTCCCACTGCAGTTTTGGGTCAATCCTGTCTGGAGCAATGACACCAAAACCCAGGGGCCCATCAGCAGTTCATTTACTCAGTTGCTAAACACAAGGGCAGTTTTGAGAGTTAATGAGTTACCAGAGGAGCTGGTGCTTTTCTCAAACACAAGAACTGGGCAGCTCCCTGGTACAAGGACACTACAGACCGATCACCTCCATTGATGCTTCCTAAGCACCCATTATTAAACAAAAAGCATTTCAGCTGCCCCTCTCCTCTTTGCAAAAGTGTTTTCCTTTCACCTCTCCTCAGAAAATAACCAGCAGATGCTTAACAGAGAAGCACATTTTCCATCACCAAAATAAACTTCATTTTGAAGTCATGAACTTGTGACACCCATTGCTCTCCTGAAAACAAACCTGCCAGGGATGATATAATATGCATATTTAACCTTCTGATGTTGCTAATGTTTTTAACAGAAACTGATGTATCACCCATGCCCACTGACAGGCAGGAGAGCCCATAAGCTATTGCTGCGGCTATTAGCAAACACTCATTACCTGCAGTGTTATTTCCAGGCTGTAGAAAATGAGCCCTTGGCCTTATGGTACTGTAATAACACCAGGCACTGCAAAGCCCCAGAGGAGACCTCGGAGCGTGGCTGCTTGTGGCCAGAGGTCAGCAAACGCAGAGGATGTGAGTGCCCACGTGGGGCTGCAATAGGCTACAGTACCCAGCAGGACCGGGGCGCACATCCCCGTGCTCACATCCCATCGCCGGCATCCCAAAGGCTTCAGCCCGCTTTTCCTGGTGCTCAGATCACTCCCTCGCCAAATCAACGCTAAGCTATACATATATATAAATTCCTAAATACATCCAGTTTTAAATAAAAGGCAACTCTTTGAAGGAACAGAAACGGAGAAGGAAACCTGCCAGGAGCAAGCCCCCACACAGCCACGAGCTTAACTGATCTGTGCCAAGAGGGAAAATGTTTATTTAGGTTAAGGAGACTGCCAGAAGGCACAAGTTTGAAAAGCAAAATCCCAAAGCACCCAGGGCAAAACCATGCAAATTACCAGCACCACTGAGTCCTTATTTATACCTATATCTGCCAGCAACAGACCATCCCCAGCCACTGACCACAGAGTCATACATACTCCAGCGATACTCTCCCCAAAGTCACATTTGCAAGGCTTTTTTACCTTTTCTACTATTAAAAAATAGAGCTTCATTTTCAGGGGGGCCTCCTATAGTGGTTGTTCATACTTGCTTCAAGACAGCGGATTCCATTTAGGAAAAACATAAATGGGTTTTAGGCATGTCTTTACAAAAAGAAATGCACGTGGTTATCGAGGTTCAACGCAACGTGTCGAGTTTGGGATGCTTGTTGCAATAATATAATGTATATATAAGTACTAATACACTAAATAAATAAGCATCTGCCCAGGTCCCCACCCAGCATTTAACTTGTAATGGGAACCCAGCTCTTTTAGTATTACTAAAATATTATGTCAATATTATATGAAATCAAAGTTATTCCCTCTGAAACTTTACTCACATACAGGAATTTGGCCAAGATCTCTCTGCCTCCCACTGGGGCTTTTCCCCTGCTCTCCCAGCATCCACAAGCTCATCCTGAAGGTGCTTTTGGTAGCCCTTGGGGAGGCAAACTCCCAAAGAGATGCTTGGGAAGAGATGAGCCAAACACCCCCAAGATGCTTTTATACCTAAGACTTAGTGATCGATGAGTAAATGTTTTTCCATCGATAAGAGTGGATCGCTAAATCAAAGCTTCCGTGTGCCCTCGGAGCTCTCAAACAGCATCCTGGATTTCCTACCGAATCAGCGGATGAATCCAATACATGGTGATAATCCCAGCGATTTATTTTGGGTGAGCCAGGGCAAAGGGAGGCGAGGATTTGCGCGTTAGTAAAAACAAACAATCCTGTAAATAAGGAGCCCCCCGTCCTGTCTCCACCAACGCTCCTCTTATTGAGTGAGTCAGATGTTCTGCTGATTAAAAATTGATCCATTTCAAAATCTAATCAACAGAATAGGATTCTTTCATATGTTATCAAGGCAGCTGCTGACAACAAAAACCAAACCTGTTATTAACCCATGAACCCCGATGACCTGAACCTGGCTGGGCTCCGCAACTGTAAATTATTCAGTAGTCCAAGAGCAATACCCGTAAGCCTGATGAATTTACACCCCGACCGGAGCCGGTGGGGGTTAAAGCCAATATCACAGACCCAGGGGTCCCTGGGGACACGGTTCACGACACGCTGCCACTCTGTGTCATGCCTGGGAATACATTACCAGCATCTGCTCGGCTTCGCCTTGCAAATGCCTAGGCTTTTTTAGGTGGTTTTTTGTGTTTTAAATGACTTTATGGATTCAGCACAGCACAGCAGGGAGCAGCCCCATGCCAGTGGCGCAGCAGAGCTCAGGCAGCCCTGTGATGCTGCCATTGAGCAGTATGCATAGAGCAAATGGCTCGCAGCCCTGCTTTAGCCGTAGCCTGGCATTGACCGCTCCTGCCCAACACTGTTGAACAGTTTCTATGCGAGCTGCCTGGTCTCAGGTAGCACCAGCCTGGTTGAGCCACCACAGGTTGATCCATCCAGCTTAAGAGGCTGGAACCAGAATGGGGGAAAATTGGCAGCACAGAAACCAAGCTGGAAGGTAATGACAGCTCTTCTCTTACATTGTAATATATTTATGGGTTTAATGACTCTCTGACCTCTCCTCAAAGCTCAAATAATCCCTGGGGAGCCCCCTCAGACTGGCTGCAATCGATCTCGGCTGGACTGCCGTCTCCCAGCTACCAGCACCTGCCAGGGATGCTCCATGCATTGGGTGGGAAGTAAAACCCCTCCTGCTTCCCCCCAAACCCACTGGGTGTCAGCACCATGCAGGGGCTTTTCAGTTATTTAATAGTGAGCCCATCACCATTCTTTACCCCACAGGGATACCTCAAATGGCAGCCACATGGCTAAAAACACCCGATATTGAGGGGTTTTCCCTACATTAAGTCAAAAAGCACTTCAAAAGCAACCCAGACAGAGCAGGTTGATTGCCCACTTAACTCCTGGACTGGGGCTCGATAAGCCCCCCTGCTATGAGGTACCCCAGCAGGCTGCAGCCCTGCATCCTTCCTCATGCATCCTTCCTCCCAGTGCACTTCAGCATCCTTACAGGATGCAGTGAGACCTCCCCACACGCTTCAGCATCCTTATAGGGTGCTGCCCACTGGGTTACCAGAGTGATTCAGACCTGGAGAACACAGCAGGAGTTTGCCTCTTGGTAAATCACATCTTCTGTGTGATTTCATTATACTTACAAGCTAGATGTCGGGGAACAAGTCTTAGAAGTGAAACTGAGCACAGGACCCAGCTCCATCCTGGCACAGCCACTGATCCAGCCCTGTGACATGCAGGGATGCGCACAGGGACCACTGGTTTGTCTCACCATCACCGTTGCTCCAGGGACAACAGCAGCTCCCTTGGCACTACCAGGACAGGCCAGGCTCACCCAGCACCAACCACCTACCCCTCCACTCCCCCCTCACTATCTAATAATCACACTTGTGCAAAGCTGTTGCCATACAGAAGGAAAAGAGAAAACATCCTTGGAGAGCCTAACAATCAGACAATTTTTAAGATCATGGAGCATTAAACCATTCCCAATAGGGTTTACTAATCAAACAGCCAAATCCTTCATAACCAACCAATCCCTACAGAGCAATTAAATCCTTCCCCTTTAAAACACTTGGCACGCCGTCTGGGGAGAAAAAGGAAAATTTGCAAAATTCATTTGAGAAATTAACCAGGGAAAAGAAAGAAGTGAATCAAGCTTTGTTCTTTTCATTTTTTTTAATTATGGAATTCACAATGCCTGAATAATGTTTAATAAGAACGATGGAAATTCCTAACAGTATTACAACACAACACAAAAGAATTAACCTGGTTACCGTGAAAAATTGCATATTTAATTAAGAACAGAGAGTTCAAAACTATCCAGAGATTTCAAAAGTACTGTTGCCTAAGGGGCTAAATTACACGCTCGCAGTGCTGCTAACAGGGCTGGAGCGCGCAATCATTACCCAAGTGTCCCCATTAAGTGACAATGGGCAGATGACATCAAATTCATTTCAAAAGCAACAGGAATTGAAGCATTCGCTTGGGTAGTGGAAGGGAAAGCGACTATCCTGCTGGTATAAACCAGACCCCGTGTTGATAAAGGCAATAATTAAAGAATAATGTTAATTAGCTGCTTTTATTTGAAGGAAAAGTGCAGTAGCAGGAGCTGCTACCTCTGCGGCGTGCACCAAGCCGAGGATGGAGAGGGCAAAGCTGATGGTCCTGGATGGCTGCTGCCACCCTGGATGCTGGGTGCCACCAGTTCTGGGTACCTGCCAGGGCTGGGGTTGGGGGAGTTAGAGGTGCTGGAAGAATGGGAAGTGGTGCACATGAGCAGGGCATCCTGCTCTGGCTCCAGTACAATGAATATGGAATCAGCAAACGCTCACGGGAGGAGAGACACCACGGAGGAACCTTCGCCAGCAGCTTGGGCACTGAATTCAAGCCCCAAAGGTGCTGCTCAGGGGGTTCAGCACAATGCTCTGCCCCACCAGGGAGAGTGGTGAGCCTCTGTCTTTAGGGTTCAGAGCCTTCCTCCTGGAGGGCACCATCCTCCCCGTCACTCCATCCCAGCCACCATGCACTGCGTGCGGACATCACAGCAGGCTTCTAGCAACACCGCTCCCCAAACCGTGCCCCTCCAGAGCAGAGCCTACTGCTCCCTCAGCCAAGGGATCAGGGGGACAGGAGGGGTAATGATTACCCAGCTCCCATGGATGAAGCAATGTTTGCAAAGCGCTCCGAGCGCCACAGCCGAAGGCAGCTCTCCCCATGCCCTTTATTAATCAGCGTGATTAATAAAGAATAAATGTCCTCTGCAGCCAAGCTAAGCAATAACACACCGGCCCTGGCGCCAATGAGCTGCTGTGCTTACACCACACATTACAAGACCCGCTGCCAGCACCAGGTAATACTTTATTATGTTATCCCGACGGAAGAAAACAAAGGATGCCTGAGGTCCTGACTCCGGTGTAAAACCACGGGAGCGTTACCAAAGGCAACGGCAGCGTGCTCCGAGCAGCTGACGCACGGCACAGCACCCACCAGAGGGATATTTACCCAGGGTTCAAATTGGTTATTTACTTCTTTAGAAACCCATGTTGCAGAAGAAACCAACCAGCACGCACCCACCAAGCAATTAATATTAGAGCAGCCCCGTGTTCACAGAGAGTCGCTTAAACTGCAGCTAAATCAATCCTCTGGGGTCCTGTTGCAGCTTTGGGGAAATCATTAAGTGCTACTTCTAAGTAGTCAAAAAAATAATTACACAGCAAGGCCGTACTAAGAGAAGGGGGGGAAAAAGCAGCACTGAAACCATTTTGGGAGGAGGTGCTCAGCTGCGTGAAATCGGGAAGCTTCAGCTTAAAAGGAAAGCCGGCAATTGTGGGAATACAGCAAAGCTCATCAGCAGGCACAGCCACAATAAATCATGTTAAATACACAGATGGAGTTGAAGGAGTCCATCATCCAATGAGGTTCCTGCCTGCAAGCCCAGGGTGAGCAGTTATTGCCCACCTCAAACCTGGATCTGACCTGGGAAGGGGTGGATGCTGCTGTGCCCATGTTCATTAACAAGCGCTGCGGTAAATAAGGAGCACTTGAGCTTTCCGGGCTATCCAAAGCCTTTTGGTTGGATTTGCTGATGACCCCCTGTGGCTCGTGGCTTGCTGGCTTCAAGAGCTATTCTTCATTGTGCTGATATAGCCTGGGCCTCTTTGCAGAGGTGCCCCCTGAGATCCTCTGCGTGGGCAGCCAAAATGGCACACGCAACTCTTCCAAGGGCCCTTTGCTGCAGGAGATGATGGACAACACACAGCCATGCACCCAGGCTATGGTCACAAACACCATGAGGCTGCCAGGCCCCTTTTTGGAGGTGATTTGCCCCAAGACTGCTCCAACCCCTGTACCTCAGCAGCAGGGAAACTGAGGCACAAAGCCATTGCCCAAGGCAGTAAGCAGGTGCTGGGACAGACCCCAAACCAGCAGAGCACCATGGTTGTTTCACTGCATTCTGAATCCCAGAGGCTTCTCAGCCTGCAATGGGGAAGGGGACACAATCCCAGTGTTCTACAGTGGGTTGGGAATATGAATCCTGAGTTTTAACTCTCTCACAGCAACTGTGCTCAGTCCCATCCTCCCCGAGATGATGGGATGAGGCACCTATAGATCCCACTCCCCCTGATTAGAGGGATCCCCATCAGATGGTAACCGCCCTATCAGAGACTCCATCACCAAACCCAAGCCAAGGCAGTGATCTCAAGCAAGCCAGACCCAGCACAGGGCTGAATCCTGCTTCCCAAGTCTTGCTGTCTTGGCAAGGGACACCAAAAGCTGCACAAAAAGGTAATTAAAGAGAACTCAGTCTCATAGATCCTAATGCAACACACACGAGAAAGTGTTACGAAAGGGGAAAACTTTTTAATAAAGTCTGCAGGTATATATTCCTCCTTTATCAACCTCAAGATTTATTGACCCAAGATGCCATATTGACTGAATAAATCTTGATAATGACCCCAGCACAAGTCAATACCTGCTTATTATCTCCCAAGCTGGGGAATTACATCTTTCGGTAATAGGAGCAGGATGGTACAAAATGTTCTGAGAAACTTCACGCAGGCTCTTCTTTTTTGGGGGATGGATGCCTCTAATGTGCCTTTTCCAATCTGAGAGGGAATGTGCTACCCATTAATACAGCAAGCGAGCTGCTGCGTGGTTTCTGTCTCGAGGGCTGGCAAGGGGGGAGTGCTTGTACCATCACTGCTGTACCCTAAATTAACCTCATTGCAAAGCAGGCTGTTGAGGATGCTGCAGCTCAACATCACCCTCTCACCCTGCAAACAACGGTCCCGCATTTTCAAATTGCCCTGTTGAGTCAGCGGCTCTCAGGATAATTCCCTGGAATCCAAGATGTGGGAATTCCCATGGCCAGGAATGTACAGCACCATGATTATACCAGCACCCAAGGGAAGAGGGGAGCAGCATCACTGCATCCCATGGGACACACAGCCACCTCTGGGAGCCCAAATACTCTGCTTTTCTCCAACCAGCAAAAACAGGAGCAGACAACTGAGGAGCAGGCAACTGAGGAGCAGACAACTGAGGAGCAGACAGGTCGCTCCAGCCCCCAAATCCACATTCTGCATTGAAAGCTGGTGCTGCTCTTGCCAACAGTTAACTTGCCATTCAGCAGAGAAGACAGCAGCTATGGGACCAGCACACACAAGAACTTTGCCTGCATTTCGAGTTGAAGTCTCTGCAGACAGCAAGAAAAATTAACTGAAAGGAGCAGCTCCTGTGCCAACATATGGAAGGAGATGAATAGCGTGTTCTGCATGCTCCGCTGAGGTTATCTAGTTAAGCAAGTGCCTCCTAAAGGACTGGGGCTGGGAGTGTGCTGCCTGGTTAATCTGGTCATAAATAATAATTCAGATCACCAAACGTTTTAGCATTCAGCTCCACCTTCAGCACAAAGGCCCTGCTGAGCCCAGCCAAACTCACAGCCACAAGCAGCAGGAGGTGATGAGGAACCCAGGGACCACAGCGAAACAGCTCCCTCATTGCCACCAAGCCATGCAGGGCATTGATGCAAGAGGCCAGGCTGGCCCGAGTTAGGGGCAGTAGGCAGCTGCCTCCACTCCATGAACTTCATTCCACAACCTCCCCCATTTCATGAGGCACAGCAACTGCAAGCACTCTGCTCACAGTCCCCATTCCCACCTCTGAGCTGGATTACCCACCAGGGCTGATACCCTTCCCTCCAGCGCCATAAAATCAAATCACATCCCCATCCCTGTCCCCTATTTGCCTCCTGATCCCAATCCCTTTCTTTCCCCCCCTCGCCTCCAAGGCCACAGAGACAACCCACTAAACTGGATCAGGAGGCCAGCGTGTACATCTCTAATGGGCTCCAGCACGCACACAATTAATTAATGGATTTATTAATTAGGGAAGAAGTCACTCTTCGGGCTGGAATTGGGGTCACCAGTTTCTAAAGCGAGAGCTGCGGAGCTAAAGATAAACTCTCATTTTCTGCAGCTCTCTTCTTGTCTGGCAGCGTCTCAATTATTCAGACACAGGAAAAAATAATAGGGGAAAAAAATATACATTTGACTTCAGAAATTTCATGGAATCACTTCTTGATGGTGCACAACCCATACCCAATGGCAGGCAGGAGCAGGAACGGCGCCCATCCTGTTCATTCTTGACATTAGAAATATCAAGTAACTGCTTCTAATGAAGAATTTGGGGAGGAGCAGTGGGATGGATGCTGCACCACAACCTGTCTCAAGTAGGGAGCTGAAGTGGAAGTGTGGAAGAAGGTGACACCAGAATGTGGTCTATGATGGTGGCAAACAGAGACACAAGTTCCCCAGTGGCCAAGGTTTCAACAAGCCATGCTGGAACATCAGCTGCACTTTGGTGGTCAGTTCAGCTGAACCTCCTTGGTGGTATATTGTGGGAGATGGCTGCAGCTTGGTCTCCACCATGAGCAGTGGTTGGGACTTCATACAGATGGTTGGACACAGGCCTTGGGAAAGAAGGAACCGAGAGTGAAGAACAGGAACTGGCTACGAGCAAGAACAGAACGTGTAGACGCTGTGTTAGCAATAAGTGATTATAGATATGCTGTGTTTGCAATAAGATAATCATAATATGCTGTGCCTGCAATAATGTAATCATAAGACTAACAGGAGATAAGCCCGCGTTAAGAAAAAAGAATGGTATCATAATCTTGTGATCAACCCTCTATATAGAAAAAAAGGGGAACCAAATATTGCTGTGTGGGGCTGGAATAAGGGTATGAACCTCGAGCTGTATCTCAATAAAACATTTTCTCTTCACCTCACGAGAGGAGACCGTGTCATCTGTCGTCACAGTATATGGAAAGGACAAGCATTTGCAGCTGCCATAGCCCTAGACCTCTAAAGAACCAGGGCTCCTGAGTGAAGAAATGTCACTAGTGTCACTGCCAAGAGACAGGCTACACAGCACAGCCGCAATAGAAGACAGCGGAGAATCCACATAAAGAGCACCATCAGGTCATTGGGAACCTCTCAAGAAGAGCACACAACCGTCAGACAACAGACAACTGCAGAGAACCAGGTGTTGGTGGTGCCACTGCTCCTAAATCCATGTTAATTGTGTAAATGGGATGATTCCGCAGTTCCCGCCCCAATGCACAAGGAGCAGCCAGAGCCTCTGGGAAGCACAAACCATTCACGACCCCACAATGCTCCTCAGCCAGCCCCAGAAATGGGCTGTAGTGGCACAAACCCTGAGCATTCCACTTGGAAAGATGAAATTCCCAAGATGGGGGCACCCAGAGCTCCCTCTGGCACCGCTCTCCTCCCCTTGGGCACAGTGACCACGAGCATCACCTCACCCTCTGCTTTACAGAGGAGGGAATGAACAGTCTTGGGTGCTGGAGGAAACTGGAAGGTGCCATCAGTCTCTCCATACAATCCCTAAAAACCACAGAACCCAGGAATTTGCAAAGGCGAAGTGCCCCCCATGTAAAGCCCCAAAAGCACCCTTGCCTCCCCCTGAGGTTACCCTGCCCACCACAAGAAAGCAGTTCTGCCTGTTAGTCCAAGCTCCAGGAATTAAGCTTCAGCCAAGAGGACTGATAGCTTATTTACTGCTGTCGTCTATATAAAGAAGAATTTTGACACATTGTTAAATGATGCACATTTAGATAAGTCAAGCTGTCATATCATTTAATGGATGTCTAAACTCCCTCTGTAGCTGATATGTAAAATTTATGCACTTCAGAATATCATAAGGTTATAATATTTTAATCACATCCACAGTTGTGGGGTTGGTTGGTTGGGTTCCCCCCCTCCCCTTCCCTAAACTTTGAACAGCAAAAAACATTCCATCAACCACACCGCATTCCAAGGCTCCTGACGAAGTTTCTGCCCAACTCCGCTCCAGAATGCCAAGAGCATTTGCATTACAGGAAATCAAACCGAGAGCATTTTATTTGACAAACCAAACACTGGAGCCATATAGCCAGAGCTCATCTGCATAATGAGATGTGAAGACATTGATAAAAGATGGCTATAACCAGTCTCTCTCCCCTCACTCGCTCTTGTATTTATTATCCCAAATCAGCAGCTCGCAACTCTTCCCATTTTTTGCCGGTTCGGGTTAGATTAAAGCGGCATCCGGAGCGTGTAATCCATACAGTGCCAACCGGAACGTAATAAACCAAGAGCAAATTAAAACACAAAAAACCCATAAAGGACCGAATCCTGCTATGACTATTATACACAAGAAAGCTGTAAAAAAATACTGCATTAGTAATGTACACAATAAAACAATCTCATAACCCAATGAAATATGTCTGGTATTATCTTTGATGGAATTTTATCTCTTCTCATTTCCAAGACTATTTGCTGTAAAAAGCCTCGACGCCGTTTCGATCAAAGTGCTGCCGAGTAGCACATTATCTACATGTTTTACATATGCCCACCATTCATCAGGGTCGCTCAGAACTCTGCCATTCCCAGGCAGCCCCAGGCCAGCAGAGCTGCTCAGGCACATGCATTAAAGAGGAAAAGGGAGGAAAAAAGCCACGGGAAAAGCTCTTGGAAGGATAATAAATGGACTGTTTCCCTTCCTTTTATTTTTGCTTTCCTTTCTAATAGAGGGCATTAGGCCAAGCTGGCACAAGGTCACCTTTCCCACTGTGATCCCGGCTGGACAGAAGTCAATCCCTACGGCTCCGTCTCCAGCACCCAACCGTGGCCATCCAGACAAGCAGAGCACCCACCGCCCTGACCACCTCTCCCTCCAGCAAAGTTCCCCCCCCCCCCCAACGGACACACAGAAAAGTAGCTGCCAATATTCGCCTTTAAATAAAGGTCTGCACACCCAGGAAAAGTCATTAGCGTGATTTAGCAGGGAACGCTTTTGTATCGGAAGCGCTTAGACCCGTAATCCCTTCCCAACCACAATGAGCGGTGATGGCAAGCCGACCGGCCGTGGTACCTGCAGTACTTTTAGGGTCGCATATCGCAGACATAGCACGTAATCTGCTTAAAAGCCAAAATGCATTAAATGCCGGAACTGTTGATATACTACCAGAGCCCCATAAATCGCGTTTCAATCTGTTTACTTCCCTACGAAGCACACTACGTTTTAAACTCCGTAATATCCGACAGAGATAAACCCATTTAATATCCATGTAAATGAGCGTTTCGTCTTTTGTAGTGGATCCAGGTTGGGTTTCATCCCATTATGTTGGGAGAGCTATTGTGTTAATTATCCGCCTCCCCGCTACATCGGTGCCTATTTCAGATCACAAACTGCCAGCAGCCCCCGGCAAACCTTCCCTCGCACACCTTAACAAAGGACTTACCGGTAATTTCACACACCGAGGGCACCACGGCGGGATACGGCAGCCGTGACCTGCCCGGAGCCACAAAGGATCTCTCTCCCGCCACATCCATCGCCAGTCCCGGGCACGGCAGGACCGGCCAACAGCCGGCTCGTCCCGATCGCCTCTCCCTGCCGTTCAGGGCTGACCGAGCCCCGGCACCGCGGACCCGGGGCCCTGAACAATGGGAGCGCGGCGGGGCTCCGGGCAGCCCCGCTCCGCCATCCCCGGGCTACAGCGCATCCATCCTCTCACCGAGGAGCCCCTGCCCCGCCGCGCCCGCTCCAGACACGAGCGGGGGATGCCGCTACAGACCCGCTCCCGGGGGGGGGCCGGACAACACCGGCACCACTTCGCAGCCCGCGGGCACCTGCGGCTCCGCTCCGCGGGCGGGGACCGCAAGAAACTTGGCGGAGCGGCGCGGGGGGCCGCGCTCCCCGCAACTTCATCCCGCGCAACTTCCTCCTCTCCCTCCCTCCCTCCCTCCCGCCGGGGCGGAGCGGCGGCCGCGCTGTCACCTCGGGGGCGGCGGGGCGGGGGCCGGGGCGGCGCAGCTCCATCGCCGCTAGCGCTGCTCCATGCTCCCGGGCGGCGCCGAACAAAGAGCGGCGGCGGCGGGGATCAATTTCTGATACCTATCGATGGCGAAGGGCGGGCGGAGGGAGGGCGGGAGCGATGGGGGGGGGGGGAATAAGGGGAGGGATGGGGGCGGCCGCCCGGATCCCCCCCCTCCCGCCCCGCTCCATCCATCCTCCGCCCGCCGCCAGCCCCGCGGCCGCCGCTACCAACCTGGAGCCGGCGGACATCAAACCGCGTCCGGTACCGAAACATCGATCCCACGTCGGCGGCCATCTTGGGGGAGACCGGCGGCGCGGAGGGGCGCGGAGAGGAGCGGAGCGCACCGCACCGGACCGCACCGCGCCGCCCGCCTCCACCGCCAGGGGCGGCCCCGCCGCCGCCTCGCCCCGCCCGCAGCCCCCCATCGGGTCCCTGGGACCCCCCCCGTGGCCGGGGAAGGGGCGCGATGGAGGGCTTGGGTTTTGCCGGCGTTTGAAGAGCATCCCGCACCGCGGGGAGGTGGCAACCAACATCCAGAAGCCGCCCGTTGAAGTTTGGTTGGTTTCCGTTTCTAACCCGACACATCCACAGCACCTTTGACCCTGGTGGGAACTGCAGCAGCAAACACAAACGCAGCAAATCCCAAATTCAGAGTGATTCAGGAGTGTCTATTTAAATCGCTTAATGCAATTGAGCTCTGAAGAACTCAGCCAACTTCAACAGAGCAATGGGGCTCAGACATCAGCATTTGGGCAGTAAAACCTGTCCAAGAAACACCCCCTTTGCTTTCCTACCCAAACTTCATGGTTTCTGCCCCAAGTTTCCCCATATCCTGTTGTACCAACCACACCAACATCCAAAGAAAGGGCTTTGAGCATTAAACCCCAGGCAGAGCTGTGCTGTGATTGCCAGGAGTCTCTGTCGAGTGGAGAAGGGCTCAGCTGCCCCTTTGGGTACGTTTTGCAGGTGGGTATTTGCAGACCAAGCAAATGCAGCAGTTCAATATTGCTGCTAAGGAGCAGGGCACACCTCAAGCTGTCGTGCAGACACGTGCATGTCCCTATGCCTGGAAGAGCCTGGGGCTCCTGCTGGGCTGTGACACAAACCCACATCCCATCTCCCCTACCTGAGACCCGGTGTGGAGGAGCTGAGGTCCCAGCCACCCCACAATGGGGGATGAAGCATTGCCCTGGGCTCATAAACCTGGGTGCTGCTTTGCCTCTGAAACCGCAGAGAGGAGCAGGGCATCCTGCAGCACCCCATCCTGCACCATCACACTGGTTCCCTTTGTCTTACCTGCCACCATTTGCTGCTTTGGAGATCCCGGGGCTCAGAGGGAGGTGGTCAGGACCCAAACAGCCTCTACTCCTCATACACACGGACACCAGCAAACCCAGGACATGTGCTCCTGCAGCTCTCACTCATTCCTTCACCATTCCAGCCCCAAAGCTCTCCTTTGCTCCTTGCAGCGGATCTTGCGCTGGAGATGTAGGGGCGAAGCAGGCCCTGTGGCTTGGCCTCACCTGGCAGCCCAGGTATCATCCTGCTGCCGTTATCTGCATTGTGCAGCACTCCTGGGATTCCACCAAAAAGCACAATTTGTATCCGGAAGGCACCAAAGGAATATCCTCCAAACTGCACCCTGCTCTGCAGGTACGTCCAGCCACCACAGGGTCAGGTCTGCTCCTTCCCTTCTTACTGTCTGATGTTCACCTGGGCCAGGAGAACAGTCCAAAAGGATAAGGCAGGCACCCAAAGTGACCTTGGAACTATGCTATAGCTACAGCATGAACAGCTAGGAAATGATCTCCTCCTTCTCATCTCTTCCGCTCAGAGAAGCTTGGGGCTGTTTGCAATCCCACAATTGCGGATCGCCTCAGGCAGAAGAACAAGCAAACAGAAAATCAAAGTTCAAAGGAAAGCTCTGCAAGAGCTGAGGCAGTTGTGTTAGAGCTGGGGTGCCCTGGTCCAGCTTCTTCCACACCTCCAGAGCTGGCTGGAGAAGGGGGCTCCTATAGAAGATCCTCCTCACGGTGCTGCAACAGAAGCATCCACATGGAACTGATGCAGATTGCAAATGTCAGGCTGAAACCTCAACCTTGTTACCATCAGCAGCAAACCCCATGGATGCTCCGAGACCCCCAACCATCACATGCCTCTGTGCTGCTCTGCTTGGGTGCACCCATATCAAGAGCCCAACTTTGCTCTGGGAACCCAAATCCTATAAATAGACTCTCTCTTAACCCAAAGAATCAAAGAGCTCAAAGCAGTGGGAGGTGCTGAGATTCATAATGAGATTGGGGCTGCAGGCTGGTGCAAGGAAGGTGCTTCACATTTGGCTTAATGAGGCTGTAATTAGGAACAGGTGAGAGCGGGTTGTGTAAAGGGAGGATTCCCCCATGGGAGTTGGTTTCCATCCTTCTAAGGGCCATGCATAGGGGGAGGTTTGGTTATAGTTGGGCCAATAAACTCAGGTGGGATGGATGGTCTTTGTTGGGGTGAGAGTTGATGTCTGCTGTTGGATGCCAGTGTTCTCTCCAAGCCAGTGACAGGGATTGAGATGTTCATGCCAAGATGCTCCAGGCATCTGCCGTTGGACACCGTCAGAGACAGGTCCCAGCAAGGGGGCCACCCCCCTGCACCCACAAAGCTAATCTCACACCCATCAATCACTGCCCCTCTCTGGAACAGAAGAGCCTGATCATAAATCAGAAATAAAACTAAGTGGGCATTTTGGTGAGCAAATTAAATTGTGGGCTTTGGAGGAATGTTTCTGTTTGGCCAAATCATTAACTGAAGTCAATGGAAACCATAAGGAAGAAGAGAGGAGCTGCACCCTGTGCTGTGCAGAGGGATGCAGAGCTGCAGGGTTGCACTACTCCATCCCTGCTCCCCCTATAGTCCCCCTGTTCCTTTGCCCCTTCAGGCACCATCCCGCTGGCCCTGGGGCACCCCGGGAGAGCAGGGGGACCCCCATCCCACTGTGTGTATCCCCCCCCAGCTTCCCTGCCTCCGGGAATGCTGCGAGGTGCAGGTTAATAAATCAGTTTGTCTCCAGAAGGGTTGGCTTTGTGCGCCTGACAATAGCCCGTTGTAAACGGCAGCCTCTTGCCTCCTCTTCTGAAAGGCTTTTAATTAAAATACGGAAGGGGCCTTTCTGTGTACTTAAAAAGGAAAATAATAGTTAGATTTCAGAACGTTCCCGTTTAATTTATTCACATCTTCCCGATGGGTTTGATCCACATAAGCCCTTTGTGCGGTGATCCGGCACCATTCTGCAGTCTAGGGGTGATGCTGGCAGCAAGATCCATGAGCCAATGGTGATGGTGGGCTTGCTTGACCTCATCCCCAGGAGAGGCAGGAGGACACCCGGAGCCCCACCAAGGGATGAGTCGGGATAAGTCAGACCTTGGGGCTGGCCACGGGCTTCAGTGCTCATCCCAGAGCAGGAAGACCCTCGTGAAGACCCAAACAACTGCTTCAGAGCTCTGTCCCCCTCCCGTGCAGGGGAACACAGCACAGCCCCTGCCGGTTGTCACAAGCGGCTGCCTGCGCAGTGCCCCCTCTGCAGGGTCTCTGCCTCTTCCAGTGGGAGAAACCAGGGCCACCCCAGCGCGGCCTGGCTCTGCCAGCCTGGGGAAGCAGGAGCCAGCCCCCAGCGGGATATGGGGCCGCTCAGTCTCTTTCCCGTCTTCTCACACATGGTTTGAAGTGTCTGATGGCGCAGAAGCCCATTCCCGCAGGTGATGTAGCTTCATAGCATCTCCCATGTCCCAGTATCCAGCCCGCTCCCTCCTGCCCCCCTCTCCTCCGGCTCCTCTCCCCCGCCCCACCGCGCCCGGGCAGCGCCCGCTCAGCTCTCGCTACCACGGCGCCACCTGGTGGCCTCCTCGGCAGCTGCAGCGCGTCCCGCCGGGCCGGGGAGGGGGAACAGGAGGGCACCGAGGGGCTGGGGGGACACACAGCCCCTATGGGGCACGCTAAGGGACATAGAGCGGATCATGGGGACAAAGCAGTGCAGGCTGAGACACCACAGGGGACTCTCCCATCTCCCCTTGGTGCCCATTGCTCCCGCGGGACACGCACTGGACTGTGAGCGGCCTCAGCCCTCGGTGCCTCCAGGGTACGCCGGGATGTGCAGGAGGGATGCTTGGGCCCCTCCACCAGCCGCCTTTCTGCAGCGGCCACTTCTATCCAGGCAGTATTCCCCTTACAAGTAGCACATCCTCTTTAACTAATTTTCCTCTTTTATTGCTTTGCCCAAATTATCCCAACTATGGCACCATTCGGCACATACGATGGATAATGCTGCTATTTACGGCTTTTCCCTTGTCAGTGCTGTAGCTCCAGAGGCTGGGATGGCCACCTCCTCCTGGGGCCGCATCCTGTGCACAGCACAAGGCACATCCCGGACAGGCTAATTTGTGGATGGGATATTGTTCATTCTCATCCCCATCCTCAGGCCAGCCGGTCCCCAGCTCTGTTTAGTGGGTGGCAGCTCTTCCCCAGGCTCCTGAGCTGGGCAAACCCTCCTGGCCATTAGTGCAGTGATATATCCTTCCAAGTGAAAATGGACCTGAATCAGGAAAAGCTGCTAAACTAAGTCTGTCTGGAATAAGCTGTTAAACATGGAAACCTTCTGAACTCCAAGGGAAGATGGATAAAACCCTCCTGAAGATGCTGCCAGCAGAAAGGGGCTATGGGGGGAGTGTGATGAGCCCAGGGAAAGGATCCCCCCAAGCCCCAGTGTGATGGGAAATGAGATGCAGGGATGTGGCCAAGGACACAGAGGCCATGGGTGGCAGAGGATGGGCCTCAGCACTGAGATACACTGGCTACCCCAATGGCCACCTTCAGCGTGAGCACCAGGGATAGGGTAACCACCACCAGCTTCGAACTGCAGCTGCACAGGAATCCATCCTTCAACCTTTAATAATCTTTCTCCCTTTAAAAATAATCATTACCAATAAACAAATACAGCAGGCAGTGTATATAAGCATCAAATTAAGTAGCTACATGCATTTGTTATCTTTGATATAGCCTTGTTAACTGGAAATTCCTAGGTTTGGAATATGTATTGATTTCAGCAAACATATATTATTTCACGGTAAGTACCAGCAGCCATTGTAGTTAATATACAACAGTTTAATTTAAAATGCATTAGTTTAATAAAAATGCATAAAATAGAAGAGAATTGCATTAGCTTCAATAAAAAATTCAATTTCATAAATATTATCCAGTGTTAAAATGCATCGATTTCCCAGGAAAATGTATTGGTCAAAGGTAATTTACATTGGTTTGAATGGGAATGTACTGGTGTGTATACATATGTATTAGTTTAGTCAAACGTATCTGATCACAGGGAAGAATATCAGTTGGAGCAGAAGATATTCATAAGGAAACTGCAATGGCACGGATTGAGCCGTGGCTCTGGAGCATCCTGACCCATTGATGTAGTCCTGGGGGCCTGGAAACCCCCCAAATCAGCTCCATCGATGTCCAAACATGGGGCTACCCCTGGGCATGATGCTGCTGGGCTCCGTGGGATGATGGAGCCCGTTATCGGCCGCGGGCAGGACTTGGCTGGGCGCAGGCATGCGTCTGGCTCAGGCAGAGCACGCGCCGTGAACAGAGCAGGGGTTAATCAAATCCTTTTGACTCCATTTTTTATCGAGCTCAAGAGGGGCTGTCCTATTAATTAGAAAGGCTTTTTCATGTAAAACACAGGCTTTTTTTTGCAGATAAGAAGGACAACGCTTGATGTTGCCACAGCACAGATACGTGTGTTATTCCCTGACATCCATTCACAAACCGCAGCCACTTCCCAACAGCTCTTTTGTTCACTATGGAGCTCTATAGGCATATATGTACATATATATTTAAAGCACTCACTTTTTCCTGGGTGCAGTAAATCCCCCTATATCCACATCAGGAGAAGGAAGAGGTGTGCCTGGAGCCACCTCCATCCCCAGGCTGGACCAGGATCCTTATTGTGGGGTCAGGATGCGGCCTGTGCAGCACAGAGGATAAGGTCTGACAGTGAAGAGTGAGCAGCGGAGCAGATGCACCGTCTTACAAATCACAGCAGAAGCACAGGCAGCCATCTGCACCCCATTCCCACTCAGCATTCCTGTGCCGCACTCGATGCATCCAGCTCCTCGAAGCCCCCAGCCACCATTGTACCCCCAACCACAGCATGGGCAACATAGGGGAGAGACCAAAGTCTGACCTATTCCAGTTTAGGCAAGCAGAAATGGTGCTTCCCCCCAAAGAAACTCCAATCTGGGACATCTCCATGGCTCCAGGGCTGCCTCCTGACCACCAGCCATGTACAGCCACGGACATGGAGCCATGGATGGCGATGGGCAGCATCCAGGCAGTGCCAGAGGCTCCATGGCCAACCAGTCCCATTAAACTGCTACACATCACTTCCCTGATGCTTATGGATTTTTCCTTAATGCCACAAATTAAGGTAATTGGGCTCAGCTGGCGGATGAATCCTGCTGAACTTGGCAGGAGGAGGAAGCATCCGCACCGAGATTGATCCCCCTCATCCCTGGCTATGCCCAGGGCTGGTGCTGGCCCCATCTCTGCCCCTCACTTTCTCATCTGCCCTTTTGCTCAGAGAGAGCCCAAACCCCACCCTGAAATCCCTTCCCTCAGCTGCAGCTCCATCCAGACAAGGCAGACATTCCCGGATCAGGAGTTTTCCCCTCTCTGGGCACTTTTCCCTACTCATTTCCCTGCTGGCTTCTTAAATCCTCCCTGTAATGCCATCCTTATTGGCTCAGTCATGTCAGCCCAGTATTGAAGTGCATCTGAATGGTGAGTGCCAGGGATTAAGCAGGGTATTTGTGTCCTCAGGAGGAACAAGGGCAGTGTCTGGGCAAAGCCTGAAGCTCCAGGGATCTGGTTTCATCGTCCCTTTTGTTCCCAGCCCTGTTCCAGCCCTCCAGCCTCCTTGGCATGAGGAGGGGATGATTCCGGGCAGCGAGTCCAGCAGCACCCATGCCCCAGACAGCAGATCAAGGCCATAGAGTCATAGGATGCCATACTGGGTTGGGTTGGAAAGGACCTTAATGCTCCTCCAGCTCCAACCCCTGCCATGGGCAGGGACACCTTCCACTGAAGCAGGGTGCTCCAAGCCCCTGTGTCCAACCTGGCCTTGAGCACTGCCAGGGATGGGGCAGCCACAGCTTTTCTGGGCACACTGTGCCAGTGCCTCAGCACCCTCACAGGGAAGAACTTCTTCCTTAGGTCTAATCTTAACTCCCCCTGTTTCAGTTTAAACCCCTCACCCTTTTTCCTACCGTGATGGCTGGTGGCACCAGCGCTGCTGCCCCTGGGTGCTGCAGGATGCGGCTCTGCACCAGGGATGGGGAGGGTTAATCCCATGCATGTTGCTGGGACCAGGATGAGCAAGTGGTTGGCTTAAGTGTGTGACAGGTGCCTCGGTGGGGAGTGACACATGAGAGGAGCCCTGCATGCCTGCCCTGCTTTGTGGGACTCAGCATCACACCCAGCCTTGTCCCAGTGCCCTTGAATGGGGTGCTGCATGCAGCAGGATGGTCACCTTTCAACCAGAGATGGGGTGGTCAGGCCCTTGGCGCATCACAGTGATGGGATCCAGTTGCAGGCAGGACAGGGGGGCTTCTCCACCCACAGCATCCTGTTTTGCCACACTGTGATAAGGATGAAGGCTCCCAAAGCTACCTGGTGGATCCGAGGCAAAACACCCTTATCCTTGGGCAACTGTAACTGGGGGTCCCCACAGCCCAAACCCTCCCTGTATGTCCCAGCAGAGGGGAAAAGCTCGGCCCCATCCCGAGTGACAGACACAGGTGGGATTGCTCCTGTGCAGTCCCCACCATGGGTCAGCATCTGCAGTGTGGGAGCTGCGGGGCCACTTGGTTAACCTTGAAACCCTCTCTGGCTCTCACATGTCACGTCAGCCACTGACAAGAAGCTGCTATTCCAGATTAGAGAGAGGGGGACAGAGAGAGCCTGAGACAAGAGGGCTGGGGGGGGCTGATTTACCTACCACAGCCAAAAGTGGGCATGAGGCTATTTTTAACCTGGGGTGGGATGTATTTATTGTTTCAGCCCAAGGGGAAGGAGGGACTTGCCTCCGAGACACCCCTCGCAGAAACATCGGTACCTGCGTGAAGCCATGGTGAGTACCGAGAGCCCAGAATTCCAGTGGGAAGAGGCAAAATCTGTCAGCTTTTTCACCAGCATAGCTTTAACATGCAGGGAATGATGGAGGCAACAGGGATCTGACGGCCAAAGATCCCTCTTGCCCTGGGAAGGGGGTGAGAAATCTGGCTGCATTGGCAGCATCCTGTGGGGAACAGAGAGGTGTATGCCACACTAGCAGAGTTTTCTGACTGGGGCAGAGGGTTTGGGGGTTCAAATACCATCCTGCTGCTTTCCCTTCCTCCACACAGTGAGAGGAAGGGCCATTGTATTCCCTAAAATCCCTTCTCTGGCAGACACCCCCCTGGCTAGAGGGAAAGCCTGGGAAGAGGGATGATGGGCAGGGTGGGATGGCGAGTGGCTCTGTCCTCTGCTCCTTATAAAAGACATGTTGAGCTGTTTCTGGTTGTTTCAAGCCTCACTGCAGGAGGAGGCAGATTCTTTCATTAAGCAGTTTAGTAAGAGCTGAGCTCTCAGTGAGGCACAGCAGGGTAAGGAAGCACCCAATGACTACAGCCCTTGGGTGCAACCTCAGCAGCGTACTCCCAAACCTGGATATCCACCCAGGGAGATCTCAATCTCACCCCAGTGCCAACCCTTTTACCTGCCATAGCCTTTGATGGGGAAGTGATTTCTCAGCTCATCTTTCCTGGGATCTATTTGGCTAAATTCATCAAGGAAGCAAAGATAGAGCTGTAATTCAAGCAAGAATCTTAACACCCCTTGATATTGGAGAGTTGCATGTGTCCAGAGCTGAGCAACGCACTAAGCACCCAGGGAAGACAGCAGAGCAGCAGCACCAACCCAGAGCTACCATGAAGGACTCACCTAAAAATAGGGTAGTTTCATGCTTTTGTTCCATGCCATAAAAAGCCACTGAATTAGTGATGTATACTTGAACCCCTGCAGGCACCCAAGAAAGCCAAGAAGAGGATTGAAGGTGCTAATTCCAACGTCTTCTCCATGTTTGAGCAGGCCCAGATCCAGGAATTCAAAGAGGTAGGTGTGTTTGGATGACCGAGCATCCATGATGCGATGTGACCTTCAGCTCTTCATGATGTTCCCCCTGCATGGCTGGCACATGGTGCTGTACAGCATTAGGGTTTGCCATAGGAAGCCATCACCCCACAACACCCAAGGGTGCAGGGGTTTAGGATTGCTGCTGGATTTGGGTGATGTCTGTTGCTCCATCCTGTGAGGGCTCAAGGTGACCTTGTCCATCCAAGACTAAGGGAGGAGGAGGATACTAAAGCCTTTGCAAAGGCCGACAACTCTCCCTCTCCCAGTGCTCCCTGTCCCCCTCTTGTGCTTCCAGGCATTCACCATCATGGATCAGAACCGGGATGGCTTCATTGACAAGGCAGACCTGAGAGACACCTTCGCTGCACTCGGTGAGCTGCCCTTTAGGATCCTCCCTAACACCTTAGACAATATCAGACCTATTATGTGAGAAACCAGCTGTGAGCCCCATTTAACCAAGCCCCAGCAGTAACTGGATCTGCTGCTTCACTGAAAACCTCTTGATCCAAACCCACTTCTGTTAGCTCTATGTGGGAGCAGATCCCACAGCAGCAGGTGTTTTATCCCAGAGATCCAGCTGCTGGATTGTACATGGCCAAATTCTCCCTGCCTTCTCCTAGCTAAGAAAGACCTGGTTAGGCACATCCCACAGCATCCCTGTGTGTATGGGCATTAGGGGCATTTATGAGCTATGTGGGAAGCTGTGAAGTTGTGAGCTTGACTCTGACCACAGAGGCCAGCATGAACCAGTGATGGGGATGGGGAGTCCCAAAGACACCTAACCTCATGTAAAAGGATGTAGACATTCAGTCCTGTTCACTTCTGACACAGGGAGGAGCAGCATTGTTGGTTTCAACCCAAAACATCTTCCAAGGAGGGCTGAAGCAGGCTGCTCCATAGGGCAGTGAGGGAAGGATGCAGCACAGCTCAGCCCTTTGAAGCCCTCTTGTGTGATCCTGAGGCTGGAGAAACCAGAGATGGAGATGATGGAAATCAGCACACGATTCTCCCATCCTCACTTCTTCATTGCCCTTCCTTGTCAGAGGTGGTTCCCCAGGGCTGTGCTGCTTCAGATGGGGGAAAAACCTCTGGGAAAGGCTCCCATGGTGTGTCTTTTAGCCTCCAGCAATAGAGCAGAACCTGGTGGGCTGCATGTACCTACAGCTGGACACAGACACCCATGGTTCACTCACCACTGCTTTCCCCTAGGGCGCCTGAACGTGAAGAATGAGGAGATCGATGAGATGATAAAGGAGGCGCCTGGCCCCATCAACTTCACCGTGTTCCTCACCATGTTTGGGGAGAAACTCAAGGGTGAGAGGGCAGCTGGGGGTGGGGGGCAGTGGGCACCGATACCATCACCAATATCCTGTCCTGCCTGGGGAAGCCACACAGCTCCCAGGGCCTCCATCACCCTTCCAGGGAGACTCCTCAAATAGTCCTTGGAGGCTTCAGATGGGAGCTGCTAAAGGAAAGCAAGTGGCACTGGCTGCTGTACTGCGGCATGCAGAGCATGGGAAGTGGGATGCTCCCATACCATGGCCAAGAGGTCAAACCTGGGGACAATCACGGGATACTTGTGAAATGACCTCCCTCTCCCATCCCTCCCACATCCCTTCATGCCTCCTTCTCCCAGTGGCAGCACAGCAACCCCCCAAAGATAGAGGCTATAGTGGGATTTTCACCAGCAACAACCTCTCTCCATCAGAATTACAGTTGTCATCCTCCAAATCCTGGACTTGGGTGCTCTCCCGACATCACTGTCCTGAGACACCACAGACAGGACAAAGAGCATCATGTACCCTGAGCAAGTGACTCAGTGAGATCCCTGCACCCCAAAATTCACACTGATTTACAATACAGTCTCAGACAGGGCTGGTGCTCCCCATCTGGAGACCTGGATCTCATTCTGTGTCTCTCCAACCTGTTGTAGGGTGTGAGCAGGTCTCTGTGCCTCAGTTTCCCCAACCTTTAAAAACTGCAACAGGCTGCGATGCTGCTGTCCCCATAAGAGGGAACAAAGAGATCCCGCCGTGCCTCTGAGCCTGCTGACACACAGTCCAAGGCATGTAGCCTCCCTGCAGCTCTCCAGGAGGAATTGCAGCCCCAAAAGCCTGGAGCTCTATAAATACATCCAAAGATAAGATAGATGCCGGCTGCCCCGCGGTGGTGACAGCCTGCTCTTCAGCCACACCGCAGCCCTGCATCTGCTCCTCGACAGCCACCACCTCCACTTGAGGCCCCAGCTGCAGGGTCCACATTCCTGTGGGAATGAGGCTTCCCAGACTTCCCTTTCTCCCCTGAAAGGCTGTGGGAAGCAGGAGGCTGGAGTTGGCTTCCTCCTCCACTGCCTCCAATGGCTGTGCCCATGTCACCCACAGGAGCAGACCCAGAGGAGACGATCCTGAATGCATTCAAGGTGTTCGATCCAGAGGGAAAAGGACTGAAATCTGCTTAGTGAGTGCAGGGGTTTCCCAAGGGGAGGGTGGGTGTCCTCACTGAGGCCTCCTTGGTGCTCACCACACTCTGTTGATTGCAGCATCAAAGAAATGCTGATGACACAGGGCGAGAGATTTTCCCAGGAAGAGGTACGAGCTCCTTCCCTCCACCCCGACAGACCCTCAGCCACAAACCCCTTCTGTGCCACTTTTCCAACCTGTCTCCTTCCTGACAGATCGAGCAGATGTTTGCAGCCTTCCCTCCGGACATGTCTGGCAACCTGGATTACAAAAACCTCGTCCATGTCATTACACATGGCGAAGAGAAGGACTAAGTGGGCACCCGCAAGATTGGCTCTCTCTGACTCCCACATGTTCCATGGGGAATATGTGAATGGCATCCACATTAAATTGCCTTTTGGCAAGAAGAAATTCAGCCACTGGTGTGAACAGTGCTTGGGCTGTGTCGTGTGCCTGTGTGGTGCGTCTGTGCCTTTGGATCCCTCCCAGACCCGCACCCCACCATTGCAGCCCCACTGCACATCACCCCCATGTGCCCTCAGTGTCTCTGCCTCAACATGTCCCAGCTTGCCCCAGCTCCCAGCCCCAAACAGCCTGTTTGGGCTGTGGCAAGCAGCCATCTGGTCCCATCAGCCCAGGACTAGCACTGAGCTCAGCTTTGCTTTAGGTAGCAGAGAGCTGCCTGCTCCTTCCAGGTTAGCAGAGAACACCCAGCAAGCACACTCCTTGGGCAGGCACAGGGCAGGACTGGGACTGTGGTCCCCATCTCCTCCCTAGTAGCTACATAATGCCTGGCTGCAGGGAGCACATTGCGTTGTGCACTGGAGACAACATCCCACTGGAGAGCGGTGGGCCCTTTACACAGCAGCTGTCAGCAGTGGGTGAAGCCATGCTGAAATATCACCTTTTGAAGCCTGCAGAAGGCGTTGGGCTCCTTCCAGAGGAGAAGGGAGATGGAATGATATCCAGGATGCAGAAGCAGAGGGGAACTCAAGAGTAAAACTATTTATTCCATCCCCGGTGCATTCCCGTCCGTGCCAGCAGCGTTGTCCCAGTCCTTCTCGTGGTTCTGGAGAACCATCCGACAGAGCTGGACTGTGGTCCAGAGGCACCTCCACTGCCCAAGAAAACATCCACCCATCACACACACCTTATATACCTGCATGCAGGTATATATTCCCACTTATATACCTGGTAGGGCGGGACGGGCTGGGTGGGATTAGCGGGGGAGGACAGGTGACAGCAGGATGTAGGAATCATGGATTGTCTAGCTGCATGGACACAGCCCTTCCCTCCTGCCTCCCGCACTCACAGGCACTGATGGCATCATTGCTGATGTTCGGGGTGGGAGGTGGTGGGCAGATCTGGGACCAGTTGATCTCCCAGAGGAGCTCAGAGCCTCCCAGCAGTGGGTTGGTGAAGGGCAGGTCAGGAGAAGTGCCTTCAGTCTGTGTGTAGCGCAGAATGGACTCCAGCAGCAGGAGCTCATAAGTCTTCTTCTCCATGAGACCTGGGTGGGAAGAAACACCATCCTACAGGGCTTCTGTGGGCCCAAACCCACCCCAGATGTTTGCTGAGAAGGGGATCCATGGATTTCCCCATGGAAGTGCTGCCAGGTAGCCTGTCTCCCCAGGGACAAGAGTCCAAGGCTGGGTCCCACACCCAGAGCCAAGATGAGGGCTTGGGGGTCCACTGGGATCATATCGTAGAAACAACTAGGTTGGAAAAGACCTTTAGGATGAAGTCCAACCTTTACCCCAGCACTGACAGGTCCACCACTGAACCACATCACTAAGGGCCTCACCTACATGGTTTCTGAGCACTTCCAGGAATGGCCAGGTGAGCTCCTGAATTTGCTGGGAATGTGGCATCACAAAATCACATTAGGGACACCCATCCATGATGGGGCAGGTGGGAAAACCAGACTGATTAAAACACAGTGCAAGCAGGTGGTGGACATACAAGATCCAGACCACGTGCATGAGAAGATGGGCAGCCCTGACTCACCAAAATACTGCATCAGGTTCAGATCCGTGATCTCCCCTTTTTCTCCAAGCTGCTTCATTATGTCTGTAGTGTCGCAATTGATTTCTTTGAGCAGGACTTCCATGCTGGATTTGAGCTGGCCCAGGATTTTGCTTCTCTCTTTGCACAGGTCTTCGTAGCGGTTGGCTTCCTCGGTGGTTTCCGTTAGATTTTTCTATCAGCGAAGGTTTTGCAAAGTGTCACACCAGTTCCCTGCTCTCCCCCCCACCCCATTCCTGTCCACTTCCAGTCTGGACAACTGGAGACATCCCAGGAGAGGCTGTGGGATGCTCCCATTCCTGCAGAGGAAAGGCTCTGTGAAGGGTATCCCAAGCTCCCCATGCCAGGGACAAGGCTCCAGGAGGAGCAGGGTTGGCAGGAGCCCTCCAAACACCCTCTCACCATGCACTGGGAGACAGGGCTGCCAAAGCCTATGCAGGGCCCTTTTCTGACATTAGCCAGAGCAGCATCAGCAGGACCAGACTCCCTAGGAGACATGCCGAGACAGATAGGGATCTGCTGCCCTTGCAGAGGGAAATCCTGGCCGCCATACCTCCAGTTCCTTCACGAGATGAAAGTTCTGGGCCTCTGCATGCTCCTGATCCTTCAAGAGGGATGCAACTTCAATCTGTGTAAACACAAGCACACAAAGGGAATACTGCCTGAATGCCCACCAGATGTGCCTAACAGAGGCTGGGCACTATCCCTCCACCCTGGGAGCAGGGACATCCCACTTGACTCCTCTGGAGATCACTGTTCCCAGATCAGGAGGGCAGGTGATGTCCCTTCCTCTCACTCCAGCTATGGAGTGTGGCAAAGGCAGCTCTTGGCTCTCATGGATGCTGCAGTATTTTTGCTGGGTACACGGTGGCAGCATTGAGACACTTTTAGCCCTAAAAACACAGAGTTCTGTCTATTGGAGTTGTATTTTTAGCGATCTCTTAGCATTCCCCTAATCGCACCCGTGTGGCAGGCTGAGAGCAGGGCTCTGGTGAGGGCAGTGATGCTGGACACATGGGACAGGAAACACCCATTCCAGCCCAAAACCCACCAGCTGAGAGGGAAGACATGAAGAGCCTGGAACAGACCTGGAGTTCCCTGATCTTCCTCTGCATCTTCTGAATATCATCATTGAGCTCGAAGGCATAGAAGAAGCAGGCAAAGCTCTTCTGCTCCTTCTCGATGAAGCTATTCAGCAGCTGGTCGACATTCCCATCCTCTGCCAGCTCCAGCAGGCGTTTGTAAGCCACTTCCCTAGTCTCAAAGCACTCCCCTTGGCTCTTCTTGGCTCTCTGAGCTGCTTTCAAGTCTGAGAGAGAGACAGAGAGCCTAGGCTGTGTGTGTTCCTGCGAGGTGCCCTTTACAGAGCCTTTCCTTGCAGGTGCTGAGGGGTTCGATGTGGCGCTCGGGACAGGGCGGAGTAATGCCAGAGGGGCAGAAGGTGTCCTGATTTCACACTGAAACTAAGCAGGGAAGTCACTGTCCTCATGCAAATGGGTCAAACACAGTGGGATCCCTCCCCAGGAGGATAAAAGGAGACATGGTTGCACATTAGGGGCAGCCTCCCCATCCCTCCCTCTGCCCCAAGGGCACACAGTGCTGGATGGTTATCACTGTTCATCCTTTTTACTTGTAGGGTGAAAGTTGGGTGAAGGAGCCTTTGGAAAAGGGAGAGGTCCTGCCTTTGGGGCGCAGTGCTATAAATCACTATAAACAGTCCTCTTGCCAGCTCTGTAGGCTCCTGATTGGCTGACCCCGCTGCACATATTCTTTCTCCTCTGATACCTCTTTCCTTTTTGGCCTGTTCCTCCAGTTCAGAGCGATCAGTAAATCTGGCAAGCATGAAGGCTTTCAATTTGGTCTCCCGTGCAAGGATACGCTCCTGCTCCTGCATCTCGATGTGGTACTGGGCAGTGTCTTTCCTGTGCCTTTCGCTCATGGCTGCAATCCTTGCCTGGGCCTCCAACCTGCACACAGAGAGCAGCAGCAGGTTCCATCGTGTGTACCAGTCTCCCTGCACTGACCAAACATCTAATCCTAGCACCCAGCTCTAGACAAGAGTGCTGAATCCTCTCTCTGAAGTAGAAATCTCTCTCTTTACATCAACAGTCATCAATGGCACTGCATTTTGGTGCTGAGTTTGCCACACAGGGTTCTCAAGGCCACGTACCGCTGCTCGTAGGCTTGTGTGGTTTGCTCAACAGCAGTGTTCATCCTTCTCTTCTGCTGCTCCAGCTTTGTATGGAGCTTGAAGTAGAAGTTGTCCAAAACAGCTTTCTGGATTTGCAGGCTTTCAATCTCTTCTCGAAGCTTGCTATTTTTGGCCAGGATGGTATTGAAATGGACACTGGCCTGGGAATAGAGATACAAAAAGCTTGAAGCTGGTATAGGACTCAGGTCTCTGTTGAAAGACCTTGACCAGACTTAGGACAAGCAGTCTAAGAGATCTAAAGTTGGCCCTGCACTATTCTCCCCAAGATAGGGGAGGCAACAGTAAGTCATGTTGATCACAACAGAGACCTGGAGCTGGTATTGTCCAAAGGAAGGTGGCTTCAGGCAGCTTGGTTTTATCACTACACAGGTGTAGACCTTCAGGCTTCTTGGCATGGCGCAAGTGCTGCATTTGGGTCACAAAGTTTGAAGGAGCCTTTGAGATATTCTGGGAGCAATCAGGCCAGGGGAGCAAGCCACATCCTTTATGCAGCTCAGGTCAACCAAATGCATTTGCACCATTATCCTTTGTCCTTACTAAAAAGTGGGTTTCACACATGGTCTCCAAAGGTTTGCAATGGGTTTGCTTACGTTGTACAGATGCATCTCCAGTGTGTCAATCTGCTTCTGCAGCTGTTTGCTACAGTTCGCTTGCTTCACCTTCGTTGCGATCAGGTTTTGCTTCACAACCTTTTCTTCCAGCTCTTCTATCTGCAACACAGATTAAAAATAATAATAATCATAATAAAAGGAAAGCTTAACCTCCACCCCTGTGCTCTGGACTCTTGTCAGGATGCTTAGCCAAAGAAAACACCCTCTGTTGACTTGAACTACAGCAGCCATGTCATTAATGAGCTCACAGTTGTAGAAACAGCTTTAATCCCAAAGGATGCCATCCTGCACATGCAGAAACATAAACTGTAACTACAAATGGGTTTATTTTCATGTCATGAAGGAAATGTAGCTGCCTCTGGAGGGAAATTCAGCAGGTGTTGGACAAGGCACAGCAGCACTCTGTGTAGAGTGGAAGAGGCGACTGAGGATGGGGTTTTGGTAGTCTCATTGTGCTGGCCAGCCAGGGATCTGTGCAGTCCTCTCTGGGACTGAGGGGAGGAAAACTTCTTCCAGAAGTGGGGAGCTGCCAGAGGAAACAAATCCAGGAGAAGAATAAAGTAGTTGGAGAACAACGAAGCAGGGAGCAGGTGGGAGGGGTATGACTCAGCCAAGAGATCCCTGATTGAAAACTAACCCTGTTGTGGAAAGCTCTGTAGTACCTATAGCAACTATAAACCATCTGAGCATGTTCCCTGATTTCTGTCATGGGCAATTTGCTCATAGCAGAAAGCAGCAAGGACCTGTCACTTCTTTAGTACTAGGTTTCCCTTGGCCTCAGACCAAATCCAACCAAGCTGACCAGAGGAGGAGTAATGGGACTACTCAGGTGCTGCTGCTCCTCTGTTTGCCATGTCTCAGGCAGCACAACTAATGTTCCATTTTTGCCTCTTTTTCAGGATGAAAAGTCAAGGAGAAAGCAAAGCGATGTTGCATGACCCCAGGCAGGTGTGTGCCATTAAAGAGGAGCTGCAGAGACTAGTAGGACAGCAAGGCTGAGGGTCAGACGTTACTTTTCCAGCCAGCACTGCTGACTTGAACAGCTCTAATCCATTTGTCGTTGTCATGTGTCTTTTGCCAGGAGGCAGCATTATATTCCAAGACCTGAACTAAACGCATTTTACATCAAGGCGTTTCAGGTCCAGGGCTCACTCTGTGACTCTACTCTGCTGTACCATGCTCAGCAGGAAACAGTCCAGATTTTCTTACCTGGTTGTCCAGGACAGCTAACAGTGCTTTTCTTTCTCTTATCAGAGAATCATACTGATATCTGATCCGCAAAAGGTATCGGGCCTCTCTGCAATTTCTGTCATCCAGCATCTTATTTTTTGGGGACATGATCTGGCCTATTGTTAGTGACACTTCTCTCTGCTCTTGAGTCAGAGATTCTATTTCTTTTCTGTAAAAACAGAACCACAAATGACATTTAGCACATCCCATCTACAACACCACAGCAGGTCCTACACCCGCCCTCCATCTCTGCACCAGGGTCCCTAGATCTCAGCACAGAGGAGCTTTCAAAGCACAATGCAGCTGAGTGAAGCTGAACTCACTCCTGGGTCTGTATTTGCTGTTTCAGGTTGATATTGTAAGACTTCCTCTTCTCCATTGCTATCCGAAACTGTTTCTGCAGTCTGTTGATCTCGGACACAACCATCCTTTCTGACACCTTCACAGGCTCATCTGAAAGGTCCTGTCTTGAGGGGTGTCCTTGCCTCTGTCACAGAGATGGAGCATTTGGTCACTTGAGCAAATGCAACCAGCAGTGGTGGACAGTGGAGCTGGACACAGGAGAGTGGGTTAATGGCACCATCTCCAGCTCTGTGTCAACACCAAAACCAGAGCCACACAAACCAACCCCATAAGTGGGTCCGACCCACTTCAGAGCAAACCCCACTGTGCTGGGGTTGTGAACAAACCCAGCTTTTCACAGGAGTGGAGCAGGAGTGCTCACATTCCCAGCTGTGGGAAAGGGACTTCTAGCTGAGAAACTGCCCAACAGGTAAGCACTGAAGCTGTGGCATTTAGATCCAACACTGCCTGTGTCCTCAGGTGTATCTCCCAACCCTGCCTTCCGCAACACCCAAATATCAGGCCATGAACTCATCCCCAGCAGAATCAGACACAGCACAACCCAACACCTTGCTAGCAAACAGAAGCCTGGCTCCCTTCCCACCGGTCATCCAGCTCACTGCACCACAGCATTTCTTTCTGCAGGGAAGATCCCCAAGGCAGATCCAATTTAGCTTTGGTTTGCATTTCAGTTTTTACCTTTGACTTCCTCATCTCTTCCAGCTAATTCTGCAGTCACCCTGCAGGCACCTTGGGAAGGGGAAGATAGAGCCTCCACGGGGACAGCCCTGCTTTCCAAGGGGAGAAATGAAACCTGGGTAAGGGGTTGGTTGCATGATTGTGTCCTTCAGGTGTTTTGGCACATAAGGAAACCATCACAGATGGCTGCGCAATGAATAAAAGGAGAACATGTGTAGGGATGTCATCACGAAGCACGCTCCTCTTACCCGGTTTATAAGTAGGGGAAGAACAGATGGTTTGAGCTATTCCATCCCATTTGGTACCTGGGTTTCCATAGAAATGCCAGTGAGGCCAGACCCCCTGTGCCAGCAGGCACAGTCCCCTGGGAGCATGAGCAGGGATATTGTCTCAATGCAGCCCCCATCCCTCTGCAGCACTGGGGCTGACCCCTCAGCATTCACTCCCAAAGCTGGTCCATCGACCCCCCCAGCCCCGCTGCAGCCACCCAGGCTCCCCTGTACCCTGCAATGCTGCTCACCCTGCTGAAGGATGCTGCAGCTCCTCTCCAGCCAAGGGACAGGACCACGATGGCAGTCAGTTATTCCCCAAGAACAGCCCCTATTTCCAGTGGGAAGCACAGGAGCAGTAAGAACCCGTCAGGGAGTGGGTACCAGTCCGACCCCAGTTGCCATGACAGCAACATCATACCAGAATGTGGACGGGTTCTCCACGGGGACCATCACCAAGGAGGGTATCCAGGGGAGCGCTGGGAGCCCCCATTACATTGACCAAAGGGGTTTCCATGCCCAAAACCAGCCCTGAAGCATGTTCCCTGATGTCTCCCTGGCTGCTTGTCCAGAGCAAGCAGAAACACTCATTTTACTGGTTCTTATTTCCCTTTGAATGTTTGAATCATTCCATAACCTGGGACTTTGAAGCCTTTTGCTCTAAGTGGAAAGCAGAACCCAGGGTTTCAGTTTCGCTGTCAAGAGCCATAGAGTTGCCATTCCCTTCCCTTCCTTGCAACCAGCTCCCTGGACTTCCTACCTAGTTTCTATCTGTTTTGCTCATGGAGCAAAATATCACCACATCGCTGCCAGTGCCTCAGCAGCCGGACACCCTGGAGATGTCTGCCGTTGGGAGAATAGGCACTGCCAAACTGGAGACAGAGACAGAGCCAATATAGGGAACAAACTAAGGATTCATACCCGCTTCTCTCCTTTCTATGCAGGGAAGTACACGGGAGCTGTGGGCTGAATCACAAGAGCTATGATAATCCCTTCCTCATAAGCTGGAGCACATGTCCAGCTTCTTCCCAGGGACTCAGCAAACCCTGCGATCCCTGGAGGGCAGAAGCATGAGATAGAGCTGGAGGCTGCAGCAGGGCTCTGTTTTGTAGTCCTGGTGCTGCCTACTCAGCTGCAGGATGAAGAGGAATAGAGAAGTGCTGAAGGTGAGCAAAGGGCATCCATGTCCCAGTTTGCAGGGCTGCAGTGAGTTCAAGGCAATGAGCAAAATGCCCAACCAGCACATCACTCCTGAGGCTGCCCACTCCTGTTAGCCTGGAGACTTTGATGAGCTAACAAGCCAGCCATCAAGTTACAGGCTAATTCACAGCCAGATAGGCTCTGAGGATGTATTTAATTGGAAATGATTTTCATGGCAAAAAGCATAATGTGACATTAGGTAAGAAAAATCAACCAAGGGCAGAGCAATGCTGGGAAGGCACCAGAGCCTGAGGGTCCCACAGGGGCTCAGGGAAGCTCCCAGAGCTTTTTGTACTGTTGCTGCATGATCGACAGCTCTGTGGGATAATAACAGCAACCTCTCCAGGGATGTTGTCACTCTGTCTCAGTGGCCCTGGCTGTGTCATACTGCAGATCCCCTTCTCTCCAATTTGCTTCTCTTCACCCTCAGCAGAAATAAGGCCAAACCTTCAGTCCAGAAGAAAGGTAGAGCTGCAGGGGTGGTCACTACTTGCCCAGAAACAATGCTGCTGAATGGCTCAAAAGCCTGTTTTCCCTTGGTTTGGACTAGTCCAACCTCAAAATACAGCCCATATTATCCGTCCTTTTTGTCTTCCTTCTCCATGGACCAATTCTCAATTGTTTAGCAATGCACAAGTCAGTAAATTAAACTATTGAGGAGGGTTCTGATTTGGTAGAGTCTGGGTCTGTCACACTCATTTATTTTACTAAAGGAGATTGTTTTCACCCAAACAATGCTCAGCTGTTACACTTGCTCTGAATGAGGGTGACTTCATTGTCTGGATGGACATTTAAGCTGTGGCTGAGCAGAACAGTAATCAGAGCAGGATGAGACAGTCTGTAACATCTGAATCCAACAAATCCTTGTCTCCTGGGAAAAAAAAAAAACAAAACAGAAGAAAAGTGATTTTCTATGCAATTCTCACTTAACCCATCTTCCCTGATTTAATAGGCACATTTAGCACTGACTGACATGGAGAAATTATTCCTTCAGCTGAAGATCTGGGGTCCAATTAAAACTATTTGTATTATTTTAAGGGCAAAATTCTGATCTCTGCAAGCAGCAAAAATCCTTCCTGTTTTCAGCAATGATTTCCCCATTTTACTGGGTCCAGTTAAATGGTGGCTGCAGGGCACAGTCAGAACTGAGCTGACTGATGTAAGCTCATCTTTTGAGCATCCCATTGACGTCCAAGAAGATCTCTGGGGTAAGCCAGAGAATAAGGCCCATATTTTCATGCAAATTTAATACATTCATGTTACTTAATGCCTATTTATAACAAATCCAGAACTTAATTCTACTTAACCCGTCTTTGGTGTTTGACACATGAAATCTGTGAGTCAGAGGACTATATATGGAACTGTCAAAACTTTCTTTTTTCCCTCCTCTAAAAGCCTGGATTAAATCTTAACCAAACTCCCATCAGCACCAGCAGTAGTGCTGGGAGGTGCAGGAAGACTGCTCACAACTGCTAAGGCAGCTGAGGATGGGGAAAGGTCCTCTCAGCCAGCAATCCAATGGCACAACCTTATAGAAGAGGTCCCAAATTCAGACACACACAAGGTCCACCTTTGCTGAAATGTTATCTCTTGGACCTTCAGCGATCCCTTGGCGTCATGGCATCACCTTATCAAGACTTGGCTTGTGAATGGCTTCCCATGAGCACATCTTCTACCCAGGTTTTAGTTGTTTCCTCTTAAGAATGGCTATCTTCTTATGTGCAAGAACCATGCCAACTTTCATGCAGTTTTGGTCCTAAAAGCATTGCAAATGCATTGACAGTTGTAGACCTGCAGCCTTTTGCAACTGGCCTGAGTTTTGCTCTATGTGTTTGTTACAGAAAAGGTTTATTAAAATACACACCATCTAATCCTCAAATGCTGAGCCATTCTCTCCCTGCATGATATCACTTCTCCTTGCCTGCCTGTCCTCAGCGCACACCCTTCTGGGAGAAAAGGCTCTCATGCCCAGCATCTGCAACAAAACTGCAAACATCTGATGCAATTTTCCTGATTTAACACTTAAAATCTCAACAAAATCAAAGCCAAATGCGCCAGAGACTCTACAAGCACGCAGCAGGACACCATTCTCACACTGGAAGTCTACAGTGTAAAAATAACAAGTGCATATCCATCATATCTATCATTAGAGATGACAAAATAGCACAAAAGTCGCTGGGTTTCATCTCTAGGTATGTTTCTCCTGACAGATTGTGAGTGCAGCAGCAATGGTCTTTAGGTAGCGGGATGGGGTAGAGATGTTTCTACATATGGCTTTAAGTTTTAAGAGGAATTGGTACTAAGCAAGGAGAGGGGAGGCTGTTCACTGCCTCCTCGATTACAGCTGTAATTCCTCTTCACTCAAAGAGGAAATTGTCATCATAATTTCCTACAGATGGGTCTCTTCTGAATTGCTGACACCAAGCAAAATGTGATTTCCAGCAGGGAACCGACTCCGTAGCGTTACTTGGTGGTTTTTAATGGGTCATTTTAGGAGCAAGCCCCCCAGGGCTTGACTTTGGGAAAGTAAAACTCTTTTCCACTGCAGGCTCAGCCCTTCCAGCAGAGCCTAATGACATGGATTTGCTTCATCTCTCTGCGCTAACTTTGCCTGTAGCAGGTACACCGTGCTAAATTACTGCTCAAAGGCTGCAGCCACGGGGGGCGAAAACACAGAAGCAAAATAGCTGAGGACGTGCTGCCATCTGGAAGCAAGAAAAGACCTCAGAACATTTCACTGGCCTGAGGTCAAACCTCGCATGTAGCAAACACTCATCTGCTGCAGGAGGGAGGATTTTAGCTAGAGTAAAAGAACAGAAGACTCAAGGACAGAGCCATCACAGAAGCTGCTGTCACACAGGGTCTTGCCTAACTGGGATGGGGTACTCTATGTAGATAATATGGGGTTTTGCTTATGATTTAGGCAAAGCCTCACAAAGTAACACTCTGAGCAGGGTTGCTGATCCCTCAGCAGGTTTGGAGGGACGCAGCCATTTTACAGCATAAAGCCCAAGCAGGAGGCTGGGTTTTTGCTTAGGAGTAGGATGTACAATGCAATAACTCTGAAAGTGTGGCAGGGCACTTGGCTATGCCAAGTATAAGCCAAGCTAATAAATTCCCACCGTGACCTTGCAGATCCCATTCTTCCCCAGGAATGTCTGTTGGCAAATCTAGATGCTGTGCTGGAAATGGTCTGTGCCAGATGTAGATGGAGAGCACTGGGAGGAGAGGTGAGAGGGTGGTTTGTGGCTAGGAAAGCAGGACATCATGGAGGAATTGGGAAGGAAAGTCCCTTCCCCACAAAACCTGAACAGCTCTGCTGTCAGCTCTGGGCAGAGCTGGGCAGCACAGGAGAGCACATCAGGTATAGCTTGGTTTAGAAGAGCTATTTCCAATTAATCATTCCTGATTACCGTCCCTTGCAGTGCTCTTGATCAGGGCTAAGAATACTTTACTAGTTGAACATACTCTGCAAGTGGCTTAAGGCAACTGATGATTTGCCTATATAAGATCACTCAGGGAAACTATTTTGAATTAACATTTAAAGGCAATTAACTAAACTGCTGCACGGGTGTTCTGCACCATCTGCATTCAGGTTATCTTTTACTTCTCTTTTCCAAATCAAATGAAGGCCACTTGATAGCAGGGTTGGGTATAGGAGGAAAGAATCTTGGGGGAGCCCACAAGCCCCAAGGAAAGCAAGAAAACTGAAAAAAATATGCCTGGAGAAATTGCACTCGAGGGGGCACCCCAGTGTGCTGTTGATATGGACAGCCCCAGACCTTTCTGTCTCTTCAGTTTTGGCTTTATGGGAGAAGCTTGGGCACGCTGGGGTGTCTTCTTCCAACAGCAATTGTAGCAGTAGGCAAGAAACTGAGTGCACCAACTGCTCTCCTTCTGGGTTAGTGATGTTAATGCCTGATTAAGTAGGTGATGATATGAGACAGTAAAGTGCATGGCCAAACACATCCAAACAAGGTGGATAAGCAGCGTTTCCCTGCCCAAGCATCAGCCAGAGCAGAAAGCCATAGACACAGCAGTGAGCAGGGCCATGGGACAAGGCAGAGCAGGGCTCCTTCAGCACAAGCCTCCCTGGAGAAGAGTCAGCCCATCAAAGCCACTTGCAGACTTCTTTGATTTAGGACGTGCCTCCTTGTAATTAGCCTGTCTTGGCCCTGCCATTTTTCTGAAGCAGAGCTTCAGACCAGCTCATGCCGAGAATAGCCGCGTTCCCAGCCTGCGCCAGCACCACAGCCCTTCTCTGGAGAAGGAACAGATTGTTCTGAACAGCCTGGTCCATTTGCCATTTCGAGGAGCTGGCTGGATTTGCTGTTTATTGCCACTCACTCAGCGACTATCTTTTGCAAGATTGCAGCTATCAATTGCCTCCCTCCCATTAAGCGTTGCCTCATGTCTCTTGCTGCGGGGCCAGGGCTTTATGAGGGACATCAGCTGATTTTTGTTGTTACTCAAGAGTTGATTTAAATTAAAGGTTTAGAAAAGAAAATCCCAAGGGTTTGGGCTGCATATTTCTCTTAGTGTAAATCTGAAGCAATTCCCAAGGAAATGCAGAGGTGACACTAATGAAACTCGGGTTATAATGAGTCCTCCTGGGTGTTTTGCTCCATGAGTTAGCACACATTTCTAGGACTAGTTCAAAAGGAAGCTGTTCAGCTCAGAAATGGGTTAGAAGAGAAAGCCTGTCTCTAACCCTGCTGCTGACAGTGATTTGCCATGGGCTGGGTGTGCAGAAATGGTCATTCCCACTGGCTGGAAGCATCCTTCTCTGACTAGCCACAAACAGTCCCTGCCTTTCCCAGTCCCTGCCTTTCCCAGTCCCTGTTGGTACCTCCCCTGGGGTACCAGCGCTGGGCTGGCCAGGCAGAGGGATGCAGGGATGCAGCCATTCCCTGCCTGCTCACTGCTCAGGGGGAGGAGAGGAGCTGCGCCAGTTGCTTGGCAACTCCCCTGAATATCTCCATCCTGTCAGAAAACGTTTTTTCCAGCCATTCAATGGGTTTCTCAGGAGCAGGATCAGGCCTGGCTGATCAGGTGGTGTTAAGAGACCACACATCAAACCTGGAGGGGCTGCACACCCTCTTTGGTCAGGTCCTGGCCAAAAGCATGGGCTGTAAAACATAGCTCCCAAAGGGCACTGCACAGCAGGGAGGTCTGTAAGGAGGATGACAAGGCTTCCTGAGGCTCCTACATCCCCATTTCAGCCTCTGCTCAGGAACCATGATGTTCTATATCATCCTTGTGCTAGCAAAAGACAGGGGATGTAGCAGTCTCCCCTTCTCCCATCTGCAGGCAACCCATGGATAGGATATGGAGTTTGGAGGGGGAATGAGTGGCTCATGCCACTCTGCCTGCAGGCAAGCTGCTCCCTGGACCCTCCATTAGCTGCCCCTTGCTCTTTCTAGACTGAGAGAGAAGCTGAACTAGGTTGATCCTACCTTAGTCTTTGTGTCTCTCCATCACTATGGAGCAAGGCTGCGGCAGCACCATTCTCTGTTCATCCCAGGCAGACTTTCTTCTGAAATCCCATACTTCAGCTGTCCTTGAGTCTGTACATGGCTTCTTTAAGCCCCCAAACTGAGTAGTCAAACCTGACCTGAAAACCGATCTAGATCTTCTATGACTGCAGCCTTCAATCTGTGTGCAGAGAGGAAGGAGAAGGAAGACGAGCCAGGTTGCATCCTCTGAGCAAAGCTGGGGTCATTCTGAGCTTGGTGGTGAAAATACAGCTGAAGAGGAAAAGGGCAGGAGTTAAGGAAACACAAAATAGCCCCAAATCACTGCCAAGCAGGCTGGATCCCAACACATACAGCATCCCGCTGCAGTTCTACTTTGCTCTGCTCCTGTTTCCATTTCCCACAGGAGATGCTCCTGGCTTTGTCACCTGCCCAGTTTGTGTAGGAGCTGATCCTTCTGCTCAAAGCTAATGAAGGGGGGAATTTCCTCAAGGAAAACAGAATGGTCTCAGCCTGAAAAGGTTATTTGCCTCTGGATTTTTGGTTTGGAACAGAGGCTGGAATTTTCCTCTCGGCTATGCTGACACAACCCCTTCTTCTCCAGCGTGGGAGGAGAATTTGGCCTGCTGATATCTTATGCCAAGTTTAGATCGGGATAATGATATACTGTTCGGATTTCTATAGATTCTCAGGTCACTTTGCAAACATGAATTAATCTTGACAATGCAGCTGCAAGGAAATGGAGGTTTTATTGTTTCTCATTTGAAGAGAGGGAAGCTGAGACCCGGGCATTACACGCTTTTCGCAAGGTTGGAGAGAAAACAAGTGCTGGGAGCAAACCCAGGGTCCCAAACTCCTTCCCGCTTCTTGCGGAGCTGCAGAGCACTCCTTCCCACACAAACCTGTTCTGGAGCATGGTTTTACACCAGCCCAAAACGTAACTCTCTTTTATATTTAGCTCCCAGGTTCTGTAAAGGCATGTTATATAACAGACCTCAAGCGTGGCATTTTATAATTTACCAGCTCAACTTGTGCTGTTTCTTTAATCCCACCGGTGCAGTGTATTCCCTGGCCCAGCGCAGAGCCTGCTCCCATCTTCCTTCTGAGCTGGCAAAATATCCCACTGGGCACTCATCTGCAGGTTTAAAACCCTGCGATATGCCATTTCCCCAGCCCCAGGCTTCCACGCCATCTCTCTCAAGCAATTAGTGCTGTTGTCAGCTTCCATTTTCATTGTCGAGTTTGTTGTTCCTCCAAGAGGAGGACAGGAGGAAGCTGGATGTGCTGCTCTCAGAGGGCCAGTGGGAAATCCTCTTTTGGGTTGCAGAATGATCCTACAGGCTCTGAACTCCCCAGGGAGAGGTAGGGGCACCCAAAGCTCTGCACGGAGTCCCACCCATCCCTCTGGCAAAAACTGGTGTTTCCAAAGTGGGGGTGAGTGATGGAGCAGGCAGTCAGCACCATGTGGGGACAGCTCTGCTACCATGCGGTCCCCATGTTCCTGCTGCTCCCATCCTCAGGTAGTGGACCCTATGGGGTCCTTATTCCCTGGAATGCACCCCCAGGGAGAAGAAACACAACCCTGAAGCTCCAGAGGCCGCTCAGTGTTTTTGATGCTCAGTGCTCCTGACAGCCTGTCTGGTTCTCTCCAACACAAGAGCCTGACACTTTGGGAAGGTCCTGCATTACCACACACACTTGTCCCCACACGTGTCCTATTCCTCTGACTGATGCTGAGTTAAGCACAGACCCACTGGAGCGGGAAGAACACATTGCCTAATGGTGAGAGCTCAGCTTGCTCCTGCCTGCAGCAAACTGGTGCTGCTGAGCTCGGGACAGAGATTTCCCAGCAGCTCCTCTGCTCCAACAGCAAGCATTCTCCCACACAGTGGGTCCTGTCAGGGGACACGGGTCTGCTCCAGCACAAAGCAGAGCAGGAAAACACCAAACCACAACCACATTGCTCCCTTCCAGCACTGCAGCACAAGCCCAGCATGCCAACAGCCTGCTGGGGAGGCTGTGGAGATGCATTGCAGGTTAAACACCGTTGCAGGGTTGACACCTCCAAGGTGAGCTGAAGCTGGCAGGACAAACACAACTGACAATATTTCTGTCTTAAATCCTTGCCTGCAGGCAGAGGCAAGAAGCCACATGAGGAATACTTGCTGAAGAGCAGTAAAAGAGGGCACCCTGGCTCACCATGAGTGCTGGAGCCCCCACTCTGGTGCCATGAGCCAGCAGAGCCTTGGGGGACAGACAGATAGACAGCCCTGCTGTGCTCATCTCCAGACCAGGAAAACAGGGCTGATCTCTCACCTCTTTCAGATGAGCCAAGCAATAATATGGAATGGCCTTAAATCCTGCCACGTGCCTTTTCAATACATTATTTCTATAACAATATACATAAACTGGAGCTACCTGGAAGTTTTGCCATAAGCTGACGTGCCTGGTGCCAATAAGATACCTCATCCTGCTGCTCCCTTCCTTCTCCCAACAAAAGCTGAGCACTCAACTTCCAAATTATTGTAACCTTCAACATCTGCAATAAACAGAAAAAACTTGGTGTGTGACTCAGAAAGGGACAAGGAAATGACCAGAAATTTCAAACCCTGAGCTAAAAATACTGTTTTACTAAAAATACATGTCCAGCCCATTTCAGTGCATGAGACTGTCTCCGCCCTGGGAGGTGAGTTTCAGTCACATCACTGAACATCATCATCAAACAAGTGAAACAGAACGGCATTAATTAATCAAGCAGTTGATGGCCCAGTATTTAAAGGCTGTGCTTGGGAGAATCTGTGAGCAGCAAGCAGAGGATTTCAAGCATATTCTCGCACTCTCAGTGGGAGCCAGGGACATCCCAGATCCAGATGGGTGGAGGTGTGGTCATCCGGCATGGGCATATATGATAATTTCCACATTAATCACAGCACAATAAAAAACAGCAAACAAAAATGAGCTTGTCCACATGGCCAAGCTCCCAGCACATGAGGATCAAGTGTGTTCTCACTATCCTGGTCACCTGCACCCCTGGAATTCCCAATCCCTCTGCTCTCTGGTGTTCAGGCCTGGGGAATTCAGCAGCAATAACACAATTTCACCAAGTGACTTATATCTCTCTTTGGACTTTATTTCCTCCCCATTCCCCACTTTCTGAGACAAGGAGGCACCAAATGCAATCAGTTCTAAGTAATGTAAAGTCTGGTGGCTTTGTAATGGAAAATAACTGAGAGGCTTGAAGGTAACTGACTTAGTTTCAGGTCCTTAGGACCTTAGTACAAAAATGTAGAAAAACAGGATCTGGGGATGGGGAGTATCCAGGACCAGCAGAGGTCCAGGGTGGGAGCTGTGAAACTAGCTGCTCAATAGAAGTACAGGATGAAAAAATGAACGTGAGCCAGCAGTGTGCGCTCGCAGCCCAGAAAGCCAACCGTATCCTGGGCTGCATCAGAAGGAGCGTGACCAACAGGTCGAGGGAGGTGATCCTGCCTCTCTACTCTGCTCTTGTGAGACCTCACTTGGAGTATTGTGTGCAGTTCTGGTGTCCTCAACATAAAAAGGACATGGAACTGTTGGAACAAGCTCAGAGGAGAGCCACGAGGATGATCAGGGGACTGGAGCACCTCCCGTATGAAGACAGAATGAGAGAGTTGGGGCTGTTCAGCCTGGAGAAGAGAAGGCTGCGTGGAGACCTCATAGCAGCCTTCCAGTATCTGAAGGGGGCCTACAGGGATGCTGAGGAGGGACTCTTCATGAGGGACTGTAGTGAGAGGACAAGGGGTAACGAGTTCAAACTTCAACAGGGGAAGTTTAGATTGGATATGAGGAAGAAATTCTTTACTGTAAGGGTGGTGAGGCACTGGAATGGGTTGCCCAGGGAAGTTGTGAATGCTCCATCGCTGGCGGTGTCCAAGGCCAGGTTGGACAGAGCCTTGGGTGGCATGGTTTAGTGGGAGGTGTCCCTGCCCATGGCAGGGGGGTTGGAACTGGATGAGCTTAAGGTCCTTTCCAACCCTAACTGTTCTATGATTCTATGATTGCTATGTCTGTAATGTTAAGCTGGAGCTCCAAAGACTGCCAGCGGGTATGAATATTGTAAACGACTCTCAAAGACCACCATCACATTTTTGTATAAAAATGGGAAACTTTCTGGAAAATGATGTAATTCATGAGTAGCCTCATGAATGTGTATGTATGCCCAGTGACTGTATAAGGATGGCCTGTGCAGCAATATGACAGACAAACTTGGAGGAGCCATCCCCCGTGTCTCCCAGCGCCGCAGTAAAGAATACCTACTTGTCAACTTAAAACTTTGTTCGCGAGTTTGTTCCTGGAGTTTTCTCCAAATCACTTTCCCATGTAAAAGTTACACTGGGTCAGATGCTGCGGCTCCTGGAGCATTTCTGGCATCTCCTGCTGGAAGGAGCAAGTCTGGATGAGATGGGGCAGGTCGCTCCACTAGCTGGGACGGGGAAGAGACTGCACACTTGGTAATAAGTAAACGCATTGAAAAATAGCTTCAATTCTGATAAAAATTTATTAATTAATTAAAATATGCAGTCAAGCAATATAACACTGCAGCAAAGAGCTGATGGCTTGTTCCACCTCCTCCTCCACAGATGGCAGCAGGGACTTAAGCACATCATCACGGTATAAAGGGCACCAGGAAGCATGGCTCATGAGGGAGAACATCCAGGTCTGGAAAATGTCATTTGAGCCACCAAACTTTAAGAAGGAGCAGGAAGAAAGAAAACAGAGACAAAGGTGGCTGCTTGCCTTGTTTTAACCTGTTGCTGCATGCTTACACTGCCGTTAAAATATAGAGAAAGCTGCTGTTAACCTGGGTTGAAAGAGCAGTGACAACCAAGCATGACCCACGGTCATGGCTGTGAAGGAATATGATGGGGTGGGTAGACTCTGCAGCAGTCTTTTGGGGGTCTCTCAGGCACCCCAGTGCTCCTACACAGACCCAAACATCAAGCAGGTCTTGGGGGTTAGCCCACAGCTTGTGTTCTCCCTGGGCATGTCCTCAGCAGCTGCTCCCAGCACATGCGATGGCTTTACTTCCTCATCTGGGGAAGGGCAGTGACCTTGCACTGCTTATGTCTTGTGTGTGCCAAATCACAGCTATAAAAGGGAGAAAAGTTCAGCTGAAAAACACAGCTCACCTTTTTATAGAAGAATATAGGATCTGTTACATTCCAGCTGAAACCCTTCCAAAAGGCCAGGCGGGACTTTTTCTCTATATATCTAAATAAAACCATTTATTTCAACAAAAAAGAGCTCTGGCAACTATCCCATGCCAAGACATTTAATTGAAGCCACACAAAAGGCAGTTGGTCTCACCAGCAACTGCACTTCTATCGCCTCCAGGAAGCCTGACGCACAGATTTGCAACCAAGGATGGATGTCAGCTGTCAGGTCCCTAAGGCTCTGCAGTGACCTACATGATACCAAGAAGGAAAGATACCCAACGCTTGTTTGAGGTTGCACTGGGAGAAGTAGCAAAGGTAGCATGGCTCAGCAGAGGGGGGTCACTGAGCCAGGAGATGGGGTGAAGCGTCCCCCATGCACTGCCCAGAGAAGCCCCCTCTCCTGGGGAGCTGGTGGTGTAAATCCATTGGTGCATGGAATTACCGAGGAGCAGCTATCTCTCCCTCATCCCCTGTTAGAAAAGTTAAATGAGACGTGTTGGGAGATGATGCCATGAGAAGGTTTGGTCTGATCCTCACCAGTAGGGCCTTGTGTGGGGTGTCCACTCCAGCTTCGATGTGACTACTGTCACTGGGTGCATCTTTGCTTGTACCAGCTTGGTGGCAATAGGATGAGGTGGGATTTCTCACAGTGGCTGGCCATGAGTCCTGCCTGATGGGTGTCTGGATGGCAGCATGAGGCCAATCCCTCTGCTGCAGCTGGATTCAACATGACAATGTTCAGTGCTTGAGCTGAAAGGACCAGCACATTCCTCTCTGCTTCATAACATGTGTTCCCTTTTTGTACGTGCCATGTTGTCCAAGGCAGCATACACTCAAGCTTCACTCTCCGCCCATAGTTTGTACTCCTCTCCCTTGACCACAAAGCACATTAATTTCTGCAACCCCCCCTATAATAAACCCAAACCCACCAAACTCAGTGGCGAACATCCCCTGGACGGGAATGGGAAGGCAGGATGGGAATTTGGGAACAAGATAACGATACATTTGAACCCTAAATGCAGCCTTGAATAATTAAAGCTGTTCTGGCTGCGGGGTGAATGCTTCTTCTAATAGTTTCTTTTCTTTTTAAATGTAAGAAACAGACTGCCCGTGCCCACATTCTCTTTGGGGCAGAAGTTTAACATCAGCTCTCATGTCCAGCTGGCTGACCCAGAGCTGGTGCAATGCTGAAGTCTCACCCAATCCCAGTCTTGCACTGGGCTGAATCTCACCTGCTGAGCAAACATGTGCAGGGGGTTTGTTCTTACTGCAAACAAGGGTTCTGTTTTTAAAGGGCAAAAAAAATCATGTGAAGTAAAACACAGAGGGAAAGATGGAGAAAACCAGGTTCCCGGAGAAAGCAGAGACTGGAACAAAAGTGGCAGGTTTCCAAGGTTCCCTGTTCTCCATAGATTAATGTTTCCAACTCTCCTGCCTCACCTGTCTCCTGACAGCATACGTGCGTATGGAAGTATTTACGTAAAAGCCCAATTTATTGGCTAAAACCCACTATTGTGTATGTTATCATTCGCAGCCCTCCGATTTATCATCACACTGAAACCGAAACACTTGTGATTTATCCCCAAAGACACCTGGCTGCAGACCAGCATGGGAGAGAGCCTGGCTTCACCACTTTGGCTCCATGTGCTGTGACCCAGAGATGGGATTGCAGATACCAAGGTCATGTTTGCTTTAAACCAGCTCACAGCAGCACCAAAAGCACCATGGGTCTGTGGTGAGCCTTGTCCACACCACGATCATGCCAAGGGTGCCAGGGCTTTGCCCAGATGAAGCTACCCATGACATGGAGGAGAAACCATCCCAGAAGAAAAATATTTCAGGGAAAGCATCCTCTGGATGCAGCTGCAGGTCTGTTGAGCCGAGAACTCAGCTCAGTGCGACTCAGGCTGAGGATTTCAGATGAGTTAAATCCATTTCATACCCACTCCCTCAACCGGATAATTACCATTAATTATACAAGGTTGAACTCTGGCCATACTCTCTCAGGGACCTGGGAGATGCTGCTCTTGTAAGAAGCTGCCTGCCCAGGGGAGCCAGCACAGGACCACACCTGCTGGGACCAGACCTCATCCTCCACCTTAAGCCTGGTCCCGAAGGATGCTAATGGCAGAGGATGCCCCAGAGCATCACAATGTCATACCCAAGCTGTGCAGACAAATCAGAAGGGAATCCAGGGATCAAAGGTGATTCCAGCCACAGATTCCTCCAAATCCTTTTGTACGGATTTTGGTGCAAAGTTATGTAAGAGCAGCCCAGCTCTTGAAAATGTGCCAGGCTCATGAGCAGCAAGGAGGAGGTGAGAATAGAAACAAATAAATAAGCACAAGTGGCAGCTACCTCCACAGTGGACCATGTTTCCCAATGCTGCCTGTGAGCAGAAACTCCAAGTGTCTGAGAACCACCAGTGGATTGTTCTGGGTTTTCAGGAGAGTAAAGGAAAAACAAAACCTGAACCAGCAAAGCCACTGCCCTCTGAACACTTGTTGCATGTCCCAGGCTTTGGGAAGCCTGTAGGCACTTGCAGTTGGGATTTCCCATGTATTTAATCTGCATTTCAAAATCCCCAATGGACCTAGGGATCCCCAGGCTGTGTGGAAGATCTCTTTCTTGCTCCTGCATCTTGTGTTAAGTGATGTGTCTCCCACTGGGGTCTGCAAAACACAGCAGCCCTTTGACCAACAGCAAATCAACAGACTTCCATCTTATTTCCACTTTCCCACTCCCCTGACAGCTCTCCTGGTCCTCCTTTTTCATCTGTTTTAATTAGAAAAACAGCTCATCCATGAAGCAGAGTTATGCTGGGGTAAAATCAGAGGAAGCAAAGGCAGCCATGTCCCAGGCTGCTAATGTGCATTTCTGGCCAATGCAATGAGGATCATCCACACAGTGCTTTCTTCAAGCCACATAAAGCTGAAGCTACACAAAAAGTCCCACTTAATCCTTCTGAAAAACAGTTGTCTCTTCTTGCCAGGTATGCTCCACACCATAGAACAATCCACATCCCTCTGTAATCACATCCAGACAGACAAAGGTGAGAGGCACCCTGATCCCCAGCACCTCTCCCCTTGCACAGCCTCACCCCACCATAAACCAGCTGAGGAAGGGCTGAAAAAGTAGTTTTCCCTTTCCCTATCCATGAATGGCTCAGCTGAGCCATGTGGAGACCCACACGAACTTTGGTGGAGTGGAGAGATTCCTGACCAAAGACAGGAAGATGGGAGCTCCTCTCCTTCCCAAAGCAGCATCAACTGCTTTGATGATACACCATGGCTGTCCTCCACCTAAAGTAGGACAAAGCTTCCTTTAGCACTGTTTCTCCTCTCTTTCTAAGCAACAGGGGATGCTCCTGTGTGGACAGGACACATCAGAATGTCTCACGTGCCTGGTCTAGCTTTAAAAGTTGGATTAGTATAAGAAATCCACCAAGGGGGTGGAATGTGCTCTGTTTTCTTAATCCAAATAGCTATAGCAGGGAAAATCCTACTGTGGCCACTTCTGTATTAGAGAAAAAGTGACTTATGACTTTTATTGGTAGCATTTTTGCCAGTATGAACCTTCCAAAACTCACCAATAGAACATGTTTTCATTCAAAAACACCTTTCATCAGAAACCCATGAAGTACATCTTTAGAAAAACCCCAAATGAAGTAGGAGAAAGGGAGGAATGGCAAATCCCATTTCTCATAAATCACATCAAAACAGCCTGTCTCGAAATTTTCTGAGCAAAATCTTTTCACACCTTTTATCAAAAATGTGATTTGAACAAACTTGAGATGGACTCATCAGTGTTGTTGACAGCTTCTGTTGGTGAGAGATTACAGACAGACACCAGCTGCTGAGACTGCAAAGTGGTTTGGGTAGAAACCAAGGTGTGCAGATACACCAGTGAGAAGAGAGAGCATCTCCAACGGGAATCCTGCTGCTAGCTATCTAGGATGAGGCTTCATTTGGTTTCTGTACATGGTCTGAGGTGAAGCCAGAGGCTTGGGAGCAGCAGTCAGCCCCGAGCTCCTCACCACATCCCACACGGAGCCGCTGCCTGCCTGCAGTCTGCAGGGTTTGTTGCTGGAGGGAGATCACTGCTCTGCATGTTTTGTAAATAAAATAAGACACTAAGAAAACACCTGCCTGTGCGTCATCAGCTCCCTTCCAAGCAGGACACAGACCTCTCCATCTCCACATCAGCCTCATGGCACGCTCCAGCTGCTCTTCTTTTGTCTGACAAATCAGCACCCTCTACCCCAAATCTCTGCAGCATCTGTAATTTGAGGGTCAGCAAAATATTTTAGACATCAGAAGCAAGAAGGATGGAAAAAAAAACCTTTAGTCTTGATTGTAACACAAAGAAAATCTGGACGCAAACAGTAGGAGTTATGAAAACATTGAAATCGTGGCTGTGTATTGAGCTAGGAAAAATAACATTTGACCCACAAGTCATCTGCTCTTGTTTTTGCTGTGTTTGAACAGGCTGTGTAGATCTTTGTTTGAAATGTACACAAACACATTGAATTTCACGGACTTAGCAAATATGTAATCTAAGAGAAGGGGAAGTGTGGGTGACTCGCATTTCTTAGGATCCACCTACATACAGGGATAAAATAAGGGGGTTTATTATAACCTGCATATATACAAATACATGTGTATATAGTGTACATACATATTTTATACACATGGTTTATGTATGTGTGAGTATATATTATGTATATATATGTACAAACCAATAATGTATGTAGGTGGATATTATATATATATATGTATCTCTAAACATAGATTATGAACAGCCATACAATAAACCAAGTGGCATGTGCATGAGATAGGGAGGACAAATCAGTGGGGAAAGATATTTTACATGGAGGTTTCCAAGGAACGTTACCAAAGCAGTGATTTATTTGTGGAATTTCGGGGAGGGGAAGGAGGAAATGACACAAAGGTCTCAGAGCTGCGAGTGAGATAAACTGTATCATCATGTATGTAGCAAAGTGGAATGCAAATTGTAGACAAATAGAAAGAAGGGGGGGGGGGAATATACAAACCACAGCTTCAAAATTATAGTATGCTTTAAGCTGTGTGCAGGGTTTAAGGACAAAGGGATATCCCTGATTGTTCCTCCTCTAGAAATAAGTCATTGCTGTGAGAAAGACCGGAGAACAAAACAGTCTTACACATTGGCCTGGGAACTCACACTAAAACATAATGGATTCAATCCATATTGTTATGTTTTACCAAATCAGCCTAAGATTGGCTTCAGTTACTTGTTTGGGACTTCTATTATAAATTACATGAGGAATAAAATTATCCACAGTGAGAACAATCAGCCATTGGAATAATCTCCCCAGGGAAGTGATGGAGTCCCCAACGTTGAACACTTTCAATATTCAGCTGTACAGGGTACTGGAACATTGTGTCGACTGTGCTTTTGCCAAGAAAGGTTGGACCAGATGAATCTTGAGGTCCTTTCCAACCTGGTATTATGAGTCTATGAGTCTATATTTATAACACCTTGGCTGGGTCCCCTTTGTAATCAGAGAAGCTGGTGTGAGGCGAGGTTTGTTATTTCCAGCAGAGAAAAGATAGGTTATTAAAAGATCATTTTGCAGTGGCATTTTAATATTTCTGTCTCATCACAGAGGTTGCTGCTCTAGAGTCCTTATTTTTTATATCCACACAGCAAAAACCTAAATGTGAAAGACGGTGCAAAAAAACACAGCCCCCTCCAAACAGGACACCAAGTACTGGCTGTCACTGTGGTGACACATTGGTGATCGAGGTGATCGTGGGACCTTAACAGATTCACCTTTATCTGTCACTTCTCTCCTTCCCTCATGGCTGTGCCTCCTTTAACAAGAACTGACGGTGCTTTGGACCTTGCCTGATACGGTTCAGCGAGTGAGATATATTCTTTGCCCTCAATAGTGCTGTTTGAAGAGCCAGACCCTTCTGTCTAGAAGTATGGATGTACTTCCCAAGTCCAAGATGTACTTGGGAATTCACTGGAAATTGAATTCCCATTTTGTGCCCTACTAAGCTCTTCCTTCCCCCCCCCCCCCTCGTCTCCCAGAGTATTAACAGGAGTGAAAGGGACTCAGCACCTCACTAAAACGTGTCCCTGGAGAAGGGATAACAGCTGAAGGATAAGATGAAGATCTTTCCAGAAAGGCCAGGGTTGTTCCTCTGGAAACACAGGACAAATTCCCCCTTCTAAATAATGCAGCTAAGTCCAAGAGAACAACTTGCCCTGCAGAATGAGGGAGGATTTGAAGGAGAAAGCAAGCATTTGGTGCAAAAGAGCTGGGGGGGGGGGGGGGAGCTCCGCAGGAAGGTGCAGCACAAAAATAGATGTAAATCTGCAAAGGCTGTCACATTGAAGCAAACCTGAAGTAACTCTATTGTCTTCAACGGGGTTACTTCGGGCTTACACCAGCGTGACTGAGATTAGCGTATCGGCTTGGGCGTGCTCCTAAGGATAGGGAAGTCGAGTGTTGAAGCTGGGTTTCAGGTAAAATCAGTGTCCTCTGATCGCCTTCCTCCCATGCTGAGACTGCGAGGCCTTTGCTTTATCACCCTCATGAGCTCAATCTCTGCTCCCGCCCCACCACAGCAATAACTTTTATGGATATTGTGTAACTGTGGGCAGCTGGAATCCACACAGGGAAGGAGGGAGGAGGTTGACACAGCCAACCCCCAACAAAGGAGAAGTAAATAAAGCAATTAAACAATACTCAAGCAGAGGCAAACTGAACTGTGGGAAAGGCCCACACAGCCCATCTCCCTTGTAAATGCAATCCCATTTATGAGCACAACCTCATTGTAATTGCTTATCTCTAAACTGTAGCTACATACAGAATAAAAGAGCAAAGCGTGAAGTAAAATTGCAAGATGCTCTTGAAAGAGTGGGCTAATTTCTCCATCTATAGAGATTCCAGTGCCCTGTTTGTTACTTCAAGTATTTGCAGAGGAAAGGCCACATATCTGAACTTGCTCAAGCCATGGAAACTCCCATGAGGGAGACAGCAGTTGCAGGCATGATTTTAGGGCTAAGGACCGGGTCGCTCCTCCGAAGGGAGCGCACCCCTCTCGCCAAACCACTGCCTCGTAAGTTGAGGCAACGTTACCTTGGAGCAGACTCTGTGGAGAGACAGCGCTGACAGAAGCCCAGCCACCACCGGCTGGCACCAAAGGGCCTCCCCATCCACTTACACAGCCGGGTTCCGAGACACCAAACCCCACAACAACCCCAACTCCCGCAGGCGGCAGCGCGGCACTACTTCCCCTCCCGTCAGCGGAGGGATTCCGCGAGGGCGGGACGCGTCACGATACGTGACCCCGCCCCGCCCTTCCGCCCAGCCTATAAAGGCTTTCCGGAGAGCCGCGTCGCGCGCGTAGTATCCGTGCGCCGGTCGAGCTCGCTGAGGGGGTGGCCGCCATTTTGTTCGGAGCTGGGTCTCTGCTGAGACCGGCGGTCGTGGGGGGGGCGGGGGGGGAACGACATTAAGAGGGGCTAAGGAGAGCGGGGAGGAGAGGAGAAGGGAAGGGGAGAAACGAGACAGAACAAGAAGAGAAGTCGGGCCGGCCGAGCAGCGAGCGGGGGGAGGAGTCCGCCCGGCCGCTGAGAGGCGATGGCGGATATAGACAAGCTCAACATCGACAGCATCATCCAACGGCTGCTGGAGGGTGAGGGTCGGGAAAGGCATGGGGCGGGTGGCCGTGGGGTGGGTGGCGGCCGGGCCGGTCTGGTCTCCGGGACCCCACCCGTTAGGCGCCTCCGTGGTCCCTCCTCAGCCACCGCTGATGCACCGCGTCCTGCCCGCCCGGTGGGGTCGGGGGACCAAAATGGAGGGGCTTGCCGAGGCGCTTTGTCTTACCGGGGCTCGTCTCCGCCTTCCCCCCGGCGGCTCTGCCCTTCAGCCCCAACTTTTCCCTCAGCCCGCGTGTTTCGGAGCTGTTCCCTGCTCTCTGATGCCTTCTGCGCTCCCTGGTGCAGTGTTGGGACCAGCCGGCTGCCGCTCCTTCTTCTCCCCTGCAGCTCTAAGGAGATGCTTAATTTAGTATCATTTTCGTAGGAAAGTGTTTAAAAAACCCTGGCTTTTTCTCTTGCCTTCCACGCATGCACATGGGGTCTGTGCTTTGGCTGGGTAGTCGTGGGGCTCTGAAAATAAGACATAAAGAGTCTGTAGAAGCAGCTTTTGAAGAAGTCTTGAGATTTGCATGGGTTTTAGGCTATCGTGGGTTTAGCTTTTATGAGCTGCTTGCGTTAATGCTACCATTGGGCTTTGGCTCTTAATTTATAACATATGGTGGCTTTTTAGGTGTGCAGAGAGGGTTGGGTCTGTGGAAGGGCTTGTTGTATTGTTAGGGCTTTGGGTTGGCAATACTTGCATGGGAGTTTCTTAATAAAAGAAAAACTCAGAAGTTGGAGGGGGTCTCTTCAGCATCCTTCCTTTGGTTGCAGGGATCAGCACCGGGCTAGAACTGTCGACTGTAAGGCAAAAGGGTGAGAAGTAGACAGTGACAAATTTTCTTCTAGGCATCAAGGAAATTCATTCAGGGAATGAAGCTAGCCTGAGACAGCCTCATTTCACGTGTGTCAGGGCAAAGCATCTCATCTGGACTCAGGCTTGAAGAGCTGGGTCAGGGATTTAACTTTTTTCCATTTGGCATGAAGTCACAGGATCAACTGGGTTGGAATCTGAGATGTTGCTGAGACAAATGTTGAAGAAATGTCTTTTGGCTGTATTACACCCTTTGCTTGTAAGATGTTGCTTGTGTAATGGCTTGGATAGCAAAAGGGCAGGCAGAGGAGCAATAGTGCCACTCTAGAAATTATTTAGAATTTAAAATCCTATAGATGCGTTATGGGATTATTGAGCCTGAATAAGTAAAAGTAAATAGGGTTTTATCTCTGATCTGTGGAGGGTTTTTCCTGTTACCAATTTAAGGTTCCGTGGTTTAAATTGTTTAAAGACTTCCTTTCATAAATTTAGACCAGGATTTTCCTAAAACTCTAGTAGTGTGATTTGTAAAGCTCAGGTCCTCTATGTCGTATGCTTGATGACATATTAATGCATGCTCAGCTGCAGGTATTAATTACCAGTATTACTTCATATCCCCTAGTGTAACTAGTGCAATTTTCCGAAAATATAAGTTATTAATATCAAAAACATGGAAGCAAGATAATCCTGGGAAGAGATTGAATCACTTTGAATTATTTCTCTTGTTTAAAGTTTCAAAAGTAGTGTGATGTACTATGTCAGTGTGTTCTGTTCTTACCCAGCTTGTTTCAGTATTACACATTTGGAGGAGAGGAGCGTTCATAAATCAGGCTTCCAAATGCTTCCTGACAAGATCTTCTGAGAGATGGTTCATGCAGCGAAAGGTGTTACCTGAGGTTGCATCAGCTGCCAGAACTCTGAAAGTAATGTTTTTCCTCTATTGACATTTCAGCTGGGATTTTGGATTCTTTGAGGCAATGATTGTCTTTTGAGATTTAAAACAATTGCCAATATTAGTAATCTGTGCTAGTGCTTTTTTGTTGCTTAATAAATGTCTGTTATAAACATCTTTGCCAGACAGAGTAATGATTGACCTTTGTGGCAGTCTGTCATTTTTATACTTTCTTTTCCAAAAAGGGCAAAACAATACTGCATTTTAGCAACCACTGCAGTTTTGAATGCTAAATTGTGTAAGTTACTGTGCAAACGCCATTCTCCTCAGTTCTTTAAAATGTACTTGATGTATTCTTTCCCTGAAATCATTAAGGTCCAGCTAGGGTAAGTGACCTGGAGATTTGCATTGTGCTAAATAGAAGGGGGAAAAAAAAAATCTATAAAGTATGTGTAAGTATTTTCACCCTATATACATTTGGAGCAAACAAGGAAGACTTTTTCAGTGCACTTCTGGTAGAACAGCTGCATAATGTTAGTTACATAAACTCTGTTGTGCCTGTACCACAACTCTGTTTCAAGAGTTACGACCTTTTTTTGCACGTAAATTAAAACCATACTCAAGCACGAAAACACTGCAAAATCTGCTTTAATAATCAGCTTACTCACAAAGTTGTCCAAATCCTTATGCAAGCTTTAATTTTTAGAGCAGTATGGCCTTTCATTAGAGCTGTCGTTAAACTGCGTGCTATTTTTTATAGCAGTTAACTTTAGGTGATTTTGCTAATAAAATAACAAACTCAAGTGTTAGGAGGTACTTGATGAAATACTTCAAATCAGTGAGAAACTACAGTCAAGTAGGTGTTTGTGGTTTATAATACGCCTTAGCATTGTGCTGTTGGAAGAGATCAAGAGAGCTTTGCTGGTAGTGAGTCTGGTCTAATGGTCAAGATGAAGTGAGGAGTGATTAATGAATTACTCTCACTTATGTTCTTAATGTGGGGTTTTAATAATGTATTTGTGAGGGATGTTTACTTGTTTTCTGTCCTGACTTTTCTGATGAAGTGATACCATTCTTACTTTTCCTTCAGGTAGTTGATATTCTCCCACCCACATTAGGCTAGTTAGCTGAAATTATTAGTTTGTTCTTTAAAAGCCCTGGAAGTGCATTTTTAGCTTCTTGTTTGAAGGTAAATATTTTAAGAGTCTTCCTTGCTCTAATGTTAAGAGTACAGAGCCATTTGGCTTTGAAATGTCACAAGAAAACATTGTTCGCAACTTTGGAAAGCCATTCAGTGAAAACATTGAACATTCTGATCTTTTTTGCTGTAATTGAATTTATATGGGATGTTTTACCTTCTTTACTAATGAGGGTTGTGTTCTGCTAGGAACAACCTCGAGTACAGGTTGTCTAATCATGTCACTTTTAGTAACCGTACTAACAAGAATTTTCACAAGAATAAGGCTTTTAAGGTATAGTAAATGACAGTATCCTTCACTGAGTATTGAAATGTTTCTGAAGTGTCCTTGATAGTGGATAAAGGCTTGAATACTTGCAGAGCTAACTCACTTTACTGAAATAAGAAGGGACAAACATAACAGCAAATTAGTCTCCTTCTAGGAAGACTATTGTAGGACAGCAACTTGATGGTTCTGAGTTTGCAGCTGTGCGTGGCTGCCAAGTCAGGACTGCCCCTAGACAAGGAAGATGCTAGAAAAGCTCCCTGTAAGATGAAAAATCAGTGGCATCTTGTATGGTCATGGAACGGGTTCCAGGAAATGGCCGAATTCCTGCTCAGCTCCAGGTAAAGAATGAGTGACAAATCCTGAAATTCCGAGTATAAGCAGGGCTTCCTTTCTGTGTCGTGTCAGATGGTGTTCCTGACTTGAGCCCCTTATCAGTTTCCTTCATCGGGTGTGTTGGCAGCTTTTCACAGATAAATAGGGTCTGGTTTGGAAAAGGAGCTGATAGTAGTGTTAACTAGAAAACAAGATTGAAATGCATTAGTCTTACCATGGTAACGATAAATAACAGGGTAAAATAACACCATTTCAGCATACCTAACTGGAACCAACGCTAAAATATGCTTCTGAAAATGTTTTCTGTGCTTCAGCCTCTGCTAATGCTATTAAGGGAAAACCAAATGATGAATGGAGGCTACTTTGGATAAAGCCATGTGAGGCTGGAGTGGTGGTAAGCCATTTGGAAAGCTGAAATCCTGGTTAGTGCACTAAAATCAGCAAAAAGACTCTAAATCCTCAAACTTTTCTGTTTATACACCCACAGATTTCTATTCCCGGTAAAGCCTGTTGTATAGCTGTCAAGGAGATATTCTCTCTAATTTGCTGTTAATGGGGAAAGAGGATCATCCAGTTATTAAAAATAGTTGAACCAAAGAGTTTGGGTAAACTGCTGCTGACAACAGAGAGGGCCGTTTCTTAGAAATGCAGATTTTCTCTGATATTTTTTTTCATATTTCCACTAAATACGGCATTGACTGGGCTGAAGGGTCACTTGCTGTTCAGCTTCATACACTGCCATAAATGTCTGTGATTCTCACAGATGTTAATATGAAATGTGGTCAGATTTTAGTTGAGATGGGTTGGGGTGCTCTGATAAAGTTTGTAATAGACAAGCAGTACTTCTTGACCTCAAACCATATAATTTTCTGTAGTTTGTAGAGCTTCATGTTGATAATTTTCTGCTGTGTTCCAGCAGTTTCTAATAATGGGAAACAGGAGCCCTGCATTTAGAAGACGACTAGATTTCTATCAGTGCCGTGGATTCAGTCACATTCTGCATTTGCAGCCCAGTCATTAAAGTGGAAGAATTTGTTATCTCTGAGTATTTGTGATTGGTGTATGTGCTTGCTGCTTCTCCAGTGTGGAAGTAGGCTACATGATGAAAATTTGGCAGTGATGCAGAATCTTCTGTTTGATAATGCTGCTGTGAACTTTTGTCATATTAAAAAGTAGACTACAAATTTCTCTTTTTAGAGGCTTGGGCACTGAGGAGTTGCTTTTCAGTTTCACTTTTCAATCTGAAATGATCTGATCAAAGTTGGTAGTGCCTGCAAGAAAGGAAAACCTTTTCTGCATCAACCACTTTCAAGTTACTTTCTTTTGTGTCGATGGTGCAAAACTGTCATAAGGAACTGCTAAAAACAAGGTGAAAACCAACCTGCAGTATTTTTGATGACATCTCTGGGATTGCAAACATCTTAATGTAAGATATGGTAAAATTGAGAGATCTGTTCAGTATCTAAAACTGAACTGACCCGATAGACTTTTTTCTTTAAAACGTTTTCTGTACAAGTATTTAATTTTGTATTTCAGTTGACAGCATTTCAGCTGCTGCTTGTAATGTAATTCAGGAAAATGAGATGTTTATATCAGTGAAATTTCCACTGTTTTTGAGTTCTCTTTTTGAATACTTTTCTAAGCATCTGTCCCTTTCATATTAACCTTGAATGAGGTGGTAATACTCAGTTTTATAACGTCATTTGCCTTAGTTAAAGGGTTGTGTGGCACCAAGCTGAATTTTGGGAAATGCTTGTGATGGGATGTGGTGTAGAAGTCTTGCTGTACTCTGTATGTGTGTGGTCTTCCGACTGTTGTACTCCCTAGATCCCATAGTTCTTGACCTGTTTATCCTTCAGAAACAAATGTATAAAAGTTATCCTGGGTGTCAGGCAGTGTTCTAGCTCCTGGCAGCTGCAGCTACGTTTTGTACTAGCTCCATTTGCTTGCACCAAGATGTCAGGAGTGCTGTTAAATTCTTGCTGCTCTTCCTTTTATTTCCCCCCCCTCTGCTGGGGCGGCTGTAGCACTGCACTCACTTCTGTGTAACATGCTCATTTTAGAGCTGGTGTTGGTTGTTGCTTTCCTGCCGTTTTCCTTCTTGTCGTGGAAAGCAATGTTAATCTTAACAGTTGGAACCCATGTTCAAGTCAGTACCTCTGCAGAAGTCATCCAGGTTCCAGGAGTGATCTTTTCTGGAGTGTTTTCTGTCCTGAGGAGAGCTTGTTTTTCCAAAACTTCTCATACTTGTACAGTGGGAAAGGTTTGTTAGAAGACTGCCCAGACTGGACACTGAAATTAAAGCTCTTGAAAAATCATTTTTAAGAACAGGAGCATCTCTGAAAGAGTCTGGGAATAAATTATTCTCTGGAAAGAGTGCAGCAGGATGTGGAGACTAGGCACAAATAATACATCATTTGAAATGGGCTTTTTTTCTCAACTGATTAACTTGTTTCACTGCAGTTCCAATCTGTCATTTGAGAGAGGTTATTGTTTATGCATTGAAAAAACAAATGTGTGAGTACGGCCCTGTTGACCTGCTCTTTTGACTTTATGACCAAGCTGCCAATTAGTATTGTGCTTGTCTGATGTCTGCGAACTGCTTTGGTTTGGTCCAGAGCAGAGAAGAAAAACTGTAAAAACAACATATTTTTCATATTGTATTATTATTTTTGCCTTTCTTAGTGGGATTAAATAATGTGAAGACTCAGAGAAATCTTTCTAAGTCCTAGAGACTGAACAGCCTGCATTTCCTTGCCAGCTCTTTCATTGCGGATGAGAAAATCCTTACACTAAAAATACAGATTTCTCAAACCAACATGTACTTCTGCATATTTGATGCTTCTGAAGCCAAAAATATTTTTTCTGAGCTTCTCAGGATATATAGGTCAATGTGAGAAGAAATTGAACATGCTTATTTCTTCTGTGCTGATTCCATGTTGGACAAGGGTGGTCTAAATGTCATTGGCAGGCAGTGTGCTACAGAGCTGAATCAAATTGTCCTGTTCTTCTTTCATCCTTCTAGTGTCTCTGCTAGTGAGCCTGTGGACTGCAACAAAGCATCAGTTTATCTTGTCAAGGTTTTCTGCACGTAGATGACTAAAACTGCAGGGAAGATTATACTGGTTCAGTGAAAATATATTAGAGAAGCATGGGAAACTTGTATCTGAAAACAGTTTTCAGATTTTCATTTAATCTTTGGCAGAAATTAATGCATATGCTTTATGCATGAGCTTTAGTGACTCAGTGCATGGCATAGTCCATGTATTATTTTATACTTTATGGATATGCAATACAGAGTTTGGTTTTAGCATTTTCTAACAAGACCAAATCGTGGAAAGTTAGATTTTTGACTTTTCAGAAAACTAAACGCAAGTGTGTTGTATTATCTCAAAACCAAAGGTAAATTGTAAAATTGAAAAGCAGGGGAAATGTTACCATAATGCAGGCAGCTGGCCACTTGATTCTATTAATTTCTGTTCCTTATTGCTTCCAGATAGTTGGCATTTTGAGTAACTTGCTTATTGCTTGGGAGTGTTTGGAAAATTACTGTATGGATGAAAATATTACTGTGTGGATGAAAAGCCTCATGTGTGGTAAGGTGCTGTGACGAAGATTTAACTTTCATTTATATGCTCCATTGCTTTGGATGTTTTAATGGAAGACATGAAGTTTGATGGTAATTCCAGTGTTGTCATGTAATGTCAGAGCTGAGTGATAATACACAGGCAGTGAGTAGTGAAGGAGCATATATTGCTTGAAAGATAGCATTATTAAAGCCATGGCTTTTGACCTGCAATTAAGTTAATGTGACTGTTGGGATACATTGTAATTTGAACTAAAGTTTAATTTGAAAGCTGTTTGAGGAAAAGTCTTGTGGTTTAGGGGTTGTCCCATGATTCTGTAGGGCAGCCTGTGCCACCATGACCAGTACTTCTGGGAGTCAGTATGCAGGCTGGAATTGCTTGGTAGGAATGCTGTAAGTGCTGGTAGAGATTGCATCCTATGACACTTGATTTTATGGATGGATATTACACAAGCATTATTCTATTCTTGGTCTAGATAAGATGTGTGCTGAGTCAACAATGTTTCTACTCTTAATCAGAGGCTTGCACCAAAGTAGGAAGCTTCTGTGCTAATGAGAAATTGCAATGCCTTTGAAACACAACAGCTTTTGTTCTTACTCTTCCTAAAACTTGCCCCCTGCTTCCCCACTTTTCCTCCTGCAGTTCTCTCTTCTTCATTCCATATAGTGCAAGGCCCAAAGTGACAGTACAGAGATTTGGGTCTGTAGCTTCCAGATTTCTCACTCTGAGGCTAAACAGTATCAAGGGAATTAGACTGTAATGGTATCTGGAAGGTTATTTAGGAATTCAGGAAGGTAATATTGCATAGGTTTTTGTATTTGAAAGGGGTCAGGGGTTGTTGTTTGTTTTTTTTTGCAATTGAAGACCAAGCTTTTTTGGATAAGAGAATAAATTCTTCAGTTTCAATGCCATATGAGTTGTGCACAGTAAGTCCTTTAACTAGGCAACATTTCCAGCAATGCTCCTGTTTCTGGGGGTGTTGTCAGAGTGTTTCAGGCATCTGGGGCTGAAGTTCTGAGGTCATTTGGCTTTGATGCAGCTCAGCCAATGGGTTATGTGGTAGAAGATGACTTTGCTTTTATTCCATAATCTTACTGGAGTTTGCAGCAGGTTTTTATTGCTTCAGCCTTATCTGTACTCCATGTTGTTACTGGTTTTGACACCAAATAAAAATACAATAAGCTGCACCAGTAATGGCATAACCAGCATTTTTATTTAGTCTTACCCTAACCCTGACAAATGCTGCTGCATGGAACTTAGCCATAGATAGAGTATTGCTGCCATAGAAATGTCCTTTGTATTTCTGGGCAACAGAAAAGGGGCAGGGGGTGATAAGTAAATGGAGGATAAGCTGTGCTGGTGGCTGTAGAAACACGTCCAGGTCAAGCTGGTGTCCTTGCTGTCCAGACTACGGACAGAAAGCTTTGATAGATACTAAAGAGAACCAACTATTTTGAATTGTTGCAGTGGGAGAGATTGGAGCGTTAATGGAGGGGGTGAAGAACTGGGGGAAAAAGTGGTCTGAGGCTGGGAGATAAATGTTCTACTGGTTTGTCTTTTACTGTGCTCAAAGACAATGATAAGGAGAGCTGTTTTGTCAGTCGTGATAAAAGAATATTTCCTTATGTATAGTTCTGACCTTCCAGTCATACCCTTGTTTTTCTTTCATGGCTGCTAACTGCATTGTAGAATGGGGCAGTACAGTATTTATTGGTAGTGTAGCCTCGTTTAGATACTGTTTCGGGCAATTGTACAAGCTTCCCTAAACTATCGTACATTTCAGCTACCAGGTTGATGATTAAATGGGAGACTTCCTTTTCCCATCTTCAGATGGCTTTCCAGAGAACAAGTGTATAACTGCTTCAGTAAAAAAAAATATGTGTATCTAGTCACATTGTCCAAGATGTGTTTTATAACTAAAAGGACTAAACTGATGCTATTTAAAATGTGGCATTTAACGGAGGAAGTGTCAAGCCTTGAATTCTGTTAAAAGGAAGTAACATACAACTGAAACGAAAGATGCTGCCCTTTCTCTGGTGACAAGACAGTGCAGTTTCACCTCAGCAGACAGATATTACCCTGTTATCATCTCATTCTGCATTACAGTGGCATTTAGTCAGGCTCTTAAAATAACAGCAGGGTTGTTGTTAATTTTGATAACTGAGTTCTGACTCCTTCCAACAGTGCGAGGATCAAAACCAGGCAAAAATGTCCAGCTTCAAGAGAATGAAATCAGAGGATTGTGCTTGAAATCCAGAGAAATCTTTCTGAGTCAGCCTATTCTACTAGAACTTGAAGCTCCACTGAAAATATGTGGTGAGTGCTGTGATCATGATTTGATACCTGGGGGTGAGGAAGTGTTAGGTAAATGCAGCTCTTAAGTAGAGAACAAATGCCAAATGTTACTTTCACTTACTAACAGTGAAATAGATAAAATGTTTGTAGCAAAAGGAAAAATAAAACCCTGCTGGATGCTTAGGGGTTTGGTTTCACCATACTTGTACACAGTGGTGCTCATTTTGCACCAGTTTCATGTCCCGTTATGCTAAAAGAATGAAGAATGTCAAAATGAAAACCTCAATAAATGTACTTTTAAAAGCTTCCAGTATTTTATCCAACTCCAGCACTGAGGGATTTACTTCAGATTGAAGTAGATTGTTCAGTATCGGACATTGGTCATCTAAAATTGTGCTTTAGTGTTCAGTTAGATGCAATTGAACATTCAGTTGATTTCTTGGAATCTTAATTTTGTTTTACTAATGTGAGTATTTCTAAGTATCTACATACATCTTAGTGCAGTTAACCATTGCATTACGTAGATGCCAGACTTCAGAATGTGATCATTTTATATCTGGTAAGACAAACTGATTTCTAAGTATGCTGTATGTCACTGCAAGCTTTTTCCTTTCTGAAGCATCATTCCTTTGTTCTTTCTCTAGAATCAGACAAAGAATGTAGCAAAGGGTCACTTACATGTCATTTCCAAATAATCTTTGCAGGTGATATCCATGGACAGTACTATGACTTGCTTCGACTCTTTGAATATGGAGGCTTTCCACCAGAAAGCAACTACCTGTTTCTTGGTGATTATGTTGACAGAGGAAAACAATCTTTAGAAACCATTTGTCTTCTATTGGCCTACAAAATTAAATATCCAGAGAATTTTTTCCTCCTCAGAGGAAACCATGAGTGTGCCAGCATCAATAGAATTTATGGGTTTTACGATGAATGTAAGTAATAGATGTGTGCATCATCATCTGGGGATGATGATGATGATGCTGTATACTTGTGTTAAGACAACCTGGAGAATGGGCTGGTCTTTACAGTGGTTATGTTGCAGTGATTGTAGCTACTTCATATTAAGACCTGTAATGTTTGAAAACAAGCATGGCATTGCTACACAGTTAATGTACCAGTGCTGTCACTGCAGGGTGCATTGAGGAGGCTGTATGTAGACCTTACCCTAACATAAGAAGCAATTTTGTAGTGAAGTTGAAGTGTATGTTCATGTTTCAAAGGATGTGACTTAATCCAGATAATGTAGAGGAGATAAAACTGATAAATTAATTATGCAGTGAAGCATTCCCGCAGCTTGCATTATGAGACAGACTTGGCTTGTAGCTTGCAAGATGTACTCTCTATGTCTCGTTCTCCTTCAGTGAGGAAACAAAGATGTTGGTATTTCAGAGTTGACTCCTTGGAGATTAATCACAGGCTTAGTCATAGATGGCAAATATGTTCATGTCTTTTGGGAAAGTTGCTTTGAAAGTAAAACTGTAGTAGTTTCAATTTTCAGTCCTGTTTCTTTGCCTAGGGAGACTATGTGGTACAGCAGAAGAAAATCTGCTTTCCAGGAATTGCTGGTTTCCCCTAAGGAAAACAGCAAATGGCGAGATTTTCCAAAATGGATCAAATACTCCAAGGGATAATTTTCCAAAGCAAAGTTGGGGCTGGAGAGTGTGGCTGCCAGCAATGGGATGTTACTCTGTTGTCAGACCAGTGCTGTCCTCAGAGCTGCTTCAGAGCATTCTGCCATGCTGAAAGAGCCTCTGCAACTTTCTTCTGAGCAGTGAAGTGTGTCAGCGGGTATCGGAGGAAATAAATTGTGTATAGGCTTTAATGCTAACTTTTTGCAAGCCTTAGTAAACTTAAGGCTGTTAGGTTGATTGTAATTGCGATAGAAAAGCATATTGACCGGTTTTATTCCAAAATGTCTTCCAGGTAAGAGAAGATACAATATTAAGCTGTGGAAAACCTTCACAGATTGTTTTAACTGTTTACCAATTGCAGCTATTGTGGATGAGAAAATATTCTGTTGTCATGGGGGTGAGTAACAGTTCCTTAGTCAATACGTAAGAAACTAACGCTCTAGTGTCAGTCATGGCAGTTTCCTGTTTATGTTGCTGAAGCTTCAGAATTTGAGGGACTTTTTGTCTGCCTTAGTGCATGTTTGAGATAGGGTTGAGCTGCATTAGTGTCAGTTTGGTGAATCATTGAGCTGGTAATTTCCTCACTTCAGACACAATTATGTGCTTTTCCTTTTGTACCAAAAGGCACACTGAATAGCCTCTCATTTTGAGTAAAGAATCCTTGTAGGTTTTTTAAGACTTGCATGACTTGGAGTTTTATATACATTGTGAAAACATGGTTTGTTGTGGAATCATAGAATGGTTTGAGTTGGAAGGCACCTTTAAAGATTGTTTAGTAGAATCCTCCCTGCCAGGGCAGAGACATTTTTCATTAGACTGGGTTGCTTAAAGCCCGTTTAACCTGAGGGGTTTGGAATTTCATTTGTAGAAATGGGCTCTGTTATACCATGTGATACCTGTTTCATGCTGCTTTTCAAAGTAATTAAATACATATTGCACCTTAAATGTTTTATCACTTGCATGTGCCAAGAAATCTCTACCAGTGAGAAATGGTATGAGGTCTGTTTGACACTGCATTTCATCTTGCCAGGCCTGGTGGTTAAAATGAACGTACCAAGTAGTTTCTAGTATTAATGTCTCTTATTTAGCATCTCTTTTATCAGACACTTGGCAAAATACGACAGTGAGATTATTGTAATCCTGTAAAATGTGGAAATGACTTTGCTTATCTTGATTCCAGCAAATAATCTGCACATATCCACAGAGTGATTTGTCTTCTGTTACAAAAGCTTTAAAACAAATGAAAAGCAGTTAACATTGCCAGTGAGCTATGTAAAATCAGTTTGAATACAGATTGGTTTTGTTTTGAAATATTAGCTCAGTCTTGAGAGCAACGTTGGATTAAGCTCTGAGCTGTGTGTGTCTTACAGGCCTGTCACCAGACCTTCAGTCAATGGAACAGATCAGACGAATCATGCGCCCCACTGATGTACCAGATCAAGGTCTGCTCTGTGATCTCCTGTGGTCTGACCCTGACAAGGATGTCTTGGGATGGGGTGAAAACGACAGAGGAGTGTCCTTCACGTTTGGTGCTGAAGTGGTTGCTAAATTTCTCCATAAACATGACTTGGATCTCATATGTAGAGCTCATCAGGTATTCTGGTTTTGTACATTAAACTATAGAGTAATTTGGATCCAGAGGGACCTGAGGTGCTTACCTGATCCAGCTCTCTCCGCACATACTAAGTGCAGAACAAACCAGTGTGAGCCTGAGTTGCTGAGGATCTTATATCTGCAAGGATCAAGATTCCACTGTCTCTGAGCAATTTGTCCCAATGCTTAACAACTTTTTTTTTTCTTAGTACATATAAACTGTTGCTGAATTCCTGATTCCTGAACCAGACTGTCTTGAACCCAGCAGAATCCTGTTTTTCTCATTGTTAATAAACTCTGAACCAGGTCCTGCTGTGGGTTTCCTGTTCCAGTGTGAAAGTCTGGAACTCATGCTCCTTAAGATGTAGCCAGTCTGTCAGCAGCTGGCTCTGTTAAAGCCGCTTTGCACCTCGGTTGTTCAGTCGTAATTTTTCTGCTTTCTCTCTAAAGGTTGTTGAAGATGGATATGAGTTTTTTGCAAAAAGACAATTGGTAACTCTCTTCTCTGCTCCAAATTACTGTGGAGAATTTGATAATGCGGGTGCCATGATGAGTGTGGATGAAACTCTAATGTGCTCTTTTCAGGTATGGTATCTGAAGGTTTCACCTACTGGTTAGTGCAGTTACACTTTAAGTTTGTTCTGGTTTGAATAACTACGCCAATGTTACAAACCTGTGCTGCTTGTTTCAAATGGATCTTTACCAACACGTAGGCAGGGCTGTGCTTGCACTTATATCTTCAATAATGTGATAAGCCCATGCTGATGTGAGTAGGTGAGCTGCTTTACCCTGGGATTAAATTGTCCAAGCAGAGCTCTCAGCTGTCTGCCTGCTTCTGTTGGCACCAGCTCTCGGATCAGCTGCTCCCAAGCACTATCCGAGCTCTGAGCAGGAAACACATTTAATTCCTGGTGTGTTGATGACTTGCTGAAATGAGCTGTACAGTGCCTTTACTCATGAGTTAATTGCTTGCTGGTAAGGGTTAAAGCTTTGTGCTAAACACCTGAACTATCTTTTTCAGATTTTGAAACCTGCAGAGAAAAAGAAGCCCAATTCCAGCCGACCTGTAACGCCACCCAGGGGCATGATCACAAAACAGGCAAAGAAATAGTCACTTTGGCTCTGCCTTGCTGGGACTTGTATCATAGTATATAACCTCCATTTTTAACACTGTCATGTGTACTGTTCAGCTTGCTCAAAATAGATAATGTGTTTGTGGTTTTCCTTTTGATTTGATGAATGGCATTTGCTGGTTGTAGCAGCGAATGAAAGACTTTTTCTCCCTCCCAGAAGAGAGTTTTAAACTTTCCTTTCACTGGTGTTACAGCCGTGCTCCACAGTGTCCCACATTCGGGGTAATACTACAGCCTACTTCCTGACCTGTACAATGAGTAGTGTAAATGCTTGTTTTCTTTAGGATCTAAAGAGGGCACTGGTGTGCTGTGAGAGTAGAGATTTGTTACTGTCAGAAATTACATACTGTTTATACAGACCACTGTGAACTTTTTTTTTATATTGTTTTAAAGGGATTTTCTTTTAATGTTGTGTCATGTACACATTTGTTTTAATTGCTGTCGACATTAGAAATAACCTTCAGCCTCACCAGCCTCGCTGGGATGATGTATATTTAATTCAGACACTCCTCCCTCTCCGTACACTTCCAATGAGAATTAAAGCCATCATTTTAAGTGTTTGTGTCTCTTTCCTGAAGCCAAAGTTCGCTTTGCCTGTGACCCACTGCGCCGAGCTGGCAGGGCTCTCCTTTTGTCCCGCCTTCCTTTTGGAGACGCAAGGAAGTGCCGACTCAAAATAGCAAGTAGAAATGCCGTGCTGTCGGTCCGGCTGTGCTCACAGTGAACACGTTTTTGTACAGTTCCCGTGTGGTCGATCGAGTGGAGCATTTTCCAGCGGCGGCCGTGTCAGACGGATGGGAGCTACGGAGGTGGCTCTGGATCTGCTGGAACGGGGTTTGTGCATTTTAGCCTAAAGACTTTGTTCTACAAATGTAGACAGTGGCTTGGAAAGCCAACCAGGGGCGTCGATCTCGATCTCCAGTTTCTATGAATCTCTCACAGAATCTTGTTTTTTAAATACTGTTAATCTTTTTTGGACGGATAACAGTGTACAATACCATGTAGTGAAAATCACTTATTAAATGAAGAAGTTGTTAAATCTTCTCAGTGTCAGTTTATCACAACATAAACACTCCTGCTCCCAGAAGATGTGACTTAGAGAAATAAATTGTTCTGGAAACCCCCACATTCTTGGTTTGGATTTGTATGAGCTACCAGCGCTAGAGATGTGTGCCGGGCACGCTCGGCTGTGTTCAGCTTCCTGTGGTTTGAGTGGGGTTGTTCACTCAAGTACTGCTCTGAGAAGGTTGTAGCTGAGGATGAGACCCTTTTCCTCTGGTTCTTAATTAAACAGTGAAGGAATTAATTGTATTTGGTATTACTGTATATTGTATAGAGAATTAATGTACTTCTCTACCAAATCCAAGAACATTTTTCTTCCTCCAAGCACCTTTTCCCCTCTACAGCTAACCCAGCTCTTAGTAACTTCTCATGAGCTTGTTAGATCAGGTTTTGGTGATTGCCTGTCAGAGGCTTCCTTACCAACTTTCACCCTTTAAATCACATCTGTGATTTTCTTTACAGCTCTGATTTTAATCCCTCCTAGTACAAGTCACCTGCATCTCTTTATAGATCTAGTGATAACAGAGGGCTAGTGGAAATGGTTTTATGTGACTTGTGCCAAGGCATGTGTTAACCCGTCTGCAGCTGTCCCCTCACTGACTGCTCTGCCTGGCCCTGTGTTGCATCTTCCTCTGCGACTTGTTTCCTTCTTCTCTCCTCAGATGCGGTTTCAGTGACATGTGCCTGGTCTGGGTTGTGTTCCCTGGTGCTGCTCCCGGACCACTGCTGCTCAGGGTGAAGGAAGTCTCATGGCAGTGGAAGGTTCCTGTCCCACCCCAGAGGAGGAAGGGAAGGCGACTTGCTGTTGGCGCTGCGGGTTGCGATCAAAAGCTCAGAGGCAGGTTTTATTCCCATTTCTTGGGGATTTTTGATCAGTGGAGGGAGAGAGGGAGCAGCAGGCACAGATTTCCTATTGTTTTTCCATAATGATACTTGTAGGAACATCCAGTTCAGGAACAGCAGGTGCTGTAGCTCCAGCAGGCACTGCGCCTTCCTGCAGATCTCCACCAAAGCAGGACAGTTGTAAACCCAAGTTACCTTCAGCCCTGGCCTTGTGCTGTACACCCAAGTCTAACCTGAATGTGCTGCTCTGGCAAAGAGTAGTGAAATCTGAGGTGGAGCACTGCGTTCCCTGTGCCAGTTCTCCACCTTGGAGGAGCACAAGGATGGGCCTGTGCACTTTGGGATGAGGTGCTAGAAAACGCTGAGGTTCCAAGAAGTTTTAGGCACTCTCTAGGAGGAAACTTTCCAAGAAACGAGTGTCTGTAGATGTTGGAAGTGCAAAAGGGGGAGATGCTTCTTCATTTCTTCAGAAATACCTCAGGTTTGGCCCAGCAGAGATGGGTCCCTGATCTTTTTTGCAGTTGAGGTTGCTCAGGGCACTTCCCAAATGAGCTCATGTTTGTAGATTGAAGGGAACCCTTAACAAGAAGGAGCCTTCAGATAAAACATGAGCCTGTAAGTGGAGGCAGATTAATCCAGGCCTCATTTCTAGGTCTTAAACTTCTGTAATCCTTGCGATCCCTGGACCTGCACCTACTCTGTGTGCCCCCCTGCTCGGCAGCTGAGCTTTGATTCCAGCAGAGACTCAGGATTTGATTTCAGAGCTATGCTGGACCTCGGGCGGGTTACAACTTAAAGAGAACGAAAGTTTGAACCTCGGCCCGGCAGCTCCGGAACGTACGGTAGGGAGCCGGGGAGGAGGAATATGTTGGATCGGGGACCGGGGCTCGGGACACGTTCGGAGCCTCCCGGGCGGGGCCGGTCGGGCGGTGGGGCCGGCCCTGGCAGGGGGGGGCGGAGCCGGGCCGGGGGAGGCCGCGCAGCGCAGGGGAGCGCGGGGCGGCGGGTGCAGCCTTGACACGAGCGGTACCGGGAACCGGGGGCAGAGGGGCCGGAACGCTCGCGGGGCTTGGCGCGGTGAGTGCCGGCCTGGGGATGGGGTGGGGTGGGGTGGGATGGGAGTTGTAGCGGGGCCCCCCAGGACCGCCGCGTCCTTCTCCGCGGGGGTCCCGCCGTGGCCCGGGGCTCCGCCCCGTCCCGGGAGCTAACTGGTCGCTACGGTCGCGGGGAAGTCGGGGAGCTCCTACCGCAGCCCCGGTTCTGGTTGTTCCGTCCACCGCTGACGGCTCCAGGCCCCGCAGGCCGAGCGAGCCCCGAGGCCATCCCGCAAGGGAGGAGGGGGTGGTCTCGATGGTGCCGGGGCAGCTCCCTGTGGGGCTGCGGTGTGCTCCACTCAACGCCTGGTGGTCTGGAATGAAGGTGCTGCCTCTGCGAGGCACCCCTACAGCGGGTGAGAAGGTGACTTCTGAGGCCACCTCTGCTGTGAGTGGAGCCCAGGGTGGTCCTCCAGCACCTCCAACTGCAGGGAGTGAGGGGAGGCAGAGCAGCCCAGGGGCACGGGCAGACCTACTGGGGCCCCTATGGGCACAGGTGGCTTTGGCAATGACGCACGCATGGAGAACCCTCCTGAGGATGGGGATGTGGTTTTTGGCAGGGTTTGTGGGCCAGGCAGCCCAAAGAGGAAGGGTAAGCTGTGACAAGGGACCAGGACAGCAAGCGCAGATGGAACCTCTTTTGCAGTTGTTTCCAGTGCTGAGCTGCAACCGGGATTTTCTGTGGATTTGGGGTTGGTCCTGGCCCTCACTGGGCATCCACAGGGAAGGGCTGAAGTCAGGATGCCTGAGGGTGACGCAGGGTGGATGGAGGATGCATTCTGGAGGACGTGGGGGGAGGAAATGGGTTTGTACAACATCACCCACCATCCAGGCTGAAATGTGGGAATCACCTGCTTATTTTGTCTGTAAAGAGTATAACAGTTCGGGACCCTGATGTTAAAGAAGGGAAGTTATAGCTGTTTTTCAGGTCAGTGGTGTGGCTGGCAGGTAAGGATGGAGGGTTAGCCCAGGGCAGCTGGGCTGCAACTGCAGCCACTGGAAGGGCAGTCTCAGACCCGATGCTACAAGCAGCCTGTCCTGGTGTGTAAGGGATGAGAAAGTGAATGAAGGGAAGGAAGTCACTTGCTTCCAGCTTCTAACCAAAACTACACTGATCAGGGCCTAGTACAAAACACAGTTGCTATTTCCAGTGGGAAACTGGCAGCTGCCTCTTCTGGCATCATGAGATGTGAGATAAGGGCAGGCGTTTTTTCCTCCTATAACCAATGCTTTGTTTGGAGATGTTTGGAAATACCTCAGGAGCGAGTTCCTCATTTTAGAGCAGCAGATGAGGTGCAGACAGCACCGAGGGCAGCGGGGGCTCTATGTCGCACCGTGGGAGGAGATGCAAAAAGCGTGGCTCCACCATTGAGCAACTTCCCGTCAGCAGGGCACATCCACGCTGCCGCCTGGCTGTGTCTGAGCACTGTCACACTCCTGTCACTCACTGTGGTGAAAGGAGGGGGATTTGGCAAACTTGGTCAGCCCCTCACAGGGAGGTGACGCTCTGTTCTTGTCTCTCAGGTGTTGGCAGGGTGATGCCAGCTTGATCCAGAGCCATGTCCAGGTACCTGAAGCACTTCACAGTGGTGGGTGATGACCCAGTGCAGTGGAGTAATGACTATCAGAAATGGGAGGAAGAGGAGGAGGTTGCTGGGGAGAAGCAGCCAGATTCGGAAATCAAGCTGGAGCCCATCAGGAGACATGTCTCCTTCCAGGACATGATGAAAAAGCTCTTCAGCTCTCGCAGGTTTCAGGTGAGGCAGAAGAAACCCGGGCTGAAGGGAGATGAGGGTGATATCTGGCCAAAGCACTTGTGACAGCAGAACTGATGTGGGATGGAGCTCGCAAGCAGTCACAGTGCTGCAAGAGCGGCTGCTGCCTCTGAGCCGAGCTGTCCCATCGGACCATGGTGCTCCGCAGCTGGTGCAGGTGTTTCCTGAGCAGCGACAAGCCTCAGTACATGCTTCTCATGGCTCGAGCTCCCCAAGACACCCCCTATACCAAACACTGGGCAATGGCTGGGTTTGGTGGGCACCCAGGGGGTTTTACATGGGTGAGACTTCACAAGAATAAACCCAGTGACCCAGGGCTGCAGGAGTGGGAGTGCTGGGTGGGAGCAGTGGAAAGCTCCATTAAGTACAACCAGCTGAATCAGGGCATTGAGGCATGTTTAGCTGAAGCTGTATTGGCTCCTCTTGCTGATCTGTCTGTGCTGAGTGGGGGTTTATATTGGTTCTTCTTCTCCAACAGATCTTGATTGTCTGTTTGGTCATCCTGGATGCCTTGTTGGTTCTTGGGGAATTGCTTATGGACTTGAAAATCATCCATCCAGACAAATATAATATAACCCCAAAGGTAAAATACAGGGTGATTTTGCGCTCTTTCATGGTTCAAAGCCCACTAGATGGGATGACTGGGCGAAGCAGGACCTTGACCTTCAGCTGTGCTGAGGCAGCACAGATGAAGGCCTCACCAAAACTTGCGTGACAGCCCCAAGTATGCGGGACCAATCTGGCTCAGTTCATGCCATCCCTGCAGCAACCTTGTGTTTCCTTGGGCTACAGCAGGGCTGAATCCCTCTCACCACCCTTCTCCCAGTCATCCTCACACCTTCTGGTCCAGTCTACCGACTGCCACGTGCTCTGGTTGTCCTTCAGAGCAGAAGGCTCCAGCCCTTCCCCTTGTACATCCAAACCAGACATGCCCTCGCATATAGGAAGTTTTCCAGCCTGCCCTGCTCATGGGCATGCAGGAGGGTTTCCTGGCCCTAAACTTGCATTGTCTTTTCCCAGGTTTTCCACTACCTCTCCCTTTCCATTTTAACTATCTTCCTGGTTGAGGTGGGGTTTAAAGTCTTTGTGTACCGCCGAGAGTTCTTTCACCACAAGTTTGAAGTGCTGGACGGGATCGTGGTCATCGTGTCCTTCATCCTCGATGTCGTCCTCATCTTCCGGGAACATGAGTTCGAAGCTGTTGGGCTCCTGATCCTGCTGCGGCTCTGGCGGGTGGCCAGAATTATCAATGGTAGGTGTGAGCTTCCCCTGCTGTATGGACTGGATTTGCTGACCTTTCCTGCATTACCGGGGCTCAGGCCTTTGTTTCCTTTTCAAAGTTATCTCCCAGACCCCAGGGTCTTGCTCTCCCAGCAAAGTCAGTTTCATCCATGTTGTTTTTGTTGCTGGAGCCTTAAATAGGGTGGAATTTCTTTGGAGCAGCAATAATCTGCTGCTTGTGTTGGTGTGATGCTTCAGGGATGGCCAGCTCTAGCATGGCAGCATCAGGCACATTCCCCTTAAAACAACCTGTATTATGCTCTTGCATCCTGGAGGGGATGGCTCATGTCTTAGGTTTGCATGGTAGGATCCTTTTGGTGATATTTCAACAAGGTAACAGGGTAAAACCTTGCCTTCCTGTGTCAGCTTCCATGGCAGAGTAGGTCTTGCTGCTCTGATGTTCTGCTGTGACTATCATCCCCTGCAGGGATGCTTCAGGGAACGTCCTGATCCAACTCTGGATCTTTCTTACTTGGATTCAAAGGGTTTATCATAAAAAGAGGAATATAAATATCCCCAAATCAGACTTTTACTGAGTCTGCTGTTGAAACTGTAACTGTTGCAAATAGATGTGAATTCAGATACTTCTGAAGCAAGTGTAACTAGAAACATCTCCCTTCTCCGGGAAGGAATTTTGGGAGAAAAAACAAACACATGGCAATGAGATTATCCCTAATTCCTGCATGAAACCTCAGCCTAAGTGCTGTCCTGTGCCTCCAAGTCCATTCTTGGTGTGTTCTCTGCACTTAATGCAGCTCCAGGTCTTGTTAGTTAGAATGAAGGGCAAGGATGGCTGGGGCCGTGTCCTTTGCCTGCAGCCCCCCACTGCTGTTTTAATGGGGAGAACATCCCTGATCAGCAGAAGTGTCCGGGAAGGGGGGAGATGTGAAAGCAGCTTTTGTAGGTTTTTTGAGTTCTAGTGAAAGTCAGAGAGAAACTGAATTTGTGTGCAGCTGCCTGAGCCCCAGGAACCTTGGCGTTCTTAACATGCCATTTTACAGCAGAAAACCAGTATTGCATGCACAAGTAAATGCCCTTAATCCTGGGGTGCTCCTGGTTTCCTCCCAAAGCTTTTCACCATGCCCACTTGGAGCAACAGAGGGGACAAAGAAAATCTGCCCCAAGCTTTGGTGGTAGTGTGTCTGAGCCCTGCACAGTTCATGGTTCACTGCCCATAGGGACTGGGTTACTGGCAGGTGGGGACTGTTTGATGTTATCAATGCAAATAAGCAGCATCACTGCGTTGTCTTGAGGAAGGAACCTTGACGCCCAGCCCGTAGCGCTGGAAACACAGGCACGCTTCAGTGCCTGCCTCTGTGCACGTTGTTCTGTCAGCAGCCGGAGGAAGCTCTGCTCGGTAGGAAGAACATGATGTTCTTGATGCTCTTACCAGGCTATTTTGGTTTATTCCCCTCAGAAAAGGATGGTGAGAAAATGTCTTTACTGTGGGGGCTGAGTTCACATGCAAGAACCTCATACTATTCCAGTAGAGAAGTGACACCTCCACTGGAATGAGCATACTCTTACTGCAGCTGTGCAAGGGGAAGCCAAAACACCTTGAGGATGATGTGCTGTGTCCATGTCCTGTTCCACAGGACCAGAGCAGTCAGCCCCAGGGGTGGGATGAGCCTTGTGCCCAGGCTCTGCTGAGGACAAGGCTCCCCAATACATGAAACCAGCTAAAACACAGCCCCTTTTGGTTTTTGTTGTCAGCAAAGCTGCCCCCACTTACATCCCCCCAGGCTCTGCCAAGGGAGCGAATTCAAATTGAGGATGTGAATGGCAGTCTGATTAATTCAGCTCAGAGACCAGACTGCCTCTTTGCAGCAGAGTATTGGTATCTGAATCCCTGGGGTGGCTAATTTCAAACCCTCCTCATTAAGAAAAGCACTTGGGGAGGGTAGTTTGGAGATGACAGAACCAGAGCTCAAGAGGAACACGTTTAACTCCTTGAGTACAGACCCAGTGTACTGTTAACCTCCTGCTCAGGGCTGTTTTACATTGTAAAATCCACTGTGAATTGTTCCACAGGAATCATTTTATCAGTGAAAACCCGCTCAGAACAACAACTGTCCAAGCTGAAGCAAATAAACCTGAAACTTGCCACAAAGGTTGAACAACTGGAACACAGCTGTGTCGAGAAGGTAAGAAAACACTTAATTTAAATGAGGTTTACCTGCTGGCTGCACCCCAGGGTGAGCTGCTGGGATCCTTTTGCAAGGTTGCTACTCTCAGCTTAGTTTCCTCATCAGAAAATTGTGGGGCTGAAAAGCCACAGCCCTGCCTGTATTTCCCGTAGCAGCTCCTCTTGCAAAGGGATGACGGCTGCCTCTGCCCTATTCTAGCGAGGTCATCCTGTTTTACAGCAGCTCAAGATACATTACAGCAGTGGGAAGATCTGTGGGAACCTGGGAAACTATTTTAAGGTAAGAGCTCTATTCATGATTCGATTTTTGTCTCCTCCAGGAGCAAGAAATCGAAAGGCTTAACAAGATACTAAAACAGCATGGACTCATCAGCGAGGAAAAGTAGGCGGCTGGGTTTCCAGGGTGGGAAATCTGTCCTGGAAAGTGCAGTGTTGAAATCTACCAGACTGACCTGCAAGGTTTTTGTGTATCTTTGCTTTCTCTTGTATAAGTGTTTTCTGTAAACATTTTCTATTTGACCACGCTTTGATTAGACCTTGGGATTGCAAAAAACAGTGTTGTGGAAAATTGATCCTGTGTCCTCCCACAACAGTGAGTTCATAAGACATTCCTTGCACAGTTGTACAGCCCAAACTGCAAAATAATTTAATAAAGACACATCTTTACAAGCTACAAACCCATGAAAGTGCCACGTACTTGAAATAAGTTCATTTTTTCCAATGATAATGTTCGTTGTTTGTAACACCTTGTACAAACTGGCAGTACCACTGATAACCCAAGCTGAAAGCTCATTGCTTCCCAGCAAGCTGACCATTCATCACTGGTACATCTCTCCTGTGCCAACCATTCTTTTCATAGTGTTGGTAGTTTCCTCATTTCTGTTGCTGCTTGTGCCACTTTGTTATTTATATAACGTTTGTTTCAAAAATACCAACACACCACTCCCTTAGTTGACAATCGAATCAGCACCAAAATAGAGGTCAGCATGTACCATCTTACGTCAAACAATGCCTTGTTCTCAGCACCAGATCTGAGTTCTGATACTGCATTCTCTCATCCCTGCTTCCATTTTAAGTGTCAGTTCGGAGCCCGCTGGGCTACAAAGTTCTTTGTTTCCACAGCTCATAAATCAATGCATTAGAAGTACTGCAATATGTGAGAACCGATGTAGGTGAGTGCACTGCTGGGAACTGTGAAGACTCCAGAAAAGCCGTTTAGAAAGTATGTTCTGAAGGACCAGGCTGGTGTTTGAACACTTTTCAGGTACTAGAAGGTCCCTGTGGAGAGACTGTTTTACAGCTGAAGATTCAGTAAATGGGAATTCTGAAAGGTGTTGACTGTAGCAGACATCTCCAGTTGATTTCAGCTGGAATGGCCATTGAGCTCTCCTGAAAGCATCATTTAACTGGTCAGATTTGTAAAGAAAGGTATAATTAATCAGTGGTTTGGGGAAAATAGCTAGAAACATGTGGCTTATTCATCTACAAGAAATAGTTAGAGCCTTATCTAATAGCATATGATTACTTTAATGAACAATTTAGTTTTGCTAATCACAGAATAATGAAGCCTACTTTCCTTTGGAGCTGTCCCTTCCCCTCCTGCCTCCATGCTGCTCAGCAGAGCAGCCAATGTGCTGGGAGGCTGATGGCTCTGCATGTGCTGACTGGGCAGCCAGAGCCACCAGCAAGTTCAGACTCAAGCTTTTTTCCTCCTGGCAGAGGTATAATTGGGAACTTTCCATTTAATGTGGGAGTTTTCCGCCCTAAAGCTTCTGAGAGCCCTCACAAGGATTCACCCTTTACTTTCCTGGGCCATTTTAACCCAGTATATGTTGACAATTCAGAAGCAACTGATGGCTCACCACAGCAACTGGATAAACCTCACTTCTTTAGGAAATGAACTGCAAGTCAGAAAAAGCAGAAACGTGGTTTTTTTTGGGGGGGTTATGCATACTTACCTTAGACAAATGGAAAGAAAAAATCAAAGGGTAACTTGGCATTAATGGTGGGCCAGGCTTTATAGCCTGGCTCTGCAGGTGAAGAAACATCCGTGAAAACAACAGAACTCGTTATAAGAATAGTCCTTTCCCTTCCTGAGGGAAGCTGCAATGAAAATACAAATGGTCATTAGCTTCAGCCTTCTCTTTGTATGACTGCTTTGTTTGTGCTGGGTTGTATTTTCAGCTGTTACTTGTAAAAAGTTTGTTTTTTCATATACAGCTCCATGTGTTTTCATGAATGACGTATAATTTCTTATTGAAGTGTGTTTTGGCCAGGAGCCCACAGTTGTGTTTGAGTTGGAACAGAAACTGTTTGGTATAATACAGTCTAATATGAAGTGCTACTTTTAGATAAAGAGATTAACTGGGTCACTGTGGCAGAGCTGATACCTAAGCAAAACAAGCCATTCTTTTTCTCTTAGGTCTTGTAATTGAATTACATACCTGCTTCAGTGTGGTGGTAGTGATGGTTGCTGTAACATTCACTATTCTGGCTTGTGGATTGACTAGGGATCCATATTTAGTCCACTTCACTTCTATTTCAAGTGATACTGGTATTTGGCATGAGCTCTGAAAAGTGTTATAAATTCTCTCATTGTCTGACTCATACAGAAACAGCCACATTAATTATTCATGTTATTAAACTGGCAGAATGCCCCCACAGAGCTGGCTCCAGGAGCTTTCCAGAACTCCTACACCATGCCTGTGCCCTGGAATGTTGCCTCTGCAGACAGCACAGGCATGGCAGCCTTGGCTCAGGGGTGTCGCAGCAATTTCTCCATAGGTGCCAAACTGACCCTGTAGCTGCACTTCAAGCAGGGCTGTTCTGCCTGAGGCAGGACTGTGACTCTCAGTGATAGTGCTGAGCTAGCTCTTTTTAGTAGGAAGACTTATTTCAGCAGAAAATCCTTAGTTCTGTCAGGGCAGAATTTTGAAGCCTACAATCTTAGGTATTTTTAGGTATTTCTTTGTGAACTGTCGAGTTTCTGGTTACAGAAATGATTCACTGATTAGTTGCAAAAGCCTGTTAGAAATCTATATGCAAGCTGTTGCTGAGGGCATGCTGCCATTCAGCACGTGCCAAGCAGCACTGCCTGACACCAACAGCAGGATCTGTGCTGTTGGGAGGAGAAAGACTAGTCCAGAGGATGTTAGGAATTAATGTAGTGTTTGGGTCACTCAAATATACTGTTTCTGTGCTTTAAAGGATTCTTGCTATCTTACTCTAACCCGCTATAAGCAATAAGGGCAAGCACTTATTCTGTTACTTCGCTCTTTCAACCATACCTATTGTGCTTCATCCCCATCTGAAGAGCAAGACTCTAAACTGGTTAGAACTCATTTTGTACCTAACATGTTGTCCTTATTCCTAACTGAGAAGCCTGGATAGCAGCTTGATTAAAGGTAAACCTTGTCTTCTAGAGCAAGAGCTAAACTTCTCATTTGTGACTATCTCAGGAAGCCTTTCCTCCAGTTTGTCTCTGCATTTTTTTCCCTGTAGGTCCATTTTTTTTCCCTGAGAAGCCCAGGCTGGTGCTGCAGTATATGTACAAGTACAGGTCTCAGGAGGGAGGACAGCAAGAGTGAAGGGGATAGTGGTAGTGGTGTAACTTTCACCTGTTCTGAAATGTAGAGGTGAGTTATCGGCACCCAGTCGAGCACATCCTGGGCTTGAGAATTCCCAAATGAGGCCACGTATTCAGGAAAGCTTTGTCCCTTCAGTAAATCCAGGAGGGCCTGTGTCAAAGGCTGGCATTTCATAGCTGCTGTAATTCTTCCAGGAAGAAAGAAAGAGATGCATTAAAGCAAAATCCATCAGTTTGGCACAGTAATAATTCCTCCTTGCTTTCATGTGCTGTTCAAGCCTTCTGGCTACAGCTGCTAATGTACACAATCTTTTCAAGAGACAGACCCTTGTTAATTAAATGACATTTTTTATAATTAAATACTCCATTCCCAATACTCCTACCAGCTGTATAAATGTCCCAGGACCTGAAACAGATCCATCCTAATGGAAAGGGTTGTCAGCAGGTTTAAAGGCACTAAATAATAAAAGAAATGGGCTCTTACCGTAACTTACAGCCTGATATCATGTTATAACCAAATAACACTGTGGCTCTGGCTCCCTGTGCCGCCAGACAGTCCTGGCTGGATGTACTTTGCAGGATGGTCAGTTGACTGTATTTGTTAGTATTCTGAATGATGCCAGATGTAACACACAGTTAAAGGGAAATTCAATACATGATGTATATCGTGAAGAAAGGATCCTCAGTCACATCCTTAAAATATAGCTGAAAATGCTACAATAGCTCAAGACTGCTCTTACACTGTGAAGAAGCACCAGAGTGTACAATGAAGGTCTAAATCTATCTCACTAAACAGTCTCAGGAGATTGCAGTCAGGACTGAGTCATAAGCTACTTCTAAAATACAGCCCAAAAGTGCACCTTTACATTGGGTAAAGAACAGATAATATATTATAGATGCCCATGCTAGAAAGTGTTTGTGAGGATGGACCAGCAAAAGTGCTGCAGACATAATTTCAACAGGGAAAGGATATCCTTGTGGCCGGAAGCCTGCTCTTACAGGCAGTCCAACAACATAACCAGGATTACCACTGAGAGGAACTGGCGTTGTATTTACCTGCAATGCAAACATCTGGTATTAATTCTTATCCTGTACTGAAATGGCTGGAAAACATAGAAATACTTCAGTTATTTTAGGATTATTAAGGATTGTTCAAGGATTGCCTTGAACAATGATAGTGGCAAGACTGGTAACAGTAAGCTTGTAACAGTTCTCTCAACATTGGTGCAGGCTTTTCTTTCACTGGATAGTTACAGAGAGTCACAAGATGTATCTTCCAAATGTGAAAACCAGACTTTGGAGGCCATTATTGCCCAGTTCTGCAGTGCTGCCTCATTTGTGTACCCAGAGCAGGTTATATTTTACCTTGCTGCTAACAACTGTTCCAATTCAAGTTTAATAAGTTTTGTAATTAAATGTCTTTCAACAAGTCACCCGTAACATCTCCAGCAGTTACCTGAGTAAAGCTGATTTCAAAGCTCTGCTCTATTGAAAGTGCTTCTTTGTTAATTGCCCCCAAGACAAAAGCAGCAGCTGCTTTGATTATTTCTCCTGCATCTGTGTATGTAATATGATAGCTCACCTGAAAATTCAAAATTTTAGATATTAATTAGAATAAATACATAAGAGGATGAAACTAAAGAAAAGGAATTTAGAAGTATGCAAGTATTTTTTCTTCCTTGCTTAAGAAACACTCGAGTACACAGTGAAGATACACTATAGTCTCTAAAGGCTGGAGCCTCTTCAAAACTGGCTTCTTGAAAAACCTCTTCTAAGCATAAGGCCAATGTTCATTTAAGGTTAAAAGCTGAGATGATGTGCACTGTGTTGCTCTGTCTCTGTCACCACTGTGCCTGAAGTCAACATCTCCCAAGCATAATGGAGACTCTAAACTCATTTTATTGTCTGTTATGTCATATACACACAGTCATAATAGAAAAGGATTTCATCCTGTCTCCATGTTATGTTGCATATAGTTATTATTTTGTTGCAAAACACTCCCTTTTATCCCAAAGTCAGTGTTTCTCCTGTCATATTTGCTTTGGAGATGTCAAATACCTGGAAACCATGCAAGGCCCTTCTCACATCTTTGCAGTTTGTGACTCAGAAGTGATTTGATGCATACATGCTTTCCATCAAACATGAGGAGAAAAAGAACTGTCATACCTACCCCAAGAACTACATTTATGCACAGTTCATCCAAAATCGTGGGGAGCCTGAGGACATCACTATCATTCAGTAAAGTCCGCATTCCATTTAGAGACTGGACAACTATGGACTGGACAGAAATATTCACCTGAAAAACAAATTCATGTAATTTCTGAGTATTGTGTAGAATTATTTTTGTCCTTTTTTATATTGTATTTGTGACCCTTCTGGGTTCTGTCAACAGTCCTCTGAACAACTACTGTGTCACACTCTGATACCATATTTTTACTGTAAAGATTAAGGATAAAGTCCCTGTTCTAATGAAGTCAGTGAAAAACTCCCACTGATTATAACTGAGTAAGAATTTTTCCCCCAGCTCTTCCCACCAAGTTAGAAGGATACTCACCATCTGGCTTGACTTGGGCACCTACAGAAGAATAAAAGAACACATTTAAATGACAGCAAACATGACTTAATACAAGGAGCAGCTAAGTAAAGCAGTTAAGGCTTAACTGCTTTGCCTATTTAAATCTCTGTCATTACAATAACTTTTATGTTGCGGAATTAGTGGATATACACTACAGTAGTGTGAAAACAATGGCTGCTCTTTGTGGCTAGTAGGCAAAATCTTATAGTCCAATCCTTTTCTTCCTCTGACAGTAACTGGAAAACGTCATAGTGATCTCCATCTGTCTTCCCTGACGCCTAGCTAGGCTGCATCCCCAGTAAACATACAGTGTACTTGCCAAGTAGTAGATGAATCCAGTGTTTCCCTTGGACACTCTACTTGCAACTCAGAAACACTGAAAAAGTTTACTGGTATCAGAAAGGTGATGACTGTTATTGTGCCTCATAGCGTTTTGACCCATTGAGGGCGTCAGAGAACATTGTTCCTGCTGCAGCTCCGTGCAACACCACTTGTAACTAATCAGAGACTGCCAGTTCAGGAAGCCTGCCAGGCTGTTCTTTCCCAAAGGAATAAAGAGGTTTTGTTGTGCCGTTCTGACAGTAGTAAGCCCATAGCTTCACAGTACAATGAAATGAGAAGCATGAGAACCCTCTTGTAATACAGCACATGGACATGCACGGGTGCCCCACTGGAAAATTTCCACTGAATTTTCATGGAAACACAGAAATGTCAGCCCAAGGTCATCAGTCATATTTATATCTACACCTTGAGGCACAGCTCAGCCATCAGAATGCCCCTGGATCTGCTGGACAGGCCAGGGGAGACAGCAGAGATTAAGTGCCACAATTACCAAGAGCTTCACATCTCTCAAACTGCCCGGCCTGACAGTGAGTATGGGCTCATCACGACGGGGTTTCTGAAGGAACTGCTGTACCAGCCCTCTCACGAGGGGCTCCCAAAGTCTCCCCGGGTTCATGGCTTCTGCCTTATCTTTTGCCAGCAGCTCCACCTGCTGGCACTGAAGGGCTCCCTGCTCTGCCCTGTCCCCAGTACCGATCACATCCCATCTTCAGCTCCCTTTGGGAAGGGGAACTTCGTACAGACCATCTACAGCATCTACCCAGCACTCTCCAGGTTCTTGCATCTGATCCTTTCTGAATGTCCAACGTACTTTGGACAGAATTCTGGCCTCTCCTGAGCTTGGGCTGTTGTCAATGGCAAGCAGCACACAGGTTCTAGTGAGAAAGGGGAATTCACCTTTGAATTCAAAAACATTCATCTGCTTGGAGCTTGTCCTGTGGCAAGCTTTTTTTTCCTGGTTCCACAGCCACCGAGAATGCCAATTTTGGGTACGTACAGAAACACTCAAGGCCCTTCTGAGGCAGAGTTTTCTCCAACTGTTCACCAGCAGGATGACCAAAAGCTGACATCTGCGTGCAACAAATGTGCTGATTTTAATGAGGTCCTCAACAAACAGGAGAATGATCCCACCTGTGAGAACATGAACTATCTAAGGGGCTTTCCTTTCCTGTTGAAAGGGGATTTATTTCTACATAAGACATCATCCTCCACTTCAAAAAGGAATGTAAAAGGTAAGCTTAGCTTTGAAAAATAACCACAGGCTGTTTTTGGGAGTAGGCTGGATACAAACAAATTAGCTCTCAGTGGGGTAAAAGGTCATGTTGTTTGAGGACTATAAAAGGAAGGCCCAGTATGCATGTACAATACCTCACTATTAAAAACTGAGGTATGTAAGAAAGGTGTATCTATGCAGAGGATTAAACCTTACAAGTTCTTCTTTAAGTACAAAGGTTCATCAGCTCTTTAAAGCTCAAACTTCTTACACACTCTGGTAACAGGCTTCTTGAAAGAGCTTGAACAAGCACAGAAGCCCAAGGCTGCTGCCACTGCAGTAAGCACAAGCTCAGTGACCGGCCTGTCTCTTCAAGACCCTTATTTTTGTTGGCCAAGCAGAGCACAGTAAATGCTTCTGTTACCAAAGCTTAAAGTAAAAACATTTCCCAAGGCTTTCTGTAGAAAAGTCCATTGCACAGGGAGGTGGTTTTTCCCAACCCACAATTTAAAAATCCCAATAAAGCACCATACTCTTTAGCAAATAAAATCGACTTAAATCTGTAGATACAAATGATACGTTATATCAATGGTCAGCTCTATGGCTGCTACAAATCATACTCACTGCTAAAATGCTGGAGTTGATGTAGAACAACATACTAACTGCTTGAATGTGGTCGCATTTTTCCACACTTACTGATCTGATGCATTTTGTAGCCTGGTTTACTAAAAACCCTGGGAAAAAGTCACAAAGTATTACTGAAGGAAGTTAAAGTGTAATTACAAACAGCAGAAATCAAAATCTAAGAGCCTCAAGTATACATAAATGTAATTCCAATTGCAGGTAAGGGTTTGCGTGAGCTATAAAGACTGATACTTTCTTAGATTCTGCCAAAGTGCCAAGACAAAATACTACTTTTTAACAAGCTTAATAAAGAAGCTTAATAAAAGCCAGCTGAAAATTTATTACTTCCGTTTTGAGATCTTATGAGATTTTTTCATTTCACAAGAGACTTCAGTTTTCTTATGGTCATCATGATTGTTATGATACCATATTTAATAACAACAGTGGGGTTTGGAAACTGTGTGTGTCCTGGTTGTGGCTTTTTCTTTTTCCCTCCCTCTCTGCAGAGGGGAAAAAACTGTGTGAAAGGTTAAAATGTAGAGCTCAAGCCTGCAAGTCTGCCTTGACTTGAATTCAGGCTGTGAAAGGAGCCTCACTGTTGAAAGAGGGATCTTACAAAGGTTGCCCGGTTAGGTCTTGCTTTGTGTAATACCCTCTTCCCTCAGGGTGTCACCCTTGTGCTAGTCTATTAAACCAGTTATGCCAAAGAGGATGTTTTATTGTTGAATAAACACCCCATTAACAAGATTCTCAAGGATTTACATATTTAAGTAATAAAGTTTGAATATTTAACATAGATGCAACACAACCTCCAATCTATGCCTAAAAATAAACCCAGAGAAGTGGAAACATTAACAGTTTGTTCATGAATCTTTATCTGAATTTACATCTCTGTGTGTGCCAATTTACTGACTGATTAAGATCAAGTCAGAGCAGAACACTCTAAAGCAAATGAAACTTGAATTCAAATGCAGTTTCTAACCTGCAGGATTTGCATCAGAGCACCAAGAGGAGACCACAGGACTAGGCAGTCTCAGGAATGCATCCACTGTCTGTACAGGAACACCATACTGCCAAATAAAAGAATATATTCCAGTGTACAGGTATGCTTCAGTTCTAGTTCACTTTTTAAGTAAGCCAACACAAAATGCTACACTTCTTATTTTTACATTTCAATATTTAAAGGCCAAGATAAAGTTTGTCTCTTCCAGAAGAACTGCATGTTTTTAAAAGCAGATGCAGACAATGCTCACTTCAATCTAATACTAATTGCATCAGGTCATTATTTACCTGGTATCTGTAAGTTTCATTTGCATCAGACAGATTCTGATCGTCTGTGTTCATGTCCCAGCTCTCAGGCTCAGCACTGAAAGTAGCACTTCCAAACTGCTTAAGCAATTGATCAAAATTCTCAGAAGTAGGAATTTCAGGGGACCTGAAGGTGAGTGCTTGCTCATCTGTCAAAACATTTTAAAGAATAGGAGAACTTTGGGGATAAAAGATACAGAAACAGCATTTAGTAACAGTTTTTCCTTCTGGAGTTGTCAAAAACTCAGAGATAGAAAAATACCAACACAGCTTTTCTCTAAGAAAAGTTTTCTATTTTATTTAAAGGAAAACCTAGGCAGTATCTTAACCCATTATTTCCCCCAGGTCCATGAAAGCACAAACTTAAGGAAAAAGGTAAGTCCCTTACTTTCAAACCCATAGTTTCTAGCAGCCTATGTTCCAAAACAAGGACCTGTCAGTTAGTGTCTACAGATCCCATGTGAGGTATGCAGATAATTTAATTCTGACTGGACGTTAGTTAAGAGAACACAGCACTGATAACTTCTTCCCTGTTAGTCACTTCAAAGCTGGGCATAAAGGATTTGTACCACTGGTGACCATTACATAGTTATAGTAACTGATCAGGAAGGAGCCAGTTTCCCATAAGACAACTTGAAATATTATTGATGACAAATTATTTAAAACCAAACAAATACACCCCACAAAACAGTATTTTTTTTCCAACAGAAAAACTAAGAGTTAGAGATGTTTTAACTCCACAGTTTCCCAAGTGAAAGGATTGCAACATAAGGACCGAGCCTACAGAATAACCAATGTTCTGACAGGTTTAGTTAGTTCTAATTTTAGTTGGTTTCTGATATCTACAGAGCTTACAAAAATAACACCACCATGCTTAATATTAGCAACAGTTCTTACTTACAGTTTGTAGCATGAATGCAGAAAATACTGGGATTGACTTGGTCGATTAATTTAAATACTCTTTCTGGTGGATTTGCTTCAACATCAAGTGAATATATGGCAGCTTTCTGGCTACACAGACGGCTGTCACCTCTGCAAGCAATAATAATAAAATCAGTGACCTACTTCAAGTGAGTATTGACCATACTTTCAAGTTCTTTTCATGTATTTAGGCAGCATCAAAAAAAAGCACGAGAATACTCTTGTAACATAAATTGTACTGCAATTGTGTCTCCTTTGAAGGCTTATATTGTTTTATACTGTGTGCTTAGTAATAAATAATAGAGAATTCTCCAACAGCTTTTATCTAGCAGAGGAAACACGAAGAAAGGTAGGAGACAGACCCAGAGCAAAGGGGAGAACCTGACAGTAATAATATTAGAGCTAAAATTACAAGTTGGATGGGATCCATGTGGTGTGAGACACCACAAATGCAGAGTGTCCCACAAGGTATACACAGCTCAGAAGCACTTTTATTTACACAACACAAGTGGGAAGGGTGACGTGATGGCATGTAGGCCAGAAAAAAGGTCAGTTTTGTGAATACTGGAATAATATTCACTTGGGGCAGGGAGTCCTACTTGAGATCCACATAGAAGAAATGACAGAGACAGGAGGGTGAAATAACTCACCCCAGTCTAACAAAGTATTTGTAGATGTGCCATGGGCTCATCCACAGCAGCCCAGAACTGTAGTAGTGAATGTGCTGGTTCATACCCTGAAGAGCACTGGTGTGCCCTACATGCCAGAAATAAAAGATGATGATTCCTGTGAAACTGGTGCTGTGGCAGGGTTAAAACAGTCAAGGACAGATACTGAAGAAGTGAAATGTCTTTTAAAGCACAGAGTTAAACTTTTCCATGAGGTAAAGCATTTGTTAGTAGCATTCATATCGCAAATCAAATGCCCTTTCTCTGCTGTTTCAGAGGCCACATCGCCTCTTACTTGGGATCAGTCAAACCCTTTCAGTAACTAACACAATTACACTGATGTTTATTAAATCTAGCTGTAAATAATGAGATCCACAGTCCTTGCAGTCATGGAAAATCCCAGGATTTTCCTGTAAAAGAAACATTTTACACAAAAGACTTTGGGGAAAGAAACACAACTTCATTTTATGCATTTCTAGTTGACAAAGACAGAACAGACACCCGAGACAATGCAACTGTCACTCAGGAAGGCGCTGATTAGACCTTTCTGATATCTATAAATGGGAATCAGTAGTCATTGTGTGCAAGAACAATAAGAACCCATGGTCTGGGATGATTGCTAATTCAAATTTCAAAGCACCAAGAATAAACCCCAGTGTTCACATTGGCATGACTTATGCAGAAGGTGGGTTGAAGAGCTGTACTTTTTGTTCTGAAAAGTCACCGAGAGACTTTTTTACATTACAATTTTGAAGTGAGCTTTCTTAACTCCTTTTTGAGGAGATGAAATTGGGTGAAAGTGGTTTCACAGAGACTGTAAATAACAAAGAAATAATTATTGGCATTAACTTATAGATATAATGTTACATTTCACTGTTTCTAATGTGCCAGACTGGCAGTGAGGCAGCAGGTTGGGATGCTGACTTGTAAAATGAGGACCAGAACGATGCTCAAACTTGTTCATTAAGCCCTGAATTGATCAAGTTTCTACCTGATATAAGAAACCATAGTGAAAGAGGTTACTGATAAACTGCTGATGACCAAAGGGGGTGACCAGATGGTCCCACGGTATCAGCTTTAACTCCCAGACGCTGCATTGTATCACATTTAAAGATGCATTATTCTTGGCTCAACAGAAGGCATCACCACTTAAGCGCCCATAAACAAGGAAAGAAGAGAAAAGCAAGGAGCATGAGTTCAGAAATGAGGGAATAAGTCAAAGAGAAATGGATGGGAGGACAATTTGTTGTTCTACCTTGTAGTTTCCAGGCCTAGTGCAGGAAGGACTGATCAAAGGGTAGGCAGGATTTAGAATGGAGGGGGAGAGGGGGTAGGATTTGTTAAGAGAGAATAGAGCCCTTACAAATGCATGCAGCAAATAAACAAGGTTTTATTTCATACAGCTACATATGCACTTACGTGACCACAGGAACTGAACAGGTAGTGAAGAGGCTGAAATCTACTGCACTGCAATCAGGGTCACAGCAGCAATTCACATCACACTGTGCCACCAGCAGGTCACAGACACACAGCTTGGCAACTGGGGGGGGAAGACTGAAATTAGAACTGGAACTTTACAGATTACAGCATGTTCCCCAACACTTCCCTTCTCCACTTCACCTCTTTTCTGACAATGGTCAAAAGTCTACATCCAAATTCATGTGTCCTTTTTTTAAAGTCATCTTTTCTGCTACTTAGCAAATCTATGTGGGACACAATAACAAAACCAAGGGCATACTAAAACCTGGTGCTGTGTTCCCTGTGAAATCAAAAAAGCAAGTTATAGGAGTTTCAAGGTATGAAAATATACTCAGCCCTGCAGAGGGGGAAAGAGATACAAACAAGGTTCACTTCTTGCTTGTTCAGCTTATTGGCAAAACAAACAAAAAAGGAAACATTTTGATAGAGCAGTGAGGTGTTCACAAGTATTGAACATGTCCCAAGGTCCAGCAATATGTTTTCCCAATGTGCCAACATAACCATAGTTGACTTTGAGATTGGTTTTTCTCCTCTCTAGATACCGTGAAATATGGTAATAATACAAAGTGCCACCAATACTGTAAACTGTCTCGATAAAATACACTTGGCAACTTCTTAAACATTCTTGGGTTTTCAAGTTTATAAATCCAAAGAACAGGTATTACTCTACTGAAGTGGTTTTGAGAGTTGGTATTCTGTAATAAATCCTGATTGAAGAACAACAGAGTGAAGAAAATGAATCCCAGTGCTCTGTAGGTAAGACATTCAAACAACATTGGCTTTCATAACTAATACTGCTTTTGACTATTGCCCATTTCTTTATGGCTTCTCGGATGTTCTCTGACCATCTGAACAGTATCCAGGTATTTCCTGGAATCTCTGATGTTCTGACTGTTCCGTTCACCGAGTTTAGCACTGCAATCCTTAGGTCACCTTGTAAACAAGGTGAGTTTAAACACAGATTATTAGATTGGGAGGTTGTATCTCTGAGATCAGAGATTTAAGTCTCTTTCTCCCTAAGGAGAAAAACACCGGGACGGTGTTTAATTTGGCAAGTAACCCAGGCAAGCTGAACACTAGGCAACAACACTGGGAAACTGAAAGTTAAAGTATTCTTGCCGATTAGGAGACAGTAGGAAACAAAACAACGATCTGTGATCTATCTTGCCATAGCATCATTATAAACGCACAGAGCTCGGGGTGAGTTCCGAGTCTTGGAGCAAACTGTGTGTGCAACCAGCTCGGTTTGGAGATCTCCAACACACACAGGGTGAGCCTGGGTCCCCTCTGCCAGGCCAGGCTGCGCCCCATGGGCTCAGAGCAGGGTGCTGGGTGGGCAGGGGGGCCCGTATCCTGGCCGTGCGTGCCAGCATCAGAGCACCCAGTGGCTGTGTAGGGGTTCTGGGTACTGTAGGGTTGTAAACCTGCCTGAGGAAGACCTGAGCCCCGGCTGGACTGGGGTGCTGCTAGAGAGGGGTGCTAGGAGCAGAGCTGCAGCACAGCCCCGGTAAGCCCCCACGGAGAAGCAGGTTTCCTTTGCCCCGGGAACAGCCGCCGGTGCCGCGCAGAAGCCCTAAGGCACCCACCGTCCGTGACCGGGGCGGGCCCTCTGCGGGTCCGCGCAAGGACGGCCGCGCTGGTCTCCGGTGGCGCTACGGGCTCCGCGCTCAGCTCTGCTGCCCGGAGCGGCGGCGGAAGGAGAAGGAGGAGGAGGAAGACCCCGAAACCCACGGCCACCGCCATGACGGGCGCTGCTGGCCGCCCCTAGCAACAGCGCGGTTACCAGGGAGCGCGGGGCATCACGGGAAGCGCGAGTTCCCGCCCTCCCGGGACATGGCGGGAAGGAGGGGTGGAGTGAGGTGGCGGGGCCCGATGGGGACGGGGTTGTGTGCCTCGGTGCTATGGTGGGCGGCGAGGGGAGGCGGGGTCGTGTTGGGGCGCTGCCTTCCGCCGCCCTCAGCGTCCTTTGCGCCATGCCGTGGCCTCACTTAGCGCAGGAAGACGTGGGGTGAGGACATATGCTGGGCTTCTGCCTGGGTATGGCGTCCTGTGAGGCCACTCTGCTCACCTCACCTCGGAGCCGCCATCATGGCTGCTTCAGGCATCCGCTTGTGCCCTCCAGCCGCGTCAGAAGCCGCCCAGCGCGGCGGTAATCCGAGCGCCGGTGGTCCCTCCGTGCTAAGCCAAGGGCAAGAGGAAAAGATTTTATGTGTAGCAACTGAAGCATTAGCCATGTATGTGGTTTGGGCAGAAGTTCTACTGGAAAGCCATACGCAAAGGTGGCGAATGGCCCCTTGTGAGCTGTAAAATCTTACATGTAGTGTATTTTTTGCAACTTTTTAGTAATCTGAAACTAATTTTTAAAGACCATTTAATTTCTCCTTCAGAAAATGCCATTTCTGCTTTTGAAAATCATAATGTTCAGTGCATGTGTTTGTTCATCAATCTATCAGTAATCCTGCAGTATATACAGGTGGTTTTATACTAATTTGTGAAAACTGAGCTAAAGAGCGACTGAGTGATCACCTGTTCCTTATGGTTATATTACAAATACCAACATGCAAGCTTTGGTTCCAACCAGGAGAAGACTTTTTAACCTTCGATGTCTCTGTTCTGCATTTCCTGATCAAAAGCACCTTTACGTCTGTTCTTCATCAGACTAACAAGTGCATTGTTACAGGGTGCCTTATTTTTCTGATCAGCGTCACTCCTGTCATCTTGAAAGGAAGCGCCGAAAGCTTTAAGGCCACAAGAGGGCATGTTCTCTTTCACGGTGGTACACTTGACTGCTGCCCCTGCAACTTCACGTCGACAGTGCGTATTTAGTACATCGGTGTTCCACATTCTTCAAACTGAAATGATTCCGCCGCGTCTTTGTCACCTTCACACTCTCCTCTTGCTGCGCAAGAGCCCATTACTCACAAAGGTGTTGATGAGTTACACAAGACGGACTGTTGTCTGCCTCATGCGGAACAAGGCTACCAAGGTCATTTGATATTATCAAAGAGCTGGTAACGTAAGATGGATTTCAAATAGCTCCATATCACGTGGCAAAATCCTGGAGTCATCCTTCTCTTTGGAAAGAAGACTTAATTCTTCAAAGTTCATGGTGACATGAAGGTGAGAATCCAGCACACTCCATTGTACCTCGGATGTCTGTGTGCCTTGTGTGCAGACATAGTCTCCGCTAGGTGTCCAATCTGCATTCCTTCTGTTAAATATAACTTAAAGTTACTGTATTTGGCTTTTTCCTCAGGGAAGAAAACCCAGTGTGTTCAGTCTCTTTGTTTCTTTGCTGTTTCTGAGATTACGATGGAAACATGCGTTTCCTTTCAGTAAGGTCTCCTCAATGATGTTACTACTGTTGAGTTTGGCTTTTTTCTTAGGCTTGAAGAGTAACAGTCCCATTTTGTAAGTACATTCCCATTTTGAAAAGAGACCTGTAAAAATGGCATCAAGGGCTCCTTTTTCCTTCTCACTAAGGCTATGCCAGTACATCAAATAGATTTGTGCAGACATCAAATAGATAAGTGCCTATATTTGGAGGAAATCATGGAAATCTTTAAAAAACAGTCTCTTTCCTGGTCCCATAGCAGAAAAGCATGTTACCTTTGCCAGCTTACTCAGGTTTGCATATTCATAGATCTGTTCAGGACACATATTGATGCACTACCCTGAAAACTCTGGTTTCTTTGCCCCTCCTTAATAACACACATAGGCACAGGGTGTAGAAGTCAGGCCAGGACCTGTCGGCAGTAGAGCAAGAAGTCTTGTGGCTTCAAGAAGGAGGCCTTAGGCTGGAAACTGTCCCCTGAACAAAGGAGACTTGTTTTCCTGCCTCTTAAAAGGCAAGTGAAGCGCTTTACTTTTGTCACTATGAAGTGACTGAAGTTTCCGCATCCTCTTGCTTGAGGGAAAGTAAAAACAGATTTGGGAGTTTTACTTCTAGCAGCTGTGAGGCTTTTATCCACTTCCAAGGGAGAGGGAAGCCTGCAGGAAGGAGCAGCCTGAGTGTGTGGCTGTGCTGTCCTTCACTGCCGCTTGAGATGAGACATCTCTCTGGGTGAAGCTGACTTGGGGGCTTACAGTCCCCTGAACTTCTTGATTAATCTCCCATACTATGACTATGTATGGTCTGCTGACAAGGATGAAGATGTTTCTCCTCTGTAGAAGTCCTGCATATTTGGAAATATGGAATTTGGTTTGCAGACTTGGAGAGAGAGTGGTGCTTAGTTTATGGTTTATCATTGTTGGTCCTATTCTGTCTTCAATATGATATGTTCAACTGCAGCATCATGACATGAGTTCATTAATATTAAAGCACCCCTACTTGTTATTTAAATGTTTCTGATGCATTTAAACTGAGTAAAAAGGGCTATTGACAATGCACAAGGGAAAATATAATGTAATACATTCTGTTTTGCATCCAGAATTACTTTGCAAAGCTGATGGTGCGCAAGGGACCAGCCTTCTTGATGAAAACCAAGCCTTGCTGAAAGCACAGATTGCACCCTGAATGCATGTGGGCAGGAGCTGGATGAATAAGAGGTATTATTTCTTACTGCATCTACCATTGAAATGGAATAGAACTGGGCAACTGTTCAATAGCAAAGTATAATTAATCTGGTTTTCTGATGGTTGTTTTCCCCATAGTAAGTTAGGGCTTTACTCAGACCAACAATTCACCTAAATCCATCTTCAGTAGTACTTGTAAAAGAACAATAGGATTAACATAGTAGTCACTTTGGTTTCCTCTTTATGAATGTTTAAGTGACTAATTCTAAATTCCTTAAGTACAGGAAGTGATAGTTCAATAAAGTCATGATGTCTACCCAGAAATACACACACACAAACAGAATGTAGTAAGTAAAGTCCTTCAGAATGTAACATAAAGAAAATAGACGAAAAAAAAAACCCAAGCAAGCAAAATCCACTTTTGTCATTAAAAAAAAAAAAAGCAAGACAAAAGCCAAGTATAAGAAAAACCTTTTGAAAAGTCCCACCACCGCAAAAGCACCTTTGTGTTAGACTTCTGAAGCATGTTCCAAAGAGCAAACTCCGCAGAGGGTAGGACAGGATGAGGACATTGATAAATACTGCATGTTCTCCATCACAGGGATTCTGATTTATCCCATCAACGTGGCAATTAATAATTAAAAAGGGCACTGTGATGCTCACATGGGAAGTCCTATAAGATGGAAATTTGAGCAGTTGAAGATGCAGTCAACGGCTGTCTATGAAAAAACATTTGAAGGGATTTACTGTAGCACTATTTTAGTTATATATTAAGGAGCAAGATTTTGATGTGCATTTAAGCACTGTAGAGTGGCATTTGCAATCCAAACATGGCAGGATCAAGTCTCCTCAAGCACTGTAAAACCAGGGGAAGTAACTAATTATAAACACAAATAAAACTAACACAGTTGTCCTTTATGAAATGCTAGGACTAAGCAAACCACATTAGGTATGTTTCAGTTTCTCTCATCCAAGCTTATTTAATAATTCAGTTAAATGTTATTTTTAACTCTATAACCTTGACCACAGTCCTTCCCTTTTAAAATTACTTGAGATTTAAATAATTACTTGAACACATCTAAAACTATTGCAGTTCCTGAGAACAAAAGTCACTTGAGTTTTCAGAACAGTGCACCAGTATCTGTACTGAATATAGCTACAAATATGAGAATCTGAGTAAACTGGCAAAGTCCACATACTTCTGTGCAGTGACAGAAATTCTACCCATGGACACGTATAATTTTGGTTAGACCGCTTGCTTTTTTTTTTTTTGACATTTAAACTACTTCAGAATTATTTCAATAACCAGAGTCTTCATAGACAATGATGGATGAGGTGTTCAAGCTATTTGTGGGCTCTTTCTGAACACACCATATACAAGGCTTTTAACTGCTCAGGTTTTAGTGTTAGGAGGTTTTTAGTAATAAAAAGTGCTCAACAGAGTTACTGTCATTAAGGAGTCAGGAATTATCTAGGAAGTGGAATTCCTAGAGAAGTAATTCTTGTTGCTTAAAATGTTTAAAATGAGGATAAAATCCTCAGAGGATCAGTTTTGTGTGTGTGTTACTTGATCTAAATATGTATTTTCAGCATGAAGCCATTCAAAACAATTTTACCACTGACCAAAAGTCAGAGTCACCATTACATTGCAGTATTCTGTGTTTTATAGAGAAAGTGGAGGACTTGGTTGAGATTCTAAAGGAGTCAAGGGAGAAACTGATAAGCGAAACAAACCAGCTCTCCATAACAGCTAGGATTTGGGAGGTCCTTGTTCCCATCCTGTGATGGTGATCTTCTGACTCAGCATCTCCTCCTGTCTCTTCCATGTGAAGTCTGGCATCACCCTTTCAAATTAGTTTTCTGTTTGGTTCTAACTATGCCATCTTGAACTTCTTCATCTTTCCAAGGCAAACATGGGTTTTGCTCCATGACAGATAACTTTAAAAACTCAAGTGGACAAGCATTTTTAATTAGAGTCAAACCAAAGTCAAATCAGGCTGAAATAAACTGCATTCTGGTCTAGCACAACATTAGCTCTTAAATAAATAGTGAGAAGCCTGGGCTGCCTCTGTACAGCAGATGGCATTACAGGTAATATTTATCATACTCCAGTTCCAAGGCTAAGATAGCAGGGATGGAGCATTGACGTCAGCTACAAGTGAATCAGTCTTAATACAAGCTGAAAAACTGCTTGTGCCTTCCACATTGCACAGCACTTCTGCTTAGAGTTCCCCATTGCATTTGTTGGTCTGAGCAAGCCTAGCAGGAAGAGTTCATTTTGTTTTGCAGCTTAACTGAACTGATGGAAATGGATCTTGGACTTTGAGGTGGGAAGATTCCACCCAGCTCTAGTAACCAGGGGAATGCCCGTTGCCCCAGTTTTTGTGCCAGATTTGTGCCTTTGAGAATGTTAAACAAATATCACTTGGCAGGATATCAACCCTCACGGTACAAGAATAATACAGAGTGAGACTGCAGGAGGACATGTCCTGGAAGGGATTTATGGGAGACCTATCAGGACTCGTGCTGAACAGTGGGGAAAACTAAACGTCCTGTTTCATTTCAAAGGGTTGCTCTTTGTCTCGTGGGAGCTGAGCGATCCTCTGAATGAAAACCAACAGCAGTTTTGCATCTGAGCATAGTGTGAGTGAAAGAGTACAGTGCAGGAGTGAAAGAGTTCAGCAACTGATCACTAATTCGCACATAGATGATGCCACCTTCCTCGTGTCTGAGTGCTGAGCACGGATTGAGGAGCATGAGCTGGCATGGGAGCCCTTACTGAAACCTGGGGCTGTGCTCTATCAAGCGTGTTTGACAGCCTTGTGCTCACACTGAGTTTCCCAGCCCAAGGCTGGCTGGCAAAGCAGTACAGTGTACCTTCCAGCTCTGGGAAACACACCATGCTTCCAACCAAACCTGGGTTGTCCATGGCTCAACAGTGTGTTCCCAGAGCTGGATGGCAGTGTGCACCCAGCCACTGCAGGACACATCACCCTGTGCTAACCAGAGCTGCCCAGCACTGCACAAGCTGTTAATGAAAATGGGGGTGAGGCCAGGCTGCACTTATCCTAGAGGGGAACTGAACAAGAAGGTGGAAGAATGAGAGTGAGGGGAGGGAAAGAACGACTCCATGGAGGAAACTCTTGACAATATGTGCTTCCCTTTCCTGCTAGTGATACAGGAGGGGTGAGGCAGCAATGCTTGTGGTGGAGGACAGCCACCTTGCCAGTGCTGTTTGTCATCTCACACACCCTGACAGGCCTTGGCAGCAGCACACCCTTATCTCCAGTGAGCTGGCAAATTTGGCTGGGCAGTGGGTTACCAGTTCACCAAGGCCTGGGCTGCTCTTTGTGTTCACTGCACACTCCTTCTCCACATTAATTAATTTGGTAGTAAGTTTGGATACCACTTCAGCTTTAGGTGGAAAATCTTCATGAATTGCTTAAGCCTTTTGTGGTTTAAAGGGAGTATTTTCTCTGTCAAGACACACAGCAAGTGAAATGCCTCCTGTCTCTTAGTGCTGTTATAATGACAGTGCTGGGCTGGGTCTGTGAGTGTGTCGCTCCTCTTCCTTTCACCAGAGCCAGCCTGAGGTTCAGGTTTCACACCTGCCCCTGGTTTATTTATGCCTATTGTGTTATATTTACATGTCTGGTGTTATGGAACGCAGCAGCAGCCTCCTCAGGAAGCACTGACTGAATTCACATGTGTTGTGCAAGTGACCTGCTGGTGACTTCCCAAGTGACAAGCCCTCTCCTTGTCCATAAGCAGCACAGAGAAGCTGCAGAAGACAAGGAATTGGGTTTTTTTTTGAGTGCAAGTGGGTATATAAAGCCGTGATGCCTTGAAGTTGTTGGTGTCTTTGAAGTTGCGCAGGGGGACACTGGAAAATTGTGTTGTTGCCTTTGGATTATGCTCACCTGCAATTACCATGATGTTTGTGGGTTTTGTCTTGATGACTGTGCTATGGCCTTCTGCTGAGAGCTTTGTTTCGTGCCGCAGTATTTGCGGGGGAAACAAGACTTGTCCTTAAAGTTAGCTTTTTGTGCGGTGTGACTCACATCGCCTGCCTCAACAGCCAGAAAGTACAAGCAGCCATTGAGGCCCTTCGAGTTATCCGGGGCATGCCAGACACGTGGGCTGGGCATGGAGGGCCGGTCTGGGTTAGGTGCAGCCCCGTTCACCCCGCTGTATTCCAATTAGCATGTCGTAACCGGAATGACGCCGGGCAGCGCCCCCGGCCCGGCGGGGAGCGCGGACCCGGTTACCGGCAAGGGACGGGGCAAAGACCGCGATGCCGCGAGGACTGCCGAGAGCTGCGCGGTGTTATTGTCCCGCAACATGCAAATGAGGCGCGGCCCGCAGCCAATGGGAGAGGCCGCCGGCCGTGGCGCAAGCGCGTTGGGGAGGGGCGGGGCTGACCTCGCCGCCCAGCCCGCTCCGCCGAGCGGCGGGTCCTCAGCACGCGCGGCCAAGATGGCGGCTGCGGGCGGCGGGCGGCGCTGCGGGCACGACCGGCTCTGACCGGGCCGCCCCACGGCGCGGCGGGAGGGTGCACGGAGGCCTCCGCGGGGCAGCGCCGGCCGGGGAGTAGGCAGAGCCCCCCTTCGGGGGGGGAGTTGGGTTTGTGTGCGGAGGGAGGGGGCCGCTGCCGGCGAGCCCGGCTGTGAGGGGCCGGCGCGCGGGGCGTGAGGGCGGGAGCCGGCCCGGAGGGGTGAGGCGGCCCACGGCGGGGGGAGGACGAGGGGCCGGGCTGAGGCGAGGCTAGCCCAGCCGGCCGGCGAGCAGGGGAAGGCTGGCTCCCTGCGGCGGGCGCTCGCAGGGCAGGCGGCGGCTGCGCCGGTGGCTCCCCGCGTTCCTGGCTCTCGGCTGCTGGGCGCCCCACGCCATGTTCTCGGTGCTCTCCTATGGCAGGCTAGTGGCCCGGGCAGTCCTGGGCGGCCTCTCACAGACGGACTCCCGTGACTACAGCTTGGTGACAGCTAGCTGTGGCTTTGGCAAAGATTTCCGCAAGGGCATCCTCAAGAAAGGCATGTGCTACGGAGACGACGCCTGCTTCGTGGCCCGGCACCGGTCGGCTGATGTGCTGGGTGAGTGCTGGTGGGCCCTGCTAGGGGTGCTGGGGAGGCGTTGGTGGGGGTGTCGCGGTGTCCCGGCCTTCTGTGTGAGCCGCACATGGCAAAGCGGCTCAGCCTTCTGCTGCAGACAAAGGAAGCGGTTCCGCCTGTAAATGTCAGTGCGAGTTCTCTTTTTTTAGCTTTAGAAGAAAGCTTTTGTACTCTTTGCCGCAGCACAACACCCACCTCGCTCAGCACACCCATTCGGATGGGGTGCTGGGTGCCCGGGCCCAGCCTTGGCACCTCACCTGTAGCTGCCTGCAAGGCCTGGTGCCTCCAAAAGCTGGAGAAACGGCGTGTAATGTTTCACTTCCCATGTGCCTTTAAACCCTAACCAAGCCCTTTGTATATGCATTTGCATTTACCGAGAAACGATCATTGAAACGGACACTTCCTGATTTTTAGCGAGTGCCGTGTCCTTGTCAAGTGAAAGGCAAAGTGACATTGAGACTGGCTTCAAATGTCAAACTTCAGTTTCAGTGTTTGCTCTATCTTGATTGCGCTCTTTGGTTTGGATTCACATGTGAAATGAATCTGAAGGGCTCAAATTTTAGGAGTAGTGAATAATTAGAAATAATGAGTGGAATCTTTGGTTTGTGAATAGCATTTTTCTGACAGTGCTTGACCTTTCTCCTGTGTGGTCAAGGTTGATTTTGGCTAACTGACACTTAGCAAAAGTTAGTTTTGAAGCGGACAACAGAAGTAAATTTTCATCAGAACTTTGATATTAAAAAGAAAAAGCTTCTCCCCCCCATTTTTATGTTTTAAACACTGCAGTGTCTTGTGATGTGTTGGGGATTCTTCACAAGCCAGTGCTGTCACCCAGAACTTGATTGCTGTTTCATGCAAAGACGTTTTTTCAGGAAGCTGTAACCTGATGCTAGTTAACAGTACTGCTGATTATTCTCCAGTGAGCTACTACTCTAAGGATGATGCTACAGCTTTGAAGATGTGGAAAACAGGTCAATGCGTTTGAGATACTCGGCGTCTTTTCTGTTGTGCCTGTTCCAGAGAAACTTTTTGCTGTTAAAATTAGCTGTTGGACAACTTCAGTATGTGGCTGAGGCTGCCTGCCTTTAAAGTTCACACTAGGCCAGCACTGATAAATAACTGAGCAATCACGATTTGTCCATAAGAGAAATGCAGGATCTCCTTTACTTACAGATGGACTCTTTACATGGGGAAGCAAGTAGATTTGCACCCATTTGATGATGCTTAGGGGGTTTTGGCCATATTTGGTAGTTGCCAGATGTGGACCTACAGCTTGTCTTGTCTTCCTGCAGGAATCAACAGAGAATTGTGTTTCTCAGTTGGGCTTTGCATTAATTTTCATGGTGACTTGAAAGCAACCAGAATTGTAGCTCCACTTTAGGATCAGACAACAAAGAAGGCTTCAGACCAGTATGTCTTAAGCACCAAGCAGAAAGTAATTTACATAGAAAAGCTGTTGTGTTGGGTTTTCCCCTGTAAAGCTGTTTTCCTGTTCGTTTTTTATTGATTTTCTAAATACACCTTCCAAACCCCAATATCATTGTAGATTCTGCAAACAGTAACGCTCAGGATGGGGTTTGATGCAGTGTAACTCGATGCTTTTTCTTCATCTGGAGTCCTTAATTTTACAGACATAGTTTACTCTTTGTTTTTGCTGCCACGGTCATCTCTTTGCTCTCCCTTTCTCAGCCGGTTCTACGCAGCTGCAAAGAGAGTTTCAGCACCAGTGTTTCTGCCTTTAATTCTTGTTACTCTCATCACAAATGTGAGGTTCCTTAACGATTGTTTTTTAAAGGGCCTCGTAAATTTTCTCCTAACTCAATACCTGCCTGACTCTGCACCTCAGCAGAACTGCCTTAGCTGAGCTGTTGCTTTCCAAGCTTCATTTTTCAGTATTAGTTTAATGAAGAGGCTCACGTGGCTTCAGCTGGAGCAAACACTAGACACGGTGAGAGTGCTTGTAGAGAGCAGTAAATTTCCAAGTGTATCACTTGGAGTTATCCTGCCTTGGTAGTCATCAGTGACAAAGCCATGCCAGACAATGAATTTAACATTGTTCTGTGCCAGCCTTTTCCAGAACCAATGTATGGGAAGTATGCCTGTGTGGGATGGAGATGGGTGTGGTGTAACAGTCAAAGAGCTACTCCCAGCCATTTGGCATGAGTGCTTGGGGATTCATTTTCTTAGGTCAAACAAAAGTGTTTATAGCAGATGCAAATATGCTAAACACTTCTTTTGTTCTGTGTATACTGTGTAGTCTGAAGGCTGAAAACTTAACAGTGTCTTCTAGTCTGTGCTTCATCCTTTCACAGTAAGATCAACAGAAAGCTGATGAAGATTCATGTTGTTTCCAGTCCTCCCATAGTAGTTAAGGGCTTGATGAGGCCTGCTGCTGGTACACTTGAAGCCTCGAAGGGTTTGACTTTTAGTTTTACTTTGATCTAGGATGTACCTGTTTAATTTGGATGTTTTTCTTCCCATTCTGGGCACAGGGAGAAACATGAAACTCAGAACCAGGGTATTTCCTTTGGGATCACTCTGACAAAAGGAAGTATCTTTACTACCAACGTTAATCTCTAGAGCCTTTATGTTTCATGCCCATGTTTCCCGCTGCTCATACCATATTGTATCTTTCTGTGTGTTCACTGTCAGGGTCTTGGTTGTCCAGATCCTCAGGATATTCAAATATCTGCTTGAGATGTGGAAGATGTCATGTGCTACTTCAGGTCTGAAGGCATGCCCTTGACTTCTGAGGGCAGAAACACTGTTTTCAGAGCTGAAAACCAAAACTCTTCAGAAACTGGCACCTTTGTTTTTTCCTAATCCATGTGCAAATGGAATTTTCAGAGCATAGGGAGCAAACCACACATTTAAAAAATGAACTGGAACACTTTATATAAACATGTCACTTATTTAATGAAATTAAACATGAAACTTGTTTGCAAGTTCTGAGCCCTCTCATGCTGGTGACTGTTTTTTTCTGTTGTTGGGATCTGCCTTTTCTTGCTTGTTCCTGCCTTATCAGGCTCCTGATGCCTTTGCTCGTTTTTATGGATTTTCCAAGCTGTTCTGTGACTCATTATTCAAACACTACAGCAACCACTGTGCATCCCGTGACAGCATCACTTATACAATGTCTGTGCTGGGTAAAAGTTTGGGTGTAGCCACTGGGACTTGACGAGTCTTCGAAACTATTTCTGTCCCCTAGCAGTAGGGAAAGAACCCCTCTGGCAGCAGCACAGTGTTTTGTCCACTGCAAAGCTGAAATTTGGCAACTGTTGTATCTGCTGCAAATCTGGATTTTTAAAGGGTTTTTGGGAAGGGGGGTGTTTAGGACAGCTGCTGTAAACTGAAAGGAATTGCACTTGATTTGAAAGTCGGGTTCGTTAGCTGTCTGCGTAAGAGGTGTGTAAAACTTGAGTGCCAAAGCCCCTGGAATACTGCTGGTCTCATTGTCATCAAGTGAATTAGAAGATGTAAAAGGATTTGTAGGTGAAATGTCAAGGTTGTTCTGGCAGCTGTAGAGGAGGAAGGGACTCTGATGCCTGAAGGTCATGTAAGACTCTGTTAAGTGGTTTTATTTGGTATCATACCTATTAAAGGGATTGTTGCTGTATCACAGCTTACCACACTGAAGGAGGCAAGTTGTCTGCTTGCTTTGGAGTAGCCTTTCACCTACTCTGGCAGGAGAGCTCAGGACGCCTTAAAGGCAGTAACCAGTGATGTGATAAAACTTGTGTATGTGTCATAGCTTGTAATAGACCAAATGAAGTTTTCTTTTGAACATGGGGGCATAAGTACTGTCATTTGTAGGGAAACTACAGATTGAGAAAGGTCCCCATTAACAATGATATCCACTCTCAGTCCTGTCAGTTCAGCTGATCCAAATGTCAGCAGTGCTCTTCTTCAGTAGCAGTGACTGAATGTAACCTCTTAGAAATGTGGCAGCTCTTCTCGAGAATGGAGCTTCAATCTGGTTATTCTTTACCACAGTGTCTGCAAGGGCATTGCACACAACATGTTCTGATCAGCATTTGCAGTTGAACACACTTTAATTGTAAGTGCTTTTGGTACTTGTAGCAGATAATTTTCCATTCATCGGCAGATCAGGTTATGTCAGGAATCACAGAAGGAAATAAAAATAAGCAAAGCTGAGCACGGTGCAGTAGGTGAGGTGTTAATCATACCTATGTAGTAGGAAATGTCGCAGAAATCTCCTGCTGTTTGCTTCATCCACACTTAATACTGTGAGCCTGAGATTGATTGTGCTGTAGGTAATTTCAGTGCAGGTTGACTGATGTCTGTCTACAGTACTTATCCCCTTCATCATGTAAGTGCCAACTGCCAGTAGCAGTTCAGCTGTAAAAATAAGGTCCACGGTTGCTCAACATCTTGAGAGGTTAAATAGTTATAACTATGTAAGGAAGTTCTCATAAACACCCAGAAATAAATAATAATTTATAGTGTTCTTTTGTAGCTCCCAAAATCCACTGAGCAACTTCTCAGGCTTAAATAAAATAGCTAAGAGATCTACCTGGTAAAAGACCCATTTCAGGAACAACAGGAGTATTGTAGCAGGGGGGAAAAAATACAAGGAACTACTGCTTTTTCCTGAAAGTAGATGCATACTTTAATGTTTTCAGTTCATTGTTTCTCATTTAGTTTGTTCTTCAGCATTGTCGCTCTTGCTTGTTGTGCCTCACTTATCGCTTAGCCAGTTATTCTTCCAGAACCTTTCTATTTCATGCAAGGGTAGTTTAAGGTCTACTGTAACTTCTAAAATGCTCAGTGTGAATAAGTAACCTTTCCCTTTGTAACTAGTTATCAGTCACACACAATCTGCCTTCAGGGATTTGTATTTAACTGGGTTATTTCTCAGTCAAAACCTTGGGGGTGGAGAGTAGACACCATTTGGCTCTAATTGGGATCCCATACCCGCTGCTGGAAGAGCTGGTAGGAAAGTTGGTGCTGGCTCTGGGTGTGTGACTTCATGGGGTGGAGAACCTATCTTAGGTGTGTGATTTATCTCATTGCTGATAGACCAAGAAATCTTCATTGGTTTATCTCAATTCTGTACATTGACAAATATTAGGTGCTGTAATTTGCAACTAGTATAGTGCAACAGGTTGCACTTTGTTACCATTTTAGCCTTTCTATATGTGATGTGGAATAAATTCGGTCACAGATACATCCTTTTGATATTCTTTATCAGGGATTCATTGCTAACTCAGGTAAGGATCTCAAGACACTGAAAGTTCAGTGGGATATATGGAGTGGCTCACAAAGTTATTTGTGGGGCATGCAAGGGCAATTCCTGCTGGCATCCCTGTGCCTACCAGCTGCTTCTGTGTGTGAAGATTATCCATAGCTGATGAAATGTTTGAAAGTATTCATCTTTCATTTTTTGGACAGGGTGATGCTTTTGGGCTCTGGCCATGGGCAGCTTAGTTTGCTCACTAGCCAGAACTTCTATGCATAATGCTGGTAATATTAAACAGGGTTTGTTCTGATCTTTAAGCCTGCTTAGTTTATATTTGCTCTGAACTAGATACACCCTCTGAATCTGACTTACAAAAGCCTGTGGTGAAAGGCACGTGTTGCTAGTGTTGGCTCTGGCTGGCTGCTCCCTGGGCAGTTAACCTCCTGCAGTGGCAGTCAAAACAACTTCACAGTTTGCATTTCAACTGTTGTTTTATCCCAGATGCTTTTAGCATTTTGAAGTAAATTTTAATAAGTTTCAGTGCTCCTCTCTTCATTTGCACGGCTTTGGTGCTGCAGCATCAGTGACTTTGCTTTGTCTTTGAAACTTCATTGCAACTTTGTCTTGCTGAGACATCCTGATACACCAAATGTTTAAGAAAGTAAAAAGAGCCAGTTTTCGGGCTGACACATGCAGCAAGTATTTAGTCTGGCAGTAGTACTTGTGTGTTTTCCAGCAGTGGAGTGTTAACTCTCAAAGGATTCTGAAAGGTCTCCATGATATAGTTAAATACTTGAGCAGGTTTCTGCTTTGGAGTGATTTATTGTGAAATTTCCAATTGCTTTATTTACAGCAGTGGTTCATCTTGCTGCAGGGGTTTCACTGTGTCACATGGACACGTGTAATTCCTGCGTAGGCTTGAACAGGGAATATCCAAAGAAATGGTCTTTCTGTAAAACTTTCTGATGTTGTAAATAGCTTAGAAAAAAGCCAAGGTTGTACAGTGCAATTTCAGCAGTTCCTGTCAGCCATGCAGTTTGTCCTAAGTGTCCCGTGGTTCCTAGCCTGTAAGAAGGTTATTTAGCTTAAATTAAGATGAACCGACCTATCATCTGTAGGAGATGACGTTTAGAAGGAAAAGAGGGGGAACATAACCAACCCCAAACTTCTGCAAAAAAACACATTGTCCATTTGGGCAAGGACAAGAAATAAGTGCCAATGAGTTACTGACCTGCTGGGGCGCAGTGGAGGTGTTACAGTGGAAGCAACTCCAGGGCCTGCTCCTGATGTAGTGGTCTCATTTGCTTCTGTGCCAGGATGGAGAAGGAACGCACATCAGTCTTGCTGCTTCTTAACCAGACAATCTGTTCTCTTAAGTGTAGTACAAAGTTAAGTCAAGGACCCGCTTGTGGACCATCTAGAGGGTAATCGTTGTAGAAGGCTGTAGCAGAATGTATGTAAAGCTTGCAAAGCTTGTTTATAGCTTGCAAAAAGCAGGCAGGAAGGCAGACAGACAAAGCCGTTTCATGGCTCAAGATAGAGTATGAAGTGTGCTGCATGATTATGGATTCAGATTTCCTGCCTGGAGTAAGAAGTGAGCAAGGAAAAGCAGGTGGTATACTCTTATCTTTGCTTGAAAAATTGAAAGAGGCTTTGATAATTCACCTTACCAGGTGCATGCTGAGACTGCTTTCTTGTTCTGTATACTAGTGCTCTGGTGTTGCTATTTAGATATTTCCCAAGAAGACTAATGTGCACATGGTTTACTGATTGCTTGAGGGAACTCTGTAACTTCTGGTGAGCTCGTTTTGTAACCACCTTGGGAGCCAAAAGCTTTGGGCAGTTCTTGTCAAATATCTTCTCATTGCAGTCACCCTGCTGCCAGTGAAGCAATGCTGTGTTCAGCTAGGAAGACTACATCTGGATCGTGTTCACCTTTAAAGGGAAAGACTTTGTGTAGAACATGAAAAACTTCATGTAACTTCATGTAAAGCAAGTGTCATCATCCAAATTGAAGCTTAGTTTCTATTTCAAGTTCTAGATCTAGAACTTTTTGTTAGTCTTACTCTGGACTTGTCTGTGTGGCAGCAGAAAACAATGGGTTAATCCAGTATTAAGCTGAAGTTGTGGGACCTGTACAGAGGATTAGTTTCTTGAAGAAACCAGAAAAGGCGTTTCCGAGAATGCCAGGCTTACTTTTGCATTAGCTTCTTCCTGGGGTCTGAGAGGTGAATACAGGATCTGCATTCCTGTAGCATTCTTCTAAGAACACAGGCCGCCAAAGCAGGTGTCTCAAAGGTTGTGCACTATTTTTGGGAGAAATCTGATTAATGTTGATAGGCTGTTCAGAATCTGGCTATAACCTCTTGTCAGATTATCGTGCCAAGGGCAGCTCTAAAGCTTCCGTCTCAGTTTCAGATGGTGTCCGATATGAAGGGCATTTGTAGAGGAGGCAAACTCAGTTTCACCTTCTCAGGCAAATTTTCATGCCTTTGCTAATAGTGGTGGTCTTCTGAGGACGCTTGTTCTTTAGCACAGTGTGAGCTCTGAGATTGCCTCTTCGTGCTTTCATCAGGAACATGTTAGCTTTATTATGTTATGGAAACTTGCACTTGAAACGATCAGTCCCTTAAACGCTGAAGATCAAACAGACTCTTGGAAACATGTCCAAGTAGGGGTATTTTTATCTCATAAATAATGCGTTCAGACAGTATTTTACTTGTATCATGAAGGCCAGTTGAGGAACTTCAAGATACTTCATCCAAACAGCCACCAGAATGTCATACCTGCTGCTTATCTCCCTCTGACCACCCCCCTTTCCTATGTGCATCTTTGCTGTTTGCCTCCCCAGTTGCTCAGCAGCTTCCCAGGCTTGGGCAAAACTAATTTTCTGATATCCAGATAGTTTTGAATAACTGAATGAGAAAGGACTGGGTCATGGTCAGTTTTCACACTGTTGCTTGGCTGAAGCTGTAGGCAGCAGACTCTCCTTGGAAGGCGTAGGTCCCTGCACTGTGTTGGTTATGTGTTTTTTTTGAATACGTGTCTCAAATGGAGGTTTAGTTTCTACAGAAATTGATATTGCCAAGTAGAAAGCGTTGTCCCTCACGAGCACGTTAGACTTTTACCTTCTCTCCAGCAAATCAGATTATATTTAGATTTTGGCCTAGGAGCTGATGTCAGAAGCTCTTACAAATGCTTAGAAATTCCTTTTCTTAATAAAAACGTTTCTGAAGCAGGTGCCATGTCCTACTTTTTAGCTACTGGATATCATTAAGTGATGTAAAGAATTAAAAACCTCATTTTGGAAACCATTTCTGTTCATATAACTCTGGTTTTGTGTTTTCTTCTAGGGGTAGCAGATGGTGTAGGTGGCTGGAGAGACTATGGGGTCGACCCTTCTCAGTTCTCAGGGACTCTAATGCGAACGTGTGAACGTTTAGTAAAAGAAGGACGGTTTGTACCAAGTAACCCGGTTGGGATTCTCACCGCAGGTTACTGTGAGCTGCTGCAGAACAAAGTACCTTTGCTTGGTAAGAGCACACAAATACATAAACTGGATCATAATTGTTGTATGTTACTTAGACGTGCCTACTCAAGGTTGCTTTAATATGTTACCAGCGTCTACAACAGTTTTGCAGGTATTTCTCTTAATTACCCAAAGAACATAGAAATGAAGTTGTGTTAGTAGCACCCTTGTATGTTTAAAAACTCTCTTGATTCATTCAGTGATACAAGGATTATGTGTGTATATATAAAAACCTGTGTGATGGGTTGGTTACTGCTGATGTTATTCAGCAGTGCTCACAGTTTGCAGTAGGATGCACTCGTGCAAGTGCAGCATGTGTACTAGTGCTCTCTATTACATGTGTATAAATAGCTGCTCTCTACTGAAAACTGCTCATGGTTGGTTGTGGCTTTTTGCTCAAGCTATGCAAGCAGAAATATTTTCTGATGATAATCAGGCACGGTTCTGCTCATTCCTTGCTTTGCTGCTCCTATTGCCTTTTATGTCCAATGATCTTTAAACCTAATCAGTTGGCTTAAGTCATTTAGAACATACAATCGCTGGCACTGTATATTATTTTTACAATTCCTTGTGGGGGATTCATTACAGGCCTTTTGGAAAGCAAACTCAAGTAGATGCTTGGCATATTCTGTGTCAAACTTGATTTTAGACAGGGCATCCAGCTGCCTTGGGAATGGTGAGCAGATAGGTAACATTTGGGCTCTGCTGACAGCCTTGAAAACAGGATACTTTTCTAAAGGGCATGTGACCTCTTCTGCACTAAGAAAGTGTCACCCTGCAAGATACACATGCTTCTCACCTGACCTTAAAGTTCTATGCCAGAGGAGTGCTGTGTAAGCTATATTTAACTTGTGTGCTGAGCTTCGGAACAGATGTTCTGGCATTATACGCCTAAAGAATAGGTTTGAACCTCAGAAGTGACCTTAAGTATCACTAAAATAGCAGTGGTCGGTAATTACCTTAGGATTTTGTGTGTTTAGTAGTGCTTATTTGTGCAAAGCAGATGTAGCTGTAAGTGATCCACAAAGCGGGCCACTGGTGAGAGCTCTCACAGTGGCTTTGTAGATGGAGGCAGTGCTGCTTGGCTTGACCTTTCGAATGCTGAAAAGCAGCATATGCTGAGTCACAAGATCTGCATTCCACGCATGGCCTCCTGGTTACACTCTGCTAATAGGGTTAGAATTTGGAACTAATGATCCTTGGTGTTTCTCCTTTATCCAAGAACAGTATTTTTGGAAGTAGAAACAAAACCCTGGAATTACCACGGCAATGAACATTTAGTTTGTTTGAAATAAAGAGAAGGGAGAGGACTTCATTAAGGAGGATTCATCAGGCAGTTAACTTTTCCTTGCTGTTGTGCTTTAAGTCTTGACATGTAGTTCATCAGAATTGAATCTAGCAAAGATTTTAAGGTAAAACTGAAATGGGAGGAAAGTGGTATTTAATTAAATGCTATTTTTGTACTGCAGAACGATCTTGGATGCTTTCACATATCAAATCTGAATTTTTCTCAAGATACTGCTTTGATTTACTACTCAGGAAGAGCGGAGAAGATCCTCTGTATTCATTAGAGAACAAATTAAGGGCAAGCGTATTGCAGGGAACTCCCTGTGTTAAAAAGGGAAGCATCTGGAGTAGGTGATGCGTAGAGCCAGCTGGACTTCTGCAAGCCTGATCATAAACTTAGCTCATTGCAAGCTTGTGGTCTGTCCAGCGTGTAGCTGTTCTTGGAAACTCCTATGGGAAGGACGTTAGGATAGAAAATGAAGACTGTTCACCAGCTGGTGGAACGGAGACTTAACTTAGAGGTAGAAGTCAAGAAGAAATGCTTTAGCTGTATGTCATCCTCTTCAGGAATCAATGTTCTTCAGGTGGATGTGCTGTTCTTTGTACTGAAATGAAGTGACTGCTGTTTACTGCAGAGGACTTAGTGTGTGTGGATGGGTATCTCTGCAGTACAGTTATGTGTCTGTGGCTTGCAACCAGGCACAGCTGATGGCTACTGCTCAGTGAATGAATCAAGAATTCCTCAGTGCCCTCAAGCATGGCTGGGATAGTTCTGAAGACGGTTGACAAGTAGATACGTTTCTGTTCCGTCTTACTTGAACCTGGAATAGCATTTGTCTCTGCAACATGTTTCTTTTAAATTTGTGAAGTTGGTATCCTGAAGACGTGAGGGGATTAATGTTATTTTTACACATGCAGCTAGCTCTCCAGAGCCGTGCTGCGAAGAAAAGCATTTTGATGTTCTGCCAAGAGGAATGCAATAACACCTAGTAATTGCAAGCAGTTTTTTACTTGGCGTGGTTTATTTACAGCTGATGAGTGAAACTGTGTGGAGAGCACCCAGCACTGTATGGATGCTGCTGGAATTCTATTATCTCAATGATTTTGGAATTTCAGTATTTTATGTGACTTGTGTAAATCCAGTCCTATAGCAGAATGTGCTGACATATGTTGGGGTAGAAAACTGTAAATAAAGTGGAACAAAACAGGTATTTGTCAGCATAATGTGTTTACCAAAATCAGAGCAGGAAAAGTAAGTTCCGTGCAAAAATCATAGGTTGTGTTGTAAAGATTTCCAGCATTTTCCCATCTTTAGTGATACTAATTTTGGCATTATTATTTCCATTTCTCATTGTGAGCTCTAACAAGTGTTTGAGTAATAGCACTATGAATCAAATCAATGAAAGACTAAGCAGTTTCTGTAAGGCCAACTCCAGTTACCATGTTCTGTTTGCAGGAAGCAGCACAGCCTGTATAGTCGTTCTGGACAGGACAAGTCATCGTTTACATACAGCCAACTTGGGAGACTCTGGATTTTTGGTAGTCAGAGGAGGGGAAGTAGTCCATCGATCTGATGAGCAGCAGCATTACTTCAACACTCCATTCCAACTGTCCATAGCTCCACCAGAAGCAGAAGGTGTTGTCCTAAGTGACAGGTAAGATGGAGAGGAACTTAAATCTTTAATCTCTGTATGTGGTCAGCTCCGGAAGGCTGCAGTTCTGCTGCTGTGAAGCTCTTTGCATAGTGCAGTGTAGCACGTGGGATTTCAGCATATGTCTGATCCGAGGGTTTTATACCTGCCCCTGTCTTTAGGTACTGTGAACGTTTCTCACCTTGTGCTTTCCAAACTCCATACATTGTTGCACAGTCTGAATTTATGGAGCTAATCATGATGACTCATGGTGGCATATTCCCATAGTCTGCGGTGTACATAGGCATGGTGTTGTTCATGGGAAGATGTTGCTCAATGAAGCTGCTCCCTAAAACCCATTGTCCTGTGTGAGGGGCTTGCCTGACCCAGAGCTTTCGTCTCCAGTCCCTGTGTGCTCTCTCCTGAGGCTGGCCCGGAGTAGGCTTATTTAGATATCTTGGCACTGAGGTAGCAAGTACTTGAAGAACAGAGCAGAGGGACATGTGACTGTAACTGGTGTTTCCAAATAGCTGAGTTTCCTGCAGCATATTGTATTTGACCAAAGCGAGCAAAAAAACAAACCTGTTTGGCAGAACACCAAGCTGAGAAATGAGAGTATTAGGAAAGGACAATCTGTTCACAGAAATGAGTTGTTTCAGAGGCAGACTTTTACTTGTGTCTTCCCTGAAGAATGTCAGGCTGATACATCCTCTGACTTTGTGAAGTCTTGCCAGTAATATTAAGGAAGCATTAAACCCCCAGCTTTCAAATACGTATTAAAATACAGCTCTCAAATAATACTTATGTGCTCATCGATGAGTGAATGAACAGGAGCCGGCAGTGTGCGCTTGCAGCCCAGAAAGCCAACCATATCCGGGGCTGCATCAAAAGGAGTATGACCAGCAGGTCGAAGGAGGTGATCCTGCCCCTCTACTCTGCTCTTGTGAGACCTCACTTGGAGTATGTGTGCAGTTCTGGTGTCCTCAACATAAAAAGGACATGGAACTGTTGGAGCAAGTCCAAAGGAGGCCACGAGGATGATCAGGGGACTGGAGCACCTCCCGTATGAAGATAGGATGAGAGAGTTGGGGCTGTTCAGCCTGGAGAAGAGAAGGCTGCGTGGAGACCTCATAGCAGCCTTCCAGTATCTGAAGGGGGCCTACAGGGATGCTGGGGAGGGACTCTTCATTAGGGACTGTAGTGATAGGACAAGGGGTAGCGGGTTCAAACTTAAACAGGGGAAGTTTAGATTGGATATGAGGAAGAAATTCTTTCCTGTAAGGGTGGTGAGGCACTGGAATGGGTTGCCCAGGGAAGTTGTGAATGCTCCATGGCTGGTGGTGTTCAAGGCCAGGTTGGACATAGCCTTGGGTGGCATGGTTTAGTGGGAGGTGTCACTGCCATGGCAGGGGGGTTGGAACTGGATGATCTTAAGGTCCTTTCCAACCCTAACTGTTCTATGATTTCCTGGTTTAGTGCAAGGTGTCCTGCCTAGGGAAGAGGGGATGGAAGTAAATGATGTTAAGGTCTTTTTGAATACAGGGAGATGATAAAGGAGAGTGACCACACTATACAGGGAATGTAGCAGGTATCTTTAAGTTTTTGGTACAAGGTTTGCACGTGATGATCTTGAGGGTCTTTTCCAACCTAAATGATTCTGTGAAACTCCAGTGCTGATGCAGTGAGGGCTATGACTTTAGTGCCAAGATGATGATGATCTTTTTGCAAATGTGAAGTTGTTGAAACTCCTGACCATTCTTGCGTGGGGCTTTATTACTTCATCATAAGACTGCAGAGAGGAAGCTGGGGCAGGACTCTGAAATTAGAACCTTTAATCGAACCTATTTATTAGGCTAAAACGAAATGATTGATTGTAATTCCAGAGCTGTAAAAGAAAAACCTTAATTTTGTGGAGTTTTTGTGTCCTGCCTGGGAAGGCAGAACCCAAAAGCACAAAGAGAATTGGTAATGTCCACTGGAGTCAGCAGTATGAGTCATCGCACAGTATGGAAAGGCAAGATAAATGAGCTCCTGAACTTCAGTTCTGAGTCGTGATTATAGCTCTGGCTCATCTTTGCTCTGTTCTCAATGTTAATTAGGGCTCACGGATGTTGTCTAAATGCTTCTGCAGCACCTTCTTTTTCATCTGTTGTCCCAGTTAAATGTTACATTTGGCTATCTACGGGAATAGGCAATCTTCACTCTGTCAGCCTTCCCGAAGCTACACATCAGGCAAGCAAAGCAGCTCTTCTGCTTTCTGGCACAGCCACATAGCATCGGATGCAGCAGTTCCTCCCTTCTCAAAAACCTTGAAGAATGTTTAAGAATGAAGGATTTGTCACTGCCCTGCTCCTGAGAATCAGATTTGGCAGCAATATTCATGGTGAAATTGGGTATATTTCTGCTCTTGGTGTTGTGTAAGGGACTGGGTGTGAGCAGACCAACTGGCTGTGGTCTCCTGGTAGCCATTCCTGGGGTGTTTCATATTCCATTGCATCAGAAAGTGATAAAGTGATTCAGAGTCCTTAAGTGTTTTGGCCGTTCCTGTTACAAATTGGCCTTTCGAGTACAGCCCTCTTACATATTTCAGATGAGTGGGGAGGAAGCCCTGAGCTGCCATTCTACTTAATGGTTTCCATGGAGATCCACTTGTGAAGCAGATTAGTTTGCAGGATTGTTCATTTGGGAATTTTAAACGCAAATCCTTTTTGTGATAGCTGGAACGTTACCTGTTTGCAATCACAGCTCCTCTGTTGTAGCTCTCTTGACAAGCCATCCTGGTGCAAAAGCGCCACAGTTAGTGCTTCTTTCTTTTCCAGAAAAACAGGTAACAGTAGTGAATCACAAAAGCTGTTGATGGGTTTGTTTGACATCACTTGGTGTCTTGGTGAAAGCTGGAGCCCTTTCCTCTAACATACCTGTCATCTTCACAGCCCTGATGCTGCTGATAGTACTTCATTTGACGTCCAACTTGGAGACATTATTTTGACTGCAACAGATGGACTGTTTGACAACATGCCTGACTACATGATTCTGCAGGAGTTGAAAAAGCTGAAGGTAAGTGTGTATATTGGGAATCTCATCCGTCTTTTGCAGCTGGTTATCCCTTATAGTTATGACTGTTACGTTTTATGCACGTAACTTCTGTATTTTATGTAAAAGACCCACCACAAAGTGCTGTCAGGAGACTTTTCAGTTAATACCACGTGTGAGCAGGGGAGAGGGATCTCTGTTGGATCTGCACCCAGGCTGGATCCAGAAGCAGCAGCTTGGGCATATGCTACCCAGATCACTGCTTAGTGATGGAGGGAGAGGAGGAAGGCGATGACGAGATGCTCAGGAGCAGGCCCTTGTATTTTACCTGCACTTGTACATGAAGATACAGCATCTCTTGTGGCTTATTTAAGGGGGTGAGCTGTATACTTGCAAATAATGTGAAGCTCTTCTGAAGGGTTATAAACATAGTGATTGTGAAGCAGTTGGGCTGTGTGAATTGTGAGTTACATGTGCTCCAAGATAATATTCCATAAAAAGATACTTCCCTGGCAGCTTTTCCACGTTAGTGGCCACAAGTGGTCTTTCTAAATAGCAAAAATACATTAAAATATTTTAATTTGGATGAGAATATTTGGCTTAAGGCTGTTTACTTACAGAAAGCGTACTTAGGAGATATCAATATGTATAAGCTCCCTGAGGAAACTCTTTTGCATGAAACAGAGAAGGTTAACATGTAGAATTACAGTGTGGTTTTGAAAAGGTTCTGCCTGCTCCTATCCTGCGGCTACATAAGTGGTAGGTGGTGTCAGACAAAGTGGGCTCTGGCAGACATGGTGTCTGAGAGGCCTCTGCACATCAGGCAGGCTCGTGTTTCCCCCTCTCTGTGGTCCCCTTTCCTCAGTGCACTGTTGTGGTCTGAAATGGAACGTGTGAGCACAAGCTCTGACAGAGGCTTTATCTGGTTAGTGGAGGTAATGACAGCACTGAAGGTGTGTCAGGGCGCTGCCATAGTTTGGAAGGACGTGGTGGGCTGGTCCCTGACCTGCAGGGCTGTTACTTAGCTATAGTCAGATCCTAGCTCTTCACTGTAATCCCACCTTCTAGCTGAACAGAGGTGAGCAAGAGTTGGCCTGGGCTGGAGGTGGAATTCCCTTGTGGAGGAAGGTTGAGCTCCACCTTTTGACGCGTTTGGGAAAGGCACTGAACTTCCCCATGAAGTTCAGCCAAAAGTTAATCATGGAAATGCCGCTAATTCCGCAAACTGTAGGGAAGAGTCTTGGAGTGAGAAGGCATTTTGAAGTAGCTGCAAGTAAAAAGAGCAGTGGTTGTTGGGTTGCGTTGGCTTGAGTAAGAAAAGCCTTGGAGTAAAGCAGCAGAGTTACTCAAACAGGAAAAACCCTAACATTTAAAATGCAGCCTGTGGAAGTTCGTGTGCTCGATGTTTTTTGACTCATCTCACTTCTAAAGTTCCCCTTCTCCCCATGTGTGCTCCTGTTGGTGTGGGTAAGAGGATCATAGAAGTAAGACTTGTGCACAAGGGAAAGCATGATTACCTCAACAGAGCCTCCTTAGTGAGGGAAGCATGGCTCTTCCGGTGTGAGCTGTGAGTGGAGCTGTCAAATACCCTGTTCCCTTCAGGTGAGGCTGGTTTTTAGTATTAGCCTTCTGAGTTTCCCAGTTCTATAATCCTCCCAAACCAGGTCTTTATGTGGGAGGGAACATGAGCTCTGGCCTCCAGTTATGAAGATTGGCCGTTCTAACCCAAATTTAGGAAGCCTAAAAGATGGTGAGGGTTCCATTTGGAAGAAGGTGCCCTAATGTGAGAGAGAAGGATCAGGGATCCCTAACACGGACGGGCATTGGCAGAACGGTTCCCAATACTGTAAAGTTTATTCCTGTAAGAATAAACTTTTTCCTCCTCAATTCAGAACTCCAACTATGAGAGCATACAGCAGACTGCGAGAAGCATTGCTGAGCAAGCTCACGAGCTGGCTTATGATCCCACTTACATGTCGCCCTTCGCACAGTTCGCTTGTGACAATGGATTGAATGTGAGAGGTAAGGTGGTGTTTTCCCTCCTCCTCCCACTCTCGCTGTCTTTAAGAACTCTTGAGCAAAGTGAAGTTCTGTTGTTCCATAAATCCAATTGGAAAACAGGGTGTTGGAAAAATGTGCTTGGCAGGAGAGCACCTGCCCTGGGGTGCCGAGTCTGGCGAGGATGCAGGCTCCTGGTATAGGTCATGGGGAGCTCCTGTGGGAAGCAGCTGGAGCACAGAGAACACAGAGTGCTCCTTCTTATTTCATTTCATTTTAATCCAGTATGTACCCTTGTGCCGCAGGAATCCCGCCTGAGAGGAGCTCTCCAGGCTCTTGAGGAAACTGCTTGTTCCTTGGATTGGAGTGTGATTATGGGGGTGGGGGTTGGGGTTGGTTTTTATTGTTGATGCTTTTAGCCAAGATGCTGTACACTCTTTGGGGTTTAATTCTTTTTGTGGTTGAAGTTTCTGAGCCTTCTACTGTACCGTCAGCATCCCCATGCTCATCCCCATGGCAGGGGCTTAGGAACTGGAAGAACTTAAGGTCCCTTCTGACCCAAACCAGTCTGTGATTCTAAAGAGTCTTAAGTGAGTCTTAAGTGTCTTTCCTAAGGGTAGAGGCAGTAGCTGTAAAGCTTGGGCTCCACATTGCTACAAAGCTCAGTCGCTCGATAACGAACCTGCAGATCTCCCGAGTCCCCAGGGACTGGTCTGAGTTCCTAGCATGGGACCTCTTCTCTGAGCTGTTTCTCAGAGTTGAGTGGATTCCTGTAGCTGTTGAGGCTTGAAAAGCGACTGCTAAAAGCACTGAGTAGCTTTTAGAAAGATACGCAGTAATACAGTGCTGGAGAAGAGGTGTTTGGTTTACAGTCGAAATTCCTGAGCAGATCGTTGCTGCAGCCTGCTTGTAGCAATGTGATGTTGGGGTTTTGTACATTCATTTCACAGCCTGCTAGGAAGCAGGCTTTCTGCTCTGCTGCCTGACAGCAACTGTGAGGGTTCTGTGCTCCTCTTCAAAGCTTGAGCTTGCCACAGCTCAAAAGGAGAGTGCTTTCTGCTGTGTCAGTGTCGTTGCTACCCTCTGTCGTGTTTCAGAAAGGAGGTGGAGGAAGCAGAGCTTAAGCTATCTGTAATGAAAGAGCTTTCCATGGGGGAATGTCGCAGGTTCTGAGGTAACCGCTGTGTCTGGATAAAATAGGTTTCTTTTTCTTCCATTACAGGGGGAAAACCAGACGACATCACCGTCCTTCTGTCTATAGTAGCTGAGTACACAGACTGAGCTGCCCGCAGCGGCAGCCCCCGTTTGCACCCCCAGCTCCAGCCCCACACCTGGTTTCCTGCTGGCAGGATCCTTCCTTCCTTCGCAGCCGAGCTCGGCAGCCGGTTCTCGAGCTCATGGCCTGAAGCCCTTGTGAAGAACCACTCTCATAGTACACTGGTCTTTGTCTGCCAGCAAGAGATGAAGAAGCTCAAGGCTTGAAAAGCATGTGTCTCAGAGCTTAAAAAGGGGGAGGATCGATCCCATGTCGTTACTACATTTGGAATGTGACTTCCTTTCAAAGGAGTAGAATTGGTTTCTCCTCTTTCAAACTAGATTCAATAGCTACAACCTCTCCAGGAGGGCATATTACTCTACTTACTAGAAACGTTCACTATTCATTAGAGGGTATGTTACAGAACACAGTTTCATAAGCATAGTCTTGTTACAGTGATAGCTGAGGTTTTGTGTTTCTAAGCTCCAGTTTTCAGGAGATTTCTAACTGCTGTAAACATTCTGCTCTTGCCATCCATGGTGTCAGCCTTAGGAGCCTTTTCTAGTACGGGATTTCCAAGACAAAAATCCATACTTAGTTCAAGTTCTATGGATGCAAATGTGTTTTGTGATTTCAGGTGCTTTAACTGTGATCTTAAGAAGTTCTGCAGATCATTTGTCTGTAACGGGCCCGGTATCGGCGTGTTTGGGCTGTGGAGGATTTTAATTTAGTTTAATTTTATAAGTACAGATATTAGCTCAGTGCCAGCAAACTGAGCGGGGCAGAGCTGAGGCCCCTGCAGCATCCGACCCCATCGCACCAGCGCGGAGTGATGCGGCGCCGAGGACAGCTCATCCTCAGCTCTGCCCTCGCTTCTGGCAGCTGATGCTGTTGTTAACGACGCTTAATTTGTGCTCAGAATTGCCACTCGCTCGTGTAGAACAGAGCGTGCTGCACCCGTTGAGGTCCACTTGATCCTTTGCCTCGCAGATGAGCACCTCTCTGCTTCTGCTGTGGCAGCAGCAGGAAGTACAGAACCTATTAATGAATAATCAGCTAAACTTACATTTCAGTAACTCGAGTTTAGGGTTTGGGGAATGAACCTTAATGATGTTTACAGTTCTCTAACAGCCACTTTGCAATATGACATTTCCCGTAGCTCCCGTTTGTTTCCCCCCCTCTTCCAGCAAGCTTTCCTTTTCCTTTCCCGAGGTTCATACAAAACAAGCTGATAGCTCTAAAGATATATATATTTTTGGTCAGGCTTTGTTTTGGTTTTTTCCATTAACTTTTTTGCTGGTAGGAAAGTCTGTAGAAATAAATTAAAGCCATGTTTTTATATATACAAAGTCGGGTAATGTTGCTGTTTAGGTGAGTGCAGTTAAACTTGGTCAGTAAGTAATCTTACCTGCTCTCCAGAGGAGATTTTTTACTACCTGGTTTATTGTATTAAAACTGTTTAAGTTTGAGGTTACCTCAACTCGTTCAAAAGAATTTTTGTGGACTTGTACTGTATATTTGCGTAACTATGTCAAGCTTTTATTTAAGGTCATTTAACATGTACCATGTACATGTCATTTTACTATATTTCAATGCATCATGCTTGTAACAGGCATTTCAGTTATAAGAAGTGATTAATTTGGAAGCTCTTCAGTAATTTATCTGCTATTCCTCAATTGGCGTCACGTTAGCGATGGATTTTACATCACCTTGTAATTACTTGTCAAAATGCCTTAACCACCCTAACTTGACCAAAATCTGATTTTGGTGAGGGTACGGGGAGGATGATGTTAATGAAGAAGAATCCCGGAGTTTTGTGCTACCTGGAGCAGTGAGTGGTGGATAACTTTGCACAAATTGCCAGTCCTCGTTGTTTTCCGCAACGGAACGAGCTGTTCCCGGCTGTCTCCTAGAAGGAATGTATCCACGCTGCAGCACAGGGCTTTGTTTCTCGCGTTTGGGAGGGACGTTTCTCTCCCAAATCTTGGGTGTCTTTTACATTTTGCTATCCAGTATTTCCTGTCGCGCTTCTTGATTAGAGCAGATTTGATCAATTCTTCTTTCCCTTCACCTTCCCTTCAAGCGATGCCCCTGTAGACCTGGACTGCTGCGCCCTCGCCCCTCGCTCTCAGCGCGCTCATCCCCAGCCCTCGGTAGTTTTCCCTCTCTCTGCTTCCTAGAGGTAAGGCATGGGGAGACGTTTGCGGAGCGGGCGGATGCGGATGGTGAAGGCGCTCATCCCCTGCACCTGTGCTCTGCTGCTGCGGCGCCGGGATCGGGAATTCCCGATTGGAAGCCAGTTGGCAGCTGCGCAGTATCCACAAAGCCGTTTGCCTCATATCACACCGTGATTCTAGTTTTTGTGCTATTAAGAACAAATTGGGGTTTTGATTTACAAATCATGAGTTTATCCCTCACCAGACACACCAAAGACCAGTAAAGCTTATAGCTTTTCCATCTGTTTATAGAGCAATACTGTATTATAAAGAATTGATATTTTTATCACCTGCTTGTTTTGGGGTTTGGTTTTTTTCCTTTCTTTTAAGATGTGCACTCGGAACATATCAAACCTGATTTCTTCCTATGAACTTAAGCTGTCTGCGCACAACAAATTTCATAGAAAAGGAAACGACAGGGCCCATCCTATCAAAATCCTTGTAAGCGATGCATGAAGCAGTAACACTTCCTAGGAATTAGCTTATTGTGGCTACTCACGAGAGGAGCATACAAGAAGGGTGTTCGTGCCATGGAAGCATGCGTGAGCGGAGCACGGGCTGACTCCCAGCTGCACGGAGGGTTTCTGGTTGTGGTCAGGAGCTGGTGGATCAGGAGCGATGAGCTGAAGGAAGAGTTTGATACATCAGTGACATGGATCACCCCGGGCTGGTGGGAACTGGGGTTCCCGCAGCGTTATTGGGTGTTTGGACAAACCAGGGCTGAGATATGGTGAATTGGAATAACTGGTTCCCTGCTCCTTTTACAGCTATCTTTGGGAGAGCTGCGCCATCCAGCTTCCCTCTAAATGTACTTTCTTGATGGCTACGAAGAAGGTTAAATGGCTAAAAAACCCCAGAAAGCAGCTCTTGGGACCAGGCGGTTGCAATGCGTCAGAGAAGGGAGAGGCGAGGGTCTGGCAAAGATGCGGCGGATTCTGTGGTGGAATCTCCATCTCCTGGCGATGGATATCCCTTGTCTCTGGAAAAGCCCAGCTGTGCGGGTAGGAAGGGGCTGTATGAAGGAGTCTCTCACAAAGATAGCTGAAATAATGAAGCAAATCTGAGTCTGTATCTAATGAGGATGCTTTTCTGTTGTTAAAATGAGACTATCACCTATGCTTACCTAAGAGGCGATTATGTGAATTTCATGTCTGAGGTATAACTTATGCAGGAATAGTTCTGTAAATACATTTAAATGAATTGTAAAGATATTTAATAAATATAGTATTTATACTAAAATGTGCTTTTTACAGTTGACTGCAAAACCTCTGTCAACGCGGTGATGTCAGTGGTGGCACAAGGATCACAGCCACTGCCACTGGGGTGTTGAGCTCTTGTTTAGACATTTCTGTGGTGTTCCTAAATCCCTGTGTGAATGAAAGTGGGCTCTAACGATCCAGCAGACAGAATCACCATTTTGGTTAATGAAAGATTGGGAAATTGGTGTTTTATCCCAGTGTGACTTTGGGAACACCGCCACTGAGCTGTGGTGGAAGAGGCAGGGGGTGGGAAAAGAATAATGGGAGTTTGAAACACAAAAACCGCTTGAACATCACCTTTATTTGTTCAGATGCATTCCTCTGATGTTGGCTGTTAATTGTGCACCAACCCTCCAACTGCACCGGCTGCTCCTCAGCAGCACGTCCGGCTGTGCTGGAGCGGGTGGATGGGCTCATTTTTCCAGCACTCAGCTTTACAACAGCAGCTTAACTGGCCTCAAGTGGCAGTCTGAGTTCTCCAGTGGGAATGTGCTGGGGTGCTGAACAGCCGGAGCCATTCTTGCACAACAGTAACGAACCCCAGCCCAGGCAGTCGTGACCTGAATTGACACCGGGACAGCAGTAACGGTTCAGGATGACCTGTGCTGGTGGTTAACGTGAACAGTGTCCGAACTCCTAACGTGAACTGACAAATGAGTTGGCACTGAGTTGAGTCTTTGTCTTGCAAAAACATAGGCACTGTCTGAGTGGGATTTCCACTTCCCAGACTCTGAAGAGGTATTCGCGAAGTGCTGTTTACTGCACCAGCTTAGAATACAGCTTCCATCTAACTTGCAGAACAGCTAAACTTTGTAAAACCAGGAACAGCTCCACCATTACCCCACCTTGTATTGTTCAAGGCAACCCCTGGTAGTCTTTAGGTTCAAATGCTTCATGGCACTAGAGGATTGGGGAGCTCTGCATGTTGCCAATATCCTCTTCAGTGTCGCTATCTGTCGCTAGGCTATGGAAGGTGTGACTGATGGCATCCTTCTCCTTACAGGAAACTGCTCCAAAAAACAGGGAATGAAACTGAAAGTACAATAATTACAAAGTCAGAAACTGTGAATTTGGGGTTAATTATTTCTGAAGTTTTTGCTACTTTAAGATCTTTATTAGTCTACAGTGGTTCCATGTAGAACAGACCTGTCACCTGTGAGTATTCCCAGTATGAAACGTGGTGGTGGTGGGTTTTGTCAGCTGTGCTGCTGTGGGAGCTGCTTCCATTGAAAGGCCACAGGCAGAACTGAATACCAACATGCAGTAACGCCCAGGCTACGTGTACCTAAACACCAGCTGAGGTGTTCCACCCTAAATACAACCGGCAGCCTCCTCACCTTGTCACTGTGAGCCTCTCCTGCCAGCGCCGCATGGGCTGCGGTTGTTCCTCCTGCCCCTGTTGCATCTCCCTCTGTAGCCCCGAGAATGACTTTTCTCTGTTTTACCAAAGGACTCCCAGGTTTTGCTGGCTCCGTGCTCAGGGTGTGTCCACTCCCCTGTGGCTCTTTGGAAGCATTTGCCTGTGTGCTGCTGTCTTTATCCATGGAGGCTTTTTCAGCTTTCCCTGTACATGTCTCCGGGCTGGATTGGAGAGAGCAGGGCAGGTCAGTAATCAGCTTTTACGTGTTTCCATTAGAATGTCTATTTTCTGACAGTGAGATCATTATGGCTTTAGAATGGATTCTCAACAAGTACCTTCCCTTCCCCTCCTTCAGCGATAACCCTGTGGAGATAAAAGGAAGCAGAAGCCAGTAGAGAGCGTGCTCTCTTGTACTGTTTTATTGCTGTACAAGCTCCTAGGGTGTTCCTGAACCTGCCTAGTTTGCTGTTCTATGAACAGAGACTCCAGTACCCTGCAAGAATGAGCAGATTCCTTTTCATCTTAAATCTGCCTTGGCTGGAACACTTAAACTTCAATTTTCCGTCCTCCCTCTCCCACCCCTGAAGCCCACGGTTACCTTTCCTGCTGTGGTGTAAAGCCGGGTGGTTGCTGCTGGGAAGTTGTCTCCTTCTCAATGTCAGACAAGGTAGCTAAGATAAAGCTGGCTTCCAGCACCAGGTCTTCAACGCTGAAAGCAACTGGTCTAAACACAGATATTCGGAGACGAAAACCAGTGTGCGTAACTACACGTGTCGTGGGAGAAAACAGCTCGTGCAATTCTACACATCAAAATGAAAACGTGCCTCTGAAAAGCTGAAAATGTGATGTATTTGCTGCTGAAGGGTATGAGATGGCTTCCTGAGGCAGATCTAAATGCACCAAGGAGCAAATGCTATACAATACTATACGGTATTGTACTTAGTCAAGTTACAGTTTTAAATATGCAACAGTTGAAATTGTATTTTAGACAGGAAACTTATTGTTTCTTCAGACTACTAAATAAAACCATTGCCTACATTAGCATACTTCTGCCTTGATGTGGGCATTTTCCTACCCGCACCGTTAGCAAATACAGCAGTAACAGCTGTGTCAATCTTGGTCTATGGAACGAGAGGTAAGTTCTCAATTTATCTGAATGTTTCCTTTTCTAGTATAATGAATTTTCTCAGTGTAGAATACACCAGTGTATATTTTCATGAGGTTGGATGGGGCTTGGAGCAACCTGGTCTACTAGACTGTGTCCCTGCCTGTGGCAGGGGGTTGGAACTGGAGGAGCTTTAGGGTCCCTTCCAACACAAACCGGTCTGATTCTGTGATTAGTTTGAGAGCCTGAAGCATGCAGGTTACTTCTATATAGGCGCTCATGAGTCAGCATGGACAGGTTAGTAATGCTGTGCCTATGTTAAGTGCTTTCTGCATAATAACAGGCTATTTAACCCTGTATCACGGATTAGAAATAGAGCTTTTTCTGGTTTATTGTTCCAGTTAAATACTGAGTAACCACTGGACAAAACCTGAGTGTGCAGGTGTGACTGCTGCAGTTTGTCAAGTGTGTTCCCAAACATACTTTCCAGAGATGTCAAAATGGATGGAGACAGGAGCACTGGTGGCTTCTGAAAATGCCAGGAGTCCCTGGAAGGAAGGGGGGGGTGGTTAAGCACCATTAAAACCAGAAGATTAACATCAGAATCTAAGTTTATCCCAGATGTTGTTTACTGGCAAAAAAATGGTAAAAGTCAACTGCTTCTGGAACACATTTGCTGCCATCCCTGCCTGGGGTTTTGCCAAAGGAGTTGTTTCTACATGGAGAACTTCTGCGGCCACGATGCTTCCCCAGGTCAGTCACAGTGTACCTGCCCACTGTTGTTGTAAAACTGTTCTGCTGCCTTTCAAAGGCTACTGTGAGGGACCCCCCCAGCATCCGGAAGATCCTGGTTTTAAAGCTAATCCTTGACCAGCTGGTGCAATAGTGCTGCTGGTCAGGAGGCCTGATGGAGCCTATCCAGGGCCATCCTGCATTGTCCCGGTCAAGTCAAGCAAATTAATGGGAAAAGTTCTACTTTCAAAACAAGTTCTTACTTTACCCTCAATTCTTTAAGGCAAAACGTCACTTCAGAATCAACTCCAACTTGGAAGTAGTCAAATTCATCTGGATTCAGCTGTATTTCAGTAAGCATTGTCTTTGAGAAATCTGTTTAAAGGAACAAGAAAGGAGTCAAGTTTGACCCCACCAAACTCTGATTATAACCCTGAGGTTGTTACATCAGCATTGTTTGAGCAAGTAACTGTATTTTTAGTGACTACCAGTAATAAATGTTTAGCTTATCTGAATTTATTTCATGATTAAAATCTTCAGTTTACTTATATTATGTAGATTTAAATGGCTTTTAACACAACCTGTTTGATGTTCCAGTGTGATCTAACCCTCCCTGTGCTGCTGCTCTCACAAATCTGCTTTGTCTACAGGCATTCATCACAAATAATATTACCAGCTGCTTATTGTTGCATAGATGGGAAGATCAAAGTGCCACATGACTTCAACAGGTTAATCATAATTGCTGACAATCATCAGAGGACAATGAAGGTGGATTTAGGTTCTTGGTTTTAAATTGTAATCTTTTCCTGTTACTAAGTGGCACCAGGAAACAAGCTCCTCAGTTTCAGGTGCCAATTGTTGTTTCTTATCATTAGGTCAGCCTGTAGTTGTTATTAGGTGCATGAAAAGAAAGTAAGAGGGGGGAACTGTAACACATTCAGCAGCTTCTGCAAGGCAGAGCCTACCACGTGCAGATGAGAACAAGTCTGGGCAGGAGGTGTGATGTGTGTATGTGAAAATTAAGCCTGGATGTGGAAAAACCCAAGCCAGCGCCAGATGATGCGTTCAAAGGACATGGTTTGTTTCATACAGAACATGTGCTGCAGGCAGTATACTGCATTACATGCTACACAACAGCAACAATGCTTGTAATGCCTCCTTCTTCTCCTTGATTGTTGGGGGTTTTGGTATCTCATTACATTTTTACCTACTCTTTTTTTGCCTTTTCTTACAATACTCTCATAACTGCACGTTTCTAAACTAACCAAGTTTGTCATGCAAACTGTAATCTCTTTAGTATCTTTTTATTTTCAGTAATTTCTTCCCTATTTCAACTCCAGTCATCTTCCACCATTTAATCCTTCTTGCTCTCCACTGCTTTAGCCTGTTCCCAGGACAGTCCCCACCTCTGCTCTAGGCAGTCATCTTTTTCTAGGTTATTATCCTCAGCTTTGGTCATAAGCAGGTATGAGAAGCATCCCTTTATTATATGATATACAAGAACCTGTACTTCAGAAACACAATTACATCTTTAAAATTAGTTTGAGTCACACCCCATGAATCTAGATTGTTCTCATCTCAGCTGGAGATCTGAGAATGGCAGCACGCAGCACTGCACTGTTAGGCCAGCTAACACACTGTATTGCCCTTCTACTAAAATACACTCTGTAATGAAATCAGTTCTATAATTGTGGTGTTCAGATTCAAATAGCTCTTTTTCTAAACATAAAATTACCTCCTTTTTCCTGTCTGCTGCCATGCTTCTGCTCCTGCAGCACAGTAATTACTCTACTCAAGCCTACGGCGAGCGGCATGATTTATTTCAATTGGCTGCTCAGTCTGATATCTGCCACTGATACCAGGAAATGGTATTAAAAAACGTGCGTTCCTCAAATATATTAAAACCAAAGTGTAGATGTATGACTCGGAATCTCCCTGTGTGTGTTCCCTCTCTTATAAATGCCATTCAGCCATAAAATGCACTCTCTGGTTATTATTCTTTTAGTTACCTGTTTTAAAGTCCCAATACTGTTCCGTATTTTGAATTTTCTTACCAGTGTCCTCCTCGGTGTAACTCTTGAAACAAACTTTCACTGGTGTAACTGATAAAGTTACTTCTTCTTGACTCATAGGGAAGTGAATCAGGATATCAGCCAGCAGCCTGTAAAATGTCATTCAGTGTTAAAATACCTGCCACAGATTCCCAGCCAGCATTTGTTATTCACATGAGAAACTAAAACAGTTCCTAGGCAGTACTGGTTGCAAAAGTGCCTTTGAAATGGGCACCCCCTACTGTGTGTGCATCTTTTTAATTGATTTATGTGGCAGTAGGTACAGAAGACATCTAAAAATACAGCCAGTCATTACAAAAGCAGATTTGTTTAATGTCTGTGTATGCTGCCAGATCAGTCTTACATATATATATGTCTGATACCTTTCCATATGTATATATCACAATTTTGAGCAACCCTCAGTATCCTATACTCTTTATTCAAAAGTTTTTTTTTTTTTATAGCTACATGATCTTATTATAAACACAAAACAGTATCTATGCAGCAAGCTCTTTATACACCTTTAATGGCTGATTCTTGTGACAAGAAAACACTGTCAGAAACACTGACAGTGACAGAAATGCTGTAAGGAAAAGTACAGCCAAACTGTTCTTTGCCTTTGCCTGCAGTGACAAGCAGAACTTTGCCTTATTGCACTGAAGAAATTGTACTTTTCTCACTGGATTCTTTACCTACAACATTCCAGCACCATTTAGTTGTCATAAGTGGAAGTAGCTTAAAGGTATGAATTCAAAGCAGGTATTACACACTTCTCAAGGTTAGACTGAGTGGGATTAATGGCAGAATGAGCCCCATTTCTTAAGTTGTAATGTGAAAAATCAAGCACTAAGATACAGGATTTAGGAATTTGCCATTTTTGACTGTGCCCCAATCAAACTTTGAGTCGGTCAATGACTGTAGCACCAGTATTGTCTCCTGTAAGATCCTTTTTTCCAGAGAAAGAACATTTTTGTCTTCATTACCTGGAGTGGAGTTTAAGTACGTTGGGACACATGTGCTTTGCAAAAACAGCCTGCAGCGGATCACATTCTTGAAATGTCAGGTTGTATGTTTTTACAACACCTGAGTATAAGGGATATGAACAAAATCAGTGCTAGTCTGTCATTTAAACTGGTTTATTCAGTATTAATTGTCTTTTTTGGATATCTCAATAGAGAAAGTAACTATGCTTACTCTAGCTGTGTGGAAACAACTCACTAACAAATACAAAACTACATTAACCTGCCATCGAAGACTTCCTTCATCCCATTAGCCATGCCCTGCAAGGATCTGATGGTTTTTTAAGAATTCACAAGATGTAAGTGAAGAGCAACAAGTGCAACAAATGCAGGGAGTGGGGAAAGGCTTCAACGTTTAAGTGGTACAATATAAATGCTGATAGAATCGGATCTCTGTGTATTTCTAGATAAGCATGAGCTAAGAAAACTTAATGATCCTTCCGTAATTCAATGCATTCTCTCATTATTAGAAACATGAGCTGGATTTTTAATGATATAAACCACTGCCTATCACACAACGGTATCACAAGCTATCACATCAGCAAGCTGTGTTGATAGATGATGGCTCTTTACGAGTTTCACAAAGTACACCTGGTGTTCTGCTGGACTGAGGATGTCAGACCTGTTACTGTGCTAAATAACTGTGTTCAAAGGGGAAAGACCCAGTAAATCCTCTACCAAACCACGATTTCCCTCCCTTTCCGTAATGTGTTTTTAAGAGTTTACTCCAGCCTCATTCTAAATGTTGTAGGCAGTTAGCTAGCAATTAATATACAGCATGCATTAACTACTGAACTGAAGATTGTCTGTCTGATAAAGCCTATTTTAACTTCATTTTAATAAGGGAATGCAGATGATAAATATAAATAATGATATGAAGAGGCTGGAAGTGTTTGGCATAATGTTCCATCAAGAACATTCAGCTCCTAATTACACTCACTATTGTGCTGCCCTGCTGTTTTAAACTGCTGCTGCTCCTATGAAGATGTGTAACCTACCATGTTTGCAGAGGAACTGAAAAGTTATGTGATGATCATTAATATTTGTATAAATGCTGCATTTCTCTACATTCCTTTCCAGCACATTTACACTTCTAAATACAGGAAGAACTGACTGTAAAGAAAACAAACAAATTAGCGCAGAGTTTATTCAATATGCAATATTTCTCCTACTTTTGTATGATTTATATCAAGTTCCTGCATTTATAGCTTCCCCAAACTGCTTTGTAAGCAGATACTAATTCTTGCCATCCTCACCCACTATTTCAATGCATGGCCAACAGAGCTGTTTGCTAAAGAACTGGTCACGGCTCTCCTGGGTCATACTGATTGTGAAGGAGAACCACTGAAAGGCAGAAATGTGGTATTCCTTTATCCTGAGATTAAGCTGGCTCAGACTTTGGGAACTGCAGGGCACAGCTGAGGAGGTACAACTTCCAAACATAATTAAACACTAACACCCTTTTGCAGAGCTGCTCAGAAGTGTTTGAGTTTAGAGCCATGCACATACCTCTAGGAGCCTCCCTCTAAAACTTCATTTGGAAATTGGGCTAATTTGCTGCTTACAAAGCTGTGCATTAAAATATCCATTCAAATGTACCTTGATTATCAATTTACACGGAGGGGATGACTGCTTTTCCTTCTGATGTGGCTGAGGCACAGCTGCCCAGCAGTAGTGTTGAAAAAACATTGATGAGAAGAACACGTACGCATATGCTGACCTTGAAGAATTCACTGATCTCAAGGCAAGCTGAAAATGGAAGTAAAATAATTTGTTAATTAATATTTATTAACTCAAAGCTATTTATATTGAAACTTTAACAAAAAATCTCTGGGCTTCAGTACCACCCAGGAGCCACAGAGCTTTTAAGTCTCAGTACTCAAATACAGATGCATTATGGATAAAGTCATAGCTCAAACTTATCACCTGCATCATTACTGGTATAATACAGGCAGAGGAATCCAGTCTATGGACGTTAAAGTGGCCCTGACCTTTGGTGAGTTACCAAAACACTCGGAGCTCAGCTTGAAGCATTTGAAGGGCTGGAGTTTATTCTAGCACAATCTTCCTCTACACCCATCCACACAACGCATACAAATGAGCAAAGACACAGCAGCACCCCAAAACCCCTTCATGTAGAAAAGGGAATTATCTCCACTCCCCACCCGCCCAGCAAGTCAAGATCACTTTTAACTAAGAAACCTCTAGAGAAAACCCCTAATTTTGTTGGAAATGGCATTTGAGTAATCAGAGGCACATTAATGGATGCACCCTTCCTGTTGAGTCATCCTGGTACAAAACATGTTGTTTGGAGGCAGCTTCTGATGGGATACAGCACATAAACCTTTTGACCCATGGTATTAATCCAGACGTCCTGGGTAACAAAGAATGGAACAGTAGGGGCAGACTGGGAATGGCTCTTCCACGATGCAATCTGCATAATTACAATTACAGATAATATGGCATTTGTCCATATTGAAAGTGGAGGGGCTCGAATGGGAGGGTACCTGCAGGAAAACAACACATTATCCAACAAGGAAAACATTGTGCTTCCAAAAGAGGCTTTTAAATGACAATAAATCAAATCCACTTACACCTTTCTCTAAGGGGTCAAACCAAAATTCATCACTAATACGTGCTATGGCGTGGATCGCTCTTCCGAACACTGGCAGGAAAACAACACAATGTGAAAACCCAAAGCTATACTGCATCTTCTCCAGACTAACTGAAGAGGAACCATTACACATGTTTTATGCATTTCAATGAAAACCAATGACAGGGTGGAAAACGCTACTCTTTCCCTTTGCAGCACAAACACCCTAAAGCCCGCTTAGCCGCACCGCCCTGAGGCAGCCCCGCTCTGGGGCGCCCGTTTCTCCCACAGAAACCCCTCAGACGGGAGCTCGGTACCTCTGAGGTGCGCCCCGCCAACGACACACTTCATGGCCGCCCCCTTCCCTCACACGACGCCTGCGGAAACGGCGGGAAACGCCCAGCGGCGGGGCGTTCCTCAGAGACCCGGATGTAGCCGGAAGGCGTCTGAGGAGAAACGCGTTTTGGCCTGCGTTTGGCCCTTCGGAGGCGCCGTAGCGGGTGCTTGGCGCCGGCCTGGCTTCCGGGAGCGGGCGCAGCGGGCGCTGTGAGGAGCGCGGCGCCGGGCAGGATGGTGAGCGGCGGGGCCGCGCCGGGCCCCGGCCCCGGGGGCCCCCTCGCCCCGTGGCGCCGGAGGGCCCCGGGTTCGCTTCCTCCGGGGCGCGGTGGGCGCGGGATGTGGGGAACGCGCGGTCGGGGAGCGCTTTCTGTCGGTGGCCGCCCCAAACCCCCCCCTCGTGCCGAGCTGAGGTAGACGGAGGGCGGGCGGGGAGCGCTGAGGAGGGGCCGTGCGGAGGGGCTGTGGCTCCCGGGGGCTGCGCGCAGGAGCTGAGATTTAATTTAATTTTTTTTTTTTTTAACGCTTCTTTCATAACATCAACAATTCATTGTTGTTTGCCTGTTCATTCGGCTGTATTTTCTTTTCTGTTGCTTTGTTTTAACATTGATCATGGTTCACCCTGTTTTTCATTTCCCCCCCCCCCCCCCCCCCCCCCCCGTCTGCAATCAACTTCTCCATTCCAATAAGGCTGGGCACAGAGTAAGTTTACTCCTCTTGGCTGTTGCTAACACTGGTGGTAAGGGCTTGTCAATGTTACTAGATACCGATGTCAGATGGGACACGTGAATTAGGGGCTGCTGTTCAGACCATGCTCAGGATTGCACTTAAATGCCTAGTAAAAGCCAGATGGCAATAACGTTCTTTGCCGCTATTTCATGCTGCCGTGACTATTAAACACACTTCAGTACTTTTAATTAGGTTTTGTTACTGTAGCTTGCCAAGCTTTTCTTTAATTAACGGGTGCTCAAATGTGATTTTGGGGAGAATTATGGGGTCAGCCACTTTGTCAGCAAAGGAAACACCCTTTGTTGAACGCACACGCTCTGCTGACTTCTGTGGGGTTGTGCGATTTGGGTGGCAGGGTAATTCTATTGAACGTCAAATACATAACTGGCATTGCATGTCCAAGTCGCTTAAGCATTAGTAAGAGAATCAGTCTGTCGCTACTTTAATAATCAAAATCACTTATTACACATTTTCTACTTGCATTTAACTATACCAGCTCTAGACTGATGCTAGGAGGGGTATTTTTCACTGGCAACTCTTGAAAGACCATCAAAAATGTCTTTTTTCTCCTCTCCTGAGTTAGTTTTAAATTGGCAGCTCATTGATTCAAAACCTCTTGTATTGCTTTGCCAATACTTTAATGCATCTGCTCTCCAAAGATGCATGGTTTTGATGATGGCACAGAAATGCCCCAATAAAACCAAAACCCACCCAAGTTTTGCCTTTTTTTGATGCCTGTAAGCATGAGGACAGCTGCATGGCCTAAAAATACCAAAAATAAATATTAAAAAAGAAAATTTATTAGCTTAGTTACTACTGCTTATATATATATGTATGTGCTGCATTTTTTACAAGCGCATTTGATGGCTGTCATTTTAGATACTGTTACTAACAAAGGGTTACGGTTGGAAGATAAACTTTTTATTATGGAGCTATTCATCAAGTTAACAGGGATGACTCTGTAGATCCAGTGTTTTTGCAGCATAGTGGTGTCACATCCCATGCTTTATAAAGCTTTCCATGCCCTTTTTGCATAATTAATTTATTGCCGTTGCTTGCATTAATTCTTTATTTGCACATTTAAAGCCTATGCTGTTAAACTATGGTCCTACTTCAGCTGAATCCTTAATTTTGAAGCCCCATTAAACTTGTATTCTCCTTGTAGCTGTTGTACTGCAACTATGAGTATCTAGAACTGGTAACAGCAGCACTGTGTGCAGGATGTGTAATAGTCTGCAGTGTAATCTTCTCTGCAGTGCCCTGGTTTATTTTGTTTGTTATTCTTTAATCTGTTAGTCTTACTCTGTTGTTCAGTGGTTCCTCAATAAGGGCTCTGAACAAGCTTTGTGTTCTGATCAGTTATTAACACACGCTGCAGACTTTCAGTGCTTTTTATTTGCCTTCTCATTTTTTTCTTTGGATAAGAAAGCAAATTAGAAAGAAGTTGGGTTTGAGTTTTAAGGGCAATTGGCCGTACTTTAGCCAGGTCTGTGCTTGAGAACATGTGCTAGGGATAGCTTACGGTAGTTCCTGAATTTATGTAAAATACATCAAGTAGTAATGTTTCTGTTGTTACACCTTGCAATGGCTTTCAGCAACAAAATAAATGGAGATGCTGTAGGCTGTTGTTTTGGTAAGGCCCCTCTGGGTAATGTCCTATGGTAGTAAGGGCCCTGTTTTCCCTCAATATAACAATATTCCATCACAATTTCAGACTTATTTTAGTGGACATCAAAATGCCAAGTTAGGAAACTGAAGGACACATTGCAAAGCTTTGTTTGCCTGTGATTCTTGTCTCAATAAGCATCTTGTAACGACCTTTCTTTCCTGTTGTGACACTTAAGTTGGTGTTAGTGCTGGGAGATCTTCACATTCCACATCGATGCAACAGCCTCCCAGCCAAGTTCAAAAAGCTGCTGGTTCCAGGGAAGATCCAACACATCCTCTGCACGGGAAACCTCTGCACCAAGGACACTTATGACTACCTCAAGACTCTGGCTGGGGATGTTCATGTTGTCAGAGGGGACTTTGATGAGGTAGTGTCCTCTGTTGATAATAACATTTGGCTTTGTGCATCTACATCCAGGGTTATTTGTAATTCAAGTGAAAGTGGGCAAACTGAGGTTGGGTGGTGCAAGAGGGCTTGCTGCTGTCAGCACCTTTGAAGTTCCTTGCATCCTGCCACATTCTCCAGTGTTCATAAACGCAGCTTTGTAGCAGTAAGGCCAGTTACATTGACTATTTCCATAAGCACTGGCACCGGCTGCCCAGAGAAGCTGGAGCCTGAAGCAGGCTGCTCTAGTAGAAGGTGTCCCTGCCTGTGGCAGGGGGTTGAAACTGGATGAGCTTTAAGATCCCTTCCAACCCAAACCAATCTGGGATTCTATGCTACGGGTCTAAGAAGCTGTCCACCCTTTTTCCTTCATGTTGCATACAATTGTTTTTAAAGTATAAATCTGTACATCTAATCTGTGGCTGGTTTCTTTTTTAGAACCTGAATTATCCTGAACAGAAAGTTGTAACTGTTGGACAGTTCAAAATTGGGCTGATTCATGGCCATCAGGTTATTCCCTGGGGTGACATGGCCAGCCTGGCACTGTTACAAAGGCAGTTTGATGTGGACATCCTAATTTCAGGACATACACACAAATTTGAGGCATTTGAACATGAAAACAAGTTCTATATCAATCCGGGATCAGCTACAGGAGCCTATCATGCCTTAGAGAAGTAAGTGAAGTATGGGAATGATCTGTGGGGATAACGACAAACTCATTATGAAGATTAATGTTGACATTCTAAATATTGGGGAGAGGAAGGGTTGATAGTAGCAGTGAAACACTGCTGGGGTGATTATATACTCAATTAATATGACTTTTTTCCCTCTTTGCAGCAACATCATTCCTTCATTTGTGCTGATGGATATCCAGGCTTCCACAGTAGTTACGTATGTCTATCAACTAATTGGAGATGATGTGAAAGTAGAAAGAATTGAGTACAAAAAATCTTAAACATGTTTTGGCTTGTCTGGTACTTTTACCATCTCATTCTGAACTGCAAGTTCCAATACTTGATTGCTAGTTTACAGTCCTACCCTTACTCACTAACAGCTTAAACAATGTAGCTTCTTGGTAATAACTTTAAAACATCATTGTGTTTGCTTTTCTCTCTATGAATTGATTTGTAAAATATTCCATTAAAGTAACTGTTTAAATACTGTTCCTTTATGTTGTAATAAACTCCACTTCATAGAAAAACTAAGCTTTATGAACTGGTGTTGGGGAAAAATGCACCAGTTGCAAGTGCTTTTAGAATGCCCCGTGCTCTGTTTGGTGACTTCTGAAGGATATTTAATTGTAAAAGGCTTGAACAAAAAGATCGGGGGCTCTGGGGCTATGTTATCTTTGCTTCAGAATCCAGTTGATACTTAATTTTCTCAGCCTAACATTCCCAGTAAAATGGATTGATAGATTCTGAAACTATTGCAGCTAACTCATAACTTACAGTAGTAATTTCACTGCAGAAAGTTTAGTCTTTTTATAATCAAAGCGGTTTCAAATACCATTATGCTTTAATGCATGATGGTCTCATTAAATCTATAAATCATAAAGAGAGGCTTTCCTTTATTTATGGTTCATGTCTGACACTACAGCTATACAAGCTTTGCTCCATGTGCAGAGCTTTTGGATACACCATTCCATATGACACTCATGCTACTACGTGAGACTAAGACATGGGTTGTTCAAGACAACTAGACTGTTGGTCTTTTCTTTCTAATGCCTGCAGGGACTATTCCCTGTGTGTGTGTGTGTGTGTATATATATATATATATAAACAGCTCCCATTTTGCTAACCTTCCAATAAAACCAGACATTAACTTTTGTCTTCTGCAGAAGAACATGTAGTGGTGGCCTGTCTACTTTGCAGTTGTTAGCCTTTGTGTTATGGCTCTTTCCAGCATGGTATATGTGCAAGAAGCTGTGCAGTATTTGTCACAGAGTTTTGAGTTAAGTTCTATGGAAAACCAATAGTTTAAAGAATCAGCTAGAACCCCTACTCTGTAATAAGCTGACTAAATAACTTCTATTCAAAATAGATCTGCTTTACCTTAGAGACCAATGTTTCAGCCTAGTGTCTCGGGGAACCTCTGGCTGACTGCTACTTCATGCAGTGAAACGTGGCTATCGCTGTGTCCTGCTGCAGACAGTACAGAAAGAACAGAGTTGAAAGGAAAACCTTGGCACGCATTACTCAAGGAAGGTTCGTGACTGAGTGGAACGCCACCGTAATTAAAGGCATATAGAATACCATAAGGACAAAATGGATATAAGAAGTCAGTTTATTTGTGCTCACTGTAGATAAAATCAGAATTAGACTACAAAGCCTATTTTACATCAAGTACACCATTTACAGTTTTAGAAACAGTTTATCATAATTACACACGGTTATGTTTGTGTGAATGAAGTCTTAGAGAGATGCTGACAGAAGACTTAAACATGGAGAAATACAGAAGGAAATAAACTAATCCTTCCTAAAATGAAAGTGCAGAATATTGAACATTATTCTTGAATAGAAACAGGAAACTGCTGTAAATCTAAACTGTTTCAAACAGAGAGAGGATGGAGAAGAAACAGCCTTGAACAGTTAAAAAAAATGTGGAAAGCTCAGGATAGCTTTTGGTAAAAGAGCATTGAGGTTTTTGATTAATGTTCACTTGACTGTAGGAGCATTCTCAATGCATGGCCCTCCAATTGCCAGCAGAGGGAGAAAAGGGTAAATTAAGACCTTATCAATGACAGTTCAAGCACAGATGTCTCTGGTCCATTCAGATACACCTGGAAGGTGAAAAAACACTATTAATAGGGCCTAGGAAGAGGGGATAGCATCTAAAACCTCTGAAGGTACCTGAAAGCATAATGCTTCACATAGCACAGATTTGGTCCAAATAAAATTAATTATTTTAATTAATAAAGGAATATTTTATTATATACAATATATTTTACAGAAATAAATCAGCTAACAAGTATTTTTCCTAAAGGTTGAGTGAAATTCTTAGTGTAGAAAAACAAAAGGACAAAGTACTGCGTCAGGTACAGAAGTGGTTTGTTTTACCTTCAGAACGTCAGATGGTGGTACATCTGCCAGAGTGGGGTTTCCACATTTCTCTTGATATTCTCGAATTAGGGCTGTAGCATCATCAATGCTGTTGGAGGCAAAAGTTTATCAACTTCATCAACTTAAACACTCTAAAAGGCCAAGAATTCAGACTATATACACTGAAGTGGAACAGTAAAGTATGACCCCACATTTTTTGCAGTCAGATAGCTTCTGTCATTTCCCAGTAGAGGGAAACAAGCCATTACAAGCCTAGCATTTAACCTGTGATTGCTAATAAAATCAGTATATACTAGAGTTTAAACAGTTATTTATTGGTTCCTGTACCATTCTGACTGCAGGATAGCTGGTAACTCCCAATACTGAGTATTTGGGGTGTGAAGTGAAAGGCTGCAGCTGTGTTCAATACCCAAGTGCTGTGAGTCACCACTGATGGATTCCTGATTGAGAACAGCCCTGCAGCAGGCTCAGCAGCAAGCTCCTTTGTTTTATTTAAGTGGAACGTAAGAGGTATTTCTAGCTCTTGAAAATCACTAATTCCCAAGTCTGGAGTACAGGCAGTTCATTTATTTTTTTCAGTGCTTTTATTGCTGAAGCTGTGACTGACACCACCAAGCTGAGATCATCTGAAGGTATGGTCAAGCGATTCAAAAGTGTTTGCTTTTTCAGTCAGGTTATTTGTGCTGTTTAACTACATTTGATCTGGTTGCCAGTCCAGGCTCTACGAATGCTAGCTAGCCTTGAATGACACTGTAAAACTCTGGCTTAAGTATGCCAAGGAGTGAGGTGTGGTTCTTATTTTATTCAGTTTAACTTAACAATACTTCAGAAATTCTTGGAGACTAAGTACTAGAAGAATCTCAACTGACATAAACTGAACTAAACTGAAAGAGAGATTCTGTTACTATCAATAATGCATCACCTGTTTCACCTTTTATTAACTTACCAGTTCTTCTTTACAAAGTAATCCACCAATTCTTTCAGTCTGTGAGTATTCATCAGTTGTTGCTTCAACAATGGAAAATACTTAGTTTTCAGGAATTTTTCATACATCTTCTCATTTATGATGCTGTCCAAAACCAAAGATCTGATCTGTAGATTGAAGTTTTAGTAATGAAAAAGCATTAGTATTTTAAACAGAAGAAATTTTACCGTTGAATGAAAAGAGCTCAGAGTTTTCTTGCTGGACTCCCATAGAGCAGGGTTATTGTTTTAAGCTTTATGTTTTAGTGCTGAAAATGGCAGATTTTTACGAATTAAGAAACTTGCCCTCAGGAAGGCAGCCCAAGACGAAGCAACAGAGTGCAGTTTTATAAGCTTTTTGGCCTTTTAGCTGAAAATACTATTTAGAAAAATACAGTCATAGTGCTACAAACAAGTGCTGGCCCACAAACAGAGCAGCCTGTAACACTGTATGTATACACAAGGAGTTTTTCAGTTGCACAACATTAATAACAATGTAAAAATACCTGCAAAAGTTGCTCTGTTTTACAAGTGTGCAGTATGCCAACTAATGCTTGGCAAGAGCAGGGGAGAGAGGAAAAAGGTTCTGAGTACCTTTATCTTCTTGTCTAACAAAAAGCTTCAAAGTCAAAGGCAAGTGAAAAAAATAACATTTACTTTATTTACCTGAGAAGCAAACGCTACTTCTTCTCCAGTGTTCATATGCTCATCTATTTGTTGCAGCACAGTTTCTGCGTTACATGTCGATAAGAAGCCCTTGTAAAAGTAAGTAAGTTACAAAAACATTATTAATCTCAGTAATTAAAGTAGAAACTTCCTTCAGTGCAAGTATTTGATTTTTTCAGGATCAATATTTTGAATTTCTAGATACAAACATGAAATCATTACACCAGATTCTGTGGTCTTTGACTGAGAGATAATACTCATAGCTTTTGACTCTCACAGAGTATTTTGCTGTAGCTATTATAGATGATTTTGGATTTTTTGATTCACTGCCAGCAAACCAAATGTCCTGCACTAGTGCTGTAATTTGGGAAAATCTTTCTGAGCTTAACTTTAATGATTGGAAGTCTGTGAATTTGAGATGCTTTTAGTAGTGCCAGTTTGCTCCTGACTATAATAAATGGAATGGCCTTCACCTGGGAGAACAATAAGCAGAGCATAAATTAATGGAAACAAATGAGAAGAGAGGAAACTCAAGATACATGAATAGTGAGGAAATGGCTTTAAGGCAAAAGGTTTACATCAGAACTTAGAAAGATGTTTGATATGCATTACAAGAAGTCTAAGGGGCTTCCAGCTCAGCTGGAAGTAGTAGGATTCAGTACTTTTTTTAGGATTTACTTTACTTAGGATTTCACTACTGTAGTAGGATTCAGTACTTTTCCCACAGTCTGTTGCCAAACTACCCAGCTGGTAGCTCCTTGGCAGTTACATACATTATCATCAACTCCACACTGCTCTAGCAGGTATGTGGCCTAAGACTTGGGTTTTGTTGGGGTTTTTACATGAGTTTTATGGGTGAGATCCCATAAAATGTCCTCTGATTCACAAAGGGCAGAGTCATATGACACAGCTGCTGAGGATGACTTGAAGCTGCTGCTTTTGCTTTAAAAAAAGGAAGTGTTCACATGATCCCTTTTAGGACAAACTCAAAAAGCAACAGCCTTTGTGAATGGGAAATGCTGAGCACCTGTCAGCAGTGACATATTTAAACAAGCTGGAATTATATGTTACCATCTTTTACAGTCTCTCTTGAACATAACACATTTAAATACATTCCCTTGCACAGATAGAACACAAAACTTACTATTTACCTGAATTTGCTGTTCTCGCTTCTCGGACTGAGGGATCAGCAACAGGCACCCCAAAGCAAAGGCTGGAAGGTCCAACTGTGCATAGTGTTTAGCTATTCCAATGACATCCAAGTCAGCCAGCACAGGACACCTTCACAAGAAGATTAGGAATGATACATAAAAAGTTCAACATATATATATGTGTGCGTGTGTGATTTTATTGTCCTACCTGGCTTAAGAGTTTTACTTCATCTTTTCAGAAACAGCCAAGCTATGGGAGTTGAAGTTTCATGCGATACAAATGCATGACAATTTTCTATCTCTTTCTCTCCTCCTTCTCTTTCAAACAGCCAAGGCCCTGTTTCGAGAGGAAGTGCTGGCCAACTGCCCAGAGTAGTTATTTGGTACATATGTATATACACAGTGGTGTAGGCGTGTTCTTCAGCTGGATCCTTTTCCAGTGTTTCCTATCTAAGCTTTCAGCTCAAGTTGGGCTCTCTGAGCTCTTGTGCTTCTCTTGAGCAAGTCAGAGCACTGCAGTGAATAAGACGATTTATTGTGTTTTGGTTTTTAAATAGTAAAGGCAATGCGGAACTAGTTTATGTACAGTGTTTTGGCACATTCGTACCATAGGTTAAGTGCATTTATAGATGTGCAGCTATTAGATTTTTGTCATGTCTTTGTAGGAAAATGAATTCTCTCTCTCATGCACTCCGTGTTAGTGTTTTAGGAATATGCTAGTTTGTGGGCTAAGAAAGAGGTTAAATGGACTTCTAGTGTTGACCAGCAGTCCTTTAAAAATGTCAGGACAGGAACAGCTATCCCTCATGGGGCATACTGGGCAGAAAAACTAGTTTTCAGCTGCTGGTTCTGAGTCCCAGTTCAGAGAGCAGTTCCCAGCAGTTTGAGCAACCAGGGTACTGTATTACAGCATGTGTTACCAACAGCCTGCAGCCAAGCACTGAATTTCTGTATAGGTATGTGCCCTGATCCTGTGCTTCCCCCACAAGAGGCAAAATATTATTACTCATGACTAAGGTTCCCTGGTTTTCAAAGCAACTTCCCATGTTCCAGGGAGACTGTTGGATGAGAAATTAAACGGGCATTCCCACTCAAATTAGTACAAACATGGGCTTTACTATTTACTTACTTGAGCAGAATCACAAAACACTCGCAACATTCCTCTAACTGTTTAGGACTCGGTGGACATGAAGCTAAGAAATAAAACATGATAAAGTGTGTGTATACATATATATACACACATATATATATATCTAAGTTACTATATAAGCCTGATAGCCAACATCAACCCTACCTGTGAGAAACGGTGACAGAACCACACTTCGCCAAGCTCGGCTAAAGTTGGGAATCTGTTGACAACAAAGTATTAAGGTAGTAGCCAAATACAGTTGTAACTAAGCATACAGGTAAACGCAGACATCCTGACCCACTGTGGGTGGAAGAAGCCAGTCAATTTTCTTTTTATCTTGGATGAATTATTCTCATAGTCTGAGATTTAGCCATGTTGTGACTGATGGCAACACTACAAAACCCTCCTGGTGAGTGTTTACTGAAGGAACCACAAATGCAAAATATGCTATTTCAGTGATTAATAACAATGGTCATCTGCATATTGCATTGTCATAAAAAAATAATAATTCACGAATCTTTTCACGCATAACACTTCATGGCACAGATGCTGCCGTTCACATACGCACACAGGATGCTAAACTCCTGTTAAGTGAAGAACAACTTACCTCCCATAATAAATGAATCCCAGTAATTGCCATCAAAACTCTTCTTAAATATTGAATCTTAAAAAAAAAGCAAACAAACAAACCCAACTTCATTATAAAATACTACAGTGCTTTTGAAGATTTGGTGATAATCTACAGAATTCCATTGTACTTGTCTGCAGGTTGAAAACTTAAAGTTCCTTTGGGAGGACTAACTGGTGCATATGGAAATATGGTTTATTGTTCAGTAACTTATCACAATAAGCAGCAGTAGCAGCATATGTTGTCTCAGTAAATACTCAAGAATTCTGTTAGTCTTAATACAACTGGTGCTGAAAATTTATGATTCCACCTTCTTTTCTATTAGTACCTGAATCTCATTAGATTACAACTGGCTTCAAAACCTGCTCCTGATAGAACAATGTTGCCAGACACATCTGTTACCTACTTAGGCTGTAGCAAGGTTACATAAAGTTTAACAATGAGAGGTAATTAAGATTCTGAGTGACAAAAATCAGGATTACTATTTAGCCACGATGATATTTTTGTGTGCCTGTACATATACACGTGTATGTACATAAACACACAGTTTGTGTATATATATTTGCACACAAAAATATGCATATGTTGCAAACTTATGAATAAATATTTCAGTTATCGTAGGACTTGCTCTTGCCATCTGAAAGGCTTTTTAAAAAACCCCAACAAACGAGAACAATTTAAGATAAAAATTCTCAAGCAGTACTGCTAAAACAAACGTTCCTCAAAGCTTCATCCATTCAGTATCTGAGAGCCCAAAGTAACCATGTAAATTATCAGTAATCGTTCAGAGTATGTTTGTAGTTTATCTATTTTCCCATTCTTTAGAAATCAGTGGATTAAAAAAAAGCCTTTTTCTCACCTTGCTGCAGAACTTCATGCTTAAAAATTCCTTACCATATTGAAACCCTGGAGTTTCTGTAGTAGGCCATTCCACAGTTGGGTATCGTATACTTTATATTCTAGACTAAGTTCTGCCACCAATCTGACAGCCTAAAGGAGAGCAAGGACACACTGTAGTTTAACATACGTTCATGATCAGCAAACCTGTACTGCTTGCCAGCACATCAAAGGTTGGGGTCCTTTTTGTCACTCTGAAAGAGGAGAGTATTTGGGAGAGTACATACTCACTGGTATTTTTATTATTTAAAAATCATACCGTGGGTTCATGGCTGTGATTCTTCCATAGCCCTTTTATCATTCCTTCCTTAGGACTGTTATGAAATGATTCAAAAGTATATGGAATATTCAAGATTTCAAACTCTGCCAGGTAAATGAAGCATTTTAGAAAATACCTGTTAAAAAAGTCCCATCCCCCCAACACCAGCAGTTAATGATTGTTACAGGGATTATTATACTATAATTTACACAATCAGGCTCGGGATAATATTGGGAAAGTGTTCCGTTGCTTAAACAGAAGAAAGGAAAAAGAAAACAGTGTATTCTGTATTTGTGCTTATGAGGGAGATTTTCATGAAGTAAAAGACTTTCTGGTAATTGTTTAGGGAAACCTCATTCACCTGGAGAATGGATGCCTTGGATCAGCTCTAAAGATAAACCAGTTACTGTAATTCTTGCAACTCAAATGTCATTCATGCACAGTGACTGCATGTTTACAGGATCCCTTACACAGCTATGTGGTGTGACGAACTCTGAAATGATCAATTTCCATGAAAAAGGCCCTAATTCCAGATTACCAGCATAGAAACTCCATGCCAGGTATTTTCTAAGTTAGTTCTACAGATATTTTCAAAGTAGTATTTTGCTGTTGGGGTTTTGGTTCCTTATTTTTGCAGAGGAATACGTCTTTGCAAGATGACCAGTTCTGATTTATATGATTATGACATATATGGGGGGGAGAAAATGCTTCAGTCACTAGAGAAGTCACTGCAGTCTATGCAAAATGGAGCAAGATGTTTTCCATGTAAATGTCATTACTTTCAGGCTTACAAATTAGGACTGTGATGTACTTGATTACATTACAGTGAAGTTGAAAGATCTAATTCTGCTCTTCAGAAATACAATTTAAAAGCTCAAAAAACAGATTAGTAAAAAAGAATTCTCCAAATATCATCTTTTTTTTCCAAGGGCTGTTAAAGACCAACAAAACATCATTATTAAGGAACACCCTAAGGAAAATTCTTCTTACTTTATTTTCTCAATGGTTTTCTTGAAGAGTGATTCCACAGTGGTGGTATCTGCCAAGTAGAGTAGACACTTAAGTGCTCTGCTCCTGTGAGCAAATGTCAGCTGACAATCACCAATTGGCTGAGAAGGGGAGAAAACACCACAGTGAAAGGTCACAACAATTGGTTGAACAACTAGAAAGAGGATTATACATGTTTACTACATGTTTATTATGATCCTTTCTAAGAAGTTTTTGATTCATTTAGTGGAAATCATGCTAAATAACAGCTTGGTTCCCATTTAACTTTTCTACTAATCAGACTATTTGTCAACTTCAAAGACTGCTGCTAAACTAGGGTAGTTTTCTAGATTTATGACTATTAATGCAGGCAAGTAAAATATCAGTGACATATAGTATCACAAATACATGTAGTAAGTGTGAAAGACTGAAGGTTAAGGTTCTGCTAAAACAATTTTACCACTCTGCTTTAATTCCACCCAAATTTAGCCAAGGTATCGCACCAGCTTAAGCGCATTCTAGAAAAACATTTAATGAAGTTATTTTCAGATATTATCAGTAATAAATATAGAAAACCAGAATTCAAGGGCTGCTCTTGACAGCCAATAACAAAATTCAACGAACACCTCAGTTCTACTCCAAAGATGGAGAGTGAAATAGAGCTCATACAGATACATAAACTATCTAAAACACAGATACAGAGGCCTTAGTTGAAATCTGTGCAGTTAAGCAGACAACACTTGATCTTAATAAGAGGTTAAAATTTCAGAAGTAGCAAGCTAAAATAAGAATTTAGGAACTTACAGATGCAGCAGATGTTGTAATTGCAAAAAGCAGTCTTGAACTATAATCCATTGGGCGAGACTGAAGTAGGTAGATAACTCTGCAAAAATGCATTTGGTTTTAATACAAGTATGGCATCACAACTAAAATAAATGTATCAATACTCATTCAAATACAGATATGTTTCAGAATATATGTAAAAAAAAGATTAGGGATAAGAGATTGCAGGGGTACAGAAAATGAGGAGAAAACCTCCAAAGACCTACTCTTAATCACTTACTTATGTCTGTAAGTTACTGTGAATGGTGTTTCATTGCATAAGTGTTTGATGATTGAAACCTCATGTCACCAGAAAGTAAAAATACGACCACAGCAGTGAGTTCTGAGTCACAGTGTCAGGTTTCTTTAAAAAGCCAGATACAGTTGAACTTGCCAGTTAATAATAATATTACAAGCAAGACAACACACATACCTTCGGAGTTCTTCATCTTCCTGTGCATCTCCAAAGATTTCTTGAGTTTTCTTTAGAAAGACATGAAAATGTAGTTGTGAGAATTTTCTAAATTGTTTGGATAAATAAATGGGTCATGTTCTTGCTTAAACCCTGTCTCAAAAGCTGGGCTCCCCTCCTAATGCAGCCAAGGAAAGGAATACTGGTTTTATCAGTCCTTTCTTTATTTGTTGGCAGTCAACACCATTTTCCAGCCCTGCCCTTTCTCACCCAGTTGTATGCTGCAGAGACAATAGCCAATTCTGTTAGCAACAGGGGAGGATTCATTCTCTTTCCAGTTCTAAAAACCAATGTTTGTTGATGTTGATATATTTATACCTCCTCTACTCTGGCTACACAGCCTTACTATAGCACCAAGATAAGATTTTAATCTCTATACAGAGAGAAGGGAAAGTATTTCAAATCCTTCTTAGTAGACACAGTGGTGTGGAACAGTGCTAGAAAAGTACTGACGTTAGTAGTCTGAACTCAGGTGCATCTTAAATAGATTCATGAGTCTTTTGAACAAAAGATTAAAATATATTCTATGTAATTGCTCACTTTTCTCCAATCCCAAATCTCCTGTGCTGACTTACTTCTGAGGGCAGTATACTTGGACACAGCCATTTATCCAGCAGTTTATCCCATATTTTGTTCATGTCCAAATCATTAATTTCAGCTATCTCCTTAGCTGCCATATGGATATCTACATAAATAGGGAGAGACAATACATTTACAAACTAGTATTAGCTTGCTTAGCATTTTTTGAAGAACTTCATTTTGCTCCTTGGAAACTTGATTATGGACACTCACCTGGATAATCTCTGCCAGCTGGATTTTGGATTCTTTGGTCTATACTGTGGTGTTCATACAGTAAAATGATAAGGTTTGCTGGCTTCCCAACAGACTTTAAATGCTCTTCAGTATTCAGGTGATGCGTTATTAGAATATTTTCTGTTGCTGATCGCTTGTACTGCATATGTAGTTTCTTCCGCAGGACTTCCACTTTTTCATGACAGTCATCCTTTAGCAAAACACCACAGTTATATATAAACCAACCTCCTTTCACTCAAAAGCACTAGAAAATTCATCTTTCTGTAATCTGAAACAGTGAGCTGAGTAGCAAGATCTGTTCTTCAGATGTGTCCTCATACCTCTACCTACAGGTATTTTTTCTGTGAATAGACAGTATTTGCCATCCTGCTGTAGCAAGAAAAAGCCAATTAAAATAAGTACCACATGCACCAGTATGTAAAATTAAGGCATTCTGAGGTAAGATGGAAAAGGAAAAAGATTTAATATTAAATCTTGGCTGCTAGAATTACAGTTTCATTTGGCAGAATTCTACTCAAAGATGTGACTAAGAATCAAAGAACTATTTAGTGTTCATTGTGTCTCAACAACCCCATAGCAAGTTTGATATTTATAAGCAAGGCTGAGATTCTTATTCACCTTTCCCTATCAACCGTGTAAAACTGAGCCAGAGCCAGGCCAAAGCAGACTTTCTTTATATGTACTACTACAAAAAGCTAAAGAATCTTGGAACTCAAAGCAAAAGTCAATAATGCCACTGATCTAAAAGCTGGGAATAGATTCCAACTCATTCTCCTGCAGCAAGAAAAATGTACCCAACAGGAGAAAGAACATACTATTCATCCTTAAAACTCTGTATTATTTGTCCAGCCTTCAGGAACTGTAAGCCTAATTTTTGCTACATTGTGAAAAGAAGAATGTTAGGGAAGAGAGGGTTGGTTATGGTACAATTTACAAACCACAATCCAAGCCACTAACATATGTACCCGACTATACAACAAGAGTCTTGCAAGCAGTTTACCATTACCTTAGCTGTAGTGTTCTTTAGCCATTTCTCAGTTAGATGGAGACAGAATTTCAATGCTTGAATATGGTCAGGACCTTTTTTAAAGATAAAAAGAAGGGTGGGAACAAAGTAAAAAATGTAAGTTTTCATTAATCCTTTCTACAGTATACAGTATATCTGTTTTATTTCAAATAACTAAAAATAATTAGATGCTATTTAAAATATTAGGAAAGATCTTGTGCCTAAAGAGCAAAAAAATATTAACTATTTGGAATAAGTTAACAGAAAAGCTAGTTTAAATTTGGCTGAAATATTTGCTTTAGCTGGAAAATTTGTCTGAAGGTGGTAGGAACATGCAGAAACTTTAAGCAAGACAACATGGCTTAAGAAGAGGAAGAAAAGGATTTAAGAGTGATGCTGTGTTATAAAATAGCTGTTCAAAATCGGATGTAGGAGACAAATGCATTTTTATTCTCAGGCTTCCCAGGGCTTTATCCAACACTGAACAAATGTTTGGTCACAGGCTTCAAACCTACTCTCTTCCTCCCATTACTTCACCCCTCAAGTCATCACATGCACCTCACCTGTTGGAAATTCTTGTGCCATCTTGTGAGCAATAGCTACAGCCCACTCTGGGTTAACTATGGACAGCAGATATGACTGGATGGCCTGCAAGGTTTTAGTTGTTTCCTTGCTAACAATGGATGTATATCCAGTGTTTCTCATTTCATATATTTTTGGTTTCACTTTCTTTTCAAAGACATGTTGAGCTGCAGACATGTGTAAGGTATCCAGTGAAACCTAGAAAAACATTGAAGTAGATGAAGAGTTGCCAGAAGTTCTATAGTGAGGCCAAAATCATGGAAAAGAAAGACAGAAGCTATTTTTTCAGGGGGAAGAAAGAATGATATTTGAAAGAAGTTCTTTCAGGATGCTACTTTACCTTCATTAGTTTGGAAATCAGCAGAAGTGTTGGGAAGGATTCCTCACTGAGCTCTGCAGCTGAAAGGAGAAAGATATATGATAGCGTCACACATACATGATAGTGTCACAATCCAATTCTGCTTTATTTATGAAATTAAGTACTTTCAGTTTATTGTTAGATTCAGACTTCCCTTGGGAAAGAATATAATCCCAATTATCCCCAGTGGCCTGGGAAGAGGGGTACCTTACTTTAGTCTTGGAAAGGTTGTAAGAAAGTATTTGGGGACAGAATTCTGCACTGTATACGTTGTTTTAGCTCCACTCAAAGCCAGTTATCTTACCAGTAGCAATTTAGGAGCACAAGTGCTTTCAGAAGTAGTTGGGATGAAGGCTGTGTTAGTAAAGGATACAATGAATATAAAATATATGTAGTAGAACTCTTAAGTTCACCAATAGCAGAGAAAGGGAATTATACATCTGTCTAGCGGCAAAAAAATACTGAACTTACATATAATGTTCCAGAAGCATTGTGCAGTTCTAAAGAATATCAGATGAAAGGGCAGTCTGGTTTGTGCAGCTGGAGATAAGGGAATCATGTGCTCTAAAACATATTGGTGTTCTAGGTCTACAGGTGAGGAAATTCTTTTATAAGATTCCAGATGTTTGAGGAGACTCAAGGCCTAGGGAGGAAGGAAAAAAAAAAAAAGAAAAAGGAAAAGGCAAAAAAGCCACAAGATTACTGCATTTCTACCTGCTCCCCCCAGTAAACGTGCCTAAATCCTGGAGGTATTTGGGGTTTTGGGCAGAGTTAGTACATATTGGTAGAGTTTTCATCCCTGCTATGAGCCATTGCTGAGAAACAACTAGAGATGACTATTTCTTGAATGCTATTTCTGAATGAGAACTATGCTAATAAACAGAGAAACCAGAATATAGATGCCATTAGCAAGGTAATATCTTGACATACCTGATTCAGCTGGATACTGGTGTTCTTCTCATCAGCACTTTGTATCACCTTCAGGACAATTTCAATAGTTTCATAGTCATAAGGATCAAGCTGTTCAAAATAATGATCTATTTTATAAGATCTTATCTGAATTGTTTTAGAAAAACGTACAGCTGAGTTAACTTTTTCCAATTTTAATGCCACCTATATTGTTTCTTCAGCATTATGTCAATAGAAGCACCACGATGTACTTCTCTAAAACAAAAGACTTCCACTTTGTAGTCCTAACACCTAAAAAAGCCGTCAGGATGTTGCAGAAAGACCAAGGTGATGAAAAGAAAAACAGACAAAAAACCCCAACACCCTCCACCCTCCAATGAGAAAATCCCCAAACCCAACCAAACAAAAACGATTCAACCAAGATGTAAATTATTTGCCCCCATCTCTTCTTCCTGTAGCACTCTGAATTATTTCCAGTGTGCTGAAACTTGGAAATTACTTTATTCCTTTTGATTATTTTCAGGTGGTTGTTTTAAGGGAGGTTGGGAAGAAAGCCTCTACCTGTCTTTACAGAAAATTAGATGCATTGTCTATTTTTTCCCCTAGAGAAGCAGAAAACCAAACATTAATATTTATATTCTTTAGGAAAACTAGAAAAAATATAACCTTTTAATATTTCTGTGTTGCTATTAATGTGTCATTCAAGTGACATGCAGCATTTGAGGCTAGATATATACTCCAGGGACTCTGTGTTTGTTTTGGAGTATTGTTTTTATATTGTTTTACCTTGTACAATATTCCATTGAGGCTGATGACCAGCTCTTGCGTGCTTTTCAGCAGAGGAATTATTTCCAGCACTCTAGCTAGTAAGGTGGAATGAGATTGCTTCGCCCTGCATTCTGCAGAGTCATCTTCTACATGATTTGTATTAGCATTCTGGAGAAGTGTCTCAATGCAAAGCTGCAGTGCGGCGTCACTGTCCAGCTTGAAAGTACTGGAAGAGGACAGAGCATTATTTTCCCTGTGACCTTTGGTGTTGTCAAGGTGCTTATTTCCTTATGAATAATTCACCAGGGATCAGTATGTATTCTGAATAATACTAAAAAAACCCCAACAAACAGAACAATTTACATATTAAACAAACTAGGATCTATTTAAACCCAAATAGATTTCAGGATGGTTATTAGTACAGCAACAATTAAACACCATTGATTTGCTTCAATTCTTACCTGCAGTAATTCAATATGAGATCTGTGTCTGCTTTTGGATTTTGTACCAGTGTTCTTATGAGCTCCTTTTTTCTTATTGGTGGTTGTCTAAATACAGTCTCAAAAGAAATCTGCAGATAAACAAACATTTTCATCTTCTTTCCAAAGATGTCTTTTAGACAATATCCAGACTAATTCCTACATAGTCAACCTTATGTTCTCTTTACTTTCAGACACTTTTAGAGCAGGAAAAAAAGATGCATTTGCTGACTATGCCCTGTGCCAAATAATACTTAAGCACTTAAAATTTCATTTATAGTACCCTCAGTTACTGCATTTCTCAGTTTCTGAGGTTTATTTAAGCAGACAATCAGAATGAAAAATTAAAACCAAAACCCCAACTGACATTTGAATGGGAAAAGTGTCTAAAAACTGCAATGCATCTCAGAATATATGGATATTTATCAGTTAATAAAACTTTAACTTAAGTCAACTAATCACTCAAACTTACACCAAGTTTACCAAGTTGGATACCCCATTCTGCATCAGTAGCCAGTTCCTGGAACTTCTTTTTTTCTTCAGCTTCATCAGACTGGTTAGCAAGCTGTGCTCCAATCAGAGCCACTGCCTGCAAGGAGTGAGAAGGGAGGTGAACACAGGTATGATAAATAATCTGAGAATTGAGTCTAAAGCCTTAGAGGAACTCAAAACAACTTGTAGATGATCCCATAACTATGTAAAATGAAAATAAGCCTCACAGAGGTAGTGTAAGCATTATCCCACCTCCTGAGCTGGTGGTTCAAAGCTACTTTAAAAATGAAGTTATATCTCAAAAATATTTTGTCACTATTGTACAAGGGAAACTAATACAAAAGGTATTTTTAGACACCTGGTTTTCTCCAAATCTGTCACTCTCCCCTATTTCTTCATTATGCTTTGCTTCCCACATTCCTTTATATCTTAATAGATGTATTTATTTATTCGTTCCACTCTTGACAACTGCTGTCAGAGAACAATTTCTTCAAAATACAGCATAGGTATAAATTATGATGGGACTTGAAATAACCAATTTCAAGCTTTGGAATAAGTCATGGTGAGGTAACTTAATGCTTGGATGTCCATCACACCAGCTATTCACAACAACTGCCTGTGCACAGTCCTACATTGGGATAAGAGAGGTAGCATCTTTCTCAGTGGCACCCTATAAAAGAGAAACTTGTTCAAACTGCTATACCCTTGCTATACACTTAATAGTGGTAAACTATTACACTTCCATATGATATTGCTGATGTCTTTTTAAAGAACCATTCTCTATTTGCTGAAGAAATGCACTGCCTTATGGATTTACCAAGATTTTTCTGTAGTTTTGCCATGTGTTGTTTATGACATCCCACAGCTTATTGAACATGTCTTCCTTGGGCAAAACTGTGCAATATCCCAGGGCTAGGTCCTGATCTATGAGACGACAGTTGAACACCTGTGTGTTAGGGAGGAAAGAAAAAAACCCCAAACCAAGTTATTTTAATAGGTCTCTGTATGAAATATAACACATGAAAAGCACATGTAATTTAGAGGTGTATTGGGTGCTTAAGTTAGAAGGGGGGAGGAACAGAATAAAAATGCATTTCAGATTTTAGAACTTAAAAATTAAATATACTAAAGCCAGTCTAAAAGTCACCTCCCTTAGTCTAAACTGCCTTAAAAGATGGTATATTGCAGGTTTTTCAGATAGCTTTTTAAAAAGCTACCCACAACTCAAAGTCTACGAATCTAAAATGAAACCAGGATTGAAAATGAGATGGAGAATACCTACAGATCACAAAGACCATTATTATAATTCAGGAGTTCTTAAAGGATCCCACAAAGATGAAGCTTCCAATATACGTAACCTCTCAGGCAGAGCAGCTAGCATTCTTACCTTGTGTAGTAAGGCCAGGATAGTGCTCGTAATTGCTGAAGTACTGTTCTGTTTCATAGCAATAACAAAGTGATTGGTTTCAGCCAGTGTATTGCCATCATGGAGCTATTATGAAAAACCAACAACCAGCCAGCACATGGTTAACAATAAATTCTAAGCCTCCAACTTCTCTTGTAATTTATAGCAGAATAGGAGGTACTGTAGTAATTGTATTTTCAGATTTAATTAAGGTCTTATAAAGATCTCTTCTAGATAGAAAAAGTATTTGTTTCCAGGTGCTTTTGAACTGAGGAGTGTTTCTTGACTATTCTGTGTGCAACTTTTCCCATACTAACCAATGGTAAAACAATGTGAAAAAGTATAATAAACCATTATGAATATATAATACATTATTATATAATGAATAATTATATAATAATACATTGTAATGATTATATCATGAATAAGACATTATGTTTCTGGCCTCCCTGCAGAGACTGATAGTTCTGAACAGACTTTGCAAGGAGAAACAGGAGACCATGACAAATAGGAAAAAACTACCAGCTCTCTTCACAAAATGACTCTATATCTGATCAAGTGGTGGTAACTTTTACAAGGTCATGGTGGCAGCCTCTCCCATACCTATCAAATTCATATATATCTACTCTAAACTTGTTAATAGTTGGCATACCTCTAAGCTTTACTCTCAGCAAAATCCAGCATCATTCTTGCCATACCTTTTCACTCAGGGCCAAATCCATGTTATTTGATACAGCATGCTGAAGGCAGGAGCCAAAGGAACACACTATCAGCCGCAAAGCCAGCTCGCACTGACTGCATTCCATGAGGTTCTGCAGCACTGCACAGATGGGAGTTCTAGCAGGCATCAGAAGGTTCTGTCCTGTGAGATATTTCAAACAGAATCAACCCCAGAAAATAATTAGTATATTAAGCATAATATTGTTCCTGGAATGAACATCAAAGCAGTTTCTATTTTTCTTCATTAAATTTATGACACAAGATCAGCCTTAGTTCCCTCTGAAATCTTAAATTTTCAGGGCTTTTAATTTAACAGACTCCTATTTTAGTCCAAAACACAGAAGCTGGTCATCTTCTTGGAAAGGCTCTGGCAGATTTTAGCTCACAGTGGTAGGATTTCTGTACTGAAATACAGGCTTTGACAACATGCCCAGAATCACATGGCTGAAGGGTAGCAATTACCATCCAAACTTGGGTCTTCTGTGCTGAACCCGCTATCCCCTAGAATATGGCTTTAAGTGGAGCATCTAGGCACTCATTTAAAAATCATGATTTTAGTCATGCTTGTGTAGGTTTAATTAATTTAAACCTCATGTTTTCTAGTGGTCTGATTTATACTTCTAGTGTGGTGAATCTGCCGTCACAATACCTTTAATAAATGCACAGTTGGCCAGGCTTATAGAGTCCAGAGGATACAGTTTGTTCTCTGAAAGACAGACAAAAACATATCAGCAGTGTGCACAGATCTCAGCAACACTGTGAAAGCCTGAAAGTGCCTTAAAAATACTTCAGAGGCAGTACGTAAGAGCCAGGACTGCATTTTTAACTGTGCCTGACTACAAGTTGGTTTATTAAGAGGGAATATCTTTTCAAATACACAAAGGAACATAAACTAACATTTTCAGTAACTCCTTTGTGTTCAAATCCCTTTGTTTATGTTGACTGTCTCATCAAGACAATCTGTGAATGTAATAAATCTATTCAAATCAAATAAGCATATTGTTTATAGGTGGATTTAGCATTGTGCAACACTATTTGCAATTACATGCAATTATAGGCTTTTTTAAAAAAAGGAAAGAAAACATTTACATCAAGAAGTACTGAAACTAAATAATTATCAAATATTGAGCTCTTCTTTTAGAGAAACAAGTGTCTTTTTTCAACATCTACAACATTGTAGAGTTCTGTTCATAATACTTGAAATTTCCAGAGTTGTGTGTATCTATGATGGCATATAATACAAGGACCATCGTTTTAGAATAGGATGAAATTAATCTTGACAGAATTCTGTCTCCATTAGTGGCTACCAGGTAATGCCTTCTCAGATCTTAAGAACAGGGCAAGTTTATAGTAACACCTCTCGAGAGCATTTTCCATGTCTTCAGGTATTAGTCATCCAGGTTCTTCCTGAACCAGAGCAAAACCCATCACCATTACTATATCCCCCCAATGGATATTTCTTCCACGAGTTTGTCTAACTGAGATTTCTGAACTGATAATTCTTACACATGTGCTGAATTATTTATATTCCTAGGTAAAAAAATCAGTATGAAATACAGATTTTATATTGACTCAATGTTTAGGAAAGCAAGTTTACCACAAACAGGCACAAGAGAAGAAATAGTTTCATATGCAACTGGTAGAGCTGTCTGTGGATCAAGAACTATTCCATCTTCATTAAAGAAGTCATTGTAAGTCCACTCTTCATAAGGATCTTTATCTCCTCCAAAAGATGTTGTCTAAATAAGAACATTGTCAAAAGCACACACAGTAAGAAGAATAGCTAATATGGCTACTAACAAACTAAATGCTGCAAAAGATTCCAGTTTTCAAATACAGGAATATAACAAGACCTTCTATTTGAAAAATGATTTTACTCCACTACTTTTTGTTAAATGAACAGTAGCATTTCCTACTTAGTGTGGCCATGTTTCTTTTTAATGTTGCAGTTTAATTGTGCACCCAAAATGCATTCTTAATTAATTTAATGGAGGCTTTCAGAGGCTTTCTTGGCCAAATATTATAAGCAAGCATTTTTCAAATGGATCATTTTCCTAGAAAAATAACATTCAGTGCATAAATACACTTGCCCAGCCACTTTGATCTGTAAACTGGAAGAGCCCATTCATTTCAAGTAGCCTAAAGCACTGCAGGAGCAGCCAGCTCTCCAGCAGTCCTGGCAGCAGCTAATGAATAAAATCACTGGTATTGTAAGTCACATTAGTGGGATTTATTATACTGAAATATAAGTGAAAAATGCTACTTGTGGCTACAGCTGCACTGCTTCTAGTACTCAAATCAATTCACTCTTTACGCTGAAGTACACACATATTCAAGGAAATTTTTATTTATGGAGCTGTGGGTTGGGTGTTTTTGTGGTGGTTGTTTGCTTTTTAAATAAGCCCATTAAATATTGCTGGAGAAATGGGAGGGGAAAAAATAATGTATGCAGAGTGAATGCTATTCAGACAATCAAGACATTTTGTATGTTTAAAAAAATATACTCAAGTTAGGAGAAAATACCTTTGCTGTAAATCCATAGTTTTCTACTTGGCACTGTCTGTAGATTTCCTTGGCAGCCAAAGTATATTTACATAGTTCCAGAGAATCTAATAGTAAATCTGTACAAAGATTTAAGATCATTAACACACTGTGAATAGAAGGTTCATATGTCCTATAAAAATGAAACATGTTTTTGCAGCACCTGCTTTTAAAGGGGCATATACAGAAATTTACTTTGGGCTCAGGTTTATAAAATATTCTTTAGAAAGTTGCATTTCCATCATGAACACAAATACATGGTAATTACCTGGACTACATATTGTAGCTGCTTGGCAAGCCATCTCATAGATCACTGCTGGAAGATTCATGTCATTAGGAGTGATCATTGGGACATCAGCTCCTAACATATGACAAAGCCTTTGACAGGCTGAAAACAGCAGCTTCCCTGTTTCTTCATTAGAGTGACTTTCATAGAACTCCCTATTAGAAATATAAAAGTTAGAGAAAATAGTCCTTAGGGCTTTTACTTAAGGCCACATTCTGTTCTAATGATTTAATTCTCTTTTACCTATTTTACCTATATGGCTCACTGCAACTAAAACTTCTATGACTGAAGTGAAAAAATACAATTGAGCTTAACTTAGAGATATTGCTGAAGCACATAGAACATGTTAAAAAATACATTGAACATTTGCATCTGATCTCTTCTGGAGGAGGTGGGTAGTAAGTTAAGTTATCTGACAAACTAAGCATGAGGCAGAGACCACATAGAAATCATGACCTGGTATTTACAATCAATGTACAATAGTTTTCTTCTATCTGTGTAAGCTGACAAGTTCTCATAATGGTTATTGAATATTGTGTCTTATTTAACTCTCACTATAAAAGTGTAGGGAATCTTTTTACTTAATTAGTATGTTATGGCAAAATAAAAAAGGCAATTTGGACAGACAAAAGACTTAACTCTATGCTCAGCCTTTTGCTTAAACACTCATTTAAAAAAACCTAAACTAAACCAAACCAAACTCCCCTTTCCTCTGCTCTCCATCTACTTACTTCTGCAAGATATCAGAAATAGCACAAAAAAGCCCATGAGAAGGTGTAATCTTAAAAACCTCTGCAGTTTTACCTGCATATTTTTACAGCCTCTTCAACTTTTCCAGCATCCAGTGCTCTCCAGGCCAGTTTTTCTCCCAGTTCTTGCTCTGACCTCTGCAGGAGCAGAGCCAGTTTATACAGCCTTGATTCAGTAGAGCGGTTCTTGCTTTTACCATCTGCTGAACTACACTTCGCTGTTTGTGCTCTTCTAGACTTTGACAGAGATCTGGTAGTCTCATAAGCTTTGAAGTGATTCTCAAGAAGCTCAGACATCAGTGAAGGGTTCCTAAATTCTTCAACTGAAAGAAAGATATCAAAATCTTCCTGCAACAAAAAAGATTATATATTTGCATTCAGGTGACTTCCTTTAAAAATGTTGGCTTTTTTCCTGTTAAAATGGTTTTATTTCCTGTTTCATTCTTAGAGGAATACATTCAGTACAATGTTGACTTCACCAATTTCTGCCAATTATTGATTCATGTAATGAATTAGAGAATTGTGCTAGGCAGTAGGTAAGCAAAATAACAAAACCTGAAGGCTACTGCATGCTCAAATGCTGTATTAAACAGTTTAAGTTTACAAACCATAATAAAATCTCATTAAGTTTTCCACTACTCTATCATGGGCTCTTAGAACTCTCAGCAATTAAGAATTTGGGAGAGTATCTAATTTATTTGGTTTAAATGGACAACTGAGTACTATAGTAACTGGGAACTTTCCCAGGCACTACTGAAATTGGTAGATTAGCCTCAGAATACTTAACCTGCAGGGTAGCGAGCGTTTCAAACATTCTTAGGTTTGCTTCACATTCATCTTTCTTCAGAGGATTGTCTGTAGCAGGAGAAAAATCAATTACTTCCTGACTCCATTTACAAACAAAATGTAAGACTTTTAAGTTGTAGCTTACCTTTTTGAATGCTGAACAGGAATTTAAGGACTTCCACAAGTGTCTTAGTCATAAACATCTGTGTTTTGTGCTGTGGGAAGGAAAGAGGTTCATGTTTTGTTTGGTCAAAATGTTGCCAGTAACAGACAGTCACCCTCAGGCTTCCACTCTGTATAATACTATGCGATGCTCTACAAACATCCTAAGCAACAATTATCAAGTCTAAGATACAAGCAGTTGAAAAGCAAGGGAACAGAAAGTTACTGTACATAGGTGTTTTTATAGAAATAACAAATATTTTATGGCTGTAATAGGTACGTTCTCCACAGTCTGTTAGGTCTCACTGGAGTTTTGAAAGTATCTACCCTTCTCCTTTTGCTCTTGCTTCCCTTGCCCGGAATGACTCCCTAAAACAACTGTTAGCAAAAATAATTTGGTCTCCAGTCCCACATATATATACCCTCTAGGTATAATAATGCAGCAGGGTTTATGAATTATGGATTGAATTCAGGTGGCCATCCACTGTGTGGAGATGCCTTTAAAAATAATACAAAAAATTATATAGTATATAAAATCCGAATAAACTCAAGTTGGAAGAGGCTTCAAGGTGACCTAGTCCAACCTTTTCCTCGAAGTAGGATCAGTACATCATTCCTTTTTGCTGGAAAACAGAGTTTTTACATTTGCATCCCGAACTTTTTTTAAGCATCTAGTTAAGATTATTTAGAATAACTTATGCACACACTTTACGATGTGAAATGACTCGGTACCTCTTCAGCACTATCTGCTTTATTCTGCAATACCAGTGTTCCCCATAGAGTCAATCTCTCTGCAACTTCCTCAGCTTCAGCAATAGTCAGAGATTTTAACAAAGTCAGAGATTCCTCTTTCTGAGGAGAAAAAGAAAAAAAAATTAGCAAACAAAAAATAAGCCAGAAATAATCACAAGAAAAGGGTATTTGCTTTTGGAAAAGCTATGTTATGTGTACCTCCTTGCTTTGAGACAATGGTTATGATTTTTGGTGTTAACATGAAAACACGATTTTTGCACGGGAGTTAATCTGGTTCCTTTAATCAAAAAGCCTCCTTCTCTTCAGGTCAAAATGACTCCAATAACATAACTGGGGACCACCACAGAGTACAAAGGTAATCACACCTAGTATAATGTAGCAAGCAAAGTTAAATGTTCCTAGTTAGGATATCAGTATAATTCAACACTGTATGTCACAAGATGAACATTTAGGTGCTCTCAGTATTAAAGGGGCAGGTCTGTACTCCTGGGGGGTGCTGTTGCCCTAGAAGAAAGCATTTCTCAGAAGAAAGAATATTCCCCTTTTATTTTTCTTTTTTGTTGAAAAGAAAGCAACTTGCCCTAAACCGACTCTGGCAAAACCAGTATGTGAAAACATGTAGACACTTCAATTCCAAACTTGTATATTGGGGGTCATAATTTTCCTCTTTTGCCACAAAAAGAAGGATGGCTCATGATGTTTAAAACTCTGACAAAGGTCTTATTTTCAATGTCAAGTGTAGGCTGGTGTGTGTACAATTAATAGCATTGCAGTAAAAAGAGAAAATTTTAAAAACGTGCAGGATGCCAAAATGTAGTACAGGTTGTCCCTGTTTTGACAATAGGCCTCAGTGTCTTTAAATTGAGATGAACTGACATGAAGTATTATAGTACCCTTTCTCTGTCAATCAGGTCTATCATCCTCAGAATGTACACTTCCACAGTGGGCAACATGTATGCTGCTACAATTTTCAAAGCATCCTCCAAAGAAGTAGGGGTATCTTGTTTAAGAATGTATTTTGCTAGTCTCTGCAAGAAGAGAACAAATATGGACATTAGTTTGTTGTTGTACAAGATAATAAAGGAATTCATTTACACACACTACTTCTGCACTGTCATTGTATAGCTTATACCAAGCAAGTTACCTAGAAGCTTAAAACTTTTATCTAGAGAAAACTTGACTAGATCCTAACCAAGAGAAGATAAGGCTCGGGGAAGAGAATTATCCTGGGAATTCTCACCATTCAGGGGCTCAACTGGCTCCACAGTTGGAAATAAACTTCTGAAGAATTACTGATGTTTTTTTATTATCAGTGCTGTACTAATCAGGTTGGGCTAAACTAATCAGCTAATTCTTAAAAAAAAAAAATGGGCTTTCAGGCAAAAAATGTGTCCCAACAAGACTAGAAAAATGGATATTGATAACAAGAGGAAGCTATCAGCTGCTAAGACTTTTTAAAAGCCTGGCTTCTAATACCCCATTAAAATACATTCAGATAAGCATAGAGAATTTTGTTTAATAGAGGTAAGAGTAAGCTAATGACTTACCATTATCATCTGCTTGTCCTTTAAAAGATTAGTATCTCTTATTCCATAATCTCGCAAAAGCTTCTTCATCTCCATCAAGCGGTAACTTTCCTGCAGTAACTTTACTCTATGGACAAATCAGACTATTACTAATTAACTACCTATAGCTGTGTGATTTAATCGTCATCCTACATCTGATACGCAGTATTTCCCTTCCATCCTCCCTCCAAAAACCAGAAATCTCATTGAGAGCACACGCAAATCCAAGGCGTAGACTGTGGGTGTTGCCTTACTTGACATGATTCATTTCCAAATGCTGTTTCACCAGCTGCTCCACTGCTGCACTCCACGGTACCATAGCACCATTCATTATCTGTAGAACTGCATCAAATTTCATCTATAGAAGGAACAAAAAGAGCTTATGTTTCAAAACAGGTTACAAGGTATTCTATTGAATTATTGTTCCCATGTGATTTGATTTGTTTAGGCAAGCAGTTTATTTCTTTGCTCATTTCCACTTTGCAGAAAGGGCTTTAATTATCATAATATGATGTGTCAAGTTAGATTAGAAAATCTTCATAGTAGATAACAACACTGTAGAGCTTTTATATATTTGAAAGTTGGTGAGTTTTCCATGTGGTGACATCAAAACTACAATCAAATTCTCAAAGAACTTCACATGGGAGATTACTAAACTAGAATAAAAATACTACTTGCTTCTCCTCATGCAAAAATGCACTAGTGTGCTTATGTAAAAACGATGTCTTTCAGTCTGAACTGATGTGTCAGAGCCAATGATGCCTATTTCATAAAACATACTTACATCTGTATCAGAGATACAGCCAATGACAGCTATTGCCTTTGCCTCCCATGCAGTTTCGAATACTGAAGTAGATCGTGTACGACAGCGTTCTAGCAAATCCTGTATGTTTTGATAAAGATTATTAGTATGTTTGAGTTCAGAGAAGATAAGATTCTCTTAAAATAAAAAAACAGTAACTATCAATAAGTTAATTGAAAGGATTAAGCTGGTTCTGAAATTCAAGTGTAAACAAAAATGGCCATCAGATTTGTTTTCAGCTTGCTCCTGCTTAAATAACTTTCCTCAAAAGGAAGGGAATCCGGATACCTTTATATACTGGAGAAGCAGTTCATCTTTTTGTAGATTATGTTCACACAGGTAGGGTTTTATAAACTTCTCCAAAATGGAGGGGACAAGGTCTGGTGCCAAAATTTTATCAAACATGCGAAACACAATAGTAGTTGCATTTTCCTAGGCAGCAAGTGGGACAGTGCCGTTAGAACATCACATATGTAAAGGATCATGTACTAGTATCTCTAAGAAATAATTCAACATCCAGCATCTACTGAAATCAGTTGAATGATTTAAAGAACTAGCATCCCTCTTTAGCTCAAATAAAAGCCCCTTATTGTTCAATTGTAGCTCTGATTTCTCTTTTGCTAATGCTTGCTCTATGATATATGATCTGTAATTTAGAGCAAATCATGGAGTTTAAGTCATACTTTCTCATAATATCTTATCACATTATATATTTATACCCACAGTTGACACAAAATTTCTAACAACCATAACGTATCAAATAGTCTTAGTGATTTATGAACACAAGTTTATCCAAGCAACCCATCAGAAGCTTTAAATGCTCCAACTTCAAATTGCATGCTACAAGATTTTTCTCCTTCCCAAAACAGTCCACTACTCAAGAGCACATAGGAAGTGTCTGCAGAATTACCTTCTCAAAATCAGAGAGTGCCAGCCTGCAGTTGTATTTTCTGTACAGATTTATTAGTTCTTGTAAATCATTTACCAGCTTCTTTAATCTATGCACCTCTTCACAGTCAACACATTTCTGAAACAGTGTTTAGAAGTGACATGTTAAAAGAACTGGTACAATCTTCAAGATCATTACATTACCATTAACACGGAATATCAATGTTTCCAGTGTTTAAAATGCACAGCTGGTTAGCTTTGAGTTTTTCTTTCTCCACTTTTATACTACTAGCCTCAGAAACGCTAGTACACCTAGAATACATAACATACATAATTTGATTATGGTTGCAGATTCAGTATTCACAAACTCACAGCTGGTTGATTTTAATACCTGTTTCTCCAGGCTATAACACACGGTGATTGCAATTAATATATTAAAAACTTTGACAGAGAGGAGACATGTTTCTAATTCAAGTTTTTTAATCTTTAAACTCAAGAAGGTTGGAAAGAAATTCTTTCCTGTCATGGAATTAAGTCCATCTTCACCAAAACCAACAGTGACCTAAGTCTCATCCACTCTAGCACAGAGCATATATTCTGAAGTCTCTTAGTAGGAATTCCTTGTATTTGCTACATTTCTTACCAAAAGAGTCCAGTGGCCAGAAACTGTCAGTCGCATTTCACCTTGATTTCTACTTGTAAAAAACACCTCTGCCATTTGGAGTCCGTTTTCTGGCCAATTTGCCTGTCCAAAATAATTGATATTAGTAAACTATATCATACATAGAGAAATACAAGACATGCAAAATGTCTGCAGAATGACTTACCTTATCAGTTAATTCAAGGTTTCGAGCACCTTGTTCCAGCCATTTCGCTAATATTTTCTGGAAAGAACACAGTTATAAGTAGAGCTCTCCTATCTCTCAAAGCAAAATTTGCCATTTGAAATTTGTTATAAAAGAAAATCTAAATTGTAGGTAAAAGAATCCCTTTTAAAAAAAAAGGAACAAAATTCTGGCATTCAAAAATAAAAGTCTTAGGTGTAACTATAAAATTATCTCAGCCTTACCTGTCCCTTTGGCACTACTCTTCTTGAGAAAGGGATCACAACATTTTTAAGCCACAAACATAGTTCCTTCAAAGGAACAGTGAAATGGATGGCATTAATCAAGTTCTCCAGCATTTTCTCATTAAAGCTGCTTTCAAAATCTGCCTAAAATATTAAAACCAGAACAATTTCAGATATAGAGTATTTGTTTTATCTGATGTTTTGTAAAGCTGTTTTGTTAACAGGAAGATGTGATGGATTTCAGAAATACAAAGAGAAAAATCTCAGTAATTATAGACAGGAATTAAAAGAAATAAAATAGCCCTATTCAGAATAACTAGAGCTTGGTTGTCTTAGACAAGGCAATTGAAGCAATTTCTTTGCAAGTTACTGTGGCAGGATGATGTCTTATTACTTTAGTACTTGTCCTACAGTTCTAAGTGGAAGTCCTGCGCTAAAGAATATAATAGCCTATAGCCACTATTATGAATGTGTCATTCAGAGTAAGGAGACTATATGATTATTTTTAAAGGATTTTAAGGTAGTCAGCAAATGTCCACTCAAAACTTGAGAGCTGTGCTTGCAATAAAGTGAATGGAAGATTGCAACCCCCACAAAATATATCAAAGAACTGTTGTCCTTCAGACCTAGAAATATGCATTCTGACATCAGAAATACCAGTTTATTCCTAAATCAATAAGAAGTTCAGCCTTCTAAGGAGCTAGGTGAGCAGGTAATCATCATGATAATAGATGAGATTCTGCCATAAACCTTTTGTTCTTTGAGGAGCAGTTTTGTAGTGGCATTGGTCTGATTCTCTTAAATAAAGCTGGGAAGTTTGAGACTTAACATCCTCCATAAATACCAGAGATGTCTATGCCATCTCACCTGGTGCCTCAGCCAGAGGTACTGTGCACAAGATAAGTTTCCTTCTTCTAGCTGAGAAAGGATATTCTTGAAAATGTCTTCACTATTCAAGAATTCTGTCCAAGCAATGCCACTAGAAGTAAGAGAAGGGAAAGAAACTCTGTTATGGTTATATGTCAATATTAAAGAAGCTGGGGAGGAGAACCTCAAACCTTTTCTAGTTAGTACTATTTACTGTAAGAGACAACAACAGTGTTAGACTGTGCATAAAATCAGAGCCCCTCCTGTATGTGTTAAACAAAAAACCAAGATCTATACGTGATAGTCTATGTGTAATAGATAATACATGTTTTCAACATATAGGATGACTCAACCTCTCTGCATTCTCCCTTCTACACAGTAGAGAGGGAAGGGTTTAAATTTAAACGAACAAAACTAAAAAATAACACCCCCCTTAATTTCAAGAGCGCATACTTACCATTACAATTAAATTGACTTCAAATCTTAATGAATAAACAGAAACAAACCTGAATTTCTCTAGTCCAAAAGCTCCATAAAAGGTTGTAAGCCTTGCCTGAGCTCTCAATACCTGAATGCAGACAAGCGATTTAAGGTCAATGTTTGGACAGGCTTTGAAACTCTGCATTGTAATTACTTATCATACAATACTGTAGAGTCAAGAAGTTTGTCCTCACCTCAGTTATGGATACTGGAGCCCCATCAGATGATGGAGCAAAGATTCTATCATCTTTCTTCAACATCTGAAACAAAGACATGAAATGGTTTGGCTGACAACTCAGTACATGCAGGACATGCCAAACAGTACTACAAATTTAATAAAGACACGAGCCAAAACTTAGTACCACTGTAAACTGGAGTCTTTATTTTACAGTGTTAGTGTCTGACCTGATTTCTACATGTATGCAGGATCAGACATATCAAACAGAATGAGAGATACATGTTAAGGCAGGAAAGACTAAAATAATGAAAACAAAAAAGGTAACATATGCGTTAAGCTTTTAGCCCTAAAATTAGTATTTAAAACGTACTTAAAAAGACCACTACTCAAAACAAAAACCTGCTTTCTGATCTGAAAATAAAACTGTAAGCTCTTTTTTGCCCTTAAGCAATAGCAAGAACAAGACTGGAACAAGCCTTGTTGCTTCTTCATGTTTGGTAACACACAATTTATAATGCATTTACTTTGTGAATGACTGTAACTGGTTTGCAGATGTCCTCCTTTCTCAGCTTGTACAGAAGCGTAATAGGAATGGATGAGTATAAACAATTCAAACAAATTAAAACCCCTTACTCTGACTTTAGCGTAGTTCAGCATTTCTTGAGTGGTTTCATACAGTGGCCATGGAGCATTTATGCAGTAATCCACAACAAACTGTCTATCCTGTTTGCACAAGGAAACAACTGAAATTAGTTCCAAGCTTCTTTATCATTTGAATTATTTAATCAGAGAAAAAGGGTAGAAATAAAAAACATACCTGAATTTTTTTCAGGTTTTCTTTGGCTTCATTCACAAGATCCAGCCAGACCTCATGACCGTAACTCCCAACAGAGGCTGAAGCCAGTTTCTCTAAAATAGTGTTTGCTTTCACTTTATATACAAGCTGTTTAAAAAACAAAGAAGCAGAGTTTCAGTCTCATGCAGCTGAGTTTTAAGCAGTCTTCAACTGAAAACTCCACATTTGTTCACCTTGTTTTTGAGATACAGTGTGTCCATGTACATTGAATGATTTCATTACAAAAATGGATTACCAGTTAGTAACAATTGTGGTGTCTTTTATCTCACCAGCTAACCATTAAAACAAAAAAGGAGAGGAAACATTCAAATTTCATTATTTGAATAAATCAATTAATGAAGCCAGACTATGTATTTTAGCAACACCAGTTTCTTGCTGTTTACAGGGACAAATGTGCCTTCTCCTGATCCAGCAGTACTCATTTTGATCAGAAGATTTATTTCTACACCACTTCTCATTGCAAGGTTTGTTAGTTATTGTAAATAAAACCATAGTTCACCATGCAGACATCTAATTTTGAACCAGTTTCAAGTATAGTGAGTTCCTTTGTAAGGTAACATTCCCCTATATTTGTAATATTTTTAATACTGTTTGACTACAGGGCAACAACCTTACTCATAAATTCAATTATACTAATTAATGTCCTTATCAAGAACAGACAACTTACCTCAACATCTAGCCCAAACTGAAGAGCAAAAGTCTCTGCTTCAGTGAATTTGTGCTTATGAAGTAAGCGACTGAGCCTAAAGGGTAAAGTGATGTGAAGTTTATTACATAAATAGAAGTGCCAAACCATAGATAAATAATAAAATAGTGAAACAGTGATTGACAGAAATCAGTACCTATTTTCTGGCAAGGCTTCAGTTAAACTTCGCATCACAACAATAGAAACTGGGCCTTCAGAGGGTCTGTAGATGAGAGGGAGCTATGAGTTTATCAACAACAAAACAACTGTATGGAGAAATAATCTGCCATTTTAATACAATGATCTAGTAAGAAACAAAACATTATCTTACATCTGATGTTTTTCATGAATTCCTTCCAAGAAGTATATTGTATCCTGCAGTGTGCAATAACAGTGAACATTAGGTGGTAATGGAAATCAGTCATAAAGAAACTTCAATTGTAATGCAGTATTTCTTAATCTAGAAACAAACTATTGCTCTTCTCTGATAAATGTATTAGTTTTTAAGTAGTTATGTTATCTCCTGGATAGTTTCCACTATCTAAAATTTCCAAGGGCCTTAACTGAACACACTGAAACCACTCTACTATCTATCCCAGTTGAATTACCATCAGGACACTGTCCACATGAGTGAATCATCTTCTCAAAATTACACTCCCATTTTGTCCAGCCATAAGCAGGTCACACTGTACCCATCTTCATATCTTTTAGAATAAATCCCAAATAAATCCAGAGCATTTCTCTACACTAAGAGAATTTAAAACTTCATAGTTTTTAGCTGTAACAGCCCCAAGAACAAGTGGCAGTAGTATTAAATATTGCAATAGACTGTTCAGTTTACTACATATTGTATCTTTTTCTCCAGCCTCTGGGGGCGTTATTTAATCTCTTTGTATCATTATTTTGTTTTTCTGTAGTTTATAGCACAAATTGGTTCTAGTCTAAGAGAATAACACAGTACCCTCTATACTAATTCTACATATTAAGACAATTACGTTTCTTCGAAGAGCAACAACAAAAATAATCTAAATCTACCGTGCCAATCCCACTTTGAACAAGTGAAGAAATGCCAGACACTTCCAAAGAATAGAGCTGTTGCATAGTGGGCAATGCAAAAACCATGAGACTTCTCATCTATTTAAAAAAAAAAGGGGGGGGGAGAACAAACAAGTCAGTTTAATTTTTCTCTCTCAAGTTTGCAGAATTATTTCTTTATTCTTAAGAGTCAGATGGAAGACACTATTTTCATAGGTTTTTATGATCTCTACATTTTGAAAGTTTAATGAAGTTTTAGGTGTTGCATCTCTATATAGGCCTATTATTTCAATGAGTGACTGTAAAGTGATTATACCTGTTTGTTATCTGGTATTGTCATGACTATCAGTTTAACATTGGCAAGGCCTTGCCTAGGGAACAGGAAAGAGAAAAAAAGAAAGCAAAATTTACTGTATAAATCTTATGGTAAGACTGATTCTCACTTCAGAGTTTAGAAAATTTAGTTCTCCATGGAAACTGCTGGTACATTTTGAAACCCTATAGTGCACCCAAAAATAAGTCTTTTAGCATTCAGAGGACATACATTTAACTTCTGACATTTTTAAGCTTTTCAAATGGATCTGATTCACAGACCGGCACAGAGCAATGGAAAGAGCCAGGAGTCTTCTCTTCTAATCTTAACTGCCGTTAATTTCTTTTGCATTTTACACACATCTCCAGATTTTGGCTTTTCCATCTGCAGAATAAAGATCTTACTATTTATCTATCCAAAAGACAGACTAGCTTTTTTATAACATCAGACTCATAAGCCATATTATATACCTTATTTTAGACGAGCATTTCCTAAGTGCTACAGGTTACATGCAAGATTCCTTAGCAGTAACAACAGATAAACCAAGAAAAAGCAGAAAGCAACAAGGTGTTCTTTTCTACAATAAAAAGCTGAGGATACCTACAGTGCAATTATTCTGTCCTGCTGACTAGAAAGCTTTCAAAGATTTTAAAAAATTCACTACCACAGAAAATCAAGTGTTTGTGGCACATTTCATGTAACTTTTCAATTTTTGTAACTGGTACTATAAAGCTTTACTTACCATATAACTGGCAAAGAATCTGACTCTGAACTTAGAAGAAATTCTTCAATATGTATTAAAGGCCAATCCCAAATTAGAGTAAGAGAATAAGCATCCCACAGGCTTAGGACATTCTAGATAAACAAAAAACAGATATGGATTTAATATCTTCTTCATGGAAGGCATTTTTTTTTCTGCTTTGTCGTTCCAGAGCTTTGTCATTCCATTCATTAAGCTTGCTTCATAGGAGTAGAATTTAAAAAGCAAGATCAAGAGTCTCTGTAAATATAAGTATCTTGATTTTATATAAACATATTTTAAAGCTATGACTTTTAAAATTATTTTTAGAAGCTGGTTAAAGAACACTGAAATAAAGACTAAACAGTGAAATAAAGACTAAACACAGTCATTACACATACCTCTATATCCAAAACAAATAGCTGGTTGTCAAGAACTTGAAATTTTGTTGCATCTACAAAATATCCAATCACATAAATTTAGTATTTTTTGTGAAGTATTGGAAGCAAAAAAAAAAAATTATTAAAATGTACAACCAAGTATTGGAAACCTACAGACGCTTAACCTCATGGAAATTCCGAAGACTGTGAAAAGTTTAGCTTAACCAGAATTGCGATTTAGGTATCTAAATTAAACTCAACCATTTTGAGGCAGGTTTGGCTGTAACTTTACAAGAAGTGTTCTATTTGGTATATGTGTATTTACTAACAACAGTGACATAACTGAAAATGTCTCAGTATTTTCTGCAATTAAATCTGAATTCTACAATTGCCTATTGAGAACAAAACACAAACCAAACTCTTCTTTACCTTTGATCAGACTTGAATCAGCAAAACTTTGAACAGACACCAAGTTATTGGTAGTGTCTACCTCCCATTTGGAGAGTACGTAATCACCTCTACCCTGTTAGTAAAGGCAAAGTAAAATGTGGTTATACATTAGAAATTTGGCCATTGACAGCTGTGTAATTGACCTTTAACTTGGAATGCTGCAAAACCAACTTAAACTTTGTTCCTGGTGAATGCTGATGTTCAGTAGAATATATTCAGTTAGTTATATTCAATTTACCCTTTTTCCTTTCTCCTTTCAGGACTGACCTTTACTACAGTAATGGTTAGTCAGCACTCCTAAATATTTTTGTGTCTTCAAAGAACATGCCATATTTCAAAATATCCCCTTTCCATTCTCGCAGAGCATAAAACCTGAGATGTATACTGAACCTACTGAGAAAAATCACATTGAATTCAACAGGCTTCAGTCAATGAACTTGGAAAACTCGTTTCTAGTAAAAAATAAAATTTCAAATATGTCTATATGTTTATTAGTTTCTGTACTTAATTCATGCTTAAGGACTTTGTTGAATTGAGATGTTAATTGTTACTTTGGCAAGCCTTCATGGAACATGAACCTGATTAGAAGACTCACAAATTTTGGCTTTGCGTCTGAGCTGAAGGACAAAGCCCTTCAGACTATCTTATACAGCCTGAAAACACAATTACTACGGTCATGCAACCAGGGTGAAAATATTTTCCCCCCATCCATCATAAAAGAGCAAGTTACAAGAAATAACTATGGACAGACTGCACAGCTTGTAACCTTTAAATTTACAGTGAAGGAAATGAAAGACAAAAAGTCCTAGCGCAAAAAGTTAATTATCAACCAGCTAGAGACAAATCTTGTTGCAGGTCAAAAAACACCATCACTGACTACATAACGATTGCTACAAACACATTCATATTACTTACCCCAACTATCAGATGGATTTTGTTCACTGAGTTACTTATCACAAAATTCTGACAGCCAAGGCTGTGATATTCTTCTGTCGAAATGAAAGCTGTCTTTATCTGTCCTTGTAACTTGTGGGGTGGAAGATGAAGGGAAAGCAAACAAAAGGGGAAGGAAAAAAGTTGTTCATACAATCAGTAGATAAAGCCTTGAACTGCTCACTTTTCCATGCATAGAAAACATTATAATCACAATTGAGTTGTAATAAAAAACTGGTAAGTACTCAGTGAAATGTACAGAGCAAAGTTTTGTTAAACTCTGCACTTAATACCTATGTTACAAGTTACCAGGTTTTTCTTACTTTCTTTGCCGTAATCATATCCATCTTGTCAAGGGCTACATCAAAAAAAGAAAAAAACAACAAAGAAAATATCGGTTAAATGAACTTTTTCAGATTTGAGAAAAAGCCCCTGAACTTCATCTAGGATAGTTTAATCCTAACCTGACTCTGTTGAAAACCACTTTAGCTGAGTTCTTTGACAGGGTTTATTTCTATTGATGACAGCATTGAGTTACAGAAAATTAACCAATTACTTATACAGTATCAAAACTTTAAATGATTCTCAATATTCTTCAGTACAGCCAAGGCTGATTATGTCTTAAAATCCTGCTTTCATAGTATTCAGGACTCTCCCTAAAGCAGTGACTCAGGAAAATATAAGCTAAAGGAATTATTGGAGGAATACAAAAATAATTTTCTTACAGTGTATTGGTTTCCCCTTAAAAACAAACTGAGCTCATACAGAAAATCCCAAGTTTGTATCTTATTGCCATTAGAAAAAATGCGTGAAAAAGCTTTTTTTAATACAGTTCTTCATGCTCAAATGGAAATCTCAAGTGGTTTGTAGATTATCCTACCTTCCTGTGTTTTAGCAAGTGGGAGACACATAATGCAGAAGAATCCATTGCTTGTGAGAACGAACATGTGATAAACGCCTAAAAAAAATTCAATCCAAATATTTCAAACTTAAGTGTTAAAGAGCAAGTAAAGAGACTTCTTGCTTATAAATAAGACAGTGAAATAACTGACAAAACGAACCCTGACCAATATATAATTCTTAACTCAAACTGTTGTCACCTTCAACAAAGAGTAGAATAAGTTTGTACATTTTAGTTTTGTTTGAACTTATGATGTTTGTATGCTTTCATTAGACTGTAAATTCTGTTTTCATGACAAAACTACATTTAAACACATCGTATTTTGACAGAACAAGGCTGGAAGCTTATAGAACAGGAACTACTAAAATCTGAAGTCTGATAGTAGAGAGAAGGAATGCTGCCTGTTTGAGCATTTAGCACAGAAAAGAAAGAGGTATTGAGTTCTGAATGTTTTTCGTTTTCAATGGCATTCATAAAATAATTAATGAGCTAAGTATCTTCACAGAAAAGCATTTAGGAAAGCCACATCTGATATGTATAGTGCAAAGTAAAGCTGTATCTGACTACTTATTTTGTCGTCTCTTTCTCCAGGAGAACAAAATCACAAAAATCAAGACAAGAGGGGGGGATCAAATTCTTACCTGCATCTGCATTATCTTTTTCAATAAAGAGATTTAAATAAGTCTTTTCATATGAAGATTTTTCAACCAAAATCTAAAATAGAATCAACAAAGAGACTATTAAACTATTCTGTACTTTATTTGGAACAAATATATTGGAAATACTGATCATCAGTTTAAACTTTTTTCTTTTATGACAAAATTTTTCTTTTATGAAGAAATTTAATCTTGATTACACATGCCACTCCTAAATATATTTTTCTTATTTGTTACTTATGGGAACCAAAGAGTCCCTTTAATATGTTTGTTTGTTCAAACTAGAAGGCATAATTGGAAACACAATAATATTTATATTTTTATATTTTGGAAGGAAATAAAAATAGCTCAAGAATTTCAGAGAACAAAAGGTGTTTTTAGCAAAACTGGAATGGAAAAATTACTGTACCTTAGTTAGCAAGGTTTGTTTTGTGGGTATGTGTATAAGGTGGAAATTGCCACTTCTCTCACCAACCACAAGAAATTGTTGTTCTTGACACATGCCAACAACATCCACACTAGTATCTGAAAAGTTCCATGGCAAATGTCAATTAAAATTTGTTTTTTATCAATAGACATTTATATTTGAAACACAGGAATTAGACAGTGCCCAAGATTTCTTCATAAGTATTTATTTTGATTAAACAGAGTACAGGAAAGGGCATAGGGGGAGTGGGTTTAATAGCCATTATTCCCGTGTCAGTGAAAACTAGTGATTATTCTCATTAAACTGTACAGAAATAGTCATTGTATACAGAAACAGCAATTACTTTTTATTACTTAGGTGTTTATTATAATACTTTTCCAAGCAAGTTAGATATGGAAGATTCTTGCTATATTTTCCTATACAAACCTAACATACACATTCTAAAAGTTACTTTTAACTTCCAGTGGAATTCCAAACAAATGAACTCACCAAACCGAACGTGCATCAGAAGAGACTGCCCTGTACTGTCAAGAAGCGCCACTGATGCGTCAACAACAATAATAGTGCCATCCCTTGAGTTGAACGCACGCAACTGCGGATTAACGGAGACCTAAGAAGAAAAAGGTCATTAAATATAGTAACTGAAACATCTTGGAAAATATGACAAAGCAGCTCTGGTAATTATTAAGAAAAACATGGCTTTTCTATTCTACCTTTTCTGAAGATGTGATTTGAAGTAGCGTATTCACTTGATACAATGCAGTTCCACATTCACGTCCTAAACCTACAGGAAGCCTCTCACTCCCCGTGTCGTCATTTGTAAGAAGTTCAATATCATTCCACATTTTTACCTATGACGAATACAAGGAATATGCTGTAAGGTGAGAGCTTTCAAAAGTAACATGGCCACATACAAGTTATCGATTTCATTATTCTATGGCCAATAGCGCCTAAGAGGAAGGGCAGTTCAATAAGCCTCCTAAAAGCAAACCACATATTTAGAAACGACAGTGTCGCAGCAACAATGTGGCTCCCAGCCCGTGTCCCCACCGGGCCAGACCGAACGCAGCTTGGCAGGACAGGCTCCGTGCAGGAGGCTGAAGGGATCCCGTGCTGCAGAGCGCTCCAGCAGCACGCCGCGGACACCCCTGCCAGAGCCATCCCCCCTCCGCCATCCCCCTCGTCCCCTCACCGCAGCCGGTGACAGACCACAGCCCGCACCCTCAGCGGCTTCAGGCTTTCAAATTGGCGGGAACTCGGGGCAGCGCTACGGGTCGCAGCTTGGGCCAAGCATCCTCCAAACGCCGGCGGCGCCGTTGCTTAGACGCTACCTAATCCTTCCCCCCTCCCAGAGTGCACTGCGGCCCCCTCCCTCCCCGCCTCACACTTACATCCGGGCGCCTGGAGGGTTAGGGGGAGGGTGGGGCTTATTGCCTCGGTTCGCCAGCGCAGGGGCCGCGGTGGCTGAGGGACGTTGAGCCCGTTGTGAAGGCTTGTTGAGGGGAAGCGACGTGCCGGGCGCTCGGTCATGGCGGTGAGTGGCGTTCGCTGCTGAGGTTTTTGGAGGGAGGCGAATTGGGAAGCGGGCTGCCGCGGGGCGGGAGGAGCAGAGCGTGTGAGACGGGGAGGGCTGGGTCGGGAAGCCGTGTGCGCGGAGAGACAAAATGGCGCCCGCCGCTCCTTCGGTTGCCGGCGCCATGATGAACCGCGGGGAGGGGGTGGCCGCTTTTCACCCGTTACTTCTTTCCCTGTTTCCAGAACTTTCTGTTTAATTTCGCTGGGCTCAGAGAGAAGCGACGAGGCTTTATGATGGAGGCCCTGTCGTTTTCTGGTTGGGGAGAGAAATAATGTGGCGTTTCTCAGGCTGTGGTGGGCAGGTTGCCTGGGGGGGGAGGGGAGGGAGACCGTTTTGGTGGTTGGGCTTTACTCGCTTTTCATTCGTGTAGTTTTCCCCGTCCTATATTTTTTATTTGGTTTTGGCTATAGATCTTTTGTTTTCAGTGTCAGCTTGCGCTCAGTGGTAATTATTTGTCCTCGTTCTCCAGTTCTTATAGTTAATCTATATAGGAAGCGCCTCTGCTGTAGTTACCACTGTCCTTTATGTTTATACGCGGCCTGAGAGTATCACTTTATTCTCTTCTAAAATTTCTCTGCCCTGGTAATGTGTAAAGGTGATTGTGTGGCCTCGTAGCATACAAAGACGTTTGTCCCATGATTGAGTCAAAAATCCAGTAAGAATAGTTATCAGCCCGATGTGGTTAATTTCTTTTCAGAAGTTACTAAATAGTTTTGAGTGCAAAAAGCCCTCAACAAACCCCAAACTAAAAAGCAAGTAAACTGGCCTCAAAAGCGATAAGACTCTTCAAAGTTGACCTTAAGTACTTTGTGGTCTTTAATTTGACATTTAAAGTTCTTGTTCTTCTGTTTTAAAGTTCTTGTCTAAACTTTGACGAGTGGTGAAACAGAGCAAGAGGACCTCAGACTTCTGGAGAAAATTAGTATCTTTTTCTTATGATGCTTGTTTGTTTATATAACTTATTCTTTTAAGAAAAGGATAAATTTTCTTGTGAAAGGACTTGCAGAGTTACGTACTTGTAGTTTTATACCTATATCATAGGCACTATCTTTGAAATTCCTCCAAAGTAGGTGAGGGGCTTGTTCGAGGAAACCTGAACCTGTGGCCAGTCCAAGAGCTGAGAATAGTCTCATTGAAGTCTGTCAGCTTTTTTCTGCTGTTCTTGTAGAGCTGAGAGATTTCTCCAAGGTGCATTGCACCATAGAGCTTTAATGAGCAGCAGTGTGTATAAATAATGAGACTGATAGCCTTTGAAAGTGGCAGTGGGCTCAATTTCATTTGGATACTATGCTTAAAAACACAGTTAAGTTAGACTGTTTAGCTGATATTCATTTTCCTTCTCCAGTAAATTTGTAGTGTAAATTTATAGGAATTTAAAATTCCTTTCAAACTTCTTGCTGACTTAGGAATCTCAGGTGAAGGGGGGGAGTCTTAGATGAGCATATGATAGATATGGAAGGAAGAGGGTTGTGATGGCTAAGATTACAATTAGGAGAGTCAGTTCTTGCTCTGATGGCATCAAGTTTCCAGGATGGTGGGTGGGGTATCAATAGTATTCAGAAGTGTCACGGAGAGTGTGGGTAAAGCTCTACTGCAGGCACAATTTTAAGCGGTCACTGCTGTTGTCCGTATGCAGGTGTGTTTTAAACTAGATACCAGTATACAATATGACTGGAGAAGTGATCAGCTGCTTTATCTCCTTTAAAGAGGGATTTTTCTATAGGTGCATCTTTGTACAGGTGTGAATTAATAAAGAATTGGGCAGATAAAACAATAGTAGCTGCAATATAAATCCAAAAGATTCACCAGTAGCATGTTGTGAACCGAGTTTACCATTAATACGCAATATATTAGTGACAGTCTGTAATAATAATCTGTTGTGGTTTAAGAAAAACTAGTTGCTTTGTTTTTCAAAGCAATATAAATCAGAATTTGAGAGGTTTTCACATGTCTTGTTCAGTTTGCAGACAGTTCTACTAGCTGCAGCTGGTAGAAAACTATGCAAGTTAGAGTCCTCTTCTATGCTAAATTATCTTCATGAATAGCACATCTGGGCCAAATTATGTTGTTAGTGAAATCTCCTGCTGCCACACAATGTCATGAGGTTTGATTGACTGCCATTGACATGATTGGAACAACAGAGACCAATGAATCTGTAAAGACATTGATGAAATCAGTCACCTTCTTAGTGTGTACTTTTCCCATCCTTTTATTGCATTGTACACCAGCTGTACACATTTACTCCTCCCAGTGTTGAATCACAAAGCAGTCTTGACTGCTCTACACAGATTTAATCCTCTTAGGTCAAGGTTTAAGGAAAATGTGATGGATAAGTTGTTGGGACAGGTAGATATGTGTTTGTATGAGTGTACATGTAGGTCACATTTCTACATAGAGATAGTTTGAGGTTTTTCCTTATTCAAAAGTTGGCTGTCTGACACTATACCTGATTTCATTTCATAGGTCATTCCATACTTCAAAATACTATGGGGATTTTGTGCTGTGCCACGGTAATTCCTGAACTTGTAAGGTGACTTAGATCTGTTGGAACAGTGTTGACCTTAAGTAATCTTAGTCATGTAAATGTTTACAAGGTAAATGACTTATAAACACCACCAGTTAAAGAAAACTGCCTCAGAGTTTAGTCTTGCTGATATTCTCAAAAAAACATGGCAAAAGGGACAGTCTGATGTAGTGGGAGAGCAAAATGTTTCTATAAATTAGATTTCTTTAACAAAGTCTTGAAAAATCAATACGTATGCAGTTACACAGTTCTCTACAACTCTATCAAGCTATTGCCTAACTACTAATGGGGTGGTTGCTCATGAGATTGTCTTTACAGTAAATAACTTTTAAGTGTGTCTTCAGGGGAAGTACTGAGTAAATAGTTTTTCTTGCTTTTCAGTCCTAAGCATTTGTTTTTTAAACTTTCTGTCCTCATGTGTAGGGTAGTGATACAGAACGAGATGGAGTAGCCCTGGAAAAGTCTTCTCCAGAAGGAGAGAGGAAAAAGGAACAATCAGATGCCTCTAGTTCTCCCAAAACATCAAAGCCTCATTATTCAAGATCACGCTCACGGTCAAGGGAAAGACGACGGAAGTCAGGTATGGTCTTAATATATGTAAAGTTGCTTAGTAGTGTTTTGGTGTATGCTTATAGAACTGAAATTTCTTTAAAACTGTTTTGGAATAAATAGTCTTAGCTCTAGTAATTTGCTAGAATTTGGAAAAAATGAAACTGCTAATTTTAGTTTGTATCTTAAATGTGTGATACTGAAACTTTACAATTTCAGTGATAGAAGTGCTAAGGAAAACGGTCATGTCTTTGTTCAGGGAATTGGGGGTGAGGGGTGGGTGGAGGACAGGCAGCACCAAACAGAAAACCATGTTACTTTGTATTACTTTTAATTGACATATGCTTAGGCTGAGATACTTCTGCATGGTTGTAACAAAAATAGGGTTATCTGGCTGAAAAATGCAACTGGGCTGTAACATGGTCTAGTTTTTCACTGTCAGAGCTTAAATGCATGCGAAGAATTCAGAATAAAAGCTACAGTTTGCTTTCAGCAGTAGATACTTAAATAGTGCAGTTTGTTTTCTAAATCTATTCTTGAATTAGGGGGATGGAATAACTGAAAGGAACTAGAAAGATTGTAGCCAGCTGACCTCCTCTTTAACTTGGTAAACAACAGTAAATGTTTTCTTCCGCAGATACTGAAGGAAAAAAACACAGAAGCCGGAGCAGAAGCAAAGAGGTAATTAACACTTTGTAGTGTTTAGGTAATTGTACAATACATCTTAAAAAGTATCTTGTAGTAATGCACATATGTGTAAACCTATATAAATGACTTTATGGTAAGTACAAGAAATTAGAAACTTTAAGCTTAAAAATGGATATGGAGATCCTTTCATAGTGAAGCATGATTGCAGCCTTCATGTTGACAAGGTAATAGTTGTATAGAAAAATGCTTTCAGAAACTAGTAACTTTTTTATTTTCTTTTATTTTTTGTACTTTTTTTTGTGGAAACAGCAGAAAAAAAATCGTGGAGAAGTAGCATGGTGTTCTTGCTGACTTTCACAGAGCTTCCATTAATTGAAAGCCTTGGGTGGCTTTATTCCTGGCCAATGTTCAGGACTTTCACTGATACATACCCACCTCCTTAAATCTATGATAAATCCTCACCTGACTGAGCTCTGTTTATTGCATCCTTTAATTGTGAAAGATTGTCACAGCTTGACAAACGGGCTGAGTCAGCTGGAAATATGGCACTTGCAGCAAAAATTTCAGAGGGCTGTCTCTTTTTTAAATATATATGCCTGTCTATATATAGGGGAGTGAGAAGAGACAGCATCAATAATACCTGGAAAATAACTGGCTTGCACACCAGAGAAGAGGTGAAATGAGCAAACCAAAAGCATCAAAATAGTCACAAAGAAGCTTAAGCCATGTGGGGCAATAGCAGGCTGGGTCAAATGAGGGACTTCTTAACTTTGAACCTGCTTCAGGAACTTCTTCTCCCATTCCAATGGAAGCTCTGTTTAAAAAAGGAGTGAGAAAAAGTACGCAAAATAATCTAGGAGAGTTTTTGTGAAATTGAATATATTGTTTAGCTCACATGATAACATTTCTATAATAAATCATACTCAGCGTGCTAATGCGCGAAGAGACTGAACTGAAGACGCTGCAGACTCAGATAGCAAAATTATAAGCCTACTTCATGATAAGGTAACTATTAGTCATTCAAACTCATTTCCCTTAAAAATATCTTAAATCCGTTATGGGATATAATGGTGGTGTATTTCTAATTGTGTGCCTGAAAGATGGGATTTAAAAAAATAAAAAAAGCTTAAAAAAAGGAAAAAAAGACGTCACTTGTAATTGTGTCCAGTGCTTTGCCATACTGATTGATCTAATCCCACACTATCTACTTAGCAGTTTCTAAGTTTCACAGTGTAAACAGATGCGGAATAATGTCCTACAGTAGATGTATTGTTTTCATTCATTTGCAGTGTTAAGCTCTTTCTCTGTAGACTAAATACTGAATATCAGAACAAATACTTAATGTAAATACATACTTAAAACTAATGTAGAGGTAACTTCTCAAACTTGATGTGTTTTTATGTAACAACTGATTGTTCAAGGAGTTAAGTGTGAAGTACTGTAAAAGCAGGTTAAATATCTAATATTGTAATTTGAAAAGTTATAATCACATATATAGAAATGAATAAGGAGTTACAAAGGCTTGTATGAGCTACTTACAGCACCTTCTCCAGACTTCTTTATTTTGAAAGAGAATGTTAGGATTATAGAAAAGGTTTTATGAGTAGCTAACAGATTTAGATAAGGAAAAAAACCTCTGAAGAATTTGGATTTGGTCTGAAATGAGTGTATCATGCTTAAATTCTTACTTAAAATGTTTAAATGTGAGATGTAAGTGGGCTATGCTTCTGTGCTAGGAAACTGGATATATTAAGAAAAGGTGTTGATGTCATGTCTTAGTCTCTAAGGAAAACACTGGCAAAAATCAGGCCTGACCTTGCTAAATACTTTAGGCATTGCAGCTATAAAAAGGAATCTTTTTTTAAGAGGCACTGCAGGAAAAAATTGCGGTATAATGGAACAGCATATCTTCAATTTAAAACCACTGAGGAGGTCTCAGTGATGCATGTTAGTTTTTAAATAATAAGTTTGGGATGTCAGCCATGTAACTTTACTACTTTGTTTTGTAAAAACTGTTGGAAGTTACTGACTGAAAAGAGTTTGCTCTAAAAGTAATTAGCTACTGATGGATAGAAAATTCTTCTAGTTCTAAAAGCAAGATACATGTCTGCAGCTATGCGTGGATTTTAGTAACTTTCTACATAGTAGACTTAGGCAAGTACTTAAATATTCACTTTTAAGTATACTTAAATATATTAAATAAAAATCCAATGTGAGTGTATAAATGCATATTCAGAAATTGTCAGGTATTTAAAGCTAGGTATTTATTACGTGTTTGGAATGGAGACAGTAACTGCCAGTTGCTTTTGTTACAATGCTGTGAACTCTAATATGCAAACAAATCCTTTAGGCAGTGGGGAGGAGGGAAAAGGGGGGAAAATTCTAGAGTACATTTGCAGCTTTGGGTAATTGATGGCATTAGGTAAAATAGCCTTTGGTCATGATTGAGTCACACTCCTAAGGTTACTAATGTTGCATCACAACTTATCATTTTTGTCTTCTGATACCCATACTAACTCTCTTTGTTGCACTATTTTCCTGAAAGAACCAACTTCTTCTTAAAACAGGCAAGAAGACATGAGTCCAAAGAGAAGTCCTCCAAGAAGCACAAATCTGAAGATCACAATGACAAAGAACATTCTTCTGACAAGGGAAGAGATAGCCTAAATTCATCTGAAAATGGTGAGGATAGACATAAACGCAAAGAGAGGAAATCATCCAGAGGGCGAAGTTACTCAAGATCAAGGTCTCGTGAAAGGTAAGTTGTTTTGCATGATTATTCTATTTCAAGTACAATTGCAAAAGCAGGGTTTAGAATTTGTGTAGATTTACAAAGGACAGCTGAATTATGTTACTGACCTAATGTAACATTAAAGCATCCATTTCTGTTGCATGTTTCATTTTTCACTGGGTGGTGTGTTTGCTGCTACTTGGGATTTTTAATTTTTTTTGTTTTTGTTTCTGAGTAAAGGTACAAAATAGCTCTAAGGCTTTGTATAAGTCGTGTGTCATGTTTATAATTAGTATATGCATTATAGAAAAAGTTAGAAACCGTGCATTAAACATTCCCTGTTGTCAGTGACAGAAAAAAGAAATATATTTTAGCACTGTCATGGCTTTTTACCTCCCTAAATCAAGAGCTTACCCAGAGACAATGCTGTCTGAGGCCTCTTAGCACACTGATGGTAAGAGAATTACGTGGAACAAACAAGTTGCTGCCAGCAGAACTTTTCAGGTAGCTCTGCTGTAGCTGAGGGATCTGTAGCAAACATGATAGCAGGGAACAAGCTTCAGCTAATGATACGCTGAGGGACTGTGTGTGACTCACTAGCTGAAATTTGGGCATCTCTTCCCTAAGGTGTTGGAATACCATAGGGAGGAGGAGTTTTGTTGCCTTGAATTTCTGACTCCTGCATCAGATTACTATGGTTGTATTTGTTTTGATATGTACACTGTATAATGAAAAAATGAACAGCTACAGTGATGAGTATAATTGTTTACATAAACTCTGTGTAACTTGGTGGTAGTGTTTGGTTCATTTCCCATTTTGTCCCTAGTCTTACAACTTAAACTGCTCCAAGCATGAACTCTTCCATGTATAATTTGCAGTCTCCCCACCCTGCCTGATGCATTTTGCCCTGTGGTGATGAACCTGTGTGTAAGTCCTTAAGTAGAAGCTGAATTAAACCATGAAAATATCTGTAAGAATTTGGGATGTGTGTTTCAGACGTCATCGTAGCAGAAGTCGCGATAGGAAGAAATCCCGATCTCGCAGCAGAGAGAGGAAACGACGTGTGAGATCTCGTTCTAGATCAAGATCTAGACACAGACATAGGAGTAGAAGCAAAAGCAGATCTAGGAGCAGAAGCAGGTAAGTGTTAACTTCTGTATACACTTAGTGGTGGTGTTTGGCTGAACATTCTGTGGTGGGCTGATGTGTAGAAGAATGGTGCGTTTGCCACTTAATGTGTGTTCAGTGTAACTAAATGTGTTTGGCTCTCTCAGCTGTGTTGATACAGCAGGTTAAGGACTGGGTAGTTTACACACACTCATAGAAACAGTTGTCCTAGACAGCTGAAGTATCTCAGATTCTTGACTTTTCATAGCATGATTTCTTGCTGGCAATTAGAATTGCTTTAATAGTTATTTTGTGGGTATCTTATAAAACCATCATTTTGGAACTTATGACTAATAAAGTCAAAGGAAAGTAAATAACTAAGTATTTTGAGTAATAATGGTTACCACAGTTCAAGCTCTTACCACAATTGAATTTACCTTTTTAAACAGGGTATTTAAGTAATACTTTAGTGGAAAAACTGAAAAATAAGCTGCAGCTAACCCTTGATACAAGAGTAGCATGGTTGGCAAAGCACTACTTTAAAAATGCTATTGTATCTATCTCTTTTTTTGTGTCTGTATATCAGAAAAGTGAAGCTTAACTGGGAATTGCTGGGTGTCAGAGGAAATGCACTGATCAGAAGCTTATCCTGATCAGCTCCATTAAGTTTATTTGAAACTGTTTTGTCTGTGAAGTGGCACAGTTAGTGTAGCATTAAGGTGAATTTTGAGTCTGATGGACTATTTCTGATCCAAGTGTGCTATTGCGTTAGTGATTACCAACCCCTTTTTGCCAAGCACAGCATGAGAATATTTATTACGTTAATTTTTCTCCCTATCTTGGCTGCTTCCATTTCTTCCTTAAGTTCTAGAAGCTTAGATAAAACCCTTTAGCTGGACACACCCTGGCTTACTCTGGGTCTGTTTCGCAGAGTTAAAACCCGTGCCTCACTGGGAATATGCTGGAAGTTAATGTTTTCCAATAGTGATGGATTGTTCAGTATTTTAGTGTAGAGTTCTGAGTCTTGTTTGTATGTTTCACCTTTGTGTTCTTAATGCCTTGGAGCATTTTCTGAATGAGCAACTTGAAATATGACTTAATGACTACTACAGTTCTGTTTGTTCCCTCCTACTTGTTTAAACAAGTAGTTTGAATACAAATCGGTGTTCCTTCAGAGTTTCCAAGGAAGTGTTGATGATGTTCAGTTAATTTAGTATTTTCACTAGAGGATTTTAAATTGCTCATTTAAAGGGAGTAGAAGCTGGTTATGACTACTCAACATTACTGTGGATCCTTGGATACTTGGGAATCTGTCACACTTGTGTAATGTTACATCACTTGTGAAACTGTTCAGAAGACTTTTATCTTTCTGAAGAAGTATTTGAATTATGTGGTTTGTGTCCTATTTTACTTTGGCATGCGCTTTGTACCAAACTTTCATCTGGGGTGAGTAGAGCTGGGTCTTCAGTTGCTATGCATGTCACATGCCATTTGATTTGAAAACCATTTAATGTTGTTTAAGCCACCTTCAGCATGATGTGTTAGGCTTCAGTTGCTCATTATTTCCACTTACTATAGATGATGTTCACTTCCTGTTTTTAAAAGTTCTTTGAACATGTTGTGTTTAATGACTTCATGAAGACTTTGCATCCCAGAATAGTTTTTTGCTTCTACAGTGGAATTCAAATTGCCTGAAACAGAATGGCAAATGCGGGAAGAAAAAGTAAGGGATAGTCAAGAATTAGGAATTTCTTCAACTGGAAACATACCTTCTTAGATAGTGATAGGCATACTGCGAGAATCCATTTCTTAAGTGAGACATAAGTCTCTTCCGACAGTAGTTAGAACACTTTATCAAGTTCTGGGCTCAGATGAGACCTTTGGAAAGAGAATTATGAGGCAAGCCTTAAGGCAAACTCTTCATAAGCTAGATAAACATGATATGGAAACCTACCCTGTTAAAACTCAACCATGAAATGAATGCCCTCATTATTTGTCGTGTTACAGTTAACAGGTTATGACAGAAGTTCTTGTAAATAATGGAGGTTGACCTTCTCTTGATTGTTCTCTGCATAATCTCAAACTCACATTTTCAAGTAACCTGTCCTTGCTAGCATTTAAACTAGTCTTTTTTGTTCTGTGGGTGTGTAGACCCTCCTGGCAGTTCTTTTGTGGCATGGCTCTGATTAAATGCTAGGTGGAAAACATTATACCATCTGCTTGTTTCAAATGGAAATACTTAAATACAAAAGCTCAAACATTTATTTCCTTGGTGTTTACCAGTGCAATAGAGCATCAGACCAAAGACAAGACCAAACTACAATAGTCAGCACGGGAAAAATGAAGGTATCTTTGAAACATGCATTACATCTTATCTCAGGAATGCAGATCTGTCACTTCCCAGTGCCTGAATCTGCATCTTGTCATCTTCTATGAAAAGATAAGTCTCGCCTCCTTTGTATTCTACCAGATTTGTCATGTAAACAAGGATCTCTTTTTGTAACTTCAGTCTACATGTCGTGATGTTTGTAGATGCTGCCCAAGTTGCAAACAGAGGAAGCAGAATATTGGAATGCCATTTCAGATGGCTGTTGTCACAGTAGCTTATTATCTCAAGTTAGCTGTGATCTCAAATGGTTGATAATAACATTTAAGTATAAAATTGCAGAAACATCTTTGTGCATCTCAACTTGCTGTTTATGGCAAATCTGGGGAAAATGTGCGGGATTCCTCCTGTAATTTAAGCTTTGTTGGACACTTCGAGTGTCGATGACTTCTTTGTTTAAAACATGGGTGTCAGAGGCTTAACCAGGGATAAACCCTCATCTCTTGTAATGTAGATGCTAATGATCCTGGCAAAGAGGAATATTGCTAATAGTAGTTCATATGCATATTTTAAGTGCTTGTTGCTTAGATGGGATTAGATATGTATGCCATAAGAATGACTTCTACTTGGGAGGACTTGGGGAGAAGGTTACTGAAGGAGAAATGAACTGAATATTTTAGTGTTTCGCTTAAAAATATATTTTTACTGGGCTATTTTCAGATTTTCAGGCTCCAGATCATTCATGCTTCATAGTTCTCCGACAGCACTGTTCCTCTCAAGCAAACCTGACACAAATTACAAGTGTTTGAACAAGCTCTCACGTTTAGCTTGATACCCTCCCTCGAACAGTTGTCCAGAGTCTGTTTGACAACAAGGTACAGAAGGGAGAGAAATAGTAGTTTCCCTGAGTACAATTCCAGTTTTTAAATTGCGCCTTTTCAAATTTCTGATGTTTACCATAATTCCAGTGCTGTGAGGTCTTTATGGTTTTAAAGCATTCCTGTAACTTGATCCATTTTACGGTTTTCCTGCAATTGTCTTTTACCAAAGTTGCATGATGCTTTTTTCTTGTTGGGCTTTAGAATTAAAATCTCTAGAGATGATCTGTGTGTTGTAAACACTAAGAGGGTAAACAAATACCCAGAATTACACGTTATGTTACATCTTACAGTTGGAAGTCTTCCATTTTAGCTCTGTCTTGTTACAAGGCAAATGTGACTGCTATGCTGTTCTAGTATAATCTCTGTGAAGCAGTTACTGAGAGGTCTGCAAGTTCAGCAGTTTTTCAGAGTTGTGATTAAATACTTTATGAAATGTTAAGCTATAGATGTACCTTCATTGTTTTAGCAACTGTGTTAAATTTGGTTACAGAGACCGAAAGAAGAGAAGTGAAAAGCCCCGAAGGTTCAGCAGAAGTCACAGCCGGAGTTCGAGTCCGCCACCGTTTCGAGGACGAAATACAGCTATGGATGCACAGGAAGCATTAGCCAGAAGGTTGGGAATTGTTAATGATTTTAATGATACGTGATACAAACAAGCTTCTGCTGTTGATATAGCATGTCTAAGTATTCTCATGTACTTCTAGACTGGAAAGAGCAAAGAAACTGCAGGAACAGAGAGAGAAAGAACTGGTTGAAAAACAGAAGCAACAGGAAATGGCTGCAGGTAGTCCATGAGTATTATATGAATTGCTAAACAATAGTATGAGTGAGAAATAGTGTAGGCTTATGTTGTGAGTGTGACAGTCCTGTTCACAGATGTGCAGGTTGTCTTTGTGTAATTATTAACTTGGTCCATATATAAGAAACACCACTAGAACTAGGAAATGTATGGGGGGAAAAAAACAAAACAAACCCACAAAACCAAAATAAACAACAAACCCTGAACAGATATAAACCCCCAACAGAAATGACCAGGATTTCTTATCACTTACCAAGTATAAAATGAAAATGTTGGACATTAAGCTGGTACATGATTTTGTGATGGTTATTGGACCATTCCTTTAAGCATCATTAAGCAAGAGTTTGAAAGCTGTTACCAGCTCAGGGACATTTAGAAGCATGAGCTAAACGAGATTCAGTTTTAGTTCTGACTTACTAAAAACTATGGGGGACTTGTCTCTTAATCTACAAATTACATGTATTTTGCCATGCATTTGTTGTTTGGACATGTTCAATTTCTGATGAAGGGAAGTGTTTGGGGGTTTTGTTTTTCTGGGGGGGTTGGGGGGTGGTGTGATATTTTTTTGTTGTTGTTGGTTGGTTTAGCTTTTCCCCAAATCTGACCTTCCTGTCTGATAACAAGTTCTCTTTCTTCTACAGCGGCTGCAGCCACAGGAGGTTCTGTTATTAATGTTGCTGCTCTTCTGGCATCGGGAACACAAGTAACTCCTCAAATAGCAATGGCAGCTCAAATGGCAGCCCTGCAAGCGAAAGCGCTAGCAGAGACTGGAATAGCTGTCCCCAGCTATTACAACCCAGCCGCCGTGAACCCAATGAAATTTGCTGAGCAAGAGAAAAAGCGGAAGATGCTTTGGCAAGGCAAAAAGGAAGGGGTAATGTTGTCTTTTCTTACTTTCATAAAAGTTGTTTGGAAACACCGTGCACTCAGTTTAAAGGTGTTTATCAATGCTATTTCCAGCAAAATTACTTTTACACCTGATAGGAAGCTTCCCTGTTAACAGCAGCCCAAGGTAAAACTTTGGGGGTGAAAGGACTTACAATAACTAGACCTTCAAGTGGCAAATGGTTGTGACACAAGCCTCTGGAAAACCCCTGATGGCATAAAATTGCAGAGTTATAACTGGATTGTAAAGTTACTCTTCAGTTTCCCTTGCAACTAAATATCAAATGCAGATGGTCTCTCTTTACTGAGAAATGATGGCTCAGGAATAGAAAGTTAACTGACCACTGCTCTCTGTGACTATAGAGAGTTTTCATTCGATTGTTGTATCCTGTGCTATCCCAGGCTTCAAAAACAAGTCTGCAAATCTTTCTATTAACTCTCCAGGAGCAGAGTAAGGCATTACAAAGGCTAGTGGAAGTTATAAATACAAGTCTTCAGACTTGAGCTGTGTCAGACAAATGCTCTTGCAATTAGTGGAGTGTCTTGAAACCCCTGGTTAACTAAAGTTCCCTCGCAAAAAGTTTCTTGTGAGGAGGGTGCAGGATTGTGGGATGTGACTTGGAAACCTGTTACCTCCAGTTGTGCAATGGGCCCGGTTTTAATACTGCTTTTTTGCTTGCTCTTGTGCTGTGATGTTAACAGAAGCTTGTGCTTAAAGGTAATAAATGTTGGTTGTTTTTTTTTTTTACTTGTACAGGATAAATCACAGTCTGCAGAAATATGGGAAAAACTAAACTTTGGAAACAAGGACCAAAATGTCAAATTCAGAAAACTGATGGGCATTAAGGTAAAGAGTTAAAGAATTCTGAATATGTAATTAAGTTTATCATTAACTGTAGCATAGTGATTTCTTTAAAGTGTACCATTAACCAGAAAAGATGTTAGTTAAACTAATACTACCTGAGGTAGTTAAAGTAAGTGTTATAAAGTTCATAAGCAGCATCTAAATCTGAATTCAATTCCAGTTCTGGAATTTCATTGTGCTTCTGCCTAACAAGGCAACTGTTACAATCCAGTGGTTGCTGTAACCAGCATTTAGAATTCAGACAGTGTTACTTTGTATTGATTAACTGGAGATATTTATTTGAATGAGTTGGGAAGGGAAAGCAGATGAAGGTCTCTTTGTGTCTTGACAGTGAGGGGAAGCTGATGCCAGAATGTTTCAGTAAAGCCAAATGCTTGAATGAGTACATCGGAAATCAACAGTGCAAAATTGTGTTGAGGGTATCTGAAAACAGTGCTCTGACCACAGCTAATGTTTTTTTCCTTCTCTCTGGTTTCTAGAGTGAGGATGAAGCTGGCTGTAGCTCTGTTGATGAAGAGAGTTTCAAAACGCTGAAACAACAGGAGGAGGTCTTCCGAAATCTGGATGCACAGTATGAAATGGCAAGGTCGCAAACTCATACACAAAGAGGAATGGGATTGGGATTCACATCTTCCATGCGAGGAATGGATACAGTTTGAAAAACGAGAGGGGAAAAAAGGCAGACTTAAAGTGTGGGACTGCGGAAGGTTCTTGTTCAGCTGTTGGGTCCTTGTTCACCAAAAAGCTAGTATTCTAGCTTGCATGGGTGTTGCATTGACTTTAATTTATTAAAAAAAATACAATTTTTTTGTAAATATCAGATCAGTGATACTGGTGTTAGTGTTGTAATCAGGTTATACCCACTTCCATTAAACTTGACAGAACTATAGGAGGACAGTATTTTTTAGTTAAAAGTTCTACTTTTCAAACCAAGCAGCAGATGGGATAAACTCATACATGGGTATTTCGTGTCCACTGTCTTGTGTACTTTTGTACTTTAACCTTGTACAGTTATTTTCAATTCTTGAAACATGAAAGAAACATTGTGTAGATGTTATTTAGCGGTCTGGGCCAACAGGCACATAATTCAGTGCAGAAACCCTGGTTAATAATAAAGACTTTTTTTTTTCTCTAAGGTCTTCCTTTACATTAATCAAGTTGTCTTTTGGGCCAGCCTCTAAGAAAGAGAGGTAAGAGATGGCAGGAAGACTAGAAAAGTCAGGAATAGGGCGTTTTGCTTTGCTTATTTGGAAGTAGGGTTTTCCTAAAATGTAGATTCTGCTACAGAGCATAACTCATGGCAAGGAATACCCAGCTCGCCCTTTTGGTCAGTTTGATGGAAATTTTAGCAGAGAGAGGGATAGCCAAATCCTTGGTGCGAAAGGGGGTAGGGTGTTGGAGCCCTTAGCTGTGTTAACTTGTAGATGATACAAGCCTTACAGGAATGCTGTACCCCAGCATGTTAAATGCACAGGGCAGTGCCTCACCGGGAGTGCAGCAGCTTCCTGGGGCAGGATGGGGCCTGACTGCAGGGAGCTCACCACCGGGAGCACCGCAGCGGGTGCCTCCCTCCGGCCCCCATTTTGAGGGCGGCCGTCCCCTGACGCACTACAGCTCCCGGCGTCCCGTGCGGGCCGCGCCGGCCGGCGGAGCGCAGCCTACATCTCCCAGCACGCACTGCGCGCTGGGGCGGGCGCCGCCATCGTGGTACGTGCCGGGGCATGCCGGGAGTTGTAGTCCTGCGGCTCCATGCCCTGGCGGGCGGCGGCTCCGGCTGCCCTTTGCCCCCGCGGCAGCGTGCCCCCTGCCCAAGCCCCTCCCTTCCTGCTGCAGCACAAGATGGCGGCTGAGGTGGATTTCGGGGACAGTGAGCTCTTCCAGCAGCTTGAAGAAGGAGAAGGGCCGCTGCCGCCTCGCCCCGGCCTGGAGGAGGAGGAGGAGGAAGAGGAGGAGGAGGAGGAGGAGAAGAAGGAGGAGGAGGACGACGAGGAAAATGAGGAGGAGGAGGAGGAGGTGGTGAAGGAGAGACATGACAAAACCCTGGAGGAGTTGTACAAGAGGCTGCGGGACCGCGAGGAGACGGTGCGGCTGCTCCGGGAGGAGAATATCCTGACGGGAGAGGCAGGGCCTGCTCCAGGGAGGACGCGGCGGGACCGCTTCTGCCGGGGATTTTCGGGCCAGCCTGGGCGCCGACCCGCCTGGGGCATAAGGGGCTCCGGCTTTTCCCGGCTCCTCCGTGAGGCCGGGCCCTGTGCCGATGTCGGGGAAGGCCCGGTCAGTCTGAGGCTGGCACGTCCTGATGGGCGATGAGAATGGAGCTCGGCGGGGAGGGAGCGGTGGTGCGGTGGCTGCTTTATCCTGGCTTCTGCTTCTGCTTTCGCGTGTTAAGGGGGAGTTTTCTTTGAAAACTCCTATCCTTAGAGCGTCCAGGTCCGTGCCAGCTTTGCTTCAGTTGGCAAAGGAGGTAGTTGAGTTTTTGTGCTGGGATGGCCGTTAAAATACTTGATGCTGGATGCTCCGACTTCCTAGGGAAAACAAATAGTTGTATGTTCTCTAAACCCCATTTTTAACATAGCTAGGAAGAATTCTAAGCTGTAAATTGTGACTGGTTCCCTAAAGGGTTTGGTGCTGTAGCAGAATGGAACCTCAAATTGATTTTATTATTTACTCTTTATGAGTATGTGTGTTGAGTTTTGTGTGTGTGTGGTGATTGTAGGTATGTTTTCAATACTACAAATCTGACAATTCAAGCATAGTGCATGTAATGAATTATAGTAATTGGACTGTGAGAGTGAGTTCTTTTTTATCTGGGCTTTGGTTTGGGGCAGTGTTGGTTGGTTTTGGTTGCTTGCCTTGTTTTTATTTTATTGTGTTTCTTCAGCAACAGGTGGATTTGTAAATAATCCTCTGTGCACTGAAGGGGAAGGTCTGAAACCCCGTTTGTTCTGTGGAATTTTTGTTAGATGTTTTGTTGGCTTTAATCCTTCAATTAAGAGGTCTGTGTCTTCTGTGGAAAATAATGTACCTTAACAGTAAATTAACATCAGGAACTTAAAAGGAAGCTGAATATTCTGACTCGTCCTAGGTATGTGACTTGAAAAGCTTTGTATGATCTGTATGTGTTTGAAATAGAGTTTGTCTGAGACAAGAGCTGCCTGAGGGAACAATGTCTGCCACGTTGTTTAGAAACTGTTGCTCTGTCACTGTCTCTGCTCAGGTATTGGGCTTTTAAAGTGTCATTACCGTTCTTACAGTCTTTTAGACTTGAATATCAAGAATTTGGTTTCTTTTGCTGTAGCTTTATTTATTTGTGTGTACCCATCTGTTTATGAAACATAAGTGGCCTCTAAGGAAACATGTTTTTGTAAAGTTCAATAGTAAGAACAAGAGACCTTATTTATTCAAAATTGTGTTTATAAGATTTTATGACAGAAGAAAGTAACTGTAGCATGGTGGTCCCTTTTGTTTTCCTGCCACCTCACACCAGGTAACCTGCTTGGCTTGAGAGGGGAAGATTTCTGTTTAAGTGAATAGAAACTTCTCAAAAGGACAGAACTTGTATTGGCTAAACCTTCCTCTCTCTGTGGGCTACTGAGTGTTTGCTGTGATAAACAGAATAGGGAATACGCAGAGTAAAGCTAATGCAGTAACCATTGTCTGTGTGTTCTGTTCTAGTGGAATTTATGTGGAGAACTCCAAAGTAGATGGGCCTCTGTTGCAGATTTTATTTATGAACAATGTCATTTCTAGGTAAGTTGGGTTTCATCATGTGTAAGAATTACTTGGGAAGACAAATGCCATTATGCCAAATGTGTCTGTACGTCCCCCCCTCCAGCTACTTCTTCTACCACCTTTATATGCTGAGCATGACACCATTTGGTCTGGAATATCCCTTGGGTCAATCAGGGTCAGCTGTCCTGGCTGTGTGCCCCCCCCAACTCCTTGTGCACCCCCAGCCTCCTCCCTGGTGGGTTGGGGTGAGGAGCAGAAAAGGCCTTGACCCTGTAAGCAGTAAGGAAGGAATCCTTGCATGTTATCAACACTGTTTCCAGCACAAATCCAAACCACAGCACATATGAGCTGCTAAGAAGAAAATTGCCTCTTCCTCAGACAAAATCAGCGCAATGATAAACGCTAAAAGAAAACCAACGAAACCAAGAACATTTCAAAACCAACCAGCCAAATAAAAACATTTGGCATATGTTTCAATCTTGCGCACCTCTTCATCTCTATGCTTCTTCATTACAGGCAGTATCATCAAGAAATTGAAGATTTTATTTTTGGCTTAGTTCAGAGATACGAAGAGCAGAGGAAAAACGAAGAAGAAAAAACACAGCTCAATGCTGAGCCACAGGTACTTAAAAACTCAAATTGTTACTAGGTGCTGCTTCTGTTGTACCCTTATTGTGGGAATATTGAAATACTACACTGCTAAACAGGTGATTTCCAGATGTTTTTTCCTGATAATTGCTAAGTAGCTGTGAAATAACTATGAAGCAGAGATTGTATAGCTCTTTGTTCCAAAGATAGAGGACCAGGACAAAGAAAATATCATTCGTGCTGATGAAAATGCTTCTCTGAAATTGTTCCTGGTGAAATTTGTGTAAAAGCGAAATAATAAATTGATTTAAATAATCAAGAGAAGACCATAAGGTACAAATTTAATGTACCCTCTTCCGATAGTATTTGGCTCAACTTTAAGTATATCAGAGCATAGCTGAACAACAGAATCTGGAAATTTCCACTTCTCAGTTTGGAATTTGGAGTTATACTTGACATTCACTTTGAGTAAAAGTCTGAAATGACACACTTATCTCCATCTTCCTCTTAGGTTTCAAGATAAGAATAAGGATGTTTTTATGCAGTATATTTCTCATCAAAGAAAACACTGGAGATGAGCTGTGTCATTTTTTGGACTCTGGAAAGCATTAAGATTAATGTAGACATCACCATCCTACTGTTTAACTGTTTCCTGAAAGAATAGGAGCTGTATTGCATATTCTGTGCCTTTCACATGCATGAGTAACTTAGGAGCTCTTCTATTTACTGTTATTTTAAATGAACTATTTGCATTTTTACGTTTCATGTCAGCCCTCCAGTATTCTTTTGGAAGAGGATGGTAAAGCAGCAAGCTCAAATTCTAAAAAAGTGAAAGAAGCTTTTAGTGTAAGTTCTTGACTTTGTGCTCTTCAATGGTAGGTCTGACTCTTTATTCTACATATTCAATATACACTGCCATTAAAATAAGCTCTTGTTAAATCTCATTGATCAATGTAATAGCAGTTAAGTTCAGCATGTTTTGGCTACATCATTGGAAAAAATACGTATTTCTACAGGTGTGGGCATGTGTTATTTATAAATTCTTACAGAGTGGGGGAAAAAAAAAGCCTGGAAGTATTTCAAGCAGTCTAAATTTATAGAATTGCTGCCAATCTGCCCTAAATACTGACACATTTCTGACAATTTTCTGACTTTTTTTCTACAGGTTGTAGGAAGTGTTCTGTATTTTGCCAATTTTTGTCTCGATAAACTGGGACAGCCTATATTAAATGAGAATCCACAGCTGACAGAAGGATGGGAAATACCTAAGTATCCTGTTTGTTAAAGGGGTTTTCCGTTTCTCAAGTCCAGGGAATGCCAGTGGGTAAATTGAACTCAAATCCTGTTCAGTAGATTGTACAGTTTTGTCAAACTGTATCAGTCGTTAGAGATTAAAAGTTTTAATGAGTCATTAATGGCTTTTTTTTACTCAAACCATTCCAATATTGATATGATTGGCTCATTGATTTTCAGTGGACTTTTGCTTGGGAAGAGTGAATGCCTTGTCACCATAAATACATCTTGTGACTTTAGGAATTTCCCGGGCCAATCTGTAATCAGGTTTGGAATGACAGCTCATTCCAAGTATGAATAAGCTGTTCTTCCTCTATAAAATCTGCTATCCAGTAGCAGTTCCTTATTGAAATCTAAAGATATCAGCAAGTTTTCAGCCACATTCTCTCCCTAGATGGACAAGAAATACAAGTAAAACCAAAAAGGTTTGTATTATTCTTAAATATAAAGTTTTGAGCTGAAAAGTTCAGATGTACGCTGTGATTATTCCCCAGTATACTAAACCCTTGAACATACTTAAACAATGACTTTAAATGGAGTAAACCAGTGCTGAGCTTTGCAGTCAGTGGGTGTCTCTTGGTTATTGACTTCAGGAAGGGCCTAAAATAATGTTGTAAAAGCATTCTGAAGTTTACACCCCGTTCTTGGGTTGTTTGTCTTTTTAGTGACTGCTTTGTCATCCTTGTACTGGTGTACTGTCATCATGCTTACTGGTTTGTAGAACAACTCCTGTCTGATTTACTTCATACATTTTTAAGATTGGTCTTAGACTTGATTGTAGAGTTTTTATGGGAGATAAGAAGTGAATCGAGTTTGCAGCTGGCAGCTTGTGTGGTCTCCATAGTGTTTGAAGTCACTGATTTCAGATGCAGTGAAGACCAGGCAAGATTTCAGTGGGAATTGCAATGATAAAGGGCCATGCTGAGTTTGATTAGAAATACTGCCATCTGAATGGAAAGCACATTGAAGGGTTGTGCTCATGATCTAGAATGGTGATAAAATACTTGGATCACCAGAGAAGGTGTCTGTTTGAATACTGTGGAAAGATGAAGCAGAAGATACACTTAATATTTTCTTATTAGAGGCTTCAAGAGGTTGGAGTGTGTGTGGGATGTGTGTTTATCCTGGACACATTGTTGTGTCACCTTTTTGTCTCCACTTCTGGTCCCATCCTATTTCTATAAAACTGAATGTTCAGAAGAGGAATATTTCATTAAAATATTATAAGAGATTTGGATTTCCCCCCGTATAATGTTGAAAGTGTTTGCTGCTATTGTATGAATTTACAAGGAAAATCAAGCTTGAAGCCAGCTGCAGTTCTGTTCCAGGTTTTCAGTGCATAGTTTCACCGTATGCATAACATATTCACATAACTGTGGACCAGGGCTTGACAAAGCAGCAGTCATGCTCTTCTACTCGTTTCTACTGGTAATCGATTCTCAGTATTGTAAAAAGGATCAGACCTCTGATGAATCAAGCATAAAAAGAGAAAGAGGTATTAATGTACTACAGGTGTATTAAATTGAGGGATTCCTTATCTGTGCTCTGGAGTTAGAAGTATTGTTTTAACATCTTCACTTTCCTTCCTCTGGACACAACATAAGCTTTAGTATGTAGGGTTTGTTTTTATTTATTGGCACAATCTAAGCAAACATTTACGTACTTAATCAGAAGTACAAAAGCTTTAGTGAATACTCTTTCTGCATCATGATATAAGGGGAAGCTTTTCCAACTTCAGAACACTAAACTGTTGGATCAGGTTGCCCAGAGAGGTTGTGTAGTCTCCACCCTTATAGATTTTCAGGGCCCAACTGGATAAAGCCCTGAGCAGCCTGGTCTGACCTCATAGCTGACCCAGCCTGGGTTAAGGCACTGGTTTAGAGATTCCTTGAGATCCAGCCTGAATTATTCTACTGACTATTCTATTCCCTCTTAAAGCTGTAGATCTCTATTATAAGGGATATAAAAGCTCCAGTTCTGCCTGGAAGTACTACTTTTCCACTGTAACTTTAGTTCTCTTTTTTTCTTCCTCTCCATATTCTATGTATTCTTCCCCCCCCCGCTGTGCCTGTGTTTTTTTCTCATTTCTTGTGTTCTCCTTAGGACTGTGAAAGAAACTATTCTGTTACTCTCTTTTGAAGATTAATAAATCAGTTTAAGAGAAGCAGAAGACAGCACCTGAAATCAGCCTGCAATGCTTATTACTTCTTTCTAAGTCTAAAACTAATAAGATTTAAAATAATTAAATGCATTTACCATTGCAGAATTGTAAATGGCTTCATTTCTTGTGTGTTTTTTTAAGCAGGCCAAAACCTACTTGTTTCAATTGTGGTTCAGAAGACCATCAAATGAAAGACTGTCCAAAGGTAAAGTCTACACCATATTTGAAAGACTATTTTATGAAAGGCTATTTATCTCTGTTGATGAGATCCTGCTGGTCATAGTTACAAATTCTACCATGCTAAATGAGAATTAATTAATTTTGTAGTGTAATGGTTTGAATATTCCCTTTAGTTTTATGGAGGGACATTTTTCAGTCTCAACAGTTTTTCCTCCCACTTTAGGGCTCCCCTAGACCCAACACAAATAGTCTTGGGTTTTTGCTGTGGACTTTTTATTACAGCTATAGATGTATCACATGGCTGTGTAATAAATGATTAAGTATGCTGAGGGCAAGGAATACCAGTTTTATGTTGGGTGAAGGAGTGCATAGACTGTAAATTGTCTGCATCTAAACTGCCGAATTGTATTATCTTTAAGCCACGAAATCCAGCTCGTATAAGTGAGAAGAGAAAGGAGTATATGGAAGCTTTTGGTGAATCGAGCAATCAGATTTTTCAGCAGCGTTATCATGAAGAAGAAGTAGAAGAGAGGTTTGGAAAATTTAAACCAGGAGTAATTAGGTATCTCTTTTCCTTCCATTAGCTGTTGCACTGCTTTTCTGAAATAGCTTTTCTGTCTTTGGAGTGCCAGATGTTATTTTCCAGATTTCTATTAAATCTACCTGCTACTCTCAACTATGGGTTTATTATGTTTGAACTTGTTTGCTAAATGGTTTAGTAAGTTGCAGAGATGTTTTTCAAATGAAAACTCATTGCTAGCTCAAGAGTCCTGCCCTTCTGCAGCCCTTTCCCTAATGCAGGGAGATAAGTGTTACTCTCTGGTTACTCAAATGGCAAATATATTCCGAATAAACTAAAAATGCATGCCAAATTCTGGAAGTGTTGAGCTTTGGATGTCCCTTCCTCTCTTTTTCTCTCTATTCAATATGTTAAAAAAAATCATAGCATGGCTGTAGCAGTCTCCGAAGAAATCACCAGTAAATTAAGTTGCATTAAATTCTTTCCTGTTGTGATAGCTGCAGTTAAGCCCATGAATCAGAAGTAACAAGTCCAGGAAGTTGTTCTCAGTGTAGAATTAATTCTTATGAAATATTTAAGCACAGGAGAAATGAAAGTGTTAGAAGTTATCAGAGCTGGCTTTGACCTAGAATTGTTATATCTGGGATTGAAAAGCAAAATGGTTTGAGCTAAAACTAAGTTAGCTTGACAGTTTAAAATTCAACAAAATGCTCATCAGTTCCTTTTGTCAAAACTTGTAATGGATTGTATTGGAGGACATTTTGTTTTCTGTTTGTTTTCTTGACTTAGTGGGGAGCTTCAAGATGCACTTGGGGTCACAGATAAGAGTCTGCCTCCATTTATATATCGCATGCGGCAGCTGGGTTACCCTCCAGGCTGGCTCAAGGAAGCTGAAATGGAGCACTCGGGGCTTGTGCTTTATGATGGAAAAAGTAAGGAATGCGCTGTGGGAATGCAGTTTTCAGTATGCTATTTACTGGCTGCACCCTAGTCAGGGGATAAAATACCTAGTATGGAAAGCATGAAAGTGGGAGAAAGTTGTAAATCAAGTTTCCTTTTCTAAAGTCATGTAAAAATACTCCCCTTTCTTCTAGCTAAGGTGTGATAGCGAAACAAATCCTGTAATGATTGCATTGCATAGATGAAAACTCGCTTTGTGATTTCACTCTGATCAACCCTTGCTGTTAGAACATGGAGTTCCTGTGACACTGTGCAAGACTTGCACAGAGCTTCTTGTTGAATTTCCTATTTTTAATAAGCTGCTCATCTTTTATGAAAGAAACCATAATACTTTCTAAAGTTCAGTAATTTATTCTTACAAAGAACACCAGCAAGCAAAGAATTCATCCCTTGAATTTCAATTTATCAAGTAATTTACCAGCTTTTTACTAATGACCAATATTTATGCCGCATCTCAGAGAACAGCCAAATTCTGAGGCCACTAATGGTCGTGAAGAGTAATATTGTTACAAATACCCAGTTAAGTTTGTGGGGAAGCTTCCTGGGTATATCTGGTAGATTTGGTCACTGTTAGTGCCTTTGTGGATCACAAAGCCTCTATTAATACTTAAAATCCCTGTTATTAAATCCTGTGGAGATTTTTCAGTAACATTCTTAATTAGCATCAGTAATAACTATATTTCATTATAGGTGATAGTGGAGCAGACGAAAGATCTCGCCAACCAAAACGCACCATTTACGATGTCTCGAAGTTGATAAACTATCCAGGCTTTAACATATCCACTCCAACTGGGATCCCAGATGTAAGTAGCTGTCCTCTGCCTTCCAAACAACATATTGAGTAGCAGTAATTGCCTTTAGCCAAGTTTAATAAAGAATCTCCTGTGACAGCTGCTGTTGGACTTTACTTTCAAAAGCATCTTAACCTGCTGTAAGCAGTGAACTTCATCACTGATGTCAATGCCTGTGCATTAAAAAGCAGCATTTGTGCATTTTCTTTTCAGCTTTACATTTGTCCATTTAGTGGCCTCCAAATGGGATTTTTTTTCATTCAGTTTGCTTGATCTCCAAGTTTTCTTCATTTAAAATTAACAGGCTTTCAAAGTAAAGCTTTTTTCATCTCAACACTTATTTCAAGGAGAACTTTGTAGTTTTACGAATGTTGGAGAGTTGTTGCTAGGAAATGGTCAACCATTTTGTAAAGATGAATTGAGTTTCTTTTAATGATTATTCCTACGCAGTCACAGTGCACTGCATCAGTTGTTTGTGCTCACAGGTGAAATACTTCGGTTCACCAGAAGCTCCTATTAAAGATCTATTTACTTTGATAAGTGGGGCTATTGATGAGAACTTGAATTCATCGTGGGTGATTAATCTCTCAGCATTTCTGTTGTGTTATTTACCACCCATATGCAACATTGTTCCTTTTTTCCCTGCCCGTAGGAATGGCAGTTGTTTGGTTCCATCCCCATGCAGCCATCTCAACAAAAGGAGGTTTTTGCTCACTACCTTTCCAGTTTCCATGAGGTGAATATATCTCATTGTTATTTGTAAAAACAAAAAGGTTGCCTTGTAGTTTGTGTAGCCAGTGATGATCTTGTGTTTGTATCTTCTTGGTTTTGCACAAGGGGATGGGCTTTCTTATTGACACTGTCAGGTGTGAAATGCTTACCTGTTCTAACAAAAAGGAGCTTCATGTTTAGAACAAACGCTGTGGTTTCAATTAATATAAGCAGATCCCAGTTGTGCAATATTTTGTATACAGTGGTGGAAAAAGGTTGCTATAAACTTAAAACCAGTCTTAGTTACAGAATTCCCTAGTAAATGAAAAGCTACTTGCCACAGTCATGGTTTAGAGTAATCTTATTACAGTGATATGAGAAAACACATGGTAGTCCTGTCTATTATCATTCTCAGGTCTTCTTTACTGTGACTCTAGCTTACTGTTATCTACTGCAGAATACTTCCACATAAGGATGGGACATGTATGCTCTGTTCTCAGTCTTAAAAGTGTAATGCTATATGGAATTACATAGTAAATTCTAAGCCTGCCAGAAAGGGATGTGCAATAATTGAGTTGTGGTGGTCTCATGAGATCTAGGTGTCCAGGGGGAAACTTGGTTGTAATCCTACTTTAGGAATGCAAAGAGTCTTTTGCCAGTTAAACCTGCACAAGCTTACAGTTCTGTTCAGTTGCAATAAATCTCTCAACCTTCAAAGTTTACACACTGGATCAACCAAATAATTGTTAAAGTTATGAAATTGCTTACAATATGTTCTTATAGCTGGAAATGTTACCTTATACAATGAAATACTAATTTCTTTTGGTTTCCTGGATAATTTCTTTTCAGCCAAGTCCAAAACCTAACAATAAAAGGCCTGCATCTCAGTCACGGTCTCATCACTCAAAACAACCAAAAGACGACAATTTGGAGGCACCAGTAACTGACATGGAAATAGATTCTGGTAGTTATTCTGCAATTACTGTTTTGGGTTTGTTTTTTTGTTTTTTTTTTTTACCAGTTTCAATTTTTATTTTCAAAAGAACTTTCTCTGAATTTAAATGTCAGTGTTCATAAAGAGAAACCAGTGTGCTATGGGGGTAATAAATGTAACTGCTAACATATGCTCGCAGGGTCTTACTGTAGTTGTATTAGGGCCTCTCCACAATGTGTTCTGTGTTGCTGCAATTGTCATAGCTTCTAATACCAAGCAGGAGATTTCAAGTGTGTCCTCAGAACAATTGGAACTTTAGGTTGCAAAGTCCTATCTCTTTACTTCAGGTGCGTATCCTAAAGTTGGGAAGACCTCCAGATCCTTAAATATTTGGATGAAATAGTGTAGGATGTTACAAGCTCATAACTTTTTAAAAATGAGTCAGACTCACAGGAGGACTTAGTTTTGTTTAAATGTTAAAATAGCTGGAGAAACTTTCGGCTTTCCTTTTGGTTTTCCTATAAGGAAATCTTTCAGTTGTCTCAGTGTGAAACAAGTTTGTTCTCAAGACATTCAAGAATGTATTTATTTATTGAATAGCTAGCAAGTTTAACATCCCCAAAAACATAGTTTCAATGGACATTAAGACCTTCAAAAAGTTTGTTCTATCTCAGCTGAAAACCAGGGAGGAGAAGACCTAAGTCTGCTACTTAATCCGGACATTGGCACTTTGAATCTTGTCCTCATCCTATTTCAGATTTTAACAGTTGTCTTTTTAATCTGTTTCTAGATCTGGAAGCATCACAAAGATCTCAGACCCCAAACAGTTCTCAGTTCCAACCTCCGCTGCCCCCCAGACATCTGTCGATGTCTACTCCTCCTCCTTTACCACAAGGAACACCTCCACAAAATCTTTCACCACCTCAACCTTCAACCTCCACTCACCATCCTCTTCCTAGGACTGCTTCACCATCAAATCCTTCCAGTGATACTTCTGAGGTACAAATAGTGACCTCGGTCATGGATGAGGATTCTCTGACCTTAGAAGAGCTAGAGGAACAGCAGCGCTTAATCTGGGCAGCACTTGAGCAGGCAGAAAGTACAATCAGTGACTCTGATATTCCTGTTGATACACCTTTAGCTGGAAATTCTGTTACATCATCACCATCTAGGAACGAAGCAGATCTTGTTGCAGAAGTAAGGTCATCTGAGGAGGTGGTTTCAGTGGAAACAAGGCTTTCTGATGCCAGTGAACAGCTACCAGAAAACGAATGTTCTATGACTAGCCCTAATGCAGGAGATAGTTTACTTCACTCCAAGGAGGATCCTGCTAACACAGATTCTGAAGGTTTGCTGGATAACACCAGGCCTGCTCCCAACCCTGAGGTTAAAGAGGGAGAAAATCCAAGTGATAATAAAGTGGTCAAAAGCCCTGCAAAATCTTGCAGTTTTGTTCCCGATATGAGCAAGTTTGCTGCAGGCATAGCACCGTTTGAGTTTGAAAACTTGGCAGAATCCACAGGTGTTTATCTAAGAATAAGAAACCTGTTAAAAAATTCCCCAAGGAGCCAGCAAAGGAAAAAGGCTTCACCTTAACTGGTCTTCATTTGTTTCCAAATCCCTGCTTCTGTCTCTTTTCCCCTCCAGTTTTAAAAACTCTGAAAACTTCCCTTATCCTTCTGTGGCAAGGAGAAAATTTTGACAAATACAAGTCTGCCCCATTCTTCATTGGAACTGGAGTCAGTGCAGGGCTTCCCTATTGCCCTGGACCACCAATGCAGCCAGAAAATACAGAAGAATGTCTGCAGATTGTGTCTTTCCACTGAGGAATAACAGGACTGTTGATTTGTTAAGAGTGATTTACATGAAACTCCAAAAAGAAAAAAAAATAATAATAGGTGTTTGTGTTTGCTGTTCATTAATTTGGCTAAGATTTATATTGTCCTTGAGTTTCAAGTGGATTGGTGGGTTTTATATCTGTGCTTTGTACAAGAATCTGTGCTTTATACATTTTGCTAAGTATCCTGTAGATAAGTTTAATATATTCTGAGTGGTTTTAAGAAAGGTCTAACACGAAGATTTCCCCCATCAGAAAGCCTGGCAATTGGATGAAATTAATCAGAAATGACCAGCATCAGCTTCACCAGTCCAAGTATTTTTATAAGTTATTTATGCGGGTCGGTTTTAATTGCCACTATATCTTTTGTACCATCGTCCTTTCTGTAAGCTTGCTGTACATACGTGTTTGTGGTTGTGTACAGAGGTTTAATAAATGAGCTTTTGTATAATGAGGTTTTCTAATTGGAGTATTAAACCAACAAACGGCTGAGGTTTTTAAAAATAGATAATTAGAAAAACTGATGAAAAGGTGGATGCATAAAGTTCAGTATTTTAGGAAGGGTCACAACTGTTGGGTTCGGCTTTTCATAATCAAAAAGTTGGTAATATTTTAGCTAGAACCTGGCCATCCCATTCATAATCTGAAGAATTGTCCACTTCTGAGAGCTTCCAAGTGTTACAATTCTTCTGATTTCTTGTTCCAACACTTTGCCATCTCTTAGTTGTTTTCACAGAGACCTGTAGATGAAAGGACTGTACGTTACTTGCATTGCCAACAGAGGGAGTACTGGCTTGATTTAACACTATCCATTGGAGCTGGTAAAGCATTTGTCCTTGGATAAAGCAGGAAAAAAAAATCTTCATAGCCAAGTGAGATGAAAATACTTCGGTTTACTATGTAGATAATATAAGGAAAGGCTTCTGAAAGGATGATGTTCAGAGGTGGTTTTGATAAAGTAACTTCAGAGCCTGAACTTTTTAAAAATGGTCAGCTTTGCAGATAATACATATTTCCTAAAGATCCTTATAATATATAAGTACACTCTGCATTTGAATACTTAAGAGAACTCCAGCCTTTTTTAGTTAAAGCCTTTATATTTACTTCCTTTTTTTTTCCTCTAAACTTTACAGGAAGGGAAAACAAAGTCTTTATGTATGAACAGCTTGTCTTCCAAGAGGCTGAAAAACCTTTTTGCAGCATCTACCAGTTCAGTTTATGTGGCTGCATTTGGAAAGCAAAGGGCTCAAGGTAAATGTTCATCTTATGTGCTAAAATGAGAGGCTTTTTAAAAATATATATATGTATTTTATAAGAGAAATAGTTTTACTTTCTCTAACAGATGGATAACACAATAGGATATTTCTTCTAGCTTCTACACACTTTACAAAGAAATCCTTATTGGGAAGCATATTGAGATCTTGTACTTTGTTCATGTCTCTTCTTCCTCCCATTGAGTTAAAAGCTAGTAATGACACTTTACACAAGCCATTATATGCTGTGTGCTGCATCATTCTCATGTGAATGATAATGTGATGCAGGGCATGAGGGAATGATTCCAAGTGTACACACCTTTTGGGTGTGGTGAGGTGCTCATATTTTAAATGTGCAATTCTCTCTCCACTCCTTAGATCTTTCTTATTAGCTCTTGTGAAATCCTTCTTTAATAGGACATGCAGCGTAAACTTCTGCTTTGCTTACAGAAGCCACAAGTTTAAAGTCATCTTTATATGCTTAGTACCCTTTAGTGCTCTGTGTGTTCACAATACACTAATAATAAATCACCCTTCCACCTAACTGGTCTAGGTAGATAAGCCTTCAATGTTTGTACAAATTCAGATTGCCATTAAAGTAGCTATTTTATTGCTTGCAAGATTTATACACAAGGTATTAGAGGAAGTAAGGTGGAATTGTTTCAGCAACACAGGTTTTAATGTAATGGTAAATTCTAGTTTAAATAGGTTAAATCTTTAATTTCATAAGGCTTTGAATTTTAAATTGTTCAGCATTTCTTATCACTTTGGCCACTTCTGGATTCACTGCACACAAACTACTTGGGGATATGTTTTCTGGTTTTGGAAGATGATGTCTTCTGGTATCTACAGCAAATTTGAGGGGGTTGGGGCAGGAATGGACTGTGTTTAGGTCCACACACATACAGACATGATTGTAATTGTTGACTTTTTGTCAGGTGTAACTACTCAAATGGGTTTTGGATATTGCAGCTCTACAAATCACTGGACAAGGTGTGAGAAAAAGCTGAATAGAAAGTATTTTTGGTCCTTTTAAGTCCCATTCCCATGGTGATGGGTGTGGCATAATAACCTAGATTAGAGTTTACTAAAATGAATGAGTAATAAAAATCTGTGTTGAGGTGGGTATAGTGTGAACAGGCATCACTCACATTTTCCCACAGCTTCCTGTTGGCATGGTACTTCTGTTTGTTTATAGCATTTGGGAACAGAAGTAGTTTAAAATGCTTGTGCACATCTAAAACAACTCATCTGCAGAATACTCAGTGTCAGTCAGTTGTCTCTTAAAAAAGATTTGAATTCCTAACTTACGTTTTTTATAACCTAATTCACAGCGCTTAAAATGTCATGGAAAGAGAAATAACACAGATTCTAGAAGATATCTGAAAGACATTTAGCTGCTGAGAATTATTTTTACTGCTAAAAGTAAGGGAGGATAGCTGGGGGGGAAGAAAGAAAAATGAAGAGGAGGGTAAAGCTCAAATATAATTAAAGTGTTTCAAATGGTAGTTGCCATGGAACTCTGTAGTACCTTCGCTTTGTAATACAGCGTATTGCCTCTGGTAAGTAGATGCCGTTGAAGATTGATGCTGTTCCTAAGAATATGTCGCAGAGTCATCATTTTAGGGGGTAGGAGGGGATGAGTCAGAGGTAGGAATTGGTCTCGATCCTCGGAGAAGCTTACAAACAGGATGGATTTAATAATATGGTAAATAATGTGTGACAATTGGACGCTTCCTAAACTTCAGTTAACTACAGGCAATGAAGATTTGACATTGGAGTTTTTACAGCCTATGTTTAGCTGTCACCTAATGACTGTATAAAAATGTATTTACCCTTTCTTTAGAACATCAGTAGAAACAAAAAACCTGCTGCTTTGCTTCCCTGTAGGTGAGAACTCTGCTTTTGCTGGTATTTGCATCAGTGCTGGAATGATCTGCATAGCTTCTCAGTTATCTTTGAAATGAAACAAGATGAACATTATTGTTAAGTACCTTGTTAAAACAAGCATGCAGAAGGGATTCTTTAAATACTGACAGTTTAAGTACTGTTCTTGGTTTACCCATGTTGGGTAGAACAAATAATGTAAAATTGGTTGAAAGTCTCCAAAGAACATGGAGAAAAAGCAGCTTTTTTGTGCAGCTGCTGGGTAGCAGGACCACTTGGGGAATGAAAACAGTAAGTAGTTAAGAATGGGAAGACTTGAAGCCTTTCAATCCACTAAGCTGTGAAAGTAACTACCAGAAACAACTACAGAAAATAATAGTGCAAGTTTCTATGCTGGGATTTTTGAAGCAGCACTTCTGTGATTACAAAAAAAAAACCCCAAGCATTTAGTTGCTTTGTTTTGAAGCAGGTGTTCATATTGAAGAGTTCATTTAGGTGAAGAAAAAATCCTGTACTCAGAGTCTTCTTTTTTAGGTGGATATGTCCTATTGAATATAAAAATGGATCTCTTAAGTCAGGACATCTTTAGATGCTGTTCTTAAAGAGAAGATTCGATGCTTTTGGACCTTTCACAAATCCAACTGGTGTTTCCACATTATTCAAGAGAACACTTAATTCTGAAGTGGGCCTTATACTTGTGTGACCAGGATGCCGGTAGTTAAGTCGGCATCCTGCGTTTCCTTGGAGCATCCAGCAATTCCTGTTTATGTGGAGTTATGAAAATGTCTGTATATTATATGTTGACTGGTGGGATCCTGCGGTTCAGAGAAGAGAGGCACTAAGACTGGAATCAAAGACAGTGTCTTTCAATCATATTTAGCCCTTTATAGTTCTGTGATTTATAGTGCGAACATCTTTTATCGTAACGATTGCTACAAATTGCATGCAACCATAGTTGCAGTTCAATGTGCACTGAACCTCTTACCAAGCTCAGTGTGCATTGAACTTGTTACCATTGTACCCATATGGTAAAAGTGAACTGAGATAAAGATGAAATAAATGAAGGAAAATGATACACTGAGAGGAAACCACATTGGGTATTGGCATCGCATCAGTGTAGAAAGTTCAAGCCTACACTCCCAGAACCAAGCACAAAGGCTCATGAGTGCAGTTCCCAAAACAGCAGGTGTTTTGGGCAGGTTGTTCTGTAAAGTTAAGTCTGATTCCCTAGTTTTTGTGTAAGGGAGGGATAGGGCCTGCAGGGTCCATTTTTTGGCTTAAGCAGTCAGTTGCTGGCTCTGCACTTCTAAACACAATCTAATGTTTAAATCCTCAAGTCCTCATTCAGCAAAACTTTTATCAAATTTTGCAGGGAGGCAGGAGCTGGCTGTCCATGGATTCCAGTATCTGATTCCGTATCTACTGCTCACAGTAAGAGAATCTATTTAACATTTAGGAAGAGGAATTCTAACAAACATTGCTAAATGCTGATCTAGTTGAAACCTATTATTTGAGGGACTGCGTCACACCATTTTATGCTTTACCGTGCTGGAGTAATGCCAGAGAATGGAGCCAAAATGAAACAAATTGCAGTCAGTCTCCAGCCCTGGAACTGCTTTCTCATCACCCTTTTGTTTGAACGGCATCATGCAGAAACGAAATGATCTGTGAGACTACAAACTGAGGTTTGCTTTGTGATGGATTCAGCAGTTAGGGGCCAGCTAGCTGTTGCCTGTTTAAAGAGATAAAGTGAAGCAGAGCTGGTTGATTCACCCTTGAAAATTGGTGTTAAGCCGTTGATGATGGTGTTGGCGTGACCACTGCAGCTATTTAAACTTTAGCAGTGGGGTAGTGCCAGGTTCCAGTGTATTGATTCACAGACACACTGAAAATTAAAATATTCGGTAGGGAAAAAGAAGGAATGATCAATTCCTGGCCGTTAGGACAAAAGGAAAATGGAGAAAAGCAGCAGCCAGGGAAGTTATTCACCTACTGAGAGCTACGTGCTTCACATCTCGCTCTCCTCCCACCCCCTCCCGTTCACGCCCGCCTGCTACCGCAGCGCACCTCCCGGGGGGTCAGCGCTACCGGTGCTCGGTTCCCTCCGCCCCGTGCGGGTACCAAGCGACCCTCCGCAGCGAGCCACGTCCTGGGGGCTGCCGTGCTGGGCGGCTCCCGGGGCCCGCCCTCCTCCTCAGCAGGGTTGGACCGAGGAGACCCGTTCCTTCCCCGGCCCAGCGGAGCAGGGCTCCCCCGGCGCCCCGGGGCGAACAAAGCGGGGGAGCCGGGCGGAACGGCGAGCGCGGGGCAGCGGCGTGGGTGAGGCGAGGCTCCCGCTGCTGCAGTCCCCGCCTCGCGGCGCCGCGGGCCCGGCCGGGCGCAGACGTTGTCTACCCGCCCCGCCCCCTGCGAGCCGGGAGGCGCCGCTGCAGAGGGGGAGGCGGCAGCGGCAGCGGTAGGAGCTGCGCCCGGCGGCGGCGCGGAGCTGAGGGGGCAGCGGTGAGGCCGCCGTTGGGGCCCGCGCGGGGGAAGGAGTTGGGAGGAGGGGGACAGCGGCGCCACCGGGCTTGCAGCGGCGCCGCCTGAGGGCGGGGGGAGCCGCCGGCCGCCTCCCGGCGCGGGGCCTCCGCTTCCCGTCCGAGCGCCGCGCTGTGCCCGCGCTCGGGCCCGCGGTGAGGAAGAGAGGCGGTGCGGGGGCGGCCGTGAGGCGCTGGGCGGGCTGCGAGGGGCCGGCGGCGGCGGCGGGGGCTTGCGCTGAGGGACCCGTGTGAGGCGATGCTGGGCTGGGTGGGGCCCGGCGGGCTGCTGGCCTCCGCCACACGTGCCCGCGCTTCCCGGCCGCGGTGACAGCAGCCGGTTGGGCTGGTTCCCGAGCCCCGTGCTCGGGCACATCCCGTTCCCCTGTGGCTGCCGCCGTCGTGGCCCCGGTTGGACGGGGCTGGCTGCCCCTGAGGTAGCTGAGCTCCGTGAACTCGGGGGCTGGTGAGGAGAGTGGGGCGGGCAGGGTGCGGGGGGACCCGGTGTTTTCGGGGCTCCCCTTTTCTCCCACCGCGCCCAGCCCTTGGGTGTGTGTGCGGTTCCTGAGGAGCAGGCAGGGACGTGAGCGCGGTGAGTGCGGGCTCTGCTCGAGTCTTGCTCGTGGACGCAGCGCTGTGCTGAGTTACTGCTGCCTTGAGTGGATGGTTCTGTGGGGAAGGGGTCTGAGCATGTCATGGTATAAACGCTGACCTGCAGTTCTCGGCGTCCCACGCTTGCATGCTGATGTTTTACTGATTAACGTTTGGCTTATAATTTACCTTGGCTTTTTTCTGTTTGTTTGCTTTATGTCTGCTCCTTACGCTCGCGTTGTTCTCAAAGCTACTGACTTGCAGGTGAGCTCCTCCTGTATCGCCGGGGGCCTCAGCCAGAGCTTACTGCCAGGTTAAACCTGTGGGATCCCCAGGCAAAGGCTATGCTGTGGGTCCCCTCCTGCTTCCCGCTATATCCCTGGTGCTGCTGCTACCTGAGGCGGTTCAGTGTTCTCTTTTGAGTGCCTCAGCTGTCATGGGGCACAAGGTAATTGTTGCTGTTACTCAGACGTTAATGCGGCTCTTGCTGCATTAAAATCAGGAGTTAGTTTTCCCCTACGTTATAGCATCTGTGTGTGTTTTAAATGATTCTAGAAAATGAAGACAGACAAAAGCCAACAGCACAAAGATCTGTCCCAAACCAGCACAGGGATGGAATTCCAGCCTGTGCCTGTGTTCATGATTAAATATATGACGATGAAATGAAGGCTCTTTCCTCCCCACCCCTTCGCGCACTCACTCACGCAGTGTGCTGGGTGGGAAGGGTTTTATGGAAGTTCACAGGTTGCTCTGAGATCTTTGAGCAGAAGGATCTGAAAACATGCGATATCTGTATTAACATGTGGGAAGAAAGAAAAGAGGTGCAAAAGAGGAAGTGCCTTTCTGCCTGCTGCTTTGGGAAGAGTTTTATTGAAAGAACAGAAAATCACCTGTAATTCTGGAACTAGCATGTGTCAGAGAGAGGTTTTCCTTAAGTGTGTGTCTGTGTGCACCTGCTACAACGTGTAACAAGATAGCAAGCTAGATCGTGTGGAGGAAAAGTAAATAACCACCCTCCAACCAGGACATGTCTTAGTCTGTTGTAAGTGTTCAGGTACTGAACTTCTTCATTTACATGCTGAATGTAGAATGACTGAAACAAGCGCACAGGATTATTAGTTCTTGCTTTAAAAGTGTGAGATTTCAGGATTATCTTTCTGTCCCCTCCTTACTTGTGCTGAAGTGCGCTACTGTTTTCTGTGTAGTGAAGGGAGGGGGATGTGTTAGCTGAAGCAGGAAGGCTTGGAAATGTGACTTCAAATGTCCGTGTCCTTAGGGATCAAGAGGGAGATTTTATTTGGCAAAAAGATCAGTTTTATATAATTTGCATGGTTTCTTTTAAAGAGGAAGGGGGCAGAGAAACAGCTGTCTTATATCCTCATCACAGAGGTATCCTGTAGGAAATAAACCACCTTTTTCCTCATGGGATTATACTGGAGGAGGAAGCAGTGCTTTGACTGCTCTGACTTTGTAGAGCTGTTGTAGATATTCTGCCTGAACTATGGGCTGTATCTGTTTGCCATCTTCTGAATGTGAATATCCAGGACAGACTTTATTTACTTAGCTTGGGCAGAGTGGATAATTCCTTCAGCATTCCTCCCTTTATCCTTTTAGCCCTGTTAAAGTTTTTCTTGGGAGTGACAGAATATTTCAGCACAAGCCTTCCTTCGAAAGAAATAGAAGGATCTGTCTTGCCAATGTGATCTTTCAAAACAGCTTTTCTTTCACTCTTTAAAATGTTCGGGTCAAATGTTAACTCTGTATGTTGAGTGTGAGTTTTCTAATGCTTTGAACATGATGACCACGAATGAATGCGGCTCTTGTTGAATCTTTTGGCATTCCTTAGGGACTACTGGCTCTGCTGGCACGTATAAAAAGTAACGCACTGGAATCCTTATTGGAGTGGCCTGTTTAGAAATGCCTCAGATGGATGGTGTTTGGTTATTTCATGAAAGGCAATTACATACTGCATTAGCTGTAATCTCAGCTGCCTCAGCTAGATGCCAGTTTCTGCTGGAGCAACCATTTCGTTCTTGAGCTGCAGAACTGAAGCCAGCTCTGCCAGCAGCACAGTCCCTGATGATTTCAAGTGTCTACTAATATGTCTGTGCTCGTCCAGGTGTTTGTTCTCTACAGGCATTTAATTTTGCAGAGTGATGTTGCACTCACAGGGATACAGCTGACCCTTGGAAATTACCCACAACTCTGGTATCTAGCTTCTGGCTTCTGAAAGGCTGGGAAGGATTTAGAAGCTGTGTCTAAAAGCAGACTGTACAGGTTCCTACCTTAACACCTGGCTGTTTTCCACCTGGAATGTCTCATCAATTGTTTGTACAAACCTCAAACACTCTTGGAATAGTACCATGAACTCTTAATTTATAAAGCATGTCTTCACTTTGCTGTTTCAAGGAGAAACACCATTAAAAGCTCTTCAGTTTTCCCAGTCTTTGTCATCTTACTGACAATATTTCTAGCTTATTTTGAGGGAAAATTGCAAGGCAGAGAGAAACTCAGTATTTGATAGAGTTTGCTTATCTGACACTATCATTCTGCTTCTCTGCTTGGCAGCAGCATCCACTCAATCACAGTGATATTTATCTAAGTTCTGTATTTGTACTTCTACTTTCTTATATGCCAGCCATATAGCAGTCATGGTGCTAATTTAAAAGGCTAAGAACATGGAGAGCTAAAAAGGGAATGCTGACTTGATGTTTTCAGAGTGTGAAACAGTTACGGTTTCACCCAAGTCTATCAAAATTCAATTCTTACTATAAAAAGCAGCATCTTTGTTTCAGCTGCCCCAGTCGCAATTGTATTAGGGAGGAGCCTTGTGTCTTTGCTTGTATGTGTTTGGGTTTGAGGCTGACAGGAGGTGGCATTTTGCTTCTCAGACTTTCATTTATACTTAAATCCCAAATAACTTGAGTTTGATGCTCTACTATTCCAGAATCATCATTGTTATTATGGACTGAATGCACTTACTGAGATGGTTGAAGTGTGTTATTATCAGAAATCAGTGCAGACAGTTAAATGAATTACTGTTCTTGTTATCAAAATGGAGGGCTTTTGGGAAAGGCACGGAATTCCCTTAGAAAAATGTAGGAAAAGTAGTAAGTATTGATTGCAGGCTTACCACAGGTGCAAACTTTGATTTATTTCTCAGTTCTTGACTCATTCTGTAGAGAATTATGTGTGCTTAGGAGGATCATGTGCTTTCTGATCTTTTAATAGACTATAGCAGTGACATTTCTATAATGCATGTGTACAGCGGCAGATTGAAGTGTTAGAGTTTGCATCATATTTTCTGGGATTTTTCTTTTCTTAAAGCTCTTTAACTGTTTCCAGCTCTTCCTTATTAGTTGAAGATGGGAATCTTTCAGAAAACTGGAACAGACTGTGTTTAGAAATAGCAACATAGATTGAGGAAGAAATTACTCACAAATTGCTAGCCCAAAATAGGTTTTTACTGTTACAGACACCCTCTCTTATTTGTGCTTCATATTCAGCAGTCTTTGTGTTTCAGTGGCTATATTTTTTTACTGAGGATCTTGAGGCATTTAGGAATCTGAATGAGCATAGCAAGTTCTAGAAAGATAAGGTGAGGTGACTTAAAATGTCCTTGATGCAGAATTAAAATCCATAAGTAGAGCAGAAGCTTTAATGAATTACCTTCCTCATAGCATTGCTGTAATATCTGACTGATGGTTTGAGGTCCTAAGCCTCTTAACTATGTTTGATCTGATTCATCTTGATCTTAGTACAGTTCCTTACTTACAGGAATTTTCCCTGCCTTTTTCCTTTCCCAAGCATGTGCAGAGAGAATTATGTTTGTCCAGGTTGCAGTGAATATCCTGCACTTCCCAAGGTAGATAACCATGATGTGTCTGATTTACCAACTTAGGAATGTCACTAAACCCCTCTAATTTTCAGGGGATTTGTGTCTTACAGTGGTTGCCTTCCTCACTGTTTTACATTCAGATTTTATATAACCTGCTGCCAGTGTATTGATGGCAATAACTTCGGTTTTCCATTCTGCTTCAGAAATCAGGTGGTCTGATCTGAAGTCACTGGGAGAAACTCAAGACTATTTGAGCACAAGTCTCCCTCCTACTTCCGTGAAATTTGTCAGAATGTAATCTAGGGCTTTTTTAGAAGTCTTCTGCCTTTTATTTAGTTGAAATTACCCAGCAGGTTCAAAATCAAAGGGTAAATGCAGATTTGTATGCAGGCCTGGCTGCCATAAAAGATGTTGAAAGATAATCTTCAAGTTTTTGGTCCTGAATACGCTAGGGATCTGGGAACTTGCACAGAGAACTCTTCAAGCCATCTCCATGATGCAGAAATACAGCATCTACCCTCTGTTAAGAAACAAATCTAAAGTTACTGGTTGAGCTCAAGATTAGTCACCTCCTTCATGAGGGACGGCATTGTGGGGCATTTGGATTAATTCCCAAGCAACAAATTTCATTCTTCCCTAGTCCCTCTAAACGTACAAGAATGTAGGAATGTCTTCTGGGTTCTTAAGGAAACAGAGATTCACCCTTTGAAGTTATAGAAAACCAGTAGCTATTTATGGGGATGTCCTTATACTGTGGTGTGGTGATTGCGTGATAGTGGGAAGAGTGATGACAAGGCATAGTGTTTGTGTTACAGTGTTGGGGCTGTTTTGGATATCCTCTGGGTAACATAGTAGTTGCTTCAGACTTAGTTTATCTAAACAAATGCTCTCTGAAATAGAGTTGAAAGATTTTTTTTCAGGACCTCTGCTAGTGATTGCATAGATATGTTTCAGTTTGAGTCATTTGTTGGCCACTCTTCATTTCAAGTTTTGTTCATCAAACCAATGACACTGTCAAAAAGAGCTGTGTCAAAGCAGTGGGCATACTTCCCAACCTACTACAAGCTTTTGGGTTTGTACTTTTATGATAGCAAAGGCAAATTGTATTCCGAGTTAGACTAGAAGCGTACTAAATCGTGCTTGAAACACTCATTCCCTGGAGTAATCCTGGTAGTGACTTTGAAGGCACTTCAGAAGAGCAAAGAATTGTTTTCATTCTGTTGATGTAAGAGTTATGCCTGGTTAAAATAAACAGAAATGCTCTCTGGAAGAGTCTGTCCCTTATAAAATACATATTTATGTTAAGAACATGGTATAAGAAACTGAGGTTTTGTGGTTCATACAGAATGAGTGTTTGCCTTTGTGAAGGGTGTACCTGATTGAGCTGGAATGAGCTGCAGAATGTCGTGAGAATGATCCTGTATAAACTAGGAGATGTTCTTGGTTTTTTCTTATTGAATTTTTATTTTCAATACCAGAATCTGCAAACAGCAGATCTGAGAGAAAGCTCCAGGTTCCTTTTATTGTTTTTTTCCTACCTGATCAGGTAGTTTGAAATACAAATTTTTTCTACCTTTTAAAGTGAGATACAACCCCCTGCTTTGATAGGCACGTACCACCCCATATGTTTTGATGTTAACATTAAGCAGAGCATCCAGTAAGCCAAATAAGGTGGCACTTAGCATGATAAACATTGAATTACATAATGCACATTATTTTAGTGTCTTTTCTAATGATAGTGATGTAGATGAGACATTTGGAAAAAATTCTTCTCTGTGAGGGTGCTGAGGCGCTGGCACAGGGTCCCCAGAGCAGCTGTGGCTGCCCTGTCCCTGGCAGTGTTCAAGGCCAGGTTGGATGGGGCTTCCAGCAACCTGCTCTAGTGGAAGGTGTCCCTGCCCATGGCAGGGGATTGGAACTGGATGAGCTTTTGGGTCTCTTCCCACAAGATCGTTCTAAGGCTCTGTGACTGTAAGAGAACTCTGAAACATGAAGGGTTTGAAATCCATCTTTTAGTAATAGTTTAACTACTTGTAATTGTGACAGAACTGACTTTGAAGCTTAGTGTGACATTTACAATGGATACTGTCTGCTGTGGAATCATTTCATCATAAATGTAATCCAGTGCAAAATGGTGATTCAATTTTTTTGATTGCCCAACATGAAATATTTCCAGTAGATTCAGAATACAGCAGAGGAGGCACCATGACGAGGAAGACCATTGTTCCATTGCTCATCTCTCACACTGGGTGTGCTGACATTGCATTTTCCTAAACATGGCAAATCTGGCTGCATAACATGTAGTAGTAGCGGATTATGCTTGTGTGAATGTTTCACTAAGGGTGTTTGTGAGTGTGTCCCAGTTTGTGGACCTGCTGTGAATGAATTAATCTCATTCCTGTCTGAACCTTCCAGAAAGTCTCTGTGGTCTGGCACATTCTTGCACAGAGAGGAATATGCTTAAAGAAGTAGCAAAAAGCAAACAGTAGTGCAGTTTAAAGGTGTTTCTTTTGCTCAAAGCTGAAATGTGGTTGTGTTTTTGAATTGTGCATGAATTTTAAAGGTCTCTAAGTTCAGTTAAAAGCATTATTTTTTGGAAATACATATACTTTTTACAGAAATATCATACCAGCCCAGGAGGCTGCAAATACAACTTTCAGAGCTGTAATAAGAATTGGATCTGGATCATACAGAAGATGCTTATATGCTTTAAGATAACAGTAAGTTTAGGAGTTGTTTGTAACCGTGGGGGGTCTGAGCTCTTGGAGGAGCTCCTGGACCAGAGGAGAAGACTTTCCAGGTTCAAAATTCCAAGTTACTTTCTTTAAACCATTGTTGGGATATTTGAGGCATGATTCATGAGCTGCTGAAAGCTTGGCCATAGTGGTATGAACATCAAGAGTATGAAACAGCTATTTAAGAAATGCTGCTCAGGCTGCTATTTCAGACTTAGTGCTTCATGTGGTGAGTTTGCTTTTCTCTCAGGAAAGTGAAGTCACTGCATTGTGGTGGGCCCTGAAATACATTTATTTTGTGCATGTTACATTTTCTTCATGGCATGGTCAGGATTTGTTTTCTAGGTGCCTACCAGTTGAGTGCCACAGGGATTGTGGAGGATCTTCTCTGGTTATAGATCCCTGTGAGATTTTCAGCAGAGTTGTCTGTTCTGGGCAGCACTTCTAGAATCCGTATTCTGTATCTGTTAGTCTTCATGTGTACTTTGCAAAGCATCAGTGCAGTAAACAGAATTAACAAATTGAAGTGACCTCTTTTTTTGAGCTTAGAAATGTGTTGGTGTTGAATGGCATTTTCCAACAATATTTAGTCTCTTAATGGTATTAATGAAGTTTAATATTAATCTTATTAAATTGAAGTGTTTTGAAGAACTCGTGCATGACTGATAGCAGATGATCATCAAAGAATTGTTTTACTTTATTATACAAATAAATCATGAGAGTGATGTTCCAGCCTCAGAGTGCACTGCACAGAGTCAGGCTGCACGTGTCTGCATGCAGAAGATGGAGATTATCCAGTCTGCTTTGAGTCAATTCAAGCATGCTGCTGCTCTCTTCTAGAATGTCCTCTTTGTTTCTGTACCAAACGGACAAACAACTTGCTTTTCTCCATGGAAACACTTCATCTGCTCCATGGTAGTAGTGATGTTAGAAAATGATTCTTAAATTGTAAGGTCATGGTCTCAGATATTTTATCAGGTGAAATGTTTTAATCATGGCACTGCCTGTGCTGAGGAAGGAGATGATGGTGCAGCACACTTGTCAGATCTCAACTAAGCCTAAAGAACTACTGGTCTTTTTACATTGCTGTCATGCCTACAGGGTTCTTAAGTGGAGTTACCTGAGGCTTTCACTTTTTCCCCTGTTGTCTTATTTAATTATGTTTTAGTACATTTTGGGGTACTACTTGTTGAAAATACAACTTTGAAAGAACCAGTGGCAGCTGTTTTCTTCCTATTAGATGAATTCCTTTTTTGACAGTTTGAAAACATTCTACATTTTCAATTCAACATTATTTGGTTCAATTTATTTTTAATCTCAACTTGCCAATAAAATTCATGCCTATTATCAGATTAGTAGGCTTTATTTTCTTACACCAGTGCTTCTCAACTTGTTGCTTATGGATTGCTTTGATCCATGCACTGCTTAGAGGTCTGTAAAAGGTAAATAAGGATGTTACTAATCAGCTAAAAGGGCCAATGCAGGGATTCATGTCTGCATTTGAAAATCTGTAGTAATCAACACACAAAAATTGCAGTTCATTTGAGAATAACACGTCTTCATATTATATGAAATCATATATTACCCAGTAATAGCACAAGGGTAAAGCTTGGGTTTAACATCTCTTTATGCTCAGTTGCAGTATTGGTAGACCTTGTGGCTTCGAACACTTAAATAGGGTATATTATTGTATTAATCCTGGGCATTCCCTCAGGTTCCTGATAGGATCTTTAGAGAAGCTTTCAGTTATTGCCTATTGGTTATAAAGAATCTTTTTCAGGAAAGCTGAGGCTGATTCAAGGCAAGAAAGAGAACAAACTGAGACAAGTAGCTGCTGGCTCTTAGCGGAACTCGAATGAGGGAACTGACATCTGGAGCCTGTAAGGAAATGCTGGAGTGCATAGTGCTCAAAATCACCGTTGCCACAATCACTTGATGCAAATTCATGTGCTTTCAGTGTCTGATGAATTCTGTTAGGAAGTGCTGCTGTGAAGGTCCTGCCTCTTTCTTAGACCTGAAGTAGTATTTCTCACTACTGCAGTCAGGCAGTAATTTACCAAAAAGCGTTGACAGTATTTTAGCAGCTTTTGGAATTAAGCCTCAGTTTCAGTAACTCTGAAACCAGGGCACGAAGGATTGTGTTACTTCTGGCCTAGTTGAAGGCCTGTATGTTCAGAAAAGCAAATGACACAGCAAATATATAACCCATGACTGTGGAGAGCAAGATTAAAATATGAATGAGCACGCCTGAGCCAAGAAATGCAATATTGGAACATTCTGACTTTCTGTTGAGCAGAGGTTTGTCAAACATCTATTAATAAATAACTATTTGAAAGTGGGAAAGTGTGATTTGGAGGGGTACTTTAGTGTTTGTTGTCTATTACTGTACCTGGCCTAGCACAATATGAAGGGTTATTACCTGTGTGGTGCTGGAATGTTCTTCAGGGGCAAAAAAAGAGATAGTATATGGAAAAGAATGGCAGAATGTTGTAAGACAAGCTTCTAGCTTCCTGTTTTGAGGAGCAGTGTTTCTTAAAGGTGACTTGCTCTGGCTCAAACAAGGTGATTGAATGTCCAGTAAATGTTTGGCACTGGCAAAGACTGAGCTAAAAAGAACTGACCTCAATACTTCCTGCATTTCTGTATTTGTACCAAATCCTTCTTTATTGTGTGCAGGTTTTCCATTCCATGGATTTGGATGGGTTGAGGAAAGTGATGCACATATGATGCATTGAGATTTAGCAGCCAGGGCAGGCACGTAGTAGGAGGGGTAAATAAAACCCCCACAGTGTTCCTGCTGTGTCCAAAGTGACATCTTATGTGGTCCTCTGATTGTTCTTGTGTATAACTGCCTCCCACTCATATTTCATGCCTGTCCTGCTTTGATTTTAGAGAGCTAACTCCCACTTAAGAATTAATAGTAAACTACCATATATCCTGCAGAAACAGTGAAGAAATATTTCTCTTCAGTAGTCATAACTCTGCAGCTGGGTGGGTAACATACTGCTGGCAATGCTAGAAAAAGGGTTCAGAAGGCTTCCCAGTGCTACTTGCTGGTTTTCATGGAGCATAACGTAGATAGCAGGCACACACCATACGTCCAAGATGTGATTAATGCTTTTGAAAGTATAACATTTTTGCAGACTTCTTAGAAGATGCCTTCAACTTGGCATGGAAGATCATAAGATAGCATAAAATCCCTTTCAGTCTGGTATTTAGGTTCACAACGCAATGTGCCTGATACTTTCTTTCACAGTGAATTGATTTTTAGGAATGCTAATGTGCTGGCTATTAATAATACATGAGAGATAGAACTTGCACTGTTAGGTAGAAGGCATGGTTGGCTTGTCTCAGTCTTCCTTCCTGTGGCATGGCAGTCTCACCTTCAGAAGTGTTTGTTTTGCCTTTAAATACCCAGTACACCCAGCACACGCACCTGGGAATACTGATCTGTGGAAGTCTGCAGTGGGTCAGCTTTCTGCCTGCACACATGTGCCCGTTGCTGCCAAAATGCAAGGAGCTGGCAGGACTGAGACCTGCTTTGCAGCTTTTGTTTGCCATGTTCTGAGCAAACAGTCTATTGCTACATGTCTGTGCTTTCCTTTTCTTCCCCTTCAGGTTTTTGTTTCGATGTATGCTGGTCTTTTTTATGTGGGCATAGCAGTTCTGTCAGTGCCTTGTAAAGCTTATAAAGCTTAGCAAATAGCCAAGCTGTGTTCACGCAGAACAGTTTGTGCTTTTGGAGATGGGGCAGACCAGCTTACAGTAGCTGAGGGAAAAAATCTATATATTTTTCATTCTAGATGAAAGAGCCTTTCTAAAGTTGTTGTAATCGGAAGGAAGATGCCTTCAGTGGCAAACCCGTCATGATATAGTTCCCTGAAAACCTATAGCTGGCTTCCAAGTCAGAGCCAGACTATCCTAGCAACGCTGGGAAGAGTCCCTCCTCTTCCCAGAGAAGCGTGGTTGGGGCACTGTGTTGGGGACTGAGCCAGTGTATCTTGTGATCTGAGAGATCACGTACAGCTGAGGTGGATGTTCCCTTTTTAGTTGTCGTCATCTAACTGTTGAGGAGCTTTAGTTTTTCAGTGCCAATCTCTCTTTAAAACTTTGTTGTTATCCAGAAATTCCTGGTTCTCTTGCTTGCTTTTGCAGTTATTTCACTAGTCTCAAGTTGGGTTTGCTGGGATATAGTAGCACTTGAAAATGTGACTGAAAACAGTGGTATATGAAAACATAGATATACACAGAGTGGGTATATCTATGTGTAATGTCATTAATGCTGCTCAGGGCTTTGTTTTTCTTTCTTAAAATAGCTTTTCAGTTTAAGATGAATACAGCAGCATGCAGTGAAGTGAGTTATTTTAGTGTTTTAGTTTTAAACTTGGTGTCTTTTAATAGGAAATGGCCTTCAAAGGATGTTGAGTTGGAAATGCTATCCTGGGAAATGCTTCTGGTTGTTACTGCAAAGCATCTTCTGTCATGCGTTCCATACACAGGCTGTTTGTATATATAGAAATCTCTTCTGCAGGAGTTAAAATACTGACTTTTGTTTCATGTCTAATATTTTTATATACAGGTTTATTCCAGAATTGGAAAAACTTGAAGAATATATTTTATCCATGTTTGGAAAAAGATAGTTGTTACAGACAAAGAGGATTAACACTGATATTGCAGAAAGATGAGTATGTTAAAACCAAGTGGACTTAAGGCTCCTTCAAAGACCATCAAGCATGGGGGGACATTGCTGAAAACACCTGCATCTGTTGCAGCTGGTAAGGAATGTTTAAATATCTGAACTCTTCCCTTATTCATAATCTAATAAGAAATACCTTGAAAGATATAACTGTAAACTGATTTTGCTATTTATATCAAGGAATTACTGTATCCCAGAGACTATAGTGTTTTCTTAAGTAAGAAAATTGGAAGCCCTTCCTTACACAAATCATGGTTTTCCAACTGCTCTTTACATTCAAGCTTAATAATGATGCACTCTGGAATATTACTTGATGCCTGTTTTCTCATTGTGTTTGATTCCAGCTCCAGCAGAAAAAGCAGCTTCCAATGAAAAGACCTCAAGTACAACCACTACAGATGCACATGAAGAGTTTGTGGATGACTTCAGAGTTGGGGAGCGTGTTTGGGTCAATGGAAATAAACCTGGCTTTATTCAGTTCCTCGGTGAAACACAGTTTGCTCCAGGACAGTGGGCCGGGATTGTTCTAGATGAACCCATTGGGAAGAACGATGGCTCTGTGGCTGGAGTTCGCTATTTCCAGTGTGAACCCTTGAGAGGAATATTTACAAGACCATCAAAATTGACAAGAAAAGTGTTGACAGAAGATGAAGCCAATGGTACACAGACAGCTCATGCTTCTAGGGCTACATCACCAACTTCCACATCAGCTGCTAGCATGGTGTCTTCAGCCGCTGCTGCACTTCCCCCTTCAGGAATTCCACAGAAAACTTCACCACTTGCTTCTAAGGAGCACTCAACTCCTCAGATTAGCAATCTTTCAAAAACTGCAAGTGAATCAATATCGAATCTCTCTGAAGCTGGATCACTAAAGAAGGGAGAAAGGGAGCTCAAAATTGGAGATCGTGTTCTGGTAAGGTTCCCCTGCAGCTTCTGTGCCTGCTCTTGCTTGATAAATCATAACTTCTGCTAATATTTGAAGCTTTCCTACTGTTTCTTCGATTAAGGGAATGTAAATTTGTGCTCTAGCTTTCTTGTCATTGAGCATCTTCTGTAGGCAAACTTTCAGTATTTAGCAACATTTGTAGTTTATCTTCCATACCTTCAGTAACTCCAGTCATGGGATTTCCATGCAGCTCTTTTGCCCTGTTCCAGGCCATATCTTTAGAAAACTAACAGTTCAATACCTGATTGTTCCCCTGAGTGGTGATAGGCAGCAACAGAAGCAGTCACATAATGCCACTGATCATCCAGGAATTACGTGTTCCGTTGGTGATGTGCCATGTTACCTTGGCTGCCCTTCCTAAATCCAAAATCAGAAGTGCTTCTGCTGATGGATCATTTCACTCTTTTATAAAAGGGATTTCATTTTGTTAGTTTAAACACCTTTGTTTAAATAACTGTGTATCTTTTATAGTTGGATCAAATTAATAGACCACAGGTCACTTTTGATTAACTGAATTGATATACACCCCCTAAGAAAAGTGGGAAGCTTTGCCTTGAAACACAACCATTTGCTTGAAAAGGCTGCAGAAAGCTGGTGGTACATTGTTTGTTGTATTCTTGAAGGCTATGTTTGCACCCTTCAAATATAACAGGATGATACTTGTATATCCACCAGATCTACAATTACTGTAACAGATCTGATTTTAGGTTTGAATTATGTGAGTGCCACCAGGCTGAATAATTGTTTTACTGTTATTTTGCTACAATCTCTTTTCATTTACAATATAATTTTTTCAAGATCCATTAGGTAAAAACAATGGCAGGAGGGGATGCCCTGGCGTAAAAGCATTTCTGGATTACCATAAGAAACTTGTGCAGAAAGAAATCTCATGGATTTTGTTGTTTGCCTTGCAGTGCCCCACCAGATAATGGTTCTGCAGTGAAGGTGGATAGATACTTTAGGGTTTTTTTTTATTTCATTTTTTTTACGAAGAATTTGACTTCTCTTTCTGTGTCAAGAGGGCTCAAAACATAGGGCCAAGTTGAAGAAAGCGTGAAGGAGACTGAGGTGAAGTGAGGGGAGTGTTTGCTGGCAGGGTTGGGCTGAGATGTGTTTTCTTGGGAGTGGCAATGGAAGCAAAGGTTTACAGTTTATCCCCAGCTATGTCTGTCAGAGCCATCTCAGCATCATTTTTTAACCACTTGTTTGCCTTTTTCTTAAGCATCTTTGTGAGGTCTCCTGCGATGTCCTCTTTGGGTGGGACAATTCTCTGATGCCAGTGAAGACATCACTCTTAATTTTCCTGTATCTTATTAGTGCAAGTTACAGAAGCAGCATATCCGAAGTTTGATAGTAATAAGGTCCCAAATTCTGTTTCTGAAGTAGAACAGGTTAAGCTTACTATTTCATCTGCCCTACTTGCCCTGTTTGCCTTAAGTCTTCCTGTTGAATCATCAAATTCTAGTTTGAGCTTTTGGGGCAATTCCTAGCACAGGTTGTCAGTGATGGATGTATGTAATTTATGTATCGGTATAAGACAGTGTATGCACAGGAATATGAATGCTAAATGGACAGGATTTTTGTCTACTGGTTTTTAACCCTCTTGGGTCCCATGCTGTTTCTTTGTAGTGGATCCAGACTCTACTGATGTCATGTCTAATAATAATTCAGGTTTAAATACCTTAAATTGCTAGGTTAGTGCAAATAATGGTGAACTTGACTGATCCATTCTGCTTGTTAATATTCTTTTTCTCTGCCACTGAACTCCTGCCCAGCACTGTTGACTGTAGAATTGAGCTGTTACTGAGTGATTGCAGGAAACTGTCCTCAGAGCCTACACCTACCACTGGTTACAAAGGACATGTCGCTGTGACAGGCCTGTCACTGTCACTTACTGTAGCTTGCTTAGTCATTGCATCTCCCTCAAAGGTACAAATGCAACTAGACTGCTCCATATCATTTGGTTTTTATTTATACTGACTTTATAGAAGTGACTTTTCAGTTTTATGTTCTGCAAGAAGATGAGAGGCTGATGGAATTTGTAGGTACTACCTCAGCACAGAATTTCCTGAGTGGCAACGTGGCATCACAGCCATGAGCTGCTCCAGTCTGACTGTACCACTGTAGAACTCCAGCAACTAAATGCTGCACATGTTCCTCAGTTCTTGCAGCTTGGATTGACTGCTTTTGAATACATTGATTGAATGCTGTTGTGAAGTTCCTTAGTAATAGCAATGCTGTGATGATTATGGATATATGGGGAAAACAACTGCTGAGAATTTAATCTTGAAAACAGTGAGCCTCCAGCGGTGTAGAATTGCAGTTCATCAGAACAATGAATTCATGATAGACAAAAGCTCATTTGGGAGTCTGATTAGAATACTTAACTGGAAAAGTATGTCCTTAAGGGCAGATTTATAGATGGGTAACACATAGCTCGTCGGCTAAGATTACATTTTGGGATGGACTTCAGATGTGGCTCAACTTTGATCTTAGTGTGCGATCTTAGGGTGTGGAGTGTTACACTGGAGTGCTTCAATCTGTTAAATGTTTTCCTCCAGCTTTGATTTTAAAATGTAGTTGCAGTAACCTGCCGTAGTGGAAGGCATCCTTGCCTGCGGCAGGAAGCCTGAAGTGGATGAGCTTTAAGGTATCTTTCTATCATTTCTATCAATAGTTATATCTGTTCTATCTGTTCTATCATTCTGTGATCAGTAGAAGTTATCTTGAATTGATCTAGTCAGTATGTTCTGTTTTCCATTTTGTTGGCAACTGGCTGGTTTGAGGCAGAAAAACACCAAGTATATAATTTTACCTTTTTTGTTGAAGATATCGTTCAATCTGGGTTATCAAGAAACAAGAGGCCATTCTGACAACTGTTTTAATGCCAGAGAAATGCATTTACCAATTCACATCCAAACTCAGCTTCTCTTTTGCATTACTTAAATGTAAATTTGACACAATGTTTTGAACCTGAAATGTTGGGTTTAAAGCACTTCAGGCTTGACAAACTGATGTTTCCCAACAGCTAAGTTTTGCTGGAACCATTATAAATTCCTACTGAGGTGTTAGTACTGTTTCTTTCCATGAAAAGAAGTTGTCACCTCCTTCAGGAGAAATTCACATTGTCCTGTCTTCTTGGAAGCTCTCTTTCTTGAGATTCTGGAGGAGTCAAAGCAAATCAAATTAAGTGATTACACAAGTGAAAGATTATACCCCAGAAGTGATGTTCCAGTGCAAAAGCAGAGATCCTTAAGAGTTCTGCAGTTTACTCCTTCTCAAAGGCGATTAAGTTGTTTTGGGAATCTCTGATAAGAAGTCTGTCTCTCTCAAATCCCAGTACATCTGAGGCATATTCAGCAGGCATGTACTTAATTGCCCAGTCAACTTGAAGCTGAGCAGTAACTTTCCTCTCACTGACAAGTATGTGGAAATACTTCATGTTAATATGTAGAAATGTTGAAAATACAGGGTGATAAAGTACATATTTAAAGGAATTGTGGTTTCTGATACATAACTCATTATTCAGCTTTTACATTTGTTGCACTGATGTGTAACTTTAATTGGAAGAAAATAATAGAGCTAAACCAAAGGAAAAGTTATTAATGCAGAGAGTAATGCAAATAGCTCTGTATTAACCATAATTTCCATTCTTAACATCTGAAGTATGTTCTGGAATCTGGATATGATTTAGTTGTTAGAGAGAGAGCATTAACTCTGGGCAGCCTGATCTCATGTTTGGGGCTTGTGGTGAAGTAGGAAATGTTGATGTGGAAACCTGTGCTTTCTTCATTGCACTCATCCAGTCTTTTGAGTGAGTTAATGACACAGTGCAAGGTCTTAGGCTACGTATTGAGCATTTTAAACCTTGTATGAAGGAGAATTCCTATGTGAAAAGTGATCCCTTCTCGTGCCATGGAAAAGTTGTCGATAGGTACTGAACCAGATGGGGAGAGAATAACTGAAAACTAATGCAGAAAACAAATGACTTTCAGGCTAAGCCACTTTGTTTCCTGTTTGAGTTGCAGCCAGAGAACCTGTTTGCCCTGGTGTTGCAAACACTGATCATCTCTTCAGAGCCCAGTGCAAAGCTCATTTTAAAAACAAACAAACAAAACCTCCTGAACCAACCAACCAACCAAACCTGACTTGTTGAAATAAAAGGGAGGAGACCTGCTTTGTGTGACAGCTGCTGCACCCACCAGAAGTTGAAGCAGCTTTGAGAGCATCTTAAGCTTTTTTTTTTTCCTGGAGGGAGCAGATGCTGTATTTAAAATAAATATATAAATGGAAACCTTACCAACTAAGGGGCCTTAGCCTTCTCAAGGGATTAAAGTGCTTTCATTCATTTAACCAGTTACAGCTTCATCACAGTCTGCCAAATCTGATGCTTCTGGAGCTGAGCTGTAAAGCTGTAACTTGGGCCTCTGTCCATATGTTCACAGATGGTTGCAAACTAGATTTACAGGCATGTGCTGATGGGGCCTTTTTGCACAGTTACTCTCTATGCATGAGTAACATCTAATTTCTCGTTCTTGTCTGTTTTACACTGCTCCCTGCAAGTTATTTCCTGCTTTGTTACTTCTCATGGTGTTCTTGAGTGATGTAATAGGCAGAGACTGATAGGAGATTATTGTCAGATTTGTTTCCACCCATGTGTAACCTAGCCTCAAGTAAACATGACGTAAGGCTGTCAAGTGATTAAATTCCAGAGCTCTTAAAAGCAACGAAGGGGAAAGGAAACTTCACATGTAGAGAGACGTTTCTCCCTTCGGAAATTATCCTGTGTTGTCCATATGGTATTTTAAGTTTTCCAGTTTCCAGTTTCTGTAGCATTCTGAATAGAAAATGCCTTTCTGAGTTTAGTCTGTTTAAAAATCTATAATAGTATTTAACTGTTAAAAACCCCCAAATATTCATCAGCATTGTTCCAGTTAAAGCAATGCAGAAATATCCTGCCACAATACATCTGAGGGTAGAAAAGGAAGAAAAATTTGGAAGTCAAGAGCATGTGATTTGTGTGCTCTGCTGGGGCTGTCCTCGCCTGAGCCTCCCTTGCTGTAACTGCAAATGCACCACAACATTAACTGCTCACTCACACTTTTGCTTTATCCTTAGCTGACTTGACTGAGGTATTTTGATGGCTTTGTCATGTTAAGTCAAGAATGAAAGCGATTCTTATGTATGTATATTTAGGCACAGTATTTTGGATACTGTAAAGTATAACGTAGATCACTTTGCAGAGTGGCTGCTTCAGCATGAAATACGTATATGAGGATATAGCTGAAGGTAGCCAAGGGCTTTGTAATCTCATCTGGGTGATTTTCTGTGGAGACTGCAGCTTTCTTTTAATGACCCCTCTAAGTGTTTTACAGGCCATATTTATCTGTGAGCTAGGTAACAATAACATGTTAAATTTATCCTGTTGCAGCAAGGTGTGAGTTGTGTCTGACTGTGAGTCATTTTGGTTTGGCAACTCCTTGCTTAAAATTGCATGTGAGTTACTGGGATATAATGGCAGCAGTCGGTGACTCCTCCACATGCTTTGTTAATGGTTTGTTCATGCAAGACTGGTGGCTTTTTTGTATATGTGGACTCCTTGTGTCTCCTTTCCCCTCCCCTCCCTTCCCAACTGGAGCGAGATCCAGGAACATGTTGTCCTTGTTCATTTCAACACAGGATGGGCGGAAGAACAATTTATTTATTTACTTATTTAAGTCTTTGCCTTTGCTTTTTTTGTGGCAGCAAATCACATGGGGCTTTTGTAGTATGGAATTACTCTTAAGTTTTTGTATTGCTTCCTTTGTGCCTGAATGAGTTGAGTGAATGAATTGAACACCAATAGCACATCACTCAATTATTAAACTGTTTTCTTTGGGAAGCGAAGTGATAGGTCTGTGTCTGTGAGTGTCTCATTGCACATTGGCTCTTCTGCCCACTTTGGCTTTGCTGATCAGCTGCAACCAGACTGGGTAGAAATGTGGAGGTTTCAAAGATGAGTTCTTCCAAGTTCTGTGGGAGCAGAGAGCCCACTGGAAGGCAGAGAATTTAACCACCAAATTTGGAAACCCTGCAGTTTTCCTTCATAGCCTTTTGCAGCATCTGAGAATCCACGTGATCAAGATCTTGTCTAAACACTGTTCCCGTCAGTAGTCACTCCACAGTTTTTTGATAGCAAAGTCACTCCGCCATCGTATCCAGTGTCAAGGGAAAGCTGACATTATTAGTCCTGCTATTCACAGAATTGCTGGTTTGAAAAAGCTGAATTAGGGAGGAGGTCTAAAGTTCAGGAGATACTCCAGCACTCTTCCAGTCATGTCCTGATCGAGTGTCAGATGTTCTGCAGATGTTTCTAAGAGAAAGTTGGATAATGTGAGCCTTGAATGTTTAATATCAGGAGGAAGAAAAAGCCAGGCAAAAACTGATGGAGGAGCCAGATGCTGGCAAACTAAAACGTGGCAGTTTTGAAACTATAGATGTTTATATATAAAACAGTTTCATATAAAACTGTTGTGCAGTGAGATTTTATTATTATCATTATTTTACTTTTGAATGCAATCTAACACTCTAACTTCCAAAATAGCATTGGGTTTTTTTGATGTATTTAAGAGCTGGGCAGTGGATGGCAAATACGTCTCCCCCTCCCTTCCCCATAAGTGGCTTGCCTGACAGTACCATTGAATATGATCACCAGTGTGGTTTTCCTTTAGGCCAGTCTAGTGCCAGTACTGTTCAGCACTTTGATCCATGCTCTAGAAGCAATTGTAAATCAGTCCTGATGAAATCTGAGAGGAGTAGGTAATAGTATGCATGGAGCAGTCATATGCACTTGTTACTTCATGTCCAGCAGGCCAAGCTGTTGATTGCATTTTGCATTCAGTGGCAGTTTATAAGCATAAGAATGAGAGAGAAGCTGCATAACAGCCATGGGCAGCTCTGTGCTGGAGAGGCTGCAAAATGACTCAAGCAAGGGAAAGTATTTTGCAATAATAGATCTGAAGAACTCAATCTGTTTAATTTAGGAAAGGAAAAATTGAGGTGTCTTGCTTAAAACGTGTATCTGCATGGTGAGTGCCAGTTGCTGAAGAGCTCTGTGATCTTCCATGGAAAAGCATAATGAGAGTCAGTGGCCAGAAGCCACAGTCAGATTTGGTTTATTTCAAATTTAAATGTGTTTCTAACAATTGAGTGGTTAATTATGAAAACAGCCTGTCAGTGGAAGCATGTTTTCTGGTGGGTATCAGCTCTGATCTAAGACCATCAGCACATACAGCTGAGCTCGTCGCAGTTACAGGGTTAATATAGAGACCTGTTTAATAAGGAGAGCCCCAGGTGATGATCTGATGGTTCCCTCTGGCCTTGAATAGGTGAACAAATCAACTAAACACAGGTGCTTTTGCCAGCTGGAACCAGTTCCTCTCAATTTGAGAAAGAAGAGACATAGATTCTGATTGGTAGAACCCAGGTTTTCCAAAGCAGGGTTCGATTGTCTGGGTGGGTTTTGCTTTCTCAGATGCTGCATATTATGGGTGCTATGCTTTGGATGGTTCTGGAAATAAACAGTCTATGTGACAAACGCAGAAATAGCCAATTAATGTTTTTCAGGGGTCACTGTAAGTAAGTGCTCAGGCAGAAGAGGCGACAGGGCAATTGTTACTCCCCTTTAACTCTGCTCAGTTGGTCTGAAGAAGTGATACGGTTACACTGAGGAAGTTTCAGACAGTGGCTATCCTCTTTTCCAGGTGATCTGCATTTTCAATGAGCACTGTTTAAATAGCAGCCTCATTTTTCAGTCCATCTACCTGTTTTTTTTCCTGGATTACACTGGTTTATTTGTTCCTACTTACCTGTAGAAATGCAGCTCTACGAAGCTTCTCACGTCAGACTTCAAAGGTCGATGTACTCATCCCAATGTGGTTTCATCAGGATGTTTGAAACTGCTTCAGCTTTACAAACCCATTTTGCTACTTACTTTACATTGCAGCAAGTTAATGTAAGCTTAAGTTATTTGCCTAAATGGAATTTCGTCAAGTTTCCCATATGGTTGACGTAACACTAGTGAATTCCAAGCAGATTTCCTCACCCCGCAATGACCTGCAGCCTAACCTAGATTCGCTGCTGTATTATTGCTTTATATTTTGCAGATTGACTATGTTGAGTACTGGTAACTGGCTAAAAAAAGGTCTGGCAGTTCTATGCTCTATTATTTAGTGACCTGCCTTAGCATGGATGAAAGTCATGGAAAACTTCTTCATGGTGATGCCCCATTTTTCCATGAAACTTTCAGAAACTTCCCAATTAACTTTTTTCCTGCATCTCTTAAAAACTGGGCTAGTTTTGGTTTAGTCCTTCCTGCAGTACTGGGAAGCAGATCCACTGGCAAATGCAACTAGGTTGGTTGTGGTTTGGGGTTGTTTTGGGATTTCTTTTACATGTTCGGCTATCATTCTTTTAGTTATGATTATTAATAATTTTTCTGTAATTGTATAACAAATGTTCTAATTCTGTAAGTACAATTCTTTGTTCAGTTTGGTACATACAGTTTAGTGTAATTGCATCTTTAATTTTTTCCCCTTTAGAGCACTAAGTGTAGGTCTGTTGTAGGTACAGCAAGTTCTATGCATAGAAAAAGGCCAGGTTGGACTGGGGCTTATAGCAACCTGCTATAGTGGAAGGTGTCCCCATGGCAGGGGTTGGAACTGCATGAGCTTTTGGGTCCCTTCCAACCCAAACCAGACTGGGATTTTATGATTCTATAAAAGCCTTTTACCCTACCACATTGTACAGGGGCACCTCACATTGTGCTACCAAGGGAATAAGTGATTAATTTCTTAGACACTTTCAAGGTAGTTGTGTCATCACATGCAGTGCTAAACGGCAGATAGAGAGAAATATGTATGGTCCAGGCTGTATAGAGCAATGCTGACCCTGTCTTTAAAGCTGAAGGTTTAGAAGGCTTTTGCTTGAAACGGAGAAAAACTGTATATGTAGACTTTCAGCAATGCTGTGTATGAGCACTCCACTGCCCTAGTGTACACTGATTCCTACTTGTTGGTAAGGATGCCATTTCAAGTATTTGTAGGAAGCAGAAGTGTAGTAGCTGGTTATTCAAAGAAGCTCGACTAGGTTGGGGAAAAAAAAAAAACCAACAAATTCCTTGGCATCCTTCCTTGCATCTTGTTTTAAAATAACCCTGCTACCATGGTTACAAGACAAGTCACATTGCTCTTTCTCCTGGGGATCTCATGTTGTGCATCCCCATATGTTCTCGGGATATGAATTCCTTCATTTGCTCACTCCCACCGGGCTGAGCACATCCACTGTGGTTGCTGGAGCCGGTCCAGTGGACACTGGTCATTGCCAGAGCTTTTCTTCCAGATTTGAATGCAACGTCTTCAAAACAAATGCCATACATTTTTGGCCTAAATGTGGAAGACTAGCAGGGCCAAGGTATGAAACAAAATGGAATGCATATTCTGCACCCAAGTTTAATGGGTATTATCCTGGAGCTAGCATGACTTATCTAGAGGTTTATTAACTGTTTGAGTTGGAGGGAACAGATTTTTTCCTGTCTCTGGGGGTTTTTACATGTAGTTACCCTTTTTCCCCTGCTATGCTTCAGATAGCTCTTACCTTGCTCACCCCATTTACCTTCCTATGGAAAGGTTTCTCTGTGTGTGTTGGTAACTGACTTAGATTGTTTATTACAAAACCAAAGCAACAACACACACACTTCACAAAACTGCAGTGAAATTCCTTGGCCTGCCAAAAGCTTCTGTGAAAGGAGCTGAGGAATCCCTCTGCGCAGCCACAAACCTGACTATTGTCTTTGAAGGGATGCTCCTTATCTAGGCTATTGTTCTAGTTTTCCTGCCTAATTTCTTTAATGGGTTTTTTTTATAGCCTCTTTTATTTAACTCTGTTGATTCAAGCAGACCAATACAGAATGGAGCAGGGAAACCGTGCACAGAACTGACCAATCTTTTCACCTTAAGGTGTCTTCCAAATTGATCTTTACAGAAAAGACAACCCAAAACAGCCAAGCTTGATAGAAAGGAGAAGGACAACTTGGAAGACCCACCATGGAATGATTGTGCGGATATGTCCGTGTTCTTCTCTTGCACTTCTCAGTTAAATTTCATTCTTATGTTTGTACTTAATGACATTTATCCTCCAGAAAAATTAGATTATGTCTGAGGGTGAATAAGGCGTTAACTTCAGGGATAGTTCTTCCCAGGAAATCCTTTTAACAAATGTTATATTTATTATATACATTCTATATTCCCTCTTCCCCACTGCCCCACAGAGGAGATCCTGTGACTGTTTTGGCTGCTTGCAATTCTTTTATTTCCAAGACACTACTGGTGCTTGTTTTTAGAGAGGGGAAGTTTGTCTGTTCTCTGCCAAGAACACCAAATACCAAGCGTTCTACTAGTTACTATATTAGGCTGAGTCATGATAACTGTAAACTTCGTGTATTTTTATTCCATGAAGAGTAATAATTTGCTTCAGTGCCACTTAAAGCCAGATGTAAAGGGGATCTGCAGATGAAATATTGTTTCAAGACTGCCTCTAATGAGAGAGAAGGGGGTTGCCACCATGAATAGGGATGGAATAGCTCTGTCAGCTGTTTTATTTTAGTCACTATCAAAAGGGTTAAGTATTCTTCCCTGGTTTTCAGAGGTTTGAGTGGATTGGGGTTTTTTTTTACCCATCAGCTGAAACCTTGCATCACTGACAGAGCTGTCAGCTCTGGGAAGTTGATGAGCCAGAAGCTAAAGCAAAATGTGTGTGGCAGCTACTGTGCACTAGCTTAGTGCTTTGTGGACGCTTAGTGCTTTCATGCAAGGTAATAGCCACCATTCCTAGATCCCTCACAGTTAACCTTTTGTGTGAACACCTCCCAAATGTATTAATGTGAATTATCTGGCATGCTGTTGTCATGCACCTTAATTTATGGCACAGGAAGCTGCTTGTTCTCTAGTTATCCTCGGAAGTTCTCCCTAATAAATAGAATGTCTGATGTAAAAATTATATGAAATTCTAATTTACATTTTAGTACATAAAAAGGAAAGTAACAGTCTTCGTGTTAGCAGGTTACATCCAAGCTCTCAAAATATTCCTCATTGTGTAATCTGTGCACTGGAAAACACAAGTGGAAAAAACCCTAATAGCCCTAAAAAAGTCCGTGTCGAACTCAGTGACTTTCCTGAAGAGGTTTTCATTAACAGTTGCTTATTTTCAGAATGCTAGATGCAGGCTGAACAGATTTTCACACAAATGGGGCACAACATATCGTCATTCTGACCTGCAGGAATCCTGCAGTTCTGGCTTGTGGCCCATCTTGGCAAGTGGCTGCCACATTAACACCTTTTGCTTCTTCGCTTAATTTAATTCTTCCCTCCCCTGGGCATTATGAAAAGCTGGATCTTGCAGACATTGCAAGTCATTGCAATGGCTGTAGATATTTAATATTCTAAGTCTGAAAACAACAAACCAGTCTTCTATCTAGCAGTGGTTGGGGGGGGGGTTGGGTTTTTTTTGGTTGGCTGTTTGGGTTTTAGTGGAGAAAAGATAATGATTCTCCCTTCCCCAGGAATTCAAATAGCTGTTTGCATCTACGTCTTTGCAGTGCTGTGTGCATCACGCTTTATATTAGTTCTTTGAAATGCAAGAGGGCTGTACAATATTATTTATCTGAATCATTCCTTAGGCAAAATAGGAAAGGCTTTTTTCTCATTTCTTTAACTTTCTCACAGAGTAAGTATAAGCAGTTCTTAGAAATCCTTATTTGCTGATAGAAATTTATGCGAAACTATAGTACAATTCTGTTGCGTTCAGTACACTGGTTATAATAAGTCTTTTAAAATGTATTTTTAATCTTATAGCCATATCAGTATCAAGTCACCAAATAGAATTGTGGCCTTCAGTCGTGGCATACTTCCGGAATACCAAATTGGACAGAACTAAATGCTAGAGAAATTATATTTTTCTTCTTCTGTAAAGAATTTGCTTGTGAAGATCTGCTCAACATTAAAACTGACTTGGAGGCAAAAGAATATGCAGCTAGAAATAAGAACTGGTCGCATCATTAATGTGCTTTGTGAACATGATTATACTGAAAAGCTTTCTCTATTTGGTATCTTAATTTGGAAATGCAGCAAATCCAGGTTTGTCTCTTATTGCTTCAGGTTGGCGGAACAAAAGCTGGAGTTGTGCGTTTCTTGGGAGAAACAGACTTTGCTAAAGGAGAGTGGTGTGGAGTGGAACTGGATGAACCTCTGGGAAAGAATGATGGAGCTGTTGCTGGAACAAGGTTAGTCTATCATTGGATAGCAGGCGCCTTAAAGATTTTGCATCTCTCCATTCTGTGTTGTTCTTTTAATATCTTACATGAAACTAATACCAAGGGAAGTCGTTAGGCTGTAATTCCGACTGTCTGCTGGTGGTGCTGGGTCGTTAGACACTGATTTTAATTTTATGACACCTACACATCTCTGAAAGTCTGCATCACTAATCCACATTTATGGGATTAGTGGATCGCTTCTACTCCCCTGTGAGTTTTATTCATAGATTGGTAATGGAAAACACAATTTCCTGCTTTTTGAATGTCTGCTCGGTTTCTCAGTTTGGAATGAATGCTTAATTCATTTCTCTGGGTATCTAATAGCTGAACTTGAGGGAGATCTTCCTGCATCACAGGATCTGAAAGCTCCTATACTGATTGTTGCCTTATTGTAAAGACTGGGAACGGTATAGAAGCTTCCTCCAGTAAGTCGCACTTAGAAAGCATTAATTCACATCATAGTTCAACATTCTGTCTCATTTGGTATAAGGAACAGTCCTTTAATTCATTAAAAAGAGATTTTGCAAGGATTGTGCCACCTTAACATAGGAGATCACAACTTAAAATTTTAAGTGGCATTTGTCATACTTAACCAAAGAGAAACGTTCTGCGTAATCATGTGTGCATTCATGTACAGATGTACATGTAATAAAACATAAACCTGTTTGCTTTAATTAAAATCTGATTTTTAACTTTGCTATCACATTGCTATTGTCAGCTCAGAGGAATGTATCAAAGGGGAAGGCGATGCATGTTAAGCTTTGAAGCTGAATGGAATATTTAGGAAACAGGTCTAGCTCAAGAGTTTAATCTTGAAGTTCTGAAGTCTGATGTTTTCAGGCTGTTTCAGCCTCTCAAAGTGCCCTTTCCAAATCTAGTGTTTAAAAAATTAAAGACAAGCTATTGTAGATGCGCTTGTCACCAGCTGTTACCCGGTCCTTTAGTGCTTTCAGACTATTGATCTAGAATGCTTTGTGAAGCCAGACCATGTATCTGAAAAGACAGAAGTTAATTTAGCACTCTCATCTGCCTGCTTTGCTTTTTTTAAAGGTATTTTCAGTGTCAGCCAAAGTATGGTTTGTTTGCTCCTGTCCACAAAGTTACGAAGATCGGATTCCCCTCCACCACACCAGCCAAAGCAAAGACAACCGTGCGGAAAGTGATTGCAACTCCCACAGCCATAAAACGTAGTCCAAGTGCATCTTCCCTGAGCTCCCTCAGTTCTGTGGCATCTTCAGTAAGCAGCAAGCCAAGCCGTACAGGACTAGTAAGCTTCTTTTTCTATTGCATGCTTTACATTCCCAAACAGGAATGAATCTACATGGCACTTGCCTGTGGTCTACTTGCATAAATTCAGACTAGAACAGATCTTGGACAGAGCACAGCATACATTTAATTGTGCTCCTTTTTTCATTCAAAGCATGCATGAAGGAAGGAAATCTTAGCTAGCCCTGGAGAGTAGCTGAATAGTTGAATATGTAAGCTTACACAGTTAATTCAAGCTAACTGAGTAACTGCAATAAGAAAGGGGCTTGTAATGCCAACAAACCCAAAAGACATTGATATTCTCTGGCTGGAATCTCTATTTAGTTGTTCATTTTCCTCGTGCTACCACTGTCATGGGGGGTTTGTGTTTGAGGATCTGGTATGCACTAAAGCTTCTATAGATGAAGCTTGGTTTATTCAGCAGGAAGCTTCAAACTGATCAAAATGTAAAAGGTTATCTTTTGCTGTTAACGGGATGAGTCAGCTGGGAAATACAGAAGTAGCGGTTGTCAAGTCTTTGCTGACAAGGAGCCTCTTTCTTTTCTTTTACATTTGGTTTTAATCCTATGAATTCATAAAGGCTAAATGTTGCAGAGTGCAGTGGCTCAGGTGAATTCTAACACTGTACTAATTCCACCTAATACAGTTACTGTGGACTGTTTTAAAGTTGCTATCTTACGTAAATGTCCTAATCTTGGGTTACAGCAGTAAAATGGGAATCTTTTTGGGAAGCTGAATTTAAAAAGTCTCTCTTTGAAGGCAGTTAAAATAATAGAAATAATTGGGCTTTCCTTGCACAGGCACCCTAGATTTTTTCCTTTTTTAAAATGAAAGTACATAAATATATCTAACAAGGAGATCACTGATCTGGAGCTGGGGAGCTGGCACACTGTCCCACTGACCAGCAGGCGTAGAGCAGAGAGGTGACTCGCTGTAGTCCTTCAAAAGTGGAGCAGATTACAAGCAAGCAGAGGTCAGCAGTTGGTCAGGGCAGCAGGGTTAATACCTTATCACAAAAAGCATGAGGGATTTTTATTTGGCACAAACAGTGGGACTTTGTTAATCCCTTCTGAAACTTCTAGCTGCAGGGTGCCCCCTAGTTTGAAATCGGTGCAGTTACCTCAGGTTCAGAGCAGACTTCATGAGCTGATAGGGAAACGTTAACACGGATCTCCACATCTCATTCCGTATGCTGTGACACTCTAATCAACAAGAGAGTACAGTTACACATTGTAAATGTCTACAGTATATTTGCTTATTTTCCCTCTGTGCTGTGCCCCAGGGCATGTTTTGGGCCATAAAATATAAAGCTTCTGTAATCCATTATTTCTGGAATTAGAATTGTAGCTTTCTTCCAAATCTGTTCCTCAGGCAACATGAACATTTGGTTGCCATCCAAGTTAAAAGGACTGTCAAAACAGTTCTGACACTTTTTGTTTAAAAGATAAGCTGCTGAAGAAACAAGGTTTCCTGAAATCAGTTTTGACACAGCAGGCTTCTCGTGCTTCAGTTTCTAGGCAAGTTATAACCTGTCTGGACATTGCTGGGCTCTTACATAGTCTTGACAATTATTCAGTGCTGTTGCTGTTTTCTTCTTCCTATGTAAGAAAAGCAACTGTCAAAGCAGGTGATGTAATGATTTAAGAGGGCTGTCTGATGCAATTTGTATTTATTTCCAAGTTTATGTTTCTCTGATATCTTTTGATTTCTTTTGGACTCAGAAATTAAGTCAAGTTTGATGTGAAGAGCTAGAATTGTTAAAAAGCTGTACATTCTGGAGCAAGGAATCTTCTGGAAACAGAGAGAATCTGAAACAAACAATCTGAGCATCAAAGTGGAAGATGGTTTATTCTCTCATATAGCTTTTCAGTCACTTGATAGACTATTTGCAATGGATTATAAATGTCTCATTCAGGGCTGTGAGTAGACAAGTTAGAGGGATTGTTTAGAAATCGTGGCAACAGAAGGGGAAGTGTGTTTTTGTGATGCCAGAATATGTCTGCATTATGCTTTATTTGGCGGATGTCAGCCAGTGTCAGCATTCCAGACTGTATATGGCAAATACTCTTCAACATTTTGATCTCAAAGGATCATGGAAGAAACATGCTCCTATTCTTGGGCAGTACTGTTAGGCAGAGCTAAAGTTTAACATAACAGGAGAGCAAGCCTTCTTCCATTGGGTTTTGTGTCAGTTAAGTCTGTAACTGAGATGTTCTTCTCATTTAAGGCTTAAACTTCTGAACCATTAAGCTTAAAGTCAGGCTTTGTAAGTTGTATTAGATCTTTTTTGGTTCAGTTTTTGCTGTTTTCACGACTATTGCTCGCTTTTACTACCTAATTTCAGTTTATTTACTTTCCCTTCTAGCTAAAAATTCTTGAGGAAGTGGAAGACAGGGCCGTGCTGAATTTTCACTGACACTGGTTCCATTCAGTGGAGCAGAGATCATGCAATGTCAAGGAACACCCCAAGGTTCATTTTAGCTATAGTTCTCCAGATGGATTCAGTTTTATCTGTACTCATTAAGTTTAATCTTTCAGGGCTTTTTTGCCCCCAAAAGTAATTCAATTCCAAGTGATATGAACATGTTTTAATCAGATACCAATTGTTATTCACAAGGTTTTAGCTGTAAGGCTGCCTTTTTAGGTCAAGGTAAACACTTTTTATCCTGGATGTTTTATTGCTGCGGTAAAGGTGCCAAATCCTGGTTGGAGTCCCAAAAGCTTTTGATAGAGCATTTGGAAATGTTATACTGTTGCTGGTGACCCAAGATGATGACTTGATAACTAAAGTTTTTGACTTGCAAAAAGGCTGCCTTCCTTTTTTAATGCAGAAAGATACTTACAGGCATAATGAGCTGGCCTTTGTGTGAGTCTACTAAGCACACCTTCAACTGAGACCAGCCTTCTGTTTTCACTTCAACCCTTCTGTCTCCTACACACTGCTGCTGATTGCTACGAAGCAGTCTTACTACAAATGTATGGCCATTCAATACTAGAAAATGAACTAATTCAAAGAAAAGGAGAAGTTACAGTAGGTCACAGAAAGTGTTTGCTTCACTAACCCAGTGTTTGTAGAGTCTGGAGAATACCCCTTGCTTTCACTTGGTACAGAATGATTTTTAACCCATTTACTTTGTGAAGTTGACAGAAACATCTTCCCGGTATGCAAGGAAAATATCTGGTACCACAGCCCTACAGGAGGCACTGAAGGAGAAGCAACAGCACATTGAACAGCTCCTGGCAGAAAGGGACCTGGAGAGGGCAGAAGTTGCAAAAGCAACCAGTCACGTAGGGGAAATAGAGCAGGAATTAGCACTTGTTCGTGATGGACATGATCGGGTAAGAGTGGTATCGCTGTTCTTAAAATAAAGGCTTTAATGCAGTTGACTTAATTTCCAAGATTGTGATTTCCTATTGTAAAGGTCTGGGAGTAAGAGGTGCCAGTCTAAAGTTAAAGTAGTCTGTACCTGTGGGATCGTCCTTGTGAGCGCTTTGGCTTGATGAGATAGCAGATCTACTTTAACTCATTTTTGTTGAATTTCTCTACACATCTGTACACTCTTTTATTATATATGTATTTGAGCATGATAACCTTCCCATCCCTTGTCCCATCATTGTGCCAAATGGTGATTACTGACATGTAGATAATATAACTTGGAAAAAGATTGTATATTGCCCATCTTAATATATTTTGCTCTTATTCCTCCTGCTGATTAGCATGTACTGGAGATGGAGGCAAAAATGGACCAGCTACGAGCTATGGTGGAGGCTGCTGACAGGGAGAAGGTTGAGCTTCTCAATCAGCTCGAGGAAGAGAAAAGGTAATCCCAACCTGTCTTCATTAGTAGAACTGTTAAACTTTGCATTAAAAGCAGATGCTGTGGTGACTTTCAAATATGAAACTAATTCTGAGTAATGCAGATGTGGGCAATTATTGTATAAAATCATATTGCAGTATCTTAAAATTTATACTAAAATAACCCCTCTCTTAAACTTGGGAAGGAAAAGCCAAAGAAAGTGGGCTTGCTTAGAGGGTATGACTGTTGTTTATAGCTGGATTTCATGCAACTCATTCCTTCTAGTATTGCTTTCTGTTATGAAGGATTTTATTCCTACGTATATGAAATCAATGGATCATACCTGATCTTCTTTAAACACTCTCCTTACTCTTCCAAATAAAAATTTTGATAATATCATTCCCTGACAGTGCTGGATTAGGAATTTGCCATTTAACTCTCTTGTGGATCATTTATTACTATTAGTCATGTGTTTCTAGGTGGGGTCTGTCTCTTACAGGAAAATATTAATGCTGTTAATTTTCATGCCTTTTCTTATTCCTTTTCATAACCATTTGAGGAAAGTGAGATTACAAAATAGGTAAAGTGAGGTTAGGAAAGGAAATAACCTGATAAATTGTGGGGTCAGGGCTAGGTGAGGAGATAATCCGATGAATTGTTTTGCTGGATTTGGAATGCTTTTGAAAACCAGGAGTCTGCTTAGAAACCCATTGTGAGTCTGCCTTGTGAGGCCTCTGAAACCAGTCAGCTGTCAACCTCTCTGAAAGGCCTGGCTGAAACTGGAAATCACAGATGAGAAAATGCAGTGGTAAACCCTGGCAATTCCTTTACAGTTTTCATGCTGCCTTTTACGGGACCACTCTAACTGTATTTCAAAACAAGCACTAGAGTTGGGTCTGGAATGATTTGTATAGTCTCTGTGAAATGATGCAGTGGGGGTTTAAATTAGACATAAATAAACAAGTGAAAAGGCAGCTTTGCAGCCCCTCGGCAGCCTGGCTGGGGACCTACTTTAGCTGAGTGCCAGGTCAGTGGGGGTCTGTTTTACCGCAATCCTCTGTGGCCTTGAGCTCACCTTCAGCATGTTGCTAAGCAGCCTGACAGTGCCACTGTGTGTCTGCTGCCTCTTCACCCAGGTGATGTCCTGCAGCCGGGAAAGTATTTCACAGCCTCGGCAGTGCAATATTTCTCCTTCCTCCTCACCACTCCAAGCATATTTACCTTCACGGTCCTCTGTAATATGCATTCAAATTAGTCTCTGCAGTGACTTAAAGTCAAATAATCGTTAATTCAGTTTCCCAAAGCACAGTGGTGAGACCTTCTTCCAGTAATAAGTTCTTACTGTCCTTTATTTTAGGGATCCATCACTTGTAACTCTCTTTGATGCACTTATTTCTGCATCTGTCAGCCAAGCTGTGTGCAGCAGCAGTGTGTGTAATTCAAAGGAAAGATGTGCTTGTCTTTTCCTTTGCAGCATCTTACAGTGCTGAAAGGATCAGGGGGACAAGGAGATCTGGACCCTTGCTCACTGGGGTAATGCTAGAGTCAGGGGAGGGAAGAAATGGTTTCTTACGAAATTAATTCTGTGTTAGGTATTAGCTTCTTACCTCTGTCTTCTCATTCCAAAACTCCTGTATATGGACAAGTCAATGTTCTTGCTTGCGCTCCCGTTCTGCATCTTGCAGTTCATTCTGACACCTAACATACGTGTGTGTGTCTGTGCTAGAGTTTTGATGCAAGTTGACCAGTGCACTTCCAGAAGGCCCATGGGTTTCTTGGATATGTCCCGACTTCCTGACTGTTTGTTAGGCAAGTGATAGAACATAGAGAATGTGAGATCAGACTGTTCATTTAGGTCACCTCTTTTGAGGGTATGCGGAAGGGTGAAAGAATGAGAGAATCAACGATGACTTAAAGGTTTTCTTTTTAGCTTGTCACAAAATCCAACAAAATTCCTTATAGAGCAACAGGAAGACGATTCCTGCCTTGGTCTGTAGTTGTTTTAAAGACAGAGGCTTTTCTTCTCTCCGATGCTTTCTCCTCAATGTTTCTGGCAGTTTGCTGGTACAACCAGAATGATGTCCCTGTAATTCTGATTTCCACTGAAAAGTAAATTTGAAAGCATTCTTGAAAACATTTTCTTTCAAAGTTATCTGAATTTTAATGAGTTCTCCCCACAGGAAAGTTGAAGACCTTCAGTTCCGTGTGGAAGAAGAATCCATTACCAAAGGAGACCTAGAGGTAAAATATCTCCAGCTTTGTAAATGGGATTTATAGTAGGATGCAGAACTGCAGTCAGTTCAGATTAAGTGTATTGTCCTCTAGAAGAGGAGGGCAAGAATGAATAACAAATGCAGTACTGGTCCAAGTATATGCAGATCACATGAAAATGATGCCCAGTTCTGCAGTCCCTGAGTAAACTGTTCTGAAACTGGAATTGCACCCTCCATTGTTACACACTTCAGAAAGGGTTGTGCTGTGGAATGGCTGTAGTTGTTTAGAGTCATTAACTCATAGAATATTTTACCTTCTGATATTAAAAGTAATGACCATCAAAAATAATGTTGAAGTTATGAAATTACAAGTTAATATTTATGCCTTTGAAAGTTAATACTGAAGATGAGTCCTGTTTGTCTTCAGTCAATTTTTGAATAATCCCTGTGATTTCCTTAGGGAAGATTATCAAAGAATTTTGTCCTGAGAGTTACTGCACACAAACCTACACAGCCATTAATGTGTGCAGTTTTTATCATTGTACTGTTTGTATAACTGATGTTGGGCTGAAACAGTGTTATTACACAATCAGAATAGAAAGTATTTAAAGTCTGCTCTCAGATACTTGGAAATTGCCAAGTTTTATCCCAAATTTCAAGTTAATAAGCAAGATACTTTTTAGTTGCTCTATTCTGTCAAATCAGAAAAACATTTGAACTTGTTGCACAGTATAAAGTACAAACTTCATTAACTTGTGTTCCTGTGAGCCATTTCCGATTGAAGTGCTAGTCTTATGAAAATTACTCATTTCACATAACATTTCTTTTATTTTAGTCTTCCATTCATTTTAAGATACCTATCTGGACTCTTCATAGAATGTTCCTTTTATTGTTTAGTCCACGGATAATTTTAAGCTTTTCTTTTTTGTTAAATCGGTTGATAGTTGTGGCAAACCAGCTTAAAGACTCTGGTTTGTCAAGCTGCGTAACTACAAGAGTTTAAACTGAGATAATGAACTGTATCCTGTTGTTTGCTGGAATGACAGTGCTGAGTCTGCAGGTGAAATATTTTTGTTTGTTTGTTTCTTTAATTTTACTGATAGCGAAAGAGGCAGATTTCGGAAGACCCAGAAAATGTAAGAGGGCACTTAAGTGTGCAGAGACATCCCATGTTAACAGATTGTGTGCAGAAAATGCTTATACTTATTCACTAACTGCATAATCTGTTATTGAAACATTGACTGTAGTATCTGTGTGCATGTTGCTTTCAGAGCAGTTACAACATCTATTGAAAAGAATGTGTGTAATGGCTAAACGTTGTAATCCCCATTAACTGGAGAGAGGGCGAATGTGTCCTTAGAATTCTCTAGGGTCAAAAACTTTGCAGCTAACTGGAGAATAGAGGAGCTTGTAGGAAATGACTGTCCAGGATCTGGAAATATCTTCCATTTAAACGTAGGATTTTAGTTCTCGTCACAAAATCCTATGTGCTTTCCTATGAGCTCCTGCTGCTTTTCAGTGGATGCTTTATGCAATTAGCTGGTTATTTTTTCTGAGGAAGAAAATCAATATGTTCCTCACCTCCCCTTATTTGCTTCCTTTTTTGTGTTAGCATGAAATGCTAAGGGGAGAGGTGATAAAAAGTCAGTGTGCAAATCTGTCTGATTTTACTGCATCTTCATGTAGCTTCTCTTTGAATTATGTAGGAAAAATACGTGTTACTGGCTAACAGAAATTGCCTTACAAGACGCTTAAGCAGCCCTCTTGCCTCCATAGCTCAGAATAGTGGAATTTAAAAGCCCTCACTTTGATTGGAATCAGGAAAATGTATCCCAGGCTGCCTCCTCTGCTGCATCCCCAGCCAGGTTAGGAAGTTTCAAGACTAAAACTGGTTTCCTGCTGTGCATTCTTAGGTGTTCCTTTTGCGAAGCTACTTCAGCGATCTGGGTCTCCTCTAGTCTTCCAATCAGGCTGACGGTGTGTTAGAAGTAAATCTGCATGTGCCCTTCCTTTCTCTTGTTTTGTGCACTCCTTGTTTAATCCTATCTTTACTCCCGATTCCCCTGTTCTAATTTTTCCATTAAAAATGGACATCTTCCCTCTCTAAAGGAGAGAAGTGGGTGATCACTTAGTTTCTAGGCTAATGCTCCATGATATCAGTCATGTTCTGTGATTGTTATCCCAGCACGAAGGGTCTGAAAGTCATCTTGCCCCTATCCTAGAACCTATTATCAGCATTTATGGCTTCAGCACAATTTCACAGTGTGACCTATAGATGGAGAACTTCACACTGAGGTTTATTTTGAAGTGAAGGAGTAGCTGGAATACACAGGTGTGAAAATAGCTGGTGTCTGGTCTCTGAACTTCATTGGAGTGGGATTCTTTAAGGTTCAAAGTAAGGCTTGTCCCATTTTCCTAGGACTCTTAACCTAATTGTGAAGCTTTGGTGAAGATGCTTCTTTTTTTGGGGGGGAGATGGTCTTTTCTGTTTTTCCATCCAAATTAAGATTTATAATCAAATTCTTCTTTTTGTAGTACTCTGCTCTTCTCAGTTTACTGTGCTCTGGGTTTCCTCAAAGAGAAACATAAATCATTTTGACATCTCTCTCTATACACGATCAGAAGAGAAATATGGGTGATTCAAAATTTTGCAGTGATTTTTACCTTGGGGAAGCTGGAACCTGTCCCTTGCAAATCACACTTGTTTAAAGATAATCCCTCATGCCCTAAATGGGGAAAAAGGTGTCCAGCAAAGGTCTCTGGAGTGGGTTTTTTTTAATCTTTTATTTCCATTTTGGTAGAATTTTAACTTATTTCCCTTTGTAATATATCAGAGATTGGATAAGAAAAAACACAACCCAAAGCAGTAATCAGTGATGATATATCTGATCTTCACAGGAGTAAAGCAGTGTCTATCAAATAAATGATCAAAGCGTTCTGGGGTTTATGTAGAACTGCAAAATACGCTATCCTTAAGTTTGTGTAAGTCACGCAGGGAGAATCCTGCAACTATCAGGTTTGGTTTTTAATAGATCCCATTAGTGAATTAGAGCAAGGAAGGTATGAATGTTCTGCTTTTCCTACAATAGATTTACTTTTCAAACTTAGGATTTTGTTGTGGATCAGAACTAACACTAACCTGTCTGAGACGGCACTGAGATAACAACAACTTATAGAATGTGATTTCCCATAGAGTACTTAGTTCTGTTTTCAAACACTCTGGGATGCAAACCCAGTGATATCTGTTCTCGGAGGGGTTTTCCCCATGTACACTGAAGATCTTCCACTGGGAGAGACACAAATCTGCTATGGAATTTCAAAATATAGATGCATCTAAGAAACAACTTGGAGTCTTTGGATTTTAGTATTACGGACCTAGTAAGTACACAGTAACACAGCCAACTGTTTTCAGCTGGAAAAATGTTTAAAAGTAAAACCACCAGATGTCTGCATGCTTTTGGGAAAGAAGGTAACTTGATGCTGGCAGAAGGAATACTGTGTCTGGAGGAGAACGGCCCTGAAGCGTACCTAACAAAAGGCTCATCCCCATCCCGCTTGCTCTGCAGAGACCTCATAAGATCTTTAACTGCTGTGTCTGGTTTGGAGGCACTGCTAATCAGCTTGTCACTCTAAATAACAATTCTGTAGGGGTTTTTACATATCATATGATAAAGATCAGGGAAGCAGCAGTGTCCTGCCAGCTGTGCGCACAGTACTGTGGCTTTGGAATTTTTCATGTATCTTCCTGCCTTTTCAGGTTCCTTCAGTCCAGTGTTCACTGGATAGCTCTTGAGGCTGCAGGACTCTCTTCTGTTAATAGTAGTTCATAAGGTTTGGGGGTTACTCTGTTGCTTTGATCCACGGTAAATTAACTGTGGCTTTCATCAAGACTGATGGATACAACTTCCTCAGTTAATAAACCCAGCTTCCACTTCATCTAGTCTTCTTCCAGACATCCACCTTATTCACTTTGTGGGTAAGCCCTGAGAAGCTGCTGTTTTTTGGAAAAGACACTGTGAAGCAACAAGAGCTTCCGTAATCCTTTTCATTTGAATTGTTCAGTAAATTTAATCTAAGTGACCTGTCAAGACTGACACAACACTTGAATCTCAGCACTTCAGGTATAAGTGTGGCACTTAGTTCTTTCTTACCTCTTTAGGTTTCTTTTCTTTCCCTCAACTCGTCACTTCAGAGGTGCAGGTCACATTTGAACTACCTGCTGGACTTAACCTGCATCTGTCAAACTTCAAGCACTCCTGCAAGCCTCTGGGAGTATCTGGGTCTCAAGCCAGAATATCCAATTCTGTGTTCCCACTACGGATTGTACCTGTTCATAAGCAAAAAGCAGGAGGTAGCTGCTCACTTATATTCCTCTGCTTCCTGCTTCTCTTTAGGAGCCTTTTAGAATTACACATATCTTTTTCCTTTCCTTACTTCCACATCTCGTTCAAGGTATTTAGACTTCAGTAACGATAAAGCAACCAGACTGATTCACTTCTTTACCTCGTTTTGCAGAATCTTACTTACTGCTTGTTTTCTTCCTGAAAGCAGAGGAGTGGGGGAAACTAGGAGAGTTCTGCAGTTACAGACAGCCATTCTTTTCCGTTCAAATAATATATAGTGACAAACGAGCCTTAGTGTGCCCAGGTCTTTGCCAAAAGGATTTTTTTATGCCTGAGACTTGAGATACAGCTATGTTTAAAAAAAGGTTTGATTGTCACATGAGCTTCAGTGGTGAATTTTTGTCCCCTGGTTCGTAACTAAATCATAAAATAAGCCAAATACATTAGAGAAAAAAGTTAGTGGGATGACAATTAGAGGGTTTTACCATCCTATTAGAACAGGTATAGATATATATACACATATATATTTTTACATAACTATTCTAATTTGTGCTGAAAACTTCATGTACTGATAAATAACTTCTACTCAGCTGCATGGAACTTTTTTGTTCATATTTCTTCGTTTGTGATTTTTTTTTTTATCCATTTTTAATGTTTTTTACATGTCAGTCCATTTACAGTCTCAGTCCATCTTTCTCATCCGTAGCATTTCCCTGTTCATTTTATCCACTGCATCTTCTCTGCTCATCATTGGTAGAAGATTCTGGCAGCACGGCCTGCATGTGGCTCCCTCCTCTTGTGCTGGCATGTGATGGTGGCACCGTTGTGTTCTCTTCCTTTCCCTTTTTACTAACAGACGCAGACCAAACTGGAGCATGCCCGCATTAAGGAGCTTGAACAGAGCCTGCTCTTTGAAAAGACCAAAGCTGACAAACTCCAGAGGGAGTTAGAAGACACTAGGGTAATGGTTTTCACTATTTGAATAACAAGACTGATTTGTGTTGTGGAAGATTTCTGATGATGCACTTTGCTGGGTATAACACGTGCTGAAACACATCCTTGCTCCTGCCATGATCAGTGCCTGCTATAGGTATAGCCGGAACACTTTAAAAAGTAGCATGAATTTTGAGCTTCAGTGATGCGTGTGTGCGTATGCCTGTATCTGTGTACTCATTTCTTCAGAAGAACTCAGGTAAGATGTCTTAACTGCAAAATTGATACTTGGGATCCAAGTCAGAAGCAGCACATGGGACTGTGAATTGACAGCAATGTTCTGTGGTTTGTTTTTTTAAGTAGCAAAGTTCATTAAATCCAAAAAAGATCAACTGTGCCAATGCTTTTAACACAAGCTTAGTAGTTGTGGCTTGGTTTTGAGGTCTTACATTGTAGTTGTAATATTTGCTTTGCCAAACTGTGGTTTGCAGTGGCTTTTTAGTACTTTATTTCCACTCATGACATCTTTTGATGGATATCCCAGTAGCATTAGTAATACTGTCACGTGTCAAAACACTAATGGACATAATTTGTCCTTAATCAGAATTTCAGTGTCAATTCTTAAGGGTAGGTATAGGTATATGTTCATGCTCACACATATAGCTTTCCTTGAAGTTGAGGTAAAATGAATATTATAAACCCAGGAATATATTCTATCATAAATACTTTTAAAAAGCAATTGCAGGTAAGTATTATCTTTTTCAGGATGCTGATATAATGAGGTTGAAACAGTAACTTACTAAGTAGAAATAATTGTGGTAGCTTTGCATGCTTTTCCATACACAGACTGCTTCGAAAGTCAGTGAAAAGCTCAGATAATGTGAGGACTCTTTTCCAGAGAGAACAATGGAGTAGATATAGGAGTTTCCAAGGATTTGTAGGCTAAAAATGTGTTTGTATTCTTCTCTGGGATTATTTTGGAAGCAATTAATTTCAACAAATAAAGACCTTATGGCTCTCCATTCTTTTCCACTCTGCTTTAAAATGGTTCTGAGAAACATTTTGTTAAACAATGAATGTTATTAGTGTAGTTTGTAAGTTAAGCAAGTTGTTATTTCTGGATAACATCAGAAAAATGAATTTAACTGAATTCCACCTTTAGATATACATGTAATACAAAGATGTGAACGTTTTCCCCTTTTAAAGCAATACTTGCACACTACTGAAACAACAGTTGTTCTTATTTCACAGCCTTCCATGTAAAGGCAGCTTTTGCCGTTACTTTAGGTTTCTTTAGAATTCCCATAGGAAAGAGAGTTGAGAAACTCAAAGATGTTCTGCTCCAAAATGCTGGCAAGAATGCACTGATAATGTTAGCGTGCGGCACTCAGTGGTTTCTTTTCAGTGAGGTTTAAGTGTCTTTGTATTCAAAATATCTCTTATAATTCTTTCTTCTTTTCTTAAAACACTGTCGATCATAGGTGGCCACGGTGTCAGAAAAATCACGCATCATGGAGCTAGAGAGAGATCTAGCATTGCGGGTGAAGGAGGTAGCTGAGCTTCGAGGGAGATTAGAGTCTAGTAAACACATCGATGATGTGGACACTTCTCTTTCATTGTTACAAGAAATAAGTGCTTTGCAAGAAAGAATGGCAGCAGCTAGCAAAGAACATCAGACTGAGATGAATTCACTGAAAGAGAAGTTTGGAGTTAGTGAAGAAGCATTGCAGAAAGAGATCAAAACACTTTCAGCTTCAAATGAGAGAATGACAAAAGAAAATGAATCCCTGAAAACAAAGCTGGATCACGCCAACAAGGAGAATTCTGACGTAATAGAGCTGTGGAAATCAAAGCTGGAATCTGCAATTGCCTCCCATCAGCAAGCAATGGAAGAACTAAAAGTTTCTTTCAGCAAAGGTGTAGGGCCTCAGTCAGCAGAATTTGCAGAGTTAAAAACTCAAATTGAGAAACTTAAACTAGACTATGAAAATGAAATGTCAAACTTAAAACTGAAGCAGGAAAATGAAAAATCTCATCATTTAAAAGAAATTGAATCACTGAAAGCAAAACTGTTGGCAGTCACAGAGGAGAAAGAGCAAAACCTGGAAAGCCTGAAGACCAAACTGGAAAGCGTGGAAGATCAGCATCTAGTAGAAATGGAAGACACTTTAAACAAATTACAGGAAGCTGAAATAAAGGTAAAGGAGCTAGAGGTACTGCAAGCCAAGTACAATGAACAAACCAAAGTTATTGATAGTCTTACACCACAGATCAAAGCTGCTGAAGAAAAGCTTTTGGACCTTGCTGCACTTCAGAAAGCCAGTTCTGAAGGTAAATTGGAAATCCAGAAACTTAGCAAGCAGCTTGAGGCAGCTGAGAAACAAATTCAGACTTTAGAGACTGAAAAGGTTGATGGAAATAGCAAGGTTTGTATCAACATCCATCCTTTTGTTTTTACTTCACTTTTATTTTACATTTGTACTGTTTTCATTTGCTATAGCAAATACATCACAGAAGAAATAGTGTTATCCAATGTGTATCTTAGTACCATCTGAGGAGCTTTAGAGCAAGTGTTAAGTGGGTTGAGTCAACAGGTTTTTCTAGTGCTAAGTCTGCACCACTAAGCAGCAGAAGAAAATTCTGTGTGCATTTTCTTGCTGCAGGCTCGGTGTGCCTCTGCTGAAAGGTTTGTGTTATGGAAAAGTCAGATTGTTGGTTTATTTGGGAGAAGAATCCACACGTCTTAAGTTTTTAACCTTTGGTGATAGAGGTTTCAGGTAAAGTGACTTGGGGAGCAGTGGGCAGTTGTTCCCTCTGTACCTTCGTTACTTTGCTGCTCATCAAACAAGGTGATGGAAGGAACTATTAAAAACAAAAGAAAGCAGAAAAGGTCATTGTTGAACTTGGTTTTAAGACAAGGGTATGCAGTGATGTTTTTAGGCACTGCTTCACAGCATTCCTGAAGCACAGACTGCAATGTGATACATCTTACCAAGATCTGTCATGGCTTTGGGACTTTTGTCCCTTTAAAGTTGATAGTGTGGCATTCAGTACATGGGATTTGTTCCACCACTGCATCTAGGTGCCAGGATACCATTTCATTTTAGAGCATCCCCAATATGTGACCTGGCAAGCCAGATTCTAAGAGTAGTGGGGAAGTCACTGGAAATAGCTTTCTTAAACCCTTTACAGGTGGTGCTGAGATACCAGATTTCTATGGACCTTTGACTCTGTTTTTGAGGTCAGACTGGGTTTCTGCACTACCCCTGGGTGGTACAGAGCCTTCTGAAAAACTGCATCCAATGTGCATTGGCCTGAATAGCCAGTTGAAGCATCAATGCTAAATTGATCAGTTAAAAAAATTAATAAAGAGCTACAACTGCTGGTTCAGCTGATGCTGAAATTGTAAATGTACTCAAAACCATCTGCCATTAAACAATGTTTTCACCGTTAATTCCAAGAACTAGATTTTAATGATTCCAAATACATTCCAAGATGCAGTTAGCACTGTGATGTATGTAGCCATCAGTGGAAGTCAGCTTCACTCAGTTAACACATCACTCTTTTCCTTCAGTGTTTGATTTATTTTTTCATCTTGCAGTGATTTTAATGTTTATTTCTTTCAGCTTCATCTTTTTATTTTCCTAATTTTCCATTCATGTTTGTAATTTTATTTTACTCCCATTTCATCATCCTTGTTAGGCTAGTAATCTGGCCAAAGAACTGCAGGGCAAAGAGCAAAAGCTTCTTGACCTTGAGAAAAACTTGAGTGCAGTAAATCAAGTTAAAGATTCTTTGGAAAAGGAGCTTCAAGTTTTGGTGAGTAATACCCCAGAATTTTGACTTTATCCTTTGGATTTTGGTTTTCATGGTGAGCGTGTAATGTGAAATCTGTGGATTGACTCTGAGCAAAGTCCTTCAAAGCTGTTTTACTGTTGAAAAGAAGGCAAAGGTTCATGACTAATAGGCTCTGTCTCAGAATGAAGAGCATTTCACCTGAGTTCTGTGTTATCAGGTGTTTTATCTAAATAGAACTCATCTGTTTATGGATTTCAGGTGAAATATTAAATCAAACCAAAGCAGCATGTAGTTTAAATTTATTTACTAAGGGACACGTGGCCCTTTGCTATACCTTATACAGATTAATGCTTGCTATACATACATCCTACAAAAGGGTTTCAAAGACATTTTTCATCTGATTTCTCATTTTGCAAATGCAACTAAATTTGCAAGTATTCTGTAGTTGTGGGGGATTTTCCTGAGGAACTACACTGGAGTTAGTAACAAAGAGAAATGCTTTTAGGTTTTACCCTTCCTGTCAAAATCTTTCCACAGCCATAGTAAATATTTGGAAGTTGCGTGGAAGGGGCTGTCACTTATCTTCCTCAGCATCCTCCCTTTTCTTCATGTCTGAGCATCTCTTCCTGCTGGTAGAGCTGGAAAACACTGGTACAGGACTGATCACAGGGTTGCAAATGTCCATTGTGCAACTTATAAGCAGCATGGATGGCTTCTTATGTTGAATCCAGAAATCCCACACTGGACTCTGCTGCAGTTCTGTTGCTAAGCCTGCTGGTGGAGAAGTTATTTTGGATGTTTAGGGACTTGCAGCCAAGGAAATGGAGATGTTGCTTTATGGTGCTGAATACATCTACACTAAACTGTAATTCAGAAACTTTGGATCTGTTTTATAGGAATGAAGACTGATCTATTTTGCACTTGAAAAACACTTAATATACATTCAGTGGTTGAATTATACTGCTGTTACCAAACCTTACCTTAGGTTTTTATCCATTTTTCAGAAAGAAAAGTTTACTAGTGCAGCTGATGAAGCAGAAAGCGTTCAACAAACTATGCAAGGTATGTCTGCTGCTAGACCAAACAAAGAACTAAAAAGCTGTAGGAAATAAATGCTGCAAAATTAAGGTTTCCTCCATGCACTTTCAAATTTACACGTGGTGGTACAGCAGCTTCAGCAGCATTGAAAGGACAGGATTACTTCCAGCCTCTCTTCTTGAGAGTTATGTGCCTTGCAAGTAGGTGGAATTGTCTGCATCTGAGTAGTTACTAACTTTGTTTTCAAAATTTTACTTGCATAGAAACAGTAAAAAAACTAAACCAAAAAGAAGAGCAGTTTGCACTCATGTCCTCAGAACTGGACCAGCTGAAGTCTAGTTTGACTGGTAAGGAAGTAATAAACCGGAATGTTCTGAACAATGCATCAGCTTTTTGCTTCCATATGCCTCCTCCTGCTCAGCTTACCACGCTGTATTACATAACAGTTTCCCAAATGCATGTGCCTTCAAGAGAAAGCCTTTTGCTAGGCAGAGAGCAGCTGTCGTGGCACTGTGTATAGTGACCCAGCAAGGTGGTGATGATGATGTCAAAGAACTAGTGCAATAAAGCCATTCCGAGTGCATGGCTGAATGCATTCTGAATTAGTAGTCAAATTCTTGTTCAATTTGCCACAAAATCACACTGCGGTGATGGTCAGGTACCAGACAAAGGCTTGGAGACCAGGCTGAAACATTACAAACATGAAAGTTAATTCCTAGAAGCCTTGTCCATAAGTAGCATCTTCTTTTTAAGGACATCAGAAAGACTGTGCATTAGTTTGGTTGTCTCCTCCTTCCTATCTCGTAGGAGGGAGTATTTCTGTATTTTTCTAGTGTACATGTCAATTTAAAACTGGTGTAGAAAGAAATGAAGGATGGCTATGCACCCTGTGAGCAAACCTTTCAAGGCATTGTTGGGACTGTAGAAGTCATCCCAAGGGCTGCTTTTGCTCTCTGTGGCAGTGTCTGCCCTGGACTAAATAACTTTTTCAGTGTAGCTTCATGTTGCTTGCATTGCTTGTCTTCTGCTGCTCTGCTGATGAGATGCCTCACCTGTAGGGTGTGCAGACCCCTCTGCTTGATTACCCTCTGATATGGGTAGAACTCATGTCCACTTCTCATGCCCTGAAGTGAATCACTTCTGAAGGAAAGATTTCTTGACTAGCTGCTTTCACACTGTTTCTGGAGGGATCTTAACCTTTTGCTACAGTTGAAAGTTTGAACAATCATAATTTTTTACTTTAAACAGGTAGTTTGCAACCTCTGTAGCATCACTATTGCTCTGGTTATAGTTCTACACTCTCTGCTAGCTGGGCTGTGCATACCCTTTCTTTGAAATGTGCTTGACTAACAGCCTTGTCTTGCTCAGTGATGGAGAAGAAATTGAAGGAGCGAGAAGAGAAAGAACAGCAGCTGGTTGAAGCTAAAGCCAAACTTGAAAATGATATTGCAGAAATCATGAAGTCTTCAGGAGACAGCTCTGCCCAGCTTACAAAAATGAATGATGAGCTCCGGTTAAAAGAAAGGTATTCTGTCAGTGTCACAGTAATTCATTGCTCCTGCACTCCAGCTTCTCATCTTATCTTTCTGTAATTATCTGAACACGATGCTCCTGAGTGTCACATTGATGTGACAAGTGAACTTGTTCTAGCAAACTACATTAATCAAAACAGTCTCCTCAGAGTGATCTGAACAGCATCTAACATTTATAATTCTAAAGTTCTTGTGTAACATGCTTCTCATTACCCAGAGTAAACGTCCTTGTCAATAATCTGGATTGGTTTGTGATTATTTGATTGCCTGATAAGCTTGATATATGGATATATAAAAAAACCTTTCTACATTTTTCTCTAGCAAGAGAAAATGTGTTTTGTTTCAAATAAAAATTGTGTGTGGAATAGCTGTTCTTTACCTTTGCAAAACCCCAGACTGGGTGCAAAGTAGCTGGCAGCTGTGTTGCCCTGCTCACAAGCAAGTGCTTGATCTCACTTATGTGTATTTAATTTAGAGAACATCCTCTATATGTTAAATAATTAAATCTCTTTCTAAATGCTTGGATGGAACATAGAACTTCAGTGTAATTTTGAGTGTTTCATCTCTGAGCTTGTTGTGCTGTCAGCAAAAAGTAATGGGCTTTTATTTGGTCTTTCTAGGCAGTTGGAGCAAATACAACTTGAGCTTACAAAAGCAAATGAAAAGGCTGTTCAGCTTCAGAAAAATGTGGAGCAGACAACACAGAAAGCTGAGCAGAGTCAGCAAGAAACCCTCAGGATTCATCAAGCAGAACTGAAAAATATGCAGGATCAACTTACGGACATGGTAAGAGCAACTGTAAAAGCAGTAGCTATGTGCAGAATATTGTACTGCTGCTCTTTAATTGTGTTCCAATTTTGTGTTCTGTCAGAAAAAGCAAATCGAGACAAGTCAGAATCAGTATAAGGATCTTCAGGCAAAGTATGAAAAGGAAACTTCTGAGCTGGTCACTAAACATGATGCAGATATCAAAGGGTTTAAGCAGAACCTGCTGGATGCAGAAGAGGCACTGAAAGTTGCACAGAAGAAAAACGCTGAGCTGGAAACAGAGGCTGAGGAGCTGAGGAAGCAAGCAGAAGAGGCCAAAGTACGTACCTTGGGTACTCTGCAAGTCATTTACAGTGTTACTCTTTCTGTTTGGGTGAATCCCTGGTTTTTGCTTTACATTTCATAGTAACATTTTTGCAGTGTTTCTGATTTGAACTTCTCCAGGGTGGATTAATACTGATTAGGGAAGAAAAGCATACACAGCTAACAGGTTGTCTTCTCTAGATCAGACAAGAATCCATGAAATACACTTCTTTGATGCTGACATTTTATGTTCACGGATATCTGGCTCAGCACAGTCAGTTGCAGCCAGATGTTATTCTCTGGGTTTTTTTAAATGCATGAATTATTTTAAAATGTGTTGTGAACTATTTCGTTTAAGTTACACACCTGAAATTTTGTTCTGCAGTTTGACCCTAAATTACATGCAACTATGTAGTATGTAGATTGACTGTAGTAATTTTAATTCTTTTTCCTTCTGTTTCTTTGACATTACTGCTTGCTTTTATCCCTCAGTAGTTATTTACTATAGTCTTTGTCTTATGCTTTAGCATAATATTTAGTGTATAAATTGGCACGCAAGTTAACTTCAGATACACCACTGATGAGGTGTTTTGAATTCAGTGGGTTATGACAACGTATTTTTGATAGGACTTGAGAAGAATTTATTTGTTGGTGAATTTGAGAATGGGAAGTCAGTATCTAATACAACTGCCTGCATTTTAATTCACTTGGATTCTCAGGAAATCATTCTGTGGCTCTTCCTTCTGAGTAATTTACATCCAGAAAATTCATTCAGAGTGGTTTCAAAACCAAGATGGAATCTTGTATGGAGGAGCCTGCAAACCGTGATGAGTTTTTTATTAGTATTTAATAACTGAGAAGTTTTCTTGCAGGTGGCAGGTGTTTTGTAATGAAATATTAGGGGTGGGTGCAACATGTGAGTTCACACAGTTACTGTGTGTCAGTGTATACACTTTCTACAAACTGAAGTGATAATAGTGCTATTTACTCTTAAAGCACATTTCTCATTTTTTGCTTGATTTCATTTTTGTTTTCCCTTCTCCCTGACTTTATTTCTTTAGTCCTTAAGTTCTGTGTTAGCATCAGCCAGAAAAGAAATTGAACTAATGTCAGACAAGATGAGGGGTTTGATATCAGAAAAAGAGACTTTGGCGCAGGAAGGAGATGCTTTAAAATTAGAGAGAGGTTCCTTGTTATCAAAACTTCTAGAATTGGAATCAAAGGTTTCATTAATGCAACAAGACCAAGAAGAACTTTGGACAATAAAAGAAGAACTTAATTCAGAAAAGAAGAGAATCCTAAAGCAGAAGGAAGAGGCTGAGGCCAAAAGCCAGCAGGAAAGCTCAGAAAAGTTAGCACTGATATTGGAGAACAGCAAATTACTCTCTGAAATAGAGGCAGCACAGGCAGAACTCCTGAAGGTAACTCAAGAAAACGATGCTCTCCAGTCTTCAGAGTCAACCTTGCTCCAGCAGTTGAAAGAACTTCAGGCCAACAAAGATGCCATGGATGCGGCTTGTCAGAAACATATCAAGGAATGGGAGGAACTGGAAAATTACCAGAAGAAACTACTGCAAGAGAAAGATGCAGTTGTTAAAGACAAAGATGATGTTATTCAGAAGCTGGAAAGTTCGTGTGAGGCATTGGCCAATGACCAAAGAAAGCTACTGCAGGAGGTGTCAACTCTGACTGCAGAGAGAGATTCAGCCCTAGGTGAACACTTAGATCTTAAAAATGCAAACATAGCCTTAAAAAGTGAAGTTAACAGTCTATTGCAGACAACTGAGAGCCTGCAGTCCGAGAAGGAGATGCTCCTTAAAAGCATAGAAGACCTGCGCGTGAGTTTAGACAATACAGTCCGTGAAAACCAAACATTGAATGTGAGAACAGAAGAGATGAAAACAGAGCTAGAGACTGAACGTAAAGAACTTAAAAAGGTGATGAAAGACAATACAGAGCTGAAGGATTCCCTTACTAGTCTCTCTTGTCTTCTTGAGGAAATTAAAGCCTCAAGAGAGATATCAAACTCTGAATGTGTTCAGTTACTTCAAGAGAAAGAGGCTCTTTCTTCATCGGAGCAAAGGCTTTTGGCTGAAAGGGAGGAACTTTTAAATGAAAATAATGCAATTGCTGAAAAGCTTGCCAAGGCTGCAGCAGATGCTGTGCTTGCTGAGAGGGACTTTACTGAGAAAATAAACAAACTGAACTTAGAAAAGGAATCTGTTTTTCATAAGTCATTGCAATTGGAAAAGCACAATGAAGCTCTTCTCCAAGAGAAGAAGGAGTTGGAGAACAAATACTTGGAGCTTCTTGAAGAAAACAAGTCTTCTGCAAATGCAGTTTCTGATATGAAGATTAAATGTGAACTGGGTGTCTCAGCCCAGAAAGCTCTGGCCCAAGAGAATACCACACTCCAGGATTCCATTGAAGCCCTCAAGGAAGAACTAAGTAAAAAGACTCTAGAAAATCAAGAGCTGACAGCCTGTAAATGTGACCTTTCAAACCTCCTGAAAGAGGCCCAGGATGCCAAAAGCACATTAGAAAACGAACTGGCTGCTGTATCACATGCCAGGCAGGTCCTGTCATCTTCATATGAGACCTGTTCTTCTGAGAAGGAAACGCTGACCAGAGAGAGGGCTGAATTGCAAGATCAGTGTCAGAAATTAAATGAAGAGGTTGTGATTCTGAAAGAAAACTTAACCATAGAAAAGGAAGCCAGAAAACTGGACAAAGACTCCTTCTTGTTAGAACGTGTGGAACTTCAAAGCAACATCAGCTTCTTAGAAAAGGAGATACAAGAACTGAGAGAGAAAAATAAAGAATTTCTGACTGAGAAAGAACTTTTAGTTCAGGAGAAAGGAAAATCTGAAACCAAACTGGTGGAAATCATTAAAGAAAAAGAAAGCCTCTGTACAGAGATGGGGCAGCTTGCTTCCAGTATCGAGCGACTGAAGAGTGACTTTACTTCCCTGTCTAAATCCAAAGCAGAGCTTGAGGACTTGCACAGCTGCGTCTCTAAGAGGTTGGGTGAGCTTCAACTCAGGCATGAGGTGATGGAGAAGGAGAGAATAAAGTTACTTCAGGAAAACAACAGCCTGCGTGCTGAGCAGGAGAGTCTGGTCACCATTAAGGAAGAAAGATTAAAAGAGAAGGAGAAATTATCCAAGGATTATTATAAACTGCATGACAAAGTAGCGCTTTTAGAACACACTAATAGTGACCTCTCAAGCAAATTGCTGGTGTCTCAGGGCAAAAATCAGATGCTGCAGGAGGAGATGAACAATCTGGCTTTGAAACTAAAAGAGATTGAGATTCTCCAGGCCCAAACAATAGCACAAAAAATTGAGGTATTGAAACACATTGTTAAATAATCAAATATGGTTATACTAATACTTAGCACTAACCTGGTGGTTTCCTCTCTGAACTTCATTGCACAATCAGCACTTCATCTCGATATAAACAGAATGGAATTATGGTCTCTCTCCATATATTACTTTGGGATTTTTTCAAGTTGTGAGTCTGAAAGACACTTTAATATTGACAACAAAATTATTTCTAAATGTAAAAGCCCATGTGGTTGCTGAATGTTGCAAGAAAACAACATAAGCTGTGAATAAAAGGAAGTTTTGTTTCTAGAATCTGGCAGGAGAAATGGAGCAGCTCCTTCCGTTGAAGGTACTCTGCAGCTTAAAAGAGTAGTAAGAGAGAAGGTTTTAGATTAGACCTTTGTGCCATTTTATGTTAAATTTCAACAAACTCCAAATTTGAGTTACTTGGAAAAATACAAACCAACCGACTGCTCTTGTCAATGTAATTGGATAAAAAGCAGTGTAAGAGAACCATTTAAATTCACATTACAGGGCTTTCGGTCTGTTAAAGACGTGGACAATCCTGGTGTTCTTTTTATTCACAGAAGTGTTTGGTATTCACCACCAACAAATTCTGCAAAGCATTTTGAATTTCAGTATGTGTCGCTTGAAGCCCATAAAATCACTTTGAATACAGATTGGAATCAAGATATCTGATAGGAAATGTAGTCTACCCATTGAGGTATTGTAATATGCTTATGAAGTATTTCCTTTCATGAAGGCATAACGAACAATGCTGAAACAATGCAGTAATTGGCTTTATCTCCTAGTTAATTTTGAATTCCTTTTCAAATTTTGAACAGCTTTTTATAAATCCACATTTTCTGAACACAGAATAGTCTGTTGGAGGTGAATATTATTGACCTACTACTGTCTAAAGTGGTTAGCAGCCTCAGAGCAATCACAGCGGTGGTAATTAGAAATCCAGGAGTTAAATAAGAAGCAGCGGGCCTCCTCAGTGGTAACACAAGCATGGGGTTATGATCTGTTTCTGCATGGAACTGAATCTTCTGATGTCTCTTTATTTTTGTACTTTATGCAGCTTCAAAATGTAAATTCCCAGTTGAAGTCCTTATTTAAGTGAAAAACAGCTGGCAAACTGTGGGGCTGTGCATAAAGTATTGTGGTTCATCTTTTGCTTTCAGAGATCCCTTTGGTAATACCCTTTTTCCCTTGCCTTTATGTATAGGCTGCCAAAATAGCAGATGATGTTATCCAGACTGTGGAGAAGGTGACCAAAGAGAAGGATGCCATTCACAAAGAAAAGATTGAAACTTTGGCCTCTTTGGAGAACTCTAGACAGACAAATCAGAAGCTACAGAATGAAGTAAGCACATTTAAATGCCTTTTAATGAAAAGATTTGCCTGGTTTGTATGGAAGAGCTATTGAATTACAGAGAATTATATTGGGCAAGAAGTGGATTCTGTTACTCTCCCACCACAATAGAGACTGGCTTGTAAATTGTAAAGGCTTATTAGATGCCTACGTGTTGATGGCAAATCTAGGTGCTTGACATAGCAAGGTGACCTGTGTCCTTCTCTATTTTGCTTGTGGTTTCAAATACCACACAGCAGGTAAGGTAGTCCCTTAAATCTTGGTGCAGCGACAAACTATCTTTTGTATTTAGTCTGAACATTGAACTAGCATCTTTCCTGCAGATGTGGAGCACTCTGTGGGTCTCTTTGGCACTCTGAGCTTTTGCAGCTCCCATAGTAATGGGTAGTGAACAGCTGGGGTATCCTACACACCACAGCTTGTGCTGGAGCAGTCATGATTTCCAATGAGATGTGATGACTCGAGAATTAAAAGCTGTGATGTGAATAATGGCAGGGGTTCACTTTTCTGGATTAACATAAAAAATCTACAGGGTGCTGTAATGCCATGAGAATGGCTGGATATTATCTGTTATACAATATATTGTGTCACCAAATGCCAGCGACTGAAGTTCCAAGCTTGTGGTGTTTACATGGTCAATGCAAGCTCAGTAAATAGACAACAACTTGTCCCATGCAACAAGATCTCTGACAGGAATTCATTTCTTTTTAACGAACTGTGTAGTTCCGTTAATGTAATGAGGCGTTTTTCCTCCTCTTTAAGTTGGACATGCTTAAACAAAACAACCTGAAAAATGAAGAGGAACTTAATAAATCAAAAGAGCTGCTAAATCTGGAGAACAAGAAAGTGGAAGAACTTAAGAAAGAATTGTAAGTATTTCAATGGTGAATCTGTTGAACTTTTCCTTTGTAGCTACATTTATCTTTCATTCTTATGAAAAAAATGACTTTCAGTACCTCTCTGGTATCCTAATATTTATTTTTGACCTAATAATTTGCTTTATCAGTTGGACACGTGTGGGACTTGAAATCACAATGTTGCTCCTGAGTTGCTTGAAGGGTGTTGAAGCAAATCCTTCGCTCCAAGCATTGTCTGAAACAATTTGTTTGTTGGAGGAAGTATAGAGTTCTGCCACCTGAGGGCACCAGGTTGTTTTAAAAGCTTTATCATAAAGAAATTGTTTGGATTTAATTACACGTGGAGTGTTAAGTAGTTTCAAGTGGCTTTGGTTATAGGAAATGCGGTTCTTCTTTTTCATTTCTAACTGGTGCAATACAAGTGCTGTATATAGTGTGTAAAACTAGAGTTAACTGCTCATCATTTGAGATGCTTCATTTGAGCAATTACCTCTTACGTAGGTACTACTACCACCACTACTACTGCTGATGTATAACACTGTACACAAACAAATTAACCGTAAAGCATCTGATATAAAGTAATTTGTCCCATGGAATCTCATTGTATCAAAGCTTTTGGTGTGCCACCTGTGAGCAAAAGTCCTGGTTATTGCTGCAGTAGCTGTGTGTCCCCCAGCTTTCAGAGGTGTCACACACTGAATGGCAGTCTGTGCTCTGAGAAGAATTTCTTGACTCATGGAGTGAGAGCTGGAATCTGGGCTGAGAGCTAAGAGCAGCTTTGACTAATTAATTATTATTATTATTATTAGTTCCATAAGTCATTTTGTGACAGTTCTTAACCACTGCTCTGAGGTGAAGTCAGAGCACAAAGGAAATCAGCACATGGAATTAACACCAAGTTTGTGTGACTGACAGTTATTGCTGCTTGCTTTTAAAAACCTGCATGCTTGATTAGGCAGGAACCTCCTTTGAGAAAGGCAGCTTTCATTCCATGAGCAATTCCTGCCTGCCTCAGTGCCTGTGGGAGATGCCAAAGCAAAATCATTATATCTAGACTAGTTGCTCCAACGCTAGAACAGCAAGGGGCTAGTAGACTCTGGTGTGGTGTGAAGACAAAATATATTAGACTGTATTTTGTCAAGCAGAAGCTACTTATAGAAGATGCTGCCTTGAAAATCTCCAGCACTAAAAGGTGTTCTCAGGATCACTTTGTGGGATTTTTAATCTTATGTTTTAAGGCTAAACTTAGTCATAGACTCTTGCTGAATGTGGTCTCTAATCATTCCTGCTGTGAGATGTTGTGGGTATGTGGAAGCTTGTCTTGGTTTTTAATTGAACTTTGGTGTTTTAATTCTTTTGTGCATTGCCTTTTTCTAATTAGGGTAAGGAATTAGCTTGATAACAGACATTGCTGGATCAGCAGAACATCTTTGTAAGGCCAGTTGATGAAGGTGGTGCCTTTGCATGGGAGAGTAGAGGAAAAATTTTGCCCACAGGAGCTGTAACGGTAGGCAGGGAGGTGTGGCTGCCTCTACAGCAGCGTTTGGAGGCAGGGAGATGTTGGAGTGACAGTGTGTGCTTTGTAAAAGAGCCTTCCGTGGATGAAGGCTTCATCCTAGGAAGGATGAAGAAAAGCAGAAATACCCGCGGGGCTTGTGTACTCATTTAGCACTGCTGAGTGCACTTGCAGCTATCAGTTCTAAGTTCCTTGGCACTAAACACAGGCAAGTATTACACCCAACTTGACCCCAGGATTTTGTGTGCTTTTTTTATAATGCCCTGAATCTCTGCTTCAGCACCAAAAGCAAAGAGAGGAGAACGGGTTAGTACTGCAAGCAGTCATGGTTAAAAATAGGTGTGTTCCTGCATCAGCAAGTAGAGCTGTACCGAGATAATTCAAACTGATGTGAGCTTTCCTGCTTAATCCAGTCTAGGGGGGTCAGATGGGAAATGGGTCAAGGTGAGAGCAGATAGAAGAAATGGTTGGAAAATATTAGTCATGCTACATCCTGAACTCCAAAAGTAAATCAGATTTCCTTTGGTTTAAATGTGCTCTGAAGCAGAGCATGCAGTCCTCCTATTTTGAAGTGCTTGAGTAAGTTTCTGACTTAAGGGTTCTACCTCCCACAGTCATAAAAGTATTTTTAATATTCCAGTCAGGGTTTAAGTCAATGCAGTAATGGCACATGGGAGTATGAGACTGCTTCTTATGAAATGAAACAGTCATAAAAATTACTGCTTAATGAAATAAGATGTATCTTTTCTTGTCTTTCAAGAACCAAAAATCTCCTCAAACTGTGTGCGAGTCACTTGTGCTGCAGGCAGGCATCCAACCCACTTTACGTTTCAAAAACTTGTTGAAAACAAACTAATTTAAGGAAACCACACATTGGCAGCAACCTCCTGAAACCTGCTAACGCTTTTTCTCCTTCAGCTTTTGTTTTGTCTCATTTTCAGGTTTGTATCTGTTAATGGAATAGATCAGATACTTTTGCCTCCTACAGTCTTGCATGCGTTCTTGTATGGTTGGATATCAGACCTTGTAGGGAGTATTTAAAAAGTGAATTGTGAGCTTTTTGCTGGGCTTTTTTTCTCTTCTTTTTACCCCTTTTTCCTCCTTTCTTCTCTTAACAATTTCACCTCTGGCTACAGAGTTCACTTCTGAGAAAGTCCTGGCTATAAACTGTGCCAACCCTCTTGTCAAACCCTGCCCTGTATTTCCAAATCCAGGCACTCGCAGACCATTGGAAGCATGCAGAGCTCACACTCTGAACTCTCTTCTCTTTTACTATCAGCTGCATTGAACGCAAAAGGAGTTTTGTGCTGCTGCTGCTTTCAGGGTTAAACCCATCCCTGCACATCCGAGGTGCAGATTGCCACCTTCCTCCCAGATCCCATTAGACACGTGACCCAGATGTATTTTTCCAAGCTGTGAAGCTGACTCTCTCCCACAGTTTTTTCCTGCCTCTCGGGTTCCTATGGTAACGATGCTCTCCCTGTCCTCCTCGCAGCGAAGCGCTGAAGCTGGCAGCAGCTCAGAAGTCCCAGCAGCTCGCAGCTTTGCAAGAGGAGAACGTGAAACTTGCCGAGGAGCTGGGCAGGAGCAGGGACGAAGTCACGAGCCATCAGAAGGTAGAGTGGCTGGGAGCTTCCCTGCTCTCTGTGCGTGCTGTTTCCGCTGGTGCTGGGTGGTGTTGCACTGCATGTTTGTGCTTGAAACATGAGTTGTGCTGAGGGTGGTTTAAAATACATTTGGAAGCCACCTGCATGGGGAGGTTAGAGCTGCAGGCTGGCAGAAGGTTGCATAACCCATGGAGGATACCTTGGAGGCTTGGGAATGAGAGTGAATTAAATACGCTTTAGCCAAATGTATTAACAGACACTTGCTATTTCTGTGTGGAGAAATTTTGTTATACAACTGTGGAAATATCTACCCGGTACAAAGGAGATCTGTTTAATTCTCCTCCTTATCCCTGCTCCCCCTTCCCACTAAGCAGAAGAGTGTTTAGGATGATACTGTTTAAAACTCCTTGGCTGGACTCTGTCCCTAAAGTGCTGGGCACACCTGTGCTAGCTTAAACTTCATACTGTGCATGTACATGAAGAGTGCTGCAGCCAGGTAGCGGGTACTGGGGAACTAGGATTGATGTAAGATGGTTTTCTGGAAGTAGTTTATAGGGGAGAAAAAGACTCAAGTATAACAGTAAAATATAAGTTAAATTCATTGCACATGCTGCTGGAATCAGCATGGGCTCAGTTACCCAGCCTGCAGCACTGGTGCTTGCCAAAAGAGAAATTAGATTTACAGTCATTAAACACGGTGGGATTAGTTCCTGTGGAGCAGTTCCAGTGACAGCCACATGAAGAGATCTTTGGAAGATCTTGTCCAAAAGCAAGAACACAGAAGACGTGGATTTATCTGTTGCCTTTCTGAGGTAGCACTGGTGCAGAAGAGGGGGCTGTTCCCAGGGACAGTGGAGCACATCTCCTCCATCCTGCAGCAAAGCATGTATCTTTAAAGCCAAGAGGCTGGCTTTTCTCTAGGGGTCCTGTTTGGAAACACTGAGGATGGGCGAGTATGGATCTGGCCAGTTTCTGAATGCTTTTGGCTGCTGACAGGAGTAATGCACAAGCTCCTTCAGCTTAAGGAGCCTTTGGAGATGATGAACAGGAGTCCCAGACGTGTGGGCTCAACCACTGACTCATGCAGCATCTGAGTAGTGGTGTGGTAAGAGAACGCTGCCATCCTGAGCAGCCAGTGGGAGCTCTGCTCCCCACACCCACATGGGATCTTAAATTATTTCAGAGTCTTGGAGGCAACCTGGTATTTTCAGAAGGAGTTGTAACTGGAAAAGGATTCAGCAACAGGAGAGAAGGCTGAACCTGTGACAGGGGTTAGTCAGTCACCTTGGAAACTGGAATATGCCCAGTTCACCTGCACCACAGCCTTTTCTGCCTGCGAGTAGACGGTTCCAAGACCAAAGATCTGGAAAATCTGCTGGAGCTTGGAGAAACAGTCTGTTTGCTTCCACAGTCATTCATGTTGCATGATGCCTTCTGCAAGGAAAATACAGTCTGAATCTTGGAATCACGGGAATGCCACCTGTTGCATTTCCTAAATGTAGTATTTGGGCTGTGGTGTCTTCAGGTGTAGTGAGCTGCGCAGCCTCCTGAAAGGCTGGAAGAGGCCTTTGGTATTCCAGGGGGACTTAAGACTGAACTTAAGTCCTCTCATTCTGCCTCTGCTGAGTTCTCTTAATGAAATGGCAACAAAACCAGCCAGCCTCGAGGATCCTCTTGGGTTAGCACAGTTCCCGGGGTCCCGACACCGCTTCTGCCCTGCTGTCACTTGGATGCATGTGCTTATGTCCAGGCACCAAGTTGCAGCGAGCTTTGGACTCCACTGGTTCCAGCTGCCATGTGGGGGATGGAAAAACATCACTATTAAGAATTGCTCAATTAGATTTTAGAGATCAAGTGTTGGTGGTAGCAGTGAAGAGGTTTGACAGGGCAGGATTCCTCCTGGAGCTGCCTTTCACACAGTGGATACAGAAACTCTGGCAGTAGGGGTGAAAGCTCAGCAAGCAGCAGCACTTCAGCCCGTTTGAGCGCCGGTGCATGTGCCTGTTCAGACGCAGTAAGGAAGGTAGCGAGCATATGGTGTGAGTATTTTGAGCAGTCACTATGGTAACTCTAAATTCTAGCCAGTGTGTAGTCAATTGGGGTAGGGAATCTGTGGCTGCATGTGACACACTTTGCAAATGTAATGAACACTCTTTCATGAATGATTTATCCTGACATCTAAAGGTTAAAGTGTCTTATGCTAAAGATGCTTTGCTGTATCGATCCACGAGTAATTAGCTGTTTGTAATTAGTTAAAGATTCACACTCAGATATTGAGCTTGGGGAACTTTTCTGGCTTCAGTTTATTTGTGGTGGCATTTTGGGAGCCTCAGACCTGCCAAGGTGGTTCAACTTCATTGGAAACAGAGCAGAAGCATCTCTGCTAGCTCAGCTGGTCCATCTCTTATTAAAAGTTTATGAGAAGTCTGCTCTGAGGGTAACGAGAGAGTGAGCAGATTGCAGGATGAATGTGATGAGAGAAGGGTTGTCCTTTCTCCCCTTCTACCAGGAAGCGGCTCAAGGCTTGATCCATGACTCAGTGCAGCTGCACCAGGGGTCTGGAAGCTGTACGACCCCCGATATCTTATCCTTTACTCTTCTCTCTTTTAATCCACTTCTATCATTGCCCTCTCCACAGCCAGCCAGAAAACTAAAAGGGAGGTGACACAGGGTTTATGCTCACAGCCTGGGAGCATTCCACAAATGCTGGAGGATTTTCCAAGTTAAACAGGGACCACAGTCTTTTAGGAAAAGAAAGCTATTGGTAGAGGGGAGCATCACGGAGCACTGTGGGCATGGCCTCTGGGAGCAAAGGGGGAACAATGTCACTGTGAGGTTTGTCCAATTCGAGTGGCAGTCAAGAGCACAAACACCAGGGAGTCAGGCTTCTCCTGGGGTGACTGTGGATGGTGGCCAGGTTCATGCCGCGCGGTGTGACCAGAGAAGTGTGCTGGCAGAGGAAGAGCAGCTTTACAAGTGAAACATCTCTCTGAATTTTCACGTTCTTTTTCCCCTCTGTGTGTTTGTCACCGGTCTGTCAGGGTTTCTGTAAGCTGCCTTTACAGTTTGCTGTTGTACACGTTATGGTTGGTTGTCTTGTTTTGCTCTTCCTCTTGGTTTGCACCCCAAGAACCGGCAGCAGCAATATCTGCAGCTGAATGCCTTACCAATTGTAAGAGCTTACGGTAGCCACACTGAGTCAGAGGTTCAGGACACAGTAACCAACACCAGACTGACAGCTTTAGGGATCAATAATTTATCTCTAAATAGCAGCACAGTAACAAACACGGATCAGTAGCACAGTTATCCAGGTCAGAACCACAGCAGATCCAGTAATTCACCAATACTGGGCTAGTTTAGCCAGGCAGACAAAGGCTCATGGTTCTCTTTGGTGTTTAAGGCAATACCAGCCTCAAACCTTCCTTGTGTGCACAAAGCATGAAAATGCTGTGTAAAGCAGTAATAGCCCCTCACGAGTTGATGTTCTTGTCACTGAACAGTTTGCATAGAAAGTCAGTTCCTTTGAGGATTTTTAGGCTCTGTAGCCTCTCCCATGTTTGTTTTGTAGTGATAATGCTGCTCTGGTACATCATCCCGAGGAAACAATCCTTAGTGTATTAACTGCAGTCTTTTTGTACTTGTGTTTTAGCTGGAAGAGGAGAGATCAGTACTCAATAACCAGTTATTAGAGATGAAAAAGAGGTAAGTTGGCTTTTGCTGATGTGCGTTTAACTCTCCAATCCTACAGAAACCTTCAGAAAAACATAATACAAAGACACTGCTAAGAAAGCAGTTCTTTTCTGTGGTGTCATGGTTAAAAGTGCTGAGGTTGTCACACACATTACAGATGGTAATTTCCATGTGTGCTTTATTAAAAGTGTGAAGGAAGTGTAACTATTAATGTAAGCAGTGGTAGTTCTCCTCTTCAGTTATGCACCTCTTGTGTGGTGGTAGTTCTCTTTCCAGTAGCCAGGTCTGTGTCTGGGTTCTGTCTGCTCTGGAGTATTGGATTGTCCCTCAGCCAGACTAAAGCACACACACACAGATCCGACCCATCGAGTGCTTAAGGAATAATGGAAGAACACAGTTAAGCTAGAGGTGTTCTTTAAAAAAAGAAAGACAAGGGAGGAAAGCAGCAGCTATTCAGCATTGACCAGATTGTTCTCATAATCCTGGGATGCTGAGTTCCCTGTGGCAGTAGCTATTGCAGTTCATTCAGCACTGGTTTTTAAACACCAGGAGATTTGTCCTGAGTGACTGGGGCATCCGTTTATAAACTGGGCTGTTCAATAAATGGTCCCAAGTTACAAAGGTCACTGAGTTTCCGCAGTGTGTGGGTGGAAGCTGATGGGCACAATGTCTTTGAGGGAAATGGGGGCTTTCAAAAGCAGTTACATAAATCCTTAGGAAAAGATGCAGCTCTGCACGACACCTCCTGTGTGCCAGGAAAAACAAACCAAGCTGGTAAATATCCTGAATTTATAATGGCCACAACAAAGAGCAATGAGGGCACATCCTCAGCTACTCAGTGTTATACACTGGTCCCTGGGTTAGTCCCTGGTAATCAGTTATTCAGGGGCTTGGTCATGCTCTGGTACATCTCACACTCTTCTGAAGGCACCTGGGTATGACACAAGCTAATGCTCCTTCAGAGGACATAGGAGTTGGGGCAGTTGTTCTGCAGAGCTGAAGCTCCAGCTCTGATGCAGCCTTTAGCCACAGAGAATAGAATAAGTTCAGTTTTTAAGATGAGGTGAAGGAGAAGACAAGGAGAGAAATCATCAGCTGATGTAAAAACCAGTTGACATCCACACTAATTAGGATGTTGGCACCAGCTGAGGATCATCTCCAGTGTATTTGATGTGGAGGCAGGGAGCGAAAAGGGGGATATTAGTGCTGCTGACAGCTTAGAATGCTGTTTATAGCCTGATTTAATGTGCTTTAGAACGTGCATTCTAAATAGTGTAACTCCTGAAAGTTACTTGAGGAGAGGAAGGAGGGATGGGGACCCAAGGTTCATTCAGTACTTTCCAGCAGTTGTATTTCATAGCATACATTTTAACAGACAGTCTTTGGTAACTTGCACAAAGAAAGGTGCGTGGCTCTGACTTTCTTCCTGTTTCTGTGCTGTGTGAGCTGCCTGAAATAATCTCGATAACTATGAAATCATTACAGTGCATTTAAACACCAGTTAGTTACACTGAGATGCTCACATTTGTCACTGGCTTAGTGACAGTCCTCAACAGTGTTGAATAAACTCCAATAGAAGGGATAAACCCATTAACATCAACGTCACTGACACAGAGTGCAGGCTCTAGAGGTCAAAACATGCCACATGTGACATTGTTTGCTAACAGAAAAGTTTGGCTGAATGAAGAGCTAAGTTGAAAAGTCTCTAAATTCCCAAATCCCACTGGGAGTTGGTGATGAGATGAGCGAGGATTTCTGCCTTTTGTCCTAAGTAGCTGAGATACTGGGAAGGAGCCATCCTTCTGTTTCAGTTAGCTCAGCTCTCCAGCAGTTTGCTCACCTTCCTTCCAGCCCCAGCAGTTCTTTTCCTTTATTTTAGCAGTTCCCTGTATGAAATAGGCTGGGAGTGACAGGAGTTTGGTCTTTGAGTCCAAGGGGGTTCTGTGTTGCCTCAGGTTCTCTGTGGGTTGCTGACTGTCTGACTGTCTTTGAGCTTGCGCTATTTATCGATACTCATCTCATTCCTCTCTCTTCCCTTTCCTACCCTTGCTTCCCTTGCTATATCTGTGTGTCTTTAATGGTAAGACTCAAGAAAGTCTATCCACGTTACAATAAATAGTTCTTTTTCTTTGTTTTTCTTTTCAAGTAAAGTTGTTGTACATATTTGGCTGCCTTTGTCCCTTGGTGTCTTGCTTTTGTTTTGTAAAATACTCAGCAATATATATACACATACTGAAAAAGTCTATATTTTTTACCAAAACAGCCTCTTGGTGCAGATTTAGTTCTTCCTTACCGTATTTTGCATTTCTACTCCATGTTTCTAACGTGGTTCTTGTTATCTTGCATTCTTAAAGCTTCCCCAGTAGCACTTTAAGGTATTTGCTTCATTCTTAGAATTTCTTATTTTTGTAGTAAGGGAAGAATCTGGGTGCTTTTTGTGTTAAACCAAAACCTCTCCCCCCTTGGCTCGCACTGCTCCAGATGTGCTTTGACCTCCTCAGGAAAGTGAAATGTTCAAATGGCGTGCAAAATGACAAAGTCGTTTTCATTGCTGTTTATCCCTGCTGGAAAGAAGATCTTTTGGGCTGGAATTGGCAGGGAAAAAGTTCCGGTTCACCAAATCAATTCCCTGGGTTTTTTTCCCTGATGAAATAGTTTCCACAAGATTTTTCGTGCAGGTTAGGACTGTGTGGTTCTTTCCTGTTCAGCGTACACTGCTTACGTGTGCTGTCTGAATCACACCACAAGTGATACTGAAGCATCACTGGAGCAGACTCAGCTGATGCTGGAAGTGAATTGTGATTCACGCTTATGTTAAGAGCGTTGTGACTTACACCTGCTATAGGTGTAACACCGACTGTAGCTGTAGGTTGTCCAGTTTCAGCATTTTTGAGGGCCTGCAGCTGGAGCTGCAGAGTGTGGCTCCTGGAGAAAGGAAAAACCAATGCTGCCATACAGGGACATTTTCCCTCCTTGTTTTCTCTCCTCCTTTCTTCTCTTGTTTCTCTCCCCTTGTGTTACAGTGTTCTAGACTCCTACATGAATTTGTAAAGACATATTTATATGCTCACAAACTGTTTGCCTTTTTCAACCACCTGAATGCTTGGGGTGGCTGAAACCAGTCCCAATAAACGGCAAGTGAACCGTATTTGTACAGAACCCTTACGTTTGGTCTTGATCTCAGCAATGAAGGTCTGACCAGTGATGGTCTCTTGGCTAAAGAACAAGCTCTTGAGCACGAGCCGAGTCACTGGGGTGTCCGTCTGCCCCTCTGTAGCTGCCTGTGTAGCACAGGAAGCTCGGTGAAGGCTTGGGTACAGCAGAGCTTGTGAGCAGCAACTTCCAGATGAACTTGCCAGTAAACGCTGGATTTGCAGCTCTATGGAGCAGAGAGCGCAGCTCTGCTCTGTCCCATGTGCAGTGTCCCATGCCTCGGTGGCACATTTCTTTCCTTACCACCCCCTGTGCTTTTGATTCAGCTCAGCAAAGTGTCAAAACATGGGTTAGGCCAGAGCGCACACGTGATCCTGCCAAGGATCCTGCCATGTGCTTTCAGTGCTCTGCTGAATAAGGGTGGGCAGGGAGCTCTGTTAAATGCCATTGCCCTTTTGGTTTTTATTAACAAGAGTATAACTTGTATTTGAAGGCCAGATTGTGCAGTCTGCCATTTGTTGTGTTTCTGCTTCTATTAATTCTCTCATTGTGAAAAATATACCAAACCCCAAACCAACCTTTTGGTTCTTGTTTGGTCACTGCATCAGCTTTTCTAAACCCCAGATTCTCCACTTGCTGCTTCCATTCCAGAGTATAATCTTAACAATGAAAGAATTGCATTAATTGTGCTCTCATTGTTGAGTTTCCTATTGAGTCGGTGAGATTTACTGTACTTCATGCTCTGGGTATCGTGGCTCTCACTAACTGCAGATATTGTGGGGTTTTCCATTTCAATTAATAGCTGTCCCTTCCTCCTGAGCATCGTCACATAGGGATGGATTCTGCTCCCAGTCCCCTGAACAGCCCTCAAGGAGGGGAGTGTAGTTACTTCAGTGAAACCATTAAGCCATTTGGTACCTTTGAAGTATTGGCTCCTGCTGCTTTTTTGTGTAGTGACTTCACATTTGGGCAGCCTGATTGGTCTTCAGCCATGCCTGCTGGTAAGACAAAGGAGCAGCTCAGTGCTGGCGGCAGCAAGAGCATCATCATCTGCACTGAGATGTATGGAATAGAGAAGTGCCTGTGCCTGCAGGAGCTCAGTGTGGGCACTTGGCTGCTGGGCACTGCCCGGGGCTCTGAAAAGTGAGTTCCTCTTAGAGAATTACACATCAATTTTTGAGTAATAACCTATTATTATGTTTTCCCTTTTTTTTAGCAAAACCAAACCCTTTCAGCTTGTAGGGCACTTTTACAGCCAAAGTCCTCACATCAGGGGACAGTCACTCATCTGTGTGTTTTGTGTGACCTATCAGTAAGACTCGTTCGCATCATTGCGAGGATGTCACAGCTGTAGTGCCTTAAGATGACAGGAATTGTGGGCAGAGGTTGTAGCTCTTCTTCGCTCAGCTGAAAAGGTTGGGAGAAGGGAACATAGGCACACAACACAGCTCTGTTCCTGCTTTGATGGGTTTCCTTTTAACTCTTCTTCCAAGAAGTGAAACAAACCCTGAGTGGTTCTGTGCTGAGGCACAGAACGGTTCTGTTAAAGGCCCAGAAACTCCCAGCACGTGTGTCAGGAACTAAGGATGACACTGAAATTAGTGAGGACCAGCTGATACTTCCAGCACCATCAATGCTTTGCATGCCAATTTGTACAATGAGCTTTGCATGTGTGTTTTGTTGCTTGTTAGTAACTTCCAAGAAGTAACAAAACTGAAGTTAGGTTGTGTGGAACATTGTGCAATGTGTTTGTTTATCCTCTATCTCCCCAGTCTGTTAACTTGCTTCCTTAATTGCAAATGGCCACGCTGATAGCAGATTCTGGCATGTACTCCCTAGGTAAAGTCTTTTGCTTTGTTTCCACAGTTGTAACATCTGAATTTTACACATAAAACCTCAGTCAAGTGCAGAATGGAAATCTGCGTGTTAAGAACCACTTCTCAGTGGTTTGTTTCTACTGTGCTTTAACTCAGTGGTTGGTTTGTACTTGGAATGAAATTAAACTTCTCTAAGGAGACCACAATGAGCCATTCTTTAGGTGATTCCTGCTTGTGTTTGGTTTTCTTTTAGAGAATCAACATTACAGAAAGAAATTGATGAAGAGAGAGCATCTTTGCAAAAATCCATCAATGTTACTAGTGCCTTGATCACCCAAAAAGATGAGGAACTGGAGAAACTCAGAAACGAGGTAAATGACAATGGTGATGGTGCTTCATTTCACACCGAGTTATGGCTAGGAGCATGTGTCTTTGTGTGCTGGCTGATTGTCTTTATTAATGTAGCATACTTAAACCTTAGCATTAAGCCTCTAGATCTCTGGGCCTGGTTAAGTGAGCTCCAGTGTGTACCTGTGGGGGTGGTTCAGCCCTTGCTACTAAGGATGTTGCCCTGGTGGCCCGAGCTCATTCTGGAATGTCTGGGCATTCCTCACGAACAGATCACAGTGCTCCGTGGAGAAAACGCCTCTGCGAAAACCCTGCAGTCAGTGGTGAAGTCGCTGGAATGTGACAAACTGCAACTGGAGGAAAAGGTGAAGAGCTTGGAGCAAAAGCTCAAGGAGAACAACGAGCAGCCTTTAACCGTAATGGGCTCCTCAGGTAAGAGCAGCCTCTGCACTGACTCTGTGCCTTCAGCTTCAGTCTCGTAGACTTTTGCCACTGCCACCAGATGGTGATAGGAGGCTTAACTACAGCTGAACCTCCAGGGAAATGGGGCTGCCTCTTGTAGAACGCACCTAAGACTTGCAGGAAGGGAACCTGAAGAAGTGAAAGCTGCCCTTGCACCGCATTGACACCGGGGGGGGGTTGATCTCCATTGAAATGAATCATGCAGAAGCCACAAAACTTCATCCTGTTCATGGTGTACCTTCCGTGCAAGAGCCTCTCTCAGGCTGACTCTGGGTTTCCTTGCAGGAGCTGCAAAGTACCACGTAGGCACCTGTAACAAAGCCACCTACCTGGGTGCAGGATGAGACTCCTACACTTCATCCACTCATCCTTGTCTTATGTTGAGCTTCTTGAGCTCCATCTCATCTCAGCAGCAGAGGAGCATTCCCCTGTGGGTTTGTGAACCTCAGCTGTCACCTACACACACATTTTATGTATTTAATAAGTAATGCACAGTGTTTAATGTGCAGCAGCCAAAATAGTTCCCCCCAGAAGTCACCCTGACCTTACAGTGAGTGATCAGAGTAAGACTAAAGAGTGACGTGAGTGCAGTTCTGACACAGGCACCGTATGTGTCATGTTATAGCTTGGGTTTTCTTTCCTTTAAAGGTGACATTGCTGCTAATCTACTTCAAGATGAAATCGCAAAGGAGAAACAGGTATTTGATGTGAAACCGCAGCACAAGAAAACAGCCACACGTCTGCAGGCACAGGAGATGCTTTCCAAAAGCCAGTTCCTGGCAGTCTGTGAATCAGGATGATATTGGGCACATTGATCTTGTAACCACCTGCTTCAGAAGGGAAATAGGAGTGACAGGGAACACTAAGAACCAAGGGATGAGGGATACTGGGGAAGCAGCTCTGGTGACGGGAGGCGAGCAGGAAGGCAGGGCGGCAGGTTCTGCTGTGCAGCCCGTTGGTGTGGTGCAGCCCAGCAGAGCACGCTCAGGAGCTGCTCCCTGGATTCTTTCCAAGGGTTCCTTGGGTGTGAATGAGGGATGAGTTGGGGGCTACCTGGACCTGCAGTGCTGGGAAATGGGCAAGCTGAGCTCCTGTGCTGAGCTCCTGTGCTGAGCTCCTGTGCTGAGCTCCTGTGCTGAGCTGCTGCAGTTGGAAATGTTGGTCTTTGCTGGAGCAAGGAAGCTGCTCAGTTCACATGTGCTGGGTAACAGGAGCGATGTGTGGCAGAGTATGATAATGAACTTGTGAAGTGCTGCCATGTAACAGGCAGCCTGTGGCAAGGAGTGCCTAGGAAACAAGGTTGGAATAGAAGCACCCTCTGCTTGTGACTGAAGTCCTGTTAGCTCCCTGATGTCCTTCCAGTGCACGCAGAGATCAGGAGTCTGTAATTAACATCCACTAACCACCAATCTTTTTCTGGTTTTCTGCCTCCTTGAATTCCCCTGCTGATGACAACCCTTCCTCCCAATCAGCACGAGGTTTGTGCCACTTCCTTGCTTCCTTTCTCATGGTCACTGTGTTAAGTCTGCATTGCTCAGTTACACTCAGCAGTGCTCTGGCTTATGATCTCCGTGGGAGATGCTGACGGGTGCACTGTGCTGTCCCACTGCCCCTTGGGATGGCTCCAGGAGTATCCACCGGAGCTGCAGGCGCGGGGGAGCAGGGACACGGTTCTGATCAGGATTGCACATGGGATTTGTGTTCAAAATGTACATTAGAGAAGGAAGTCGAGTGGTCGGTGGTGGCTTGAGACCCACTGATGTTTCTGAGAGGGGTTGGCTGGGAGGAAGAGCCTGGCTCCCTGGGCGGAAATGGTGCTGGCGGTCTTGGAGGTCCTTTGGGATGTTCCTTTATCCTGTCTGTGGGAGCTTTGTGTAACCCAGCAGTCCAGTGGTAAGAGTTAATGCAGGGCTGGGCAGGTCAGTCTGAGGGTTATTGCTTTGTTGCTTGGTTTCTCTGAAGCGCAGTCCTCAAGCTGCTGACTGTCCTTGACTATTGTAGATCGACTTCCTGAACTCAGTGATAGTGGATCTGCAGAGGAGAAACGAAGAATTAAACTTGAAAATACAAAGAATGTGTGAAGCGGCCCTCAACGGCAACGAAGAGGAGATAAATAACTACGACAGGTATAAATCCTACAGGAAACCTTGCCTTGTGCTGGGGAACTGCTGGTAGCAGTCAGTTGTGAGCTGCACCAGCCTGGTGGCAGCTGCTGGGAAGGGAAATCATAGCATTCCCTTGAATTTAGCAATGGAATCTTGCCCTGTTTCAGGCCCAAAATGATTCTTTGATTATCAGTCACAAGCACTGATGTGTCGTAACAGTTTGTTGTCAGTCATGGTTAAGTCTGGCCCTGTCTAAGTTGAGGAGGAGCATTTTTGCTCTCAAGAGGCGAGTAACTACTGTGAGAGGGGGAGGTCCAGCCTGAAGAAATTAAACTAAAACCCGTTAGATGGATCGTGACCTCGGATCTGTCCTCTCAAGGGAAAGAGACACCGGTTTGGGTGATCCTTCCCTAAATAATGCCTGTATCTGTGCAAACCCACGGGCGGAGCAGTCCCTTTAGTCAGTGTCAGTGTAAGGGACTGCGGGGTACCTGAGGTGTCTGAAGATCTTCAGAAGGGGTTTTGTGATCTGTGCTCTTTGACTGCCGTTGGCGTTCCCGTGGTCTCAGTAATCCCAAGGCAGCTCATTGGGCAGGGGAGGGACAGCGGCCTTTCGCCGTTGCGAGTCCCCTGCTTTGACGCGTGCCGGTGCCGCCCTTGCAGCGAGGAGGAAAGTTTGTCCAAGAAGAAACCGCGCCTCTTCTGCGACATCTGCGGCTGCTTCGACCTTCACGACACCGAGGACTGCCCCACGCAGGCGCAGATGCTGGAGGAGCCGCCGCACTCCGCCTACCACGGCAGCAGGAGGGAGGAGCGGCCCTACTGCGACACGTGCGAGATGTTCGGGCACTGGACGGCCGACTGCAACGACGACGAGACCTTCTGACGGCGCGGGGCCGGCGGCGCGCGGACTGAGCCCTCGGCAGCCACTGAGCACCACCAGCATCGCCCTGTGCCGAACGGCAGGAAAGGGACGACGTTTCTTGCCCCTCCCGCTCCCCTTCCCCTTGGCTCATCCGCTCCACAATCAGTACATTGATAACTGTTTTGCTCCTCCATTACTAAATGCCCCGGATCTCCCCTTAACACACTTTCATGTGGAATATAAATAAATGATTTAATAAATGACTTGATGCTGTTTCTTCCCAGGTTCTGGGTTTGTCCCCACTCTTAACAAGAAATGCCCTCGTACTGTTGCATCTATTGATGGGAAAACGTGTATAGGAATGAAGCACTATAGGTATATTAAAGCTTATTTAAATACCTTAAAATTATGCTGTTAATTTTCATATTTGCACTAAACCATTTTAAGGCTCAATTTGTACATTTAGATTTTTAAGCTTTTTTTTTTGGACACTGGACTGGGTTTGAGAACCGTTTCCTTTGTTTTCCTTTACTCCTGTGATTGTGATTTTTGCTCAGTGAACGTGAGCTCCGGGTCGTGGTTCGGTGAGTGTGAATCGTGGAGCAGGTAAGAACCGGAGCTGCTGCCGTGGGGCTGTAGCTCTGCCCCGCTCTGGTGTGGGACACCCCTTTGTTTGCGTTCTTTCAGCTTCTCTCTAGCGTGTGCGTGATGTGTGTGTGTAAATATGCATATATATAATAAAGTTATATTTTGGAAAAAAACAAAAGGAGGAATTGTGTTTTCTTTCCCACCTTTCTGGGCTGTCAGGAAGGGGATGTGCTCCACGTGGGACATGGGACCTGTGAATAAACAGAGAAGCGTTAGCAGCACTGAGGGATGTTTTTACGAATGCTTATCAAAAGCACGTGGTGAGGGGGTGCCTGGGGAGGGCTGGAGTGCTGCTGACTCCAAAACACAGCCAGAAGATGGGGAATTCGATGTTAGGGTAAGGATGGTTCCATTGGAATCCTGCCCGATAAATGATGTTGGGTTTTCCCTTTGGGAGGAAACAGCTGCTGGAAAAGGCGATGCTGAAATCGCAGAGAGGTGTCAGGATGAGCTGGAGTGGGTGCTGTGTACAGCCGCGTTTTCGTGCGCGTCCATGCATTTATGTAGTTGCATGAAGAGCTTTAAATGGCAGCTCCACCCCCGGCAGGGCTCAAGGCCGGGCTGGACGGCGCTCGGAGCGAGCTGCTCCAGGGGGAGAGCTCCCTCCCGGCCCATTCCCGGATCCCGCTGGATCCCATGGATTCGGTGCAAGAGAACACGGGATTAGTGCCGCGCGGCGCCCACCAGGGGGCGCTGTGAGAGAGAGGGAGAGGGAGGGAGAAAGAGGGAAGGAGGGGGAGAGGGAGAGAGGGGGGGAGAGGGAGGGAGGGGGAAGAAGAGCGGGAGGGAGGGAGGGGGGGGGAGAGAGGGAGAGAGAGAGAGAGAGAGAGAGAGAGAGAGAGAGAGAGAGAGAGAGAGAGAGAGAGAGAGAGAGAGAGAGAGAGAGAGAGAGAGAGAGAGAGAGAGAGAGAGAGAGAGAGAGAGAGAGAGATCTCCTGTCACGTGACGCGAATCACGTGACGGCCGCCCGTCACGTGAGGGCGCGGCGGCTCCGCGATGGCGGCGCACCTGAGCTCGGGGCGCGTGAACCTGAACGCGCTGCGCGAGGCGGGGAGGCGCGAACTGCGCGAGTTCCTGGACAAGTGCGCGGGGAGCAAGGTGGGGGAGGGGCGCGGGGGCAGGGGCGGGGGGAAGGGGTGCAGGGGGCAAGGTGGGGGAGGGCGCAGGGGGAGGGGCGGGGTGAGGAGGTGGGGAGGGGTGCGGGGAGCAAGATGGGGGGGCGCGGGAGGAGGGGCAGCGGTGGGACCCTCTCTGACCCCCCCGCTCCCCTCCCCCCCCCAGGCCATCGTGTGGGACGAGTCCCTGACGGGCCCCTTCGGGCTCATCGCGCAGTATTCGCTGCTCAAGGTAAATGCGGGGGGGGAGCTCCGCGCCGTGCGGGCGCTGCCGCCGCCGCGCGGGGCTGACGCGGCTCCCCCCGCCAGGAGCACGAGGTGGAGAAGATGTTCACGCTGAAGCCCGGGCGCCTGCCCCAGGCCGATGTGAAGAACATCATCTTCTTCGTGAGGCCCCGGCTGGAGCTCATGGACATCATCACCGACAACGTGCTCAGGTACCGGCCGGGCCCTGGCGCTGGAGGGGTGGGCAGGGCCTGGAGCCCCACACCGGGTCTGTCACCTCTGGGCTGGAAGGAAGCTGCGGAGCGGCTGCTCTCAGGGCCTGGGCTGGGGTGTGAGGCACTGCGGGGCGGGGGGGGTCACTTTGGCTCGTGATGCAGGGGGTCATTACTGCTGGGAAGACGTGTTCCTTCGGGTTAGCTGGAATGACTCATGCTTTGATTGAGGAGAAGTGCGGGAAAGCCTCGCCCTGGGCTCAGCCCTGTGGGTGCATGCGGTAAATAATTCCCAGCTAGTAGCTGAACTCAGAACCAAACGCAGCATTCCCATTTCGTTGGCATTCCGTGCCCCCAGCCCCTGCTCTGTGCTGTGACTCCGCAGGGAGGACAGAGGCCGCTCTCCCCAGAGGGACTTCCACATCCTGTTCGTGCCGCGCCGCAGCCTGCTGTGCGAGCAGTGGCTGAAGGAGCAGGGCGTGCTGGGGTCCTTCATCCACCGCGAGCAGTACAGCCTGGACCTCATTCCCTTTGACGGGGACCTGCTCTCCATGGAGGCCGAGAGCGCCTTCAAGGTGAGCCCTCGTCCAAGGAGAAACGTGTTGTGCTGTTGTGCTCTTGGTGTTCGGTCCAGAGGCTCTCCGAGGGTTTGTCAGTGACTGTGCATCAGGGACAGGCCTTGCAGAGCAGCCGTGGCCTGACCCGGGTGCTGCACTGAACTGTGGCTGCTCTGAGTGTTTTCTGACACCCCAGCTCCTCCGGCTGTAGCTGCTGGTGCTGTTTGCACACACTGAGCGCTCGTGATTATTAAAGTACTTGGTTGATGCAAATAGCACTGTTTGTGTCACTGCACAAAAGAGCCATGTACAACGGTTAATGCTGTGCTCTAAACTGCACCAGAGCTAGCAGCTGTCATGTACCAGCGGCATGTCCTGTTCCCTCAGAGTGCTGTGTCTGGGGACAGAAAGGTCTGAGAGTTTCTTTGGCCATTGCTGACTTGTGGAGCATAGCCCAGAGGACACACTGGGGCTTGCTGCTGCTTGTTGGTAGCTGTGGTGAGGTGCTGTACGCTCAGACCAGCCTAGATTAGAGGGAGAGACTCTCTGTAGTTGTTTTCTGGTTCTCTTACTTCTCTCCATCCACAACTGGGAGTGGTGTGGAGTTCAAAATCACTGCAGTGTCTGATCAAATGATGTGATGTGGTGACAGCACAGATAGGGTTCATATCTGTCAACAGCCACAGTCTTGTCCCAGCCTGTGTCTCCTCTGAACTCTTCACAAGGACCCCGTTCTGCTGGGGGAGCTGCTGTGTCAGATCAGCACCTTCCATCAGGAATCCTTCTTCTTGTTTAGGAGTGTTACCTGGAGAGCGACCAGACGAGTCTGTACCACGCAGCAAAGGGGCTGATGACGCTGCAGGCTCTGTACGGAACCATCCCGCAGATCTTCGGGAAGGGCGAGTGTGCGCGGGTGAGACATAATGCTGCTGCTGGGAAATGGCGTCTTGTTCCGTGGGCCTGCCCCTGGGGTTTCTGCATCCAGCCACGGACCCCTCTTGTCGTACCGGAATTGCAGGGTCATGGCCGCAGGTCTTTGCCATCTCTGTCCGAAAGAACGCTCTTTGCTGTTCCTTAAGTCTTCCGATGAGGAGGATTTATCTGTTTTCGTGTGCTTTCTGCTCATAGGTACACTGCCTTTGTGTTCTTTCTGTGGAGTTTTAACACTTGGTTGTTGGTAGCAGAAGGGCCGAATGAAGCGGGAGGCGTGGAACTTGCTGCCTGTGCCTCGGCTTTCTCATCTCTCCCTGTAACTCACTTTCTTCTCTCTGATCAACCTGTGGTTTAGTTGGTACCTTTGGTAACGAGGGAGCGGCTCGAGATGAACCCAGTGCTTTGGCCGCAGTCACTCAGCTGCGAGGAGCAGCAGCGGAGGATTTTGTTTGCTCTCTCTGGTCCTGCCCCTGTTACATCAAATCCATCTCTGGTGGCCTGCACCATAACCAGACGGATGCGATGTCTTTCCAGCACGTGGCTAACATGATGATCAGGATGAAGCGCGAGTTCCCTGGGAGCCAGAACTCGATATTTCCAGTCTTCGACACCCTCTTGTTGCTGGACCGCAATGTTGACCTGCTGACAGCCGCTGGCCACGCAGCTCACCTATGAGGGGCTGATAGATGAAATCTATGGGATCCAGAACAGTGAGTACTGCTGAGTGAGGGGTCTCCAGCGGGCTGAGGTGTCTCAGGTGCATTTCTGCTTCACTGAATGACTCTGATGTGGGAGCAGCTCACTGGAACTTGGTGCAGGGATGGTTCAGTCCCCGGCTAGAGCTCATAAAGATCAGCTCTGGCTCTCTTTGCACAGGAAGGAAGTTGAGAGCAGTGCCTGGTTCCTGAATGGGCAGGTTGTGGATGTGGGCTGGGGGCAGGCGCAGCGGCAGGGAACACATGGTGTGGGAGTACAGATGTTAGCATGTGCTTCACCCTCCAGCCCACTGAGCTCAGGTACCACACTGTGGGGACGGGACCAGTTTGTGAAGGGCTGTTCAGAGCCGTCTCTGGCTCTTCAGGAGGTAGAAGGAATAACCCCAGAGAGGCAGTGATGGGTTTTATTCCCTCCTGCTGTAGTGAGTGGAAGGCTGCCTCCAGGCCTTGTTGGAACCTTGATGGTTAGCACTTGGGTTCTGATCATGTCTGTATAGGTCTCTGGGTCCCTGGGAGAGTACAGGCAGTCTCACGTTAATTAACACCTACGCACTGAGCTGTCAGGGAGTTTGTATCAGCTTTGCTGCTCAGACCTGTTTCCTGCTCGGGGGACACATTTCCTTGTCTTTCCTTCTGCTGAAGTTCCCCTCTGTAAGGGTTATTTTTCTGCATTTGGTAGCTTATGTGAAGCTCCCTCCTGAGAAGTTTGCCCCGAAGAAGCAGGGTGAGGGTGGGAAAGATCTCCCCACAGAACCCAAGAAGCTCCAGCTCAACTCTGCTGAAGAGCTCTACGCTGAAATCCGGGACAAGAACTTCAACGCTGTGGGGTCAGTGCTGAGCAAGAAAGCCAAGATCATCTCTGCAGCCTTTGAGGTGAGGCCTGGACCCACCTGTGCATCCCTTGGGCATTCTTGTTGTCAGATAAGTCACAGTCTCCTTTGAGCAGGGCAGTGAATGGCAGCTCGAGCTGTTGCCATGGAGTAATCCCTCAGCCAGATCAAAACCAGGGAGTCTGTTTTAGCATACTGGTCAATTCCACTGTTATCACCTGTTAAATAAAAGGTCCTTTTCCCTCTGTTATTCACTGAGGATGCAGAGAAAAGGCTTTAAGAAACAGAACTCCAAAATGTGCATTCCTAGAGCATTAAGCATTATGGCTGGTGTAAAAAACAACAGGAATGTGAAAACGATGCTCGCCTCAATTCGCACTCACGTGTCACCTTAGATAAAGCTGGAGGGTGCTGTGGGCTGTGTTTGTGGTTTTGCTTAAAAACATCCTGTTGATGATTCATAAAGAAACTGAGATCCCAGGTCTGTGCTTGCAGACTTCAAGAGGACCTGTGACACTGTTTGATTGTGTTTCCCTGGGGTTTTTCTTTGCCTCTTCACTTCTGCCACATTTAAGACAAGGTAGCGGTACCTTAACTGAAGTAGTGTGTGCTCAGCCTCATCTCCTAGTAACTGTCTTATTGCGGTATTAGAGGTGAAGGTGCTAAAGATGGATTATTCGTACTGCTTGTTAAAAAAAAAGGGAACTTAAACTGTCAGAGGTAATAGGTGATAATGAAGCAGTGGCACATTGGCAGCAGAGGACTCCTTCATTGCAGGCTGCGTCATTATCACCCTCCTGCCTGCACTTGCCCATTTAAATCCTCCACGTGAGTCAAATGATTATCTTTATTCCAAGTTGCAGCAAGAGGCACAAATGAAACACAGATCTCTGGACTGCTCTGAGAGCTGAAGTCTGCACTGTGCTTCAGCAGATCCTTGCTCTAAACCTGGTACGTTGTTACAGCCAGGGACAGTGAATGGCAGGCTCCTGCTCATGAGGGACACAGACCCCACCAACCCAGTTCCTCAGCACCTTTCACTACTGTCCTGGGGGGAAGTGTCCCCCATCTCTGAGTTCTTTTGCCTACAGCATTGTGTTTACTACCAGCTAGCAAAGTACCTCATCTTTGCCTGAGAAAGGTAGTTTTGCTGGCAAACAGGAGCAGAGAGCCATGGCTGAAGCCTGATAAAGATGGAGAAAATCAGATGTTAGGAAGAAGCTCTTCCCTGTGAGGGTGCAGAGGCGCTGGCACAGGGTGCCCAAAGAAGCTGTGGCTGCCCCATCCCTGGCAGTGCTCAAGGCCAGGTTGGACACAGGGGCTTGGAGCAACCTGCTCCAGTGGAAGGTGTCCCTGCCCATGAGAGGGGTTGGAACTTGGATGAGCTTTGAGGTCCCTTCCAACACAAACCCTTTTATGATTAAAAGTGACTGACACCACTGGCAGAATGGGAAAAACCAGCCAAATGATCTTGTTCTATGTCCTCCCTCTTCTACTGATCAAAGTGCTTTTACAGGTAATGCTGCGGCATTAGTATAAGCATGTAAAGTGTTTTGTCTAAAAGGTTGTGTCTATCTAACAGTATCTGCTGTTGCAGTGAGTACAGTGAGAAACCTTGTCATGATACAACGATCTCAGTTGGTGTTACTGCTCTGAACAAGCCCTAACCTAAGTGATGGCTTTCTTTAGGAACGCCACCACGCAAAGACGGTTGGAGAGATTAAGCAGTTTGTCTCACAGCTGCCACACATGCAGGCAGCAAGAAGCTCTCTAGCAAACCACACCTCCATTGCAGAACTCATCAAAGACATCACCAGTGAGTAGTCCATCACCAGTGAGTGTAGCAGTTGTTCTGACTCATTTAATCACAGCAAGATGCAAGACATGATGGACATTATTCAGCCTGGCAGAAATTGGCTTTGCTCCATCCAGTGCATCTCTGCTCTAACATCAATGTAGGAAATAAGCTGTTGGTTGCTGTCCTATTGATTCTCATTCTTTTCCCAAAGCATCTGAAGATTTCTTTGATAATTTAACGGTGGAACAAGAGTTCATGTCTGGAATAGACACAGACAAGGTCAGTAGATAATGACAATTAGTGACTCTTAATGTCTTAAAATAAAACCGCCAAACCAATGTATTTCTCTGCGTTATTTTCCCATTTGGGTTTGGGTTTTTTTATGCTAGACAAAACATCTGCTCTAGGTGATGTCCATCTCCTTCCAGTGTCAAGGCTGGGAGCTCTCGTGTGCATCTCCTTGCACATTTGCAGTCTAAGGAATCAAGCAGGAGTTTTTCAGTGGATCAGATAAAGTTTAGCTATTGACTGTGGAATTGCTGCGCTTCAGAAAGACGCAAGGTGGAACCAGAGCTGGATCACTGATGTACTGGTCTTGAGGTGCTGCAGAGCAGCTGCCCCCTCTTTCTCACTGTTTCAGAGACACTGGGCAAAACCAGATCTTTCATTCCAGGTCTTGTAGGCACTTCAGTAGGTCTTTATATAATAGCTTATGTATCTTTATGTATCTTTTTTAAATAGGTTAACAACTACATTGAAGACTGCATAGCTCAAAAGCATCCATTAATCAAGATCCTACGCCTCGTTTGCTTGCAAGTCTGTGTGCAATAGTGGACTGAAGCAGAAGGTTCTGGACCATTACAAAAGAGAGATTCTCCAGGTTGGGCTGGAACTTTCGGATCCACACATTTCTAAGAAAATCCCAGCAAATCCTCAGCTCTGCTTTAAAATACACTTGTATTTTAGACAGACCCATCTTGTACATGGGCAGTGCTGACTGCCAGCGTGCGCAGAGGGAGTATTGAGGCTTCTGGGTGGGCTGACAGCAATGGCTCAGGAAGTGCTGATATAGCATGTAGATACAAAGGGATTTTACATCATTGCACTTTTTACTATCATGATTTAAACACTTCAGATTAACCAAAAAGCTTTTTAAAATGAACATATTTGCCTTTTTATTTTTTAAACACTCTGGTTATGGATTATTGACGTGGTATTAAAAGTGAATTCTTCATATTGCAGACTTATGGCTATGAACATATATTGACCTTAAACAACTTGGAGAAGGCTGGACTCCTGAAACCTCAGACAGGCGGCAGGAATAACTACCCAACGATCAGGAAAACCCTGCGCTTATGGATGGATGATGTCAATGAACAGGTAAACAGACACCTCCACAGTGAACATTACATCTAACAACACAGAATTGTGTGCAGCAGGAAAACCTTCATCTTTCTTTAATCATTACTGTTGTATGGTGCTGTTCCACAGCATGAAGCAGCCCTCACCCCCTGCTCACACTCTGCTCTCTCCTGCAGAACCCCAACGACATCTCCTATGTGTACAGTGGCTACGCACCGCTGAGTGTCCGCCTGGCACAGCTACTGGCTCGCCCGGGGTGGAGGAGCATAGAAGAGGTTCTGAAGATGCTGCCGGGTCCCCATTTTGAGGAGAGGCAGCAGTTACCCACTGGCCTTCAGAAAAAGCGTAGGTTTTGCTTTGCTTTCCCATTTTTTAAAGGGAGATGCATGTCTGTGTGGCATGCAGTGCAATGGAGTGAAGCAAACTGAAATCAGGGTCTAGGCACCTATCTCATCTCCCTGTCCCACTGCAGTATTAGGTCTACCAAACCTATTTTGGACAGATAGCTTTCTGGCCTCTTCAAAACATCCAGTCACAAACTCAGCCTGCTGTTAATGCACAGCACCATGTGCACTGAAGACAGAACAGAGCTCTTCTCACGAGAGTACTTAAATAAGCCCTAGCCTTACACTGTGAGTTTAATAACTAACATTACTTTGCACTCTCTAGCCTTAAGCCTGGGCAGGCAGGAGCACATCCTCTAAAAAGACTCCAAGAGCTGGGAGGAGAGCCTGCATTTCTGGGCCCAGTGTTTTGCCCTATAGGTTTCTCTTCTAGTTCAGCTGATAGCTTTATTTTAGTTCAGGTTATTTTGAGTCTGACTGACAGTTGATGTAAAGCTACAACCTGTAAATGTCTCTGAACACACAGGTCAACACGGTGAGAACAGAGTCACGCTGGTGTTCTTCCTGGGAGGGGTAACGTACGCAGAAATTGCTGCACTGAGATTTCTGTCCCAGATGGAAGATGGAGGCACAGAATATGTCATTGCCACTACAAAACTGATCAATGGGACAACCTGGATGAAATCCTTGATGGAAAAACTGGAGCCTGCCCCATTCTAAGGTCCGTGGTAAGAGACAGTGAAGGTGAGAGGCCCTGTGGACACAAGCACATCAGTTTCTGGTCTTTTGGCATGGCTTAAACATCTGGGAAACAAGAGAGTGCAAGAAGCTGTCCTGAGACCAGCTCATGATGCGGTTACCCTCATCCCTCTCTGCACTTGGGTTCCTACTGTTTGTGGAACTTCTAGCGGACAAAGTTAGAGCTTTAGACCTTTAGAGCTACTTCAGCTTCTTCAGAGCTGAAAGGCTCTAACAATGAAACAAACAGCTCGTGGTCTGGATTGGCAAATAAGTGATGGGGTGGCAGAGATTGGGCTTGGTGCTTCCATTTCGGCAAATTGCTGCTTTTTTTCTCCCCTTTCAGTTTATTTGCAGTAGGAAATGTGATTATTCCTTTTTTACCCTCCTACGGTGCTGAGGAGGCAGGAAGTTTTCTGTTCCTGCTGTCATACCAATATTCCCAGCTGACTCCACAATGGAAAGAGAACTCCTGTAAAGGGGAAGCAGTAACTTTTTCACTGCGTATGTTTACAAACTTCCTGGCTTTCAGGCATCCAGAATAATGCAGCTGCAGGACATGCTTGGCCTGTGCTGGCTCTTACAAGCTGGCTGTTATGGTGAGGTACCTGTAGGCCACGCTCAAGTCCACTGCCCTGCACACTTTGGCCGAGACATTCATTGGGTTTCCTGCAGCAACAGCTAAACGTTGAACTATCCACATGCACGTCAACAGCACTGACTATGAAAACAAGCAACTGCACCCAAATTATGAGGGAGATGCTTGAGCCTTTCACTGCAGTCACCCTCTGAAGGCTTGTTTGTCCTGGGTACACCCACCTGACTCAGGAAAGCTACTCCGGGGTATGAATTACATCAGTATGTCAAGAGCTTATGTCTGAAGACACACAAACACTCCCTGCATGGGCCAAAAATAGCTATGCCGGTGACCTAGTAAACAGTGGGTTTCAAACAGACACTTCTTCACTCTCCTTGTTCAGTTTATAAACTGCGGAACTTGCTGCCACAAGCTATTACACAGCTCAACATTATAAAATGGAATTTTCCATGGTCTTGGTGGCAGGGCTCCTGGCATTGCTGAGCCAATGTGCGCAAGAGGCAGCTTCAACTCTCAGAGATTTGGCCTTCCTAATGGCCAGGGAATGGGAAGGCAGAGCAGTCTCCCTACTTAGGTCTGTGCAGCTGCCGCTGACCAGAGCCTGGTGCGGTGCCTCAGCCCCCTTGCTCCATGGACACCATCACTCTACTCACATGCTTCTCCAGCAACCACTGGGGACCATTTTACTCTTAATGAGAAACAAAAAGCCCCATCCCACACCTTAAATCACTCTCAGCAAACACAGCTGCTCTCAGTTACCCTGCAGAATGCACAACACATCCCAAAGCCCCCTTCATTTTGCCAAGGTGTTAACGACTGGGGGTTTCAGTCTTGTTTTGTAAGATTGAGTTCTGCCAGATCAGCCCCGTCACAGAGCCCCTCTGCCTGTTTAACTCCACTTGGCTCCTTAGAACAAAATAAAAACTGTATTTGATCTTCTTTCTCGGATGTGTTTCTCTTTCACTGGAATACAAACCTAAATAAAATAAACCAAACCTCTGCACTGTGGTCACTGTGTCCTTCTCCCCTTGCCCCAGGATTACTGAGTTACTTGAATTGAAGCCATGAACAGCTCAATGCTTTTTCTTTCAGTTTGCACACTAATTCCATTCTGCTGTGCACCTGAATATACTACCTCAGAACTACTTACAGGATTTCTTAACTTCTGAAGAAAGATACTTGTCTTGCAGAAGCAAAATGTGCTGCAACTTTGACAACAATGTAAGGAGCAAGCATGAGCTGCCTTGCTCTGAGTTATTGCTGTAGTTCCACTGTAAAGTAGCTAATTTCATAGTATGTAAAAAGAAAAGTAGGTTTGGATCAAAACTTAAGATGTTACTGGGCAAAGAACAGCAAGAAACAATGATGTGAGTCAGTGCAATCCTGACAGTGTCCTTTGCTAAGCCCTGAGAGCGTTGTACTGCCACCATTTCCAGGTTTTTTTCTTAATCTTAAAAATTGAACTGATCACAAGGGAATTACAGCACTGCTCAGGCTGGCTGAGCAGTGCTTACTTTTTTACAGGCACTGCTCAAGCTACACCACAAGCAAATAAAGGAACCCATTCAAGAGCTTGCTTACCATTTCACTTGGCCCAGCAAATGTGTTTGTTACTGACACTGAAGGCAAAACTTTGCAGCTAGCTCACACCCAACACTTGCTAAACTCTAATTTATCAACACCACTGCTGCAGATCTTTTGCAGTGTAGCCCTGCACCACCACTGAGCTGGAGCCATGTGGACACTCACCCTGAACAAAGTCTCTTCCTGGAACTATTCAACAACAACAATACAAACTAAAAGCCATCCTGACGTTGATCAATTCTCTGGAGGAACAATTACTTCTTAACAGGCTTCCTGAGCATCTTGATTATGTTCTGCTTCTGGCTAAGGCCTTGCTGACCACGCGGGTAATAATTTGATAACAAGAGAGCCTAATTAAATTACGGGGCCATTTTCTACATTATGATATCTTTGTGAACAAGAGATTTGATTTGCAGTACATACCCTTCCCTCTCTCTGCTGTCTGCATTTGTCTGGTTTACAAGCAAAAACCATAAAGAAACCATTACCCAACCTCCACCCTGGGAGACTTTATTTTTCCATAGAATATTATCAAAAAAACAGTTTTGCTTAAAATAAATACATAGCTTATTTCCCTCTTCCCCCCTGCTGCAAGAGTGCTCACTCTCTAAAAGGTAGGGGTGACTGGGTGTGCAGGGTTAAGGTAGATCAGAGAACTAGTGACAGTGCAGTGAGCAGTGAGGCTTCAGTGCTCGCTCTTGTTTGGTAAGAGGCTGACTCAGTTCGTACAAGTACAGCAAGTAAAGTGCTGCTGACCCGAGATGATCCCCATATGAGCATCCTTTTCCCCGAGCGACCTACAGGAGCACTGGGCTCTCAGAGGATGGAGCAAGAGACACAACAGCATTCCACATAACTACAGAATGATGTGTACCTGCAGGATAAAGTATAAAGTGACATAATACTTTGCCAGAGGAAAACAAAAGCATACATTTAAGCAAATGCAGTTTTGACTTGGTAACATTAAGCCATGGTGCTTAACCTCACCAAATAGTGCTCACAAAAGCACTGTGGGGAAGGGGAGCTATTTGGCATGCTCTGTTTTGCTGTGCTATGTCATATCATAACTGGTCCTGGCCACACCTAGTGCATTAGTCCTCGTGCGGGCTGCAAACACCATCTCATTACTCCTGGCTCCCAGATGAGCAGAGCAGAAAGGGATCAAACTACAGCAGAAACCCATCAGAAGGCAGAAATTCAAGGGACAGCTGCAGAAAAACTAGAGAGAAAGCAGGCACTTTACAAAGTAGAGCCCATCATCTACCTGGGTAAGCCGCTTATTTCTTTATCCACTTCTTTTTAAACAATCAGAAATCATGTAAAGTCTATAGACAGAAAACCTGAATGCTTTGAACAACAGGAAACCGTGCCTGGTCTTAAATTGCAATAGCTCCTTTGACATATACGCGTGCTTGAGCTTAGACTGAAATGACTGAACTCTTTAGTAAGACCAAAAAGTGAATTCTTTTATCACAAAAGCTCTTCAAAAATATTCTAAGTATCAGAGTGGGAATTCAGTTTACTTTGCTGGCTTTACACTGTTTAGAAGAGAAATAAGCCCTTCACGTTAGCTTTATCTTAAATTTGGTTTTAAATCCCCTTTTATACGTTTGACCAAGAGCGTGGCTATATTTGATCAGCCACAGTTATGATCAAAATTGAAAAGAATCTGTAAATTGGAGAAATGGTAGAGTTTTTTACACGGATCTTCACAGCTTTAAGTCTTAAGGAACCAACAACTTTTGTGAAGGAGTTCAGATTTTGTATGAAACTAACAAATGAACAACCACTTCTAAAACGATGTGCAAGTATGACTTTAAGACACAGCTAGAAGATGAATTCTAAAGCATCTTATCCCATGTCTTCCATTTAAGGGTTATTTTTAACGTGAGATATAAATATTTGTCTGTGCAAACTTGTATTTAAGCCCCAGTTTTCATCCTTCTTAAACAAAAGGCTCAGTTTGTGCCAGTATCTCCATTAGATGCAATTATATCATTAAATATTAATGGTGGCTTCCTTGGAGGAATTGACCACTTTGATCAGAACACATTGTTGGTAATGCACCATCAGCAACCACTCTGAGCATGAAGCTTCCCAGATGCACAGCCACTGACACAGGGGGAAAGATCCTAGGAGCCAGCTGGACTCTGTAGGGGCCTGTCCTCACACCAGCACTGCCTGTGTGTGGCTGTGTTTTAATTTGCTTAATTACCAGTCCTGATAGGGAGACACTGATCAGATCCCAAACTCTTTTTCAACACTGCATCTCAGCAGCCCTGCGGCCGAGTCTGGACAGGCTCTGAATAAGCACACACATGTATAACCTGACAGCGACAACCTTCTAAGAAGGATGGGTGGACATTAACCCTCCATTTCTCCCCACATTAGAGCCACCCCATCAGCTCTGCAGTCTCCTCGCTCAGAAACATTCATCCTGTCCCTTTTCTTAGAGAGTAGGAGGAGCACAGCAGCAGCCAGCCCCAAGGACCCTACCTGCACAGTGCTGGGGAGAACCATGCCGGACTCCTTCACCATCCACTTCCTGAAGGTGCTGAGGGAGCTGCTGGCCTTCGTGCTCTTCAGTTACACCGTGCTGGTCGGGGCGCTGCTGCTCGCTGGATGGACGACATACTTCTTGGTGCTTAAATGAGCACTCTCCAAAGGGAACAGGCTCCACTGTGCAACTCATCCTGCGTCTCTGCTCATCACATGCGACGGTCCCTTCCTCCTGCAAGTGTTTCGTTTCATTACTGCCTAATCACAGTCATATTTTCTTATGTAACAAGAATAAAGGTTTCAGAAGCATCTACATGCGTGCATTTTACTCATCTCTGTGGCTCCTGCAGCTTCTTTGTGGCTCCTACACATTTGTCCCTGTTCCTCAAAGTGTTTAAAAGCCTCCCAGCAGTTTTATCCTGAGATTCCCACCCCATGCTCTGCCTCAAGAGCACAGCAGCCTGCCAAGCACCGCAGATGGACAAGAGGGATGCAACACGATTCAAACATGACCAATATCTCTTAGGAACAAGTCCTGCCTTGTCCAACTCTGCCTCATTAAGGGTGTGAAGGCCGAGATACAGAAATTACTTGTAATTATTTTTAGATGTCCTGGAAAAAGACATCTCAAATCAGCACAAGGCTTCCCTCTTCCTACAGTTTTAGGAGGCATATTTCATGGGGGGTACCAACACCACGTTATCCGCAGGCTTATTATGTGGTGCTCTCAAGCATGCTATGCTTTTCAGCAAATGCTTAAACCACAGAATTAGCTGAAAGACGTGCCTGTGATGCAGCACTGCTTGAAAGTGAGCTGCAACAGAGAACAGAACCTCCGCTATAAATAGAGTAGGTTCAATTGACCAAGGCTTTCATGTGGAACTACACAGGAAACCTTTGCTGGAGGAGCTGGGGATTATCACCAAGAAGCTGCGCATTATCACGAGTGTGGAACGAGCCGAAAGCAAAGCAGCGTTACAGCCACTTGTAAAACAAAGACAAAGTGAAGCAGGGCGGTGTGGAGCAGAACCTGTGTAAGCCGGTCCGTGCCATCACTGAGGACCCGACACAGCTGCGGGCCGCTCCCTGCTGAGCTGGGCCGGCGCCTCAGGTGTCCGTGAGCACGGGAACACAGCGGAGCGCGGCCGGCGCTGAGCCCCCGGCGCCACCTGTGCTCCCCAGGGCCTGACCCCGGGCAGGCGCCGCTCCCTGCGGAGCTCAGCGACCGCAGCCTCCACCGCCCGATCCCGCCGCCGCCTCCGCCCGCCCTCACAGCCCCACGCGCCCGCTCTCCGCCCCGCCCGTGCGCGCTGACGCCACTTCCCGCGCACCGCCCGGTCCCAAGATGGCGGCGGGCAGCCGGTGGGTGCGGAGCTGCTGCTCCCTGCTCAGGTACCGGCTCTGCGGGGCGGGGCGGCTCCGGCGGGGGTTCAGTGGGCTCCGCCGCCCGGCTGCGGCCCTGCCGCGGAGCGCCCGCTGTGACTCGGTTCGAGCCAGGCTGGAGCGGCGGCCTGTGCCACAGAGCCGCGGCTCATCCGTGCCCAGCTGCCGCAGCGCCGCTGAGGAGCACCGGCCGTGGTGCCCACACAGCGCTTGCCGCTGAGGGGATGCGGGTTAAGAGCCCGCAGCGTGAAAGAGGGCACCGGAAGCAACAGCAGAAGCCTCGCGGCTGAGGATGCTCTTCTGCTCGAGTGTTTCAGAGATAGGCCCTGACCCCACAGGCTAATGCACAACGTTGGATGTCAGTGGAACTGACCACAGGAGGCCCTGAGTGCACTGGGCTGCAGCAGACTATTACCAGCCATACTCCTCACCTGCTTGTATCTTATACCACTTTAAAGCATGCTTTTTAACTTGCTTTTCAATATTGCATAATATTAGCAGTGTGTTGGTACCAGACGGGATACATTTGCACTCTCAAAAGATTACTAATGTGCTAGTTACTGTGCTTGCCTGTTTTCTTTCACTTATAACTAAGCAATATAACAGAATTTAAACCAGACTTACCCATTCACTACTACACAGCTGCATTACAGAAGCTCAGGAGAGAGCAGGGCACCCAGGACAGCTTCTTGGTGTTCCCTCCCTCTCCAGTACCTATTGCCCACTGCACACTGGTTACTCCTCGTGTTTACCTTTGTTTCTTGCCTTTCCAGACAAAGCTTCCCTGCTGTGGCTAGTGTCAGGAGGCGCTGCCTCTCCTGCGTGAGTGGCCGATGGCACCAAGTGGTGAGAGTGGGGCTGGGAGTGTCCTTGTGCGCTGTCCCCATTGTGCAGGTAAGGTACCGGCGGTGGTGTGTGCAGAACCTGCTCATTAGAAACAGTTTAACGCTCAAAAATGCTCACTTAGCATTTTACAAAGTGCATTTTCCTTGCCCTCGGAATTGTGTTCCTGCCTGGGGATCACAGGTGTCTAAGATGTGGTTGTTAAGGAAAGGAAATGAGCAAGTAACACCTTGTAAAAACAGTTATCTTGTTTTACAGTGGAAAAACAGCAGCAAGAGTTGGGCTGTCCAATCTCATGACTAACAGTGGGGCTTTTCCTTATTACTGTTTATTGCATCCATATGAAAGTCGGGTAAAGATCATGCAGATGTCTTTGTCTTTCAGCAGCAAAATGTGGTTTCTCTCAGCAACGATGCCTTGATTAAAAGAGCAGTTTCCTTGGTCACAGACAGCACTTCTACACTCCTCTCTCAAACAACATACGCGCTGATTGAAGCCCTGACAGAGTATACAAAGGTAAGCTGAGAGATTGTGTGCTGTGCTAGCAAGTCAGCACTGGAAATAGTAAACTATATGGCACTAACTACACCTGTTAAACAATACTTGGAATGGGCTTTGGCTTTTTCATTATTTTTAATAACAGAGGTGGGGGGTTTGAAGAGGTCAGGTCTCCAGGAAACAGTGGGGTAGGGCTCCCCGTGCTGCTACACCAAACACAAGTTATTCTTAGCTTTGTTAGACTGTTGCTTCGAGCTTGAACTTAAACCAGAATGCCCCATGTCTCCGAACTGGGGTTAAAGACAGTGATAATGGGTATTGGATTCGTACATACTGAGTAAGTAGGATGCACCACCCTGTATTCTTAAGTTTATTATTTACCTTCTGTGGCCATTTCTAAGACTATGAACTTGAGTTTCATCAGAAGAATGGAATGAGCCATATTTAAACCTGAAATAAGTAGAGTTTTAATTTTACAAATAAGTGCCAATTTGAGTAAAGTATTGGCATTCCAGTTTACCTCCTTATTAGTATGGCAAGCATATAAAGAGATGTTGAGCACAGCAGTGCTGTGGCAGACAGCAAATGCTGTCAGTGCTCCCAAGCACCTTCCAAGCACCTTTGGAAGCATTCAGCAATTGTACTAATATCAGTTAACACAGAGACAACATCAGAGATGTACAGATCATCATGCAACTGAATGGTTCCTTTGCAGGCAATTTATACCCTGGTGTCTCTCTACAAGCAATATGCAAGCCTTCTTGGGAAGATGAATTCAGAAGAGGTGGATGCAGTTTGGCAGGTGGTGATAGGAGCCAGAGTTGATGTAAGCAGTCGTCTCCTTTCAGGCAGCCTCTTAAGACTCCGCTCACAAACTCCTCTCGCTTGCTCACCTTCTCAGGAAGGTGCTATTTGGAAGAGCATCCAGATACTGTTACGTCTGGTTAAGTAACACTTTGTTTTACTCCTAGGTGAGAACAAAGCAGGAGGAATACCTAAGGCTGGAATCCAGCTGGATGACAGCGTTACGTCTTTCAGAGATGGCAGCAGAAGCTGCATATCAATCAGGTAATACCGAGGACGTGTTTCCCCTCACATTTAGGCAGCATTTGTTGCATGAAAATGGAGTTAAGAGACCCAGAATATCTGTTCAGTTCACACACCAATTTACACCTAATGCCTGGTTTTTAGAGATGCTGAGAACTTCTGTTATTTTATTGGCTACAGATCTAGTAGATGAGTTTTGAGAACTAGGCCTGGAAACTTGACATGTGGTTTAGATCAAGACCAACCATGCCAGAAAAATGTTTCAGGGAAGCATTTAGTCATTTCAAAGTGCAGTGGGTTCAAATATAGCCACAGAAATAAGGCTACCTAGGAGGGTCCAGCAGATCTTTCCAGATGGACTCACTTCTATTAAAGAGTGGGAATATTTGCCTTTCACTAAGGAAAGAGATTCAATTTTGGTCTTTTCTCCCTGTATCCCACCCTTTCACAGAAAGTTCAGGACTTGATAGCTCCAAGATTGAGTTATGGGTTGACTTATGGTAAATCAGCAAAGTTACTGGAGTGGAGAAGGGGAGAAAAGTGATGAACATACAGGGACACCCTGACTCTGCCAGGGCCTGAAAAACACTCAGAGTCTGTCAGGAGGAGATGTCATTGTGAGTTCAGCAGTGCCACAGATAACTCTCACTGCTGGTAAGTGCTTGGACAAGGACTGCAGGTTCCTGGCACACAGTGGCTGGGCTGAGTTCTACAACCCACTGCCACAGGCTGATTGGTCTGATCCGACACTGCTGTAATCCACTTGGGTGGGAAGAGTTCAAAGGGCAAAAAATAATCTCAAAGCAGGCAAATTGCTGTTGAAGGTAAATGAATAGCAAATGCATTTAGCATTAATAGAGCCCAAGAGCCATCAAAACACTTAGCAAAGGAGATGATAATTGTAGACAGTAGGTATCTTAATTGAAGGATTGCTGAGTGCTCCTCTAACCTTCTGTATTTAAATCATTACCTCAGGTGCAGACCAAGCCTCAGTGTCAGCCCGCAGCCACATTCAGCTGGTGAAATCACAGGTACAAGAGGTGCGACTGCTGTCCCAGAAAGCAGAGACCAAATTAGCTGAAGCTCAAACAGAAGAGCTCATCAAAGCTCAAGGAGAGGATTCTTCCTTGCCAGAGGGTATTTTAGGAAGCTCAGAGGCGGGTGAGGACCCTTACCTGCGGGAGGACTGACAAGAATTCAGATGTCACCTTGGAACATGTGAGAGTCAATCACAGATTGAAGGGTCCCTAACTTTTCAGTGTGGGATAGTCGGAAACTGCTGAAATAAGCCTGCAATTCTGTTTTTCAAACAGGATTGCTTTACAAATCAGGTCAGTTCCAAGTATCTGAAAGGCCTCGATCTTGTTCGTAGCTTGCCCTGTTTGTAATACTCATGGATTCAGTTATTTAAATGTTTAACTATGCAAATGTGAAGGCTGCTATCAAGGATAGCTGGTTGTTAATAGTCTCTCTGCTGGGAGGGTCCTACCACTTATGTGATATGTTTGTGACAGCTCTCTTACCTTAGAGGCTAACTGGGTATCAGCCAAAGATGTATTTAAAAGTCATTGTTTTTAACTTGTGAATGATGTCTGTTAGGAGGTACCTTTATTAAACTGTGCAAAAGCATCTTGTGAGTGTGCTTATTTGGATAAGAGATTAAGCACTGTTTTCTATTGGAGGTGTAACATAGCTGAGTGACAGCTGCACTAAGTTTACACTAATTGCAATCAGGGGAAACATTTGCTGCAGCACTGTGGAGTTCCCCAGGGTGCTCTTAATTTTGCAGCTCAGTGCAGCAACTGCTTCCACCCAGGAGTCACCACTTTGAACACAGCTGCCTCCCCCAGGAAGCAGAGGGAGAGCTGACTTTCAAGACCCTGTGGTTATTAAACAAAGTTGTTGTGGCAATTGCTGTGTACTTCTTTATAGAGCAGTGAGCAAAGGCCGGGTTTACATGGTTGAATGCTTTCCAGCACAAGTCTCAGGAAAATAATTCTTTCCTTTTGCAAGCCTAATGTTTCAGTGCAGGCTTCAAAACCACAGGTGCCTTTTACTGTGCTCATTTGCTAACCTGACAGCTGAATGTGAAATTTGCAGTGTTAACTGTATAGACAATAGAAACTTAAGAGCTGAGATGGCTTTGTGGAACAGCATCCACTAGGACTTTGTCACTGTTGATTTGAGTCAGTTAATCCCCATTTACCAGGTTTTGTAAGAAAATACACATTAATCAGGTTTGTCACCAGGAATTAGCATCTCATGCACTGCACCTGTGTCAAGGTTGCTGTTACTGAGTTGTGCTTGACAAGGGTGTAGCATAAGCTTTTCTATACATGTTTCATTTTGCCTGACCTTTGAACAAATGCAGTCTCAGTTGTACAACACTGTACATTTATAGATGAAGTAGTAGAGGAATTAACAAACCACCTTTCCTTGTTCCTGCTCCTCACCGGATGCTTCTGTGTCCAAGGAGGATGGCAGTCCAGAATCCAATCTCACAGGAAGATGCCAGTGTCTGCACTGCTGCTAGTCAGGAAGTCCTAAACACAGCTTTGGGCCAAAGCATTAGATAAAAACCCACTAGCAGGAGAGGATTATTTGCAGCAGGAGCACAACCACACTTGCAAGAACCAAAGGCAACTCCAGGTCAACCTCTAACCACAGCTGCTCAATTTGTGACATGCTGCAGTTGAAGAATGGCTGCCAAGGCACTGACCCAAATGCACGTACAAATAGTGTTCCTTTCAGGATGCCACAGGAACTGCACAGATGCTTGCATGGCACAGATACAGTTTAGTACGGATGAGCACTGCTACAGGAGTCTGCAAAGCAACTCTCAGGGCATGCTCCCAGCCCCCTGTTGCCCCACTTGTTCGACTGTACTCCTCACTCTTACTTTCCAAGACACAGGCTGGGAAGTAAGATGTCCCACACACATCAGACCTTCAGAGGTGACAGGAATCAGTTCAGTCAAGCCAAAATGGGCCTGAGGAGCACAAGTGGCTCCACGCTGCCTCCAAACTGGGGTGGAAAGAGTCCACGCTTTATTAGGAAGTGAGAGTTGCCTGTTGGGGGTTAGCCCATACAGCTAAGTCCACAACAGACATGACATCATGCTCTACGTTATGTTACTGAGTTTGCATTTGGAATCAGTGAGTGGATCAGAAAGATGCTGCTGCAGCAGTTTGGAGGGTACCATGGTACCCATTCTCCCCGGCCTCTTCTCTGGAACAAGCAGCAGTGCCCAGAAACTTGGGTTTGCTGCTGATACTCAGCCTCGTTTACAAAGCCAACATCATCTGAAACTACATGTAGCCAATTTCTCAGGTACAGCTCATACAGCTATTAATCCCTCTTAGGGCTGCAGTGAGAAGGCACAGCAGCAGCTTGTAGCAGAGCACACACTGGATGGCCACACACAGGCTCACCCCTTGGAAGAGCACTTTCAGGCAAACATACCTGGCACAGAAACAGCTTGGGTGAGAGTGGCAACTCCTGCCATGGGAGGCTGGGTTGTGCCATAGGGCTAAGCCAGAACTACAGCTGGGGCTTTAGAAAGGCAAGGCAGCAAGAAGTGCCAGGAGTCCTCATCCTGAGGTCACACACACATGGCCCTGCTGGAAGGCAGCACAGGCAGCCTGCCCTGAGAGCACATCACATCTCTGCTCTCCAGATACCCTCAGTCTCTGTAGCAGAAGTGAGGACATGGAAGCACTTCCCAGGCACCTCTGAAAGCTCCAGCTCATATCTGGTGGGCACTGAGCACAGGACAGCTGGCACCAGAGACCAGTGACAACAGCACAACACAAATTGCTCTGATTTGGGTAATCACAACTTCCTCTCTACCTGCTACCTTTATCACAGAATCCCATGCTGGTTTGGGCTGGAAGGGACCATCCAGTCCCTGCCACAGACACCTTCCACGCAAACAGGTTGCTCACAGTCCAGGCTGCTTCCTGCTCACACACAGCAGCTTCAGATCTAGCAGCTACACAGCCCGAAGCCAATAAACTCCACAGAAGTATCACCAAATCTTAGTTTAATACTTGATCTTTCCTCAAATCAGTGATTCCAACACACAGACCGATCACTTCTGTGCCAATGCATCTTACCTGGACAGGGCAGCTGCTCACAGGAAAGGAAGTGGCAAGTATCCATTTCCACAGAACCTCATCCTCTTTAGTAGCAATGATTCTTTAATGCAAATACCCAGCATGAGATCTCAGCCCTCTCCGGCTTTTGGTGCTCCTAGCTTTCAGGAGACGCAAGAATGCTCCTATGAAAACACTTTTCAAAACTGTATTTTATTTATACCCAACATCACAACAACACAAATACACCTCCCACACCACATGGAAAGCTACAGCCACTCTACCTACCACTGTGATTATTCAAGACATACTACTCCTCTCAAACCCAATCAGAAAGTGTGCAAAAGCTTCCAGTGCAAGTAAAAATCAACTTCTGTAAAATCCACAGGGCTTGAGTGGGAGCCCAGTCAGTGCCTTGATCACCCTCCTCTGGAATCTGTCTTTAAGGCTTTTTCTTCCCCACTCCACTCCCTTTCTCCTTCTGTCCCGTGGGACCCGTGGGATTGCTGGCCTGGGACAGCAGCAGACCTAGCACCTTTGTTCCACTCCTTCAGGGTCATTTCAAGTGCTGTGTGACGCATTAGTCACCATGAGCCTCCTGACAGAAAGCTAATCCAGCTGGCCAGCCACAGGTGCTGGGGAACCTCCATAGCAGGTGGCCACTCCCTCACATCCCTGTGGCAGCTGTGACTTTCTCTAGCTCCAGTCCGGCTGGGAGAAACCAAGCTGAGCCCCTGCTCCATGTCCCACCGATCTACCAGCCCCATCCCCACCATGAGACAATTCAACTGCTGCTGTATCCCACCGACAGAAGACTTCCTGCAGACAAACCCCATGGCTCAAGTACAGTCTGTTAGTCAAGGACACGTCTCTACCACAACCTGATTTTTAGTTTAAGTACCCTGTATCTGTCGCCAGTCACAATCCTGCTGTGCTCATCTGTAGCTTTATTTCCAACCCCTTCCATAGTTGTGTATTACGGACACTGCACACCTGATGCTCTTGTCCTTTACCAGTGTCCACATGATCCACATGTCAGTTGGGTTTAGTCTGTGCACAACCATCAGTCCTTTGTAAAAGCATGGATCAAAAGGATTGAAAGGTCTCTGGATCCCAAAAGTCTTGAAGCCAGCGTGATTCTTCGGGGTCACTGCCATCTTTGCCAGGCACATTCCCACAAACACATCATCTATTGGGAAGAGCTCCATGTCCTCTGCTGTGCTCTGGAGGCGGCGCACTGTCTCCCTAGACATGACATAGCCCCCTCCACCTGCGTAGAGAGGATAAAAGGCGGCTGTGTACATGGACTCTGGAATAAAGTATTTGACCTTGATGTTCCTGATGGGACGGGCATTGGCAATCACATCCCCAACAAAGAGATCTTGGTCAGGGTCCAATTTGTGCAGGAACTCAACGATGTTATAAGTGTTGACAAAGACGTCATCATCACCCTTCAGTACAAACCTGGCGTGCAGGCAGTCCTCCACGAACCAGCGGAGGAAATGCAGCTCCTTCAGGGTCAAGTTATAGAAGTTGTCAATAAAATCCCACTGCAAGATGTCATCAAACTCCTGGCTCTCATAAGCCAGCAGCTGGTGCAGGGGCTTCTGCACCTGGCTTTTGGCCTCTGTGCGCCCTAGAAGGAATACCAGCCTGACACGCTTGCCACCAATGGAGATCTCCTTCCCCCACGTGTTCCTGATTGCCACCCGCCGGTCCACGTTGATCGGGGAAGACTTGATGGCCAGCAAGAGGAACACCTCTTTGCTACACCTGGAAGGCTTCCGCAGGACCGAGAAGTTCCGGCAGTGCTTGTATGTTAAGAAGACACGGTGAGACTCCGGGAGGGTGAGAGAAGAATTGCCAAGGGTCAGGTTTGGCAAACACTCATTGTCCAGAAGCACAGACGGGGGTTTGTGAGTTGCTACATCCACTTTCTGGTCCTCTGACGACGCTGACAGCTTTGCCTCTTTCTTCAAGCAAAGAAAACACACCAGCAGCGCGATTGAGGAGGTGTAGAGCACGAGGGACTTCATCCTGGAGCCCATGGTGCAGAACGCAGCTCCTGCGCGGCACGCACAGACAAGCCGTTACCAATGAACCCGCACACCGACACTTCCCGCTTGCGCCCGCCGCTCGGAGGGACGCGCCCCGGGCTGGTTTCGGGTCTCTCCAAGCGCTGCCGCGGAGCACGGGCGCGCTGCGACCGTTCTGGAGCCCCGGGACCAGGACCCGCCCGGCCGCGCACCCCGGACCCGGAGCCCGGCGCTCCTCCCGCGCCGCTCTGCGGAGCCACCGCCGCCGAGACTCACCGGGAGCCGCTGCCGCACCCGCCCCGCCCCGGGAGCCCCGCCCCGCTCCGGCCCGCCCCCGGGCGGGATGGGCCGTGCGCTGAGCACCGGGCACGGAGCACTGCACCCTGCACATGGCACAGCACCGCGCCAGCCCACCCGGGATGGGGCGTGCACCGAGCACTGCACCCCTGCACGTGGCACAACCTACATCCGTTGTACACCCCGCACTGAGCAACCACCCACCGCACTGCACAGCCCACACTGAATAACCACCCACTGCACACCACGGACTGACAACAGCCTGCGCCGATCAGCCACCATTGCACACCCCGCACTGAACAACCACCCGTTGCACACTCCACACTGAACAACCACTGAATAACCCTGAATTGCACACCCCCCATTGCACACCCCACACTTCATACCCATCCTACATCCCTCACATTGTACACTCTACCCCACACACCACACACCCCCACCCCTGCATGCTGCAGCTTCCTTGCAGAAGCTCAGCAGCAGCCAGACACAACCACAGACAACCACAACCCCGTGGGTATCTCCCGGCTCTGGCGATTCAGCTAAACCAGACTCCACGTGCCGTCCCCACAGGGTTTATTTCCCACTCACTCTTCCGCTGCTGACACATCACTGAGTGCTCCCCACCGACGTGGCCACACTCTCCTGGCTCCGAGTATTGGCTGCCAGGGGGCACCGAAGCAGCTGCATCTGGAACTGAACCGTCAGCGGTGCTGGCTGCAGCCCTTGACCCTCCTCCAGTACACTGGAGCCTTTCTTTTCGATTTTTCCTGTGGAAGGATGTAAATCGGTCACTGTCTTGACTGAGTAAATCACCCTAAAAGCAGCAGTGAACAGCAGGGAATGCCCCTGCACTGACTTCTGGGCCCTGGGGGAAAAACTATTTGAATACAGCTTTGAAGAAAGCCCAAAATGCATCTTTAAGCTGGCAACTGATGGGGTGCAATCTTGCTTTTTGTTGTAAAATTCCAAGATAATTCCTAGGAAATAAGATGCAAAAATAAATAATTTCAAAGATCCTGGAAAATCAAGTGTGGGATAAAATGAGACCCACGTGAGATTACTTCCGAAGACATGCTTCAATGTCCGGGCATATTGTTCGCTTGAGACAAAGCTTGCTGCCTTTCCTCTTTGAGCTGCCTGGAAGGGATCCCAATTCCTCTGAGAGGACTTATTATTTGTGTGCATTTACTGCCTGAGGGATGCAAATCAGCCCCAGCTCCCGGCTGCGAGTGCTGGTCCTTATGCAGCCTGGTTGGATGCGAGGCCACAGCGGAGCAAGGACTGGGACTCAGCCCCAGTGCCCCAAAGCGTAGCCATGGCCGCAGATCCAAGGTGGTCCGTGGTACCCAGGTGATGAGCAAGTGCCAAACGGTGCAGTGTGGTGACTCATGGAGCAGCCAGGGCCCCTCAGCCACAATCGGGGCGTCATAGTGAGTGACAGCAGAGTGCACACTGTGGGATGCTGCTGGCACCAGGTGTCACAAGCTGGGGGAGGCAGATGGTTTTTAGGCACCTGTCTGAAACGGTACTCAGTGGCCAGTGCTGCAGCCAGCCTCCCCCTGCACAGGCATAAGGGGACACTGAATTAAGCCTAAGCCTCTCATCACCCTGGGTTTCCTGTGTTGGCAGCAGCTTTCTGTGCACCCAGCACCACCCCCTAGCCTCACAACCTCTGCAGCCAGAGTTTGCTCTTGCTCCGGCTGAAGGAAAGACCTGAAGACCTCCTGCATGCACACTGACCACAGGCACGGGGGGCGGAAAGGAAGTAGAAAACACCACTGCTAAACTTTAGCTGTTTGACAGCAGCTCCCTGTCATATACTGCAAATACACATTTTCTTAAGGGCAACAATGATTCAGAGAGTTTTATCGTCTTGTCAGGTAGCTGGGGAGGCCATTGGGCTTCCCTCAGTGCAGACGTAGCCTAGGACTGCAGATGCCCCCCAAAGATGGGTAATAGGGCACAGAAAAGCAGCCTGGGGCTTTGGGGAAGGGGTTAATTTCACCCTTAAATTAGCAACTAAATCTGATGCCAGAGGAGGGGGACACCGGAGGCCTGATCAGCTCCATGCTCTCCTTGACCCATGAGCAACTTTTCACCATTGCCCTCCCCCACTTCCTCCTGCTCTTGCATTAGCCCTCTGATGTGCTGGCGCTGCTATTTTTGTAGTTAAAACAAGATTGCTGGAAAAATAACCTGCAAGAGGCAGGGTGAGGTTTGTCTCCACAGATTAAGCAACACTGCTGGCTGAGCAGATGCTGAGCTCCGCACCGAGGAGGCAGGGGGCACCCCTCAGGGGTCAGGGTGGTCCTTTCATGGGCGACAGCAGACTGCGATCTGCTCCCAGCCCCACCACGGGGCAACTTGGTGCTTCTCTGTGCATCTCATCTCTAAACCAGAAAGAACAATAATCCCCTCCGCAACTGTGTTGTGAGATGCGAGTTGGAAATGGATGAGGACCTTATTATGCATCCCAGACAGCACTGGCCCCAGCTGCTTGTGCCAGCCCACACCACCTAGCCACATTTGGCAGCCAACACAGCAGGCACCACATCTCTCACCCAAGAACCTGCTTTGCCCTTCTCTAGCACTCAGAGCCTGTAGGTGTGCGTTGCTCCAGGACACTAGCTCAGACTTGGATTCAACGTGTCTGGGTGTGTGTCAGACCTTGCAGCCCCACAGTCAATAAATGTGTTCACAAAGTTCAGGATGTGAGTAAGCACCCTGCTCACAGAGCTGGCAGGGTGCTGGGACCAGCCTCTGGGCTGGGCAGTGCTGCTGTTCGCTCTCACACTCACCACCCTCTGCCCAGCCAGCTCCAGTCTCTGTCACCTTTGGCAGACGTTGAAGCTTTCTGTCTGGCCTGACTTTTACTCTCTGCTTTGGGGGTTTTGCTCTTGTCTTTGCTTTTCTTCTTGTCCTGTGGAGAGAGCTGTTTCCATAGTTAGGCTGTGATGAAACTCACTACCTGCATTCAGTCTTGTAACTGCCATCACCATCTGGGCTTGGTCACAGGGATTTAAAGGGCAGAGGAAAGTGGTGAGGGGAAGCAGAAGCACAGCAGAGGGGAGGCTCAGAGAAGAGAATCCAAGAAATAGAAAGTGTGAGCTGGTGTGTGCTGCCATGCTGAGAGCATCAGAGGAAGCATAAGGGGCTGCTTTCATATTCTCAAGTGGAAAAATAAACTCATCTATTTCCCTGGTCCCAGAAAAAGTAGCAGTACTTATTGCTAATATCAACACTAAGTAAGGATACCAGCATCAGTGAATGGTGCTCAAGCAGGGCTATTTCAGCCCCATTTTATGGAGAGGAGAACTGAGGGATGCATGGGAGGGATGCCCAGGCCAGGATATGCTGAACCCCAGCCTGCAGCACTGCCCATCCCTGGCAGCTCTGCCTCAAGTGCCCTAGAACACGCTCCTTACCTTCTCCTTCGCACTTGGTGGCTGCGGTGGTTTTTCATCAATCAGGATCCCAAAGTCACACACAGCTGTCACCAGGTCCTCAGTGGCCAGCAGAGCCTCCAGGGTCACCTTCCTGGTGCCCAGGGTCTTCTGAATGGGAGGGTCACTGCGGAGTTCACATGACTTCTTCTTCTTTTTCTGCTTGCCCTTGCACGCAGGACCCTGCAGGGCACCAGCACAGGGACAAGCCTCAGTGGAGGGCTGAGGACCCTTTATCAGACAGCAAACAACCCCAGCCCAGCCCCTTGCCCACCACTGCAACCAGACCAAGATGTAGAACTGCTGCTGCCTTCATCCCACAGCAAGGGGGGACTTTGGTGAGAGGTCTGGGATGGAAGGGAGGTTCTGACACACTAAACTGATCCAGGAGAAGGGTCCTTGTTCCCCCACCAGTGTTTTTGCAACTGGGATGTTATTTGGGCATCGTGCTCTCCCCAGGACCTACCTTGGCACCATCCTTCTGCTGCCCCCGTCCTGCCTTCTTATTCGTGTCTATGTTTTCTTCTGGATCAGCTTCAACAGGCCATGAGAGCACCTGCCCGGAGAGAGGAGCTGGTGCTTTAGGGCTGGGACACCCAAGGACCCTTGTCCAGGGTCACTGTCATCCCAGGCTGCATCCCAGAGAGAACACAGCACCACTGCTGGGCCTTCCAGCAGCTCCTTCCCTTTCACCCAGCTCTGACACACACTCACCTTTTCCTCCACAACAGAGACAACTGTTCCAGCCACCAGGTAGGACTTCAGCCCCATTAAGTTCTTAATAATATGCTCCTTCCTGTAGCTGTAGTTGATGGTATTTTCCCAGGGCTTTCCAGGGGTGACAAACACCTTTACTGTGCAGGGACACAAAAAACCTCTGAGAGCTCTCCTTCCTGAGGAGAGAAGGACCCCCGGGACATGACCAATTCATTATCCACCAAGTCCCAGTAACAGCCCAGCTGCAGCCAGCACTGTAAGGGACATCCTGATGCCACCATATGCCGGGAAGAGCCTGAGCAGTGAGGTGGGAGATTTAGAATTCCTCCTTACCAGAACTGGCCTTGGACTCCTCTGTGGCTGCAGGGTCCTGCTGGCTCTTTGTTTCTCCTGTGTCCTGAGCAGAACTGTCCACACGCAAGGTGGCCCCCTCGAGACTCTCACAGATTTTTGTTACCTGGAATAGAGGGGGCTCTCTTGGAAGCATGTCCAGTTGTGTTTGCATCAGGACCAGGCAGCAGAGCTCTGCATCTGGGAGGTGAAGTCCCCCTTTGCTGTGACCTGCCACTGCCTGTTGCTTTCAGGTGCTCTATTAAGCACAAACCTCAGTGCTGCTGCCATCGTCAAGCTCCTCTCCCTCCACAAACTCATATGTCACACAGTAGCTGTAGGTGATCACTGGAAAGTCAGAGTCATCTGCCAGCTGGTGAAGAGTGCGGGGATCAGGGACTCCTTTCATGTCCCCAATACTCACAACCACTCGTGCTTCACTCCTTATCAGCTCTAAAAGGAAAGACAATCTTGCTATGAAGCTGCAGTGTGCTCCTTCCAGAGTGAGGACAGTACACAGCAAGGTGAAATCACCGTGGGAATCAGGCGAGGATGTGTCCCACCACCTGGCATCTCCCCCTGCCACCCTGCCCTAACGCTGTGACAAGCCACTGCCACGTGGGGTCACTCCAAAACCACACAAACACCTCCTGCCTTGGTTGCTTTGCCTCCCCGGTTAACGCTGCAGACTCCAAAGAGCACATCTAGCGCATAAACTCCTTAAGTAGGGGCCATCAACAGGGGTTTCCTACCCCCGGGGTGCCCCCTGCTCTCATCCTAGTCGGGGATGTGCCACGCTACAGAGGTGGCACTGCTTTTTCTGGACAATGCAGCACACATGTGAGCATCTTCCCCAGGGGAGATGTTCCTCTTTCAGCAGCTGGAGAGGAAAAGCCAGTCTGAAATCAGACAGTGTCTAGGAAGCAAAGATGGGGACAGACTATGGCACCAAACCAGTGCTAGGACTAGGTTGATCTTGCAATCTTTGGACCTGACTTAAGGCTAAAACTGCCTCGAGTGTAATTACACTGCTGCAGGGTCCTCTGCCTGTCTCCCCACTTGTACTAGCGGGGTAAAAAAGCACAGAGAAAGATCTCCATTTGAGGAGAAGCAAGAGGGAAGTCAATACCAGATACAGTGCTTGCCCTGAGGACTCCTAGCTCAACCATGATGAAACCACCTCCCAGAACATGGAGGCAGCACAGAGGAGTAAAAGGGTAAAGACTGACCTGGCTGACTTGCCAAACCAAGGAACTGGCGCCTCTCATCAAACCCTACATGGATGTCATCGAGAATGGAGAGCTTGGGCAGGCTGTCCACAAGGAAGCCTCTGTAAGTGGGAATGAGAGCCAGCGGGTTCCCTTTGAGCACCAGGATGCGGAGCTTCTCCAGACTGGACAGCTGGGAGACCAGCCCCAGAAGATCTGTTAAGTTGTTAAAGCTCAGGTCAAGGGATACAAGATTTGGCCTAAGGAGAGAACCCAGACAAGAATGTTAGGCAAAGAGCATCCAGAGAGCTGCTATCTTGGGGCAAAAAGAAACAAAAACTGTGTTTCCCCAGCACAAACTGGTTCAAACTGGGGAATCCAGTGATACAACCTCAAGAGGCCAATACCAAATTCCTTAGCCATATGGTCCATTGTCAGTCTGCCCCACAACTCAAACCCATGTTTCTTTAGCATCCATGAACCACCCCACTGCATCATTTGATGATGCAGCCTAAGCTTTAGAGCCTTTCCAGGGCAGACTCCCAGGAGGGTGGTTGGGAAGGGCATAGAAGTAAGCTGCCCAGGCACACGGGAACTATGGTGGGCAGGGTGTTAAGACAGTTCCTCAGGTGATCTCCCCGTTCCACACTTTGGCCTTTCAGGAGCCCACATTCAGCCTATGGCATTACCAAAAGGCTACAGTGAGGCACTTGTCCTGCAAAGGTCCGCACAGCCTGTTGTATCCCAGCCCCAAGGTGCTGAAGCTCCGGAGGAGGCTGAGCACACAGGTCCTGCAGATCAGGCACAGCATTGCAGCAGAGCTCCAGAACCTGTCCGGAACAGAGAGAACAAGAAACACCCTTTGCAATGAGCTGCTCCTGACATTCCCCCAAGCTCTTCAGCTTGCATTGTGTTCCCAGATGGGACCTCCTTCCCGATCCTGCCATCACAAGGGATTGCTTGCTCACCTTCAGAGTTCGGGGCAGGTTGGCTGAGGTTATCCTACTGATGTGGTTGGCACTGAGGATGAGCTCCTCCAGCTGCTGTAACTGCAACAGACCCGCATCAACCTCCTCCACCTGCAAAGAGTTGGGGGTGGCCAACGTGTTCCCTGAGCCACCTCCTGGCCGAGGTGACATAGACAGGCAGTGTTGATCCACATGACACACGTGTAACATGGATTAGTGCAATATGCTGGGGATGGGGCAGTAGCTCTACTCCAGCAGCAATAGTGGCATCAGGGGAGTCCCAGGGATGAGAAAGGTATCCTTTTCCCTCTTAACAGGAAGAAGTGGTTTCCTGGCCAGGAGATGAGTGGCTCTACAGGCACCAGCAGCTGCACTTACTCCCTTGTCAACTGATCCGCAGGGACCTGAGGACCTGGAAGACTGCTGGAGCCATGGACAAGCTTGGGCTCCAGCACAGCCATTTCCCGCAGGAGCTGGTCCTGGGGGCTGCAGCCTGGTGGCAGGGCCCAGGGGCTGTGTTGGTCCTTCAGCAGCTCTGTCAGTGCCTCAGGGCTCTCCTCACCCAGTGGCACATCCTCCTCCTGCCTGGCCAGCTCTGCCCACAGCCCTGGCTGGCCTCCATGGGGGCTCCTGCATGCAGCAAAGCGGGACTTGTTCTGCAGAGAGGAAGAGGAGAGGCAGTGATAGCCCTGCAGACCACAGACCCCAATCCATGTCTGTGGCTGTAGCCCCCCTGGACCTTACCCAACTGCCAAGGCCACAGGGGAAGTCCTGCAGAGTCAGGTGCCTCAGCTGCTCCTGAAGAGCAGCCCAGACACTGCAAGGACCAGGCGCTGCCATCCAGCATGGAATTCCCTGGCTCAGTGACAAGAGTCCCTGTCGCTAGGAGACAGCAGGGACACGGGCGCCCTGGGGACTATGCTCTGCAAGTGGAGTCAGCCTGGGACAGCACTGAGCTCCCCAGGCTGGGAATAAATCCCCTGGTTTCCTGGATACCCCCTGGGTTCTGGGGGTTTCTCCCAGCCTTATGGAGCAATGGCAGGGTGCAGCATCAACCCTGTGCCTTGGCCAAGGACCTGTGATATGATGTTTGCCATCTCACTTAACTACATCCTGAGTGTCACTCAGGTTTCGGGGAGGGAGCAGCCAGGTTCTCAGTCAGCTGTAAAAGTGCTGCTGTTCACTCATGCGGAGGGCACCATCATCACCACAGCAGCACAAGGTCATCGGAAAACCAGGTTCACGGCTAAAAATACCAGCTCTTACACTAGGAAAAAGAAGGTGAGCCGCAGGAGCAGAAACCACAGCTCTGTCTCAGGTCAGATTCAGGTCTCTGCAGTCTGAGGTCTGTTTTTTCCAGTGATAGGTGCTGAGGCAATGGCTGCAAATTCCGGTTTAGGGAGTCCACAGAGCAGCCTGTGTCAGCAAAACTTCACCAGATGAATTGCAGATGCTCTGTGGCATCTGGTGGTTACGTGATGGAAAGCTGAACTTCCACTGGGGTTGGGTTTCATAGGACAAATGCCAATCTGCTCCCTTATCAGCTTAGCAGCTTATCACAGCTGTGTACTAATAGGAAATGATGTGCAGTGGTAGTAACATGCCATGAGGTGGAATAGCCCCTGCAAACGGCCATCCTTGACTCAGAAAATGAAGTCAAATCTTTTACAGATCTTTGAAGAAGCATCACTAGTGGCTGAATTGTGTTTTGTGGAAAAGCCAAGCTGTAAGAACACTGCTTCTCTCTCTTGTATCACTGTTACAAATAACTGGGCCCTATTGCCATTGGTGCTGCATGGAGATGTCCCTCCTCTTGGAAGAATGGCTGTGACTCCTTGTCTGTCCTCCCTGGCTGTACCCATCTGAGGCAGCTGAAGGGGACTGGCAGCGCCCAAAGCACAGCGGTCTCTTGTATGTGAACACTCAGGTACCTTCTGTACATCTTACAATGTGTTTTATAACTTATCTTCCACACATCTTACAACTCTGCTGGTTTGGTGTTTCCAAACAAGCAACCCTCCAAGATCACCCTTCTACCTGAAAGGAGCCATCTGTACCCATCATTGTCTTCACAGAGATGTTATCACACACTCTGCACAAAGAAACATCTTTTTCTCTTATTCATCTTTGAATCTATGACTACTTTCAGGCATCTTTTCAACAGATTTCAGGAGGCATCTTCAGATATCTTTTATGACAGAGGTGGGAAGTACAAGCGTGTATGTGTCCAATTTTCACAAAGGTATGTTCTTAAGCGTTTCTTCTGCCTTCCTGTGTGCCCTAAACTCTCAGTACTTCTACAGGACCTCTTCTGATCACAGCCTCATACTTAAATCCTAGGAACAACCTTCCTTTGTTTTGGTGGGCATGAGAATTTCCTGCATTTAGTTGCTCGAAAAGGAAAATCACCTCAGAGGAGTTAGAGAGATGGGCAACAGAGGTGGGGAGGTGGATCCTGGACATCCTCTGCCAGGTTACGTGAGGAGGGCTCACAGACATCCAGGAAAAAGATTTCCATATGACCTGGAGGCCTGACCATGCCTTGCACACAAGCCCCTCATGACTTTTTCACTCCTCACATTAGCCCACTCATACGTTGACTCCACAGGAGAAGGATTCCGACTTTGGGCACCAATAGTGTGCTCCAACCATGTTCTTAAAAACATCCAAGTTTATGTTCTAAATTCTACACTGGCCAGCCCAAAGGTTTAGATGGGATGGCTAAGCCATGCATCCTGAAGTCCTAGCCAGACAGATGATACAGGACACCATCCATGTCAGCTTGAAACTGCATCTAGATCACAATCAGCAAAGACTCATTTGAACCAAGTTTTGATGTAATCTGTCAAAAAAAGAAAAAACCCCAAACTATCACCAGCAAAGAAAAAAACCCATAGGGGAGACAATGACGCAAACCTCCAGGGTACTTAAACGCAGCTTGGCCGGTCGCATCCACAGCACTGCAGGCAACAAACAGCTTGAAGGCCAGCGCCCAGCCAGCTTTCGGCCAAGTCAGCTTCTCTCCAAGCCCGCCATGAAATGCCGAGCAGGTGAGTACCATTTAACCTTGCTACTCGTTGTAAGGTTGCAGTGGTGGGTGCTCATCATTAGCTCAGCCACTTCATGTCGATACCTTTAGGCATTTAGTGTGCTGCACAAAAGCAGGAAGCTTTGCAAAAGTGATGTAGAGGCTTGAGACCAATCATCGTGTTCTTTTCTTGTCTTCCTCCCCTTCTTTATTTGAATGCAGAGATCAACAGGTTTGCAGTCTTCCTCTTCTGTTCACTGGTTCCTTTGGGCTCCTTGGCACCAACAGCCACCTCAGAAGGAAGCAAAATTACTACAGGACAGATGCAGAAGCATTTTGTTACCCAAAAAAAGCTCTTAGCGTCAGTGATAGAAAGGCAAGCAACCACCTTGTTTAAGAACTACGTAAGTGTACTATTTTGCATTTGCTGTATCTTTGTGCAGAAATCTCTTGAATTATTATAAAACACTAGAAAGATTATCAGAAGAGAAATATTCAGATTAGAACCTAAAATAGTCTCTTCTCTGTATTCCATACACAAAGGAAGGCATTTACATTGAAGTATTTCAGGGCAGAGTTGGAGCAATGTCTAGAACAGCTGAGAGAGTTTGGGCAACTTTGCCTCGGTAACTGCTAGCTGTGATCTAGATTAAGAGCATTGCTCCTTCTTGGCTTCCTGAGTCACGCTGGGCTTGAATCAGGCATCTGTTTTGAGGTGATCCTCGGAAACATGGAAGGAATTGCTTTGCTCTTGGGTCTGATCCTAGTACTAGAGCAGTTAGGAGCACTTCTGCCAAAAGTCCTCCTTGGAGAGGGTATAATGTGCACTGAAGCCAAGTGCCAGTGCTTCAGATAAATCTCAATCCCTTGAACACGTTAATGTTGATTTGTATTGACATTTCCCCCAAATTCATTCTTGAAATCAAAACCACCTCTGCTGAAACAGATGAGAATAGGCTCAGGCCCAAGCACATCTTTGCGTGAGTAGATTTTGCCCGTATGGCAAAGGAAAAAACCCAAAGCCAAGCAGGGTATTGAGACAGAAAGTGCTGTACACAGATAGTGTGCAATACCTACTCAATAAAAGGAGCGTAGGTGTTAATACAGCCATTGAACAACAACAAGGAAACCCAAGCATGCACGAACTGAAAGATAAGTGTGATGTGCCCAGACATTCAAACACAAAGCGATTACCAGGAAAGATGCAAACCTAAAGATTTATGTCTCTCCTCTTCCTCCCCTATAGAATACGTGCAGCTCTGTAACACCCCGAACTGCAAGCTGGCTCTCTGCTGCCTCACAAGCCAAAGACATGGTGCAGAAGATACCCGCGTGCCCAGCTTTTGATGCAGACTGCTGCTTTTTCCATGTCTTTTACAACATTTTGCGAGACCTGAGAAGTGACATAGAATTAATCTGCGGTAAGAACGTAACTCAGTTCATCGATGCGAACATCAATCAGCTGAATGTGACACTGAGTGAACGAGCTGCCCTTTACACCTGCCAGAATACAGACTTTCTGCAGGTGGATCATAGCCAGGTCCACAGGATGAAAACAGCAGAGAAGAAGATGTACATCTGGTGGGTTTTAGAGAGATATGAACAATTCATGCAGAACACAACCAAAATGTACTCTTCAGCAGAAATGTAATATGCCAGGATGAGGAAACAAGATGCTAAATGTGACCTATCAGTAGTGATGTGATCAGTTTGATGCCAGGAACAACAATGATCATGTATTTGCTATTTTATATATTTTAACTACACAATCTAGTTTAACATGTAAAGGATGAATGTCTTAAGTTACTGATCGTATTTATTATAGAACTATTCATACTGTTTTATTTGCAACAGCATAGAAAAAGGATGGACTAATGTAAGTCAGGGTGATTTAATTAACCAATACAACATGAACAAAGAGAAAAGCATCACCGCAGTCATCTTAATGTTATTTATATTTTTATCTTGCAATTTAATCTCAAAAGTTATCAGTAGACTGATTTTATATTTCTCTTTACTAGTGAATTGTATTTATAAATTCATATAATACATCTATTTTCATACATTTATTTTAACAATTATATAGTTTATATATATTTATTCAGATTTTGAACTTTGATATTTTAATACTGAAAGGGATAAATAATATATGTGCTACTTAATAGGTGAATGGTTTTAATAATTTTCTGTCATTATATTTGGGTAGAACCTGGAATTTAATTACAATGAGATTAAATAAAATTGTTCTTGTTGGATTCTCTTTTTTTACCATGTAATTCTTCTTTACAATATTTTTTTGCCCTATAAACCTAGTGTTTTATTAAACAGCAAACTGAAGCAGCTGTTTCTGGTCCTAATGTTACAGATGCTAGAAAGAGCACATATCCTCCTTTCCCATCCGTTTTTATTCATAGATGTGAAGTTCTGTTTCTTAAGAAACTGGTGTATCCTTAGCCTTGTTTGGATACACCGGTGGGTAAATTGTTTTCACATCAACCCCAATTCTGAAGGGTGAATTACTGCTGGGTTAGCTCAGCCACAACCACCACATCAAAACACGGCTGAGCTACTCACTGCTCCTGGAGCTGGTAACAGGGCAGAGACACTCAAACAGTGGAGGAGCAATAGAAAATGGAAAAAATCAGTTAAAAAAATGAATTATACAGCTATATCTAAAAAATAATTTTACTTGAAACACCTACTGAAAACACAAGCAAAGATTACGCTGCTTTCTGCTGCCATCCCTGTGCTCACTGGTGGTTCACACCAGCACACAGCCCTGTTTATGTTCTGAATGTCCAGGGGATTGCAGTTGGATTGAACCCCTGTGTACCAGTGCTCCTCTCCGAGGCTGTGAAAAGCCCGAGGGGAGTTGGAGTGAGGGATTTTGGTACCAGTTCATTCTTTCTGTTCTCCTTTTAAACCCTCTCAATACACCAGTGCCCAACTCACCCTTCTGCTGTGGTGCTTCTTCAAGATGGTGCCATTAGGGCTGAGGAGCTGTAGCTCTTCCTCCTCCCATTGCTGGAGAACTGGTCCTGTTCTACCCAGACTTCTCCAGGAAAAGTGGTTTCTTGGCATCAGCCAAGTCACTGCCAGTCCCCAAAATGCAGCAGTCTGGGGGGTCCTACAAAACCATTCCAGTTTCCCAGAAGGAACAGAGGGACCAAACTCCTTGCCAGAGCCAGCGGAAGAATTCCTCTCAAAAGGAACCAGTTTCAGATGCTACCATGTCACATAGTGACAACAGGCAGAAAGAAACAGGGCAGATCTGGGACTGTTACCCTGGGTTCTGATGGTAACGCAAACTAGCACAGTTCTTTTGCTAGTGACACATCTTTAATTCAGAGAATGTTTTAATTAACCACTTCTCTGACCTGCTTGAGCCCTGTGAAACATGGTGAGTCCAAAGGTGGGTATTTGCTCATGATGTCTTCTGCATACGAAAGGTACCTGCCAGTTCTGGAAATCTCAGCACTACTCCCATGAGCAGTAAATACAATAGTAGCTGGGGCACCTTTTCTAATTACTCTGCTTAATTCAGGTCTGCCAAATTTTCCAAGGTCCAAAAAATGCAATTTCAACCTTAATTCTTATCAATATCCTTAATTTTTAATAGCAATAGCCTTAATTATTTCAATTATATTTAATTAAATATTAATAATATAGTATATATAAATTATACAATATATTGATTAGATAATATTACTATAACATTAATTATATTATCATCAATATCCTTAATTTTTAATAGCGGAAGAAGACTGAATGGAAAAAGATCACTGACTGGGGATGTGCTTATCCTCAGGGCAGAAGCAACATCTGCTGACTTTATCAGGTAGCGTCAGAAAACCACCACAAACAAGAGGAAGACAGTTACAACCTAAGGGCTCAGACATCCCCATTTGCAGTGCCTGACACAAACCACTTAAGCCTTGCTGAGCCAGAGGATTATACAGGGCCAGCCCCTGCGGTTTTCTCTCTTTTCTTTCACCTTGTAAATATGCAAATAACCCAATGAAAGTGTTTTCCTTGGAAAAGACAAGAGATTTCCTCAGAAGCTCAAACAAGATGTTAAAGTGAGTCAGATGGTCTGTAGCAGTTTACGTTATGGGAAGAGCAGCCTGAAAAGGAAGAGCTGCTCTTCCCCATGAGAGCACTGCCAGCCCTGCAGAGTCAGCTCATCTCCAGAGCCTGAGCTCACCCACACAGGAGCTTGAAGAAGGGAGACACAAGCTTATGCAAAACTGTCACAAGCCACTGCTCTCCTCACATGTGCTTGAAAGAGAACAGTGCTTTGCTAGAGGCATTTAGGATGCAGCAAGGCAGATGGGCTGGCTGACACCAGAACATCAAACTTCAAAGGGCTGAGGTCATGAAGCGATGACCAGCACCCCCTGAGGAGTTGGAATGAGAGTGTAAGTGCATCCCTAGGTAATAGAGACAGAACAGTGATTGCAGTCTGATGCACAAAGTGACATAACTGCATCACTAAAGCACTTCCTATACCTGCATTATACTAATTTTTGCAGGCTTATATAGCAAACAGCCACTGATGCTGTCAGATATGAGTTTATTTAGGTTCTGTAGTTAGATTATCCTTTTGTCTATTCCAATACAGTTGGTTCCCTGTCAATTTAGGCAGACATAGAGGCTTCTCAAAAAGCTCTTCCACTTCTCTGAGAAGACAGGGCAGCTTCAGAAAAGGAAGGGACATTAAACAGGTTAAAGTCACATGCTGAATGCCTGAGGTTGGACTGCACAGTAAAGAAAAGATGTGAGGGCCAACAGTAGCCCTAACACAGAAGTGGTTGTGTGGCTTCCTTTCAGAAGTTCCCTATTTAACCTGATTGAAAAAGAAGCTGTTGGTTTTCAAAGCCTTAGAGGAATGGATAGTTGAGATGGAAGAGTCATACACAGGCTTTCTAAGACATGTCAAAAGGGCAGGCAGCCACATTACTTAGGGATCTGATGAGTCTCATCTTTTGTGGGTTTGTTTCCATTTTGTGATGGGAAGGCTTTGGGGTTTGTGATACACACACCTTGTTCCAAGACAGGAAGGCATTAAACTCTGGATGACAACAGGGACTCTTCTGTGTTTGCACACAGGGAATTTCCCCAGCACCCAACTATTCATTGTCTGCTCACACACCCAGGATGAGAAAGCCTTCAGGGACAAGAATAAGCATAAAACAGCTCCTGAGGGTAAATATAGGTTAAAATAATTAAAATCTAGTGAGCATTGCTTCCTATTCTTTTACTTACAGAGATCCCTGAGCTATTTGCCCATTCAAGGGCCAATTTCCTTACAGCAGTGATTCTATTTGGCATAATTTCCACAGAACAAGTGTAGGTCCACTTTTAGCAGTGTTTAAGGATTCACAGAATCAGCCACAAAACTGATCCATTTCAGTAACTGTCTTTTGGCACATGCCAGCCACACTGAAATCACCACAAAATCAGTAGTAAAGAAACAGCGCTCTCCAGCCACAGCTTCCTCCCGGAGAGGTTTGATAGCATCACTGCAGTAACACTGGCATTTGTAATGCTTGGCTGAGTGAAGTCAGGCTGAGATGTTGGTTTATTGCTGTTTAAGTAGCACTGTTATTCACTGCCCTCCCCTACCAAAATGCTTTATGTGAGATCAAGCTGAGATACATGAAAAATTAACAGTTAGAAGCCTGTTCTACCTTCCCCTGGAACCACAGGCCTGACTCATCAAAAGTTCTTGTACATTGTTATGAAGTCAAAACCACCAATCGCAAGGATGAGATTAATCAGCACCAACTCTTGCAGAATAATTTTGAAATGAAATCCCTCTTTTCACTCATCAGTTACCTTTCACTTCAGCTAGAGCCTCAGCCACCCAATGCTGTTTCCACTGGGCAAGAAAATCCAATACACCAATGAGGTGACAACTGAAGCATCCTACCAGGGAAAACCAAGAATCAGTCAGTAACAGCAAAGATGAAATGTTATTTGTTTCAACTTTTGAATGGATTTACGCAGCTCAATGCCTAACACTGACATTAGTTCCATGGAAATACCATGTTATCCATCTCAGTGACGCTCTGTGGAGTCCACTGGCCAGGCAGCACGTCAGCCAAGAGCCCAAGGTCCAGGGCTGCAAGAAAGTAAGACCATCAGGGCTCAGTGCATTGGTGCAGCCCCTAAAGGCTTAAGAGTTTTATACCATGGCTTTGAATTACTAACCTCTTAGGTGCAGAAAGAAACAGATGTTTGTCTGCTTAGCTTTGTCAAAAGGGCTTGCTCTCACTGTTATTCTTAATATAATTAACAACATGTGCCTGACCACTTCAGGAACACATCAGAACATCAGGACATATGGAAATCTATGCAAAATGTGAAAGAGCAGCTCACTGGTTATTCTTCACAGGGTGAAGAAACATGCCCACTCTGCAGACACCTGGACTTGTGGAGATGGTGCTTTAACCCAGCTGTCCATTCCCAGTCTCTAAGTCTTAAAAGGAGTCCAAGCTTCAGAAGCTCAGCAGAGGATATAAGCCTTGCAATAGGAAAGCCAAACACAGATCACAGGGACAACTTCAGCACTGCTAATATGGAAACGAGTCCTTGTCACCTTTCAGACTTGCGAAGAGGATGGCAAGTGCTGGTCCTGGTCCAGGAACAATTCCACTTATCATTTCACCACATCCAGGGAGAAAATAAAGGCATTAAACCCAGGTTCTTCCAAAAAATAACCTTTATTGTTTTCGTTGTAAATATAAAAAAAATGCATTGCACAATTTGACAGACCTACTGAAAAGTGCTACATCTCAACAGCACAACAGAAGTTGTGTCATGCAACAGAACAGGAAACCTAGGCAAAGCAAGAGCATAACCTGAAGCCCTCATATCTCCAAGCTCTTTTTTTTCCCCTTTTTTATTTTTTTAAACAAGAATCAACTCCATTCACTTAGAACACATTTAAATACAAGGTTAGAAGAAGAGAAAGAGCAATTTATTCATTGTATTTTAATTTAAAGACTTGCTTCTAACATTGACAACTTTTGATTCAAAACCTTTACTCATGATGGCAAAGTTCAGATACAAAAGCGGTTCAGTCATTCTATTATCTAAGATGTATTTCTCTGTAACTGAATCAAGTTTTACAGATCAAGCTACAATTCAGTACTACCACTTCTGCTCTAACACAGAAACCCGACCAAGAATGAAACAAAAAGAAACCTGAAGCCTTAACTGATGTCGTGGGAACAACAGTGGAGCCCTATAAAACTAAAAACCCCAGAACAAATGATTTTCTCTGAAACTCAAGTGAATATATTGAGGAGTAATAGGAAAACTCCTGTTGTGTCACCTAACATAAAAACCTGAAAGTCGTCAACATTGTCCATAGCCCTCCAAGACTGATACAACTGAATCCCTAAATCACATATCACCATTTGGGTATTTTCCCATGCAATAGATGTGGAAAGGAACCAAAAAAGAAAGAAAGAAGAAGGTCAAAATAGTCAACAACTCATTCTATTTTCTATCTTCTAGTTGGCAACATCAAGGCAAGAACCATCCACTCCAGAAAAACAAAGTGTAATAGCTTTCAAACATTCTGTGCTGCAAAAGCATGATCTTACTGAATGTTTCTGCAGTGCACTTCCCTCTCCTGCTCTCTAACTGCTCTTCAAGAGCTTTGCACTCCAGAAGGAAACAAGACCTCCACAACACTGTGCATACGCATGTGCGTGCACACACACTCAAGGGAATGTAAAAAGCCCTGAAGATACAAAACAAAGGGATGCCATTTTTCAATGCAATTTATCTTTTCAAGCCATTTCAGATTTAGAAATTGATGCATTAGCATATTTACTGGTATCTGTCAAACTTCTGCTATGACAGTGTGCACACGTGTGCAGATGTGCTTGTGCATGCCGGAGGACAGTGAAGTCAGCAGGAAAGACAGTTTCTTCCACACATACGCACAATTTTCCACCACCTCAGTGTCAGAGGGACACAGTAATGCCACACAGATAAAATCCTCTTAAATCCCAGCAAAGCCCTACTTTGTAAGTTCACTGGATTTTCCACATGGCATTGTAATAGGGGGACAAATGTATGACTTAAGATGAATCTAATACATACATGATGCCAATATCTAAGGCACAGATGGAAACATTCTAGTAAGCCTCCCTTCAAGGGAAGCTTCCCAAAGAATCTAGGAAAGCATGGAAGAACATGTCAATCAGGTCAAATGGTATTAATCAAGAATCCTTTGGTTTTGTGCAGAGATCAGACTGTCAAGATGAAGTATGCAGTTGTATCTGTTCCTACTAGTCATTAATTCCTTCAATTCTAGTTTGCTCCTAGACTTTCAGGCACTTAGTCTTCCTGTCAACAGGGAGCATCACACAAACCTCATAACTACACCAGATAATGCACAAGTTCCCCAGAACTTGCGTTTGTGGTGAGGGCCACCTAAGTACAGTGACCAATAGAATTCAAGGTCAGAAGGAACCTCAGCTCACTTTGTACGTATCACAGGCCATCACTGCTTTACCTAGCCATTCCTTTGAGTGAAATGTGTTGGATTTGACTGAAGATGATTTGTGTTCAATTGTATGGGAATTCTTTAAAATGAGTTTAGCACCAATTCACTGAAGACAGATGTGCATCTATAATTCTGTAGAGACCATAGGCACTGTGTGTTTTGTTTGCTTAAGTGTACTTTGGTGACACTGAGGAAATCAGACTGCTTAAATTAAGGGACAAAGTGTTACCATACATTTGTTAAAAGATATGCATTTAGACTCTTCAATGGGCAAGACAGACAAAGGAGTTCAAATAGAAACGAAAGTGGAAACTGCAGAAATTAATACATACGTGGTCAATAGCTTTTCATACCGATCCTCAGCAGTTTGACTGTGCAGATGTGACATAAACCAGCTTTTTTCCTCCTCCTGTGTCTCCAAATGAAGTGAAATCACACCCTCACAAGGCTGACTGATAGAAGAAAAGAATTCTGATTTGCAATAATAGGTGATAAAAAAAAATATATTGACTTGCTGCTTCAAAGAGCAGACACATCATTTCTGGTAACTGCACTACGTGGAAAGTATCTTTCCACTTTTCCTTCCTTCCCTCCTACACTCTTGCCTAAGTAAGCAATCTTTGATTTAATGTTTTTCTCTTTACTGTGTTAAGATTTGCAGTCTTTTAATAGTGCCATGAGCTTGTTTCTCCACCAGTTATTAAAATGAGCATTTTACCTCCAATCGTAACCAGCTCATGGTGTAATGAGCATGATGGTTTTTCCATCCACATCCAGCTAAAATCCTGTGAATGAACAAAATCTTTAGCAGTTCACTCACACTACCCCTTCCCTTTCAACTTCCAATCCATTCAGTGAGATTGGAGATGTTGGGATTTAAGCTTAGTAGTCATCAGACTTCCCTGGGCTTTGAAGTGTGCTTGTAGTGCACTTCGCTTGTTGAGACAAAACTCTTGATGTCATTGATACCAAGAAGGGTAGAAATCAAGCACAATCACTGCCTGACAAGCAGGAGACCACACTGGAGGGGAGGCATTAGAGGATCTGTTCATCTGAAAAGCAGCAAAACCACAAGTGAGTCTGCTCCTGGACAATTTGCCTACTGATTTCTTTCAAGAAAAGCAGATAAGTACTTTTAACATGCAAATCCACACACAGCTATCTCTGCATCTCAATGAGATAGGCCAGCAAAGAACAAACTCCCCAGCTAATCACAGTGTTAAATTACTTCCTCAGAACCAAGTTCACAATCAATGACAAAAATGGGAGGATTTAAAGCGCTGATCTAAAAAAGAACCTACACTTAAGTCAAAGCTTTTCATCCAGATGCATCCCAAAGAGTATTGCTTGATTACAACATTGTGTATAAAAGACTTTGATATGGATGCCCCAGAAATTCTACTTGCTATTTAATTACTATGACAACCCTTTACACATTATTTCCATAAACCATTCCTTACCGAGACCTGGACTTCTGTTGGTTCTGTCACAAGGACACAGGTTTCCACATGTGCCACAAACTTCAAATGGCACATTAGATCATTAAAAAACCAAACCAACAAAGCATCTTTCATTTGTCTGCAGAGCTACAGAAAGGCATGTTGATATTCAGACCACGCTGCTTTGTCTTCCCCTTCAGCTCCTTTCCCTCCAACAGCGCCCAAGTCCTCAACTCACAGTACCTCTTGCTCAAGGAGAAGGGTTAACCTTTCATGCTTTCCTCTTGCTACAATTCTGCTCACACACAAGTGAACTCTGCAATGAAAGCCATTAGCTGCAAGATCTCAGAACAAGGAAGAAAAATACCCCCACTGCTTCATCCTACCCCCCAGGCCTATTGCTTTGTTTTAAACTTTGGCCCACCCAGTGCTGAGAAAAACTACATCCCCCAAAGGAGAACCTACTGACCCCATTTCAGCACTGTGCAATGCCCCAGTGTTTTAGCTGCTCCTCATTTTAGCACTGTGCCAGCCGCTAATCGCATCCAGGCAGCCTGCTTTTGAAACTGGGAGAAAACCACCCACAGGAGGTACAAGGGAGACATTACCCATAGTTTGCATAGCTCTTGAAAATCAGCATCAAGTAATGAGCGGAATTACAAGGGTCTCAGGATCACTCCAGACTATGAACCATCAGCTGGAATGAATATCCCAGTGCTGTCTCAGGATGGACAGAGACTGCTGTAACGAGACTTAAGTTTACCGGCAGCAGAACACAGAGCTTGCTGAGATTGTCACAGAAAAATGTTATGCACTATTTTGGGTTTTAAACATTTTTATATGTTTTGCAATTCATGTTGAACATAACCTTCCCATACAGACCAAATATAGCTGAGTCCTTCAGGTTTTTCAGATAGAAGGCAAAAAAGAACAAGCAAGAAAGAAGCAAAGAACTGCCTACAAGTCCACGTGCTTTGATACAGCTTCTGAGATAGCAAAAAAGCCAATTTCTTAACATTACAAACTCAATTCTTGTCTCTGAAGTGCTATTACATTTATCTATGGATGTGTTTTATATGTGCAACACTTTATGAGGAAGGCAGCTGAACTCTGCAGAGTGCAAGACTGTTTTACTTTCTTCAGAGAGTAAATGGGTAGGAAATCCATACATCCTGATTGCAGAATCTATGCTATTTAAAACTGCTTTCCTGCCCTTCCTGCACAGCCTGCTACTGACTCACTTGCAATGGCTGTATCAGGAAAAGGAGTAAAAATCAGCTATTTATTTACTAGAAAATAAAGAGTGTCTTGAAACTGATCATATGCAATAATACACTCATGAAAATAAAGATATACAAACATAGCCTGAGATTTGAATTCTAGTATTTTTGCCACGAGTTGACATCATTGACGGATTTTTCTTCTCCTTTGGTTTTAAAGAGGATCCTGCTTAACAATTCTCACTATTCAAGTAAAACAAATGGAACTGAATACCAGAAAACAAAATAAAAAGCACATTTTTGCTTGATGAAATTGGAAGTGTATTTCTCCTTCAGGAGAACATCCCTTGGTGTACAAGACTGACACTTCGAAGAACTTGGTTCTCAAAGCTTTTTCATAGAAGTGTGTTTGTTGCATATAGATGCATGCTGCATTGATGGAGATATATTGCTGCCTGCAGGACTCAAACCTGCTAAATTTACCTGAGCTTGGTGTTTTCTTACTTAACAGAGTACAGCACAGCACTGAAGAAGAATCAAAATGTTATGACAACATTGCCTCAGAGTTCCACATATTCTGAAGGCAGAGCCAGATACCCTGAATGTCTTGCATGATGGAGAGAATTCTTTCTAAAGTGCATCAACTGAAAGGAGCCTCACCAGGCTGCTGGACTGGCAAGTTCTCCACCCCTTGTATAAGCAACTCATTGTCTTTGGTTGTTAGGTTTCACCAGCTGTTTTGTTCATCTTGTTAACTGCCTCAGCAGCTTGCTCTGGCAGGCACGATGGGTCCGACAGAACTGACGTGGTTGTACTCAGATGCCGGAGGGTGTTCAGCACCACTGTAAAGAAAGTCAGAAAAGCATCAAGAAAAGCTGTTCGTCTGACTGCAGACAGATCCACGCAGGACAGTGTGCAGGTACTGCAAGGCTGTTAGACACAACTATGGAAATAATTCTGCAAAACGTGCACACCACCACACACAGAGACAGCAATAAACAGACGTGTGAGAATTCTGCAGAGTAGTACTTTAAACAACCCACTACTGGGTTGTAAACTATGCCTTCTATAAAAGAGGGCACCATTTGGGAATTACAACTGTAAATGTAAATACTTGATGGATTGCAAGACGGAAAGGGTCAAGCAACCATGCCCAGACACAAGGTCATTCCAAAGCTGAATACGAATCTCCAGTCTTCCTTCAGAATGAGATAAATCATGCAACCGAGCTCACTCCAACCTAGAGTGGAGCATGTGAAATTTAAATGCAGCTTGAGACTGTTTAAATTCTGGTATCTACATTTGTTGTTTGGGTTTTTTCTGTTCAGTGTTAATCATGCAACCGAGCGTCTTCACAGTCAAGAGAGGTTCGTATTTTTCTGCTGAGGTAAGAGAAAGGAACTGGAAGTCATATTTAGCATCACATGATATGTCATCCTCTGGCTTTCAAGAAAAAGTATTCTATATGGTCTCGCTTTCAATGATCTGGAATAACTGCTGGATAGAACTTTACTTACTTGGCCTCAGAACAGGAAGAGAACAGTGCTGATCCACCCAGGCCATTGCAGTTTGATTCAGATCCTTAAAGCTTGTAGAGGAAACCATCCCATTGAAGGACTCAAACAATGGCTTAATAATAATGCTGAACTGCAAATCATCAAATGTTAAGGGAGACAACAAAGGAGGAGCTCAAAACATTCTATGAGAAAGGCTACTACAGCCTCTGTTTTCTGCAGAGAAAACAATGGTCTTCTAAACAGACTACAACTACTAGAGGCATTGCAACATTTCAAAGAGTCTGTTTTACATCTTTAACATTCAGACAAAGGGAAAAAATGACCCTCAGTTCAATATGGACTAGAAAAGTAGAAGCTGAAGACTGTCAGGCTTTTATTGTGGCTCTCTGTTGTCACAGCTTGGAAGGATGGGCTGGAATTGGCAATAACCTTCCTGGAAGAGAAGGAGCAGACAGGATTTTTAGCCTATAGTGTATTAGGATGTACAGAGCACTGCCACAAGCCTCAGCTGTCCCAGCTCCAAGGCTTCCAGATGAGCTTTCTTGGAATATCTGAACACAAACCAGCTTCTTCTACCACAATAATTCAGCAAGGAGATTCACAGTATATTTATTTCAGAAGCTGACTGGACGATAAAACTCATGTGAAGGCTCAGAATCTGTGGTTTCACCATGTTACTCTGGATGTCAGCAGCATGTAAGAATGTGGTCCAAACCAATCTCAGCATTGTCATGCATCCTTATCTCACTGTGGCTGACAATCAAGATAGGTCTAATAACACTTGAGGGGATTTACATGCCCTTGTACACTTTTGACAGTGACTGGAAGAACAACATGGGTATTACTCTACGGATATTCTAATATTCAAGAGTATTCTATTTTTGGGTTATCTCTGGTTGCCCAAGAGAAACCAGATTACTCATTTCCCTTCTATATGCAACAGAAACGATGGCATTTTCATACTTGTAATGAAACTGCTCTTCTCTCTTTTACAGTCATTCCACAAGGAAGAGCTTTTTTATTATTGCCACTCACCCCTGGACCTTGCCAGTTTTTACTGCCACGCACTAAGGATGCAATCCAGCTGTTAGAACAACTGCTGGGTCACAGTTACATCCTGACTTGTAAAGGGAACTTTGGGAACATTACTTTGCCTATCAACCTCTCCTTTCACCAACCACGAACACCTTTGTCCTTTGCCCAAATATGACAAAACTGCAGCTACCCAGAACTGCATCTTCATCCCTGAAAACCTCTGCCACTTTCTAGAAACGTCTCACTTCCAAATTCTGGAGGTAATTAACATCTTGGAGCAGCATAAAACGAACACACCACCCCATCAGCAAACGTGCAGGGCTGTCTTTAGTACATCAATCAAACTGGTTATGTAAAAACCTGTTTCCGTAATTTACTTGAAATTGCTATAAAATTAATAGTGCTGTAGAATGCAGAGGTTCGACAGCTGCATCAGCCTTAAGTTATCAGAGTTTGCCTGAGAACTTGCTAAGAAATCCTTCCTAAAACTTTTGTTTGTAATAGCTTTTTCTCCAAAATCTGTTATTCTCTGTTCAGAGACAAGAACTACAGTTACAGCAGCAGTCCAACATTGCTCGCACTATAACAACCCACCAAGAAACCCCTGCCTTTGTACTGCATTTTACTTTCAAGTTACCTCCCATGCTTTAAAGTGAACAAGTTCTGCCTCACGACAGTCAATTAAGGCAGAGATTCACATACACACACACAGTTGTGAATGCAAACTGAGGACAGATGCAATTGAAGTAACTTTGCTTGAAGCATGAAAATCCAGAGTTCTTGGCTCTGTTAGTACCAAACCTGAAGTTCAGCAGGTTCATATAAAAAGGATACAATCCAAAACTTCCAGTTCTGCAGGGTCCTGCTTCTCACATACTCATCAAACATCCTCCTCATGTGGTCAAACGTTTGCCGTGTTACAGGAACCCCGGTAGCAGGGAGCTGCTGTTGACAAGAACTGCAGAGAAGATGTTCTGAGGTCAGAATCTCCACCAGAAAGGGCACTTCCAGACTAAATCATAACAACAGAAAAGTGTGTATCCCCAGCATTCCTGACCAAGGTGGCTTCCCAGTGCATGACCCTCTCCAGAATGTGACTTACAGCCAGGAATACATACTGTTTTCCCATCACTTTTGTCTATATTCATACAGAAAAGCAATTTCTCAAGCTGCTACACACTTCTTATTACAGGCAACAAGCTGTAAACAAAGTACAACACAGGACAAAGTAGTTTTTGGCATCCAATTAGAAAAAGGCACATTAGGAGTCAAAGAAAAATTTACAGGGTTACTCCAGAGCAATGTTACAGCTGAAAAAGTTACAGAGATTCTTCAGAAACAGATCAATTTGAAATAAAACCAAACAGAAGTCATCGTACTTTAAAAGAAAAATCACAAAGTTGTGATTTGCTGATAAGTATAACGTAATGTCTAAGCCTAACACTGCTGTAGATGGAAGAAAGACCACCGGGGTTCTCAACATGCTTTGCAATAGCACAGAACTATCTTAAACCCACAGAGGAAACTGAGGAACCGGGAAGGTGAAGCAACTTATGAGTTATGTGCAGCCAGTGGCAAGCTTCTTGATTCCAAGTCCTGTGTCTTACATACTCAGTCTTATTCTCCTATGAAAACTGACTGCATTTGGAAGGAGAACTGCAGCAAAGCCATCATGAAGAGTAAGTGTTTGATCACCCTGTGAGCACAGCTTTACAAGAACATGTCACTGGCTTCTTCTCGGAAGTGTTCTAACTGACCTAATGCGTCTTTTCCGATGCTGCCACGGTTGGGCATCCCTTCTCAGAGCTTGCTGAAAATCCACATGCTTTGCTACCAGTGCCCATCCCACAGCAACTACACTTTTTGTTTGGCAGTTGGTAGCAACACTACTTCTGTTCAATACCCATCTGCCATTTGGCATGACATCTGAGGCAAACGTTCCCTGTTGTTAGCCAAAGCAACATTCAAGCTGCTCTGCTTCATTACAGAAAGCTCCCCAAATCTCACATGATGGCAGCGTTTAGCTCCTCGATTTCTTCCCGAAGGCGCCTGGTTTCCTCTTGCATCTGTGTTCTTTCCTGCTGTAGTTTAGCGATATATTCTACTGTTTTCTGGAGCATGATTGCATGGCTGATCTAGACCAAACACAAACATAGAGCTCACTTTCTGGAACAAAGCTAGACAGATGAAGATGTTTGCCCCTAACCTGCTGTAACACCCACAAAAGCACTTCAGCACCTTAAGTTTCCTTCACTGTGTGCAAAGGGACATAGGAGGAGCAGGAGACTTTAGGTAATATTAAACCCTTCATTTCTCTGACTCCTGTCTGCACACCAGTACAGAGAAATGTGGTTGCAGTGGTTGTTTTCTTCCACAAATTACAGGTTTGCTACTTTGTTGGAAGAAGTAATTTAATTATTTGTTTCATTTCATTACCTATCCTCTTGAAAACATTTACAATCCTTACTGAAGTACTGAAGGATGTGCTACATCTGCTGATAGATTTATTGGCCTGCTAGAAGCGTTGTTTCAAGTCAACAATATGGATTATTTAGTTTGGGAAACCAGAAGTTACTAACAGAAGGCAACACAGTTTAGCTATCACCAAATGAGACAGAAACACTATCACAGATTCTTTTTAAAATACCACTCAGTTTTGAGGAACAAATTAAGTATCTGTACTTGAGAAACAAAATTATCAGATGTTTTTATAATCAGTAGAACAATCAGTAAAGCTGGGTTTTCAAAATTCATTACCTTTCCAATCAGGAAGCCAAATTCTGACAACTTACAGCCTAAATATATAAAACCATAATAATTATGTGAACAAATCAACATGCTGCTTTCGTATTATCCACCTTTCGAGAGGCACTGGCATTTAAAGGACATTTGTTGTGCAGACAAGTCTGTGCTTCAGTTATTCACTTTAGTGACCTAACTTATAGCCAGAAAAGGGTCTTAACTTGGAAGAAGACACATGACAATGAGAAGTCAGTTGGGTATTTTTTTCCTCTGTAAATCTATGCATGGGTAATAGGGTCACAAACCAGCCCTGAAAGCATTTGTAAGGCTGTGGGCATAGAGACAAATGCTTCAAGGCAGATGTAAAGTGACCTACAGGGATTTTCAAAGTCATCTGAACTGGCCAGGGTCCTGACTGCTGTAGGCAGGCAGAGATCTCACTGGTGTACGAAGTTCAGAAACTTCACTGAACCTTTTTGCTCTTCCTTTGGCTCACTGACACATTTCAACAGTATTTACAGGTGCATAAGGTTGCTCTGCTGTGTTCTCAGCTGTGGTTAGCATAGCATGAAGCCTAAGCTAGTAAATTGTGCTCATAGGTTGGTATTACATTACCCCAGGCCAAACATCAAGGTACATTAAGCCAGGCCCAGCATCGTATCAGCAGCATCTACCTGGCTTTTGGCTGGCTCATAGTTCAGGCAGAATAAGCTTACACTACTGGCTGGAACGTAGCTTTTTCAAGTCCAGTTATGGGGACCAGAACTCATCCAGAACAGGTATAAAAAGCCAATATGTCAGAAGAAAGGTGGACCTAACAGTAAATGGAAAGTCATCTGCTGCTGCAAACACAACAAAAAAATCTTCATTACTGGGGTCCCAAGAGCAAGGACTGCAAAGATCACTTTCTCTTCTTTCCCTGTTGGCTTTAAAGCCGCAGCATTTCATCAGATAAGACTTGTTCAACATCTGAAGCTGCATCAGAAGAACAATGTTTAAAAGACAAAGCATTTTCACAGACTCTTTTGACTGTAAGCCATGGATTTATCACCCTTCCCTTTGCAAGTCCCTCAGTTCAAGTATCTTCACTGACTGGCATTCTCAGTCGACAGTGAAGAGATTAAATTTACTATTAAGTCTTTTTAGAATGGCTCTTTCTTGTATTTCATATTTAACTGCCAAAAGTTACTTACCGACTTGGAGTTGGTCGAAACCAAGCTGTTGAGAGTACTGAAACCAATCTGTATATTAAACCTTCGTTTTTGTTCCGAAATGTGCTTCATTCTTCGATTCTGCATGAATAAAATCAGCTCAGTCTGTGCTGTCCTCCTTTAATGTTCTACTGCTATGACTACTTCAGCTATTCAAATTCAGTGTAATTTGTTGAATTGTGGCATCCAGTCGTCCCAAAGCCACATTTGCAAACAGTGATTTATTTATGAAACAACTTAAATATTTAAAAAATAAAATATAATAACTTAAATAATTTATTAATAACTTAAATATTGACGTTATTTTAATTATTAGTCATTTATTCCTAATACATCCAACATGATGTAATAGGCAGTCTGATAAAAATGAAAATGAAAATAACGATCCACAGCTCTGGCCTACCCTAAAGATAAAGGCTTTGTCAGGAATTAGCGCTTTCATTTGTAGCATTAAAACTCTGAAGTCGCTTCCACCAAAGCACTTTGAGAATGCATTTTTGGCAGAGCCAGACTTCCTGGCAGTACCTCACCATCACCCCATTTTACATTGGAGGAAAACAATGTAATAGAGTAGTAAAGTGGCTGAGCAAAACCACAGAAAATACAGGTTCAAGAGCAGAACTGAGATTTCCAGCGCCCTCTGTGCTTTACCAAACTGAAAAAACGTTACCCAGCAATACAGAACTGTTTAATCTCACTAGGAATGCAGAGGAGCAAAAGAACACACATCTGGAGACTGGCACGCATTCCTGTTTTCTTTCTTGTCACAAAGTCACTAACAGTACACATCCAAAGCAATTCCTGCCTAAGCAGATCTGTTTAGGCAGCTATAAAGCCCATGATCAGCTGCAGCGTCCTTACTTTTAAGGACACTCCTCCATCTAGCTGGCCACTCTTCCATCCTCGGTGAGTCCTAATAATTTGCTCCTTTCGATAACTTGCTCTCCAGCAGCAAGCACAGGCTGCAATTACCGATAATGCTGATGATTAGGCTGATTCTATAGGCTGAGATACTGATATTTTACTGCCAAGCAAGTAACTGCAAACTTTTATCAGTAACTTGCAGTATGCTCAGCAGTTCTCTGCAACGGAACTAGAGTTGAGCGCAATCACAGGTTGCAAGTGCTTAAACTTACCTTTCTGCCCTGGGAGTAAATGAAGCTGACAGCAACTCATAGGCTATACAGAGAAGTCAAAAAGAGGCTGGCACTTGCAAAATGGCTAAGTAACAGTCCCTTTCACAAGAGAAGGGATGAGAGGGTTACGGCTGATTGTCCTGCATTGCTTGTTTTTTGTGGGGAAGTTTCTCCTACCATCACAGAAAGTGTTGTGACAGGGTCAGCTCGTGAGGTACAGCCAGCTTTCACATGCTATCTCCAGATCGCCGAGTTCTTACCCCAGTAAATCTCAAAGTGTTCTACAGCTGTAACTTGCGGAGTCTGTGGAGCAGCATAGCATCACTGGAGACATGCAAGTAACTCTGCAGGTCAAGAACTCCCCCTCCAGAGATGGCCGGAGCCCTGCAGACTGAAGAGCCTCAACAGAACAATGGCAAAAAGCCATGGTTTAGAAAATTAAGCCTGAAGCTTTTGACCAAGTGAACTGAAACCTGTCATAACACTCCTGTCAGCCACAGCAGGAACTGGTGTCATGACCATAAGGACTTGCAGAGGTACAGTTAAGCCTGGGCCCTCTGGTGACACATCCCTGAGGAGCAGAGTAGACCACTGAAGTGTGACATTTCAAATTGAACAGAACAGCATGGACACAGCGCAAGCTACGCCTAAGGCACAAACACTTCACTGTTCCTGAAGCACAACTTATTCTCTAGTCCGGACTTCAGGGCAAAAAAGTAGCTACAAAGGCAAAGAAGAAAAGCACCTCAAAGGAGAAGACACGCACCTTTAATGCAGCCATATTAGGGTCAGTGGCAGGTTTTCCTGAGCAGCTGTTCTGGGGAGACTGTGGACTGGGGCTCTGCTCAGAGGTGCAGGGGGAAGCTTGGCCTGAATTCTGACAGTCTCTGTCTTCAGAAGGGAAGAAAGACAAGTCACATTCACAAACAACTTTCTGTAGCAAATGGAACTGTTGAGAAGTTTCTATTCAGAATTGAACTGAAATGCAGTTGGTAACAAAATTGTACTCACTGATGCAGCAAACACATGCTAGAAAACGTCAAGATTGCTGGGAAAGCTTAGTACTTCATGGCACAAGGATAATACACCCCCGGAGCGGTACGTAATGCTCCCTTCACACACACATTTCAGCGAAGTATGTTGAATGCAAAGGCTGCAATTCCATCATCCTGCTAGTCTCCTCCATTTGAGGGCTTTAATGGCCTGACACATGATCATAACACTTACAAGCCCTTTACCAGCAAAACCAGCATGTCTCTAAAGCCAGCCCAGATACCATACCACTCTACCAACAGGCATGCAGGAGTCTTTGCACTTACCTACTTTTATTAAGGATTATATCTCAGATCCTCCAAAGTTATGGTACAAGGCCCGTTTACACCCTGCCTACTCAATGGAAACATGTGTAGGGGAGAGAGAACGCTTACAGCTTTCTAACTTACTAGGTGTAGGTGAGGGAACTTGTGAACTGCTACTGTGGGAAGGGATTTGCTCTCCTTTCACCAACACATCCTGGACTACACTAGGAGAGAAGAGATGTGAGACTGTGGACTGGGTTTGTTGACTACTTGGTGCTCGCTGTGCTGGACCAACCAGAATGTTACTACGGAACTCCGTCACCCCGGGAGCCTGGGAACAGCACAAAAATAGCACAGAGGAAAACAGAGAAAGAACAAGAGAGCAGGAAGGGGAAGGGTGGGGGCAGAGCAGGAGAAGAGATAAGAGAAAGAAGAAGGAGGGGGAGAGAGAAAGAGAGATTTGTTACCTTGCCTTTCACTAAAAATAGCAAATTAATACATGACTAACAATCTGATGACATGAAACAAGGACTAATATATAAGGAATTGGCAAGCACTGAGGTCCGACTTCTGGCAGGAGACCAGTATCCTTTCATAACTTTAAGCAGTATTACAATACATCAACAACATAAAACAATAAAATCTACTTCCATCTTCCTGCATTCAACATATTAGGAAACCCACTCATAATTCCAGGCTTGCTTTCCAGTGTGTAAATGGAAAGGTGAGCATCCTGGGTTCCTCTGGCTTCTGCACAGGCAAGAAAAGGAACAAACCATCCCCATTCATAGTACTGTGTATACATGCCTCTTTGTAATCTTATTGTTGTATAAGACAGAGTCTGTGAAGACTACATAGTGCTTCCAGGCCCATAAAGTAGCTAAATTAAAAATAAGCAAACATAACACTGAATGCACAAACACATATGCACATAAGTCTCACATATGCACATAAAAGGTGAGATTTAGTGGACTAGTTACCCTCCTGAGCACATTATGGCTGTAACTACTTGCAAGTAACAGGCCTAGAGAATAAATACATGTTTTTTCTTCTCCTTACTCTGACAATTCCAGCTGGTGCAATTGCAACATTAGACTGAGACGTGGCTGGCGTCAAAATCCCCTCTCTTTTTAAAGGTGCTGGAGTTACAATCACAGCTCTGGACTGTCCTTGAAAGGCAGCTGAAGAACACAATTAAGTTAGAATAGTTAATGAGACAAAAAAATAAAGAAAAATCAAAAAACTGGAGATTATTTTGTGTGAAATAACTTGTCATGGAACAGGGGAATGGATCAATGGGCATCTATTTGGTACTATTTCTAATAATCTCAATCCCATTAATCTAGTAAAAAGGACTCTTTACACACGTCAGTTATTTCTGAGGCTTCTAATGTCCTTTTTCAGGGTGAATTTATAGAGGTAGGCAGTAAATCAGGGAGGTGCAAACTGTCTTCACTCTATCAGAGCTGGGTTTGACAGCAGTGGGATCATCTTCACCTCTCATCACTTCTTGGATCTCACGTTTGCTGACCCAGAAAGGGTTAAGGACAGAAACAAACTGAAGGATGCATGTTCAATGCTTCATGCATCCTCGTGCATATATATATTAAATTCTTTTCCTCTCTCTGCTAGCTTCTTTCACTAGCTGGTTTTACAGTTGCTTTACATGACACACAAGCACAAGACAACCAAATGTGATTGGGAACTGGCACCAAAATTCCAGCAAACAGGCTAAAGGACCAGGAGTTCCGCAGTGTTACACAGCTAGAGATAACTGTGAAGAGCAGCAATTGTCTCCACAAAGAAAGTGACACAGGATTCTCAAACCCAGTCTGTACAGGAGCTTGCCTCCACAGCAGGAATCAAGATCCTTGCTCTGAACTTTTTCCACTACTACGGTATTTGAGTCTAACAGAAATCTGTGAAGGTCTCTATTTAATCAATGCAGATGTACAATTATTATCATGGTATTAATGCTGATGTTGGTCTTACCTCGACATGTTCTTCAAGAGAAGATGACTAACCATCCTGTATTGTTACTGAGCGAAGAATCATGCAAAGACACAGCTTCTGTATGCTTTTTGAGAAAGCTAACCCAAACTTACTTCATTTCATTCATAGCCTGCATTGGCTTCAGCTCTCCTTTGTACTAATAAAGTCACAATGAATGACGAGTGCCACAATAGCACAGGCACTGCAAACCTACCCCTCTGCAGTTCAGCATCAGGATAATGAAGGACACATACAGCAGAACAGAACAACAGTGCAGGATATCTAATGTCCTGCTGCCCTACTGTCCCTGTGACCAACTGTGGTTTGAATCAACTGTATAGCCTTTATTACAAAGGCCTGTGGACAGCACAAACCTTGTGTCAGCCCTTGCATGGGTACATCTGGCAGAGCACTGTCACTCGAGTACAGGGAGTTCATTCTTTGCCTGAGCATTCCCACATACAATGCCGGAATCACAACCCTTCCACTGTTCACTACAGCTCAGCTGGACTTACAACATCTCTACTTGAGCTCAAGAGGCTGCTCTCACCAGCACATTAATGCTGCTACTCAAACTTGATATTTCTGACTTCCCCATTGGGGTAACTGTAACAATCAGCACATATTTAGACTGTCCCTTTACACTTTTCATGTTTCTATCCTATACATGCATCTTTTGTGGACTTTCCTCTCAAACCCACAATGATCATCCTGAAGTGGTGAGAGCAGAGCTCATTCCCATGTGAAGTCTTGCACCTGATGAGACAATCCATGAAGGTTTTTGAGTCCTTATATCACAGGGCAGTAAATGTAACACACCCCCTTTCTAACAAGCCAGGTTACAATACAATCTGCTCTATAGTTTTGAGATTACTTGCTTGTCCTGAACACAAATGACAGGTGTAAATGCCTCAATTACATGTACTGAATATTCTATTTCCAAAAATAAACCTCTAGTCTTTAAATAAAACCTTGGATTTGACCGCTGAGCTTGGTGTCCCAAGAGTTTAGGAGCACTGTGATCCCTGAACATGTGCCACCTACCAGGAATGAGTAACAGCAACAACCTTAAACCTAGATGAGAAACAAAGCCATTTGTTGCGTTGGCCTAGAAGCAACTGATGAAGCCCTGGAAAAAGAACAACCCAGGAAGCACTAAGGAGGCCAGGAGCAAAGGCTTTCTTTAAATGAGAGTTGCCTGCAATGCTTTACTAGGAGAAATGGATGTCTTGACATGCTGAAGGTACACGGACTCTTGCTTTATAATGTACTAAAGACAGAAACAGTGCCATTAACACCCCAGTACTATTAATCATGGACCAGCCCAGTGGAGATGCTAGAATTAGATCCTTGGGTCTGTTCTACTCCTGAGCAGTGGGGTTTTTTTTTGGGGGGTTGTTTGTTTGCTTTGGATGTTGGGGCTTTTTCTGGTGGGTAACCACAATGCCAGGCCCTGGCAGACACAGCTACTCCTTAGTGAAGCCTGTTTAGCAATACTGCTCCAGGCAGGGCTTTTCTTGCATTATTGTTGCACATTTCAAGTGGCTGAAGTCACTTGGCCCCCAGCCAGCACAAGTCTAAAACCACCGTGCAATAACCCCAAGAATAAGTGTACTGCCTGTTCTGCCCTAGCCTGAGCTTTCCCACAAGAACCACCGAGCAACTCCCTCTGCTCATATTTGCTATTCTTAGCCTTGTGCAGTGGTGATGGCTGTAAATCACACCCAATGTGGAGGTCCCATGTACCAGTTTGGCACTCACACTGTGAAAATCATGTGCTTCTGACAGCCTCTCAAAGCTGTAGATGGCTTGAGACAAAAGATCTCCAGTTTACCCTACCTGTCCCGAGTCCTTTCCCACTGGAAGGGCTGATTCTCATCACCTCAATTCTGCTAGGGAATACTGATGGTAGATGAGAGGCACACTCCCATGCTTTCATCTGGACCAATGCTGAGCTCTACTTCAATAGCTGCTCCCTTGTTAATGCTGTACTTGGTCTAAAGAAGTGTCAGGCACACCTACGATCAACATCAGAATACATCCGAAGTATTACCAAAGAATGTGCCCTGGTACTTGGTGTTACAGAGTGAGATGATGCACAGCAGGCACAGGAATTGTCCAGGGCAATCAGACGAGTCAATGACAGGGACAGATCTGCCATTCTCCATCCCTACCTCTTCCTCCCATCTCCTGCCCTACTGTGGCTGAATGCTCCAACAGGCAGAGTTAATCACAACAGCATTAAACATCACAACCAAGGTTTCTATGGGGCAAGGGCACAGTCAACCCATGTGCTGATGCATCTGTACGGCTCAGCACAAAGTTTTACAAGGAGAAACCCCCTTTTACAGGTCAGCTTTTCACACTCACAACCAAACTGTTGCTTCAAATCCAGAGCATCCCATTGAACAGCACAGTCACACACCAGTGGGTTCAGGGGTTCCTCGGACACCCCCAGGAACCTGCATTTTTACTTATTATGTAAACCAAGAAAAACAAGAAGGTATCTCCCTCCTGCAAGTCCCACTCAGCAAAGAAAACCATCACCTCACCAGAGCTTCTTACCTGGGGTGATGAAGGCATTCTTTAATAAGGACACATTCTCAGGCTTCAGAGCAGGCACTATGTTTTTTGACTCTTTGGGCCTTGTCCCAGCACTGGCCAGAGGAACAGCTTTGAGGAGTGCAAATGTCAGTTGGGACTGCAGCGGGGGCCAGGGCTGCCCCTGCAGGACAGCAGTCTGGAAAGCCACGTTACAAGGCACTCCTGCACCTGGCTGCTGCGTGGCCAAGACAAGGTTCTGGCTCTGGCTGAAGGTGGTGGCAGGGGCATTGTGGGTCAATGTTGCAGAAGCTGTGTGGGTGATAACTGTAGACTCACAGAGGCCAAACTTCTGGGTTTCTGGTGCAGCAAACACAGCTGGTGGAGAGCTTAAGCTGGAATTCAGAGGCACTGCAGGCAATGGGGACTGGTGCTGTTGCGTTGCAGGCTGAAGCAGTGGCAGGGGAGTCTGAAACACTGGCATAAAAGTCTGTGGCCCACTGAGAGACGAGGCAGGAGTGTAGTCTGCTGGCTGGATGAAAGATCCCTCACTTTTAATGTTCAAACACTGGTCAGTGCCAACATCAGGAATGACAGGAGCAGGTACTGAGGAAGTAATGAGTCCATCACTGATGTTCCCTGCTGGAAGTGTGTTGGGCAATGAACCCGATGGCAGGACAGGAGACTGACAGGAAAGAGAAAGAGTACAGATTCATACATGAAACTCCTGTATGAGCTCCTTCTCAGAAGGACATGGCTCCTGTCTGAGAGTCTTCAGAGCACATACATGTCTGAGATGAGGCTGCTTTGAACACCGAGAACCTCTTTTACCTGGGAAGAATGGTTGCTGCTGTCTGTGGTAGCTGAGCTGACAGCAGACGCAGAAGGGAAATAATTATTGGAACGACTGGGTGTGAATAGATCTGAAACTATAAAAAGTCACCCATTAATTTTCTGGATTTCACACTCAAGGTATGCAGCAGTAGTTTAATGTCATATATAATACTTAAAGTACCAGAAAACATTCCAAGGCAAACAAAGTGTGAAGTTACTTCATCAGTAAGAAGTGTTACATGTTAAAAACTAGTTCACAACCCACTGCATTTTTAAAGAAATCAGTTGAGATGTATATATATATATATATATATATATATACAATTCTTACCCTGAAAAGGCTCAAAAGTATCCATAAAATCAAAATTTGGCTGGAGAGGTATAAGCCCTGGTTGAATCATGTCAGCATTTCCTAAGTGTGCTGCAAAATTCAGGAGAGAGATTAGATCAGCTTCACATCACTCACACAGTAACAGCAGTAGGAATATAGCAGTTGGCTACACCACCACACACTCCGCAGCCAGGCTTGGCCAGGGTGCTTCCAGAAAAACTGCTGCTGAAATGAACTGAGCATCCGCCTTTCTTCACAACTGCAGCACAGCTCTGAAATCAAACCCACTGGGAAATGAAACTTTCAACTAGGAAAATGGAAGAGGTGAAACCTGAAGGCTCTAACAACTGGAGACTGCCAAGTTTGGCACCTCCTGCTCCCAAACCTCTTGTCCTGCCCCTGCTGCACAATACAAACCCGCTAGGAAGCACACCTGAGCCACCATAGCCCAGAGAAGAGCATTTTAAAAATAAACCACCATCCACTTAATTTTGTCTCAAGTACACTTCATATCATACCACAGAGGGGTTTGGGTTGGAAGGGACCCTTAAAGCTCCTCCAGCTCCAACCCCTGCCATGGGCAGGGACACCTTCCACTAGAGCAGGCTGCTCCAAGCCCCTGTGTCCAACCTGGCCTTGAGCACTGCCAGAGATGGGGCAGCCACAGCTTCTCTGGGACCCTGTGCCAGTGCCTCAGTACCCTCACAGGGAAGAGCTTCTGCCCAAGAGCTCATCTCGATCTCCCCTCTGGCAGGTTAAAGCCATTCCCCTTGACCTGTCCCTACAGGCCCTTGCCCAAAGCCCCTCTTCAGGTCTCCTGTAGCTCCTTTAAGCACCAGAGCTGCTCTAAGGTCTCCCTGGAGCCTTCTCTTCTCCAGGCTGAACCAGCCCAGCTCTCTCAGCCTGGCTCCAGAGCAGAGCTGTTCCAGGCCTTCCAGCATGTCCATGGCTTCCTCTAGACTCACTCCAACAGCTCCAGGTCCCTCCTATGTTGGGAGCCCCAAGAATCGAATGCAGTGCTCCAGGTGGAGTCTCACAAGAGCAGAGTAAACTGCACTATATACTCCATATTGGTCTGGAGTTGCTTAGACATCCATGCAGCAAGGTGTAGTGGACACCAGCTGTCCCATCACAGAGCTATCAGATACAGAGCATTCAATAGAGCTGTATAGGCTTTTGGGACTGGTTTTATGGATGTGATTTGCACTTGTTCTAAGGGATGTATCTGAAGAAAAATGCATAGGCACTCCCTTAAATACACACACAAACACACTTAGAAATAAACAACAAAGCCTTCACCTCGATAAAGGTAAATACTGCTTATTACAGATTTATTCAGAGCAACATTGCCAGGAGCAGCATGAAAGAAGCTAAGATAGAAAATAAATTTGGATGAATAACTGAAATTCCATCACCTAAAAAGCACGAGACAGCTGCATTCTCTGACCTATTTTTATCTGGATCAGCAAAGCAAGATAAATTTCCTAGGCAAGACTAGAAGAGCAGCAAAGCAACAAACCAGACTTATAGGTGCTCCCACTGCAACGCAGCTGACAGCCAACACATACCTATGTCCCTGGAATTTGGCCAGGAAACCAGCTGATGTGAAGACAGTGTGGAGAACAGCGTGTCAGTGAACTCGGACATGAGCATATCTGCATCCAAGAGGCTGCCTTCCTCCATTGGGACAGGGGTTTCTCTGCCATACCTTCTTTTTTGCCAGAGAACCACATCATCGTCCTGCCAAAGGAAGGGAAGGAAAAGCAGACAATGCTAAAGCAGTCTAGTCTGCTATATGAAAATAGCCTTAATTTTTTCACATCTTTAGAGAAAGAAACTCTCCTTTAGGAACCATGCAAAGGGACTGAAACACACCAGTGGTACTTCTAATACACCAACAACATCAGCTCACTGGTTTGGGCCTCAACAGAAAGCTTCAGTAGAATACCACAACACTCTGGGAAAGGTTTCTGCCCCAAACCAGATGTTGAGCAGAAAGATGTTAAGACAAAACAGTCCCATCAACGCTTTGTAGTTTCATTGAATATACACATCTTTTGGCACCTAAAGTTTAACAAGCCTTTGGATTGAATAAAGATTTTAAAGTAACATGCATAGCAGAAACTCAAACAAAGCAACTCCTATCTTCAAGTGTATCTGAAATCTCTGAAATGTAGGCAAGCGTAACTGTAATCTGACTTTGCACAAGGTACACTGAGATTCTTGTGGGCACTTTTAGCCCATGCAAAATACATTGGGTTCCCTGTCCTTCACTACGGGCTAAGCCAAGTTGCATTGCCTTGCATTTGCAGCAAACTAAAAGCACAGTCAGGCTCTTGTGGCTGAGCAAACCTGCATTAACTACACAAACAGACCATGATGGTGCACTGGAGCTCACAGTCAGAAGAGCTGAGAGCCCTGGTGAACTGGAGCAGATCCAGACTTATACTTAGCTCCAAAGAACACCCCCAACATCAGAACAATGCTTCTGACCATCAATTTATACACCCTAAGTAGGTTTGATGACTTTAGGGGGCATACTAAATGATGGTTCAATGTTCCTTTAAACACTTTGCCTTTTTCAGGATCCTGGCACATTATTTGCCCACGTTGTGGGCAGCAGGAAGATCTGCAATATATAGCACACACATCTTCACAGCTCCAGTTACACAAACTAGGCAGTAAGGCCAGTTACAATTCAGTAATGAGATGAAATAATGTGCCAGCCCTCAAGGAGACTGGTCTTTCTGGACACCCAATACTGACTGCTATCTCTTCTGTCAAAGCACTTTACATTCAACTTCTCCTCCATTCAGTTGAAGTTACAAATCTTACAGCTCTCCACAGCACAGAAACACCAAGGCTTCCAACCTTAATTAAGGCTGAAGCCAGATGTTTGTCTTAAGATTTTAATCAATGCAAGCTACTGCACATTACAGCTCTGTTACTTACTGCAGCTTCTACCAGCACAAATGATGCCACTTATCAGACTTTACTACCTACCCTGACCAAACTTGAAAGATCTTCATCTTTATGTTTCTGTAACTGCAAAAGAAGAACAAAGCAGGTGTTAAAGTCAGAACAGGCCTTTGTACATGCTAATAGAAGACCTTTCTTTACAAAACTTTTAAGTCCCAATCATGCACAGTGGGTCCCTGCACAGTAATGTTTAGTTGAATGGGCACTAATCAGCAAGTATGCCTGTAGTAGCTTATCAGCTGGTTTAAGTATTCTTGCATGCTGGCAAAAGCGACATCGAAACTCAGAAAGCAGCCACATACTGATCAAGTTCAAATAAGGTATTTCCACTGTGTAAAACAACAGACCCTTTTCTTGAAGTACGTTCTCCACTTGTGGTATTCCCTTATAACGATTTCAATTCTTCGTTTCCAGTACTTCCCTTCTGTTGCAATGGCCTGAGAACAGAAACACATACCAGGAATTACACGGAATCACAGACTGGCTGACTGGTCAGTACATTTCCAAGCAAATATTCAGGCATAAAAGATGCAAAAGAAACATGCTAATTCTGTATGAGCTCATGTATCAGCAGCCCACACTGCCCCAGAGTTCAGTTATCACAGGCACATCTGACAGTACTAACTTCATCTTTCCCACAATCAAATAACAAGAGATGATGTCTGACTGCACTGTCAGCACCTCCCACATCAGCTCAACCACAACCAATAGCTAAGACATGGCAAAAAAACAAAAAGCAAATTAACTTTAAAATTAATTTACTGATGTGTAATGTATAAAGCAAAATACAATTCCCTGTTCTGCAGAAAACAGGCAAAGCGAATTTCCCAAGGCCCCATGAACATGCGCACATGGACACAAAAGCTCTTCAGAATGACATAGAGCAATAGAAATCTGATGTCCAGCTCAGGAGTAACTTTGCAGGCACATGTTAATAGCAACAAAAGGATCAGAACAGTGGGGGGGTTTAATGTATCACAGAGAGCAGTGTGTAGGTTGGGGACAGCAAACTAATGAGAGCCTTAACACAACCTTCTTGTCTTGGGGTGTCACCTGCCAATACAAACATCAATACTGCTCTTTCAAAAGCCTGAGACAGTCCTACAGATTCATCTGGAACTCCTCCGAGTTATAAATAATTCTAGAGTTGTGAGTATAGAGCCACATATTACCCCACTGGGCCTCACTGGGTTTCCTGCACAGAGCCAGAGGGCAGACATTAGTTTTCTCTGATGTTTAAAGACCACAAAAATGAGAGTGCACAGACTTGCATTCGCTCTTTGTCAAGTTACCTTGACAGAGGAAAAAAAACCCCAATTGCTCATTGTCTTGAAAGCACACCTTAACAACTGAATAAACCACAAAAAACTCTCACAGGGTCACTTACATTCAATCCTCAAGATGTAATATTCATCACTGATTTCCCACTGACTCCAGCAATCTCCTAGCCCAAAAAGAGCAGAGGCTGTCAAAATCTTAACTATTCAAATTGCACTTCTATACCTGCCCAGGGGAGGTTTAGACTGGGTATTACAAAACAGTTCTTCACTGAGAGGGCTAGCATTGGAACAGGTTGCCCAGCACAGTGGTAGAGTCACCATCCCTGGAAGTGTTCACAAACTGCATAGACAAGGCCCTCAGTGCCATGGGCTAGTGCTAGGGAATGGTTGGATTTGATGATCTTAAAGGTCTTTTCCAACCTGGTTGATTTGATGATTCTATACTGGGACATAAACATCAGTTATGTAGATAATAAACATCCTTCCAGTTGCACCCTCATCACCTCAACATGATAAACTTATAACAATGGGTTCAGTCTGCTTTATGTTAATGAGTCCTTTTAAATAAAGACAGTAGAACAAAGAATTGCTATGCTGCTCTCATGCCTAGCAGACCAGAAGATCGTTTTATAAAGCCCAGAGCTCATTAGGCTGTTTCTCAGGTTTCACACACCTCCGGCCGTCGATGTTCATCCACGTCCACGGAGCCATCCAGCGGAGTCACAAAGTGGCACACGGGATTCTTGCGCTTCTCCAGGTCTGAAACAAGAATGGAACTGCAAGTGCTCAGCACGTGCAGCTGGGAAGAGAGCTTTGCCACTTCAACAGCAAGAGGTGGGAAAAACCCCCATCATCATGCTGGGGCTCCTTCCAGCTAACCCACAGGAAATGGGAAGATGGCAGGCTGTGCTTGGACTGCTCTGTGTGGGCGCGTCTAAGAAAGCACTGATCCAATGGCACTGCCACGACAGCCTCTGAGACACCGAATCTGCTTTCGGCAGATTCTTTAGCTTTTCATTAGACAGGAATTTCAATTCTCTTGCTACTTATATGCATCTCAAAGTGTTTCACAGCAAGCGACACAAGGGAGCACGACACTCACACTGCATGTACCATGCCCTCCAGATGGCGTTATTGAGACGGATTTTATCTCTCCACTGAAGTTTTAAGCCTTTAAAGTTTTTCCATTTCGGTGAGACCAGCTTTCCACTGAAACAAAACAGACAACACATCATTCTGCTTTCGGCTCTGCTCTTCAAGACAAAGCATCACACCAAAACTCCCAAAGTGTCAACAGTAAAACCTACACCAAGCCACACTTGGCCAGTAACAGCTTTACCATGCACTGTCCACGGCTGTCACAAATGGCATCACAAGTATCTTAAGCAGGACTAAAACCCATCTCACACACACTCTTCTCCTGGCCAGTACCCCACCTGCTCAAATGCCAGCCTATAAGCTTCCATCAACTGAGAGCAACACCGCTCCAAAGTAAGCCCAAACCCAGGCCTAGAAGGTTTTGGCACATTTGGCTGCATATAGTTTTGGCTTTAATTTTGTTGCTTTCATCTCACTCCCCTGCAAAACTTATTTCTTCAGTTCCATTTGATTTTCCAGGCTGGTAACAATGGAAAAGAAGAATGAAATGACAGCTCTGGCCCAACAAAAACTATCACCCACCAATTTTACAATGCTCATAAACACAGCTGGACACAAAGGCTTACCAGCAGGCTGGAAATAGTAACTTTTCTCCAAGGAAAAGGAAGGCCGGAAAGAAAAATGGCTTAAGTACGAACAATGCTGGGATGTGGGAGATGGACAGAAAATGGAAGAACAACAGGGACTCCAGTAAGCACTGTTTAAATACAAACTACCTAGCCCTTAAAACACACCTTTATGAATCATTAATCCATATTACTGGCAGAGCAGAGGAAGTAGGAATATTCATAACACTGTAAATTTCAAGCCACACAAAGTATTGGTATAAGTGCCTATCCCAGGTTCCTTCTTGGTTTTTATGGGTTTAGCCATGCATCTTCCTAGTTCTCATCTCCTCATACTGTTTGTGCATCCTCGCTACAATGGAAGCAGTTCAAATACCAGCAATACAAAGCACAATGAACACCACAGGCAAAGGCAACATCAGCATCAGGTCGAGGTTAAGGTCTTCTGTACTCAAGAGCATACAAACGAGTAACAGGAGCAATGTCACCTCCAAACGCTTTGCCCTCCTGGAAAACATCACCAAGCACCCAGTCGATTGGGAGTGACTTGGACCATGAACTGCAGTGGCACAAGAGAGACATGCACTAGAACTGGCCTGTGCCAGGGCACTGTGTATTTGCTATCACACATTCAGTACAAATGTACCCAAAGAGCTGAATTATTCTTCCTTTAACGTCCTTGCTTTACACTTAGCTCTAAAACCATAGTGAGAATAAGGAGCACATCCTGCAGAAGTGCCAGGCATTTCCCTTGGCCTGCCCAAGGCCACGCAGAGGCCTGAAGCTGGAGAACTGCTGATTCCCAGTTTCCCGCTTGCTCTGGGAAACCTGATGGCAGCTCTTTTTAAAGAAAACTTGTAATAAACCTCGTAATACTGTAAACAAGTAAAAAGTCCTCACAGCCTACACAAAACATGCCAGAATGCCAGAGCTGCCAAAAGCAGGATACTAAACTACCACTTCCTTCAAGTATTTGGCTCATCATTCCTTTCTCCCTTGCTAGCACCACTGTTGCTGTTACTACTTAGGTATTCCCAGAACTGCGACAGTAACAAATGGGCAAATGCCAGACCTTAGCCAAGTGGCAGGAAAAGAAAAGCCAGCTCTGCTCTTTCACTTCTACTGCCGTATATAATACCAGTTGTAGCAACAGATTAAACCATCAGGTGAGCTGTTGCCTGATGGCAAAAAGATTCCCGAAATCCTACCTGCATGTTTCAAGGCTCTTTTAGTTATGGGAAGATCTCCAAACAAAGTATTTTTATCTCACTGTTCCCCAGCTGCTGGGGTCAGGGCAGACAGTGGATCTCCACCTGCAAACCATCTCATCACCTGCCTGCTCTGCCTCTAAACCATCACATACCTTGTCTTACCATTCCTTCTAAGCCCAGATTAAAACACATCTTTTCCTGTGTCTCATGCATACATTAACAGTTCAGAGACAGATTAACATGCTGATACATCACCAACACTGACAAAACAGCCACATGCCTTCAACTAAGAAGTTCATCTCTTCATAGCTGTGTTGCTGCTCAGAGTGCCAAAGCAACAAAACTCAAAGTCTCCGCTCAGAATAAAAAGAACAAACCTAAAAGGAATTGTAATGAATTCTTGTAAAATCCTTTAAGCAGCCAATTCAAAGTGGAATTAAACCACACACAGTTTAAAACATTTTCTATTACATTCTTACAAAAAGCTAAACAAAAGTAGCCCATCAAAAGAAGGAAGTAATTAAGAACCTATTCTTAAAATAATTATTATTTCTAGTTCCCATGGGAGCAAAGCACAAGTCCAGCTCGAGGTCAGAAGTGAAATGACTTTAGCCTCAGTGGAGAGGAATCAGCATGAAGCTGACAATAATATTTAGACACTATTCTAAATTCCAAAGTCAATTACTTAGCACAACTGTGCCCAAGAGCAGCTGCAAACTGAAACCCAGCTTCAGAATTTAAGGCAGCAAAATAACAACAGGAAAAAACCCACATGGAGAGGCCCACTGGCTGCTGCTCCTGCCAGCTCTGGGTCTCCTAAGACCATGCTGACTCCGACCAGAAATGCAGAGCAGCTCCATAGCCACACTTTAAGCTGGTCACAATGTACCTGTGAGCATGTCAGTGCACACACAGTCTGGCTCTGTCCACAACAACTGCTGCTATTCCTCAGCAGGAGGGCTGCTTTCAAAGAAGGCAGGAAGAGAGCATCCCAAAGGAGGCTTGGACCAAACACTACATGGTACAAGCTGGGACAGCCGCATGCATACCAGCCAGCAGCATAGCCTACAGGATACTGGTGCTTCACAGACAGTGTCCAAGGAAACGAATAAGGCCCTCAGTTGCATTCTGCAGGGTTGTTGCCACCCAGGATGTGCTGGCTCAGTGTTGAAGGATTATGTGACTTTTATACCTTCATCACTATCAAACACAGATCAAATCAAAGTGGCTGAAAACTATCTGGTGGATAATGTGCAGTACATTCCAGCAGCTCAGCTCAGTCTCCTGTGTAGGAATCTCCACCTTCTGAGACCAAACTGCCCTCAAGTGACTTGATCACAACAAACTAAGCAAGCTGCAGCTGAAGAGCCAACAGAGCTGGAAATTCCCCTCGGACACAGAGGCCCTGACGTGCTTTGGAGGAGTCACAGTGTTTACAGAACAGAAGCTGCAGACAATCCAGGCTAACAATTCCATATGCTCCAGCTTTCACCTTAAGAGAGTCCTGAATACGCCAAGAGAGGCTGGAGTCCACTCCCAAGCCTTTTATATACTTTTTCCCAGCTCAGGAACTACCTCAGGCAACGGAAATCCCAGCAGGCACACAGACAACACAGCACTGATCTGTCCAGGCAACACAACTCTATCCACTGTTCAAATTCCACTGAAAGCAGTTGTGGTTTAAAAGCAGATTCTTTTAAACACACGTTTTCAAGTGATTTTCAATCAACTGAAAGGTCATTAGGGCAGAGGTATGTATTCTGACATGGTAAAAAACAGATTTTGCCCGGGTAATGTCCATTTTTGCATCCAAAAACCTTGTTTTCTTCGCTGTCAATAACACCCAGTTAAAGAATTATCTTAGTGGATATTTTAGTGATGCTTTTGATTCAGTAGGGATAAGGCAAATGGATGACCTTCTTCCTTAACAGGTACAGGGCACATGAGATGCCATTCACAGCTGTTAGAATGACTTCAAATTTAAACCAATAGCTCCCTGTAACACTGAAAAATCACTTCCAACATCAGTAGCAGCATGATCAAGTTCCAATATGACTCATAACAGAAGACTCCCCTGTTCTCCTCCCTTAAATCAGAGGATGTTACGATGGAATTCAGTCTGCATGGAAGCACATGACACAACCACCCTCCAGATTCGGTCAGAAATGAACATTTATGTGCGTGCAAACCCAGAAGTCCAGTTGGTTTCTTTGTTCATTACTAACTAGTATTAAGGAACACCAGCATTGTAAGAATCATTCATTTCTCTAAGACCACTCAAGGAGCAGAGAAAGACTTTTAAATGTCAAGATAAATGCCACCCAAAACAAGACAATCACAGAAAGCTTGAAGCACAGAATCAGACTCTACAACTCAAGGAGAGTTATAAAGTAGGCATGTTTATTATGGCGGCGGGTGCAAGGGGGATCATTCCTCCTAACTTGTACATGGAGGGGTTAAGCAAGCAGATATTTATTACACACAAACATGCATATTCATTAGGTTCCCAAGAGAGCGGCAGGGATATTACAATTAATTTAGGTACTCATTATAGTAAGTCTCCTCCCTTTTGGCGCTTGCGCACTGCCCTCCGATGGTCATGGGCAGGGGTCTTCAAGATGAAGTAAGCAGTCTTCTTCAGGGTGCACTTTTCACCTTCGGCATAGTTGGATGCCCCAGTAATCACAATCAGCTGAACCCAGCCATATCTGCAAGGTTCTGAGAGCTGGCAAAGATTCAGAGCAGTGTGACCTTCGTACAAAATGTATTGCAAGCAGGACAGGATGGGCAGACAAGGAGTATCCCAAGCTAACAGATGTTCAGGAGTCACTGTCTCCAAACTAACTGATAAATTAGAAGGATGGTAAGAAAGAATTCACTCATTAGAAGGATGGAAATTCACTCTTGTTAGTAAGACTACTAAATTCTGTTACCACACCACAGACTTACAACACAAACCTTATTCTCTATCTTAGACCTAAGTTAAAAGCATTTTAACCCTATGCTTTCCACGCACTTGCTTTCCTTATATCAAGCTCATCTGGTAGCCTTTATAACCTCCATTTAATAGGTGGTTTGAATGGAAACTGTAGAGTATAGCACAGTAGAACTTAGCTTAATAAAGCATTTGAGCTTTATAAAAGAAAAGTGTTTCTGATTCAGCTTCAGTTCCCCAGTTTTTACCTACCTCAGAAACAGTCTAAACAGTACCACAGCATTGTGTTTCAAATCTTTTTCTAATAGGACACAACAAGGAAGACTTTGCTGTAAATAAGAGTCTGAAAAATCCCCTTCCCCCATTCGGAACCAAAAATCAAAGCTCACTCTCCACACCATGAAATGTCAATGTTGCTGCGCAAGGCATTTCAGCAGGCAAGCTGTAGTGAACTAAATGCTGCACAAAAGGAGAGGTCTTTAAAACACTCTGTGAGAGAAGAAAATCATGATCTCTTGCTTGAAAAGAAGTAAGAGCGAGACTGAATGATATGGCCATGACTATGAAGGGTGTGAGTGACAGCACTAGAAGTGCGACACAGTTTTGACATGCCGCCACACTCTGCATGTAAACTCCTCATTTCCACCCTCCTCTCATCTTTCACTTGTTTTGCTATGTAGCGACAAGGAAAATCCCTGGCTAGAGTTGGCTCTCCCGCTCAGGAGCTGTTATTTTTTCTCTTGCACTCAGATAGCACCTGGCCTAGATCTATCGTACATGGAATTAAACACAAATCTCTGAGCACCGCGGCTCAGATTCCACAGGCCTGACCCTGCTGCCCAAATATATATTCCCAGGAAAGATACCTTGAAAAGCAGCCACTGCAGAGCTGCAGGAATCACTTACACAGACCACAGGGTCTTGTGTACCATAGCTGTAAGCAAATTAGTTTGTTTCCAATCTGAATTTGGTAAATTCAGTTTACAGGAATGAGCTACAGTAACATTGCATTTCCCTGTTTCGTTAACAGATTCCCACTGCACTTACACTACAAGATGTCTTTTTTGCCTTGTTCTGCCTAAAAATCCACTTCCTCTGTAGCCCTGCACCCCAATTCCACCCTGTCCATGATTATGCAACCTTTTGAGGTAGACTAAGATTCTTCTTTTTATTGCAGGTGATGAAAATTAGGCTCTTAATTTAAGCAACAGAAACCCCCCTGATTTGGTATTCCAGTAGCTAAAGAGATCACCTTTTTCAGCAACACAGAAAAGGAAGGCTTTGGCTTCTCCCCAGCATTTCTTTTTTGAAGGCGTGGTTTTAGTTTGTTTTTTCATCTCCAATCTGTTTTGCTGGGGAGTTGGGCCTGTCAGCTCAGCTCTCCAAGAGCCAAAACTAACAGTATTTCCCCAAACAAAGGTTCATTCAGAGATTCAGATTGTAGGCATTGTGTGCTAGAGGGAAGAGGCAGCAAGTGAAACAAAACCATTGCTACGCTGCCTGCGTGAATGTGCGCAGGACTTGTGAGGAGGCCGCACTTCAGCATCTTACTATTCATACCTACATAGTTAATCCCAGCTGCAGCCCTAGGATTCTAATCCGAGGGAGAGCTCATTTTAAAAGCAAGCATTAAGGCAGCTCATTTGCTGGGTTACCTTCATCCTCCTTACCTGAAATCCTTCTGCACCAACAGGCTCCAGGTTTGTGGAAGGATGTTGTATTGTATACCCACTCCATAAATGACAGTAGGGAGCTTTGTGCTGAAGTTACGCAAACATTTTAAAACAACCAAACCCTCCCAGTTGTTTATCTCCTAAAAAGTAACACTTCAATCTTAAAGACAGAGACAGAAGAAAGGACAAACATTCTTCCTCTATCTATCTAGCATTACATACTAAGGAGTGTTAGAAAAACGCAAAGTTATCCATGGGCATATTGGAATTGAAACACCTGCCAAGGAACATGTTATCTAGACTGATTAGAGCCAGGAATGCTGAGGTATGTATGCACCTCCTGGAAAGGAAGAGGAAAGTGGATCAGTCACAAAGTCGAAGCAAACATTCCTGCCCCAACGAATGTACCATAAACCTTCATTTGTTTCTTTGACAAATTGAACATTATTTTAAGCAAAGGCTGGAAGTTGAACTTCATCTACATAAATGAAGGTTCACAGTGGCTGATAAAGACCATAGCTGGTGACTCACAAATGGATCCAGTAAGCACTGGGGCACGCTGAGCACTGCTGTGGCTTGTGCCAGCTGCCCTGCGCTTTGCCAAGTACAGGTACTACAGCCACCTCAGAGAGCAGCAAGAATTGTAACACTCATGTTTTGAGATTATGATCACATCTACACTGACAGCTTTTCACACCACCATTACATCAATCAAGGAAAGGACTTTAGTGCTATAGTTTTTGCCAAACATAATGTGACCAAGATCTGCTCTATGAAAGGAACCTGGCAGGCAGCTATGAAGACCCACTGGAGAAATGCCTCCAAGAGAAGCAGGTTTCATGCAAGTTCTGAAAGGGTGAAAAGAGCACTGGAACAGCACCATGCGAAGGGGAACATAAAGGACTGTACAAATATCAAGGAGACTTGGAGGCTATAGTGCCCTTCTGCCAGTGTCTATTTAAAGACTTGGAATATTTAGACAGTTTCTCATTTCCAGTCAGAAATCAAAGGATATTTCTAGAAACGCTCCTGCTTTTCAGACATTTGTCTAACACTGACTCACTTTACTATAGAGCTGAACTAGCAAAGAAACTGAAGAAGCTTCATAAGTCATATCACTAATACTTCAGTCAAAAGGTTGAGAAATGGGCCTCACCATCACTAACTCTCCAGCAAAGCCTCCCCTTGATTCCTGCTGTGCTTCACTTTACCCATCAATAGAAGTCAGGTACTTTGTCACTCTATAAACATGAACACTTTGTAAAATGTCACATTCTTCAACTGTCCAATATCAAGACCTTCTTCAAAGAAATACCAGAGAAACCATCATAAGAAAAGACACTGACACAGAGAACTTACAATGCTTTGAGCTCCAGGGTCAGAAATAAGTACCACTACTTTCATTTCCCAAATCTCAAACACCAGGATGGAGAGCAGCTGCCTGTGGCCACAAGGTATGTCAATGATGAAGCAAGGTATCGTATCCAGCCATCGTATCCCAGCCATACACCCTATACTGGAAATGCTACTACCAGGAGTAAGCTTTAGCAAGGATCAGATTTACATATTTCAATTTACACATTCCCCAAATCTTGCAGAACTTCCCAGCACAATAGAGTAATTCTGTTTACAAATATACATTAAAATATTTGTATTTCCTATACTATTTCTGCTAAGAACATATCTGTTGGCCAGATATCAGCATGGGTAAAAATATCAGGTCTCCTCAAAGCTTTCTTTGGAAGAAAGCATCATTGTGAACATCATCAGTAGTTAAAATCTTGCAATTCAGAGTTGTAAAAGCTTTACAGCAATACAGGCTTGTGGCTTAAAAAATAAACTGCACAGGAAATTGTTCTGATTTTTGTTTAAATCAACACTGCAACACAAAATTTCTATTCTGGTACCAAATGCTAAGAGACACAATCTGTCAGTTATTTTCCTGGCAGATCAGATGGAGACATGCAAAGCACAGAAACTGTGATAATCCTCACTTTGTAAGTATTCAGTTAAAAAAAGTAAGTTCCTTTGAGGTAAAAACTAGTGGTTTAAGCATGGGCTTGAACCTACACTGTGTAAATTTAGCATATACTCTGAAAAGGGGAGTTCAAATCTCATTGGAAGTGAACGCCAACGCATGTGGAATATTGAATTAAATCCTATGTAAAAGGAAAGTCATGGTAGTCTACAATCACTACAATAGGCAGCAAGAATTTATATGTAGGTATCTTTGCACATTTCTTATTACAAAAAGCCTTTAATATAGGCTCACAAGCAATCTGTCCATATCCTAAGCCACCCTCTACAGAATAAATAGTACGCAGCACACCCTGAATATTCAGTATGTTCACTGGTGGCCTCTCATGCTGTTTGCTTTTCAGTGCTCATACCTCCATTTGCAGATTATTACTTAACAAATCCTCTCAAGCTTTTCTATGGTGTTTTCACCCTCATTATGCAGGTGGGAAACCAAGGCACAGATCTGTAACATTTCATTATCCACTTCTCTGATCTGGCCAATGTGAGACGACAATGCCTGCATTCGCTTGCAGAACTGCCTCCAGCTCCCTCTCCTGATGCCTCTCCAATGTCAGACACAATCTCCATCTATGCTCCAACCACCTCTACATTACATTCCGCTTCAGCTTTACTAGTGGAACAGACTAAGTCACTTTGAACAACTCATCCAAAACACACTGGCTCAGACATGGGAAAGTTCAGGTCAAACAGTTAACCAAAAATAGTTACACAGTAGGGATTAGTGGGCAGCTTTAAGAACAGGCAGTGCTACCAGCGTTGCCTACAGTAATTGCTGGGTAACAGGGTGGGAAGACAATTTTTTCATGATCTCCGCAGTGTAGCTTAATGCTCATGTTTTAAAGGACTCACCCTTGTAAAAACAAGGTGAAACCCACTTACTAAATGTCAAGCAGCTGTTCTCTGCCTGCAAGCTGCAAGCCAAGTACTGAAGTCGAGCTACTAGAGATGCAAAACTTCAAAACCAAACCCCTCTCCTGTTCCCCTCCTCCTTGGACCTTGCAAGGTTCATGTAGCTCAGAGCTGTGCCCTGGGCCAGAATGACCAGATTGTGAATGATGCTGGATTCTCATCAAGTTGTCAAAACTGTTTTTAACACAACCATCTTAAGAACTTTCATTAAAGGAACACTCACTCCAGTCTCTGCCCGAAAGGAGCGCAAGACAAACATCAGCTTTAACACAGCTTGTGACTTTGTAATATGGAATGGTGCACCAGTAACTAACCCTGTGATCAGCAGCAGTGAGGGCTGTGAGTTACCAGATCTTTGCTGCATCATATTTACCAGCAGCTTTCTTTTCAGCTCCCTCCCTGCTGCACACTTCTCTTTTAGAAAACAGCCACTGTATGCAATGCACTCCTCCTCTCCATCGTGTCCTTCTCTTCATCTCGCCTCCCAGCTGCTCAAACAAAGGTTAGAATATGTTGGTGAGCCAAAGAGAACATGCATCTAACAATGTTGTAAGTGGCATAACAGGGATATGATGATCAATTCTATAAAATCTCTGCTAGGAGGTAAAGAAATTTCCTACTGCTACAAACTGTTATGATGATGAACACACGAGTTATTTTGTTGATGCATTTATCAATACATCAATACATTTGTTTTTTCTTGGTTTTGAAGTGTTTCCTGCGCTTTTTCATGCACGGTGAAAAGGAAGAGGTGTCATTTTTAGAGCAGTTGCAATATAAAGGGAACCGATCCTACTCGTTTATTTCAAAGTCTCTTGAAATTTCCCACTTCTTCCTAAAACTTGGTTTCTGCCACTGGCTTTTCAGCAAACTTCTCAGACCAGAATATTCATTACACAGAGCTGTTTTCCAATGCAGATGATCAGAAACTGATACAGTTGTCTAGTGCACCCTCTTTCTCATTTAAAAGGATGCTGGCAAGGACTTTCTTGTACAGAGGGCTACGAACAAGTCAGGATCCTTTTGAATGTTAAGGCCTTAGCCTAAATGAATAAACTGATTGAGACTTGATAATCTGGGACCTTGTTTTAAGCACCTAAATTATGGTTCAGAGACTTTTCACACACAGAGCTTCTGAAAAACCCAAACAAACCCTATCAGTGTTGCAGATCAGCACAGCTCCCCGAGCAACGCACATACCAACAGGAACCCAGAGCTGTTTACCACGCTCAACAGGCAGAGAAACCCAAAACGGGCTTCCCTGCCACAGAGGATAGTGTAACACTCTCTGTACAGCATTACAATCCTATAAATACACTGCAAGACTTCAGGGGTCTTATTCTGAAAGCAACTGAAGTGTTTTAAAAAGAGGCACTCCCCAGCTCTCCCCTTGTGACACAATGCTTTCATACCAGCTGTCTGCAGCATGAAGAACCCCAGACCTAATACCAAGTTCAGTTACAAAAGACTCAAGACTGCAACAGCACAAACAGTTTATTCAAAGTTTACATAAAGGCTGAACCAGAAACAAAGGCAGAAGTAGACTAAAGGCACTGTTGTTTTATTACTAAGGCTACTGAAAGATCAAAACCAAAATCCCATAGAAATATAATATAGGGAGAAAACCCCTTCCAGAGTTAAAATAAACCAGGTTGGAATTGGGAAAAAATAGGAATTAAAAAATATAAATAAATAAAAGCACTTCTAAAAGGCCACACACACCTCACAGGGAAAGTCTCTACTTAGAGCTTTGCTGGATCAAGGTGCAAACAAACGCTTTGACAATGCCTTCACCAAGACCAGACCCTCAATCAGAGGTGAGCATCCCACAGACCCGTGTGAAGCAGCATTTCCTCCTGCCCCTGCTACAGAAGGAGCCACATCTCCAAGCACGACAGAGAATCTTCCTGGGATGTACCTGCCAAGGACCACCGTCTCCCTGGAAGGCTGACCATTCAGAGAATGAATAGTGGAAAACAGACCTTCACTGCTGGTCACCAGCTCAAACAGAGCTGTGGGACTTGTCTGCAGCACTGCAAGAAAGGCTGTGTGAGCGACCCTCCATTAAGTGGGACACAGGGCTGGGGGAGTATGCTAATGCTGATGACATACAATCCTCACCACACTGGTCCTGGATGGCTCTTGTTGCCTGCTTAGGCTTGGACAGACCAAGAGGGATGACTGGTTCCCACACCCCGATGGAGAGATGATCAGCCTTGTCCACAGGAAAGCAGCCCCAGTCATGCTGAAGAGTAGAGTTTGTTGCTTTATAATGCTGGCTGTGGTCATTATGCTCACCACAGGGTATTGATGAATGTTTCCTAGCAGCTAACTTTATAAAGCAGTATTTAACATCACTATATGAGGTGAGTTTCTGAGAAAGATCTTGGGTTTATTGCAATATAAATTTATAAAGTCATTCTTTGATCACAGTAACTACCATGCTTAAACATCTACCAGCAAACCAGTTCAGAAATCAGTTCAGACTTACCCCATTCCCTTAGTAAGGACACACTTTCAAATGGACCATGATGGTTTATGTCCCAAACAAGTGGTGACTTCCCAAGTAAAACACAGGAGAGTATCAGCAGGTTCCTGACTCTTACTAAAGCAAAACAAACCATCACTAAATGATCCTCACGCAGGTCTCTTCTCTGAACCACATTTTTCCCACATGCCCGATCACCCTAAATCAGCCTCAACCTTCACTTTACTTTTGAGTGCTCTGAGGGACTCTGCAGAGAACATTTCTTACGCATTTATTGCTAAAGAGAAGCCATGTCTTTAAACTTCCTCTGCTCTGCCTCCCTGCTTTAGAAAGGCTGCTGTATCCCCACAGCCTCTAATCACCACATGCAGAGGGCAGACCCCAAACCTACTAATGTGCTAATAAAAACTTGCTAATAAAAATTTCAAGCTCCTTAAGCTCCGCTAAGATTTTTACTGGTTATTAGTGTTCCACTTCTATGAGTGGATACTGAAAACAGATGGGATCCATGCTGGGCTCCTAAACAACAGCCTTCACCGACCAAACCTTTATTAGAAACAGTAATGAATTAGCTATTACTGCAGATTTTTGTGCTTATGGTTGCAGAGTCTCTAAGTTGAGCTGTGCTTTTCAGTGACGGTTGCTGATTTGATGAAGTAAATGAGCAAAATCTAATCACACAGTTCCTATGAAGGGTTAACTATTTCATACACCAAGAGAGACAAACCAGAATGTAGGAATGCCTCTTGTTCCTGTGTAGTCTGATTACAGATTACCCCTCCATGACTCAGATCAGTGTCATTCAAGTCACAAACATGTATCTCTGCTTTCACAATACAGAGGAATATCCAGTACCTTCAGGCAGCCAGTGAGGGAAGGCAGCAGCACAGAACAAAGCTGATCACAGAAAGCAGCCATGCAGCAACACCAACTGGGCTTATCTGCAGCTTCCAGAGACCAAACGTCACTGACATACATTGTCCTGTGCTGCCCTGAAGAAAATACGTTTCTATACCAAGCAAAATCTATAAAATGAGTGCATTCTGAAGCCGTAATTTTTGTAAGACTAAAGACAAATCTCTTATTTAGAAGCAAGGTTAGCAAACAGTGCAAGTGCTGCCTGGAATTTTTTCCACAGCGGATACCAGAACGCTGCCTGGCTCACCCCAACACTTGGCACCAGACCTTGCCTGCTCTGTAAGAACCCCAATACGGGTTGGACCAAAGGTCCAGCTTGCCCAGGGCTCTGCCCCCAGCACTGGACATAAGCAGGTGCTTGGGAATAGGGAGAACGGGACAAGCATGCTTGTATGATGCTCCCAACAACCAGACCCAACAGCTCCTCTCAACTGTAAATGGAAATGGTATTAACTATTACATTCACCTCACTGCCTAAAAGAGAACAGGAAGAACTACATTGTTTCTTTTTTGCTGCATTTATAGACACTTCCCCCCCCACACCCCTTACCTGAGTGAATTGCATATGTGTATTGCTCTGGCAGGTCTCTGCTTTGCAAAGGTGTTTAATAGAGAACAGCCGCTATGGTGACAACTGCAGCAACTCAAGATACCCCAGCTTTTGGGAGCTTCAGGCTCTTGGCTATTTCGCAGTCTCTGCTTTCTATTTTCAATAGGTTTTAGGTGTCAAACATGGTTGCTAATTACCTGAACTAAGTGCAGTTTCCTCCTTGAGGTTATCTGGATCTTTGATTGAGTCAGTTCTCCCATCCCAAATCTAGGTTCATTTGCAATAAGCTGACATCACGCAAAGAACTTCTCAGGCTCTGTAGCAGATCAAATTATTTCAGAACCATATCCAAATCCTTAAATTTAGTCCTTCCTTTCTGAAAGTTTCATATCCTCAAATGCAGAAAAGCCATTTCTCTGTGTGTTCCCAGGCCTTTAACCTTTTCCAGCCTTCCCCTCAGTTTTCTTTCTCAAAAGCTGTGTTATTAAGGCCAAAAGCAAGCAGACTGTTCCCTTTCACTGCTTCATGCTCTCAACATCTGACATGCCACCACTGGATTTTCTATTCAAGGTCTCTCAACCTCCATCCTGTCAGGGACAGAGAGCTGGACTAAGCTGAAGTATCTGTGCAGATATTAATACGCAGGAGTTTGTATATAGGGAAACATGCATACCTTCTTTGGACACTACAGAATGAGCTAACATGAGAAGCACAACATGTAACATGCAGACCTTTACACACTGCTAACAAATTTCAGAGCCCACTCCTAAATCCACTACAGCTTAGCAGAATCAGAATGTGCTCCCTCTCATTCAAATACCACAAGTTCTCCCAGTGCAGGCAGTTGTCACTAAGTTTTACCAGCAGAGCTTGACTTGCCACAGATAAGGAACAGCTACAGCTTCTGCACAAACATTCAGAAATTCACCAGATGAACAGAGACCAACCATCCTAGAAAATAACACATTATCTCTTTCTTTGCTCTGGGAAATGTGGCAGCAGATAATACCCGTAACCATTGGCTGGATGATCAGGAATGCAACAAGAAATTCCACTGGCCTCTTCCTGGTTAGGGCTTCTCTAAGGGCTGCCAGGCCACAGCCCAGGTATTTTCCTTTCAACTGTTTCTTTAATTTTCCCCTTCACATGCATGCCTTTCCTTTTTTATCTTGTCAATCACTTCTGCTGCTGACACACTGCAAAGTAATGGTTCCCAATAATGCAGCCTACTTCAAGGGTCATACCACAGCACCAAAACCAAAAGCCTGCATAAGAAGACAAAGAAGAGCAGTCATGGATTTCAAAGAATCACAAAGAACTACGAAGCTCCTCCACAACTCATTTAGGCCCTGTCCCTTTGGGAACAGTGTCAATAATGAAGACAGTAAATAGATTTAACAGCAGCCTAAAATCTGGATGCAAGATGCAGCAAAAAGAGTTTAGCAGAACAGCCTGTGATGGCTCACACACGTATTCACATGAACATACAGCTGTTAGATAGGAAATAAACACAGTGGGCCTCAGTTATTTTTAGGTCTGTTGTGAAACCCCAATGTCACTTCATTCCAGCTGCTCCAAAGATACACAACCACCATCACACAGGCCTGAGTTCTGATGGTCTGAGCCTAACCCATGCCCTACACTAGAATCAAGCTGATGAGGTGACCAAGCCCCTGGCAGACAGGGTGATGTGGACAATGAGAGTGTTCTGCACAACCAGCTCATGTGGGGATGTACTCTGGCTGTCAACAGAGAAGTCACTGCAAGCCTGCTAGAGGTCTCATAGTCATGCTGGCCAAGGTCACCACAGCTGAGTGTTGTTGAGCTGCTGCAGCAGAGCACCCATTACTATGGGAGCTTGCGGGAAGGGAGAGTAAACAACATGGCAGAGGCAAGCAGAGGCCAGGATTTCAAGTAAACAACCCATGCTAGAGAGTTCTGAAAACAAGGAACTTGATAGATTCCAGCAGCAAAAGTGTCCTTCGTGCCTCTGCAATGCTTGCTTGGATCTTGTGATGCAGGCCTATCCCTTAAAAAGCACCCTGCTGATAGATGAGGACTAACAGGCTTCACTGATGCAAGGATCAGTGAAGGCCTCATCCTGTCTATGTATACTTCTGCAGATCTGTTCCAAGCAGTAGAACAAGATGCAACACACACTCTTCAGCACAGAAGAGTCCTGTACACCTCTTGCACCCAGCCTGGCAGGATACAGCCCCAGGACCACATTCCTGTACCTATCACAGCTATTCTAACATCAGTAGTGCTCTGGCATTCACATAAGCTCTCAACAGTTACCTCTGAAGCACCCACATAAGGACACTGTAGGAGAACACCAGGGTAGATACAGCATGGGAGGCAAGCAGTGCAGAGGAACAGAGACCTACCACACAGAGGGTTCAGTCCAGGGCAGACTTGTGAGCTGCCACCTTCCTCCCACATCTGCAAGACCGAAGCAGAAACGATGCAGCTGATGTCTCACTTCCCAAACTAGTAACAGCAATCCTCTTTCTCAGGAAGTGGGAACCTATTACACAAGAGCAAAGCAATCTGGACCTTCTCCTTACCCCCTCACTCACTCCTAAGGCTCAGATCCTTAACTCTTGTTCTTATTCAAGTGCTAGCCAAGCCTAGTGCAAGACCACCCTTTTCAACTCCCAGCTGAGATGGAAGAAGCCTTTTCATGCTCATGCAGAACTAAAGCCGTCGCAAGTATTAGATCCCTGTACCTGCATAAAGACAACTCTTTATGGACTAAAGGGGGTAGAACTCTCAAGCTTTCTTCTTCTGCTCTTTCAGCTGAAAGCAGCCTCAGCTCTTCTACTTCTGCTCTGAACCATCCTCCCCCCCCAAATTCCATCCTTTGTTCCCCAAATCAGTGAGAGAATGTACAGGGAAATACTGTTACCTGCAGTTAAAGAGAAACAGAAACAACACAAAGATATCCTGTGCTTGCTCTCATGCGCTATAAATGAGCAATAAAGATACCTCTGGAAATCCACAAATCTCCTGTTATGTTAAAAAAGGCATTTGTCTCTGTACCAAGACATTCCCACTTATAAAAATCAAGTAAACTAGAAGCAGAGATGAGAAAGTCTCTGTGTATTAGTGTTGTAGATAATGTGCTTTGAACACAAAAGCAAGGATCAAAAAGCTGTCTAACAAGTCATTAAAATTTAACAAGTCAATGAAATCTTTGTGCTCTTCAGACAAGTATTCATTAAGCAGCATGCTCAGCTTCTTAAACATCTGAACCCCTTTCCCTTGCAACATGGCCCATCACAAAACTTAGCAAGACAAAAGGGTTATCTCTAGGCCACGCTTGGATATCACTAATTAAAGAGAAACAGATTCTTTCACTAATACCCTGCTATACGATAATCCAAGCAGTAGCCTGCGGGCCTTTCCCCATCTGGCTGGTCACCTCTAGTTTTAGTCTCAAAGGAGATAAAGCAGCTCCCAGAACCACCCCTAACACCCGGGGCTTTGTATCTCTAACTACCTTCTAAGGGGCCATGGTACAGGTAACTGATCAAGAATCACGTTCTTTACCTTGTGCCTGGTCCTCTCCAATCCCATTTTCCATTATCCATCTAATGGCACAGCTGGACAATCCAACTTTAAAAACACTAGTGTTTCACCATTGCTGAGCTTGTTCTTAAGTAGCACCCAGTTTGAATACCCTAAGGCACAAACTGAAACTTAACAGAAAGTGAACGGGGATAACCCTGCATCCAACCAAAGCATTCACACTGCAACAGAAGGGCCAAGGTGCTATTCAGGCTCTCCTTCAACACTCACTCCTCAGAGGTATTACGTGTAAAAGACCTGTAACAGATACACAGGAGATCACCACATGTATGCAAACGACAGCAAGGTGAACACTGTCCACACAGGAGCTGGAGTAGACAAACATCTGCTTGATCCACCTCTCCACTGAACAAAGTGAGGCAGAGTTCAGCAACTGCAGTATATCCAGCCAAGGGAGGAAAAGCAGACAAGGAGCCCTCATCATTTGTGCTTGCAGAGTAAAGACAGTTCCCTAACAGGCAGGGGCTTTCCAGAGCAGCACGCTCATGCCTCACACAGCCACTAAACCACTGACAGCTCAGGGTCATTTAGACTTCCAAGCCCAACAAACAACTTTCCACAGGTGAAAAATCCAAATTCCTCTATGAATAATGCGGCCCCCGTTGATCTAAAAGCAAGGGGTGTTTCTACAGTCTCCAGAAGGCCAAACCTCCTCGGTGACCTGAGGAAAGCAATGATGCCTCTCAGAACCGCAAACACCAGTCAGGGCAGGGAGCAGGCGATTTTCACAGGCAGTTCAGAGAGTGCCAAAGGCAGTCAGCAGAGCACTGCCTTCCAGAAGCATTATGATTACCATTAAGATACCTGGTTTTATTACCCTGTAATTTGCATCTGTAGGGTTCCCCATTGTTAGAAAAGCTACTGCTTTTAACCAGAGGTGTCAGGAAGCTGAACATCATCTCCCTCTTCCCCTCCTAAATCCTTCTTCCATTTGTCTCTTTTCTTTATTATTTAAATTTGTAGCTGAAATGTCACCTTTGATACGGCTTCCTTTTAGACTCCTGTGTTAGCTCACTCCTACACTTAATGCCTTTGTTTCCCCCTTTCAAAAAGACCAGTACACACAGCTGGGTCTCTGAAGTGCTGAGACTGTTCTCATCATTTTCAGAAGGGAGACAGGGAGGAAAAAGCAGTTAGCTGATTAATCTAAGATCAACAAGCCAAAAGACTGAGGGCTACCGAAAAGCTTTGTGCTTGTGTCATAAAGTAAATAAGCTGTGGCAGACGCACACTACAACATTTCCGATGGCAAACAGCGCTGTACTTACAAAGAGATGTCTATATTAATTATATCAGGAACGGCACAAGTCAGCTTGTTTTATGTTCAAAACAAACAATCAAAACCGACCTTCCAACACCCATTTGAGCAAACAAACAAAAAAACTAGTTTGAAAAGACCACGTTTGGAGTTTCTGCTCTAAGTAGTAGAACTATTAGAAGCAATTTCTGGAAAACCTCAGCTTTTCCTAACCCCATTTTCCAAGTCTTCCTGCTTCAGAAACTGTGACAATAGTGTAATTCTAGCTTGCATTAAAACAATCACATTCAGGCTTTTCCATCACTGTCAAAACACAAAGAACCAACTCTATTTTCTTTGGAGGCAACTGAAACAAGGACTTTTCCTAATCATCTTCATAATTGTTTTATAGACATGTTAAAGGTTTCCTTCCCAGAGCAAAAGGAAAATTCTATGAAAGCTGTAAAATATTTCTATAGCCATCAAAGAGATTAGAAAGTTTGCCTTTTTCCTCAGAAGTAGCTTAGAAGTTTTGTCTTTAAAGAAACTGCTTGTGCCAGTGACGTTCAAATATCAAAGGATGGTTGAGGAAAACTGTAAATGCAATCATTTTTTGCATACAAAGGAAAGGAAGTAGCAAGCATATAGCCTGAAGTCTGTTAATTACAAATGAAAGACCAGGTTAAACCCAATCTGGTCCAAGTTTCTGAACTGATAAGGTTTGTTGTTGTTTGGCTTAAAAAAGACAAACCTTTAACAGCAAAAGGAAGGGAAGCAGCAATGTAAGAGCCAAAGGAGGAGCCCCAGCTCTCCTGCCCCCATTTTACTGCACAGTCATCCATAACTTCCCTATCTGGGTCCATCTAGCTCACTCTCTCCCCTTATCAGGCACACCCTCATGAAATCCTTCTTATCTAACTCCCCCACGCTTTGTTTGATCTGTGATGGGAAAGAAATGCTGGACTTCTCTGACACCAGCCACGCCTTCAGTCATTTACCCTGACTTTCCATACCATGTTCCCTTTCATACATAGTTCTCCTGCCCTGAGCAGCACTACATTAAGCCAATGGCACCCTCTTTTCCCCCCAAATCATTACCCATTCACCTTCATCCTTTTTATCATAGCTCCCCTAAATACAACTCCAAACTAATTTCTTCTCCACAATGTCTCTGTCATCATCAGAGACTTCCCTTTCCTGGCTGCCATTCCGTCCAACCCTGCTGCTGAACTGCTTTCTCACTCACACGGGTTCAACAAGTTCCTAACCCAGGCACAAACCCACCCAGTCAGCTGGAAGGTCATTTGTTCAACTTGAACTTCACAGTACTTTCTTCTTTCATCCCTCTGACTTCTGTCGACGCTATCCAGCCATCAGGTAGCTTTATCTCAGCCTAATTTATTCAATGCATTTCTCAAATATCTACTTAGTTTTACTCCAAATCTCAGTGAACTTCTGGCCGCACTCCTTGTCCTCTCAACTCCGCCTTCTATGCAACAGGACTCTGCATACTGGTACTAGGGAAAAAATTCAACTGATACATAACAACTTAAAGAGTTCACTCTACTTCAAGCCTGTCCATTTTAACTGCAGATTTAAAATGCCTCTCTACCACCTCAGAAATGCCCAGCCATTGGCTCGATCTGGCTACAAAGCTCCCTTTATTTCTCCCCACCACTTTCCAGCTTGCTGCATCACTAGATACCCCTTTGTTTGATTAACACTAATCATAGCTTAAGGACATACAGACAGATAAGCAGCTGCTCAAGTGACTGTATATCAACTCTGCCTTCCAACAGAATGGAATTCCCCCCCCCCAACATGGGAAAGTAACAAACAAGAATGATTCAGCGACCTACTAAAGGAGCATGTGGAAAAACATGAGTAAAGCTAAGACCTGAATTTCGGGTTTCTTGGCTTTAACTCCTCTTGCCACTCAGCAGAAGGACATTTTAACAGGTAAAGGGGAGAGAACTAGAAGTCAATGCATTCATTTCTGTTGCCATCAAACTCTACCTCATTCAAAGCACATTATAATCTTCACTAAAAGTAATTCCAAATCTCATAGTTCAGTGAAGCTTCTTCCAGACCACGCAGAAGTTTCTGAGCACTGGCACTCTGAGGACAAACTAGTTCCCTCTTCCCTACTTCAGAAACCCATCAAAAATTATGATTATGAAATCCGTGTTGTATTTAAGCCAGAAAATAACATCTGTTTTCTGTGTGAACACACAAAACAACAAAACACGCAGATTAAATGGTAAACAAAAGTTATACTAACAATGTGTTCTTTATTTCAATGCAAAATGTGACTGTCACCACTGCCTCTGAAGTGACACCCTACACAGCCAGGGCCACAGAGACCACTAAAAGCTTGTGACCTGCAGAGACACCAAAATAGCCAGGAGCAGACCAAAAAAAGTCATCCCTGTATCTAAATCTCCATCTAAAAAGAATCTGCCTTTTCTTCCTGTAATTCACATGTAGCCCTGAGGACACCAAAACCCTAACTTCAACCAAGGCCTTCTCACACTGCCACTACTAAAGGTTTACTTAGGCAAAAGAAATACATCTTTGAAAGAAGAACAGCTGAGCACTCTTTCTGCACATCTTCAAGGTTGTCAAGGTGGAATTTAAAAGTGCATCTTACACAGAGCTTAAAAGCTTGTGACTATACCAAGCATTTGACTTAAGCAAGGTAAGAGGCTCAGTAACAATGTCCTGATTGATACTGCACTTTGAACGCAGCATCCTTGCTTCGAAGTACCCCTTCACCATGAATACTTACAACAAAGCAACTCTGCTCCAGTCAGGCTGAATTCATAGGATGAATATAGGTGGCTTTATCAGAGTAGCTTTTAAAGCAGCATGTGAAATACATAACTAAATTCTGAAGTTTTTAAATCTCAAACATGCTGTCACCATTTCTAAGAACTTTCCAAAACACATGCTGTATAAACAAAGAATATGGGGCACTAGGTGTTCTGGAACAACCTGATCCCTCACGTCAATCCACTGATGAAGGGGAGTATTTTTAGCTTACATGAAGTGAAGGGTTCATATCGCTAACGAGGAGAGATGAGATCTAGAAACAACCTGGCAAGCTTTTCAAAAGGTAGCCTTTGTCACTATCCCCAAACCCCACTCTCCAGTTCTGTGCAACTTTCACAAGCAGGATTGACAAGGTTTTAGACACGTATCCGATGCCAGTATTAACATTCTTACCTAAAGAACTCACCTGGCATATTCCTTAAGCTCTTAATAGAAGGTGAAAGAACTCTGAGAGTACTTAATAATAAGGAAGCCCACAAAGTCATCTTCATCTACTCTACCTGCTAAGAAGGACAGCAACCGATTTAGGAATACATAACAGCAGTTTAAAAAGAACACACCCACAATGACGGTGCTTAGTACCTTTGATAATGCCCAATACAAAGCTTCTGCTTTGTTTACATAAGGTACATGATCACACACAACTGACTAGCCCATTCACTCAAGGGCAGATTGTCCCCCACCAGCACAGCAAGGAGGGGAATCTTCATAAAGAAAATTAATGGACTTACATGGTCCCAGAGTCTCAGCATAAGCGGTTCAGGGCATGGATAAGATACACTGACTGAGCACTAACTGAAGTCTGCCCTGTCACTTATCCATTTTATACCTAAAGAAAATAACAAAAGAATCAACTTAAATCTGCTTTTTCCAGGAGTAACACATTGTATTTTCCTACTCCCTGCAGTGATTACATTAATCATTCCAGCATGGTTTATCTCTTCTCCACCTCAGCATCCAAACCCTGCAGATAGACTAGTACAGTGCCACTGATTCCTACAGCACATTTTGGAGCTCCACACAGAGTTCAGAATAGGCAGACCTGCATTTCCAAGCACGTATTTCAGGTTTTGAACCTTAAACTCTGCATCACTGCTCCCAAAGCAGAGCTTTCTATGGGGAAGTGTAACATCTCCTGTGAGGGCAATAAATGGTTTACAGTGGCCTTTGGTAAAGCGTAACCTTTCACTTCACATAAGCCTTCAGCCTGCATCCCACAAGGAGCTGAACATGATTCTTCTGCTGAAGACAACAGCTCTCCAAAATGAAGAGAAAAAATTCCTCTGTCCCAATCTCAGAAAACAGAATAGTCCTGATATGCTGTGGTTAGAACATTGCAGAACACAGTTCATTTTTCACATCTTTTTGCCTCTAAAGTGGTCTGCTTGCCATAGGTCATCCTACACACATCAAGATCTACAAAGTCACATTGTTTTAAAGTGCTAAAGGGGCTAAAAGAGGAAAACCAGAGCTTTTACCTTTGTTGGTGTGGTAGAGTTCCCACAATCAACCCCATGAGAAAAGGGGTGACATTTAGATAAAGCACAGCCCATGTGACACCTGTTGTAAACCCTGGGGTTTATAAGTAACTCATTGATTTAGAAGATTGGTTTAATCTCCTAACTGTAGAGGAGAGTATATTATGGTCACATTTCCCCCTGTGAAACAGCTCATCTGAAATGAGGATTTTGAACCTGTGCAACTGGAAACGTGACTGAAACAGCTCTAATGGAAGTCAGAATCAAGTTAGCTTATACTGCTCTAAGGCATGAGGGAATCATTTCCCCTCCACTCAGAAATAGCTTTTTTATCATAAACTTGACAGTTAACAACATAAAGCCGTATTAAAATGACAACATTTTAAAGCACAATCAAAGGAGCCCAGGCTACACCATGCATCCCAAAGTGAACGTGATTCAGCATAAATTTGGTCACATAAACCATCCCAGGTAATGACTTAGGTAATCTTGAGAAACTTTGCTTTCTAGCTCATTGGTAACACCAATGGAGACCACAGAACTCAGTGCTGCCTCTTAAAACTTTAAACACTGAAACACTAGCAATGGGTGTCAAGTGTAAATAAATATTACACACAGAGCCCTGTTACAGCAACTTCCTCGGGTTTGTATTTAACTACTACTGCATCACCCCTGCTCACACCCCTCGTAGCTGGTTCTGCAACAGCCACAAAGCTAAAACCACATTTCTTCACCTTTTTGTGTTACAGCTTTTGGTGTTGGCCTCCCTTTCCTTTCTAGAGTGAACTTCCATCCAGCAAAGGCAACATGAAAACTGTAAACACTGAGCCTATGTGTTTTGTCAGTGGCTAGGTCAGATAGACAACCATGGGAAAGATACAGCTGAGGCAACAGTGATGAAAACATCCCATAAGCCAACAATGATCAAATCAGCACAAAAGGCAGGCACCATTTACATGTGTTCCCTGAGGAGAATACAACAGTGAGACCACTTCTAAGGTGGAAAAGCTCAACCTACATCAATCACTTGTTAAACAGTGATAGCTCCTCACTTCATACCCATGATCATCACCCTAAATTAGATGTTCCAAAACTATTTGAATCCATTTTAGACCCAAGTTTACAACTGGTTTGTTAAGCAGATTTTAAAAACTGATCACAAAGCCATTGAGTAAGGAGGACGTTTCATGGTTGCAACTAAGCAAATCTTAAGGTATCCAAGCACAGAAGCACTAAGAGTATGATTTTCTTTGGCAGCCTGTAGGGTATTTTCTGCACCTTGCCTCATATTACCCCCAACAAGCAGGAAAAAATTAATTTCTGCTATAATAGATTTCATGCTCAATTTACACATCCACAGCACAGTTAGCTATTGCCAAATGAGCATCACAGAACTGTTCTTTTGCATTAGAGGTGATCCTTGGTTTTAAATCCCAAGTGCGATATTGTGGAAGCACAACATAAAATAAAGCCGATGGAGGCCAGTGAGCAGACACGCACGAGGAGTCTTGTTCCCTCCCTCATGGTGCTTGTGGTTCCTTTTCATGTTCCACTCAGCTTGTACAATAAAGGCTAGTTAATTTTTAGTTAAGTTTTACATTTTTATTTCTTCTATAAATGCTGATGGCCATTCTTGTACACACCTTATCTCGCATTCACCCTCGAGAGTAACTAACAATTTGTTTGGTAAAAATTACCAAGACGAGAAGATTACTTACATTATATTTTCTTGCTACCTGTACAGAACGGGCAGTTCTATTGTTTCCTCTTCACTGAGCAATACTTAAAGAGAGGAATTTGAGGTGGGCAAAGGCAAAGTTATTTTTCTTTTAAAAAGCCAAGATGGTTCCTATAAATAAGAATATTTCTGCTGACATGCTCAGAGGCATTTTCCATCATCCCTTTCATCAGCTTCCAAAACACACTGGGTAGAGAACATCGGATTGGATCCAGTTTCTGCTATCTTACATGGAACAAAAGAGTCAAGCGGGCACACATCTTCCCAAAACACCCCTATTCCACAGCTCTGCCTCCATTTTGGATGACAAACAAAGGGGATAAATGCTAATATACCGCCTTATCAAACAGATGAAAAGCAAAACTCAAGTCTGAGCAAAAGGCTGAGGATAAATCCAGGAAGTGCTGCTACCACCGGAACAAAGGGAACAATGACAGATCCCACGTTCTTCAATTTGTGTTAAAAATAAAATTTAGGGAGGAGAAAAGGAGAAGGAGAACTGGCGGTTTCACCCGGCGCAGGGCACCAGCGTTTACTCTGCCCTTTAAGGACCTCTCTCCTGAGGTTCTCCACGCTAACTCCAAGCCCGGCCATGAGATGCTGAGCGCTTTCTGGTGCCAGGGAGAGCCCGCAGGGGCAGCGCGCAGTCCCGAGCCGGGATGAGGTCCACTTCCCCTCACACACACCCTCCACCCAAGCGGCTCTCCTCGCCCCCAGGCCTGGCTGAGGCGGCGATGACAACCCCTCGGCTCACCCCACACCATCCCCCGGCGACGCTCGGCGGCCGTGGGCTCAGGCCTAGGGCAGGAGCCCGCAGGATGCCCAAGTCCGCAGAAAACAAAAGCTACGCCAAGTCCCACGCGGGGGGGACGGGGACGGGGGACGGGGGACACCGGCTGCCGAAAGGCGCCGCTCGCCGCCCTCACAGCCCCGGGGGTGCCCCGGCCGATCGCTTCAGGCCCAAACCCCACCTCACCTCGCCCTCAGGTCCCCCCCGCAACGCCCAGCCGGGGCTTCCCCCGAGGCCGTGACTCACGGGCGGGAGCCGCTCGGCCCCTCCGCACCGCCCGCGGCCCCCGCCCCGCGGCCCAGGGCGGCGGCCGGTACCTGTAGGCCAGGGACATGCACTCGAAGAGCTTCGTGAGGGAGGCGTCGATGCTGAGGCGGCCCCCGGCACCGCCGCCGCCGCGGGCCGCCCCGAACTGGTAGGTCTGGCAGGTCTGCTCGTTGACCGTGTCGAAGTCGTAGCCCTTCTTGGGCGGGTGCTCGCTGTGAGGCGACGAGACCATGAAGTGGCCCGAGTGGATGATCTGGGGGCCCGGGGGCTGCCCCCGCCGCGGCCCGCACCGCCGTCCTCCACCCGGCGAGGCTCCCCCGTCGTCCGTGTCCGACGAGTCCTCGTCGGGCTCCGTGCGGGGGGACAGCGGCCCCGCCGCCCCGATGAGCCGCGCCGGCCGCATGAACACGTCGGCGGCCATAGGCCCCGCTGCCGCCGGCCGAGCCCGCCGCCCGCTCTGCGCCGCCTCCGCCCCGGGCCGGCCCCCACCGCAGCCGCGCCGCCGCGCTTAAAGGAGCCGGAGAGGCAGAGCCCCTCCCCCGCGGCCTGCGCCCGCCTCAGCCCCGTTCCGTCAGCCGAGTGCCCGTCCCGCCATTGGCGCCCCGAGGCCGCTTTCCCTCGACGGCTCTGAGGCAGCGGCCCCTCAGGGACAGCCCCGGGCCACCGCCACCCACCCCGAAGGCCACCAGGAACCAGCCGTGAGGGCGGTTTCCCTCAGTGGAAGCTGCAGCCCACCATGACCCTGGAGGTCGCTTTCCCTCACGGCAGCCCCAGAGACCAACTGCCCTCCGTTACAAGAGGAGAGGGCCGGAGCAACCCCCCTCCTGCCGCACACAAACACAACAGAGGGCCACAAGTGACACTCACCATGTTTCACCCTTCCCCTTGCACCACTGCCCATCAGTCACCTCAAGTCACCTTGAGCCACTGACGCCACTGCTGTCCTGCCACTACTTGCTTCAAGGGCTATCCCCACTCCTCCCCGGGGCTGCTGGTTTAAACGCTCCAGCATGGCATTCCCATCCAGCAGGCACAATGTCAAGGGGCTTAGAAAATATTCCTAAACTTAAGGGACTCTTATGACCATGAGAAGATGCAGAGGACAGCCCAGAACTGGTGAGAGCGACTGCGCTAGAAACGTGTCATGGATTTAAACCAATACAGTAAATTGCTTCTTATTTTCCAGAAGCAGCCTGCAACTACAGAGAAAGGGTCAGGCCAGAGCTTGTACTGCCAGCCTGCTGCTCACACCTACCCCAAGTACCTGCGCGTACGTGCGTAAAGGCTGCACGGTTGTTCCAGGGACAGCAAAGATCAGATTTCAGCCTGCTTCAAAGCATAAAGGAAGCAATGGATCCCGTAAGTCACCATGAAAGCACAGCGACAGCAGATGTGTTAGCCTGGGGAGAGAACAGCAGCTTACGGCACAAGAGTCCATATACGCATGTATGGATGTACAAAGTCAAGAGGAAAGATCTCTAGCTTGCCCTGTAAAGCAAACCTCCACCACCAGCAGAGCGTCTGTGTTCTAGGTGGGATACTCCATTTATACTAAATTGCTTATATTCTCTCAGTTCCAGGAAGTCATACTTAAAAGCAAAAACCACAGCCATGCTCAGGAAGGAAAAAAACCCAAACAAAACAAACATTAAATTGCCACGTGCTTCTGCTTTGTGAAACTAGAAGTAAGATCAAGGAAAACTCAGGAGACACGCAGCAAGTCTTGGGCACAGGGGGAAGAGGCATTTCTGCAGTATCACAGTTATGCCCTTGCAGTGGTCTAATATTTTCCATTAGAGAGCATGAAACCAAGACGGATCACTGGGTTTAGGGGAGGAATGGTCGGTCATATACTTCCCCACACATGAAAGGAGCAGTAAGCCATGGTCATATCATGTGAGGGCTCTGTTAGAAATCCTTAAAACTGAAGACTAACATTCAGCTCTCAGTCAGCATCACATAGGGCTAAATTCTTCAGAAAAGGCCGCAGACATATTTAGCTTCAAAGCTGGTTATTGCTCCCTTATATTAATGTTGGCTTAAAATAAAGACAAAAAATAACCCAATGCTGCCTCCCAGCAAGGCATTCTGATGGGAGTACTTCAAGTAATAAAAATTAAAACATTTCAAAACAACATTCATCGTTTTACAATATCTATTTTAAATCATACATATAGTTTAAGAACTAAACCTCAACTAAACAAAGAAGAAAATCCCAATCACGCATCAGTCAGGATAGAGAACTTCCATAACATCAGACTATCCATCTACCTCACAAAACTGTAAGCAAGCCACACGTGCTTCTTCCTGTATGAAAAGGGGGGTGACTTGTTCAAATAAAGTCAGTAGGTAGCAATGCGTTTTTCTAAGCAGTTAGCAGTGCACCAACCCATCATTTAAACCAGGGGGAGCAGTGTTAAGCTCCAAGATTTGATGCAGTTCATGGTTTTCTCCTCTAGCTTCCTCGGTGTAAATACTGCAGGTGCACGGGAAGCAGTATCCCTTAAAATAAACCCAGTTATTTTTGAGACAGACCTCTTGGTTTGCCTTTTGAAGAGCAGCATTTAGGTGATCAGCAACAGCTCAAGGCTCCCAGCTATTCTCTCCTCCTCCACAATAATTGCAAGAGGGAGAAGGAAACACTAAGGGACCACAGCAGCATCTTTTAAGTATGTTTTCTTTCTTACTGTTTCTTTTCAGCAATCTGCAGTGCAAGGTGAAACACAGGCCACCATCTTCTGATGATGTTCCTTCAACAGCACAGGCTTTTAGCACAGGAGGAGACAGCTATTTACCGGCTCAGAATTCAGCTGTAACACACTGAACAGAGAGACAGTCAAGCTGTTCAAAAATACACCCACAGCTGTACTCCACAACACTTAGTGCTAAGAGATTACCCTCCTAGATCTACAGCAGGAAGTTAAGCATTCCCATTCTGCTGAGGTGCAAAGAGATGAAGAGATCTTACTCACAGCCTGGCTGTGGGGCTGATTGCAGGCACTGGAGTCCAGCCATCCCTCACCACCCCGCTGGATCCTCTGCCCTTCCTGCTCCTGGGCAAACCACAGGGCCAACCTCCAGAGCCATGCCCTGCTCCGGGGCTACGCTCTTGCTTGCTCCTTCATCCTTTACCAGCACAAGCCTTACCTGTTCAGAGGCCTTTACTTCTGGGACCCATCTTCAATTACATCCTTGTTTCTACCCGTTCTTTTCTCTCTCTCCAGTTCACCCTATATACAATTCCTTTATATAAGCCTGTTGATATAATCTACTAATCCAGAGAAGAAAAAAACAAACCTAAAACAAGCACTTTTCTCCCCAGGTTAACAAATTCAAGTGGTTGAGGAGAGGATGCTACAAGCACGCAGTGAATGCAAGGGAGGCAACAAAACCAAGCTGGGAGCAGGCAAGCTGGCCGTGGCTTGCCCTTCTGGTAGGGATGAGCCAGCAGCCCAGTTCAGCTGTGAAACCAAGGCTACTTTGGGACAGAGCACATCGAACACTAAAAATAAGAGGGATATTTATATCCCTCTTGAACGTAAAGCATCTTTCCAAAACTCTCCAGGAGTTTTACCCTTGCCAGCATCAGACTTTGAGCTTGTCTCCAAACAGAAGTGTGTTTCCACACTGTGCTCTTCTCCCTCCAATTTAAGTTACCACAACACGATAGCACCTTAAATGACCAAGTTATCCTGCAGGTTGCTGTAATTACATTGGCCGTATTTATTTGGCTACAACAAACTGTCCCCACCCTTCTCGAGTCTTTGGTCTACTCAAAGGTGAATCATTTCACACGTTACCAAGTGAGACCCCACCACAGAATGCACATTTAAAAGTACTATTTCAAAACACCAGACATTTATTGTGAATTTAAAAAGAAATACCAAACTGAGCTTCAGTTTCTTGATAAAAATTCTTCACACAGTGTTCATGTTGTGATTTTTTATTTTATTTCTGAAATGAAACCATTGTACATTGTACAAACCATAACTACCGATGGAATAAATAAGTGAAAAATTATACTGCTGTACAACACACACACACACAAATCATAAGATGGAAAACGATTAGGTACTGAAGAAAACAAAATTCTTTACACCTTCTAACAGGCCCTTAGATAGAAAGAACATTCCAAAACATGACAATGTCGTATGTATGAAGAGAGCCACCCAAAACCAGTATTTTAGACTGCCTTGCTGATTTTTTATTGTTGTTTTGTTAAGTGCCAGCACTTTTTGGAATGTTTAACAACTACTTTCCCAAGCATAAAAATTCCAAGGAATAGTTCTGCTATAAAATGTTTGGCTGAGTAAATCGCTTATTCGGAAGGCCTTCCCACGTGTTCCACAGACTCAGCTAATTCACTTACTTCGAGTTTCTTTTTTTGTCTTTTATTTTTTATTTCCTTTTTTTTTTTCCTCTTTTTTTCTCGTTTTCTTTTGTATTTATTTGTAACTGAAGCTCCAACATTCAGCATTGTAGCAAGGAAGCACTTCTTGATATTTGCACTATTTCTAAAACGTCAGCTGTATGAGAACTTTCAGTCATGAAGAAAATTACATCTCTCCTTCTGCTCCACGTCTCAATGCTTTCTATAAACCCTTTTACAGTGAGTTCATAAAACACGTTTCTGGTAGAGATAGGTCCAAACCAAAAAAAAAAGCTGGATTTAAATCTGGTTTCAAATCTGAGGTTGATTTGAATTCGATGTTCTGGTTTGGTCCCATCTGTACTTTCTGGCATTAAAATGTGTTTAATCACATCCGTTGGCCCATAAATGTTATCAGGCACTTCAAAAAAAGACTAATAACAGTCTTAGACACTATTTTGGATTTCTTCATACCAGATAATGTCAAAGTCTCTTCCGTTAGAGACTGACAATAACGGGTCTAAGGAACCCAAATCTATCTGCTTGTTCAGTTGTCTGTTGTCACTAGAATCTCTGGTTTAAAAAAAAAGAACAGTTCTGAATGTATTCTGTATAAGCTGTAAATAAACCATTACTACTTTAGAAATAAAGCCTCTAGGAATAAATATGGTTATGATGCCTTGTCTTGTAAGCCGCAGAACAAACAGTTCTGAGCAGAAGCCACAGGAGAGAAAAGGAAATTGATAATTAAACCTGTCGATGTCAATAATGCCAATAAATGCTCCTACCTAATGAAAAATTTTGAGGTATTTTTAGTGCTATTTATATATTTTATTTCTTCCTAAAGTACAGGAATTAGTTTCTAAATGAAAAGTCTATTTACTCCCTTGGAAACGTCTACAAAATTAAAGTTAAAAACTTGCTGCGATGCACCTGAAGACCGGGATTAGTAAACAGCGACTAGTGTCAGAGGTGGCATCAGACTCGTCTTGGTTTAGCATTAAAAACAACAGAAAGTTAGTAAAGCAAAAATATTCTCAAGTTTGAATCTTTCTAGATTTGCCCGTTTAATATATCAATAGAACTTCTCACAAAATATCACTTAAATCTGAATGCAATATACATACAAATCAATCGTCATTGACCAGTTATCCACATTTTAGGCATACACACAATTCAAGAGAGAATTCTACCGTTTCATTGCATATATTGTGCAAATATAGGGGTTTTTTTTTTTGGCTCCTCATTTCCTCGTTTTCAGAATGTTAATGGACTTCATGATCAGACCAGAAATCCCAAAAACTTATTAGGGAGCACACTGTTTTCATGAATGATTTGCAATCAAATTTTTATTCAGTTCAAATCCAAAAGGTTTTATTTCAACATAAAGGAAGAGTTCTGGAACTGAGTGTCAGACGTTATTTGGCGTTCAATCCTACAAACATCCTATGGAAGGTCAGTATTGGCTCCCCACTCCACCCTCCTTCTATTCCCTCCCCCCATTCCCTTATTGTGTCTCATAATAAAGTGGTAATTGCAAACGCAACAGTAGTCTAAGTACAAGCCATTTTCACTATTGGAGAACTCAGAACTAAATAAGCTTAATGAAGAGCTAATTCTCAAAGTGTATCAACTGGAAGCAATGTTTTTTTTCCCCCTCCCCATTTAAAAAAGTATTTACAGTTCTTAGCTTACAAACTATAAACCGTTTTCAGAGCTGTGAGATCATATTTTAAATGACAAGTTCCATCTCCCACACAAAGTGAAGACAGACTCAGGGCCTGATGCAGTGACACGTGTGTACATCCATCTGTATGTACATGCATGTGCATGCACTGAAGGAAGAATATAAGCTGGTTCCCACCAACACCGGGTATTTCTAACTGGAAGCTCACCCTGGAAGCACAAAGCCCACTGTAAGATCAGGCCCCTGTGACCTGATGCAGATGGTTTTGCACCTCTGCATGCCACCAATTTGAAGGGAGCGACACATACTTTGTGCCTGTCCATAGTGTTTCACATTAGCATGCTTCAGCATCACTGGAAAAGGAAGAACCTCTTCCAATGTTAGGAAGAACCTAACAGCGATGTAGGGACTGTGGAAACAACAAGACTTATTTACAAGACTTGCTGAAAGGAAAAAGGAACCCCCAAATACAGTATTAACCTGGAACACAGAAGTAAACATCTTATACGGAAACAGTACAGTGAAATCCAGTTCAGTGAAAACATGATATCAAAAAAGACCAATTGAAAATAAATTCACTGTGCATTAATCCCTTTGATCCTATTTATGTACATAGTGGAAGTTTTCTGTAAAGCAAGTTGTACCCAGTACAGAGATCTGGACCTAATACTTAAGTATTTTAACTGCTGTGTTATAGTATATATTCAGATCTGGACTATAAATGATAAACAGATCATGTTAACTTCTGATGAAGTTAAGTACTTAGAAGACCAAATTTACAGTTGCGAATGCCATGCATTCATAAAAGATCTCCACTATAGCTGCTAACACAAAATATCAAGCTCCTTTTTCTCCTTGGACTCCAAGAGTGAAAATGGCTTCCTGACCTGTATTAAAAATTGAAGCACCAGGGATTTCAAAATTAACAACAAAACAAAAACCCCAAACAAAAAAGGAAAAGAGAAACAAGCCTTACTCCATGGCATTATACAAACATAGGCCACTTTGCAAAGGAGACAGTTGCAAAACAACTTCTTTAAAAGATAGCACTGTTTTCAGAACACAAGGCACAAAACAAAAGCAGACGTCACGCCAGAACAATGAACTTCACATGAAAGCTAATACCTGACCTGTACCATCCTTAAATATCTTACATTGTTAAATAGAGAAATGAAAAACACACAAAAAAATAATACAGCAGCAACATAATTGTAATTTTGACTTTAGAAACAGTGCGTAGACCCCTCCTGAGTTGTTTACTCCAACCATTTCAGAGACAGTAACTTAAAAGTTCTCAACGTTTGTTTCACAGGAAGAAAAGTTTTCAGTGTCTGAGAAGTTAAACCTTTGTTAGGCTTTCTTGGATTTTTGCTTGGTAACTTGAAAAGTTAGGAGTTCTGTCCTCATCCAAGAGAAGATGCTTAAGTAAGGTTGTTCTATAATTAAGCCCACTGATGTACCTTACATAAAAACTGACCAGAAAAATCTATAGTCTAAATCTCTTCAACATTTTGTTGGGAAGCCTCTACTTTCATCTTTTTAGAAGGTGGCACTCCTTCAGAGTCCTTAAGGAGGGGGAAAAGAAAAACAACCGTGTTATCATTGCACCGAATTTCAGGCACCACAAAGCAAACAAAAAGCAAGAACAAATCCCTGGTGTGGCATTTGTAAAGCACAAAGCATCCCTGGATGCGCGAAATGACATGACCAAGTGCGTTTGCTTCCTGAAGCCACTCCTCTATTTGCATCTTACCTCAAACATCTTTACACTTCTTGTCGTCTACAGACAAAGGGCAAAACTCTAGTTCCGGGCTAAAAACCACAGTGAATATTCCAAGCAACAGCCTTGATGCATGGTTATACCCGGCCTTCCCTCAGCTCCATACTCGAGCACAACCTGCGCCAAGCGCACATGGATTTTCTCCTGCTGTAGCCAAAACAATCTTTACAGGACAGAACACGCAAGGTTTGGAAGGTGTGAGGAGTGCACTGAAACAAACCACCCGTCCCCAAGGGAAACCGATGGACTGAGCAGTGCTCTGCCTGAAGATCTCAGTGTGAGGAGGACAAGTCCAGCATAATTCCTTCCTCCCACCCACCCAGGATTTTCCGGTAGAGCAGTGAGTGAACATCCAAACATCTTACCCACCAAAATTAACTCCCCTGACTGCTATATACATTTACCTTTGTAGAAGGTATTTTACTGCTGACTGGTCCTCGGAAGGACCTGTCAGTAGGATAGGTCCAAGCCATTTATTACCATTAAGTTTTAATATTCCCTTATCAAAGTAACACAGACCGGTTTAGGAAAGTGAAAAGTAAACCAGACCAATCTAGTCTTACTGTTCAAACCACGTGAAATGCAAGAAGCCAATCCAGTGAGCCACAAAACCAGACACATGGCCATTTAATACTCCGTGGCTCCACTCCTCACCTTTGGAAATGAGTCTAAATACAGAAGTGGCCTCCTTACATTTGCTTTTTAGTAAAAATACTCCTTTCCAAATTCCCAGGAATTGGGCTTTTGTGCTTAAAGTTACCTGAGAGTTTTTAGATGCCTCTGTAATTATATCATTTTCTCCAGAGGACTGGATTTCTGCTTTCTCTGAACTATTCACGGAATTTTCCATTGAAGACTGTGAATTCTGTTCATCAGAGGTATCTGAAATGACAAGAAATAATTTTAAGCAAATAAATTAAAGCATTCAGCAGGAGTTTTTAGGAGGCCTTCTCCATTATAACACCCCAAACCCATACAGGTCACCCACATGTAAAACATTAATGATACTGGCAACACACAACTGCTGGGCTCAGACCCTAGAGGGAGCTAAGCTCCCACACACCCTCGAAGGCAGAATCATGTCAATGCTATTAGCAAACATGTTTCAACATCAGCTTTGAACGGCAACTTGAGGGCAACTTGCTTCAAACCAGAAGGGCAGCTACAGAAAGGGCTGAATGGTGACAACGAATGGATCCAAAACAGCACAGCTAAGGAGAGAGAATAATTACCTGAATCAAAATCCAGGCATATATTTGCAATTCACTTTCTTCTTGATACTGCTTCTAAGATAAAATTTAGGAACATAACCAGCTTAACCACTAAGGTTGCAGAGTTTTAAATTCTGGTGCATGCTTGTGGAGTCTTCCAGCTTGTTACAGCTCTTCCCTGCTTCCAATTTCCCTGTTGGGTTGTTGTTTGGTTGGGTTTTTAATTTGTTGTTTCCTTCTTTGGCCTTTGTTTGTTTGAAACTCTCTATCCCAAAGCAAGACTTAAAGAGTACTTAGGTTGAAGCACCCATTCACTTGAAGAGGACACAGGGGCACTTCAGATGTCTACAGGTTAAAGATCCCTGGAAGTTTTGATACTGGATGTCCAGAAGCAGAGACAAACAAACGAAACCACCCCCCAAACCCAAACCCCTTTGACTGTGAAAGGTCAGCTGTGTTTCCTTCAGTACCCACACCAAGAACACCGTAAGGACCAAACCCATTCTTTCCTTCACCTCATTTGAAAATCCTTTTTGACTTCAATACTCAGAAGTAGGCATGGAGTCAAGCTTCATGATGTCCCTAACCCATAAAACATATCAATTCATCCTAGATGAAGAGAAACGCAAGATCAAATTTATTTGGACAACACTGGTTAATGAAGATGCATTAACCAGCAACCAATGGATATTTTTGTGGTGTACTGTATGAAAAGCATCATAAGCATTTCCTTGAGTTCCTTCCTCTGAAGTCAGAGATGAGCAGTCTCAAAGTTCACATTCAGCAAACTTGGACAGAATCATCTTCCCTTCTATGTCTCACCAGAAAAGCATGTTCATACTGATGAAGAAACAAGACCCAAGGGTCAGAAGGGATTCCAATTTCTGCTGTGCGCGTCTCAGCACACACTGCAACTTGAGCTAAGGAGCACCCTGTGATGTGCCCATCTGCTTGTGACAAACGCACACCTACATCAACTTCCACAACAGAGAGCTCAGAGCTGCCCTGTTCTCTTCCAGTTGCTACAGACAACTACCCCCCATTCTGCTGCTGACCTTTGGGCAGGGGTATCCAGATTTTAAACTGCCAAGCCCTGAGCGATTCTGATGCTTGCAATGACTTGTGGACACAGAAAAATGTTCTGAATGCATTTGTTTTCTTTAAGAAGGCCACATTAGGCACTTCTGACCACTCAAAACTGTCTCCTAGCTTTAAGGGCCCTCCCTGATTTCAGGGTAGTAACATGAGACATGTACAAGATCATAAGCCCTATTCATTTGAACAATTACACAATCCTTAGGGTTAGACTGATAGAACACTTTGGTAGGTAAGTAATTATTTAGTATTTTTTTAAACACGCCGTATGACCAACAGAAAAAACCCACATCAATAACAAAGATTTTCTCCCATTACTTCTCCCTTTCATTCTACAGTAACTGGCGCTGGAACTAATCCAAACCTTGCTGTGATTTTCCCAAACCTAAATTTAGTCAGGGGAGCACGTGTGCATGTAACTACTTCACACGGACACGTTCAGACAGTATGAGACCTAAGAGAAAATCCTTTCTGTTTACGTGACCAAATCTGCTCGGTGAGTTTTAGTTTGCAGGATATGGTGTTTCGTTTTATTGCAACTCCAGTTGTCAGATTTTAACCCCAATTAGCAATGACAACACTGAACACACTTAACCCATCCCCTGCTACCACCAAGATAAAAGCTCTAAATTTAAATTGCTTACTGGCTCTACTGAGCTGAGAACTAAATCAGGAGGGCATAATTTAATTGCTTTGCTATGGGAAGAATTCCGCAACCAGATCATTAGAATGATGTTAAGGACATCTTCTGTCTGTTATAATAGGATGAAGAAAGTTATCTTCCCAAGAATATAAACACAGAGCATGTTTCAATTACCCCAAATACCATTTGAAGAGTGAGGTTCAGAACAATCTCTTAACCCACATGTATTTTTAATCTGTGCACAACAGCAGAACAATCTTGTAATGCTTTTAGAAAATTAGGACATGATTCAGAGCTAACTTTTGAATAAATAATTAGCAGGGTTAAAAGCAATTACATTCGAGTTTACACAATTAAAAGAGTCATTTCAAAGCATCTCACCTCTATTTTACTGTCACACTCGATAATGAACATTCACAGATCTACAGAAGTAATAGTTCCTCAGATTTGTGTGATTACAGGAGCAGCCATTTCAAAGATTAAATTATTTCCTCTTTTAAGACTGAGACTATGACAACAATGAACCAAGTATGTTGTTTGTTTCCTCTCTGAAAAGACCCTGATGTCAATCTGACCCTTCCAGTTGTATGGGAGCATCACCAGTAAACCACAGAGATTAAAACCCATTTTCACACCACTGAGAATACAGAAACCATCTTTCAAATTGTTATTATTCAGTTCTTAAAATGGATAAGCAAATAAATGATACACTAAAGGATAATGATTGTTGTTTGGCTTTGAAGGTGGTCTTTTCAGCTTACCTTCTGAACCAGGCTGCTCCTTTGCTTCTGCCTGAGTTTCGTCAGACTTGACTTCAGTGCCGTCTGCTTGTGTTGCCAAGTTCTGTTCCGGTGCTGGACTTGAATTACTACTGTTTTCTTGTTTTATTGGAGAAGCATCAGCTATTGAACTCTGGTTGCTGTTGTCATCTGTTAACAAATGAGTTAAAACCAAGAATGTCTAACTTGACAAGATAAAAAGCACCCCTGAATTCTTCCATATTTATTCCCTGATAACACAGGATACAGTCTTAGCTTGTTGGGGATGCAGTCCAAGCATTTACACTAACACTACACCTAACTTTTTCCCACACTACCACTATCTTTGTTCTCGCATCTTATGCTGCAAGACAGGAGTTTTCTGTCAGTTATTAAAAACCAGAGAACTTCAAAGTGCTCTTACTAATTTTATACATTAAAAACAAGTGTTATGCTCAGATCTTGTCCAAAAGAACCCAGAACTTCATTATATGAGTAAAACAGACCACGAGGCGCAACAGTCTCATTTTATAGCTCATATAACACAGGGCTGGTGAAGTGTTTATGCTGCAGTTTACAAACACCCAAGGTTCAGATGAGCAGTTTTTTATTGTCCCCAGAAGGTAAAAAACCGAAACCCAACAGCAACAAACCCAACAAAACCCCATCAAAGTCAAAACGTAACATCCAGTCCCAGTACCAATAGTTTCCAAGTGGTAACTGGCCAGGAAACTCTCTAGTCTCCAAACTCTTGGATCACAGTAACTTTCCGCTGCACAGATTGCCTCTGTAGCTAACAGGAAATATTCTGCCTGCATCCCCTTCCTGAGAAAGCAGTGGCAGTGGTTTACAGGTCTCGGCTAATAATTTATGGATAGCCGTGTGGTGCAACTGCCTGTGATTTTAAAGACAGATTAACAACCATGGATAACCGAAGAGGGAATTTCCTGCTCCCCAAAGAAAACCAACCCAGCAAAACACTGCTAGTTAAATGGCTAGCATGCAAGTTGATCCAGTTCCCTCTGCATCTGGACAATCATTAAACCCAAAGGACTTCAGGAACACACAACTCAGGATAAGAACATCACTTTTCAGAGCAGCATCAAGTCAGATCAGTGTCAGTTTATAATGAAATTGTACAGTGTGGCTTAAACCCACAAATGATAAATGATAACAAAGCAAGCAGTATATTCACATCATGGATGGGAGAGACAAGACTTCAGAAAATGAAATGATCTGACCAAGGCAAGAGCTATGAAGTTTGAAACAGATGAAAAATGAATCCAGATCAGTGAACATCCCGCTCAATCCTTTAGCTGCAAGAGCACACTTGCTGCAAACACTGCAAAAACCAACCAGGGGGCAATACACATGCAAATAAAAGTGAAATGAAAAATTTACAACCCACTCAGAAGTGAACCCCTCTCATCAGCTCCAGTATGGCATTCTCAGCCAGCACTGTTATCCAAACATCTAGGAGGTAAAAACTGAAACAGCGCTGAGCTGTGCAAGCTCCTCTGTCACAAACACCAGGTAAACACCCAACAGTTCACACTTTAAAAAGCTGACCTAACAGCGCCTGACTACCAAGCAAAAAGCCCAGTGTTTTCCTAACCTGTTGATCTCCTCAAGCTGAAGCAGGACGAAGACCCCACAGAACCAGACCTCACTTTCTTGGCTCTTGCAGAATTCTTTTGACCTGAATCACCTACATAACCTGCACAAATTATAGTAAGTGCCACTGAGGCTTTGGGGGTCTTTTGGTTCTTCAAGCAGCAAACTCAAGAGTTACTGCTTCACACAAGTGTAGTATTTTGAATGGCAGATACTCTGGTTTTAGCTCCACTAACAATTTTTTTCCCACACACAGCCCAAATACAAACAGTGTTGAAACAACTGTTAGTATATCCAGGCAAGAGAGTTCCAAGGTACCATATGAGTACCTGATTCTGCTTTCACTGACTCAACCATGCCATCTATTCATCTGAGCCAACAGAGAATCTGACACTGTTGGCTTATACTGTCAAAGCCGTGTCACAGGGGCTGCCCTTCTCCCACTCACCATGCATGTCCATCATCCCTGGGGAAGAGCTGTTCTCTGGAGTGGTCACTTCAGAGCCACATTTTTCATCTTTGCCTTTTTTCTTATTCTTATTTTTCTGAAAAACAAAGGGCATCACAACCAAATTAGACTACTGCCACGAAAAGAAATCCATGTTGCAATATAGCACCCTTTCCACTCATTACTTCTGTAAGTATCTCACAATTCCAAGTGAGGAATAAAGCCAATGTAATAATAACTGACATTATCAATAATGTATTAGTCCCAGTAACTGCAGGGCTGGTTTTCTAACTTATGACACAAAACACTAAGATATACAGGGTTTTATCTATAAATTATAGTCACAGTTAGCACTTAAGCGTGATCTTAAAGGTCTTTTCCAACCTAAATGATTCTAAGTCTTTCATCTTCAAACAACTGCACAATTTTTGTTACAAGTACAAAAGTTAGCAATAGTACCCCTCATTCTACAAACAGGATCTGAGGCACCATGATTAAATGGCTTGCTCCAACTGAGTTGGAGAACTTGGCAAGTGCTGGCTGGTAACTTTGCACTCAGGCAAAAGAGCTAAAAAAGCAAGGTCAAGAGAACCTCTGCTACACCAGAAAGTAAGAATGCTGCTGATCAGAGGCAGGGCTAAGACTTGTGTCCTCAGCTTGTAGCTCTGCTTACTGTATGGCTTACGCACAACACCACACCACTACAAAACTCAATACACTCTCCTTTTCATATCAGAAAGCTTGCAGAATACACCTAGACAATATGTGTGTATACACAACATGATGATAACAGATGCAGAATTCTAACATTACAGACAGCTTTTTACCTGTATCTCAATGACCAACACTGCAGAGACCTCCTCCTTCTCTACAACGAATGCTGTTTCTTCATTAAAACTAACAGATGGGTTAAGATAAATCAGACTGGCCTAAAGCAAAGTGTGTAAGCAAGACAGTCCTACGTGAACAGTAGGTCACAACATACTCATGACGGAACAACACTATGGACTGTAAGCACTAAAACAAAGGAGGAGACAGTGGCATCCATCACGTGGGAAATCTGCCTCTGCTGAGGGATGCAGCATTTCCAAGGAAGAGCTGATGTAATCAGTCTCACAGCAGGAGCCAGCTGCACTGACTGCTTCCGTAGGACCCTGCCTGCCTGCTGAGAGCACAGCTCAAAGCCTGACTCCAGAAAGAACGCTCTGCAACCCATCCGTCTGGAAAAGACAGTGTCCTCCCAGAAGGGAACTAAACCACAATCAAATACTGTCTAAGACCGCAGAAGAAATTCAACAAGTGATATCTGGAAGGACTTTTCCCTCTATTTTAAACAGATTATTAGGATCACTTTAAAACTGCCTTTTTACTTCAGAGAAGCCAGATTTTATTCCCTAATATGTGAAACAGACATGAAAGCACACGCACTTCTTTAGCTTTGCAAAATGAAAGTTCAGAAGGGACATCACCTCTCTGAGGTTTAGAGGTTTTGTTCCTTTGTTTCCCAACGTAAAAAGGACACTTTTGCCACGAGAGAAATATTGAAAATGATGGTGAGCAATTTAAGCTGAGAAGTTTTCTTAGAAAGTGCTAGGCACCAAAGTGTGAGGTTCTACAGCAGCCTCGCTAAACCAGGAGGAGGAAGGAGCCTAGCTAATTCTAGTCCAAAGAAATGTCAAAGTGTCCCAGAAACAACACGTAGAAGGGGGGAAATAATCTAATCTGTGTTCACTAAAAGCAAAGACAACTTCCATTTGAAACAACGAAGTATAAAAAAATCCCATTCTCCTATTCTAGTAAAAAGCAAGGAGTGACTGCTCCTCACAGGTGAATGAAATCAGATACAAAAGGATGTCCACAGCAGAATTAAACCACCAAGATGACTCCTACCCGGTATTTACTTTTCAAAATAGATGTAGGTATTTACTTCTCAAAATAGAGACCTGATCCAAAATAGTTTGAACTGTGAGAACTTCTAGAGCTAAAACTCAGAAGCCTTACAACATCAAGCTTGCTACAATGGCCTCTACTTGTACTGAACAGAATGTGGCTGCAGGACACTGAAGTAGCTGGTCTTGAACAAGTATCCCAATTTCAGCAAACCTGGAGCCTAAACCTAAAGATGATGGCTCAAAAATACAATTAACCTCTGCACATAGAGACTGTTACATAAACCCATTCTTCTTAACACAGAATCTGACTTTAGGTACCAGTCACCTTGAAAATTCATCCAGAAACTCACTAGAACTCTTTATTTTAAAGTCCCATAGTACCTGTCATGCACATACCTTAACTGAGAAAACAATCACCAGAAGCTGTGAGCCCAAGTACCCTCAATCTCCCTCTCACATACATAGTACAGCTTTTTCCCCCATGCATTACAAATAAGAAAATCAAGACCAAACATTTGACAACTAGAAAGAACAAGCAAGCTTCTTTAAGAAACCAGGAAGGGTTTCCCAGTTCATAAGGGGTTACTTCACAGAGATGCTGCTCGAGCACTAGAAGAATGCAAGAGGCTTTATCACAACTCTGACAGTCACTGAAACCTCAGGCAAAACAAAGGTATGGAAAGAAACAAACTCTGTTTAAACAATGCTAATCGAAAGTAGGTCTTGAATTTGTGCTTTGACTATGACAAGATCATTGTCTTGGCTGGAAAAAACATCATTTTTCACATTTAGCATAGTAGTTTTCTTCCGGATAGCTCTTAACTCCTATTTCAAATAAAGTAAAAGCACAGGACAGCCCAAGGAAGGAGTACCAAACTTAAGATGTATTTTCTATGGTATCATTAATTTCCTGTGGTACCATGGATTGGTTTTCTCTCTATAATGATATTTCAATTTATAAAATTAGAGCAACATTCATTTGGAAAAATATAATTGTAAGCCCTATCAACTTTGATTTTTACACTTATTTTTATGCTAAGTGATTGTAGCATGGCTCATGAACAGTGCATGCTAAGAACATAAACTGGATGCATAGATAAAATGTCCAGAGAAAACATATGTTACAAATAGGATCACATCTGCTGCATTGTTTGGGCTGGACATCTTAATAACAAAGTGCTCGCAGTCCCATGGGATTTTTCCTACCTTTACTTAAGCGGTTTGTACCTATTTTTGAGCAAAACAGCAGTGATGCACAGATGAACATTCTCTGCACAGTTCCAAACCAGCTACTTGCCTTTAAAGCATCAGACAGAAACAAAAGTAATCTCTGCCTCAGCCTCCCCTCCCTGCCTCCCAGTTATTATGTTAGAGAAAGGTTTCAAAAATCACTTTCAAGCTGCCTGTTTAACAGTTATCTGAGACCTGATCCAAACTGACTGCAGGCAGACTGCCACCCACTGAGCCATCATCTGCAGAGAGCAGCGTTTCCCTAGAGCTCTTCTATTCAAACACTTGCAAGACCCACATCAGACTTAGCTTTAAGGCTCAAAGAACAGCAAGCCTATTTCTTTTGACTGCCCCTAAACATGAGTGTCTGCATCCTGAAAAAAGCAAGACATCTGCAGCATACTTACATCATCGACTTTAGGCTCTGTTACTGGTACCCATTTGTAAATCCTTAGGGATGTGTCGCCAACTGTCACCCACTTCTTCTCCCTATAAAATTACAATGCAGGAGAAGTTAAACTCCGGATTCAGAAGAAAGTGATCTACTACTGTAAGTTGTCAAGGATTTAAACAGGCTATTAAGGAGGATGATCTCTATTACATCGTCTTAAGGGCTGCATTGTGCAAATTGTTCTTTGTATTTCACAAACTCGTTAGAGCACTGCTAACCTCCAGATTTCTGAGGGCTGTTACCTGACTGAGTAACTGCAGTAGCAGTAATAAGAGCTGGATTAAAGATACAGTTAAGAAGAACAGCTGCTAAAAATGCAGATTTAATGCCTACAGTTTTCACTGAAGTTTCTAGAGAGCAGAAGAGGTTTTAGACAGACCAGTGTGTTTTGATTGTCATGCGACTGTTCAACGGTATTAGAAATCTAAATGCATTTTGACCATCTGAGGTTTATTTCTGGGTAGAAATTTGCTGCTAGCAATTTAACATTCACTCAACACTCCTGTCAGACAGCTCTGAAATTCCAGCCTTGGAACCAACAGCATTACTGGTAGCAATATGTGCCATGATGCAGAATTCAGACTTTGGAGAGCCCAGCTCTCTTGGAAAGGCTGAGGCTATCAGAGAGGGAAAAGCATAACCCATGGCACTCTCTGCTAGGCCCTGCCAGCCAGCCATGAAGTCATGACATTGACAGATTGTGGAGGAAATCTGGCTGGAGGGTGCCACTACGTTAGGGGGGCACACAGTCACAGCGTGTGGAGATGGGAAGAATGCTGAACACTTAGTTAAGGGATGAATTCCTTGAGCTTTTTACATCAGAATATCAAAACAAAGTCCACAATGCCAGAGAAATTTCATCATGTTTCTGTGATCCATTTTCAGGTCACAGATTACCACTGCTGGTTCCTGGGTTTCTAACAGAGCTCTGCAAATGGATCGATTAAAAGGTAACAACAAAGACCAATTCCATTAAATATTCAGGAACATCTGAAATTAATTTGGCATGAGATCTCAAATGTTGCTCTTTTTAAAAACACATTTAAGGAATAGACCTGGAATTCAGTTATAGACTTAAACAAAGAAGAAAAATTGTTCTTTGCAGGATGGGAGAAGCTGGATGTGACTCCAAATACATACATATGTGATAGCTCCAGTTTTAGAAAGGGCTTCCAGAATAAAAAGTAGCCACGTTGGACAAATGCCATAAACATCCTCCTCACTATTTGTTTTAGCTACTAAAGCAAATCTTGTTTTCCCTTTAGACACTTTCCTGTTTTAAACCAAAATATGCTATATATAACAATGTGATAAGTTTTGGATCTGTCCACAAGGATATTTTAATTAAAGTGCAAAATTAATTCAGATTCACTTCTTTCCCACTGCTCTTCCTGGAGCAGAGCTTTTCCTCAGTGTGTTTAGATACATCCATTTGGATACATTAGCTGGCTGAAGCGTGACAAAACCCAATTTTACACTAATTTGGAGCTCTCCTGCTAGATGTGTTAAAAATGACAGTGGAGATGAGGGCATGTCAGTAATGGGAGCATACTTAATTGTGAAGAGATGATCATGATATATTTATGTATATTTTTAAGGATACAAGACAAACTAAACTCATTTCTACTTAGGAAAACCTCTGAAATTATGGAAATAAAACCAGCTGGGGTTTTGTTCTGGTTGTGGGGAGAGGTGAATAAATGCTTTTAACGAATATCAAGATTCTAGTCTTTTCCTACAGCAAAATATTACTCAGAGATGCTGCACTGGAAAACCAAAAGTTCAAGATACCTGTTAGCATCTCAAAGCAGCCTCACACAGCATCTTCACTGGACAGACTGTAGAACACAGGAGGAAACCTATATTAGTAACTTTTTCCTTCTAGTATTAAAGTTAGCCCTGACATTTTAATTCTTTTGAGCTTCTGAAGTACCAAAGTTTTGATAATCCTCAGCTATAGGGACTTTTTTACGGAATTCAATACACAGTAATTCAGACAACATTGGGAATAAGGATATCTTGTGATGGAAGTACACCAACATCCAAGTCCTGCAAACACTTATGGCTAAAAAGAAAACCCAACATCACACTGCTATTATTCATACATTTTACATGTGTCAGCATTTACAGTATTGAAGGTTTAAGACCATCAAAGTATTAGTAAGAAAAAAGAAGACAATGTCCCCTAAAACTTAATCAAATCATTGGCAGCACAAACACAAATTTGTTAACAAAGATGTATAATGACTTTCAGACATTGAAGATCAACAGGGTAAAATCACTTCAGGATTTAAGATGTTTATTGCAAATAAAGCTTTGATTATTATCTCTCATTTTTACTGCCTTTCCATTTCAAAACAAAAACCTCAAACCCCCAAAACCACTTCTACTCTGAACACTTACTTTTATCTTATGTGCAAAGACACCACCCCAACCTGCTGATCAGGGGCTTTCCTTTCCATTAGTCATAACTTTTCTGCTGCTGCCCATAACAGAAGTTCGCTACACGCTGCACAAACTACAAAATATTCCCACTGCCCAAATACTGGAGTAGGAATTAGGAATTAATCAACTCTTGTGAAACCTTGAGTAGTTTCTCCACCTGTTTTCCGTAGAATGGACCTGCTGTTAAACCCACTCATCCCAAGCCCCTGAGCAGACTTCCATCTTTGTAACTCCATTACATCTTTGTTAAGCAATCACTAGGCAATACTTTCTATTGCACTGTGCCCTGTCGTATAGGCTGATCTTTATATTGACTGGTAGATTGGAAAAGGTGGCTAATGGAACCCCATCAGCCTGAGAGTTCATCAGGCCAACAGTGTGGCAATTATCAACTTTACTTGGCCACATCTAACTGACAAACTCCATAGCTTTAAAAAAACCCACTTTTTTTTCCTCATTTCAAAACCTCTCCTGTTCCTCCATGAATGACTCAGAAGTAACGACACTGGAAAATGGCAACACTAAACATATATACAATAGTATTTTTTTCTTTTAATCTTCCACGCTGTTAAGGATCTTAACTATTTTATTTATAGCAAATTCAGAAACTAATCAATGCAACAAACCCTTACATTGATCTGAAATTGTGTTAAAGCATTTTTAAATTCTGAACCATGTCTGCGCAGCATTTAAAGGACAGCCAAGGATACATAGGGTAAGCATTAGTACCAACACTTCTTCAGTGCTTATGCCTGAGGCATACTAATATCCTGGAACTTACATAATTATATACCCAATCCCCCATTCTAAATAGCCCAAGACTCTTACATATATTTATGTTTATTAACACTAAAGCTCCAAAGATTAATATCAAATTCCATGTATAAAAGTAATACACCGGTGAGCAAACACAACAGTGTATATTACACTTATACATAAAGTGTCAAGGCAGCTTCTGCAGCAGCAATGAGTGCTTAGAGACATTTGATGGCACAGAAACAGAAAGCCTTCACTGCCAATATATTACCGTCTAAGAAAAGGCTTTCACACCTGTTTGGCCTTTTACCATGACTATCCTTTATCACAGTGATCTGGATTTACACAAGGATTTGCTCCCACATACCCCATCTTCTGTTGATGATCACGAAGTGACGTCATAATGCTGAATTTATCACATCACACTCACTTGCATTGCAACAGAGTTTGGTGAAAATCACAGAATTATGACCTCCCTGTGGGATCAAGCAAAGGAGAAAGGGGAATGGAAAAGAAAATGCCATTATTAGACACAAAAAGTGCTGTCAGATGCACAAAAAAAAGATTTTTCTTTGAAATGTAGGTTTGCTCTTCACAGCACACCTATTGCCAGGTACATGTTTGTCTGGTGACTAATACACAGTGTTTCTTGACCATAATGCAAATACAATAAAATACCGTGGAGCACAAATGAACAAAGACTAATGGTTAAGGAACCTTCCCTCTGAGTTTAAATATGGTGCCTTATGAGAACCCCTTTCACTTACACAGGCCAGTGAGTTTTTAAGCAAGTTCTGCTAGGTTCCACATTGCAACAAGCACCTTTTCTTACAGTAGAGAGAAACACGGCTTATGCATGACAAACCTCTAACACACACCCAACTTCTACTAAAGTCAAGAGAGCACATCTGGCTCAAAAAGAAATAATGAGCCAGGAAAAAAAAGGCATCACAATTCAAGGATGATAACAGCAGTTATGGGCCACTACAGCACTTCAGCTCCTGCACATACACTGAGTATTTTTACTTCAGCTGCCACCGCTTGAACTACAATCTTAGCAGGAAACCAAACACAGCCAATGCAGCAAGACGACACCAGGGGGGCAATCTGGTAGCAGCAGTCTTTTCCCAAAGACATCATGTTAAGAAGCTCCACGTCATAACTACTTCCCAGAGTGAAAGCCTATTTTAAGAATGAAGCATGAGCAGCAAAACCTGCAGAAGCTCAATCTCGGAGCATTACATGCCACACACAAATATTTTAGCAAGTCTGAATGGAGACAGTGAACAGAAAAGCTACAGCAGCATTGTCTAGAAACCCTCCTCTAACTAGCCGCAGCCAGCGATCCCAACCCATGCTACCAGGTAACACTGCTCATGGTGACTTTGCCCCTTAACCGCCACACAACAGGCTTTGTTTTAAGCTACATCCCAAGTCATGTCCGGCTCTCCAGCTGACTCCCCGCCACAATAAATACTTGGCACTTTCTGTAAGTACTTTCACCAGTTGTCCACGTTCACCTCTGCTTCACAAGGTGTTATCACTATCCCTAGGTCAGGTCAGGGGAAGGTCAAAGGATTTCTGCATAGATACTGCAATTCAAAGACAAGGCCACACAATGAGATGTCCTCTTTCCTGGTACATTCTCTAAACCAGCCCATGTAGAATCTACACATACTCATCAGTCTTTGACAACAAAACCCAATCCTGCACCTTTCACAGTTCAATGACATAAATTTATCTCAAACAATTTCTTAAAATAGACTGAAGAAAAATCATAAGTACTGTTTAAAACCAAGCAGAACTACCCTCTTAGCCATGGCCCTTTATCATTTCTGCCACACAAATACAACGCAACCATGTCCTCTGTGAGACACGTGCTACATGTTTTCTAAACTAGATGTTCATTCATGAGACGGGTTTAAACAAAGAGATATGGTTACATTAATCTCAAGATAAAAACCTTAACAACTCCACTGTTTACTACTAAGTTCCAGTAATACCAGAAGCGCTGGGAGCTCTACAAACACACACAGAGATACGGCACCTACATCAAAGGGCTCACTATCTAAGAATGAGCACTAATTTTCTAAGAAACAAGCCCACACTGATGGAAATTGCTTTCCAATAGGCACATTCATGGACGTGGCAGCAGAGGCATTCAGTAATATTGCACAGCAAAGCTGCTGAACACCTTCACAGATCAATAAAGCTTTGGGCAGCACATACCGGATCCACTGCCTGCTTGGAAGAGTTTACAGCACAACCTGCCTCTCTACTCATCCTCACAGCGCTCCGAACACACAAGTCTCCAACAACTCTGTTCTAGGAGACGCTGGATACGAGGTATTTTCATCTTCAGCGGCTGCATTTCCACAGCAGAGCTGTGGATGGCAACAAATTGCTCCTATTATGCAAATACAACTGCACGCTTGGAAATTGCCTATGTGGCTCTTCTGAAGATGCAGGAATTGCTAGCACGTAAAGTTCAATTGAACAAGCCAAGTCTTCCCAAAACATTCAAACCACAAAACCCAGCATCTCTCTTGCTAATTCCCTGACGTATTTGACTCCGTGTGTGTGGGAATCATAAGATTCACCTTCAAATTAGGATTCCTTTCAGAAAATGGTTTATGTAAACACTTGTGAGATGCACAGACAAAAAGCCACATGAAGACTTCTGACAATAATCAAAAGAAACATTGCAGGACTCTAAGAACCCTTTAAAGCAAGTTGTCTCTCTTGAGGGTAAAAACGTACAAAACTATTTATACCATAAGATTTCTGTTTTACAGAGGAAGCCATAGCAACTGACACGATGGCAGAGAGCCCTTGCCAAGAGAGAAGAAATAAATCAGACACTTTGTTGAATGGCCAAGCTTCTACTCCTCTCTGAAACCCACAAGCTAGGTTTCAAAGGAAGCACACTGCACTCATGAATGAAATACCTACAGACAAAACAGTCCCACATATCCAACAATGCTCCTGCTTGAACAAAAGTCCTGTCACATCACTACACATTGTTCTGACCCTTCAAAGCTGCCGCCAGTCAGCAAACAGCACTTCAAAACACCACCGAGTAGAAGAGAGTTCCTGAAACCAACCGAACTGCGGTGCTGGGGCTGCTCCGCTCCCCACACAATGGCTGGATTCTCTGAAATCCCCATCTCGTGCCCTGCGTTATTTAACACACGTCCCGAGTCTTTGTCCAGCTCGAACCAACGGGCTCGTTCATGTCCTTAAGGCCATTTAAAACACAACAACTCCATTTCACCCCAATGACAAACACGTTTCAGTCTCCGTTCCACTCTCCTTTTACTGAAAGCAAAGCGTTATCGGTGAACTGCAATAAAAGCATCCCCTTATTTTACCAGTTATGCAGATTAATATTAACCCAGGGGATTTCCCCGTGGATTTTGAAATATTTAAAGAAAGTATTTCAAGATACATGCACAAAAACTATGGAACAGTCAACTTGCTGGAAGAAAGAGATCTGCTCTCGAGTCACACTGGCACTGCTCTTTATCCCATCCAAAACCCCTGGATCGACCCTGGGGAACATCGCAGGGACGGGTTTACTGCATTGTTAAACACCTCGTGTCGATCTTAATAACAAAAGCAGATTAAAATTAAATGACAAAAGCGGGAAAAATGCCAAAACACGTTTAAGGCCTAACAAAAGAAAACTGCTTCGCATGGGGTACAACCTTTAATTATACCATTTAAAACAAATTCCAGCGGCAATTACACGCTCGCTCGGGATTTACAGCCACCGGAGCGTTTTGTGGGCGACGATCCCGCCCGGGTTTGCTGCGCTTACGTGCAAAGCTCGGGAACTTGAAAGGTGAAATAAATAAATAGGGAATTATGCAGAAATAAACTCTCGGGAGCTTTACAGAGGTATTTTTAACGTGGGTTTTGGGGGTTTCGATACTTCTTTGAGCACTATTTCCACACAGACCCTGCGGAGGAGCTCCCCAGGCCCCGCTCCTCGGGGCCCTTTGTAGGGCACGGCGGCGGGAGGAGGTCGGGCCGGCCCGGCCCGCCGCCCGCCCCGTCACCGCCCGGCCCGGCCCGGGAGCGGCGCAGCGGCGGGCCGGGGTCGGCGGGGAGCAGCGGGGGTCGGCGGGGAGGGGGCTCGGCCGCACAATGGAGCCGCCTCTCGCCCTCACACGCCGCCGCCGCCTTCATGTGACTCGCCGGAGCGAAATGGCTTCTGGGTGCCGCCGGCTCCCCGCCCCCCGCGGCCGCCCGGCGAGCTCCGGCCCCGTGAGGGGACAGCGCGGGGGGCGCGGGGAAGGGGCGCGGGAGGGCGGGCGCGGGGTCCCGGCGCGGCGCGGCCCGCTCACCATTTGCGCACTTTCTCGATGGCCGCCATCACCCGTTTGATATCATCCTTCGCCCGGCTCCGGGTCTCGGCCCGCACCGACCGACCCGACATGGTGCTGAGGGGACGGCGGCGGCCTCAGCGGGGAATGCGGCGCTGAACTCGCGGCGTCCGTCGGTCCGTCCGCCCGCCCGCACAATGCTCGCTCCGTTCGGCTCCGCTCGGCGCGGCTCGGCTCCGCCCGCCCGCCGGGAGCCCGCGCACTGCGCACGCGCCCCGCGCCGCCGCCGCCGGCGGCAGCCCGCGCGCGCGGGGCCTAGCGGGGGAGGGGATCGTGCTCTGAGGGGACGGCGGGGACGGAGAGGGCGGTCGCGGCCCGTTGTGGGCGGCCGGGGCACGGGCACGGGCACGGGCACGGGCACGGGCACGGGCACGGGCACGGGCACGGGCACGGGCACGGAGCGCTGGGAGGGAAGGACCGAGCGCCCGCCCGCCCTCAGCCCGGCGCGGAGGTGCCCGGAGCAGAGCTCCGCCGCCGGGCAGCCGGCTGAGGAGGGACTGCCCCGTGCAGCCCCTTGCGCAAGGCGCTGTGGCACTGTTGCAGAGCTGGAGCGCGGGGATTAGCAATGCTTCCTGTTAAGCAAAACGTGTGCCTCCTTAAACAGGAGACTTGATAAATCCGTAATGAGCATTTATTTTTTGCAGTGGTTATGAGGTTTCTCAGCTGCCGAAAATAATTCCAGTGATTTCATGGAATCACGGCATGGTTTGGGTTGGAAGGGACCCTAAAGCTCCTCCAGCTCCAACCCCTGCCACGGGCAGGGACACCTTCCACTGGAGCAGGCTGCTCCAAGCCCCTGTGTCCAACCTGGCCTTGAGCACTGCCAGGGATGGGGCAGCCACAGCTCCTCTGGGACCCCGTGCCAGCGCCTCAGCACCCTCACAGGGAAAAGCTTCTGCCTAAGAGCTCATCTCGATCTTCCTTCTGGCAGGTTTAAGCCATTCCCCTTGGCCTGTCCGTACAGGCCCTTGCCCAAAGCCCCTCTCCAGGTTTCCTGTAGCCCCTTTAGGCACTGGAGCTGCTCTAAGGTCTTCCCTTCAGGAGCCTTCTCTTCTCCAGGCTGAGCCAGCCCGGCTCTCTCAGCCTGGCTCCAGAGCAGAGGTACATGAACATATCAGTAGGTGAGCAGAGAGTTAGGCACGAAGTGATGCCCTGCAGAAAAATTCCCCTGTCACACTCACACACCCATTGTGGTCACGGTACTGCTCGGACTCCTCTATTACTGTGCATCCAGTGCACACCTTGCTGTTGGTACTAATTGCACAGTCACACATACTTTCAGAGTTCGTAACAGGCACCTCCGTTTAAAAAGCATTGCTGCTGAAAGGAACACTTCTTAAGGGCCTACATTATTATTCAAATTGATGCTGAGGATGATGTAAAGAAGGAAGCATGTTCAACAGCACTTCACTGATCTTTCTACAGCAACTTATATCAGCCTCATTATGCTGTTTACACAAACACAAGTAAGATGCTGTCCCATCGGTATTACACTGCTAATTGGAACTATTACTTTCAGAAAGAAAAACTCATTTTTTTTAAGCCAGGTTTCCATTTTGGCCTTTATGTAAAACACAGCATTCCTTTCTTTACTGACGTCTGCTGGATTTGTAATTACAGATCCATTCTAACTTATCCAAGCATTTTTCAATGTATTGAATCAATACTGCTTTCACATTGCTCTTTTGCTGTCAGGTTTCACAAATAAATACTGGTTTAACATAATGAAAATAGACTGCATCTGGCATAAACCCACCTCAAATGAATTCTAGGCAGGTTCCAGCTAGGGATGGGGTGGCCCCTTCTTCTTTGTTCTTTAGAGCCACCCCAGTGTTTCCCTTCCCTACATAGGTTTGACCTCACAGGCTTATGACATGTGATAAACTGGGGGCTTATTCTAGAGTCTGATTAATATTAAGCTATGTGACCTTTACTTTGTAATAAACACAAAATATATATTTTCTGCAGATATTTTAGCACAGGAGACTGGGAAATAGGAATGAGTAGAAAACTTTGTGGCAGCTGTGATTGACTCTTCATACATCAAAGATTCATCTCCCTTTTTCCTGTTCTTTTTTCTGGTTCAGCAATAGGTAAGCCAAGAATGTCACCAGCAAATATCTCTGCTGTGATTTCTGCTGGAATTTCTTCTTCAGTCAAAGCTGCTTCACCTGAAGAGCAGTAATAGCACAAAGCACACAAGAGCAATGTAAAAATGGCTTTCCAGATCAGTGAAGTAAGTGGTTGGAATGCTTTTAAAGATGTACAAAGGAATCACGGAAAAGTGTTGGTGTACTAGCTTAATACTTTATGTATTTGCATGAGGGATGGCATCTGTTGGATCTGTGAAGCTGTGAGTCACATCTTGCATTAAGTCCCTGCTGCAGAAGCATCAAGGAGCCAGCTTTTACACTCCAGCCATTTAATGTGATTTTAGGATCCCAAGGAATCCCGGGATTTCAAAGTTGCTTTGCAGAGCTAGACAGTTCCACAATGGCCCTAATCAGATGCTGTTCTGAACTGGCATGGCCTGGGACATGAATTGTACAGACACGGGGCACTTCCCAGCAGTTCCAATTACAACGGGCAGCACCACTTGGCAAAATCAGTGCTATAATTTGCTGTTCTAGACTGGTGTAGACTGGGACATAAATTGTAGACAGATGCAGTGGTTATCAACAGCTCTGTTACAATGGGCATTGCTGCCTGGATAAAACCAACACTGTCATTTGCATAGTGTAGGATTCCTTTTTGCCTGTGGACTCTGGCTTGTTAACCTTCCACTGTGTGTTTCTAATTCCAGTTGCAAGCCAGCAAGCAGATAAACAGCAATGTAATCTTGTCAGGTCCCAGTTATATTTCATTGTCCATTTATTTTTAGATACACCCATGCAATTGCTGTACAGGAGAAGGACAATCTATAGCTCCATGCCTATTTTTGCAATCCTATCTGAGTGTTTCTGACAGCTCTTGGCCTAACAGGGTAATGGGTTTGCAATTTAAATTGTTCTATTTGGGAATCAAAGCGATCCTGCTTCTGTGCTGCATGCAATGTTAATCCCATACCTGAGGTGTCCAGTTCAGATCCTTCTCCCCCAGGACACTTGCCCAGTAGGGTGGTCAGACACAGAGCCAGCTCATCCTCTGTCATATGCTCTCCTGTACACAACAGAGCAACACCCACCTCTTGGGTTATGGTGTCGTTTGCTCAGAAACTAGAAGGCAACTTGAATAACAACAGTGTACAAAGAGAACAAGACAGTTGTGGTATCACTGAGATAGAGAGATACACATTACCAACCAAAACACGTGATCCCAACACAGGAAAATGTTAGTCCTAAGGAAAATTTTTCTTGCATATTGTATTTGGTCAAAAATATTTTTCAAAGAGAGAAATTCTGCTGCAGACAGCTCTTTAGGCTACAGTGCCCTTGAGGGGCTTGAGCTTCTATTCCTACTGAAGAATTCCTGGCATGGGGCAGACTACAGTCCATGTCACCCTGTGTCAATGGCTGTAGCCATTTCCACACAGAGAAGGAAGAGAAAGGTGCAGGAAAGTCTCGATCTAGTATCTTTGAATAACCTGGACATAGTCTGTGTTCCCAGATAGTGGTTGGCTTGTGCCCTGAAGCATAAGGTTATAGATCTGTTATGAAACTGCTCTATCTAATGTATCTATTTATGGATGGTCACACCATCCATATAACTAACCTTTCTCACACTGGCTGAATCCTTGGTTTCCAAGGATCTTTGTGGCAATGACTTCTACCAGGTGATGTACTGAGTAAAACATCAGTTCCCTTTAGCTGTTTTAATGCTTAGCTGCACTTTTACAACAGGAGCAAGACAATACAAGTTAGTTATTTACCTCTCTATGGCACTGGACGTAATAAACACCTTTACAGTGTTCTCCCTGATTCAGCTGAACTAAACCATCTCATCTTTTTAGTCTTCCACACAGGACTGACCAATTCCATCCCTTCTTTCTTGTCCCCCCTCTTGTTCAGTTTTATACTACCATTCCAGAGATGGTGCGACTGGAAAAGTGAACAATGATTCAGAGAAGGACACACTGAAAGAAAGATGCAATTTGCCAAAATCCCTGCTCATCATTTGACAGACAAGATACCTGAGGCCAGCAGAGATTTCCAGACCAGGAAAAGAAGTGCAGCTGAGACAATAGATGCGATTATTCAGTTTAAGATCTTAAGACAGTTGCTCCACATGCCTGCCCTGGTTACCAAGCTATAGCTCCAGATTAATTTTTTGCTGCAGTGAATATGTTCTGAAATTGAAGGCAGAACTAGCAAGCATAAGACTAATATTAGAAAAGAAATAACTCACCTCTGTACTGAAGCAGCCACAGTAAGTCTCCTCTGTCAATAACATTGTCGCCATTCTCATTACCATAACCAAGAACCCGAAATGCTCGTTGTATTTTGTTCATTGACAAGCCAAAAGCAGGTCGATGATTTACATAAAGTTTGATAAAATCCTCTAAATTGATTTTTGTCACTTGTTCTCCAGTATCCACATAGTTGCTGAATTTTACTTCATTTAGCATTTCTTCAATCTAAAGATCAAGGCAACACAGAGTGGGACACGTTTTCTTTGTGAAGAACATCAGGCCAATGTCAATGTACCATCATCATGCCTGTGTGGGTACCACAGATGCTATGACTGTATCCCAAAAATAAGCCAGCACTCAGCAGCTGAGGATGGACATGGACAGTTACACACTCATTGTTATGATGGCACTAGGTAAAGATGGGGGTAACAGACGCATAGTCATTTTGGGTTTCCTCTATTTTCTTATGATAGGCACTGGGTGACTTCGCAGCTGTTAGCGGTACCTTTGCCACAGCTGTGTCTCTACTCTGGGGACAGTGGGTAAGCAAACCACAAACCAGTAAATACACCACCCCACTACAAAAGTACATGCATGAAAGTCCCAACATACCCAGGCTGCACACAGTATATATGCACCCTGGCTGGCATAGACAACCTTTCTCCCCCCAACCGACACGTGTTGGTATAGTTCAAGCCAAATCTGAAGTTTGCTCAGTGGGGCTGATATCCTGCACAGCTGGATCTTCTCTTGGACAAACAGGCAAGCACTGGCTGTGCTGGATACTAGTGCTTTTCCTGAAGTCTGGTGCTATGAGCCTGCTCATTTGGCAGCTTGTACAGATGTGTGTCCGAAAGACAGCATCTGCTACTTGCCTTCAGTGTACTCCTGCTCCAAAGGAAGCCCCTTTGGAGACACACAGGCAGCAGAGAAATGTCAGAATTCCCTGTGCCGACACATACCAAGCCTGCTGCTCCCCAGGAAGGGAAGCTGATGCAAGATCTCCCCAGAGAGGACTTTGCATTCAGCCTTGGGCCTTTGTCCTTGTGTCACAAGTTTTTCCGCTGAATGAAGCCCAGGGAAGAGGGAAATCTCAGCCATATATTTTCCCTGTAGTGAATGTCACGCCAGGCAAGAACAGTCATTTTCACTCAGCTCTGGCTGATCTGGGATTAGGTTTTATACCAGCGCCACTGAACTACAAAAGAAAAGCACCAATTCCCAAAAGCTTTGCTCGTCAGCCCAAGCTGCCTTTTTCTCTCCTGCTTTTCCTTTATTAAAACACTCTAGAGAGAGATGAACTTTCTATTTTTTGATGCTGTCCTGCCTGCTTCGAGAAGCAGACTGTAGGTTGCCTGCTTTCACAACAGCTTAACACCTCTGTTCCATGCCTGAAATGCTGTTTTCATTTTGATTTGGGGCAGGGTGCAGGAGGCTAACAGAGACATTTCCCAGGGAAATATGTCCTCTTTGTCCCCAGGAGGTGAAAATGTGATAACCCAAGGAAAAGATCTAACAAATTGTGAGGGGATAACACCACAGCTTGAAACAAGGGCAAAGTGGTCTCAGCTCAGTCAAACATTTGCTGGCTGTGGGGGCTCCAAAGCGAGTCTGTTTGTTAGGTGGTGGCTGTGGCAAAGATCCTGCCTCCCATCTGCTGGCTCTGCTGGCAGAGCGTGCCTGGGCAGATGGGGTGGCACAGCCTCACAGCACCATCGCAGCAGCCTGTGGGGTTCCTATGCAATGGCAGAGATGAACGCAGCCTCCTCCGCAGAGAGATGAAGGGAGCGCAGCGATGTACTGCTTCCCTTGGGAGAACCCCTCCTGCGCTGAGGGGCTGTAGCTGGTGCAAAGAGGTTGTTATTTAAATCTCCTTGCATCAGATTCAGTAATTGGGGGTGTTTTGTAGGCTCTTTAACTACCCTTTTGCCAGGTTACAACATTACAAATTAGGTTTGTATACAATACAAACTGCCTTGTAGAAACAACCACAAAAGGGGAGGCAGCAGCACCCTTATTAAATCAGTTGTCTTTGTCTGCTGTAAAATATGAAGCTAAAAAGCTCTTGAGAAATGTTTGATAAGAAGCTCTGCTGCTGCAACCTGAAAGGCAAGCTCTGGGAGAGCTTCTGCAGAGTTTATCAGTTATGAAAGAGCTTTAAGCTCTGTGGGAATAAAAGCTGCTGTCTCCATCTTTAAGCAAAAAGTCTGAAAAGATCTAAAAATCATTCTTCCATCAGTCCCAGGCAGAACAAGAAAAAGAGGCTCTGTCAGTGGCCAAGTGACTGCATGGAGCTGGACATTCCCACCCGTGCTGGTAACACATACAGGATGCTCTGGCTGAGTCTCCATCTGACCTGGAGGGACTCAACCCATGGCTCAGCAGCCACAGGCTGGACATGAGCAGCTCAGCCACTGTCCGAAGTCACAGAGAGCAAAGCACATCCCTGCCTGTGCACAAGGTACTTTAGCCCATGGACTTTGGAAAGCTGGAGGCTGCTGCCCTTGGGAGCTGAAGGAAGATTCATTCCAAAACTTTCTCAGCTCATCTTCTGAAGAACCCCACCTCTGCAGTGGTGGCAAAGCATTAAACCTCCGGAAGAACCTGAGTTCTTTAGCTGACTGCTTCTGAACCATCAGACTCCTGGCTTGCTCCGCCTGCCCCTGCTGTTCCTCTCTTTTTGTTCCTCATCACTTTTTGAGGAATTTGCTGACGGATTCTCATTACTACTATATTGATGCAGACCAGGTTAAATGCCTTGACAACAGCAAATGCACTCTGGAGCCACCCAGCATAACTACGGTCAGAATCTGGCCCTCAGCACAATTGGTGAATGCAATCAGTCTTACTGTTTTCTCCTTCAATAACAACAATAAAAACAACTGACCAACCTCTTCCTCTGATGGATAAAATCCCATTGCTCTCATTACAGAAGGAATTTCCTCCAAGGGAATATGTGTTGACACCTGCCTGGTCTCCAGTGTATCAATACCTTGGCTGTGCAGCTGTGCATAGTAAAAATAATCTTCCAGTTCCTGCGAGGGATTCAAAGAGAATGCTGTAAAGTTCAGTTAGCAACAGGCACAGAAGATAAAGCTCCTTTCAAGGTTTACTAACAGCCGTATCAATGAGATTGCTGTTAAAAGCAAGCTGGACAACAAAGAAAGAAATGTCAGGCCTGTATAAATGAATCTTAAACTCCAACCAGACATTGCCAGACAGCCTTCGTAGTGGGCATCATTACCCGGAAGAATTCGCCTTCTCTGCCACCATCCAGTAGGCTGTAGAATGGGATCATGTCCTCCCCTCCAAGGGAAACAGCAGCATCCAAGGCACTGGCAGAAGCAGAGAAAAGAAGGTACAGGAAGGGTTCATGTGAGGAGAGATTTCACGTTTCCCTTTCTAGTCATTGTTTACAGACGCTTTCAATAAATAAATAAGATCCCTGGGCCTCCCATTTCAGGACAGAAAAGCATTGCCTTCAACCGTGTGCTATTTTATCATCAGCCTGCACTTCTACAGCATCTTTCATACCCAGGTTTTGCATACAATAGCACAGTGTGGGAATTAATTATTACTGAATGGTCCTCTTGTTTAGTGGAATGAGCACAGGGCTGGGAGCCAGGAGCTTTTCCATGGACTTCAGCTTGGTGTCTGGCGTTTAGCTTTTCTGCTTCCTTATAGAGACATTGAGGGAGATGAATTAGCTAGATCAGCATTTTGAACATGCAGGGAGAGCTGGGGCTTGGTGTTTGTAGTAACCCACACAAACCTAAAGCTCCCTGCTCCTTGATCTAACACATTCTTCCCCAGTAACTCAGTGCAATTCATTACTCTACTTCCTCTGCTGTGGCCCGTGACCGTGTCGCAGGTGCAGCCTACATTAAACTGAAAGCATTCGAGTGCCACCTCTTTGTTTCGATTTCATAGGCAGTTGAAGCCAAAAGAGTCTGTTTGGCTTGTGCAAGATGAAAAAGGAAACCAAGCTGATAGTGCAGTCATGGCATAGCATTGCCATGCAATGCCCCACGCCTGGCAGCAAGGCTGCAGCTTCCACACACACCTCTGGAGTGCTGCTTCCACTGGGGATTTTCTGTGCAAGCTCCATGCTCTCTTCATAATTAAGTTATCTGGGTATTAAACACAGTGGAGATGCACAAGATGCCAGAAGCAGCAATAAAATGATAATTAGCTCATCAAGGGCTTCGCTCCGAAAACAAATTACATAGAAATTCAATGTTGCCTGGACCCTGGCCAACCATTATAAAGAAGGATCATTTATATTCTATTGCCTTCCTTAAAATGTCGCTTATCCTGACCCCCGACTGCTTAAGCCACACAAAGTGGAAAAGAAAATAAATAAGCCCTTTGCTTTCCCACCCAGGTTTCCTTTGTTCTGGCACATGAAGGTGAGCTGGCTCAGCACCCTTTGGGCTTTCCTCCGAGCGAGTGGTACCCACAAGAAAGCGTTTAAGCAGGACCAGCGCGTGTCTCAACCACAAAGCCTTTGCCCTAGGAAGGTGAGGGGCACTCCAAAAGGTAAACGTAACAGTGAGGGCTAAAAAGTAGCTCCCATAAGGTTGATTTGCCAGAAATCAGGAGATGTGCTCTGTGTTATCAGGAAGACACACAGGATAAAAACAAACACACATACCCACAGAGACCATGACGCTTATCAGTCTTTTCTAGCTCCCAAATGGACTAAACTCCCTTTCTAGTCCTTGAAGTGTGAAGGTGAAGTTGCTCGGCACTGGCCTGGTAGTTTTCAGCTCACTCAGTGCTTCCTGTTCCCTTTCAATGTACCTGTGTATATACTGGCTGTCTGCAGCCACGCTTACGAGGCGAGAACCCTCTGGCCTTGCACACACATTGCAATGAGCAGATTTGGTCCTTGACAGGCAAGGAAGCCAAAATATATTCTGCCCTTGCCACATTCCCCCCGGCCACGTGGGAGCACACATCTGGCACTGCTGCCCAAAGGAGCTGGCAGAGGGAAACTGCACACTTGTAGAGGAAGGTGGAAGAAACCTGACAGGGTTTATCACTGATGCTCCAGGCCAGAGCCTGGAAATCCTCCTTTGCAAAAGCAGCCTTCGCTCCTCCAGCCACCCCATTTACTCATGTAGGCAAAGCTTTATAGGATTAAGGTGGCTTGTCCTAAATCCAGCCTTCAAATGCAGGCGGGATTTTGTCCTATTCCATTTGGAGAGCAGACACTTCTATATCAGCGGCCGCCTCGTATGCTTCTTCTGCAGCCAGAGCTGCTCCTCTGATCCCTGCCTAACCCCAGCAACCTCCCAGCACACTGGCCATGCCCTCGTAAGGACCAGAAAACCCTCTGCTCAACTTCTTACCCTTTAGGTCCTGTTTCCCAGACTGGAGTATTTTATAGGTGCTATGGCTACAGCCTGCAAGGTCTGCTGGCTTATTCCCCTCTATTGACTGTGGTTACAGCACATAGAGGGGACCAAAGCCCCCCCCGAAAGTGTGTCCCTCCTTTTTCCACTGCTACCCCATAGTTACTTGGGGCCTGGCAGGTCGTTGCTGTCTAAGCTGACCCCCAGCCATGCCACCAGGAGAGTGCAGCTTTGTCAGGGTCCTGTCAACCCAAAAGTCCCGTGCTCAAGAGAGCCCTGCAGAGGAACACTCACCATGCAGCACCCTGCTCTCTTGCCCCATGGGTGCAGCACCACCCTATACACCAGGATAAGCACAGAAATAGCTGGGAGACCTGGCTTTAACTCCTCTGGACACAAACAGAGACTTTTGGGACAAAAGCCCCATTCTCAATGTCAATGCTGAGGGACATTTGTTTCAGCTGCGTTGGCCAAGCAGCAGTGGAAAGCTGTAACAAGACTCCTCCTTCCTTCCTGTTGTACTCACTTTAGGTTGATCTCCCATTTCATCAGAGTGCAGTCGTTTCCCCCCACTGTAAAGATGTAGCGTCCATCGTAGGACGTAGCAAGGTCAGAGACACCATCTGGGTGGCAGATGAAAGCTGAGGACTTGTGTTGGTTGCCATCAACAGGCAAAATCTGCAAGCCCACCTGTAAGGACAGAGGGAGCCTGGGAGGGATGGGGTCCCATGGGAAGGACGGGGATCCCATGGGCATCCCTAGGGATCCCGCTGAGGTTCACCACCTCTACAGGTGGGGGTCTTGTACAGCTGGGGCAGATGGGGCTCTGTACCTTGTCCTTTGTAATGTACGCCAGGTAGCGTTTCTGGGGGTCTGCAGTGTTTGTCGTTGGGAGGATTTGGATCTTCTCCAATGGGGAGCCATAGGTGGGTCCCAAAAGGGTCTTTCTAAAGGTAAACAACATTTTCACACATTCAAGGGCTCACAAAACATTTTCCCTCTCTGAATGGCTGCTGCGTACAAAGATGGATAGAGATGGGGAAGTGTGGTGGGTGCAAAGACTTTGTACTACAGGCCTGGAGGAAAGGTAAGACAGGGTCGCTGGCTAGAAGGACCACACTTGGGCTAAGAGAAGAACTGAGTACTATGGGATCATTCAGTCCTTGCGCTTTGCTTGTGTGGGCTCCTGTCTCTTTAGCTGGTATCCAACTGCTGCTTCTCAAGTCCAATGCACTGGGCAGACTGAGACCCACCTGCAGCCACAACCTTACTAGATGACACGTTAGGGAACAGTCGAGTAAGCACAAGGACGGAGCAACCCAGGGGGCCTAAAGTCATTCAAAGATCTGCATCTCAGATGAGCAAACACATGGGTGGGAGTAGAACAGACATTAGACAGAGGACAACACCAGGTCAGGATGTAGCTCCCAGGCAGTGGTAGGTCTGTATCCCTCCTCTACCTGCACAATTTGGTTGTTGTGTTGTAGAGCCTCATTTTGTAGCAGCTGTTGGCTGTGAGGATAAAGGACTCGTTGCTGAGCTGTGGGTACCAGGCCAAGCACAGGGGCACAGCACTCTGCTCTATCCGATCCCTGTGCAAGACCTCCAAGTGGTCCTTGCTGCTGAGGCTCAGGTCATATTCAATCTGGAGGGAAGACAAAGAAACACAGCAACTCCCCTGTGTAGCACCCTGGACCAGCACCCTGGACCTTGTGGATTAACTGGATCTAGCATCTCCTGCAGCAGCCACGTTGAGCAGCCTGAAGTAGCAGAGCCTCAGATTGAACCCTGGGCAGATCTGCCCTGACACCTGCCTGAGAAACAGCCCCTTGTGACAGAGCTGGTGGGGAGAGGGTTGGGAGCTGCAGCATTAAAGGCCAAGTCTCCAGTCCCCCACTTTAACCACAAAGCTTCCCTGCCCTTTGGACTCTCACATTGACCTACCAGGTGCCGGTCCTCCCCAAGGCTCAGGAGCCTGGGCTCGTTGCTGTCTAACTGGACCCCAAAGAGGATGGTGCGGATGGGTTTGTAGTGGGAGCACAGCTCTGCAAAGTGTTCCCAGCATCTGCTCCCATTTTGCAGGACTCTCTTGTAAACAGTCACCGTGTATGTCTCATCCTGGAACAGCAGCACAAAGGTCAATGAGCCACAGTGCCCACGCACATCCCTGGCTGGCAGCAGGCAGCTTTGCACATCCTCTCTGGGCTTAGCTCAGCCCTTTCAGGAGGGTTAGAGACACAGCCAGCATAAAACACCGGGTCAGACAGATTTGGGTCTATTGGCAGCACAGAAGCAGACCCCATCCTGTCCAGAGCATCCTGGCTGCAGGCATTCCCTGCTGTGCTCTTACAGCAGAGGAGCAGTAAATTGAGTTCAGTGACTCCCCAGAAATCCCAAGGAAGATGCTTCCCACTGCTGTGCCCTCGCACCCCTGCACAAAGGGGGAATCCTTCTCTTTGTACAGATCATCACCAGTTGCTACAACTTCTGCCTCAACACTTCTGCACTGAGACATGGGATAAAGGAGCAAACCCCGCCTTGCAAAGCACCAGCCAGGAGGAAATCCCTGCTCCAGCCCTTGTTACAGATGGATGCAGGCTAAGACTCATCTCTAAAGCCAGCGATGGGATGCTGCCAGCAGTGGGTCTGTGGAGCGGCTGTGACTGATGATGTTCTTACACAGTGACTGGTGATGTTCTTACACAGTGACTGGTGATGTTCTTACACAGTGACTGGTGATGTTCTTACACAGTGACTGGTGATGTTCTTACACAGTGACTGGTGATGTTCTTACACAGTGACTGGTGATGCTCTTATACAGTGACTCTCCGAGCCAGGAAAAGCATTTCAGAGTCACGAAGCAACAGGGGAGGGACAGCCCTGGGCACTGCTCACTGTGCTGTGCCTCCAGGATGGGCAGCAATCCCCGTGCCCACAGAAAGCTGCACCATGAGCAGCACACGGAAACCACAGAGAGGGAAAACCAAGCTTACAGCGGTTGCGAAGTACTCGGAATCGTGAGAGAAGCTCACGTGAGTCACAGGACCTTGCGAGAACTTGAACTCCTTGCAGGAGGACTGAAGGGAAATGGCATCGAGGATGTAAACGCTTCCATCAGTGAAACCAGCAGCCAGAAAATAACCTGGAAAGCATGCCAGAGAACTCACAACACTGTCTCTCCTCCTGGGAAGCTCAGTGCTTGGCACAGGGGAGGTCATGAGGCCAGGCTACCTTCAGGGTCATAGGACAAGCACTGGATGCTGGCCTCAGGGAATATCCTGCTGACCAGGTACTCTCTCTGCTCATAGTCCCACACCTTCAGCAGCCCACAGTGACTCCCCAGGGCCAAGCGTGCATGCCGGGGGTGACAGGTGATGGCATTCACGGCTTTCTTTGCCTCTTCCATGACTTTCTCAAAGTTTATCCCGTCTGTTGCAACATGGAACACGGTTGCATCAGTGTTTGAAAGGATAAAGTTCCTGTTTAGTGTGAGAGAAACAGAGTCTGATGAATCAGACAAGCTGGCTCACGTCCCTCCAAGCTCTATTACCCATTGGTCTCTTTCTGGCAACTTAGTTGGACAATCAGTTATATTTTGCGATGTGCAATATGCAAACACTCCTTGACCTGGAAGCAGGTGGCACTTTGTATTCATGACCTGCTAAATCTCCACGGGAAGGCACTGGAGCTGGTTCCATTTTCTACTTGGGTAGGCAAGCCAGAAGAAGAATGACATCTGGGTAGCTTTTGCCATTTGCAAGTCACTGGTGTGTGAGACAGACAAATGAGCAATTCAAGATCCTCTGAATGGTCTGTTCACACATCTCCATGCCACCATTGTCAGCGGCTCCGTGCTGACCGTGCTGCTGTGGACAAGGTCAGAGGACAGCTTCAGTGCTGCACCGCAGGCAGAGCTGCTGCCTGTCTGTTCACTCAGCCACGCCGGCGAGCGGGGCCCGCAGCGTGGCTGGTGATGTGTAAAGCAGACGGCTGGGTAATTATGCGCTTTACAAAGCAAATATGTACAGTCACCAGTCTGCCCCAGCACTGAGAGCCTGCGCCCAGCTAAATGGCCAAGAGAGGAGCACACAGAGCGTGTGGCTGCATCCCACCAGCAGCATCAGTGGGGAAAGGGCAGTCTCTTTGCTAGCTGGCCTGTGACAGCAATCAGTTTATGTACATCTGGCCTGGGCACTGAATGCCTCTTGCATGCCCACCAGACTGGGGAGATGAGCAGGCTTAAAGCTTCCCCTTTGGTTTTATGCTGCTCTGGGCAGCATAAAAGGCTCCTGCAAGTGGCAAGAGCTGCAGCAGCAACCAGGAAGAGGGATGGGACAACAGAGGCTGACAAGGAAAACCAAACCATTCCCCAGGGGACTGTTCCAGACTGGAGAGGAATCTGTCCCACACGGCTCTTTGGAAAACATGCGTGGCTAAGAACAGACGTTGCAGGAGAGCCTGAACAGGACCAACAGACATACGGTTTACAGGCTGGATTGAGCCACTGAACAGCTTCATCTGGCCTGCAGACTCCTTACAAATCCTCAGGCACACCTACATCACACACAGGGCAGAGAGGGGCCAGCGACCAGGCTGGGGCTGTCCCAGTCTCCTGAATTGATGTAATGCAATGCAGCACCTGTGCTATCACCTCTGGGACAGTCTCTGCACTGACACTGCCCTGATCAGCTTGCCTAGCCATGGTAAAATCCAACTGGAAATAGCCATCCACGGGAGGGATTAAGGGGCCCAGCAGGAGCTGCAGGCTCGGCATTAGCACTGCCTGGTGTGCCGAGTACGTGACAGAGGAGCTGAGCACCCAGGGATCATCTCCTGCTGCCTTAACGCTTCTCTTGCCTGCATCAAGGCATCAGGTTCAGAGTTTAGGATGTGCTGGAGCCCACCTGGGTTTTGGTGGCCACTGGGGGCTGCAGGCAGAGAGGGGCTGCCCAGGAGACACCCCCCTTCTTCTCTGTGGTGGGCAGATAGGACAAATACCACCCCAAAATCTGCAGAGAAGGGGAATAAAGGAGAACGTTCCCTGTCTTGTCTCCCTGCCCCTGTCTTACCCAGAAGCCTGGGTACGGGGCTGAAACCTGCTCTATCCAAGCCGTGCTTGGGCGGCATGGGCAGCTTTGAGCTGACGTCTCCCCACCTTTCAAGCCGCAGGGCAAATGCGGGAGGAGACCTGGGCTCATAAAGGGGCACTCACCGGGTGAAGGGCTGGCTGCAGGCCGAGCAGGAGGTGGAGCCGGCTGAGGAGGCACCGACAGGACCAGGGGGGGGCTTGCAGAAAGAGATGGACCGAATGGAGCCCACTTTGCTGTGGCCGTGGCAGAAGAGGAGCTGCAGCCTCCCGTTGTAGAATTTAACCTGACCCTTCACATCCCCCGTCACTATGAAGCTGCAAGGAAGGGAAAGCTTCAATCCGCAACCAATAACTGACAACGCCCCCGGTATTTCTCGGGCAGCATCCTCGAGCAGAAGGATGCGATCTCCCCCTTTTCTCTGCACAAGTGCATGGGAAGAGCCCTGTGCAGATGCGCAGGGGGGAAAGCGCGCGGCTGTGCCGTACCCTGCGGCGTCCCCGGCCCCGTCCCTGAGCCCTCAAAGCGTTCGGTGTCCGCCTGCTCCCTCTGCCGGTAAAGGCCAAGGGGCTGAGCGGGGCTCATCCGCCGTCCCCTGCGACCGTGGCAGCGACTGCAGCAGAGCTGAGGTCACACTAACGGCGGTTTTCAGCCTTGTTTTTAACCCCCACCCAAACTCCCGGCTGGGAAAAGCGGGAGCAATGGATCGGCTGCGTGAGCGTCCCCGATCCTCACACGCTGCCGGGTGGCTCAGAACTCCACACTCGGCCGCAGTCCATCAGCATTACTCTGCCTGTGGCTGAGCCGTAAGAAGCTGCCACCCCGTTACCTCTCAAGCACCGTGAGCACGGTGATGCTCTCCTTCTGCAGAGACACCACTTTGGTGGCCTTCCTGCGGTGCGGCTCGTCCCGCAGTTCCTGGGGGCAGGCGTGGGGGTCGGGGTCGTCCCACACCACCAGCTTCCCGGCCGAGGTGCCCGTCAGAGCTCCCACGTTGTTGAAATGGAAAACCGACTGGCTGAAGTGTCCCACCACGGTCTTGAAGGTCTGCGGAGACAGCAGTGAGGCCTTGCACCCTTGGGAACGGCTCTTCCCTCCTCAAGCAGAGGTGCTTCTGCTTGGTCCCTTGTGCGACATCCCCTCTCTGTCCCGTGTCAGGGCTGCCACGGGCCAGAGCCCCAGGAGGAGATGCAGTGGGGCATCCCTGGAAGAGAGCCCCTAAGGCAATCCCGACTTAGGTCTTCAGGAGACAGAGGGGGCAGGCTGGAGACATGGCCACTGGTTTTCTTATGGGGATGAGGTGGGACAGTGCTGCTGCCAGGAGGGAAGCCAGGAGGGTGGCATTGCTGCGGTCCCCCCCTCACCTGTCTGCTCAGGAGGGGCGCTCCATACTGCAAACCATCACTGCCCTGGGAAAAGAGAAGAAAATGCCCAGGATAAGCGCTTTGGAACCCTGCAGCGCCAGCACGTCCCCTCCTCATCATCCCGTAGTGACAGGGCAGGGGCAGATCTGCACAGCAAAGTGCGACTTCCCACCTCCCTACTTACCCACAGGTAAAATAGCACCTGGGTTTTGCTGTTGCTGACGAACTCGTGGGGGTTCTGAGGGTTAAAAATGACATAATCCTGAAATGGAAAGGTGAGGATTAACACCAAGCTGAGCAACGCCTCCCGCCTCCCATCTCCAGCCAGCGCCTACCAGCAGCCCCGACTGGATGGGGCCCTGCGGTGCGGGTGAGGATGGGGCTGCCCAGTCCAGCCCAGTCACGCTTCTCTTCACCCCCTGGCCACGGTCACTCACCTGATACCCGAAGTCAGGCCTCAGCTCCGTGCTGCACATGGGCTTCTCTGTGGGCAAAGTCCACTTCCAAACACAAACCCTCTGGAAGAGATAGGAAACCCCAAGGGACATTTGTGGCTTCGGGGAAGCTCGGGGGAGCCCCATTCCCTCCAGCTGCAGCGGATGGGGGGGGCACAAGAACCTGGAGCAGGAAAACCCCATGAGCTCAACTTCAGGAAGTAACACTAGAAGTTGCTTCAATTGAAGTACATTGGAGTCAGAAGCTTTTATCCCAACTTCAGATCCATTTTCCCAACTCAGCAGCATTCACTTTAATGAAATCCAGGTCCGTCTTCCAATGGCTCAGCAGAAACAAACCATCACTGCAAACCCACTCTACTTCTCTCCTGCTCTCCCCGTCCAAATTCCCTCCCTCCCTTGGGCTGCACTGGGGAAAACTTCCCGGGATCTATCCTGCAAAGCAACGGAAGAGGAGAGATTTTCACCTGCACTGCTCCAGCACTAATGGTTGCCAAATACTTCGCATCCTGGGACATGGCAATAGCACTGACCCCATCCTCCGGATGACTCCCAAAGATGGTGCGCACCGGTATCCTATGGAGCAAAGTCCTCGTGGGTGCTCACGGCAGCACAGGGATTCAAGGCAATTGCTCTTTGCTCTCAGCTGAGGCTGGAGTCGGTCCCAAGTGAGTTATCAGACATAAGAGGTTTCCAAAGAGGAGGTTCCTGGGAGCTTACCCAGAGAAGGAGTCCCACACGATGATCAGAGCATCAGGCCCTCGGTCAGCACTTGCAACCCAGCGCCTGTCTTCACTCACACACAGGCAAGAAATGGTGTTTAGGTGGCCCTGGGGAAAGAGAAGCAGCAAAGTGCCTCGGGGGCTCCAGACCTTCAAGGCATTCATCAAACTGCTGTGCTCATGAGATCCCTTTGTCTTCCCTCCCAAGGGTCCTCCACTCTCACCCTTCCAGCCCACCTGGAGAGGGCTTGGGAGGAGGAGGAAGAGGAGAAGGGAGATGTGAAGGCTGTGTGCAGACCTGCAGGTGGTACTGCCTGTTCCCCAGGACATCGTGGATAACCACCGTGTGAGAGGAGACGTACAGGAGCACCCGGTCCTCCCCGTCCATCAGGCTGTGCACGGGCAGGCTGCTGTTGTAGCCCAGCACCCAGGACAGGCTCTGTGGGGAAGAGACAGCTCCTGGATCATAGCAGCGGGGACATAAAAGCCACTGACGTCTCTGTAGTGATGGCAGAGAGCTGAGTGCTCTTTGGACCGTCACAGTGGCGCTGAGCCCATTGGTACTCACAAGGGGGTGAAGGCTGGTCTGCCTGTCCTCCTGGAAGAGCATCCCTGGCACGGCCTCCCACACCAAGCTGGCAAAGCCATCTTGCCCTGTTGGCCTTGGGCTCAGGCAGTGCTGGGGATCCAGCACCCTCCAGGCATGATGTCCCTTCAGCATCTTCCCCCTTGGCATCCTCCTGTGCTCCTTCCATCTCCTCGTCAGCAGCAAGGGGGCTCTTGGAAAGGGAGAGGGGGTTCAGTGGATGCTGGCTCTGGTCTGGTCCAGCCAGGGGCTGCCCTGCAGCTAATGAGAGCAGACCTGGCACATCTCACACCCGACCTGCATCACGCTCAGGCAGCCTCCAGTGTCCGGGTGCTCCTCTGCTCCGATCGAAACCGCCTATGGATTTGTACCAGGGAAGGAAAATGCCCCGGGAAGTTTCCCGCTGCCGCTGCTTCCCTTTCTGCACATCTAATCTTGCCCTCTTTGCACCTCCATGGCATCCTGTATTGAGCAGCCCTGGGCTGTCAGAGCTCGCAGCAGCCCCTGCACAGCTTTTCCCCACTTTATCTCCTTCTTGGGATCCACAGCACCCTTTGCCTCTCCCTGCAGGCGTTTGTTCTCCTACAGCAGTCTCTCCTACAGATACAAACCTCCTTTGGACACGGGTTTTGTTTCTGGGGGAGGTGAGATAAGGTTTCATCCAGTGCAGGGATGAGGCTGCGTTCCCTCCCGCTCACGTAACTCTCAGGCAGCTCAAGTGCACAGCCAATATTGGTGAGCGGTCCGAGCCCACACAGAGCTGCTGCTGAGCCCCCGGGTGAGCTCCCCACGCTGGGGAGCTGAGGGCTCTGCTCCCACCAGGACCTGCCTGTGTCAGGCAGAGCTTGCCATGGCGCTGCCCTCACCTTCTCCGGCAGCAGGGCCATAGCCTGAGCTGTCTGCGCCTCCTGGGATGTCTCCTTGGGTTCACTGCTTACTCCTCCTCATCCCTCAGCTGCGGGACTTCCCATGAACCACTCACCCGCACCTTCCCGCCCTTCCAGGGAGCACGGAGATGCTCTGAAATACTCCTTCATCCCCGCCCTCAGCTTTGGCTGCACAATGACCTCGAATTTGGCCCAACAGGAGAAAAGGGCACCTGGGAAAAGGGTCCCAGAGCCCCTTTTCAGCTCCATCAACACTCCACTGTGCCCGAGCCGGCCCAGCCCCGGTTACCCCAACGGAGCTCAGGCTCCCTCCTGTCCGCCTGCATCCCGTGCCGGGTACGGACATGGCCCTCAGATGGGGTTTGTCACAGTCCCCACAGGCAGCAGCTGATTCATCTCCAGCTTCAGGGGTCTGACCTGAGCCAGCGCCAAAACCTCGTGCACAGACAGCGGAAGGGGCCCCACGCAAACCCTCCCCCTGCCCCGCTGCGGGACGCGTCCTCGGGAACGGCTGCAGCCGCAGGGGCCCCACCGGTGCGGCCTCAGAGCCGTCCCCAAGGCCCCTCCAGGCCTCGGTGCCTCCTCGGGACCCCGCGGGGGACCCGGAACTCACCCTGGGCCCGGCCCCGGCGTCTGTTTGCGGCCGACGGCTGTTCCCAGGCAACGGCGGCTCCAACGGCGGCTCCAACCCTCCAGCGGCGGCCCGAGCGCCCCAGGGCAGAGCGGGAGGTGCGCGGAGGCAAAGGGGGCCCCCTCATCCCCACCGGCTGCCGCTGCCCCGAGCGGGGGCCCGGGGGGGACGTTCAGCCCCTGCCCCAACCCTGCTCGTGGCTTTGCAAAGCTCCCCCAGGCACCACCCTTTGGGAGCAGCCCCTCGCCCTGCGCGGGGAATGGGATGCGGGGTCATTATCCGGTGCTCCCTCGGGGGGTCACGGTCAGGTTCTGCTCCCGGGCAGCCCTGCGCAGGACAGCCTCCAACCACTGCCGGGCTCCCCAGGCCGGCACCGGCGCAGGGAGCTCCATCACTCGGAGCCATCGCCTTCACCACCGCAGATGATCAGCTCCAAGTGCTCCCGACCTCAGCCCTGCTGCTGAGCTCCAATAGCAACGAGCTCTATATCGAACCTGGTTTTCCTTCGGCCCAGCCAGAGCCTCGTGCCCCGCCGGGAGAGGAAAGGGCTTCGTTACCAGCTCAGTTATCTCCTGCACCTGAAGGGGCGGCTCCTCTCGGCTCCGATGAGCACATCCCTCTGCTTCCAATCATGGGAGGGTTGCGGCTTCGGGAGCAGGAGATTCGGCCACGTCTCTGCTGGGCGCAAGAAGGCAGCTTTGGTCGGTGCCTCAGCACCTGAAGCTTCTTCAGGGATGCTGCTTTTCCCCCACCCAGTAGCATGCAGCCCCCTGATCATACAGGAAACGGGGAGTGAGCTCTGCTCTCCTGCATGGAAATCATTATTCCAGCTGAGAGCAGCTCCTCTTCTGCCCCGGCCCCATAGCAGAGCTTTGAGTGCGGTCTAAGCTCAAACCCCGCCTCTCCACAGCAGGTTCTGTACATGATCCGTGTTTATTACACTGGTTGGGATTGTTCGACCCATTCCCATCAGGACATGAGGGGCTGAGGACTCAGTGGTTGGAGGACACTTCTACAGAGGCCTCGCAGAGCTGAGGGCCCGGCACAGCGCGCAGACACCCTGCAAGGGAGATGAGCTCCCAAGAGCAGGAATTAACCTGGCTGACGGGACTGGCCTGAAACCCAACCTCATTGCAAGAGGGATTTCACATGGGATGGAGGAGATGCAATGGCCTTTGTGGGTCCCAGAACCCGGTGAAGCTCAGCAGCGCAGGCTTGGCCTCAGGGCTGCTCTGGCAAAGCCAGGCAGGGTGCAGCGTGACGGAGGGCCCCAACACACGTCCTCTTCTGTCGTTCTCCAAGAGACGGAGCAAACGCCACCACGTTTCCACCCTTTTGACATCACTTGAGAGACCGGAGAGAGGCCGGGTTCGATGGGGATTGATACAATGCCATCCAAGGAACACCACCATGGGCTGCTGCAGGAGCGCTTCCACTGTAGCCCCACGAAGCCTGCGGGAACCACTGAGCAAGGAGCTGTGCTTTGAGGCCCTCCCACTGAATCGGCCCTGTGGGACTGCGCATTGAAACACAAACACTTGAAGTACCAAGAGCAAACCTGCTCCATTCACCACAGAGCCCTGGGGAAGTGATCGTAGGGCCTGGGGCTCTCCTCCTTCAGGTCTGGTTAGTGACAATTAGAACAAAATTGCTCATGAAGTGTCCACCACTTGCTTACAATGCGCTAATGAAAGACTTAGCTGGGCTTCAGCTCTGGAAGGAGGGGGGGGCAGGACTTTGTGCCTGCGTGTATCTGGGTTTAGCCCACCTAAACTGCCCCGCAGCTGCTGCCCGAAACGACAGCTTGTGGTATCCCAAAGAACAGCACGGGGGCCAAGTTACTCAGTTTTATTGCTTTGGGAGTGTTTCGAAGCTCAACTGGAAACAGGCTTAAACCCAACCACCCCCAGAACCCCCTCTAAGAGTTTAAGCACCCCAAACCCAACCACTGCAAATAGAAAGATAATAGTAATTAGAAGTGAAGGTGAAGCTGGATTAGAAACACTTCTACCGTGACTTGGGGAGCTACTAAAAGGGAACCGCAGCAGAGTTACCCCATTGCTTATCTCATGCACTTAGTAACGAGGCATTCCAAAAATTCATCCATGACATTTGGAGACTTCAAAAGTTGCGGTAATGTGGGCAGAGGAAAGTCAAATCTGTGCATTTCTTGACTATCATCTACTATTAAAGTCACCACGAAGTGCTGTGGGAGTTTTTAACGTCTATTACAAGATGCTCAGTGAGGAATGACAGTGAGGTGAAAAGGAATGGTCCATTATCACCAAGAGCATTTCACGCTCTTTAGAGCCTTTATCAGGTGAGGTTTGGGTCTCTCCATAACCTCATCCCACTCTAACACAAGGTGTAAGAGACAAGAAGTCCTGCAATGCTGCGGGTTATTCCTCACTTGCAGCAGGCCCTGCTCCATCAGAACCTCTCCAGCCTCTGGAGCAAGGCACCCAGAGCTCACAGCCTCCAAAACAGTTCTTCCATCAAACCCAGAGAGTTCTCAAGCCAGACCAGAGTCCAGAACGCAGGCAGAGCTTCGGCTTTATTGTTTTCCAGGCAATGGTTATCTCTGCAAGGGGATGATGTTGCAGCTGAAAAAGAAGAGGGTAGAAGCAAACACTGAAAGCTCAGGTCTCCAACAGGCACAGAAGATCTGACACGGGATCAATCAGAGCCACCGCAGCTGCGTGGAGGCTTCATCTGCGCTGGTGAGTGAAGGAGCAGCTTACCCCAGGAGGCCCTTCCCAGCCCAGCGCTTCGGAATCAGCCCCACGTGCACTTTTCTGCCGCCACGGATCACGGTCACGCTCAGGGGTCTCTGACACACAGAAAGTAACAAGATGGAGAACAACTTCCCAGCCCCAAGGCAATGCTCCTCATCCTTCTGTTGCCAAAGCACCGGAAGGATTTAGGCCCAGGGGAGATGTCCTTTAGCAGCACCCGCTCCCATCCCTGCAGCTAGGTCTGAAAGAAGAGACCATTTTGTGCACAGACATCTCCAGATCTCTCAGTTCCACTTTAAAGCACCTGATGGCTGTGGCAGCATCTTCGGTGAGCCCACCACGAGGGTGGCAGAGCAACACAGCTTGCTGCTGCAGGGAGCCCCCAGGGGAGAACAGGCAATAGGATGCTTGCAGCAGAGCGCACGCCTCTTAGCTCTCTTCTAACCAGCAGGGATTTGCTCAGTGCTGTTAGAACAAGGCTAAACCAGCACAGACTGAACTTGACACTGTTCTGACGTGAAAACGATGATGCTGGAGATCCAAGTGAATAGAAAAAGCTGTGGCTAACAGAGACAGGCAAGAGAGTGCAGGCAGAGCAGTTATGAGCTCACCCCTTCGCTGTGCTGCACCACTGTGGCGATGTTCTGCAGGTTCTGGAAGTTGTTGACGTTGACAGAACCAAACTCCACAATCTCATCATCCACCTGGAGTCCCTGGACAGAGCCAGAAGAGAGATGAGCGCCTGCCTTCTGCAAAGACAGCAGCATCACCCTCCACCCAGCCACATGGAAAGCGACGTGCTATGGCACTGCTTCTGCCCATTCGGGCAACTCTCCATGTCCTTGGAAAGAAGCAAGTACTCATTCCTCTGTCCTGTTTTATGGGAAGAGAAATACTGAGGCTGGAACAGTCACTGAGGCCTGGAATGGGCTGTGTGGTGCAACTGATACAGCTGGGAAGAGAGCACTTACTCCCTAACCAGCTTATTCCCACCTCCTGAAGACAGAGAAAGCCGCGTGCTGTGCTCCCTCCCTGTGTCCAGAAGCGCTCCCCAGGAGCTGTCAGACCCCCAGGCTCACCGAGACACTGGCAGGGGACCCTGGAGTCACGGCGTTCACCCTGGCAAAGGGCTGTGGCAGGCTCTGGCTCTGGCTCATGGCCTCGGCCAGCGCCTCCGCCTCGTCCCGGGCGTGCTTCTCCTTCTCCCGGGCGTGCAGCTGGTGCAGAGCTTCCTCCACCTGCTTCATCAGGGCCTTGTGATCGTTCTGCAGACCTGCGGTCACACCATTGCACACGAGGAGCAGGAGCGAGTCACAACCCAGGGCCCTTCCTCAGGACAGCCATGCAGCAGACTGTGTGCCGGGCACCTCAGGCCTCAGCTGGGGCTAGCAATAACCTCTGCTGGTGTTATCTGCTGGTTCTGGTGCCAGCCCTGCTCACACAGCCCAGCACATGTTTATCTATTGGTAGCAGACATAGAAAACCACCCAAAACCACCCAAAACAACCGTGGCTGTTCTTTACCCCAAGTTTATTCTACAAACACCACGAAAGCGCTTCACTGAACTTTACAAATCACAGACCCCGGACTGGTTTGGGTTGGAAGGGACCCTAAAGCTCCTCCAGCTCCAACCCCTGCCCCAGGCAGGGACACCTTCCACTGGAGCAGGGCTGCTCCAAGCCCCTGTGTCCAACCTGGCCTTGAGCACTGCCAGGGGATGGGGCAGCCACAGCTCCTCTGGGACCCTGTGCCAGCGCCTCAGCACCCTCACAGGGAAGAGCTTCTGCCCAAGAGCTCATCTCGATCTCCCCTCTGGCAGTTAAAGCCATTCCCCCGTCCTGTCCCATCCTTGCCCAAAGCCCCTCTCCAGGTTTCCTGGAGCCCCTTTAGGCTCCCGAGCTGCTCTCGGGTCTCCCCTTTAGGAGCCCTCTCCCCGCTGCAGACCCACCCCAGCTCTCAGCCCAGCCCGGAGCGGCCCCGCCGCAGAGCGGGGGTCGCGGCCGCGCCCGCCCGCCCTCACTCACAGATGATGTTGTGCCGGGCGGTGCGCACTTGGTAGAGGTCGATGTCGTCGCGGGGGAACCCCTCCGCGTCCACCAGCGGCTCGTTCATCCCCACGCCCTTTTGCTGCGAGGGAAGAAGCACCCGTGGGGCCGCGGGCCGGAGCTGCAGCCCGGCCCCGCGCCCGCGCCCCGCACTGACGCTCTCCAGCAGCTCGTAGCAGGCCCTGATCTGCGCCTCCAGCTCGTCCTTGCGCCGCACCAGCTCCTGCACGTCGCTGACGGTCACCGGGCGGCCGCCGCCCGGAGCCTCCATGGCCGCGACGGGCAACGGCAACGGCAGCGGCCAAAACGCGTCACAGCCGCGGGGCGGTGCAGGGCCCGGCTCCGCCCGCAAGGGGGCGCGGTTCGAGCCTCGGGGGTGTGGTGTGAGGCGGCGTTGGCAGTGACGCGGCGTTGGCAGTGACGCGGCGTTGGCGGCCGCACGTGGCGGTTTGGCCGCCGCAGGGCCATGGCGCAGCAGGGGCCTGTGGGCCCTGGGATGAGGTTCAGCGATGTGCCGGGCAGCCCCATGGAACGGCTCATGGGAAAGGAGCTGGGGGTGCTGACTGATGGAGCTGAGCATGAGCAGCTTGTGCCCAGGCAGCCGGGAAGCCCCCAGCATCCTGGCCTGGCTCAGCACCAGTGCGGCAGCAGTCCATGGCAGGGATTGCGCCCCTGCGCTGGGCACTGGTGAGGCCGCACCTCGAATCCTGTGCTCAGCTCGGCCCTTCGCTACAGGAGAGACATTGAGGTGCTGGAGCAGGGCCAGAGAAGGGCACCGGAGCAGGTGCAGGGCCTGGAGCACAGTGTTATGGGGAACGGCTGCGGGGCTCAGTCTGGAGAAGGGAAGGCTCAGGGGGGACCTGATCGCTCCCTACAACTGCCTGAGAGGAGGATGGAGGCTGGGCTCCTGCTCCCAAGGGACAAGGGATGGGACAGGAGGGAATGGCCTCACTCTGCACCAGGGCAGGGTTAGATGGAGCTGAGGAACAATTCCTTCCCCAAAGGGTGCTCAGGCATTGGAACTGCCGAGGGCAGTGCTGCAGTCACCGTCCCTGCAAGTGTTCACACACCTGTGGATATGAGGCCTCAGTGCCATGGGTTAGTGGTGGCCTTGGCAGTGCTGGGAACGGTTGGACTGGATGAGCCTAAAGGTCCTAGTTGGAAACGTCCATGTCCACGCACGCTCACCGTCCACATTCCACCCTGCTGAGCCACAGCCAGCACTACAGATGACCCCATGACACCAGGAAACCACCCCTGGGATGATGCTGGTGGATCCCAGCCCAAACCAAACACACACCCCTGGGTCACAAACGCTTGGGTTGGGGGTGGGAGAAGGTGGAGCCGAGGAGGAGCTTCCCTCTCCCACCACTGTATTAAATGTCCGCCTGTACTCGCACTCTCTCTGCCGCTGTCATATCACCAGGGCACAAAAATGGTGAGGAGCAGCAGATGGGAATTAACTCAAATGTTTGGGGTTTCATGGCACGGGACATCCAGGAGCTTTACTGGGGTTAATCCTGCTTGAATTCGGATGTTTCAGTGGCTGTGCTGGGAGTCGTGTAGAAGAGCTGTGCCTCACACAGTGACCTTTGAATCCGAGATCCATGGGGGCTGAGGTACCCTCCTGAACCACTAACACCTCTCTTTATGCTTCTCTTTCAGACATCTTACACGGACAAGGGAGAAAAGGTAAGAACCATTTCATGTCCGTGGTCCTGCCCTGCTGCCTGCTGTGAAACATCCCCTGTGTTAATGCAAATAATGCTCATTCCTCACTGCTTGATTATCTGGTACAATCAGAACTAAAACTCCTCTCTGGCTGCGCCACACAGGATGCAGTTCCTCATCGTAACCTAACGTTAATAATTGGAACGTTTCCATTTCCTTTCTCTCTCTGGTTCAGTGACAGATGGGAGGTGATGGGTCCCAGCCAGCCTCAGGGCATAAGCAGAATCGTCATTGCTCACTTGTATTTCCAAACACTGGCTCCATTCGCCACCTTTCCCCCTACCAAACACTTTCTACCCCACGGCTGCGTCCCACAGCGGGTCCGTCGGTGGTGGGGAGGGGAGCAGAGCTCAGGGGAAGCTGCCCCAGTGCTTGGGTTGTGTAAAGGTGGTTTTGGAGTAGTTAATGTTTAACAGCTGGGCTGGCAGGTGGGCAGCTCATGGGGAGCACCGGGGTGGCTGCGGCGCTGGAGCTGGGGCCGTGCAGCATCCACCTGCAGAGCAGTGTCCGGCGGGACTGGCTGTGAAGCACTTTGGAAGCTGCTGCTTCAGGGCAGGAGACTGGGAATTCACCCAGTTTGCTGTGAGGGTGCTGAGGCACTGGCACAGGGTCCCAGAGAAGCTGTGGCTGCCCCATCCCTGGCAGTGTTCAAGGCCAGGTTGGACACAGGGGCTTGGAGCACCCTGCTCCAGTGAAAGGTGTCCTTGCCCATGGCAGGGGTTTGGAATTGGGTGATCTTAAGGTGCCTTCCAACACAAACCAGTCTGGGGTTCTATGATTCAGGTGTATTCACAGGAGATGCATTTGCAGTCACAGCCGCTGCCTCTCCCTGGCCCGCAGATGGGCAGCGCTGCAGAAGGGCTGTGGTACCATCTCTCAGCCCTGTTTTCCCTTTCCCTTTAGCCCCTGAGAGGCCGCTTCATCCATTTCCACTCCATCACCTTCTGGGTCGGCAACGCCAAGCAGGTGAGAGGCTGCATCCGGCTGGGCATGGGGCAGACAATGGTTATTGGCTGCTGAGGGGGCGTTCCATCCCAAAGCTGCCCCTGTCCCACCAGCACGGCCCCGGGCAGCGGCCTTGAGCGCCCTTGCGCAAGGCGAGGGGCGCTGCCGGGGGTGTGCGCGGGGGAGCGCACACTGGGACGTGCACAGGGCCACGGCCACCGGTCTGCAGAGCAATGAGGCCTCATGGCAGCAGCTCTGTGCCGCTCACTGCCAAAAGCCATCACTGAGTTTAAAACCCTTCTGCTTCAAACCTGAGCTGCTTTTCACCCAACCTCACAGGAGAACAGGACGCAGGCAGAAACATTTTGCCCTCGGTGGCAGCTCCCCACCTGCCAATGGCCATGCACACACCATAGTGGCTGTTCCCCATGGGCTGTTGGTGGTGCTCTGGTTTGGGGGAGCCCCGTGGAAATGGGGGGTCACCAGCACTGATGTGGCTTCACCTGCCCGCAGGCCGCATCCTATTACTGCAACAAGCTGGGGTTCGAGGAGCTGGCGTACCGGGGGCTGGAGACCGGCAGCAGGGAGGTGGTGTCACACGTCATCAAGCAGGACAAGGTAAGGGGCTGATGCCAGTGCCAGGATGGAAGTCAGGGGGAGATGAGCTGCTCTTGGGCACACGAGTGCTGCCAAAACCCATCTGTGCCATTAAACCCTGCACCTGAGGTGCCTCTGCCCAAGGCTGGGGCTGCAGTCACACTGCAAAGTCTCCATGCCTCACCTCTCTCTTCCTTGCCAGATCGTGTTTGTTCTCTCATCTGCTCTCAACCCAGGGAATGAGGGTAGGTGTCTTGGGAGGGGGGAAATGGCCATGATGGAGCAAAGCAGCTCTGCTCATGGCCATGGCTGCTCTTGCTCTGGGCAGAGATGGGTGAACACCTGGTGAAGCACGGTGATGGGGTGAAGGACATCGCCTTCGAGGTGGAGGACTGCGACTTCATCGTGCAGGTAGGCAGCCCTGCTGCTCCGTCCTGCACCCTGAAACAGTGAGGAGAGGTCGGGAAGGGCCTGGGGACTTGTCCCCCCAGCCCATTAGAGCTGCAGCACAAGGGGTCTGTCTCCTGCACAGAAAGCCAAGGAGCGCGGTGCCACAGGTGGTGAAGGAGCCCTGGGTGGAGGAGGACAAATTCGGGAGGGTGAAGTTTGCAGGTGATCCAGACGGTGAGAGCAGGGAGCTGTGGAGCTGAGCCCGCGCCAGAGCGGGGTCTGGGGAGCGGCCTGGGCCCAGGAGCTCCCCAGAAGGCCACAACACAACCGCTTTCCCCCCTCTTGCAGTACGGTGACACCACCCACACCCTGATAGAAAAGCTCAACTACAAAGGCCTCTTCCTGCCTGGGTACCACCCGCCCCTCTTCAAGGACCCCCTGCTGCCAAAGCTGTGAGTGCTTCCCAGAAGGTTCTGCCCAGCTCTTTGTCACTGTGTGCCCATGCCACCAAGGAGCTGGATGGGACCCCACTGTGCTGTGGTACCCCCAAGTCCAGCTGAGGGCCACCCCTGGTTTCCCCCTGCAGACCAAGCACCAAGCTCAACTTCATTGACCACGTTGTGGGGAACCAGCCCGACCTCCAGATGGTCCCAGTGGCAGACTGGTAAGAGTGGGATGGAGCAGCAGCACCACTCTGCGGTCTCATGTTTCTGATGGCAGGGGCTGAGGCTAATTAAGCCAGAGCTTAACTAGTGAGAGGATGGAGCAAAGGCCTTGATCGTGCTCTTTGTGGCCTGGGCAGGTACCAGAAGAACCTGCTCTTCCACCGCTTCTGGTCAGTGGATGACAAGCAGCTGCACACAGAGTTCAGCGCCCTGCGCTCCATCGTGGTCACCAACTACGAAGAGACCATTAAGATGCCCATCAATGAGCCGGCGTTTGGCAAGAAGAAATCCCAGATTCAGGTGAGTGGATGCTGGTGGTTGATCCATCAACGCCGCTACTGCCTGGAGTGGGGCTTAGATGACCAAGGACAAGTGACCAAGGGGTCAGTGATTTGGAGCTGGTGCAGACTGGAAAGCAGCCCTGGCTCTGCTCAGGCCCCTGGGGGAACCACCAGGACAGAGCTGGTTTACCCCTGATCTCACCAATAGTGTCTTCATTTCATGGTGTCCTGAGCTGGTTTTGCTTTCATGACTTCAGCCCACTCTCAGCCTTTTGCACGCTGTAGATGTGCTGTCACTAACGTCGTGACACTCTCTCCCTGTAGGAATACATCGACTACTATGGAGGGGCTGGAGTGCAGCACATCGCGCTGAACACTTCCGACATCATCTCAGCAGTGAGTGCAGCCCCTGTCCCATCCTGCTGGGCACAGGCCTTGTCACAGGGCTGCTGGGCTGAGCCACCTCAGCACATCACCCACCTCTGCCTGGGGCAGATGCTGCTCTGGATTGAGCCCAGCTGCTGCTGAGCACTTGGTTTTGGGCTCCTCTCCAGACCAAAGGGCCTCCAGGGGTTCTGGTGGGTCAGGGTGGGATGAAGCATCCTTGCACAGTGGCAAACTCTCTGCATTGCCTGGAGAGGGCATCTTGGGTCCTCCTGTTCCTGGTGCCCAAAGTGAGATGGTAGGACACGTCCCCACACAAGGTTGGCCAAAGCCATGGGAAAGTGTCACTGGCTCCTGACACTGCCTGTCCCAGGCAATGCTCTTGACACAAACCTCTACCACAAACCAGCCCCATGCCTGACCAACACCAGGGTCTCCCCTGCCTTGCAGATCACCAACATGAAGCAGCGGGGTGTGCAGTTCATGGATGTCCCGTCCAGCTACTACCAGATGCTGCGGGAGAGGCTGAAAACTGCCAAAATCAAAGTGAAGGAGAACATCAACAAGCTGGCGGTGAGTGAAACCTGCCTGAGAGGGAAAAGGTTTGCCTGGGGCTAGGCCAGCTCCACAGAGTGTTTTGCAGGGATGAGGGTGACACAAAGGGATCCCCCTGCTCCTGTTTCTGTCCTCCAGGAACTGAAAATCCTGGTGGATTTTGATGAGAAAGGCTACTTGCTCCAGATCTTCACCAAACCAGTTCAAGACAGACCCACGGTCTTCCTGGAGGTCATCCAGCGGCACAACCACCAGGTTGGTGAGAGTTTCACGAGGGTCTTGGCTTTAAGACCTCAGGGCCATCACATACCATCACCCAGCCAGCTGTTGGTGCTGCTCTTTGCTGGCCCACTGGAGATGAAGGACCTGCTGCCCATCCCCATGCTCTCTCATGTTGTTGTCATCTCCACAGGGCTTTGGTGCTGGGAACTTCAAGTCTCTGTTTGAAGCCATCGAAATGGATCAAGATGCAAGAGGAAACCTGACTGTGCTGGAGCCCAACGGGGAGACCAGGCGCATCTAGCGGGGGCAGAAAACAGCCTCACCCCTCATGAGCTGAGTCACAAATGAACTGGGGAACAGCCCCTGTTTTGGTAAATACCCAGACCCAACTGCCATGAACCCAGAGAAGCTGCTGCTAAGTTGGAAATGCAAAAGGACTCAACAGCTACCCCAGTCCAGCTGAAGACCCACACCTATGGAGGAGGAGAGAAGAAACAACTGAGAGTGTTTAAACTGAGTGTAGCCAAGGTTTTCTGTTAGTTTTAGGACTGTGGGAAGCTGGGAGAGGAAAGCTCGGAGGCCTTGGCCTCTGTGCATCTCATCTTGTGAGGTTTTAATTGCTTTCAGACTCAATCTTGAATTAGCTGAGATTAAACACATGGGTTTAGGATAGCTACAATGTTCTGGAACAAGACTTTATCTATTTCAGCCTTCACAAGGGAACAGTCTTGCTCTAACACCTGTAAATTCCTGTGTTAATGAAGGGTTGGATTTTCTCCCATGTTTCAAGAAGGAATTGCTGGCATTGGAGATTCCTTGGCTCAGAGCCTGGTTGCACGTGCGAAGTTCCCTCTGGGCACTGCTCTGGTGTTGTCACTGTCCTTTGAAAGGGGCCTTCCCCAGTCACACAATAAAACCCTTTTCTGTCACAGCTTGAGTTCCTCATACCTCATATGTGTCAGGCTGGAGCCTCTACCCCACGTTCATGTGGCTGCAGGTCAAATGCTCCCTGAGGACCCCACAGACCTCAGCACACAACTGCTGAAGAACATCTCAGGGTCTCCTACTGCTGCACATCCCCCTCCAAAGCCTCACTGTTACCATTACCCAACATTGAAGCTGCTCAACCCCTGAGTAGCCAAAGGCCCTGCCAAGCCATTGGCTCAGGACAGGCTCCTTAGACCAGCTCCATTCAGCCACCCTCCAGGCTGAGCCCTGCTGCCTCCTGCCCCACACAGATTGTCCTGCATCTACATCCCTTGCAACACAGTGGCCAGTGATAGAAACCAAGAACCAAGCTGGGAAGTCACCTACAGCCCAGGTTCTCTCCGATCTCTTTGATTCCCTCCTCCATCAGCCACACCATTCACCTCTGCATGGGTGTCTTTCCTAAAGCTCAGAGAAGCCACTTTGGCCACCACCATGTTCACAATGCCCAGCGAGGAAGGGGGTCACACAGGCAGCTCCAGGCTGCACTTTCATCCACATCAAACCCCGGTGGTTCCCCCTGCTGCAAACCACAGGTAACAGGATTCACTTCAGGTGTGAATAAACTGATTTAAACCAAAGAAACCAAAGGGCCTCTGGCCCCAACAGCCTCACCCAAACCAGCAACACCAACACCCCCTTGGTAGAGCTTTCTCCACCATAAAGTTAAAACAATGATTAAGAAAAGGTGAACTCAGAAAAATCCAGGGCAGAGGCTGCAGGAGCTGAGATCCCTCACAGGCCTGGGCTCCACCACTGAGGGTGGATGGACAGGGACACCCAGCACCGTGGCAGGGGCTTCATCTCTTAAGGGTTGTAAGAATGTTTAATACTAAGACAATTTTAGCTTATGAACTTAAATCACTTACGTATTTCTTTCATGCGATAGAATGTTGCTCAAAGTAATCTGTCATTTCCTGCTCACCAGAATTAATACCTTCAGTTAACTTTGCTCATACTCAGCTCTTTGGACTGCTCTTTTTCTGGATCTGGCTCCTTGAGCTCATCCGGTTCCAGCATGGGTCTGAGAGCAAAGAGCTGCCCTGGCTGTACATTAAGCACAACGTCATTTTTCTGTAAGAAAAGTCAGTATATTTATGGTTTGCTTTATAAAAGTTACTATAATACAATGGTACATAGTATTCAATTCACAAAAATATGAACAAATATATACAGCATGACACATCCACAACAAAAACACTTTCTTCAAAACAAGATACATACTGGTGACAGATTCTATATGCACAAAACATTCCTAAATTTATAAACTGGCTTAACGAAAGAAAAAGCAGAAATCCTAAATCTCCAAAGCAGAGTTGGGGTTTCTTTTCTTTTTTGTTTAAAGGAACTTAAAAAGAACAAAAAGGACTGGATTTTCATTTATTGCAAACCATTTGACTTACCTCCTTTTAAAGGAGGCCCTTTATTTTCACACTCTGAATTGAACCAACCAGAAAACAGCAATGATTGGGAGCGGGGGTTGTTCTTCCCACTTTGCTTTTAGAACTGCCCATTGGGTTTAGAGTGCCCGTTCCGCTGTGTTTCGTTTCGCTTGGACAAATACTACAGTGGCAATTAAGGAGGAAACTCATGAAAACAAAACACAAATATTAACTTGAAAACAATCCAGTTGCAAACTCGCTTAAATACACTTTAGGTTGTCTATTAGACTGTACACATTTCCTCGCTTGAAATAAATAGATTTTGCACATTAGGTTTCAGACGGAGGGGAGGGGAAAGAAGAAGCCTTGACCTGGCAATTTTTTTGTCTTCAGTTTCTTAATGCTTCTAATTCCATCTATTTATTTGACAAAAAACCCCGTATTTATACAGAATTTACATTATACAAAGCTTGACACAAGCTGTAAATGCCACCAGCTCCTTTGCTATACTTAAGTCCTTCTTCCTCCCCGTCTCCTTGACATGATTTAGAGCTGGGATCTGTTTAAAAAGAACTCCAAATTACAATAGTCACTTTTAATAAATTATTTACATGCTCTTGAAGTACAAAGAAATCAGCAAAAAAATTTTCAACATGTTTCTACAAGAAACAGTGTCTGAAGAGAAGATTCTTGACTTTGCTATGTACAGAAGATGCAGTATTTTCTTTTTGATACTTCAAAATCCTTTTTTCCTTAAATTTTTATTTCATACAGAAATGCACTGAAATGATCCCTGAAAAAGGTCACAAAAACTGGAACTGAAAGTACTGTTTGTTGGAGTTTAAAAATGGTTTTGTTTTTCCTTGTAGAAATAAGCTGCTCTATACAATATAAATATCTGCAAGATGAGCCTCTTCCCCTGCTGGACCCCCCACCAGTCACAGACCACTTACTGGGACCAACCTGGAATTGCGAACAGGGGGGAGAACTGAATGGATAAATGAAGGTGTTGGGGAGCAGCAGGTGGGACCTGCAAGCACAGGGCTCACTTCCTAGGAACTCCAACCGTGGAGGCATCTGCACCCTGCACCCCAGCCAGCTTCATGCTGGGAAATGAAAGGTTTAAGTTGTAATTCCAAAGCTTTTGCACTGTTCTCTTGGGTCATTTCACCTGGTGAGACAGAATCCTGCAGGGAGCATAAGGTCTCTCTTTTTGGCCTTAGGTTTCAATTTAGGTGAAAATAAACTGGGGACAGGCTTTCCAGCAACCAAAAACTTCAGTAAATCTCTCTGTAAAGCAGCGCATGCTGGTGAGGTTTCTTTTTAGTCCTTGCCACTATTTCCATGGGGCGCCTGTGCTGACTACGGAGGCAAATGCTGGGTCTGATCCAGGCTGGGGTGTGAATCGCACACCTATTGCCTTTCCCTCATCTCACCCCTTTCTAAGTACAAGCCAAAGGGCCCGGGAGGGATGAGAGAGGTATTTCTACGGGGCTGTAGGGTTCCCCTGTCCTGATGAGACCCCACCAGCGTGCTGGGACAGGGCAGCCACAGGCAACTGCAGCAGCTCATGGAAATCACTAAACCACCCACGGAATCCTCACAGTAAGATAATATGGTTTTGGAATGGGGCAGTTTTGGAGTCTGAGACCAGAGCTGCACAAGTAGGACTCTGCAAGCCAAGATTTATGGGGGAGAAAAGCCTCAGGTTTGGCTTTGAGACCAGACTAACGCGATTTTTCAGAAGTCCAACAGCTCTGTTTCCTACTGGGAAACTACTGGGAGCTTGGCTCTTCCAAAAACTCATGTTGTTTGTCTGGGATCCTAAAACCAGATGGGTTACAGGCAGTTTTAGAAGTACCCAAGTGACTTAGGTACCCAAATATCTTTGGTGCTCCAAAAATGCAGTGAAGAACCCCAACCTGCAGGTCTTGTTTCAGAAGACCGTGACCTGCCTCCTCCCCACCTCTCCGCAACAAAGATTAAGGCAAACCACAGGGGCTAATCCCATTCAGAGCACACTGACTATGCTGGGAAATGCAACACTGTCAATAGGTACATAGGGCTGAGCCATTTGGGGGGTGCCTTTGCCCCCACAAAACCACCGTTAATGCACTGGTCTGATGGACCAGAGAGGAAGAAGGCCAAGGACATCGGCAGAACTGCCACACGCAGGGGCTTCAGTTCCGAGAAACAAGAAACTTCTGTGCATTTCCAAAGCTTTGAAAGTAAAAGGCTAAGCTGCAGAGCTGCCAGCTGGAGCATCAACACAAGATGAACCTGACTTAACCAAAAAATACAGCAAACTGAGCAGCAGCGACTGCCGCTGCTGCAGTTACAACCAACGGTCAGTGACAAAAACTAGTTGTGCTTCTCGTTGTTTTAGGTTCTGGGTCACTGTTGCCCAATTGCTGGAGAGGTTTATAAAGTTGGGGCGGAGGGGAAACAACAAACCAAACCAAAACCAAGAGATGAGACTGTGGGCAGTCCAATCTCAACAACGATCTCCTCACCTCAGACAGAAATACATGCAGTATTAAGGCAGCTCGTAGCAGTCCGTGTGCTCCTATTCTTTCAGGCTTTTTGTCTGAAGAAGTGCGGTGTGGGCCTGGCAGCTCCACGTAACAGCTGGCAAACCTCCCAGGAAACTCTTTTGCAAGGTGGTAACCTCCGATGGTGGAGATGTGGTGACAGAGTAATTATCCCTGATTTTGAAAGGCTACAAGAACACAGCTGTGCAATTTGTTCTGTGGGGAGAAGATGTTTAGTTACACAGATCATCTTCCCATTTCATAATGACATTGCAACTTCCCATAGAAGCCAATTAAAAAGGTTTTAGTACAACTAATCTCTACTTTGAAAGCAGGAGAAGTTCAATGCAAGTTGAAAAAGTGATCCTGTCTATACCTGAATGGTCATTTAACATTTCCAGACCACACCCAAAGAAGTATTTCTTCGGTGCTTTGCCCCATTTTTAAATGGAACCTCTCAAAGAGCTGCAGCCTTCACCTCAGCACATCTACAAGGACAAAATATATCAAAAACATTTCAAAACATGCCTTCCAAATTTAAAGAAGCATTCATTTTCATGCTGTAGATGGTGGAGGCCAGGACTGCTCCCAGGGACACTTCTACTATGTTCTTATTGGAGAGATAGGACCACCCCAGGCCAAGTTACTGAATAACAGAGGGAGGAGAGCAGTGCTGTGCAGCTCGTTCCTATCACAGGAGGCATTTTCTGTATTCAAGGACAGAGCAAATACTCCATGTACAAGCTGAAAGGGCAGGGAAATGCAGACAAAAAATGAGAGAAAATTAATACAAGACACACATCAGCCTGTTTCCCATTTACAGGAAGGAAATCCTATCAAAAACGTGGGCCATAGCGTATGCTTCTGAGGAGGGTAAGAACCATACAATGCAAACATGGGCTGAATTGTCCACTTAATCTCAGCTTCAGCCTTTTTTGCATGCAAGACAAACCGGTCTCCAAGAAACAGGCATCCCCAAAGGCCACACACCGTGCCACAATGCTACGGCAACACAACTGACTCGACTCCATATCAGTCATTGTGGTATCCAAGTATTTTTTCACATACAGGTGCAGAGGTTCTGATCCTCCAATGTACCAGCATGGCATATGAAAATTAGAGACTAGCCCAAGGCGTTGAGGTCTGCAGCTGACCTGGCTCTTCCCCGGGTGTCTGGTTTAGGGGGACTTGTTCAGGCTCATCCCTAACGAAAAGGCAGGACAGTTCACCTAAGAGTCTGGTTGCAGACACATCTCCATACATACACACACCCGATCACACACACGCACAGCCCCATTCACACCCCCTCAAGCCTCTGGCTTGCTCTGTAACATCAACCTTACATTTATTTACAGCTTACTCTGAGAAATCTGTGCAATTTCAGCCAATCAAGCTCCCAACAAACCCTATATGGCATTTTCAGTCTCTGCTTCACATTTAAACGTTGAATGTCTTTTTCAACCAACAGAACTGATGAGAAAAAGGTAGCAGCACTGATGAGAAGATGAAGGTTTAGAACAACAATTAAAAAAAAGAAAAAGGTACCATTATTCCATTCTGGAGCATTACTGTAGGGACTGAACAGAGAAGCTAGTGTTTGGATAGACCATGCCACAAAATGGTTATCACCCTTTTGTGTGCGCGTAGGATCTGAAAAGGAAAGAGCACCTGAAACATGAACAGTCCTCGTAAGCGTGTGCGCTTTTGCTGTCATTCATGATCCTGGCAGAAGTGCGAAACTTGGGGTTTTTCTTCTCTTTTTTCCTCTTTTTTAAATTTTTTTTTCCTTTTTATTTTTTTTTCTTCCTTTTTTTCCTGGTTTTTTGTTTGTTTGTTTTTCCTCTTTTATTTGGCAAAGTGCAACCACACCTGGTTACCACAGTTTTGACATGGCCGAAGGTGCAAGTGTGACGAGAAACCCTGAGTTCAGTTCAGGGTTCCCCTGCAGTTCTCAGAGCCACATAGACAGGGGATTTTTACATCCTCAATTGGAAACTTGTAGTCATAGGTAATTTCCTCATTCACATTGATGTGCTGTTTGGAGTAGATGACAATCTTCTTTTGAGACTCCACCGTGATCACTTTAGCGTAGCAATTTGGCTGCAAGGGTGACAGGACAGGTAACGATTAAGGTTCCTGATGGCCATAGCTTCCCAGCCTCTACAATTATCCCAAGCTAAAATAAAACGGGGCGGTCCTTTCCCTATATCGTCTCAGTCATGCTTATAGAGTGCACTCAGGGAAAGCTGAGGGAGGGAGGCATGAAGCCAGAAAATAGAGCAGCCCTCTCTGTGCTCCCCCAAAATACCCATATTCTGGTCGTCTGTGGTGCAGAAGAGCCTGGATGATGCTCCATCAAGTTTGTCACAGGCTAAGAGCAGCTCAACTAATGTGTAATAATTTGCTCAGGCAGCCAAGCCTTTGAGTGTAGACTGCAGCACAGTGCAGACAAGAAAGCAGCTTCTCTAACTGCCAGGGCAGAAAACACTTTTCCAGTGTGGACACTAGAAGGAGACTGTTCCCACTAAATAATAATGCTAAAATTCAGTTTGAGGAAATACTTGTTAGAGAGGTTTGAATAGTGTCCATCAGGGTCTCCCAACACAGTCAGGAGGATTCTGAGAGCTCTTTGTCTTGCTGTGTGTTTTATTTCTTGTGTCTCATAAATCTCTTTACGCTGGTTTAGACTCTGCTTTGATTTGCTGCAGTTCATTAACATTTAATCACAACCCTGTGACCCTCTGCTACTTCTGAACATGGCCCAAATCAAAGTCAGCAAGGACTCAATGGGTTTCTCAGGATGGCAGAGCACAATTCTATGCAAACCCCCGGTACTTACATTGCAGCTGTGATTAATGAACCTGGCGAAGTTTCCGCATTTCGTGGCATCGATGATGGTGTCATGATCCACTCGGAACATGTAACTGCTCCCGATGCCTTCATCCTCGTATCGCTTTTCACGCATGTCAGCAATGACCTACAGAAAACCCCCCGTGTCAGGACATGCTGCAGAAGCGGTCCGTGATCTATACAACCCTGCACTTGTGTCACTCAACAGGTATATGACCCCAAATGCCTCAAGAGAACACAAACCTAACTGAAAACAGACGCTCAGGATGGGTTTAGCTCCTCAGGATTTGAGTGCTTAGTTTTTATGGGTTGCTGAAAATCCCACCTTTGTACCTCCAAGCCACACGTCAACCTCTGCCTAGGTGATGCAGCTAGCGCCTTACAGCAGGGACCCCAACCCCTGCTGTCATACTTGAGCGCTTCTTTCAGGGCTGGTTTTTGCTCAGGTTTCACCCCCAGTCCAGCCTACCTGCCTGATGTTCTGACCCACGTATTCAATCACCATCTCGTCAGCTGCAATGGGCTCCATAGCAAAAAGGCCCCAGTCATGGATGTGGCTCTTGCAGAATTTTAGTTTTTTCTTCCGGAACTGCATGAAGAAAACACCCAAACCCCAAACCCTGAATTAGTCACAGCACAGTAAGGGAAAGGCTGTCCTGAAGTCCAGCATCTGCAGCACAAGCAGCACTGGGGTCCTTCAACCTGATTTTAGTTTCCTTCTACCTTGTGGTGACAAGAAGGCAGGACAGATGTCATGGGAGGTCCCACAAGGCTGCACTACTTGAGGTTTTTTTACCACTGACCACACTACGGGGAGAGCAGACCCTTTGAGGCCACTGGTCTCAGTTCTGCATATCCCTGATGGCTCAAGCTCTGTAATCACCATATACCCATTTATAGTCATAATCTTTGCTTCTCATAAGTAAGCATACTGTACTGTGTCATGTTTTCTCTGTAACTGCTCTGTCCCTATTTCTTTAGGTAAATTATTTGTGTTGCACATTATATTAAGTTGTATTGTTGCATCAAGTTGTATTACATCAAATAAAGGAATGCCAGATACCAGTCAACCCTCTGTCACACAGAGCAGTATCCAATGCTGAGATGGCCATCACTGAGGTGAGACCAAACTGACAGGAGGTCCTCTGCCCTGGCCTCAGCCTGCTCCCAACCAGACCCCACACAAAGCAGCAATCCATGGGTGACCTACCTTGAGCTGGTTGAACTTGAGCAGGTCACTGTCACAGCTACCAGTGAAGGAGGAGAGGAGCCTGCGTTGCTCTGACCGCCTCTCAGAGCCAGCCCGGGTAGAAGCATGAGGTTGGGCAGGGATGCTCATACCCTGAGAGGACAAATGGGTGATCAAAGCTGCCCCAACGGACAGAACACCCTGCAGCCTCCCTGAGAGCAATCCTTTGTGCTACAACATACCACTGCAGAATGTGTGGCCTCCTAAAACATCCCACATCAAACACTAACACCTCCCCAGCAGCTCCTGGATGACCGACTTGACACAGGCGTAGCAACAGCTTCACCTCTCTCTTTGCCAAAAGGCAGGAAGCATCCATTGTGAGTGACACCGTATAAAACCAAACCCCATTTGCACCTTGGCAGTCAGCGCAGGACATGTTCTCACCTGCGTGTCAGCTGGAGGCTCCTCTGCAAAAGCTCGGCTATTGTTGAGGTATTTGAGTTTGTCCTTCTTATCAATTTTGTAATAGCCTTCACTTCGTGCACAGCCCGTGACATGCTCCCGCATCCCATCATCCCGCTTCTTTTTCTTGGGGGTAGAAAAGCTAGTAGGTGGGAAGAAGTTAAGGAGAAACACAGCCAGCAGTGGATATCAGAAGAAACTTGCTATAGGTACATGGCGCTAACACCAGGAGCCTGGGAAACTAGGAAGGTTTTGGGAGGGTTGCAAAACAACTCCAATCCTATTGAAAAGTCACAATCATCACTGAAGCCCACATGCCCAGAGGCTAACCAAGAACTGTCTTTCCCTCTTAGCCGCGTGATTTGGGAAACTAAAGTAAAGAGATAATGAAAATTTAAACTCAAAAAGGTTAAGCTGTCAAGAGAAACCTGTTTGAGAAAGGATTTCCCCACAGCACACGTTACGTACAGAGACAGCAGCTGCCCAGCCATCTGGATGTACCATCTTCTCTGTTCTGAGTGACATGCTTTTGTTCTACCTCCAGAAACCCCAAGTCCTGAAGACACTTCACTGATCTCACAGCAGCAATCACCCCCACTGACTAAGACCAGATGCTCCTCAGCTCAAAGGGCAGGCAGAGAGATGCTGCTCTCACCGGCCTCAGTACATCATCTCCTTCAGACCTGTTGGGAAGCGTAAGCCCCTGAGCAGATGCTTCCAACCCCACTGACCTGGTCAGTCAAGGAAACCTGCAGCTGGCCTGGCAAAGAGCCACTGCACTGAGCAGCCAGAAGGTCTTTGGCTTCTGGAAGGACAGCGACAGCTAACCCCAAAAACACAGCCATGAACCCTATGACAACTGAGTTCTACACAAAAATGCTCCCTGTGAGTCATAACATACCCTGAACACCAGAAAACTGGAGCTGGGGCAGACACAGACTGAGAATTACCAGGGATGACATTTTTCATCATCCTTTAAAAGTGTTTCCTTTAAACAATTAAATAAATCTATTCCAAGGCTATTACACTGGTAGAAAGACAGAAAAGCATAAATTTAATCTTTCACGTTGCCCTTTGAGCGGCTTTTTAGTGCTAGTACCATATCACTGACACTTCTGAGTGGTTTGGGCTTTTCATAGAATCAGAGCCAAGTAGTCTGGAAAAGACCTTTAAGATCAAGTCTTGTGTCTTGCAGGGGGTAAGAGATGAGATATTTTAACTCCACACAATCTCCACCAACATACAAGGTGGTGCATTTGTCTTCTTTAACATATAAACCTGTATATCCTTCCTAAAAACATTAACAGATTCCTAGATTATAAAAACATTACTAGTTCCTAGATTGTAAGAACAGCCTTTTAGGCAATGGACATCTCTACTGGTGGCTGTACACATGCAGAACCTTGTTCTGAGACAGCTTTTGCATCCCAGAAATGCTCCCAAAGATTCAGCCTATGCTGCTGATCACTAGATGATGGGCAGGGAGGGAGGAGACAAGTCCAGATCCTGTTTCATTAGCACCAGCCAGAGCCCCACATACTTGCTGCAGCATCCCCAGCACATTCCCCACCTAGCCCAGTGCTGTGTCTGCTGTGAAACCAGCGCTCTTATTAGTATTTCAAACTCGAAGAGTTAAAGCTGCTAGTACTACAGCTCCTCATTTTGGGCACAGATGGTGAGATTATTTTTACAGCCAGTTTTAGCCCCAAGTTAAAGCCCTGTATGTGCAGACTCGAAATTCCACAGGCAAGCTGAAAAAGAAAGTCTGGTTTAAATGCAGACAGAAGCTTCTCAAACTAGCAAGGAAGCCTCCCCAGAAGAGGGGCATACAGACTTTCCCTGCAGTTCCAGACTGAAATGCAGCAAGAACAGCCACTTCTGCAGTATTTTTGTATTGCAGCTTCAGGGAATAAAGCAGTCTAAAATTCCCTACTGATGCAAGCAATTTCTATTTGAGTAAGCAAATGATTTTTCCCACCCAACTTAGTATTTTGCATCGTAAGGCCTACGCAGTGACCATCTAGTGCATCTTACACATGCTGTGTAATGCAGAGCGCCAGTGAGAAAGGATATAAGGATGGAACACCCACAGGGTGTCATTGAGCCAGTCCATACCATTGTCCTGCTGTAACAAGCGGTCATATGTGATACACATGAATTTGATATCTTCCTCATCTATTCCTCCATTCCAAATATCATACAAAATGGTCATCTCCTCAAACTCAGAGCGTGGCCTGAACTGAGGCCGGGGTGGGGAATACTCAGGGGAAGGAATCGCTGGGAGGTGCTCAGGTGACTTCTTCTGCCTTCGCCACTGTCTTTTAGGTTTTGCATGAGCTTCTTCCTCCTTGAAGTCTTCATTCCACTGGTTCTCCAGTTCCTTAAACGGCAGTTTCTCTGCAACTGTCTCAGCTGCAATTTTCTCATGGAAACCGTCATTCCTGAAGTCCAGGGTGACAGCTTCAGGGTCTTTTAGTCCATAGAAAGCATCAGGATGTCCACTCAGCAGCTCTTTGCCCACAGCACTTTCCACCAAGGCCACTGGCATAGGAGGAGGTTCTATGGTTTTGCCCGAGTACATATCCAAGGAGAGGACAGAAGGCGGTGACCGCTTTGGTCGGCCTGGCCTCCTTTTGGGAAGGACAGAAGGAGCTGGTGGGGGAGGAAGAACAGAAGCACCAGGGGGTACTTCTGACGAGAGCAAAACAGATTTTACTTCTGCCTTGCATTCCTCAATGGGCATTCTTCCATCTCCATGCATGCATGGCAGGACTGCTACAGGTATTGGCTCATCAGGTGGCAAACCCATGTCCATGTGGAAATCTGCTTGTGGGGGGCTGGCAAAGGGGATAGGGGAAGGAACACTGTTCATACTGATCGTAAGGGAAGCACCAAGAGGCTCTTTAAAGGATTTCTCATCTACGTCATCCTCTGACTGTTTCTTGACAGACAGAAGGCAAGAAATGGTAGCACCAGCCTCTGGGAAGGTAGGCGTGAAACTGAAATCTCTCCCAGGAGTCCGAGGAATGCCACTGCTGATGCCAGGCGATTGCGATGGGTAGGAAAAGGGGCTCCCTGGGACTTGAGGGGAACTGAGGGTCAAACTGCTTCCTGTAAGGGGAGCATCGCTTCCTGGCGTGGCTGGAACAGTGTCCGTGCTCTGCGACTTTGCAAAGGGGTGTGAAGACTTGACCAAAATGTCCCGCCCAGGAGTCCTTGGAATCTCCTCTTCCATGGACGTTTTGGTCACCATTAAGTGTTCAGGGAACTTTTCTGGAGGGACTAAAGGTTCTTCCTTACCCGGAGTGGATGGTAAGGGAAGCATGGAGGATGGCACTTTGTGGGCTGGAAGCAAAAGAGCATCAGTCTCTGAATGGATCATCACCTCCAGCCCAGGTGTGCGAGGCAGCCGGTCATCTTCCTCCATTGCAGAGGGCAGTTTTGTTTTAACACGAGCTTCTAAGCTGCTGTCCTCAGACTTGCTAAAGAAGCTGCTTTTATTGGGCAGAGGTTCTCCAAAGACTCCCACTGGAGCTGAGAGACAGGGCATCGCCTCCTCATCTTGAGAGTCAGGCTTTGGACCTTCCTGTACCTCTGGCTCCAGCATGGTAGCAGGTTCGGACTCTTCCTCTAAAAGGGGAAAAAGAAAAGCAAATTGGGAACTTTGCCTCTATTCAGTTTCTTGTCGCTTGCCGCAAAAGCATGTTTAAGATGCCACAATTACAGAACAGCTCAATTCCACTGGGAGGCTTTAAAAACTCCCAATGCTTTACCTTTTGGAGGCACGGAGTGTGGAGTAATTAGACACTACCACAGACATTCCTAATGGACCATAAAAACCCCACACTATTAATTTGAGGATTAACTACAACACAGGCCAGAACGAAGGTTGTCTGCTTTCAAACCCCCTGCCCACTTTTTGTACAGACATAAAAGATTTAGTGGATTGTGGGGTGAGGACTTTGGAGAAGAGTTGTCAGAGTCTCAAGCTGTCAGCTTTTCTAATGTGGGAAGGAAAACTAATTGCAAGGCCATGAAGAACCCTGAGCTCTCCAAGGAGGGAGCAGTGAAGGGAGGAGCGTAACACTTTTGAACAACACATGAAGGGAATGGGAAGCCCTTGTAATGAATGAGGAGACACTCAGATGGTATCAATGAGGCAATTTATATGCTGCTCTCTCTGCAGCAAGCTCATTTGTCTGGAGTTTATTTACCCACTTAGGGCCAGGTCCAAAAGGAATAAGCAGCAAATCTTGCAGCTCAAAATAACATTTTCAAGTGGGAGAGCAAAAGGAGGTGAAAATGCCTGGATAGTTGGAAGAGAAGTGTTCCCCATTTGTGCTGAATCAGAGAAGGGTCCACTCCCTGTAACTCCTGTACACTCAGGCTGGGCTGCACCAGAAGAATGCTGTAGTTAGAGCTTGTTCCCACCACTTCCTTGTAAAGCTCATTCCACAAGAGCTGGTGCCCAAATGCATTAATTTATGTCCTTTCTGCACACTGATCTGTCCCAGAAAGGATCTGTGCAAGAAGGTTCTCTGCCCTGCCCAGTTTAACATTTTGCCTCTTCATGGCTTTCATATTTTAGGGCATCCAAGAAGTGACAGCCTGCACAGGGACTGGATTTCCAGCTCTCCGAGAGGCAAAATACCGGCCCAGCAGTCCTCAGCCACCAGCCCTGCCAAGGCTCACAATGAAGGCCACATTCCATGTGCTCTCCCTGTTGACTCCAGTTTCTCACTTTTCCATTCCCCCCTAGCTGCAGAATTTGACAAACTTCATGCATCTCACTCCTGTTCTAGTTTCTAATTTCTGTGGATTAAATACAAATCTGCACTGAACGAAGACAACTTCCTTCTCCCAGAAAACCAGGGAGTATCACTCAAAAGGACTAAGTAAAAAAAACCCAACACAAATAATACTATTAGGAACCAGTTCTAACATTGAGACTCCACTCAGCTGCCCCATATAGCCTCCCAGTCACACACTGCTTCAGTATTAAACACAAAAAGAGCCAGTAGTGGCTCATTAAGCACAGATTCCTGCTCTGTTTTAGCAGCCATGGCTTCTCTATCTTGAGCTTCAGCCACCACACACCAATCAGTCACCCTCAAATGATGACAACTGTTCAGTTCCTGTAGGACAGTAACTAAACTGGCTTAGGGTAAGATTCTGGATACAATAACCACAGTATTTTTAGTAGCTGATGACTCATGTAATGCTCCTTACTAGGAAAGAAAGTTCAGCACAGACCTCTTTCCCTGTACAAATAACCCCTAGCCTAGAGCTAAGACTGGATGAAGAAAGAGAAGGGAAATACCAACCCATACATAATTGATGCTGTGAGAATACTGTACTTTGAAATATGTATAACAAACACTGAACTACATGAAAAGACATACCTGGCCTACAGATGGGAGACAGAGCAAGTTTTGTCTCCTGGTCTCTTTCCATAACCAAGTGTTTCAGTGTTTCAGCAGCAATAGATGCCTCTGGGACTTCACCACATTCACCTTCCCCAGCTTTGATTTCTTCCATGCCTTCATCTTTCACTGTCAAAGCTGGCTCTACAAGTCCCAAGCCTGTTGCATCCATGTAGTCATCCACAGGATACAGCTCCAAAATAGTCTCCCTCTCATCATCAGGAAGCTCATGACCAGCAGGTTCATGCTCCGTCTCAGCAACCATGGCTTCCCTGTCTTGATCTTCAGCCACCTCTTCTTCCTCTTCTTCCTCCTCCTCATCTTCATCATCCTCATCTTCATCATCTGAGTCTGAACTTGACTCAAATTCAGAGGAGTCCTCACTTTCATCGGATGATTCAACTTCAGCTTTGGAAGACGAGGGACTTGCCACATCTACAACAAGAACAGAGTACCGTTACTTCTGCTTTCTGACTTCATTAAACAATCAGGGTCTACTACAGGAGCAAATAGCACTTCCACACTGGAACAGCGTGGAAACAGCATCAGTAACAGCGTGTGGGTTTGAAGGACTCACCTCCCAATTTATTTAGTTTCGCAGAGACTTACAAACTATGTATTTGGATGCTCACAACAATCACTATACAACATGCGGTTCCACGAGCTGCAAAGGCAGTGCTGCCTGGCACCTTGTTCACATGTATCGCTTGGTGGGCTGCATCTTTACTGGAATTGTACTAAGCTTTTCTACTGCCTTCACACACAGCTTTAAAATGCGGAACCTACCATCTCCCAGAGCAGGAACTTAGAACAGAAAGTTATTAGCAGCTAAATTACCCACTTTGAAGTCTGGTCCCTTCTCCTCTCAGCCACACATGGTTCATAAAGCACAAACTCGTCTGGCTTTAAGGTCTCTGCCCCTCTGTCAAGTTGAGCTGAGGGTGGAGAGCTGTTGCAAAGGGACCCACAGACTGAGGGATCATGGAAGCCTCAGAAGCAGCAACTAGAAGTACCTGTATGCATTATCTTGTAGAAAATCACCCTTCAGTGTTAGAAGGTGCATAAATAAAAACAATCAGCTCACAAGTGCAAAGGGAAACCACAAGTGACCCAAAGGCTATGCCTGCTGCTTCCACTGGAACCACTTACCCTCCTCGGAGTCCTGCTCCTCCTCCTTGTCACTTGTGTCTATGCCTGTCTCTTCCTCCTCCTCATCTTCATCCTCGTCATCATCTCCATCATCTTCATCCTCATCATCGTCTTCATCCTCCTCATCATCCTCCTCTTCCTCCTTTTCAAGAAAGCATTGCCAAAAAATGAACAGTGTCTGAGACCTGGCTGTCACTGTAATAACCATCAGTGACTCTCATGGACGCTGATCAGAGAATCTGAAGAGTGAATAACCTCACTGAGGCTCTCTCAGGACAGACCCTAGTGGGTAAGAAGTAACTTTAGCATCTGGAACTACCAACCCCCTTTTAATAACAGACAGCATTCAGAACTGCAATCACAAATGAACACACCTTGCCAGGTGCTGCTTTCACCAAGCTTCTCTCTTCTTCCTGCTCCTCTTCCTTCTCTGAAGAGGACTCTTCCTCTTTCCCTGATGTCTCATCTCCCTCTTCTCCCTCGCTGTCAAGCTCCAGTGGCCTTGCTGGTCGTCGCCGCAGCCCCACTGCTTCTGCATCCTTCTTTGACAGGTCAGATGTTGTATCAGAAGCATCCCTGTCCCTCTCCGATTCTGATGAGCAAAACCAAGAGGAAATTGCCATCAAATAGCTTGTAATGGAGGAAAAGCATTGACTACACAACAGAAATCTGTTATTTGGGAAGATCAAAGCTAGGAGCAACGCTCCCATGTGGTGTGTGAGTCCTCAGGTGTACAAAGGCTTACTGATTTCAGTGTGAAGGCAAGACTAGGTACAGGGTGTTGAAATGCCAAGGATGGCAAAATGCACGTGGCCAAAGCTGACAAGCTACAGGCAGGCAGTGAGGAGACATGGCATGACTGAGGTCAGACAAGTAAGCCAAACTTAATGCCTTTTTGTATTAAGTGCTTTACAAAAACCTGTTTCTGTACTTTGGCTTCAAAACCAGTTGTTAGTCTGAATTAACTTTATGGTACAAGTAACTTGAATCTACTTTTTAATGCAAACCAAATGGTATTCAAAAGCTTTGTTTTATCTCTAACCTGCAAAAAATGTTAAAATATTCTCAAATAGATTTTTCTGGCAAATAACTTTGATTTGTTCCTAGAATCAAACACAGGGCAAACTGTGTCATGTGCTTTCTCCATGAACTCACCTGAGCTCCCTCTACTGGGTGACCAGTTCTGCATCACCAGAACTAAACTAGGGTATGAGTTATTCATACAATGCAGGGCTTACATTTCCCGCCAGTGCATTTAAGATAACTGAATCCAGAGAAGACAGCACACAGCTGATGAGAGGTTTGTGAGAAGCAGGGCTTTGGCTCAGATCCTTGACTCTGTGTTTAACTGTAAGTGAGCACACTGCTGTGAAGTTTAAAAGAATTCAGCTTGCATGTGGTTTGCATCTGCTCTTGTGTTTTAAACAAATGTGCTTTGCAAACCTTCATCTTCATCATCGACAGAAGTAGAAGGCCGGATTCTCTTCTGATCTCCTGCTGAGGCAGCTTCAGGTGGCTCCTTTCTTTTCACCTGAACAAAAGACACAATTAGCATTTCTAAAAGTTTAGGAACAGCAGAAATCAACTTCTTAAGCAAATTGCTGCTGCTTTACTTTGCAGTGGTGACTTACACCAGAAACCAAGGGACACTTCTCCAGCTCTTGATCCCTTTATTGCTTCCAAACAGAATTTCACTGTGAATGAAATTCTACCCCCTCAATTTGCATCAAAATACTCTGGGTACCAGCATGGTGCATGTCATCACCACACACTTTGAAGATGACAGAGAAAACTCTCGACAAATCCATGTGTCTGAGATGTAGCAGAACAGAAAGAGCCTATCACATCTTAAAGAAACTCAAAGCAAGTTTTATTCTAAATAAAGGCTGCAGAATCCCTCATCCCAAACCTTCACTTACACTTTCTGTGCATTCAAAAGCCTAGCTCCAGGGAAGGCCACTACCCTCCCCTAACCCATACTTTGTTTAAGATGCTTTTCCTTGTTTATGCAAATGCTCCTGTGCTTGCAGGTCTCATTCTGTGAACTCACATGGGCAGAGAACACTTTTAACCAAACTTCAGGTGAGATTCAGCTGCCAAGCTGCAAAACATTCTAAGCAAATCAGTAACTGTGTAAAGCACCACAAGCAGAAGCGCATTTTACAGTCATGCTGAAATGCTGTGTCCTAAACACAGCTATATGTCTCATTTACCTTGGGGAGCAGGGAGATCTTTTACAGACAACGCACACAAGTGGTAGATGCAAAGAGAAGGCTGGAAGGGAATATGAGCATAATGAAGACAGATCTTTGCTTTTACCTTGAAGGACGGCAGCCGGATGGCCCCTCGCAGCCCAATGCCCAAGCCAATTCCCTCATATCCTAGGCCTTCTCCTTTGTTCCAGTTCTCCAAAAGACAAGATGCGATTCGATCCTTTGGCTTTGGTTTTTCCTCCAGTTCTCCTCCAGACTTCACTGGAGTGAGAGATGCCTGCAACAGAGAAAGCACACTCAAGTAGAAAAGGCCCTGGGAAGCACACAAACTCTGGAAACCACCTACAGACAGTTGAGGTTGGTGAAATGTCACTGCCTTGCCCTGCCACCAGTTTCTCTGAAGGCAAGGGCAGCTGAATATGCACTACATGGCCACACACACTTGAAAGGGAGAAGGTGCAAGAGCTCTTCTTGATAACAAAACCTTTCTATTCCTGAGAAGCCTCCACCCCTTTGCATTTTAGGAAATTATTTGCTCTGCACAAAGCGCTAAAATCAATTAAGGCAAAATGGCTGGGGTTCCCAGAACAGTGGCTTAGCAGGGGACACTAAGTGATCTTGTATTTGGAGCCACCACACTGGCAAGGAGCAGACACTCCTGCTTTCTCCACTGAGTGTTTTAAGACACAATCTCAATTTACTTCACATGATAGGCTACAGCCGTTCTCAAGAAAGGACAAAGGAAATGAACAGACCCGTTAGCCCCCATGGCTCATTTCAGGTCTCTCAAGTGTCTGCTATGGAGACCACAGTGACCACATTCTGAACAGCCAGAATCCAATGCTGGAAACAAAGGCGAGATGAAAGGGGAAGAAAAGGTGCAAACATGAACCCAGAACTCAGCCCAAGGGAACACGTTCCTCCACCCAGGCATGAACTACCGTGTGCCAAAAAGCAGCTACTGTACAAAGATCCTAAACTCTGAAGGGAAGCTCAAGAGCTAGGATACACCACTATTCCCAAACACTGCAGGAGCCCATCTGGTCAAGTCACAGCTATGTGAGAAATAGAGCTATACATATACCTCTTGCAAATAACTCAACCAGCTTCAGGCAGGTCAGCCTAACACTGTATTATCTACCTTCACTTGCTAACCCCACATAGCTGAAAGCAATTTCAGACCTTCTAGTTGGGAAGACCTTTCTTCCTCTCAGCACAAGACACAATATAGCGAGTCAAAACTCACACCCATCACTGCGTTCACTTGGCAACCACAGCACAAGTCCACAAAAATTGTCAGAAGGCTCCAACCCTGAGAAACAGGAAAATCACCTCTGCTCAGCCACATCAAATCCTTTTTCACCTGACCTGAGGTGTGAAAGAAGAGCAGGATTCAAACCTCTAATGCTGTGAAGAGGCAGATGAGGTGGGGAGAGCATGATGCTCGGTGGCATGCCATGCTCTTCTTGAGCAAAGGGTACTGGAGGTAATGTTCACTCCCATCAGCCAGTAGCATAACAACATCTAAAAGTCCGTTTAACAGACATTAACAGAGCTCATTTGCCAAAGCTGGCTGTAATCATCAGAGAAGAAGAATGAGCTCAGCTCTCCTGCTAATAAGGGACAAGACTAGTGGGAATATCAAGAATCCAAACAGCAACACTCCATGCCAGAGATGGTAGGTTATTCCTGGCACTCTGCTTAATGCATCTTACTCAGGCTTTCAAACTTAAACCCATCACTAGATTTCAGAACAGGGAAAAGCCTTCCTCAGGCAGATACAGTCTGTGGTACATGCTGCCTTCACCAGCAACAAGCTCCTTAGCAGCTTTCACCACGTATGTTTTCCATCCTGCCTCACCTAGGACTCCAGCTTTATCCTTGAGCTTTCCATCTTTTACCTATGGCATGATACTTTTTGGTAGTCAATCAGCTGCCCAAGTTGATTCCTTTGATGGAATACAGTAGCCAAAACACAGGGAAAGAAGAGAGAAACTGAGGCACAGGAGGTGGTAAGCGTGCTGCGTTCTTGTGTGGTTCAGGGGCTGCTGGCAGCACTGAGTAGATAGTATCTGCTGTCCTACTAAACTTGAATATTGTTGGGCACTCAGGGGATGAAAAGAAACCCACAAGGCTTCCTGCTGTCGTGCCTAGGAAGGTCAGGGAGATCTACTGTGTCCCTACAGGGACCTAGTGTAGGAACTGGCATACACTGGAGCTCAAGTGCTTCCAAGATGAGCTTTGATCTCTCCCATGAAATAACAGGACTACTGCAGCTAGACGGTCCAAGGATAGGAGATATTAAAAGATATTATCTCTCCCTACAAATGTGTTTCATTTGTGTCTAAAGAAAATAAAAAAGATGTAAACAAGCACATATGTTGCCTGTGTTACACTGCAAACCTCTGAAAGTAACGTAATTTCTTTCACTACCATCCATCAGTAAGGAAAAATATAAGAACCTCCAATTAAAACTGTTAGGAAGGAAGAAATCGGGATGCAGGGCCTGGTTTAGAGGGTCATTTCAGCTCAAACAGTGCCTGGAGGTCTTGGTCTATTCTAGAAAAATAATTTGGTGGCAAAATACACGGGGAACTGACCTACAGCTGCCATCAAGGAGCCCAGCCGGCTCATCCTCACACACACGTAAAGACACTAGCAATAGGAAGGTAAGTTCAGTTTAGAAGTCAGCTTGTCACTGAAAGGGAATCCTGTCCCACACCAGTGTCAGGGGATGCTCAGCCCTAGCAGAAAGGAGGCTCCGAGATTCTGCATGTGACAGTAGCACATGGCCTAGCAGAGGGTTTTCCAGGCAGTGCCCTGAAGCAGCAATGGCTCTGGCATTTCTGTTCCTGGACAGCAAACACAAGTGGTTTTCCATGCAGTAATTTTGTACGTTCAATTAGACTACTCATGTCCAACATAACCTGTGGCAAGGACTGCGGCAAACGGCCACGGTACAGTCAACTTCCTTTCCCAAAGTGGATTACAGATTCCAGGTGAAGGAAGGAACATGCTAAATCCAGCCATAGCTCAGTATATAAAGAGCCCAAGCAGCTGCTGAAGATTTGTCTAGGCTTGCTTCAGCTTCTCCACTGCACATATCTGGTTTAGAACAACTTCTTGGGTACTTCAGTTACTGCTTTTGCAACTGTTTGCTGGATCCATTTCCCTCACTGCCCTGGAAATCCAGGGGCCTCCTTCAAAATGGTCAGCAAGCACTTGCCGGTGAGAGACAGAAGCTCCAAACATGAGTCGGGAGAGGGACCTGGTTTCCTGACACACGTCACTCCAGCCAGCTCCAAACCAGAACAAATTACACTGTCATAAACCAGCTGTTACACAGCAGCATTACCAATGGAATGGTAATGGAAAGCCAAGGAGCTCTCCCAGGCACTCGAAATAAACTGCTACTGGCAAGTGATGGAGACACTGCTCTGAAAACTGGCATCTAAAACAGAAAATGCATCTGCAAGTTTGGTTTGTTGGGGTTTTATTTACAATAATTCACTGTAATAGTAATTCTCAGGTTTGCATGAACCTTTCTACAGTGTTAGTTTCTTGGTAGTGACAAATTCACCACATATTAGGTCACAGAGCTGTTTCCTGACTGAGGTACACTTTAAATTGGCTGAGAAAGGATCAGACAATTCACGCAGAACTGTTTTCTTAACTAATCCCTGGAACTCCTCATGGATTTGGCCAGTATTCAGCTTTTTAGTTAATTGCTGCAGTATACATGGACTGGGGAGGTGGAAGGAGTGCAGAGAACTGGAAATACCCACAGATCTCATCACACAAGAGCGGAGAACATGAAACAGCAGCTTGGTGGTTTCAAACACTCCTGTTCCATCTGACTTTAGGTTTTTTGGAGCTGAAGTTCACTTTCCTCTTAGATGTGAGAAGCCCTTGCACATTTTTCTCCTGATCTGGGGTAATTTCTTCCTGCAAACTCCTTTCTAGAGGCATCCAGCCAAGATGAACTGAGCAGCCATGCAGACCGGCTTGGGCAGCACGCCACCAAAGATGAACATGGTGTCCAAGACCCTGTGCTTAGTTCCTTGCAGATAAAGGGCTTCCCTAAAGTGGCCCCGAAGCTGGAGGGGATGAGGAGAAGATCATCCCAAAGCAGAGGGATGACACCAAGAACTAAACATTTCTTCCTTGGGACCACATTCAATCAGCAGGATGGTGTGAGACAGAGCAGCAGCTCACTCATAGGTGAGCAGCTATGACTCCACATGTTTTGAGAGATAACTCTGCAATGGTGTACTTCCATCTATGACTGGGAAGGACTAAATTCCCACTTGTGTTTGTTCTGATGACAAAGCAGCATGAAATGCCTGCATATATGGAGTGCCACCACGGAAACATGCCAAGTTTAATACTGGAGTGTTACACTGTCCCAAGGCAGGTGCCACAAGCACTAAGAACAGTTCCCCTCAGGATCCAGCAAGAGTATGTGCAAGCCTACCTTTGCCAGACGCTCCTTCTTGTCCCACCAGTCATCAAATGCCCGAAACGCTACCACTTCAACCATCTTCCGGTTCAGGTCCCTTTTCATGATAGCCTTCAGTTCCTTCACTATGACCAAGAGGACTCCATCCACAGTGGCTTTGTGGGGATCTTCCTTCTTTGGCTCATAACCCGGTGGTGGAACCGAAGGGTCAAACTTGGGCAGTGGTGGCCACTGCTGACCACGACCAAGAGCTGCTCCCATGGAGAAAGGGCGGTAGGGTGGAAGGTTCACAAACTGCATCCGACCCGTCATGAAAGGTGGATACTGGTATGTGTTCTGTGCCTGCATCATGCGGCTCAGCATCTGAGTTTGCATCTGGAAGGACATTGGCATGCCACCCCACTGGTTACCCAAGACACTTATCATATCCACTTGCATGACAGGGAACATGCCAGGATGGAACGGAGGAAGCGGAGGCAAGATATGAGGTGGAGGGACCCCAGGAGGGGCAGGGAGCGGTGGGGGGGGGACAGTGACAGCAGGGTGAGTAGGTGGAGGCGGCGGAGGCAGCGGCGGAGGCATTGGGAAGCCTGGCTGTGGAGGTGGTGGAGGAGGAGGAGGAAGAGGAGGGAATCCTGGTGGTGGCATGGGAGGAATCGATGGGGCCATCACAGCCGTGTTGCTGACGGAGGAGTTCACCACAATGGTTTTGGCACATTCTGCACTGGTGATGGGTGCAGGGTTGGTCTCATCATCAGAGATTTCCATGTCCTCCCCTGAAGAATGCTGACCCTGTGGCAAAAGGGAGAGAAATGGTGAGGAGCACATTCCTTTCACATGGAATACCACAGCGCCGGCTGCTTCGAACAAAAGCTAAGTTTAACACACACTTTAATTGGGAATGAAGAAAAGCAAGCGATGCTCTGAAAAGAAAGGGCCCACTGAGCAGCTGGTGCCTATTGAAGCCTTTCTCTTCCATGTCAGACCTCAGAAAGCAGAGAGGTAAAAGCTTTCCAAAAGAGCATCAGTACCAGCTGAACAAAACCCCTGAGCTCCAATGGAATAGGAGGAATTGCTCCCATTCTCACCAAATACACACAATCTTTCACTGCAAGATACATCATCTCTTATTTGCACTCAATACTGACAAGGTGCATTCCACCAGGAGTTTTTATTCCCTAGTTTTTACCATGCTCAAATTATCCTTTTTTTTTTTTTTTAATTATAATCCCTGGCTCATTTGCTGTCAACTCTTAACCTCTAATTGTGGGAAGACAACGCTTCCACGGGGTTGCTGCTACAAGTTGTCTTGACTAGACCATAGCACTTCACATGGGAAAAAAAGAACCCTACATCTCCTTAAATTGCCTTTAAGCATCGGTCATAAATACTGGGATTCAAAGACACAGCATATATCATGGGTTTGGGCAAAATGAATACTGTCCTAGCAACAAGAAATAGAGAGTTATATAAAATGCATGGAACAACACCCTACCTGCACTATCAAAAGGATGGAAAATGGATTACAACAGAAGGTATCTGCTTGTTCTGAAGTCTCAAAGCTGCCTGATTAGGTCTTGTCCAACAGAAAAGCGCCATCCTCAACACCAAATAGTCACACCTGCACGCTATGTCCTACAGGCACTTCAGTCCTGAAGGTTTCTCCAGCACAAAGCAACCACACACATGACTATAACATCCTCCAGGTATTGTGAAAACAAATCCTGATAAGAATTACAGCAACCAAATAGTGCTGGAAGACATATCCATCACACTGACAGTTTATCTAGGAAACACGAATGGGACTGACCTTTTACTAGTGGCATGTCAGCAAACACAGGACAGGGTCCCAACAACCTCCTCCGAAACTATTTCTCCCATTCTTCCTTTTGTTCCCAGCTAAAACTGTCAAACCCCATCACTCTTGTGACAGCAAACACCCCTCAGCTATTGTCAGGACTGAAGAAAAGCATTCATCACAACAGTCTCCCCCAGGCTCTCTATAAGCATGGCTGGCTTGCCTCCTTCGAAGGATTTACGAAGCACTTCCTTCCTCACAACAGCTTTGCACAACACAGCCAGATAAACCGTTTAGATGTTGCCACCAGCTGATCTAAAGAAGGAGAACCCCACATTCACCAGCATAGACCAGAGCACAACAGTGATGCTCTACCTTCATCAGAGCTCTTCTGCCTGCCCTGCATGCTGCAGGCTCCAGCCCATCTAAGGCAGTAAGAGATCACAATCAAATGGTCTTTAAGTGCTTCTCTGTGTCTCAATCCTAGCAAGAGTTCTGGATCCTGCTGGCTGTTTTCAGCCAAATTTGACTGAAGATCCCAAAGCTGTTTATTTCTTCCACGTTTCATGTCAGCAGGTGCCTCTTCTGTCTGCTCTCCTAATTGTCTCCCCACTACGACAGAAAAGAGCTATAGAGCTCAGCCTTCATCAGACACTGGAGAACCTGCACTGGAGAGAGCTGCTGGGAAGAAGCAAGCTTTGTTGGCTTTGAAGCTGCTGTGATATTATTTTTAACCGGCGAATCTTGCATGGGATAAGGGAACAAAAGCGAGAGCAGATGAGCTGATGACTCTAAACTGTACCTGTACAAAGCTGAGTATCCAAATCAAACCAAATGCTTCACGTTTTATCAAAGGTCATCTCTGCTACAGCAGCTACCACCAGAGAGCAGGCTGAGCACAACACTTGAACAGCAGCTTGCAAATTCTCCTGTCCTAGCACCTCCCCTCGCCCTGGCTTCCCTACATTCTTCTGCTGCAGCATGAACCCACCGGCTCATGCACTGCATGGGTCACCTCCAAAAAGCCACCCATGGTTTTAGTGGTCTGAAAATGTCCAACCCCTCAGGAGACCACTGTTTAACTATCTGCAGAAGGGCTGAAAGCACAAGCCTGGCAAACCCTGCAGCAAGGGCTAAGAGTAGCAGAGAGAGGACTTGCATCTGTACGTGCAGGGAGGTATTCCAAGAGCTGTTCTGTAAACCCCCAAATGAACAGTTAAAAAACAGAAGTAGAAATAATAACCCACTGCACTTGAGTCTTTCCAAAGCTGAACTGTATCATCTCCTCCTTGAGCTGTACACATCTGGCTGAGGTTTCTAAGCGGGTCTCACCCCCTGCATGCCTCTCCCCAGCTGCTCTATTGCAGTCACGTCCCATGCCGAGGATGCTGGGGAATGAAAGGACATTCTGCAGTTTCAACTGCTGCAGCTCCAGTGAAAGGAGCAAAGGAAGAGCAAAGATGAGGACTGTGGCAGGTGTAAACAAGCTTCCTGTGGAACAGACGCTGTTTTTCAGGCAGTGAACACAAAAGGCACTGTTAAAAGCACTGGTTCCAATTGCAAATTAGGCTATTCAGGCTATCAAAGATAGACAAAATCAGCTTCACACTCGCATTCACCTCATCCTATGGGGTATAGAGGAAAGTCATCCCATGAAGCCTCACTGGAGCACCAACACTAAGCAGCATGATGGGGAGCTCCAAGCCACACATCCTCCCAAATCCCCAGTCCTCCCTGCAGGATTCTCTTCCCTCACCACCAGCCCAGAGCAGCCCATCTCAGACAGTGCTGCTGCAGGAGACCTGCGCGCTCCTGCCTATCATCCAGAGCCTACTCCCATCCACACCAGCCCTTTGCTCAGTTTCAATACCAAAGAATCCTGCCTGACAAATGATGTTGGTTTTCCCTCTTGAAAGAAAGATCAGCTGGAAAAAGCCAATCCTGAAACTGCAGAGAGGTGGCAGGACAAGCTGGAGTCCATGCTGTAGTGCACAACATGCTTTTTCCTACATCTATGTATTTATAGTTGCATATATTTGCATATATAGCTGCATATATACTGCCCATCCCTGGCAGTGCTCAAGGCCAGGTTGGACAGGGCTTGGAGCAATCTGCTCTAGTGGAAGGTGTCCCTGCCCGTGGCAGGGGGTTGGAACTGGAGGAGCTTTAAGGTCCCTTCCAACCCAAACCAGCCTGTGATTTATGATTTATTTTTACTTAAGATGAAATAAGAACTGCTAAAGCAATATGTAGCATTATTCACATATGAAAGATTATTTTAATTCTTCTGGTGCTCAGATGTGTCTCCAGGAAGCAACAACAGATTCTCTGCTTCCTGTAATATCGGGCTGACAACTCACCTGTACTTTTACAGTGAACAGTCTGTGCTCCAGTTTTATCCCTGAGCAAGATGGAAAGGGAAAGAGATGAAGCAGCAGGGAGAAACAGATCAAAAAGGCAAGCGGGTTGAAAAAAGAATAGCCAAGGTTAGGAAAGAGGTCAAACTGAAAGAAGATGGTCTAAAAGGGAGTCTTTAAAGAAAGTTAAGAGGAATGAATATTTAAAGTGGATGAGCAGTTACAGGAAAGCCGTATCTAAGGTGAGGGGAAACATGGGCACCAACTGAGTGAAAGGGATCAAGGTACAGAAGGAAAAACCAAGGGGAGATATCGAAAGATCTTCTGTTATATGGATTTCTTTTCATTCACCTTTCTGAACCTGGATTTACTGTGGTTGCTACCATATACCTCTCAGGGTAAAACGGAAAAGCAGCTACACTGTCTTCCAAAAAGCCTGCCTTCTAGCTGGCCTCCCTCTTTGCTCGTGCAAGGGGAAAAAAGTGAGCTGATGTAAGGCATATGCACTGCTATGAGGATGTCATTGCCATCACTGTCAAAAACCTGTGTCAGTCAGACCTGGAGTTCACCTGCCTACTTCTGAGGGCACCTGGTACAACACTTCCAGAAAACCTCCCTTCAGCCAACTGAGAGAAAAGCCATTTCCAACTAAATTAATCTGTGCTGCCATCTTTACTTTGCATTAATTAAACCAAGAGTTAGCAAAACAGGTATTTAATTATATGCATGACACATTTTTCCAAAGATGTTTTAATGATGCAAATTTGTTGGGAGAGATTCACATCACTGTTACTGGTTATAAATGGCCTCATTCATTGTTCACCCAAAACGCTAAATGCCACCTTTAATACTAGTACAGTGCATTTTAGCACAGGCAGATCATCTTAAGTGAAGGGAACATCCCAAGATCTCACTCCTGCATCAGCCTGAATAATGATAGGGTAGAGAGCCACTGAATGCAGGGTATCAGTCTAATCTCAGAGCATTTAGCAAGCAAATGTTCATACCTGCAGAAAAAAGAAACTACATCCTAATATTTGCATGCAGAACTGGCAGTTTCCAGATGCGAAGAGGCTGGTCCCAGAGGAGCAGTGACACTGCAGCAGCAGTTGGGAGCTTCATCGTAGGTGCTGTTCAGTACCTTTCCTACATGCAGAGGAGCTTCACATGCTTTCATTTCCTTTTTAAAAGGCCATCTGAGAAAGAATTTACTCAGAATTTCAGAATGCATTTTGAATACCATCAGCTTACAGCTCATTTCACTTAAATATTCGGCTGGGTACCATGTTACTTATATTTGAGGTTGGGAACTTCTATCACTGAACGTAGCAACTGCTCTGACATAGCCTGGCTGAGCTCTGGTGCATCAAAATAATGACATGCAGGATCAATGGCATTCAGCACAATGCAAGGTCATTAGCTGTAATGAAGTGAAGCATCCCATGCTCACAAGTAGCAAACCTTCCAGCCTGCTGGAACTTGCACTCACAGAAAGGAAACAACAAAGAATTCACTCTTTAAGCCCTAAACCTTAAAAAACTCCATATTTAAACACAGAAAATCTTTACCATTTAAAATGTTAAGAAGCAGCTTTTCCATAAAGCCAGAACTAAAATCAGAAGTGACTCCCAGACAAAACCTGGTCAAACAGCCATCGCTTGGTTTTGGATTAAGTCCACCCAGGTCTAAAAATTTCACAAGTGAACAAGTTTCACCTTTTACCCTTACAAAGATGTAGGGAAAGAAAAGCCTTCAGAGGCAAGGGGAAGAGGGCAACTGACCCCACAGGGTTGCACACCACATTGCAAAGGGTCAAGAACAGACTCAAGGTCCCTTCAACTTCCCTGGCTCTGGCTGCCTCTCCTCACCATGCTCTGTGTTTGACAAGGAAAATGGCCCCAGAATGATGTGCTGTGATCTCAGGGGTGAAAAGAGCCCATGCTCTCTAACACACACCTCTCTCTTCACAGACTCCTTCTACCGAGCATATTAAAAAGAATGAGACATTTCAAACCTGCCACAGTTCTTACACCTTGCAGAACAGATAGGGATCCTGAGGATACCAACCAGTCACCTGCAATTCTTCCTCAGTGACACAATTTCAACTGAAAACTCCTTTAAAAAACCACAAACCCATTCAAGTTAGGGCCAGAAAATCCCACCATTCACTTCACTAAGAGTGAATACCTTTTCTGTCCCCAAAATCTACAGCAAGGGCTTCAGAGAATATTATTCTCTTCATTTTCAAATCTTCTTTTAGCTAGAGAAGAGCTTCCAGGTTCCATGGCAGAGCATGTAAAGAAGAGCCACATGTCCAAACTGCCTCTTTGCTTGCTGGGAGGGCAACATTCAGGCAGGATGACATGGCAGAGGGACTGTGTTAAGCATCCACACCTCCTGGTGTCAAGCATGAACAAACAGACTCAGCATCATATTTACAATACATACAAATACGTTCACTTCGCTATAATTACAGCTTTCCCTCTGAAAGAACACACACACAAGGGTGGGACTTTGTTGGTGTGGCACAAGTGGAGTATGAGAGGGCAGAGCATAGGTGGCTTGCCAGTAGTTTAGCTACAGCAGCAGATAAACCACACACAGAACAAACCACTGCCTGCACCTTCAAAGGTGAGCACTCAAGCCTGTTCAGATAACTGTGCCATTACGAGTGCCCATGGTGGCCAGAACACCACGACTGCTGCCTGGATCTATGCTGAAGTTTGTTTATCGCCTCCCCCGTGGACACCCCTGCGGTTAGTCACACCTTTCCAACTCCTCTGGGCAGCAAGAGAGCATCCCATCATCCTGCCACTGTCAGAGCACACAACTGCAATCACAGCAGCTTTTAACTGGGATAAAGACAGCTTTCAGGTGTATCTGCACTGTAATAAAATGCCCAGCTCATTGCCTGTAACAGGCAAATGGAAAGATTAACATATTACAGATCAGTGATTATAAATATCTTCAGCAATATTTATTTCTATCTGAAGAACAGAGGACTGCAACATTGTTTAATATAGCTCTATATTTATACAGCACTTTGCAAATCTAACTCGCAGACAAAGGTTGCCAACAAAGCAGAGCAGAACACAGATATAACAGGGCAACAGATTCGCTCCTGTGTCCCTCAAAAAGGGACACCAAGAAGCCTGCAATGGAGCAGGGTTTTCTCACAGGAGAGGCATTACTTGGGTGTTTTGGTTTCTTATATTATCGACTGCTAAAGTATCTCTCACTGCTTGAAAAAGAGATTTCAAGCTCTGTAAGATGACAGTACCCTACCTGACACATACACTGTCAGCCCAGCTTGTGTTTTGGTCTGGTACTTATTTGCAGCACTTCTTTGGCACAAACAATTCTCTCCACACCTACAGGGCTGCACAACAAGTAGAACAAGTGCAAATAATATTCAAGTGCTCACTGTAAACATACAGCACTGCAAACACCAGCCTAGCTTATGCCACTTTCTTCTTTGCTTCTAATGCCAACTTTAAGTCGATACCTCAAACCATAGGAGGAGAGAGGAAGAATCCCCCATCAGTCTCAGTGGTGAGGAAATCCCATCACTGTGCTTGTGTCTCACAATGTGCTGCCTAATTAGATGGTCCTGCACATGGGGAGATGCCGCAAGTTGGGATTTAGAAGGATGTGACGAGGAGCTCACCTGGGATTTCAGTGCACAGCAGGATGGGTTCTTGAGAGGGGGAAGTTTACAAAGGGAAAAGGTCTCTTCACTCACTTGCAGTGTTTCCTGGCACTAGAAACACTGCTTTAAGGACAGCAGGAGAGCTGGAAAGCTGCCCAATGGTCCAAGTCATCATTAGAAAATCTAGTGAATCAAGATGACAAAATGAGCTAAAATGACTCCTTCACAATGGGCAGAAGTACTAAAGAAGACTATCCCAGGCTCCTGCAAATTTGCACTGCCAAGTTCCTGCAGGCCCTCATATGCATCAAGTTAAAAACTTATTTAGCAAGCAATTCAGGGAAGAACAACTAAGTAAAGCAAAGAGGACAGAGATGGGAAGCAAATGCAGCGTGATAGTGGTCCAAGGTAACCAGATCTTCACTGATCCAGAAACAAGACAACCTGAGAAATGTGATCACGGGGACAAGACTCAATCAGTATTTAGTACTTTCAAAAATGCATTCTCTTGGCAAAAAAGCACCATACTTCAGTTTTCAACATGACTTTCAAGAGCCCACTGCACAAGCTTCCTAGGACAGCAAGCCTCAGAGCCCTAAATCAAGCCAGGGGGGAAACAACTGCCAGATTTGCCTTAGAACAAAGCCTGAAGAGATGAAGTGGCAAAGAGGGCAATAATGTGCTGAGGGGTTTGCTCTGTTTGTCACCTCTCACAAAAGGGGTGGTTTACTTCAGATCTTTCTCCCTTCCAAAAAAGAAAAGAGGCTCTGAACTGCAGGATTCCTGGCAAGATCACCAAAAAAGAGAGAACTGGAGAAGCCAAACGTCACCCTTGGGCTACCTGCACGCACAAGACTCTGGTGTCTGCAGGGACAGCTCTAGGAAGAGTGCAGGCTCACCTAACATCCTTTGGGTTCATACAGATCCGGGCTGAGACTGGAAACTTCCAGACCCCCCCAAAATGCACAGGTTTGAGCAGAGATAAATGTGAACGTACAACTGGGCAGATCATAAAGTACGGTGAGAGTAAGAGATAGAGACTCAGTGGCCCCCATTCTGAGTTCAGGGTTGCCTGGGCAGCCTGTGTGTGCCCCAGTGTGAAGCTGGCCTGGAAAGTCGCCCCTTCTGCATTATGTGAACAAATGTGAACTGGCAGGATGAATGCATGCCAATTCAGAGGCTGCCTCATGCGGCCACAGTGGTTTTCATTACATATGAAACACCCTAAAATTGGATTTACCATCTCATGGAACCATGGCCTTTTCCCTCAGGTCTTAAGTAGATCTTATTAAGGGAGAAAAAAAAAGGTTTTTTTTATTGGGGTGGGGGAGGAGGAGGTAGGGAAAAGGAAGGAGGAAAAGAGAGGGGTGTTAACATTGGGGAGCCATGTAACAAGACAGGATCTTTCCACAGGAATGGTTGTTCTGGTTTCCCTATATTAGATGGGGGAAGGGATAGCTGAAGAACTATTTGCAATCGAACTTCAAAGACTTTAGTCGGCTGGGAAGCTAAGTCATGCATAAAAGGATGGTAGTGTGGCAAGAAAATACCCCCTACAGATAAATTAGTCAGGGAATGTTCTCTGCTTCTCCCAAAGACTTTCATACAGCCAGACCAGCTTTACCCAGGTAAAGCCCTTTTCAGACACCAGGTTCAGTGATGCAGAGTCCTGGGAACAAACCAGCCAAATCCAACAGAGGAACTGAACAGTCTCTCTGAAAAAAGAGAAAGGCAGCAATAAGCATGCAATGGGCTTCTCTGTCATTTTCTGCCATCTCAGCTATTATCAGTAGGTTTTATTCGAAGGTCTGTCCACACACAGAAGACGCAGAGCTTGAAGCAGTTTCTCCCTTCCTAAAGATGCAAGGAAAAGCCAGGAATTTAGGAGAAATTGCACTGTATATGGAGAACTAATTTCCCAGATGATTCTGCTCTGTTTTGTTCTTTGTGCTGGTGTGCAGAAATGCACCCACGTTTCTAGAAAGAAGGTATTTTACAATCAGAGATAAAGGGAATTGGCAACATTAGATCAGAGTCCACCTATAAGTAAAACATAAAGGTGCAATAACTGTCTGTGCAGAGAACACAGATACCTCATAGCTCAGTGCCAGGCAGAGGCTCACATGCCATCCCCTGAACTTACCCTTATAATGGAGCCATGAATTCAGATCTTGCTACCAATAGGGTGATAAGAAAGCAGATAAACTTAGAAAATAGTCTAGCTTCCCAGCTGGTATCAGCCTACTGAAGAACAGGCTGTACACATACTGTATTTAAACAAGTTCTAATCAGTAGAACTAGGCCAGTTTGATATTCTTCTCCTTTTACATACTACTACTACACTCTTGAGTATCTGAAATCACATGGCTGACAGTTATGGCAGCATTTTCAGTGCTCTGTTCAGTGCTCTCTGCATTTCCAGTGTTAGTAGAAACAGCAGTTTCATTTGCAAGACCTGGATGTCCACAGTGCAACCTGAGCAACATTGAGCCTCCTCAGAAGGGAGAGTGGAAATAAAGGAGCCGAGGTCTTGAAGGACAACGGGCACAAGAAAAAAAACCAAGAGCTTTTGTCAGGTGATTCATCAGTATCATCTTTTAATGCTCTTCTGCTCTCACTGCTGTCTGCTCTCAGACCCAGGTACCATTAGTATATCCTGAGGCAGCAGTTCAGACACTTGCTTTCCTTCTCAAGAGGCATCACAAATGGTGAACCTGGCTTCTCCCTCCCCTCTTCAACAGTTTGAGCTATTCTTGCACTGAATTTCTAGGATGCAGATTTAGGATCTAGTCCTGATCCATTCACGCAACCAGGGAGCAAAGAGGCCCAACTGGTTTTGGCACCTGCAAGAAAACCCACAGCTGATGGAGGTAGCCCAGAAAAGCCCTTTCCAAACAAATACAAGTTTTACTTCCCCAGAAAGTGTGGAACAAGCAAGGGGAAAAGGTTGAAGTCCTGATTTTCATGTGACCCTTTCCTGATGGATTTTGCTGAGACTTCAGGAGTCCTCACTGCTGGCCTAGGAGGTCGCACAGACTTAGCACTACTCTCCTCCCAGCAGCTCTCTCCTATCCCAGTACCAATTATTTAAGAACTAAGGAAGCATACAAAAAGGAACATGCTGTTAATAAAGTCTTTAGGATCTCATTATCATCTTTTGCCTGCAGTCACAGTGGCAACACAGTATGGTTTCAAATCAAGAGAACTTGTGGCCTTCTGTTCTGGAGACAGCCACTGCCATCATCCCAAGACAGAACAGACATCTGCTGTGTTTCTGAAATTCCCAGCAAACTGCTGCAGAGAAGCCTGCTCAGCCAGTCCACCTGATCCCCAGAGTGTGACAAAAGGCATTCAACCACTTTGCATAAAGCCCCTACTGCAGGTGGTGCAAGGCAGGTGCTGGGAGGCAGCAGCAGAGAATGACCCTGAGGAATGAGATGCTCGCAAGACAGAAAATTCTCTTTCACTGGCTGTGGCTGGAGCAGGAGCCCTTTGCAGCAGCGACCACAAATGATGATGGGCACCCTAATGAGCTTAGCAAGCTTCACTCATTTTCTGAGAATTACAACACAAGCTGACAAGTCCTTCCCAGTAAAGGATGCATTAAAAGCCAACTAGACCACAGGAGACGCTTCACTCCAAGTAACCTATTTCAAGCAGCTAAAGAGGCTCAGTAGAGATGTTCTTCCTCCAAAGTAAGGGTGAGGCCAGCAAGAAACAGTTCCCCTTTGGTAACACTTCTCTCTGGAGGCAACTTGAATTATTCACTGCTTTATTTCCTGCTTAGATTTTCCTTCTCTTGCTGTATTCTGATTTAACTAAGCGCAGTCAGAGAGGAAAGAATCAACCGCATGGGCTGAAGTATGCAACGTATTCATTAAAGCATTAAAAGTCTTCCTCATTCTAAGACAAGGCCTGAAGCAATATCCAGCCAGTAATACATTGAAGTTAACCCTTTCCAAAACCTGCACAGTGAAGGAAGGGCAACTTTTTCCCTGTACCTTTGCTCTCAGGTGATGGAAACATAACCCATGTGCCCAGCAACTGTTGACTGATCCCTTAACAAAAAACAATCTCTGTGCAGGGCACGACATCTCTCATGGCCTTTTAGAAGATACAAAACTTCTGCTATTAAACTATCCCCATGATATGCAAAACAACCACAACTGTTCTAAATTACCAGAGTGGAAATACCCACAGCTGGGCTGCACTCCCACTGCCATTTGTGCAGGCACAGAATACTCAGAACCGAGACAAGAGGTAAAACGTGCTGATTTCTCCACCTATCTCCTCATTAGCAAGCAGGAGGTTTAAAACAAACACATGGCAACTCTTCTCACCTAAAGCAAACTTCAACTGTGCGCCTCATTGCCACAGGATACTGCAAAGACTAAGAAGTACAGATGGCTTTAGAAACGGATTAGATACTTGTGGAAGACGCGTTCACCAGCAACTACTGAAACAAGATCATGTCCTAATCTGCTGGTCATGAGCAGCAAAGGGACCCCAGGGGAGCAGCCCTACTGCTGATGGGGATTTCTGCATGGCATGAACTGCTCTGGCCTCCCACTCAAGGTCTTTTGGAAACTTAGAGGAAATAACCCCCACACCATACACAACTAAGGTAAAGACATGCCTTTTCCCTGCTTACTCAAGAGTTAGTCCAAAGTCCCTGTTTCTCTTGCAGCTAAAGCTATAATCAAGCTCTCCCACAGATGGCTGCTCAAGTGGAAGGGCTGCCTGCTCTTGGGCAGAGCCATCCAGCCGCAGCCAGCGCTGGGTGCTCCACTCTCTACTCCTCACACGAACCACCTCAGACTTCAGACTCTTTCAGGCCTCCCCATGTTGGCGACACTTACTTTACTCACTTAATACTTGCATTAAAAAGCTTTGCTAAAATGATCAAGATGAGTGCAAAGTCCTGCAGAAGCACAGAGCAGTACAGCATCCTTACTGCCCACACATGACCAGACATACCTAAACCCCTCTCAGTCACACAGCTCATACTTTTATCTTTTGAAGCAGCTTTTCCATTAGACTGGCTCATTAGTTTGAAGTTACACATTGAACTCATGAAAAGGCAAGTTACTCATGTAAAGAGCTATGTGAAACAGCTGTGAAAAAGGCACAGGAACAGCAGAATGTGGCTATGTGCTCACAGATGCAGGTGACAAGCTGGAAGGCAATGGACATCTTTTGGTTTTTAGCAGTTGTGCAGGAGCAGCTGGCTTGGTGGTTTGCAGGTCTTAGTTTTTTACTTACAGCTCAGTCTCAGCACCTTTTGAAGCACCAGAACTGCATGGTACTTCTCATTCCACATACCACAACAAATACATCTCACTGGATATTATGTTTGTACCTCACTAGAACAGTTACACTGAACAATACTCTAAATACCAGAGCCCAGCTAGAACAGTAAAAATACTGCAGAACCTGAGTCATAACAAGGGTCCAACATCCATCCTTCTTACAACTCTCTATGTTTAGCCCCAACATCTGGTCCTCACACAATCTCCATCCCAAATCAGAACTCCAGGAACTGCTAAGAGCTGCCCTTCCGATTTCTTTTCAAAGGCATGGTACTGTCTAAAGCTCAGGTTTTCTTTAGTTTGAACACTGAAAGCAGAGCCACACACACCCTTTCAGAGACCATGTGGAAGCTGCAATGACCGCACAGTAGTTGACCCCAAAAACCAGTGCAAACCTACCTCCACAGTTAGGCATGTCTCCCTTGTCTGCTGCCCCCTTCTATGACCCCACAGCAATACACAGCTGGACTGAAAAAGCCAGTCAGGGTCCTCCCCAAGCACTGTGTGCCCACAGCAGCCCTACCAAAAGGCACTTCCTCTCTCTGCAGCCTTGTGCCACAGCCCTTTTGTAGCCCATGTGTCCCAGCAAGAAGCCAAGATAAAGTCATGCAACAAGATTTTCTCAAGTTGAAGCCTGAGCATCCATCCCAGCAAGGATCTCACTTCTGGTGTCTCACAGCTGGTGATCCCTTCCTGATGCCAGCTCCCAGGGAATTTCAAAGCAACCCCAGCATCAGGCCTCCATCCCTCACTAGGGCTCTGCTAGGACCAGGCTGCCTTCCCCACCAAACCCACACTGCCTTCCTGCTTCTCACTGACCTGGAATTCACCTCAGTAACTGCTGCTAGCACTTTTCTAGTGTAATTTGGGAGCTACATCCCACCTGACATTGTATTAACAAGCAAATCAATTCATTGTGATTCCCTTGTCAAAAGGCATCCTTTCACACACATCTCCATGGCATATATTCAAAGAGTAGATTGCCCTTCATATTTTACTGTCATTTGAATAATTTTATGCGGTTCTAAGGATTTCTGTATTTTCCAAGTAATTCTTTTCCTGGACAACAGCAAAATGCTCGGAGCACCGTGACAACAGTTGCTCACATTTATCTGCATCCTTTTCAAAGACAATATCTCAATTATCTGCCCTGGAAACTCTCAGTCACATTTGCTGATCAAAGTGCCACGTTTGGTGACCCCTTAGCAACAAGGACTGGATTGGGAAACTGTTCCCAGAGCTGTGCTTCAACATTAAACCAGCCCCTGCTTCCACCTGAAATATATCTGGTTTGTTTTGCCTGGGACACTCAAGGCACCAGAAATAACAAGCTCCTTTGGGAGAAGCGAAACCTGGAAAGAAGCCACCAACTTCATCAATCCCTCCCCGGGCTCCAGAGGGAATGTCTTCCTGACACGTGCAACACATGTTAATCCTGCACAGTGGGAGGAGGACACACCACTTGGACACTAACACAAAACTATACTGCTCATTGTGAAGCACAGATCTTTGGGGGAGAAAAAAAAATGGATGTAAGAAAGAAGCTCTCACTCCACACCATCCACCAAAGCAGCAGACAACCGATTCCTTAATCAGACCAGCAAAAGGCAGTTTCACTCCCAGGAAAAGCAAAACCCAGGCCTTCCTCCACGTCACCCAACCTGCGCCATTCTCAGCCCTCTTCTTCCTAAGGCTCTGTGCCACTGTAGTCACTGATACAGGGGATTTGGCAGTGCCAAGTCTGAGGACATCCCACCTTGAAGGCGCAGGCAAGGCCATCTCTTCTTCTCCTCTTCTTCCCCTCCTCACCATCTCAGAGTTTTTCCCCTAATGATCTCCCAGATCCATTGCCCAATATGTGCAGAGAGAGATTGGGCAAAACACAGGTGAGCCGGTCAAAGGTGTGCAATAAATTCCACTTAGTACACAGTTATCAACTCCACATCAATACATACTCCACAAAACACACAGGTTCAGAGCAGCCAGCAAATCCCAATGCCACTAAAAAGTGCCAAAGTCAAAACACCCCATTCCCAAGGAGTGAAAATCGGAAGTTCTGCTACAGCTACCTGACCCCTTTGCAAACCAAACCTCCAAACCATAGGAGCTGCTGCCAGCTTGGAGTTGAAGCAGCAGTTTCATTTCCTCACCGCATTGTGCTTGCGCAGTGCTCACAGTGCCCTCTATGCAAAGAGCAAGTGCTGAAGCCCAAGCCGCGAACAACTTCCTTTACTCAAACTGCTCCTGAAGCAACACTTCTGGAACACCCAGAGGAGTGAACCTATTTCAACCTGGGGAGAAATTAGAAACCCCAATTTGCTCTCTTGCTAGTTTATACACATCTTGAGCTCATCGGGCCTGCCTGAACAGCTGGGAACTTGGGAAAGAAGCCACTGGCTTTATTTTAGCACTAAGCAAATAAAACACTGTTGGGGTTTTTTACCATTGAAAGAGCTGCGTTTGTTCAGCCTGGAGAAGAGAAGGCTCCTTAAGGGGAGACCTTAGAGCAGCTCCCAGTGCCTAAAGTAAAGGGGCTACAAGAAACCTACAGAGGGGCTTTGGACAAGGGCCTGCAGGGACAGGCCAAGGGGAATGGCTTTAACCTGCCAGAGGGGAGATTGAGATTAGATATTAGGAAGAAATCTTTTGCTGTGAGGGTGCTGAGGCGCTGGCACAGGGTGCCCAGAGCAGCTGTGGCTGCCCCATCCCTGGCAGTGGTCAAGGCCAGGTTGGACGGGACTTGGAGCAGCCTGCTCTAGTGGAAGGTGTCCCTGCCATGGCAGGGGGCTGGGACTGGATGAGCTTTAAGATTCCTTCCAACCCAAACCAGTCCAGGATTCTATGATTTTCTTAATACTTTGTTTCTAGGAGCTGAAAAATTCTGGGCAATCTTTTGTCCTGATGAATGGGCATTTCCAAAAGCAAGCACTGCACTTTCATACTAAATCCTGAGACAGCAGTAACACTGGGCCAAAGGAGCCCTCGTGGGCAGGTATGTGATGCGCTGAGTTAACAAACTCACAGGTTTCATTTTGAGTTTTGCCCCATCTTCACCGGGAACAAACAAGTACGCAAACTGAAAATTACAATTAATAGAAGATGGGTGGCAAAGTCATGGTGCATATGGAAAAAAAAAAACCATTCTACTGACAAACTGCATCTATTTAGAGGACTCCAGGAAAGGCAACAGCCAGCAGAAATTTGAATAAGCGCTCGTCTGTTCTGTGCTCTGTGTCAGACACAGACACATATAGAACACAGCGGCTGCTCCATCTCCTTCAAAATCAGACCCAGAAATTAGTGCTGTGCTGGTGCCTGCCAGCACAATATGTTAACAGCAATTATTTTCTCAATATTTCTACTGATTACCTAACACACTGGCACATTTTCTCAGTGTCACTGCACGTTGCAACACACGCTGCCATCCAGTAACTTGTCTATACCCCCTTGGTCACTTTTCACAACCATCAGATGTGAAATGCAACCAGAATGATAATGGGCTGGAGAAACTGTGAGGGAAATGTGTCACTTCAATGCGAGGCTTCACAGGCTGTATTTAGGGCATCTGAACATTCAATATCATCACTGCTAAAACCTGAGTGTTGAAAAGAATAGGAAGAACTCTGTAAGCAGCAAAGGGAAGATGCCCAGGGCTCTCTAACTGCAAATGGTGCAGAGCTCAGACTTGCAAATATTATTCTGCCATAAGCTATATGCTATGGTTAAACACTGTAATTTGGAGCTAAGTTTCCAGTGCAGCAGAGCATCCATAGATTACATAAACACAAAATAAGCAGCGCTCTACCTATTAACAAGCAATGCAACGATACATACTCCCTCCACCAGGAACAGAAAATGTACAGAAAGTCACTGGTGGCAAAACAGAGAATGAACTGAGCCAGTGGCAAGGGTATGATCAGCAACCGTGATTTATAAAATAGAATGGCGATATCATTTGTATTAGGTATGCAAAATGTAAAAGCCTCAAAGTCTTGGCCTGCCATGAAAGAGTGAAAAAACCACTCAGCCTCCCAACCACAGCCTGCTTTCTATTTTTTCAGTTACACTCCAGAGCATTTCACCATTTCTAACTCTGTTATCAACTACAGACATGTTCGCTTATTCTACAAAAGTTGTTGGGTATTCAAAAACCCAAACCATAGACAGCCAAATATTTCTCCATTTAGTTTCCCCCTCCATTCCCATGAGTATACACATACTGGGCATCACCAAGAACATAAGGTGAATAGTATTCAACTCTGCTCTGAAAAAGCGACTTTAAAAACCGATTCTGGGCTTCTTACCTCTCACTACTTCCTCTATTGAACACATTTGGCTGGCCAAGCCCTCTGCTCTGCTGACCACCAGCTCTGCAAGCACTCTCAGAATCAAACTAGAGCCAAATACAGCAAGTCAAAAGTGAAACACAACTTAGGAAACAGAGACTTTTCTGCTTCACATCAATTTGTGTAGAGGCAGCACGCTGTCATGTGGAAAACGAATTAGATGTTCAAGAAAGTCTTTGCCTGTGGTCTTCTAGTGTTAGCTCTGAAATAAAGGTAAAACACTCTGTACTTCCGCTGCTTCAGGAACCAGGGTGTCCTTATCCTGGCCAGGGTATATGAGAACTGATTCTCAGCCCTGAGCACCTCTGGGAGAATGTAGCCCTGCCCCACCATGCTCCCTCCTCTGGTCACAGAGGCTGAACCAACCTATGAGCTCTCAGAGAGGGTCCAGTGTCATGTCATATTTAAATCACCTTTGGAGGGATTTGTGCGTGCTTTTTTCTCAACTTCAACACTCAAACTCTGCAAGATGCCCTCAAGTCCCTGTGGCTTCTCACTGCTGCTGTGCATGGGTCAGGGAGAGCAGAACCAGAACCACAGTTTAAGCAGCTTGCTCTCATTTTCAGTTCACAGGTTTAGCGTGGCTGGTGGAACTCACAGGTCAAACCACAGCAGTCATCCCAATCTTTGCTGCCTGGGCATTGGCTGGCTGCATTTCTGGAAAGTCACGGTCATAACATATACCTATTTCTTGAGTTTCCATTAGGAACAGGTTCTGTCAGGCATGATGGCATTCACAGGAGCTCAGCAGGCAGGAAAATGTGAAAAAGTGTTTACGAGACTGGCATAAATCACAACTCTCAGGGTTTTCTCCCCTCTTTCATTAAAAACCCACAGTCAGAGCAGCCATTCCCCACATCTACTCCCCCCATCTCCCTCCAGGCACGATGAATCCCACTCTAGCTGTAAATTGGATCCCAGGTGTACCCATGTATATTATACATACATAACAGATACTTATGGACATAAAGGCTCATGCAGTTACTGTGGAAACAAACGTATCACATTTCCTGGCTCTTAAGACTCTATCTTCTCAATCTCGGCATGCATTTACCTTGAGCAAATCACTTCTGCACTCTCCAGCCTGGAAACATCCCATCCCTTAGGAGAGTGTGTTTGGGTTCATCTTTAGGAGGCCCCATCTAACCCACAATCAACCAAGAACACGGGACTGCCTCCAACCCCACACAAGCTACGGGTGGGAGCAGGGTACAGGAGGAAAGCATCCTTCTGCAGACAGAGACTGATTTGCTCCTGTAGAGCACAGCTCCAAGGGGCACCAAACACTCCTGGGGTGACCACTGCAGCTACTGCTGACAGAGAAACTCCACTGCAGCTCCTCTCGCTGCCTGGACAGCATCAGGGCACTGCCTTCTCTCATGACAGCTAAAGGTTGAACTTGGCTCTGGAGGAAAGGGGAATCATTTACCAGCTACTGAAACACAGCCCAGTCGGGATGGGGATGCAGCAGTGTGGAGTGGCACAAGACACGATGCAGTGTCTTGAAGAGAATGTCATCACATCCTGCTAAGGCTCCAGGGGGACAATGTGGGGACACTTGCACATGAATTTCTTCCAGTTCTGGCCACGACCACACAAGAACCCAAATATACTTCAATGCAAAGTACAAATTCAGCCCAGATGTAACCTCAGGGACTTCGGCAGAGCCCACCATGGGGCTGAGCCTGACCCACCTCATCTATGTGTAAACACAGCTCAGAAATCCCCCCTGGGTAACTGCTGCACACACACAGCTTGTCACAGGGATGCTGATGCTGTCCTGTAAGAGGCACCTCAGCATCCAGCATGGCATTAAAAACATTCACAACAGCCAAGTGAGACACTGAGGTGACGCTGTGCTGGTGACAGCAGTGGCTTTTGGAGGCTCTAGGGCTGCTGTGCACAGTGAGACTTCATTTGCTCCCCAAACCACTTGCTATGCACACAAAGTAATACATCCATAAGCTGAAACATGAAAAGCATCATCAATATACAACAATGTGACTTGTTACAATCCTTTCACACTTCCCAGCACACACAGGCAGGGCCTCTTCCTGTAACAAACGAAGCAAAAGCAAGACCTGGCTCAAATGGGATGCCAGAAAGTCAAATTGTACTTACTTAACCTTTGCACTGCTGAAACAGCAAAGATCCTGTGAAAAGAAAGTTCTTTCCTTGTTACCTCTCAGGAACACAGCCAGGTAAGCTTGCGCATTGTTACCCTCAACAATAATAATGCAGCTCCTTTCTTTCCTTGCCATCTTTTGGCTTCTTGAAAAAGTCCTCTCTGCCCTTCCCTCCTGCTGGCAGGTTGCACTGATTGTCAGGCATCCCTTTTCTCCTCCTACATCCTACTGCCCACATCCTGATCTGCTCCTCCTCTCGGCGCTCATCCCTCGCCTAAGCTTAGCAGAACTTTTTCTGCAGACCATAATCATTGCTCCGATCATGGGTGCTAGGTGTTGCAGGCAGATGCACAGCCCTTCCTCTCCCACACCCAAAATCTCTGCCAAACTCTGGCTTAGGAGTATCAGACCGGATCTTGAAATCAAACTCAGGGTCTTGCATGATAGATCAGAGCAATTGCTGGGGCTTGGATGTACCTTCTTTACCTATGGCAAGTGTGGGGTGATTGATGGTTTGACAGCACTTCACCTATAGTACAAACGTTACCATATTAACAATCATTGACAAAAATTGCCCTTGTTTTGGTGGGAAACTGGAGCAAGTCCTTGAAAAGCACCTACTGGCTCACAGAAAAACTTCCTTACAACTTTGCTGGCATCCTTCTGAATACTGAGATTTTCCCAGCTGGAGCACCCGCCCAAAGAGAGCTGGCCTGGGGCTGCTCCAAGCCTTGAAGAGCCAAATATGAAGTAAATAAGAAGTTCGATCTCTCTGCCCTTTATTGCTTCCTTATGATACTTTATGAGCCCTCCCTGCACTAATATATCATCTCTGCTCCATTCCCCATACCACATAGTCACTAGAAACGTTCGGGTCTGCCTTCCCTCTGTTTTGCTGGAGGATTCTCTAAAGGACTGAAAGTTGAATAGTGGTATCACAATAGGCTGAAGCCGGAGATTCAGCTTTCCAGCCCTTCGACAGACTCAATGCCCCTCTCTTAAGTCAGTTGGAAAGCTGCAGCTCAAATTTCAGCTTACGTTAAGTCACTGTTCAGCTCTGCTCCTGCAGCAAAGGGAGGGAAGCCAGGAGATCCTTTTTCTAAAGCAAAAAACAGAGTGGTGGGGGGAGAAGGGTGGAGGAAGGAAGCAAAACACATGGAGATGGTTTTTTGTGCATCAGAAGGAGCAATGAAAGGCACAGACAACTTTTCAAACATGCCAAAATAGTTCAGTGTGACCTGTAACCAAGAGAAGGTTGAATAAACAGCTCCAACAACAAATATCTAACTTTTTTGTGGGGAGGAGACAATTAAGGCAGCAATGACCTGCCTGGAGACCCTGCTACCACCTTGCTGACTTCTGCAGAGGATCAAGGCATTTGCATCATTTTGTACCACAGAACCATCAATGCGAACTTCTGACACCAGCATCTCATTAAGGGGAGATGAAGACTGAACATGGGCTTCAACGTGAACCCGCTGCTGCCTCACATCACAACCTACAAATGTAACAGCCCAGCCAGTCCCCCAGTGCTGATAGAAAGTGCCTGACCCCACACACCATCCTAAATATGCTTAGTATTGGCTTGCATGAGAGTAAAGGACAGCAGAGACAAACCCACAGTGGCAAGGAGATGGGAGATGCCTTCCTCACTTGTTTTAGGCAAACTAAGAGTATTCCTCTGAAGCCTGCCAGCCCAAGCTCAAGGAATCAAAACTCCATTCCTAATTAACACATCATCAGGTCCCACCAGCCAGAGACTTGCCTCCCAGGAGGAGATCCTGGGCCAGCCTAGATGATGAATGAGACCTCTAGCAGCTGAATTGTTTCAAAGGCTAAACTGGCAACTGCAAGGACAAGCAGGCTTGGAAAAGCATGCAGAAACAACAAAATAAGCACTACAGTTACTAGTTTTCTGTTGTCTTTAGCTCCAAGCCCTGCACTCTGTTCCTGCTGCAGCGCTTTCTCTTCAGTTAAGCACTCTGCAAAGCCCATAGCTACAGGAGCAGCTCCTCCTCTCCTGAAATGCAGTCACTTCTCGGGTGAAAACCTCACCACTGCAGACCACTGGAGGGAAACCCATTCTGCCAGCTTAACCCCAGCAAACTTGCATGAGTACAATCAACTGATCTGCCCTACTCGGGTCATTTACATACGACCAGCCCACTCGGATGGCTGAGGTCCCCTTACTGCAGTTCTTGCACACCACATATAGCAGTTCTGTTTCCCTGCATGACTATTATAAACACTGAGGAGAAACAGTCTGGCATTTGCAAAGATCTGTATTTTGACTGTTCTTTGACACAGCAGAATAGCACTGACATGTCTACTGCAGCGATACTCATATTTGTTGCAAAAGACCTCTCAAACAGACACGCCGTGCAAGGTAATTTCTCTGTTTGCTGGCAGCTTTCCACACTGTTAAGCTCTAGCTGTCCCTTCAGCCACAAATGCCCCAGCAGAGGCAGCAAGTTCTGCTCTATTATTGGAAGACTTCGTGGAGCACATCCCCCACAAGCCAACTACCTCCTCCTTTCAACTGAGCAAAGTGAGTATTAAAACCCAGCAACTGTCTTCCATTCAAACCAGACGGCATAAATAGCTGGAGAGCTATCAAACGAAGTACACATTCAATACTTCCCCATAACATGAAAGCCCTGTTTAGCAAGTGTGTGCACACTTACACATCCGTGCTCAGGGACCAAAGCAAGGGCAGAAAGTGCTCCATTAACTCCTCTAGCAGCTTAAGTGTCTGTCGACACTCAGGACGCTCACACAGCACAAGCACTGGCCAAAGTTCTGTGGCTTGGGCAGTCCTTGAACTCTTCTGGAGCTATAAATTGCAGCAGGCTGCTATCAGGAACAAGGTAAGCTGGAGACTGGCGAGTTGATTAAGACCATCACTTTGTGTCACTCGTTTCCAGCTGTCTTAAGAAAAAGGCTCCAGAAACCCTATGCTCTAACAACACCAGGAGCACAATTCCCAGCCCTGTCCAGCTCTAGGGATACACACAGAGCTTCAGAACTCAGCTCCAGCTCACTCACCTCGTCCATTTTTACCGACGTTGGAGTCTGGTCACCAGGCACCATTTCTTTAGCCTCTGAGGTCTCAATTTTGGAGGTCCTGCTCAGCTGATCAATGGGAGTCATGCTGGCCTCCGATGTCCCCCGGGAATTCTGACTTAACGAAGCTGTTCCAGGGATAGGCTCATCATCATCAGAGTCAGGCAACGGCGTGGGGCTGATGTCCTCCAGGCCTGTGCTGGAAGGGCGCGAGGAAGGTGTCTGACCTCTGTAACCGGGCTGGGAGTTTGAACCGTACATTGGGATGGGAGAGAGCTGGGAAGAAGAGGAGGAAATGGGGCTACCTTCCATTCGGATCTCATTATCAGAGTCATGTTCATTAAGAAAGGGTAACTTGGTTCTCTGCTCTTTTAAGAGCATCTCAATCCTTGAGTCTAAACTGTTATGCTGCATTTCAGACTCCATGGTGGGGGTGCCAGGTGTCTCGCTTCTCTCTGGGGTCTGAGAGAAGGATGCTGCGCTCGGTTCAGGAGCGGAGTTCGATTCGGGCAAGGGTGGAGGAGGCTCCTCCTGTTTCTCCTTCACTGGCACAAAATCGATGTTAGGGGCAGCGCTGCTTTCCACAACCATCTCAGTGGGAGGTGGTGCAGGTCTTCGATACTCTGCTTCCCTGGAAGTCTGGGGAAATGGCTGCTCATCGGCTTGGGGAAATACAGCCGGTGCTTGGTAGGGAGAGAAGGCAGATTTGTAGCTCGAAGAACTAGAGTGGCTCAGGGGAGGAGTGTGAGAGAACTGAACTGGCTCCGGCTGATGGGATTTGTAAGTACTAAACTGATGCTCCGTCCCTCGGAAAACACCCACTGAGTTATGGACATAGTGATGTCCTGGCCGACGGTTGTAGGCATCTGTAAATTTAGTCTCATGTCTCCTGGGTTTGTACCCACTGTCCTGCCCAAAGTGGTACACAGGCGTTGTCTGACGACTAGAATAGGTGGAGTCCTGGGAAAACGGCGTCCCTAACCGTGGGGTGTGAGGCGTTCCTTGGGACTGAGGGGTAAACTGGCTGTAGGAGTTTGGGGTGTCTTGCCGACAGCTGGAATAGGCTGTGTCATGGGAAAACGGGGTGCTGCTGTTGGGGGTGACAGAGGATCCCGCGGAGGACAAGTTACTGTCTTTCATGCGCTTCAGGGAATCCGTCAACTATAAAAACAGGAGAGAGAAAAAGCACCTAAACACCCACTTTTTAACAGTATTTGTCTAATCCATTTGGTTTTCAAAGGGGTTGAGCACACAGGAGTTTGCACTGATTTCCATGGCAAAACAAAATAGGTTACAGCATCCCTGAAAACACAAACCATTATCCATTATTGACAGCTCCCTTGGATTTGAAAGGCAACTGAAGAGGAACTTGTCTACAAGAGGAGGAAGAAGAAAGCAGATACAATAGTATTCCTTATGAGTTATACCCAAGAGCATCAGGTGAACAGGAGACTCACACATCACTTTCAGCTAAACGTTTCATTTTCAGCTCTATAAGGCTTGTCTAAATTGCAAATAGGAAAGATACTTCAGAAAATTCTGAGCTATGAAATTATCCATTTATCTTTTTTAACGTGAACAAATCAAAACCTACAAATCAGCAAACTGCAACCAAACCTAAGCTGCAGGGCTTTGTGCTGGTCCAGCTGAGGGAGCTGAGCCACAGACCTCTCTACCGAATGTTCACCTCTAAGAAGAAGGGACAAGGTTACAGGTATAAAAGGCACTTTCTGTTCTCTACAGCCAGAAATACCTTTTTAAACCCCTTCCCAAAGACAAATGCTGAAGTAGAGCCTGACTGACCATGGCATTTGAAACTGAACCATACAAGGCTACAGAGCAGCCAAGTAACTGCTCTGCAACTCACTGTGTAGCACATTCAGGGGGTTTCTAAGAGGAGCCCTGCTCCAACTCAAGACTCTGCTGAGTCATAACGGTGCCACTCTAATGATCAGCACCACAATCAATGTTCCGCAATGCAAAGCAAGAGCTCAGTGAGAATCCACCTGGTAGCAAAAGGCAGGACTGAGCTCCAAATCCCCAAAAGCACACCAGGACAGTGAACTGGTGAGACCACAGGCTGGCTGCTGCTCTCCCAGAGCACAGGTGGGTAGAGACACCCTTAAAATTACCTGCTTGTAACACACCAGCACCTCCAAAGCTGAGCTCTCTCCCCTGCCTGCTTCACTCACCACATCTCACCCACTCAATAGTGTGGACTTGCTCTTGGTGTGACCCCCACGAGACCACAGCCACATGGACATCAGGGAAGTTTCTTAGTTTCCTCCTCAAGCGTTCTAAAACCCACAGAAAGGGTCAAGAACCAGCCACGTGCTTCCTGCCAAAATCCACATCTCTGCACCTTTGGTGTAGACATGATGTGGATTGTTTTTCAGTGGGGTTTGAATATAGTCTGCAGGCAGGGATTGCGGCTCACAGAACTGTCAGGTCTTTGTCGCTCTGCACAAGGGAGAAAGCAAATGTCAGGAGTATTTTACTAAACTACAATGGCAAACAAGTTCGTTGGCAGATTCTAGTGACAAGAACATGATGCAAACAGTTAAAGTTCCCCGCAAAGCAATAAATTCTGACGGTAATTGGGAAAAAAAATCAATTCAGGATAATGATATAATACATGAACACAAGATCTATAGAGAAACAATCTTAAAGACAATTACAGCTGGGACTGCTTTGGAGGATACCATCAATTTTTGCTGTTAACCCTGAAAAAGGAGTAAGAACAAACCTGTGCATTTTCATTTGAGATGTGCAACCAGCAGAAATGAAAAGCCAGGCCCTGCTCATAGCAGGGCTCTCAGGAAAATCATTACTTGCCTGCCTCCTGCCTTTAAAAACACCTTGCTAGGAGGTAAGGAAGGATCAGCCTCTTTATGATTCTCTTAAAAGGATACTGGTGTTTTGCCTTGTTGCTGGTGGAGCAGTTGGTGGGAGAAGAGAATTTTATTGTTTTTCAGATCAATGGGACTTTCACATTCAATGCGCAGCTATCACCTGTCCTGAAAACATCTGATCAGGGAATTAATGAAATTCTGGCATTTTCAAAACTCGTAAGAATGCAGAGAATTAGAAAAAAGTGGGGGAAAAAAAAACAGAGAAATCTCTGCCAAATCTCTTTCAAATTTGATGCCTTAAAGTGAATTCCTAAGCCCCAATCAGGAGCCAAGGTACACGCAGACAAGCCAAGAATGCTAACAACTTCACACAAACAGGCTTCGCTTCCCCTTCGTCCTCACATCCCAGCAGATTTTGCAAAGGAGCAGGTAAGTGTAAATGCCATTTAGGGAATCGTACCCTAGATACCAAGGGACCCCTGGAAGCCCTCAGGAATTCCATCCACTGCTTTTATTAGCAACTGATTCCAGTGACTAATTAAGATCCTGGAAAATTGATGCCACTATTCAAGAGCAGACACATTCTATCATTTAGCCTTTAAGCAAGGCTGAAGAACGTACACGCTAAGGATTACACACTGCAGATATCTGGCCAAATGTACCACTGTAAATCATTCCCCCTGACTTCAAGGGAATAACCTCATCTCAGGGACAGACCCGATCCAGTCATAACTGCAGGAATTTCTAATGTTAATAGGGCACATACTGTCAGTTCTATAAGCATTTTTCACTCAAAGACAAAAAGCACTTACCATGCTATGCAGACACCAGCATACAGATTAGCCACATGCACTGCATTCACAGAGTTACATTTGCTATGGCAATTAGAAGCAAGTTATATTTAAAGTTAATTAGTAACATCCACTGAAACTATGGCAAGACAAAAAAAAAAACAAAGAGAAGCTAAATTAGAAGTGTCAAAATGCTCACATTAACGATGCACGTTTGGAATTTTCTAGAGAGTTATTCTTAAAACCAAGCAAGCAGATATACCTGGAGAGTCTCATTCACAGTTGGCGACACGTCCTGTTCGGTGCCCACAGGGAGGGTCTGAGGAGTGTAAAGACCATTAACGAGCAGTTCATAGAACCTCATGCGGGTTTCACCTGCACAGACCACAATGAAGAGTTGATTATAACCAGAAATAACACAGCCCAAGTAAAAAGACAGATTCTTGACACCCTTAAGACCCTGCTACCACTCCCAGCCTGCTGCATTCGTGCAACAGAGGAGCAGGTACCACCTCTGAGGCTCGCAGGGATCAGTTTTAAACGATCTGCTGGGCAAGTGAAGTCAGACACTCCCCTTCCCAGCCAAGGCAAGGAGGTTTCCAAATCCCTTTTCCTCTTCTTAGCCCGCCTGGCAGCTCTGCTCTTTACCATGCTTTCTGGAGAGCGGCAGTTTCCCTCTTCTCCAAAGTGCCAAGCAAATAGCTTGCAGATTTGAGAAGTGAAACTCTCACTCAAGGGACAAGCCTCTGCCAACACCCAGAGCCACTTCAGAAAGCTCTCCCAACACACCTTGCTAGTAGAAACTGGCTGTTACTAATGCAAACACAATGCTTGGGAATGCCAAGGACAAAACCGTTAATGCTGCTTTTCCAAAAAGACACCAACTAATCCTTTTTTTTTTTTCCCCTAGTTTAAGGTGTGCTCAGCAGCATAATTCAAAGGATAAGAGCCAGAGAAGCAAACTGTCCCACATACTGCTACTGAGCATGAGCCTGTTCATTCCTAAATTCTACGAAGACCCAGTTTCTTAATATTGGATTTCTTTTATCCCACAAAACCGCAATCCTACTGATTTTGCAGTTCTGCAAGAAATCTGTCATCAGCTTCAAAGGCAACACAATCAGACCCTGACCTGTACGAATTTTGCTCTTAAAGAATACATAGAAAAATGGACAGATCCAGCACCTGAGCCCAGAAAATTAATTCAGGCAAGATCTGCCCTTAAACGGGACTACTTTCATGAGGAATTCCTGCAGGATCAAACCTCAAACTGCCTATGAATCACTCTGCATGATTTCAAAGCACAGCACCCTTTAGCACGATTCTCCAGACTGGAAGAGGCTCATTTTATCATTTCTCTGGAATAAATGCTGCAGATGAGGTTATTAGGGTATCAAATCTCATTTCACAAAGCCTTGAGCCACATGCTCAACTATGTAAACTGTTTTAGTTCAACTGCAAACTTTAGTCATGACAAATCTCTTCACTGCAAGATCTTGAAGAGATGCTTGAAATACTGCGCTTTAAATATTAACACACAAAACCCTCAGATATGACTACAATGGCAGGGATATGGATGCGTCAGGCTTGATCTAAAACCTGTTTCTAAATAAACACAAAGTAATTACTAGAAAGATACAAAGTTTCTTCCTGGATCTCCAACATAATGCAGCAGAAGTTACAATTTCCTTTTTAAGGATGTTTTAAGAATATGAAATGAGTCCCATCTGTTTCTCTGAGGACAAATAATTATTAAGGGTACCCATTTTACAGATGAATAAACTCAGGCAGAGAAGTTGCTTTAAACTAGCCTGTCTCTCATGAAGAGGCTGGATTTACTGCTTCTGAATTCTCGGCCCTGTGTTCTGGCCAGACAAATAAAACATCACATTGACTCCAAATATCTATTGGCTAGACTATGAAAACCAAGCTTTTAACCAACCTTTGGTTCTCCTGAAAAGCTGAATCCTAGAAAGACAGGTTGAAAACTCTACATTATCTATTTTAAAAACGTCCTAACCTGCTAGTGCTATTTTAGGAGTAACATTTTTACTTGATTCTGAGTGCTCACTGACAGTCTTACTCTTTCCGAATGAAAGAGATGCAAGTGGAAAAAAAAAATACATTAGAAGCATAGAGCTGGCAAGCAAAAATGCAATTGAAAAGTAAGACTTCAATGTTTTCTCCCAGGAAACAGAAGCATAAAAGCTCCTCATTTGCCTGACGTGCAGCTAACTTTCCTTAACAGCTGCCTGCTCAAGGCGTGCAAAGTAGTTTATCAATGGTGAAGTAGGAATGTTGTACAATCAGCTTGTTTAAAATGCCTCTCATTAAGATGTGCACCACTTATGAGCCTGCTTTAGCTTCTGTTATTACATCTACAAATGGTTAATTTGTTCCTAAGTGTAATTTTTACCTTCAAAGTAAGCAGGGGAAGGAGCCCATGATACTGGAATTTCAAAGTACACATATCTAAGGGTCAAGCTTAACTCACAATAGAAAATATTAGACTACTACCATGGTTTTTCTCTAATGGTGATCAGTCATGTCAATAAACATCCTACTATACCCACTTACTACATGTGGCACACCAAATGCTGTGTAGGTTGTGCACTGAATCGTTGAAACCTTTTAATATCAGAATAAAAATATCAGCATTTTTAAGAAAATGGTGTTAACAACGTCCTCTTCGCCAGGAAGTGTGCAGCTAGTCAGTTCTGGACTAGAAATGCCATGTTTGGAATGAAGTATAAGCAGTAACTGACTTACACCTCTTCATATATAGAAATCTACTGAAATTTAGGCACATTTTAGCTAAGCCCTTCACAGACAAGCTTGGAGGAAAGAGAAAAAGACAAAGCAGTGAAATGCAGTGCTTCCAGAAACATTATTGGGCTCCTTGGGGCTCGGGGCTGAGGGCTGGTTACCTCCCGGACTGGGAGCTCCTGTCGCTTTAAGAGACAGTCTCACACTTACACACTCGCACACACTGACAAGTGCTGCGTGTGCACTCTTTTGCTGCCAGCCTCCAGTTTGCTGCTAAGTATCAATGAAATGCCAGGCACGCAGAGGACAGCACCCAGCCCTGCTGCTGCCAAGAGAATCCAGACATTTGGGTCCAAGGAACCTCTAAGGTTTAGCCAAAAATCCCAAGTTTGCAAAAAGCAGGTGCTATGGGGTCCGGTAGCCCTGGGAGGTGGCTGAGCAGGGTACAGCTGGGACATGGAGAGACCTCCGAGGGCAAGAGACAGGCAGGGGACAGGCAGGGGATGGGCAGGGGACGGGCAGGATGGCAGCATTTTGCAAATTACAGGGCTGTCTCCTAGCAACAGACAACACATTTGGCTCCACGTGACTTGCAAAGGACCCAGAAACCAGACCCGCTCAGGGGGACAGCAGCACTCCCTTCGGATTGGTAACCACAAGACCCTCATCACCTCTCGTTTTAGGAGGGAGACGGGCAGCAACACCCCAAACCACAAACACATGAGGCTGAAATGCGCCCCCTTACCTTTTGTATCCAGTTCCACGTGGATGATGTTGCCCATGACGGAGGTGTTGTGAAGGTGCTGAACAGCCTCCCGGGCTCCCTTGACAGTGGCAAAGATCACTTTGGCGATGCCCAAGTGCTTCTTGTTTTTGGGGTTGTAGAGAATCTCCACCTCCTCCACTTCACCGTATTTCTTGCACATGTCAGTCAGGAAGTTTTCACGGATGTTGTCGTTCAGCTTGGCAAAGGTGACCTGCTTGGGGGGCACTGGCCCCACGTAAAACTCATCAATCTGGAAACAGGCACAAGGTGGGGAGGTGATATCGTCAATGGGCATGGGGTAAGTTAATGGGAAGGAGAGGGTTAAAGTATCCTGCAAACTTCAGGGAAAGAAAACTGCCTCCAAGGGTCTGGGATGAACCCGGAGCTGAGCAGAGCCTCTGCTGCTGCAGTCATTCATTGAAACCAGTGCCTTTTGGGGCTACAAATGTGTATTTTGAGCAGCGCTGTCAGCAGAGAGCCCTCCTCTGCTGCCCCCTGCCCGAGGAGCCCCCCAAGACACAGCTCCAACACCCTGAAGTGATCTCTTCAGACAGCTGCACCGATCCCTCCTTATCTTTATAGAAAAGGATTACTGTTTAACAGTTTGCCAAATAATGTTAATAGGAGTATGACTGTCATTTAAACGGTCCATTAAACTATTTGGAACTGAGGCTTCAGTCCCAGATAAACAGAAATACAGAGCTAAACCCAAAAGTCAGGGCTGTACCTTGAATTTGGGAACAGACAGCTCCAGCTCCTTAGTTTTGGTCCATATTCGCCCTATTCTGGGATCCCTGACACAATCCACAGGAGCGATTCCCGAGTTCTAGGAGGAGGAGAGAAAGCACAAAACCAGCAATAGCAGGGCTTGAAACTGAAGATACAAATACAAGGGAAAAAAATAAATCCCCAGGAAGCCCGGGCTGTCTCGGGGGAAGGGGAAAGCACACTCACACACATACACACACGTGTCAAATTGCAATACTGCTGGGAAATGCACACAGATTGGAAACACGGCAATAAAGCCGCAGGTTTGGGCTCCTGACAGTTGAATACACAGTGTCAGGTGGCGGTAACTTTGGTGGTTGTGTCTGTCCCCCCAAAACCCCCCTCCCATACACAAGAGCTACAGCAGGGGTTACCACGACCCGAAGGGACCCCCCAGCCCCCCAAAACACCGGTAAGACAGAGGAAAAGGAAGGGTGAGGGGGAGCACAACACAATGGGGGAAACCCACGACCCCCCCCACTCACAGGCATGCTGAAATGTTGCCCATCGTAACGGTAGAGTTTGTGCTGTCCTTTTTTCAGAGCCGGGTCAATAATCAACTTGTAACTTCTCCAATGGTGATTTCTTTTCTCGACAGAAGTGCTGGCTTGCGTGCTGTTCTCCATTCCGTTGATCCAACCTGGACGCAGGGGGGGGAAGAAGGGGGAAGAGGAGAGAAAAAACATACGGAAAAACATAAAGTTAAAAAAAAAATATTCAACAAAGACCTCTTCGTTGTCGGGTTTTTTTTTTAAACGAGCCGCCCGCTCTACACACCCAGGCAGGGAGGAAATCCACCGCGAAGCGAGCCCTAAAATGGGGGAATTGCCAGCCGGGTCCCCCCTCCACCCCAGCCAGACAAGAGGCAGAGAGGGAGGAGAGAGGAGGAGGAGAGGAAAAAAAAAAAAAAGACCCAATCTCACTTGAACTCTGCTTTTTGCCATGATCTTCAGGGTGCTTGGCTTTTTCCCCCGCCTTGATCTCTCGGAAAGACATCGCGCTCGGCGGCCGATCGTCTCCGGGCGGCGAAAGGCGAGCTTCCGTCTCACATGGGGCCGGTTACCGGCGCGGGCTGGCCGCCAGGCTCCTGCCTCCCGTTTTCGCGAGCCACCACATATTGTGTGTGCTCGCTGCTGGCGGCGGCGGCCTCCCACAATCCACCGCTGCGAGCGCCGCGAACGCCTAACCGCCCTCCGCCGCCTGCACATTCACGGCGGCCGCGCCGCGCAGCCCCCGGCCCGCGGCCGTTCCCCGCCGCACCGCCGCCGCCGCGCACCGCCGCATGGGCCGCCGCCGGGATGGGTTGATTTTTTTTATCTCCCCGCCCCGGGGTTAACGGCGTGCGGGGGGGCGAGTGGAATCTGCCCGCTGCATTTACCTTAGCGCAAACTGTTTCTAAACAAGATGGACCTATAGGTGGGACAAGTAATTTGTTTTTAGGGGGACAGACTTCACCGAGCCCGGGCCGGGCGGAGCGCGCCGCCCCGCTGCGGCGGGGAGAAGGAGGGGGTGGCGGCGGAAAGGGGGAGCGCTGCCGTTCAGGCGGCACTACGGCTGGGGCCGGGGTAAAGAAGGGGGAGCAGTTTTGCTTATTAAAGGTCCGTGCCCGGCGGCAGCCAATCAGCGGGGAGCTTCCATTTTGTTTTCGGTATTAAAGGCCGGGCGGCGCGGTTCCCCCCGCCGCTCACCGGGGCGCGGAGCACGGGCGGAGTGTGGTGCGCGGCTGCACGCTCGGTCCTGCGGGGTCCGCGGCGAGCAGCCCGGGCCGGGAGCTGGGTAATTGGTTGTTGTACAGGCAGCGGGGCGGCCGCAGCCAATGGGCTCGCAGCTTCCATGGGGCTTGAGTTATTAGACGGCGGTGTTAACGCCATCCTTCAGCAGACGGCTGAGGAGAGGCCGCGAGACCCGGCAGCCATTTTTCTGCAGTGGAGCGAAATGGCCAACTGGGCTTTTCCTTTGTTCCTAAACGGGGGATCCGCCATGTGAATGCACACCGGCCACTCGCGGGGAGCGCTCGGGGTGGCGGTAATGTCTGGCACCATGCTAGAGGACTCACTGAAGAAGGAAGACTTAAACAAACACCACAAATCAAACAAAAAAAAAAAACTTTAAAAAACAAATGCGGATTTTTTTTTTCTTTCCCTTACGGTTCGGGATCCATCTTTGTCTTGTGTAACTAGGTCACGGCACACCCTATGTCAGCAGTTAGCAATTGCGAATGCCAAAATAAGAGTAAATACATTGTTTTTTTCTGTTTTTGGGTTGGGGAGGGGGTTTAAGCTTTATACGGCGCTCTAATGCCTGAACAATAAATTCTAGAGAGTATTTCCTATGTTAAACACTCGGTTCCTGGCCATTTTTATTAACTCCTTTGGTGCTTATAAGGTAATGTTTTAAATTCAGGCATAGGAATAGTGAATTCAGGCAAAAAAAAGGGGGGGGGCAATTTTGCTATGATAAGCTTTTTCTCTTTGTTTCCTCTTACGTTGTAAGTACCCAATCCATTCTGTCCTTGCTAAGTGTAGTTTTCATGTTAATGTTACCGAAGTGGTCCTTATTGCTAAGCCTTCATTTGCATGTCTTCTGTTCTGTTTGTTCATCTAAACCAATTTACTCTTTTTAAACTCTTCTAAGCAAAATACCTAGCTAAGAGCTGCTTAAAAAGTCATTTACAACCAGCAAACGTTAACCAGGTGTTTTCACACTTAACATGTGCAGCTGAAAACTACGAAGGGGAATATTTTTAGTGTCTGCGTGCTCTGTGGAAAAACACTGAACGTCTTTTTTATGTACAGAGTAAATCTGCCACAGGAAGGTAGATTTAAGCCTCAAGTAAGAGTCCTCGCTGCGTATGGTCAGTCAACAGAGCTGGACAACTTTTTCTATTGCTTTTTCTCCTTTTTGATGCTAGACCACTGCCACACAAAGATCCGTACCTATCTGAACAGGATCCGCTTTGACTTGCAAACGTACAGGACAAGTGGTGATACAGAGCGTATATATTTATAGCCGTTATTTTAAAAAAGCATAACAACTTCACCTTCAGAGCTGCTTTCAACTATGGTGCGCGGGTAAGTAAACCCTTTTGCCCTTGCAGAGGAACATAGAGCCCAGGCCTGTGCAGCTAACGTTATTGTCCTGGGTGGAAAGATCCTAATGGTCGTCTGTCTGAGCGGTGGCGATCTCCTTCTCCTCAGATACATCTACCAGCGTCTCTGAAAGGTCTATTTTCAGGGAGGGATTTCTTTTTCTGCACAAAGCGCTTGGTCGTCCGCAGCCCTGGGGTGTTTGTTCTGGTGAATCCATTGCAGGCGTTATGTGGCTGTTCAACTGAACACACAGAAACCCAATCAAAGTCTGCCTGCGAACAGGAAGATGTTACTGAAGTTGATTTTTGAGAAGGCGGAATCGGCGGTGGTGGTGGTAGGGATCCCTTAACGTGTTTTATCCGTGTAATTACAGAAGCTTGACCAAGAAAAAAGGCAACCAAATGGGTGGGGGAGTGTGTTTTTTCAAGACGGTGAGTCTTAATGGCGGATGTCTCACTAAAAAGCACTGTAAAAATCCTTCATACCGAGAGGCAGTGACTTGGAGAGAGGGGGGAAAAGAAGGAGGTCTGGAAGTAAATCCGAAATGAGGGAGTTTCCTTCCAAGTGAGGGACCCTTTGCAGCCTGAGTTTTACAGTTGGAGAGCCGTGACGCAGTTGATATTCACAGCAGTTGTGCTTTAGTGCAGCCACCCAGCCCATGCAATGGCCTCCCCGCCGAAGTCTGGTGGGTTTATTATGTGAAAGCCTGCGGAAGCACCGTGTCCCGGACGCCGGGACGGGCGGCTGGCGGCGGGCAGGGCGCTCCCGGTTGCGCTCCATGTTGTGTCAGAGTAGCCGCCATCATGGCTTCTCCTTCAGCGCCGCGTTCTCTTCAGCGCTGGGGCGGCGGCGAGACGTGCTCTCCCCCACTGCCTGGCGGCGCTTCGCGTCCCGATCACTGGAGGGAAATGGGTCTCTTTTTTTTCCCCTTTCCCTCCCCCTTCCCCTATCGCTTTGTGAGGGGATGTGAAAGCCGAAGCCGAGGAGGGAGCGGGGCGCTTGGCTGCTTTTTCTCCCCTCGGCTGCCGCGCACAACATGGCCGCGCCGGGAAGCGCCCTGCAGCAGCGAGAGGCGGCGGGGCTGGCGGTGCTCCAGCCCGGCCGGGGAAGGGGGGGGAAAGCTGAGCAGGGAGGACAAAGGCAGCTCGCATAATGGAGGCGAAGCCCTGGGTGCCTATAAATAACGCCGCCCGCCCCTCGCCTTCCTCCCTTCCCCCAGCCGCAGCCTCCCGCTCGCTTTTGTGAATACCAAAAGATTAAAGGAGCCTAATGGGGGGGGGGGGGGGGGGGAGAAGAACAGAAGGAACAAACAGCTCCCCCTCCAAATAAAGCCCAGGCAGCTGTGGGCGGATGGCGGGGGAGCTCCAGGCAAATGAGGCGGCAGCGCTGGCCGCGGGAGGAGCAGGGCGGCGTCGCCATCCTCCCCGCCCGGAGCGGGCTGCGCTGCGCCCTGCTCCCCGCCGCTCGTCACATGCCTCTTTGTTGTTTTCCATGCCTTGCCCCTCCTGGGCTTTCCCCCCCTTCGCCATCGCTCCGCCGGGGCAGCCGCTGCCCTGCCTCCACCCGCCCGCCCGCCCGCCCGCAGCCGGGGTGGGGTGGCCCGGCCTGCAGCGCCGAGCTCCCCGGGCCCGCAGCCGGGCTGGGCTGGCGCGGAGCCGGCTGCCGTGCTGCAGTGCGAGCCGGCATGGCCGCCCGAGGTGTCAATGTGCCTTTTTTTCCCATCTTCTTTTTTTTTTTTCTTCTCCATTTTCTTTTTTTCTTTTTTTTTTTTTTTTCTTGGAGCAGATTTTCCTGCAGCTCGCTTTGGGTGGAGGCGTGGGGGTTGTTTCGGAGCTTCACAAGCCTGGCTATGCTCTATGTGAGGAGCTGCACCTCGTGCTCCACTGCAAACCCAAATTAGATGAGCTAGGAAAAGCCTGGCTTGAGCAACCACTGCAGAGGGCAGGACAGGGAGGAAAAGCAAACACTTATAGAGAGGTGGCCTCCCCGGTCAGGCTAGAGCAGGACCGTCCTGCGGACCCTGTGGGAGGGAGAAGGTAAGTGGCTGCTTGGCAGAGGCTGCCTGCGGGAGCGGCATGTGCGGGGCAGGGTGCGCCCTTGCCCGCCTGTTCCTGCGGCTCAGGACCGGCCACTCCGTGGCTCTGTAAAACCTGTGCTGCGGTATGCGCTGTTCTCCTGCGAGGGAGCAGGGTGCTGCCGCGAAGTAGGCGCCGTTTCGCAACGACGCGAGGGCTTATGTTCATCTCTCCATTTCTTGTTCCCCCCCCTCCCTTCTCGCTCCTCACCGGGTCAGGCTGTGTCGAGAACAAGCGACAAACCGTCCGCACAAACAGAACACGTTTCCATGGAAGGGAAAACAGATCTATATGTGTGTTTCCGTACTGTCAGGTTGGCTTTAAAACGCTGCCTCCGGGCTGTGCAGTGCTGGGAGCCATGGCGGACCCTTTGCTCCGTCCCTGCGAGGCTTGCGGTGACCGGCCAGACCGGCTGGGAACGCCTGGCCCTTGCTCCTGCCACGGCTGCAACCGCCTGCCTCGTTTACAATGGCTCCAAACAATAATCTGCTGGTAAACTGGGACGAAGCCGTGACGTTTCTCTTAGCTAAACACCATTAAAATGCTCCTCTGCTGTTTCTCAATAGAGGTGAAAAGCATTTTAGCTTCCTGGAAATGGCCGAAACAGGCGACGTGTGGATCAAAGTACAGTGTGGATCTGTTCTTGGTTTTGCAGGGGGTTTTTGAACTGGAGCAAAACCTGCTTTCTGCAGTTTGCATCGCAGTGAGTTAAACCAGCACGTGAAGTCATTAAAAAGCAGATTTAAACAGCGTCATCAGCTATTAACTTGCCTGGGATTTAAAACTGATGTTCAAATAGATATTTGGATATTAGCTATAATCTTCTTTTAAACCTTAATGTTGGTCTGGTTAACCCTGGAGCAAACTAGCTTTGCCTGATGCAGGCTTTGAACCGATTCAGCCAGCCCATAATACTGTGGAAGCTCAGATAGCTTTGTCTGTACTTGCACCTCTCTGCGCATTTTTCCAGGACTATGATCTTTGTCTGCAATTAATCATTGTTCAGGACGGCCGTTCCCGATGGTAGAATCCATGAACTGCTCCAGCTGGGAGAGGTCCTGACGCCGCGTACGTGCAGACCAGGGCCAGCAATGGCTGGGGCAGCAGGCGTCGTGCAGCGAGCGCGCTGTGCGGACCCAGTGAGTTGTGTGGGTCCTCAGCATGTCTGGAAATGGGGTTTGTGAGTCTGAGGCGACAGTTTCTTTCCGTTTTTCATAGTTTCTAAATGACTGCAACGTTCAGTGTAGTTTAAAAGTCACTGAGGCAGTCGAGACCGGTTGCACTCTCGGAGTGGGTGGTTTCATGGCTGAACCTTGTCTCTGAAGGGCTGAATGTTCTGGTACAGCGTGTTTAGATTGCAGAAAGGTCAAACCAGACTTTCATACTTGGGTTAGTTTGACCCTGGTTTACTGCGTGAGACTCTTCAGAGAAAGAAAGAGATCTTTCAGGAGAAAGGGAAAAAAGGGTTTTTTCCCTCTGAACAGCTTGCGGTGACTCTGTGCACATTCCTGAAGCAAAGGGGTTTGTTCTTTCCCTCCCCTGCATTGTTGAGTGGAAAACTCTTTGTGGTAATTATTTCATTGTTATCAATAAGAAGTGATTTAATTTCTTTGGCAAAGTGTTGCAACGAGAACAAATTAGATTGAGAGGCAAAGGGAAATCAGAAATATGCAGCTGTTCTGCCAAACAATGATGGTGACTGTTTACAGCGTTTTTAGAGTGGCTTGTACACAGAATCCTTTATATCGAAGGTTTTCATGTCACAATCCACTGCTTGTGCAAGGAAACTAGATTTCTAGATTATAAAGGACAAAAGAGACCCAGGTTCATCTGGTCTGACTTCCTGCATTATGCAGGTCATAAGATCTTTGTGAGTTTGTTGCTTTTTCTCAGTTGAAAGGATTTAACTACAGCATTCCAGTGTCTTAGAAAACCATCAGACTTTCATTTTAAAATGGGCTGTGAGGGAGTCAAAGAAGAGTAAATTGTCTCCATCAAAAGCTGCCTGACAGACTGGAAATCAAAATACCTTTTGAACTTGTCTAGTTTCTGCTTTCAGTCTCTGGATGTTGCTGTATCTCAGTCTGCTTGACGGAGGAATGCTCCACTGCCAGATTTCCGTCCCTGCTGTAGCTGTGTACGGGCGGATCAACTGAGCATTTAACACTCCCCTTGCAGACTTGCAGAGCTCCCCCTCCGGTCCTTCTTCACTAATCCTGTAATCCTTCCTATTGCCGTTCCCTTTGAACGCTCCAGTTCTTTACTGTTCTGAGTTTGGCAGAAAGGGCCGGAGAGATCAATGGTGATGATACCAGCACCACCATCCCCCCTGGCTGGAATGGCTCTGTTAGGCATCCAGGGATTACACCAGCCCATGGTCAGCTGGTTCCCATCACAGCTCCTAAAATATTCTCAGATCTGCTCCTTTCTTGCGATAGCATCCCCATACCGTTGGTTTGTGCTCTTTGTCCTACATCTGTGGCTTTACACATGGCCATGTTGAAAAGGACAGGTCTTCAGACAGCAGTGTTGCTTGCAGCTCCCTTTTTGTTTTGTAAAATCCCCTCCTGCTGCCGTTGAGTGTCCCCTACAGACCTGGTTGGTAATGGGTTTGTATTTTCTTCCAGATGAACAACTGCTTCTGCCTCTGCTCTAGGAGTTCCTGGTTCTGGGTGTGTGTACTCAGCTGAGTCAGTGTTGTGTCAGGAGAAGGTTGGATGTACACCATGCTCTTGCCACACCCCAGTTTCATGGGAAGAAAGCCCAGTTTTTAAGGAGCTGGAAGGGAGCCAGGGAGCACACTGCAGGATTTGCCTTCCCCAGTGTCTATAATAGCCATTAAATATTGCAGGGCCTAAAACAGGTAGTTAGAGGACCCAGAAAAGAAAGGTGACAGCGCTAGGACACAGCGGTTACAGCTGTGTTTTGAGACCTCCCTGTTCAATGGATTCTAATCCATTGGACTATGCCACCTTGGTCTTTCATTCTCCTACTCACCTAAATGCTTCACAGAGGTTGAAGCACAGCACATCAGCCCTCTGGCAGAAGTCTCCTACTAGTGCTGTTACGATTTACCACCAAACCTTGCAATATAAAACAGTTTCTCTCTCAGCAGCTAAAGTCACGAAGCTTTGTCTCCCATGTGTCCATAAATACCCTCTGACAGATTTCCCAGCTCTTTCCCAGCCCTGCTTGGCCTGTCTGGCAGAGCAAGGGGTAATGTTCCAGCTAGGAGCTCCAGAGGGCCCAGCCGGGCAGCAGTGCTGCCCCTGGGGATGAGCTTTTTCCCCAAACCAAGGTGGAGGCTCTACTCATACTCTACTCAGCTGTTCATTCAATACCTAAATACATTTGGGATTTCTTCCTCACTGCCAGATTTGATTGAGATTGGAGGAAGGAGCAGAAAAATCACATAGAACAACACAGTCACATTCGACTGGTTTATTTTTAGGAAACCAGGCTAAGAATATCAGAGGACTATTGAGTAGGAATATGGACAGGGTATTTGCTTGCTCAGGGTTCTTTTTTTGCCATTAAATTTTTCATTTCTTCCTAAGAACAGCGGATGATCTGTCTGGGGAATTCCTCAGCCAAAATAAGCAACCTTTTGACAGGTTTCACCTGTATCTCAGGATGCTCCAAGGATGCTTAGGATGTAAGCAAGCATTGAACAGTGACACAGAAGCATTAGTCTGCCGTGTTGTTTGACTGCCTCGATGCAGAGATGTGTGGTGATACCCAATAGTGGAACAAACATTTATGTTGTTTAAGATCCATACAAATTTTGATGGGACGCGTTGGATATTTGCCAGGGCTGGGGCTATTTTAGGCTTCTTTTTAAACTGTATTTGTTCATTTTATTTTAGTGCTATGACAAAGCCACTTCTGTAAGGTAGTGAGAGCTTTCAGAGATCTAATCATTCTGGAGCTATAAAGGAATAAAGAAGCTGTTTCAACACCTGACTTGCAGAATGTTTTGTGCTGCCTCCTGCCTATTGAAATGCAGCTGCTACTGAAACATGATGATCCCCCCAGAATGTAGAGCAGGTTATTTTGTAGCATAATGCTCATAAAAATAATGACATAAATCAAGAAGGTTGGCAGTTGTAATCAACCTTCTAAAGCCATCCAATTACTGAATACTTCAGTTCAGTGCCTCCTGGCCTAACCAGTGCAGTTTTACCAAGAGGAATGAAAGGAATGTTCCATTTGACGAATCCAGGCACTCGCAGAGCGTGTATCAAAAGAAGGTGAAGATAGAGGTAAGTATTCTAAAAGGATATTTATGCATTAAAATGCTTGTGTATCTGGACACCTGTTGTTAAACTGCCTTCATGTGATGGTAGCTGGAGACTTGGGAGCCTTTTTAACAGCACATTCAGGGAACATTCTGATTATAAGTGATGGGGTATAAAAAAAAAAGTGATGACAGAGATCAACTGGAATGAGTTTAGTTTACAAATCAGAGCAGTATCTTCTAACTGGTGTGGTGCAGACAGTGTACAGCGCAAGACCAAGCCAGTTTTGCCCTTGACGTTGTCACCATTGCTCTCAAACCTGCAGTTAAAGATCCTGATCTTGATTTATTTTCTGACAGCACGGTTGGGAGTGCCCCAGCTGCTCCACTAAGCCAAGGGTTGCAGTGCTGGGCCAGAATGTGCCGGATTAGCGAGTGCTGTGCCATCCATTGCTGCATAACAGCAGCTCCCAGTTGCTAAGCAGCTGCAGAGCCGGCTTCACCTTCTCTACCAATCAGCTGTACTATGGGAGCAACATGGGTTCCCCTTGAGCGGTGGAGAGGAGTCGGCAGCATGAAACAGGAGCAGGAGCCATAGCAAAATCCTTCCTTTTCTGATGGGCCCCCTGGCAAAGATGCCGGCATGAAGCAAAGGGACACTGGATAGCCCAGGAGCAGGGGGTGGCGGCGAGGGGAGGGAGAGCCAGCATATGTGCACAGCAGAGGCTACAAAGACAGCAGATCTGAGCAGAGCAGGGGGGCACAAACCATGGAGAAGGGAATGGGAGAGAGGCCAAATGCACAGTTTGGAATAGAAAAAAACCAGGAGGAGAGTGCGGCATATGGAGAGGGGAAATAAAGCAGAACCCGCGCAGCCTGTGAATAACTGAATAGAAAATACAGAAGAGAGGGAAGGAGCTTGATTCATTACAGCCCTTCACCTTGTGGAGAGAGCTACACCCGGGAAGAGGAGGTGTGGAATACAACAGCATCTTTCATGTTTGGCAGTAAACTGTAGGTTTTACATTTCAACCCCCGCCGTTCGTGGTGTTCTCGCTGCATAGCCCCTGCCTTTTGTTCACACTCAATTCCTGCAGGCTCTGTTCGTACCTTTGCTAGCTTCTAATTTATTTTCACACTTGCTTTAGCTTTTCTGAGTGTTTCTTTTTTCCAAGGTAAGTCTTAAAATGCTTTTCATTTAACTGTTTAACCTTCCGGAGGGCAGACCATTGCTAATTCCTAACTGAAGTTATTCCCACTACATCCTCAAAGCTGTCGCTGCTTCTCTCCCCTCCTCTCTCTTCCAAGAGCTGCTGATGGAGCACAGGGTTCCCTTTGCTTGCTGACACCTTCCCCTGCACGTTATCTTCCCTATTCCTTGCACAGTGCCTGCCAGCAGGCCAGGAAGACACTGCTAACAGCGTGCAGGAAGTGGGTCCTGTGGCAGCAAATTATCACAAACGCGTGACATGTTGCATAAGGAGGGGGGTACAATGTCACGAACGTCTGCGGGTGTTGTGACCAAGAGAGATTCTGGTTCCACCACTGCTCAGTTGCCACATGAAAAGACACCTGATGGTCTCAGCGCCTAACGTGCAATTGGCTGCATAATAGGAAATGCCAGCAGAGCTGGCAGGGGTGCTCCACGTTCCTCTTCCTGGCTCATCCAGACAGGATTGAGGGGCACATTTGGGCGGGAGGGTGGGGAGAGGAATGGAAGCTCGCGCAGCTGTTGCCCTGCTCTGCAGCCAGCCCTGTCTTGCTTGGAGGCCTGTAACTGAGAACTCGTTTCCTCAGGTCCAAGATTGAGTCCTAAAAGGAAAATGGAGGTGCCCACCCAGCTCTGCAGTGGAAGGGGTTTGCTGTGGGCTCTCTGTGTGTATTCAAGCCAGTAAAAAACCTGCCAGATACACAGCCACACGTGTGGAAGATTTTTGTCTAAGGTGCTGTATTTGTTTTCCTTCTTTCATCTGTCTGCAATCCTGTATCTTTGAGGAGGCACTGTCTAGAGACTCCTAAGGCTGTTAAAGATACAGGGGCACTGACATTTAACAAGTAGATTCAGCTGCCTTTTACACGGGGACATTTTTACCATAAAGAGAGATGTAAGTTTAATTAGAATGGTTTTCACCAGGAAATCTCCCCGCCTTAAGAAATCAGAGCTACCGTGTTAATCCCAGTAAGCAACTGGGAGCTTGACAGCGTTCCTGTTGTTACAATGAGAGTCAGGAAGGGTGAAACGTGTGTAGGAAGGGAAAAACGCACAGGAAACATGCCATCAAGGACAGCGGTGTCAGCTCCACAGGCAGCAGTGCCAGCTTGTGTTCGGTGGTGGCCTGTGGGCTGGGAGGTTGCTGCCCTCTACGTGCCTGTGCACACCAGATCACACCACCGCAGTTGCTCAAACACCTTCCCAACCCGCTCTGACAGCTCGCAACAGGGACCTGCAGCTGGGCCACTCTGCACCAACAGCTTGTCCGGCTCCCGTAAGTGCAGCACAGGCCACAAATCACAGCTCTAAAGCAAACATGACACAACTACAACTGGGTTTCTTGCCAGTTACTAATTAGGCTGCTCTGAGCATCGCTGTTTCTTTGCAGGGTTTGCACTGTATGGGTTAATGGCTACTCTCAGGTCTGAGATAGACTCAGTCTGGGCCTGTCCTTTGTCTAGCGATGCTCTGACAAGCTGCAGACCTCTCTGGCTCCTGCCAAACCTCCATCCCTATGTAAGACTTCCAGACAACGACAGAGCAAGTGCTTCCCACTTAGCTCTCCCCATACATCTAGCACTCTAGAAGAAACAAGCATAAATTACAGTGTCTGCTGTAGGCATATAAACAGAGGCTTTTATCTTCAGTCTGTAGGAAGTTTGCACAAATATCAGATGGGAGGACACCATCTTCACACATTAACTGCTCTTTAATGTCAGTGCCATACACTACTCAGCAAAAGCCTGCCCCTACTTCATCCACAGCCCTTTTTCTTACAGCCCAGTTTGCTTCCTTTTTTCTCCTCCTGTGAATATTCCCAGTTTCCCCACATTCTTGTCCAAAAGGTTTGAGAGCTTCCTGGACCAGTTGCAAGAGTGATGGCTATTGCATAGCTGATGCAGCAGTGAAAAGTTGATCAAAGCCTGATTCTCTGTGTGGCTCAGAAACACATTTGTTCAGGTTGCATTGTAGCTCACACAGTGAAAAGCATATTTAGGAAGCCAAACCTGGGATCATTTAAACCTGAGGTTCTCAAAAGCCTCCCCAAAACATGCAGCTCCACACATTTCAGGTTTAGTGGAATCTACCAACTGATTTTCATGAAGCATAACCCAGATTTGGCCATCCACAGTGGAATCACCTACTCCACACTTACCCCTGCTGCATAAGTAGCTCAGTGTAACTCCTGCTCTGCTGATGTGGTCATCTTCATTAACATACACTCCCTACTGGTTTCAGTCCTCCCTTGACTCTAAACCACATGTACAAGAAAACAGAATGTCTCTACCAGGAATTACCTTCTTTGGGAATGGGAGAAGGGAAAAGTAATCTGAAGAAAGCAGATACTGCAAAGCATGCTCTGATTTTGGACAACACATCTCTCTGCTTGCTGGGTCAGGTGGAGTGCTGGGTAAGGAAAGCACAAAAGGCATAAGCCAGGGGGATTTTAGGGGTGTATACTAAAGCAATGGGTAAAAATACATTCTACTGGAAGGAAAGCTGTTTACAGCCCCTTTCCCCACATTTCCCAAAATTACTTCCTGATGGGATTTATTCTCTGCTGCAGATCTGGATGCAGGAGAGAATCTGGTGCTGATTAATTTCACACAGATCTGCTGCAGAGCCCTGTTCTCACACTCAGCCACGAGCAAGCCCCTGCATCGCTCCTGAACCTGCTTCTTCTGACTGTTCCCATGGTAAAACCAAGCACAGCTCCCAATGCCAACACAGCCTGCAGAGCTCTTCTGAAACAAGGCAGTTTGAATCCCCCTCATTTCTCAGCACAGAGGTGGAAGATGAGCTCCAGCATCTCTGTGATAGCTCTGCCAGCCTGTGTTGACAAATTCCTCCCCATCACTCAGTGTAGCTGTGCCAGCACATCTGGGAGACACACATATCGCCCAGATCCGTGGGGGCAGAGTTATGGTGCTGCTGGCAGACACTTGCTTGTTCATTTCATGCTTTTCAGAGATCAGTCATTGTGTTTGATGTTCCAGAAAATCACAGGGTCCTTGGCTTATCTTAACATTGTGCTACCTATTTTTTACAACAGAATTTGGCTTATGAATTTACGCTTCAGTGAGGAACAGCAACTTGAAACTGCCCCTATGCCCCTACTGTGTCAGGCTGAGATGCTGCCATGTTGATTTACACACTGTTCACATTTGTAAAGGTTTTTTTTTTTCTCTCCACAACTGTTGTTTCATTAGAAACAACTCAGTTTCTAATGAAAGGTGAGATTCAAAATGCAGCATGCTGGCCACACATGTATCAGGTAGGCCATATTTGGCCCACATAGTTGGCACCCTGATTTAAAGCATACCAGAGAAAATAACCCAAGAAACAGTATGTGTTCCCTGTAAATAGCTGCTCTCTTGGTAGTCGGTGTGTGGTTTAAGAACAAAAGCTGTCCAAACTGCATCAAAGTGCCTGATTTTGCTGAGCTGTGTGTCTAATTTGGCTAACACCTTTGCTGCAGACCGTTCTCCTGGTTTCTTTCATAGCCTTCTGAACCTGATGTTAGCATTGGGACAAGTTTTATGTCGAGTTTATTGAAAGATTTTTGCACTTATTTAGTGCATGGCCCACTTGAGCCAAGTGAAACAGGAATTCTATTCCTAAGGCATGAAAAGGCAGAAAGGAAATTTTCTCCTTGAAATACAGTTTTTTCCACATTACTTAATAGTCTAGAAAGTTAATACCCTTCTGGCAGCACTTCCCACTGGGAGTAAAAAATATGGTTCCTACCCTGCCAAACAACATCATAATGTTTTAGGTTGGGTTAAATGTCTCAGAAACTGGCAGGTGTCACAGCCACCTTTGCCTTCAGTGAAAAAGGCAATTGAGAGAGCCCTTATGAAACAAGGGATTTACATCAGTCAGGGCTACTACACAACAAGCAGGCACATGGCAAGGTTTGAATAGATGGTGAATCATGTGGCCCAGGGGATTTTTCAGGGTGGGGGCGTGTGTGTAAAATATCAGGCCATAAGGACCAGATGGTAGAGCTCTGTGTGTGCAAGAGGAACAGCAAGAAACGCTACAGCAATGGATGCTGAGAAGCAGCTGAAAGTCAAGGAGGCTGGAGCTTTGATTTTGGACAAAAGCTATTTCTAGTGTTGAGGGAAGGCCAAAGGAGCATTGGCACCGTGAGCAAAACACAGCTGAAAAGACAATTTTGTACAGCTATTCTGTAAACAGAATTACCTTGAAAATATACCTTTGAGTTTGTCATAGGCTTCTCCTCTTACACCAGCACCTATAACTTCTATGTGTGTGCAAGGCCAGTTCAGCTCTGCTACATGACAGTTTCCCCTTCTCTATCTGCCCTGCCTGTTCACACTAAATGTTGTGGGACAGAGGTTGTTCTTCAGTAGGGTCTGTGCACATCACAACCAATCGTTGCCCTTGTGTAACATCTTAAATTTATCAGAAAATCACTCTACTTACTTGGTAAGTCCCATTCTTCAGGGTCTGTCTTTCCTATTGTGAGCTCTTTGGGGCATCATCTCTTGCTCTGTATGTACATGCTGCAGTGGGAATTCATGGCTGAAAACACAATATCAGTAGTAATGTTAACAATAAATATTTAAGACTGTCTTGTTATGCATGTTTTTAAGTTTATGACTATTTCCTTTTACATAAATGAGGCTTTTTGTTATTATTGTTAAGTCTTTGTAAAGCTGGGTCTGTATTATCACAAGAACATGCTGAAGTGTATTTAAAAAACAGTCCTCAAGACATTTAGGAAGAACAGGTCCCCATTCTTGTCTAGCTTATATTACTATATAAACTAATAATACGAGTATACAGCAGATGGCGTGTGCTGTTACTCCTCAATTGCAATTGTGGGTACACAATTGTCTCCATATCAGTAGTCTGCAACCTTGCTGGTTAGCTAAAATTGTTGTTTTCCATCAGAAATATTACTGCAAGCCATGCTTCTTAGCCTGAGGCAGGCACTATGGTAGAGCTCCAGTGACTGGAAACTTAAAACTTTGTCAGTACTCATAGTTCCTGCAGACAGAAGATAGCTAACCAGAATATTCTGTCAGATCTGGTAACATATTTACTCTTTGTGGTTTTGAGAAACAGGAGTATCAACTTAATCATCACCCTGTATTGTAAAGAAGTCAGAGCTCCAATGTTAAACCTAATAGAATGATAGAATAGTTAGGGTTGGAAAGGACCTTAAGATCATCCAGTTCCAACCCCCCTGCCATGGGCAGGGACACCTCCCACTAAACCATGTCACCCAAGGCTCTGTCCAACCCGGCCTTGAACACTGCCAGCGATGGAGCATTCACAACTTCCCTGGGCAACCCATTCCAGTGCCTCGCCACCCTTACAATAAAGTTTCTTCCTCATATCCAATCTAAACTTCCCCTGTTGAAGTTTGAACCCGTTACCCCTTGTCCTATCACTACAGTCCCTAATGAAGAGTCCCTCCCCAGCATCCCTATAGGCCCCCTTCAGATACTGGAAGGCTGCTATGAGGTCTCCACTGCAGCCTTCTCTTCTCCAGGCTGAACAGCCCCAACTCTCTCATCCTATCTTCATACGGGAGGTGCTCCAGTCCCCTGATCATCCTTGTGGCCTCCTCTGGGCTTGTTCCAACAGTTCCATGTCCGTCTGCGAGACTTTTCTGGGTGTCTTCATACTAACCTGAATTACCCATCAATACCATCTAGCGTGTTAAAGCATCTTTTAAAAAGCATAAACTTGCAGCAGTTTTCCTAACCTTTCACTCTTTCCTATTATTTTCCTTGGCAATAGTGAAGCAACCAATTGGTAAGAAGATGGGAACACAGATATTTACCATACTCCATTAAAGTCTTGCCTTCTTTACGCTCACTGTAAATCTCTGTGTGCACATTGGCTCTTGCCCTGCATATGTGTAAGCTTTCAGTGAAACAACTTGTGCCAAAATCAATACAGAGGCCAAAACAGAAGCAGGAGAAGGACGCTTGTAATTAATAATGATTAGATTTGAATTTTACTAATTGAGGGTTGAATCTTCCTCCATTTAAATCAGTGGCAGAATTCCAGATCAGGTTTTACTTTTTCACAGTCAGCAACATGCACTTAGCTCTTGCCTAGGACTTTATATGCCCGAAGCTTTGCATACCCATTAATTAAGTAACTGAGATGCTGAAGTGCTGTGTTTCTTCAATACTAAGTTGACTCACCACAAATAAACCATCCATTACTTTAAAACACTCTTTGGAGTGTTTTGAGTTGATTTTACAATCTACTCATTTTGGATTGTTTGGTCCCAAACCGAAAGGTGTACGAATCTAAAAGGCTTCCTGAACTATTAAATGTAAAAGGAGACAAAACTATGAGAGATGTAAATATTGTTTTGTGAGACTTGCAAAAAAACCAAAAGCAACACCAGCAACCTAACAATGACCACAAAATACTTTTAGCCCCCCCCAAATCTTTTATGGCAATAATTGACTTGAAAGAACCCACCTGCATCACAGCACTCAGTTACAGGAAGACACCTATCTGCTGATGATATCATACACAGCGTGATGCTGGGTTTGAGCCAGCTCCAAAGAAGCTGTTTCAGGGTAAAAGAATTCTTTCCTGGCTGACTCTGAATGCCCTCAGCCATTGCAGTCTACAGCAGCTGGCGGCTTTTGCTGTGCTCTAGATAAGAGATACGAGACTGTGGTTCATAAAGCATCTTTTTGACAGCTTGTGCATTCTATATGGTTGAATCAACGTTTTCCTTAGTAAAAGGGTTACTTTGAATAGGTGTGAACGCGACTGCTTTTTACTGCTGTTATTTGGATTATTTGTTGGTTATTTCCATGTCCCTCCAACTTGCCTTTCCAAACACCCTTTTTGTTTGCCCTCTGCACAAAGCAGCCTTGCCTTGAAAGAGATGCTCGTGCGGCAGTGTCTGCGCTGGGTCTGGAAGGCCATCTAGTGACACAACCGTGCAGCAGGCAACGAAAACCCTGCTGGAGCCGTCATGTCTTCCCCCTGAGCTGCATTCAGCGACCTTGCTCCACTCAAAGCATTCCCTTGGGGGGTTCTTGCTATTCCCGCAAGTGGCATTTGAAAACATTAAAGTGTCAATTTGGATTTCTTAAGAGCTTGGGGGGGTTATTTGGGACGGAGCGCGCCGGGAATCCCTGCTAGGCCGGAAACACTGTGTCTTGTGCAGAGCTGTGGTAGACGGGCACAAACACAGCATCACTCCCTGACCCCTGTATCACAGCAAAGCCTACCCAGGCGCTGTGATCCCCGGCCTCCCATGGTGCAGAACACCAGGCAGGAGCCTGGGGCCACCACATCTGCAATTAAAATGCAAAATGCCCTTTATTTTCCTCGCAGCTCACCTTGCACGGCCAAGTCTGGGTGAATAAGGAATGAGCAGAGCTGTTGGTTCCCACTTGAGCAATAAGCACTGTAGAACACAAGCAGCAGATCACCTCCAGTGCCAGCAACAAGATGTGCTTCAGGGGGTACCTCAGGGAGTCTGCCTGCTCCGATCACAGCTGGCACTGCACCCCTCAGTGTCCGGACTGGGATCTACCACTGCAGAGGCTGAGGCTGGACTGAAGACATTCCCTGGTGTAAAACGTGGTGCTTGAGGTCCAGAAGGGCTCCATGGAGGAATAAATGAGGATAGAGGAAGGACATGGTGCCACAGTTGCTGTATGGGGACGAGCACCCAAGTGTGAGCAACATGGCGGGTGGCAGGGAGCACAGAGAAGACATGGCCCAGCAGCCGCGGTGCGTGGAGACCTCAGAGGCTCCGCAGGAGGATGGGGCGAGCAGCCCCCGCGGCTCTGAAGGGAGAAGGTCAAAAGGGTGCTGAGGGGCTCCTATGGTGCCCACTGGGTCTGCCCCTCCTCAGCGCCAGGGCCCTTCAGGCCCTCAGGCCCCGGGGTTATGCGGTCTGAGGCCGCGGCGCGGCCCCGGGCGGGGCCCTGAGGCGCCGGCGCCCGACCAATCCCCAGCGGGGCGCGGGCGGTGCCTCCCGGCCCCGGGGCGCTGAGGCGGGGGGGAGCCGCGTCCCGGCCCCGCTCCTCTCCATGGAGGCGGCCAACGGGGCCCTCCTGCCCGAGGGCGCGGCGGGGGGCTCCCGCGGCAGCGCGGCCGCCCCGTCGGGCAGGAAGGAGGTGAAGGTGGTGGTCGTGGGGGACGGCGGCTGCGGGAAGACTTCGCTGCTGATGGTGTACGCTAAGGGCGCCTTCCCTGAGGTGAGCGGGCAGCCCCGCCGCCGGGCCGGGGCTGGACGGGGGGCGAGGGGCTGGGGTCCGGCCGGGGCGAGCGCTTGTCGGAGCTCGGAGAGCGAGCTTGTCGGAGCGCTCGGGAGCGAGCGAAGCTTGGCTAGACCGGCTTCTCCTCCCTTTGCAGCAATACGCGCCGTCCGTCTTCGAGAAGTACACTACCAGCGTTACGGTGGGCAAGAAGGAGGTCACCCTAAACTTGTACGACACCGCAGGTAAGGGGGTTTCGCGTCGCGCTTTCCATTTCCCCAGTCCCAGCAGGATCAGGAGGCAGGCTCTGGGATGGGGCTGTGCTGGGGCATTGGCCTGGGACTGAGCCCAAACCCAGCCCTTCAGCTAAGTAAGCAGAAACTGCTTTTACCGGTGTAAAACGTTGCTCCTGTGGACGTGCCCCTGTTTGTGTTCCAGCAGCCGTAGTGGTGTCAGCTTAAACCAGGCTGGTAGGCAAAGGCTGTAAAGCTGAATGTATTTTCAACTTCCTTTTCTACAGACATACTTTTAGCATAATGTGATAGCTAAACCTGCTACAGAGTAAAGTACAAACCAAACAACCGTTACCTGTTGCATGCATAAGTGTGCCTCCCACAAAAAAGGGGTTGCTTGTCTGAAGGCAGCTGTAGGCAGGGACTCATTCATTATCCGAACAACCCTGTTTATTAAGAAAAAATCAAATAGCAAGCATATCTGAAGGCATTAAACCCCAGCTCCCAGATGCAAAGCATAATACAATCAACCAGGAAAGTATTTTAATCTTCTGCCACATGTGATCAAACAGCGAAGGAGAAAAAAGGCTGGTTTGTGTTCAAAAGGCCGCAGCAGTAAAAGTCGTTTGAAACTGGTGGTTAATGCAGTTGGGTTCATGTCAGAAAGTTGTGAAATGGTTTGTGCTCAACTTCATTCAAAGTTCCTAGGCTCTGCTATCCAGCTGCACTCCTATATGGACTCTAAAATTGACATGTGCTCCCTTTCAGTGGAGTGTAAGTCATCTGTTTCAGTTCAACGCTGTGGAGTTGTTACAGATTTACACCAAGACAAATAAAAACCGAGTGCAGTCCATGCTCATTTCTAATAGTAGTAAAGCACACTTACCTTCTTGCATGTTGTACATGTCTGAACAGAATACTTTTGAATCTAAAAGTGAATTTTATTGCTAATCTTTACTGCAGTGGAGTAAGATCCTAAGCACCCATTTTGCCAATTCGTCGTCTTGTGTGAATGTTGCTGTTCTCGTGTCCAGTGATTTGGATAATGTAGCTTCTACTGAATGGCAAGGCTTTTGTGTTGGCAAAGAGAAGGGCTGAAACCTATTGTGTGCAACCAGAGAGGGATTTCCTTAATACAGCATGTTGGCACAGAGGGCTTGCCACAGTGAAGTTGTTGAGTTCTTATGTTTGTTCTCTGTCAGTGTGGAATTTTTCCATCATGCAGTTGTTGACACTTGGCCGCCTCTCATTTAAAATCACCGTGCTTCCGCTTCTGACATTTGCCTTTGGAGTCTCTTCCAAGCTTCAAGGAACATGGGCTGGATCCAGAAGTGGTGGTAGGTTGGGCAGGTTCAATGTTGCAGCATTGACCTCTCGCAAGCCTGACATCAGAGCCCAGCTCCTTGCGTCAGGCAGAGTTTAGCCCTTGCGCAAGACCTAACTGCTTTCCATCCCTCATCTGGAAACCTTGAAACCAACATGTTTCAGCACCCAAAAGTGTCATTGCCACCCCGTGACAAGATGCTAGAGGCTGCTGACACTTGTCTCCTCCCTTCCTGTCAAGTTTCTTTTGCTTTGCATGAGACACATTCCAGATTATCAGGTGTAAAGAGAGGGGGGACATCGCCACCTTGGTTGAGGCATTTGCTTGGGAGGAGGAAAGACCTGGATTTTATTCTGTTTCAAAGTTAAGAGTTTCCATCTCTTGCTGTGCTTGATAAAGGCAAAGGCATTGAAAGGCAAATTAGGTGATGTAGCTTTATGTTACAGATCTGTCATACTCTGTAATTCAAGCAGCTTTTCATCCTCTTTCTGAAGCTGTCCGTTAGACTAGAGGAAGAGCTCACTTGAGCACACATTTTAATCCCATCCTGTTTTTAAGAACACAAAACTGATGCTGAGTTCCTTAGGATTAGATTAGGACCAAGAGTTATGTCCTGTCTTCCAAGTTCAAATAGTGCAGTAACAGAAGAGCAAGGAGAGCTTCCAGTTCAGGAGACAAGAGCTCCCTCTGCCACATGGATGCAACATGGGAGATGCAGTTTTGAAGTCAGGTGTTCCACTGTGTTGTCTTGCTTCTGTCCTATCATACACCAGCAGCTCATTGAATTCCTCTTTCAGCTGGGGGACAATGCTCTGGGGTGGGTGCAAAACACAAAATGCAGCTTAAAGAGGAGTCTAAACATACGACTTACTATGGGAAGTACTGTGGTTTAACAGAGCAGCATTATCACCCGTATTTTGTGATTCATCTGACTTACTGAGCTGTTTGAGTTGGTTTTGCTCTTTAAAACATGCTTGTGTTTTGCTTCTCAGTCTGAAGGGTTCAAATCATTCAACTATAAAATCATTGAAATGGGATGAAAAGGATGTAAAATCATTTCTGAGGGAAGGGCTTCAGCAAAGTGCCATGTAGCAGTGTAGAGGAGAGAGCAAAGCTGTTCTATAAAGTCACTGCATCTTCATGAAGCACCCACTGCAGAAAGGACTTTGATATTAGGATCTTGCTAGGAGCAACACCAAATAGAGTTGCATGCACTTCAGCATCAGGAGAAGGTAAAGGACAGGTGAAGTTAATAGGTTAGTCTAAAATACACTAGAGTAACAACAAATGAAGTTAGTAAGTTAGTCTGCAATATACTGGAATACCATTTTTTGGTGAGACTTTTGTACTTTGCTCCTCTGTCTTCCTCATCAGACACCTCTTGCTATTGCAGGAAGTTGGTGGTGTACATATGCAACGCGTAAAGGCTTTGTAACATCACTTGTCTCATCTGCAAGCGGGCTTTGCAGCTGCTTATTCAGTTAAAAGTTTCCATTTCTTGCTGTGCTCGATAGAGGCAAAGGCATTGAAAGGCAAATTAACTACTAAGGGAGATGCTTTAGCTGCAGTTCAGTCATAAGGTTCAATTTCTGATGCTGTTCAGCACAGGACTTACTCAGACCAAAGAAAAGAGCTCAGCTGGGGAGGAAGCAATGCCTCATCATTGTGGGTGCTCACTCTGACTGGCAGGAAGCACACTCCAGTGGGGTTTTTCAGGTCTGTAATGACAGATGCACAGCACTCTGGGGCCTTACAAGACATTCTAGAAGCCAGTATATGCAAGAGTAATTTTCCTTGACTTTGAGAGTGTACCTGAAGAAGACAGCCCCAACCTCGTAACTGAAGTGTGTGCTCCACACCCCAAATACACTCTTCTGCTGGTTTATTCTTGCCAAAAATGACTATTTCCCATTTCTTTTTGAACTGAGTAGTGATATATACATAGCTGGCAAGCTTATAACCATGGTATTCCATGGAGCCTGCAGAATAACAATCCAAAGAGAATTGGGTGCATTTCTGTGTGCCTCTGGGGGCTCAACATCGCACAGTTTCATGTCAGTCCTAAACCATGAGTGTGGAGTGTTACAGACAACACATGGCCATACATAGGAAGTGGTGAGCTGTATGGGACAGGATATTACATTCTTCCTTACCAGTTGGTAGCAATGGGCAGCACTCTTGCATGTGCTGGTAGGTTCCTAGGCTTGCAAGTCCTGACTGCCATTTACCCTCTCCTGTCAGTGGGTGCTGACCTCCTTCATGGATTGAGCAACACACAGCCTGGCACTTCTTTGGTATTAAATTGCTGAAGGGGTGAGGAAGAGCAGACAGAGGTGAACATGAGATGCGCATGAGATGGAGATTTGTGGTTTCACTTCTTCTCCCATTCAACTTCAACCGCCTCCTGAGCTCCCACCCCACCACAGGGCCTGACTGCATTTATGTGGGTTGTGCAGCATGCACAGAGCCAGGCAGGAGCGTTATCTCTGCAAAGAATTAACCAGTTGTAGATTAACTCAGCTGGATGGGTTTTTTTCTTTAGAAGAAAACACCAAACAGGGTCTCTGATGCTACAATGAATTGAGGAAAGCAAAGGAGAGTCACAGCTATGCTCACACATAGGGGTATAGTTAACCAGTTCTTCCACAGCATGCTTTTTGTTAATTGGGGAAAGAAAGCAGCTACCTGTGCTTGAGGAAGCACACTTGGGGGCTTTGTGCACACAGTCAGTTACTGCTTAGATTCAGCCCTGTTCCTTCACTGTAAAACTTCCAGCAGAAGACCTAAATATGTGCCAAATTAGCTCTGACCACAAACTGAGCAGCTTTACACAGAGAAAGCCTCCCGGGCCCTTTCTTGCATTTCATCAGCAGCACTTAAGGGCAGGGGGTGAAAGAGATTGTTTTCAGTGAGAGGGATGTCGATGTTTAGACACAGCTTGATCTGAGTCCTGTTACATCCTCAGCAGCTGAAGAACTGCATCTGAGCTCTTAAATAGCTTCCTCTCCTTCCACGTGAGCACCGCTATCATCCATCCATAATACAAGTTAAGCGATTACCGTCTAACCTTCCCCCTGTGGTCTCTGCACTGTACTTTGTTCTGTGCTCCGTATTTGAAATTCCAAATGGACATGGAGCTGCATTTCGTACACCAGCATTTCCTGATGCATGTATTTTCTCAGTTTGCTTAAAAAGAAGATAACTGCACAGCTGCTTTGAACATGAAGGTGCAGGTCACTGTGGCAGAGTTACAGTTTTGGGTTTGCAATACAGCGTATTTGTGTCACATCATTGAAGACACCTCTTCTGTTAATCCTATCCAGAGTATTAACATAGCTGTATGTTCTGATTCCAAGCAAACAAACGTGTTTGTTCCAAGGGGACCGTTCTGTCTGCCTCACAAACTGGCCAGCAATAACGTCGAGGTCCTTGTGATTTTACAAGGTACGTTGGTAGAAGCTGAGAGGCATGAACTTGAACAGGGAAAATCATACAGAACACACAGCACTAGAGGAAGTTGGTGGCATCTGATGTGTTTAATGCATTTAAAGGATTATCAACTACAAAATGGTAAATCAGTTGCAAACAAGTAGGTGGATTGAGGAGAATAAGAAGGGCTGAGCAGTACAGTCTTTGCTCGGAATGTTTCTACAACATGGATAATATTGTCAATTGTCTATTATTTCTGGATTAAACCTTGAGGGATCAATCCTTCTTTGTTCTGCACCTTGCCCACAGAACACATTGCTCTTGTAGAAGCTCAAATATGGAGTAGTCCAAACCTAAGATTCCTGTTTTACAAACACCTCAGGCAAACTGAGTAATGACTTGGTCAGTGGGGATTGCCTTGTAATAACCTGTACCTCAATCCATCATTCAAATGAAGGAGGGGAGCAAAGTATTGTAGAATTATTGGCTGTCTGGTATCTGCAATCCTTCAGTCTGCGGCTGGAGACAAGCATGTTGGCCAAAGTAATGGGTATGTGACTGGGGACTGAGGTGCCAAGGGCAGGAATAATTGATACGAAGTTGGGGCACGCTGCCATTTTCAGCATCCCTTCATTTGAAATACCAATACAAAGGTCTGAGATGTGTAACTTCCCTGTAGGGCAGCTTCCAGGCTGCATGTTCACTGTGCTGATTGCGAGAGGGAACAGCATTCCCAGCTCCTGTTCTGGAAATCTGGTGCATCACAGACACGTACCTGATTGCAGGGGCAGCATTCAGGTGGCAAATAGATGTAGAGACTGCTTCAGTCACGGGTTCTTCCTGAAGTCTCTGAAGAAAATCCAAATGTAAAAGACTCTGGCTTTTTCCTGAGTTGGCAACTTTACCTGGTAATTATTTCAGTCTTGAGCTCAATCTCTCAGAGCAAGATACCTTCAGATCTCAGTGTGGTGATTACTGCTAAGTCATCCGTACAGCAAGGGCAAGAGTATGGCTCTGAAGCAAATTAGCTTCCTCATCAGATCATGTGCTAGAATAGCCCTAATCAGACAAATCCTCTCCTTTGCCAGAATTCAGGGCATCCCTTAGCTCTGCTGTGTAGTCCTGGCTTCACAGACCAGTTAAGCCTGGCTCCTGTTGCAGCATGTTCAGCAGCAGTGCTGCTGAAGGCAGAGCGTGCCGAGTACTGCTTCCTCTCAGCTCACTGGGCTGGGAAAAGCAAGGTTGCCACTGAGGGCTTGACTTCAGCATTTGTGTCTAGCAATCACAGTGTTTCTTCTCCTCACAGCATCGTGGCTGCAAATAATATATTAGGGAGGACAAAGCCACTGCCAAATTGCAAATGTTTTAATCGATAACTGTCAAATTCCTCTTACTGATCCTGCTTGTGAGCAGTCACTTGGCACTCAGCGGTTGGAAGTGCTTCGAAGTACTTAGCAGGCTTTTTATTCTAACTTGCCAAGGACATGTTTTATTTCCTAAAGCATCACTTTTGTCAGTGAAGAGGAATCTCCTGCATTTCACAGAATCGACAGGGTTGGAAGGGAGCTCTGGAGATCAGCTAGTCCAGCCCCCAGCTGAGGGAAGGTGGTTTACAGGAATGGAAAACTCGCAGTCTCTGCAGTTACAGTACCATTGTTCTTGACCTCAAGTATGTATCTTTACCTGTTCGCATCATATAGCTTGTTAAGGAGAGAGATTTTTTCTATCCAAAACATTCTCTGTGTTCCAGGGCAGGAGGACTACGATCGGCTACGACCACTTTCCTACCAGAACACCAACGTCGTGTTAATTTGCTACGATGTCATGAACCCCACTAGCTATGATAACGTGGCAGCCAAGGTAAGAGGCTTCTGTAATTGCTTCAACCTTTTAAATGAATTGCATAGGCCTGATACAGGACAAGATGTCACATTAGAACAGCCAGTGCTTCTAGCGTCCTGGACCCTGGGCGTGTGGATGCACAGGTCACTCAGCACACACTGAGATGTAGGCCACAGAGCTCAGACCTGGAGCTCACCTCTCCACAGCTCCCAAGAGCTCAGAGCTGAGATTCTGCAGTAGACCAACACCATCAAACACCAGTGGTGAAATCACAGCTTTATCTGTTCTATCTGTATTGATGTCATGCAACCAGCATTACACACAAGCAGTTTAGATTCCATCCCATGCATGCTTAGATACAGGGCAGGGATGTAAGGAACCCCTTGTCTGTACTAGGGTTTCTGTAATGCCCCAAAGTAGAAGTTAGCAGCCCCTGTACATCACACCAGCAAAACAAAGCAAGACTTGGCACAAATTCTGCTCTTAGATACGACTCATAGGAGCTCTTCTGAACTTGAACAGATGTTAAATGAGTACTCTGGTATAGTGATAGATGCCATCTATATTTTATAAAGCAACTGACTTTGGGTAGGACTTTGACATGTTTGCACAATGTAAATAGCATGTGTTGGGCCCCTACCACTAGCTGAACAGCTTCCAAAAAGCTGAAATTGCAACATATAATAAATGTCCCTTGGCTTTATTATTTCCATTTGAAGCAAGAAACAAGCCAGATGTAACACTTCTGTCTTTCTGCCATCAGTGGTACCCTGAAGTGAATCACTTCTGCCGCGGTGTCCCGCTCGTGCTGATCGGCTGCAAGACAGACCTTCGCAAAGACAAGGAGCTGCTGCGCAAGCTCAGGGCTTCCAAGCAGGAACCCATTACTTACAACCAGGTAAGTACAAGTGCACTTAAAATGGCATCCTCTTTGCAAGAGATAAAGCACACTTACACTTCAATAGCATCGTTCCTCACAAGTACAATCACAGGTACTCCACAATTAGGTGTTCACAGCATCCAGGTAAAGGAATTATTGACAGCACTAAGAGGGGGTTCTGTAAGTCGTTTCTGGAAGTGGCTAAATCACCACTCATTTTTAGTACCGAAGTTAAGAGAAGTTGAAGAGCATTTTGCATATCTTGGGGTGTCTGAAAGGTCACTACTGGCTGCTCCTTCTATGCTCTTTACATCTCCTTGTTTCCTTTCACAGCTGGGTTATTCCTGCTACAAATTTTTAAGCCTTGACGAGTTTGTTGGAGTCCCTTCATAATTTTGATGAGCATACCTTGCTCCTATGAGCGGTACTTTGATCAGGATTGGGATAAAGACTAGAGCTGCCAGGATATATGCTGTGGAATTAAACACTTCTGGAAAAAACAGTTTTGCAAACCCTCTTTAAACATAAATCCCTTCAAGGACAATAGCAACAACATCTGCAAGGCTTCTCTCATGTAAGAGGCTTTGCTTTAAAGTGAGCCTAAAAATATCTACATATGATCAAATGTTTTCAATTGAAGTATTCTGAAGCACGGTTACATCACTGACATGGCTTGTCCTAGGTTCAGGAGAAACGGCGATGGAACAGCTTGTTCCATGTCACATGGGCCCTTTCAGCTCAGCTCCTCCCTTTTTTAAACAACAAAGCTAGCTTCTCCTCTCATCTCAGAGCAAGAACAGCAGCTTCCAAACATCTCAGGACACAAGTCCAGGCAACAAGGTTAAGTGCAACAGGACCTTGCATGAATCGCTGCTTTTTCTAAGCAGCATGAAAAGCAACTGCAATTGCATCGCCACTAAAGCACACGGGGATGTTCAGCTTGTCTTCCTTGCAGTCAAAATGAGATGCCCGTCTTGTTGCTTTGTGAACAGCTGCTCCCTCATCTGCATTATTAACTCACATCACCCTCCCATGTGAGGTTGAGGACAAGCAACAGACACTTTAGGCAAGTCTGCTGAGGCCTCATGCGATTAAATTCCAGGGCCCACATCATGTACAAACTTTATCTCCTATGTGAGCCCTCCCACTTGGTTTTTCTCCCCTTAGATATACACTACCTCAGTCTTATACAGCTGGTGGCATCCTGAGTCATGCAAAGCGATGCTTCCAGTGCCAGGCCCAGAGGAGCTGCAGCAGTATCTGCCAGCACTGCAGCTTGTGAACCACTGGAAGGAGACAAACTTCACTTAAATATGATGAACAAAAACTCCCCTATGGAACCCTGAGTGCTCAAGTGACCCCACTCCCAGGGCTTACAATGAATAAATGCAGAGTTTGTGAGCTGTGGGTTGCAGACCTGAAATTCCCACTCTAAGGCTCGTAAGCATTCAAAAATGGGGGCCGACTACAATGACAAAAGGATCACAAGCAAAGAAGTCATTGTCTTATGACTGTGGTGATTTCACACTCCAGGATTGCATGCAAGTGTTTCAGATTCTAGCCTGTTCCCATTGCATGCACTGGGGTGAGGTTGAGGAATGCAGACACCCGTTTACATGTATGAGGATTTTGGCTGAGCCCTTGTGATGCTCCAAAGCCAAAGCTGGGGTTCTTGCATGTGCACCAGCAAAGGCGGCAACACATTGGTCTAGATTCAGCTCTTGCATGTGACACTCATTGCTAAAGGTGACATCACGTAACAGCGAAGGTCAGGCCTGAAGAAACATTGCCATGTAGACATCTTATCCTCACTCGAGTATCTACCTCAGCATTTCTTTTAAACAGATTTAACACTGAGAATGTTTTGACACTATCAGCAGTCTGTATCTTCGTCTCTAATGCACTGAATTGTTAGGCCAGGCTCTGGATCAACATGGGGGGAAAAAATGGTTTATTTAACAGTGCCTCAGTTTATTACCAATGCCACTTACACTCTAACGTTATACTTAGAGGCAGCTTCTTTCTTCCTGAGCTCATGGTATGATGTACCCAGTAACTCCCTTTCTTTCCCATCTCCTATTCCTTCTGTCATACATCGGCTTTATATCTTTTCTTACCTTTTGTTCTCTGCAGGGGGAAGCTGCCTGTCAGCAGATTCGTGCGGAAATTTACCTGGAATGCTCAGCAAAGTGTCGGGAAAACATCGAAAACGTCTTTAAAGAAGCCACCATCATTGCACTGAACGCCCTGAAGAAAGCCAAGAGGCAAAAGAACCAGCGAGTGTGCTTGGTGTTATGATCTGGACTGTAAGAGAGCACTGACTGCACCACAGCCGAGGCATTCAGGTTTAAAACCGGTCTAACATTGAAGGCAGGGGTTTAATCGCACGGTTCTGTTTCTAGAACAATTTCATTTTAAACTTTAATTATTTTGACTATTTTTGCACTTTTGTTGCCCTGCTCTCACCAACTGTTCAAAGCTCTTCATCAGGTTTAACTGATGCACTGTGCCTTTGTCCGTCTGGCTTTTGCTCCTGACTGCAGCCAACCACCAGTCAGGTCTTGGACTGTCACTATCTAAATTGCAATGAAAAGCAACTGCTAGTGTGCGAGTTAATTAAAGAGTGGTTTTAACTCTGCAAAACAATTGTGCCACGTTATAGCTACAACTTACTGTCTTCTTCAAGCAGAAGTGCCACATCTTTTAGAAGAAGTGATCCTAGAGCAGCTTTGATGAGGAAGAAATGAAGTTGTGTCTTAACTTTTTGATGGAGCATCCACTACTCACCTGTGCTGCTGGGCCAGCTTTGCAGAGCTGCATCCTTAGAGGTCTCCTTGCAAGGCCTGCTGCTGCAATGGAAAGTGGCATTTACCAGTGGAGCTGCATTGGTTGCTCCAGTTCAGAAATGGAACATCATGGAAAATACTTAATTTACAGCTAGAATTGGTTCAAGCAGCTATTTTGTAATGTAAAGTTAGTTTTACAATAAACTTATATAGCTTATTTAATACATCACAGATGGAAATACTGGTGCATTCTAGGGGAAATACTCAACTCATGTTTGTTACCTGCTGACATCTCCTCTCCTGCTGTAAATTAAACTTCTCCCTTTCGTGAAGGTATCAGCTCTCTGTTTAAGGAGAAGTGATGCTCCCACTGCACAGCCTTGTATATGTACCTCAAACCTCCTGGTTCTTTTGCACATCCCATGCAGTGAGATCTCAGGATTTCAGGCACAATCACTGTTTTATAACCACCATAAACCAAACCTATGAGGGGGAAGGAGGTTTCTGCAGCCGCACAGATGTTGCTGAAAGATAAGGTGAACTACTTCCCATCCTAAGGGAAAAGGCATAGGATTCATGGAAAGGCGATGAGATAAAACTTTTGGCAAAAGGTTGTAAGTGGAGCATGCCAGGAGTCTACTATTAAACATTACACATAGAGCCTGGTAACTGCCTATCAGAGCTCATGCAGCTTTATCCTCTGCCGGGTATATGACCAGCTGGTGAAAAACTGGTTTGGAGTGAAGCATCGTTAGTATTTTACATGCAGGATAAAGAGATCTTGATCCTTAAAATTTTACTCCTTTTTTTTTTTTGCCCCCTCTCCTTCCCCAACTTCTTTTGCTTTAATTAATCAATTAATTCGTTGAATTAATGAATCCCTGTCAGCTTAAAATGGAAAATTAAAACCTAAGAAGTTTGCAGACATCTTTGATTATAGAAAAATCATGAAGAGTTGTGCAGTACAGCCACGAGAAGAGAACTGTCAGTAAAAGACAACCACTCCTCACCTTACCCAGTTCGAAAGTGAAACATGAACGTGCAGGAAGTGGACATGTTTACCCTCAGCTCCATGGTGAGCAGCTTTCTTGCTCTTTTAATCGGAGTTTCTCATGCTGCAGAACTCGTTACTCACCACAAGCAGAGCTGCCCATCCCTGCAGGTCCACTGCTCTGATCCAGCAGGTTCCAGCATCGCTCGCAATGAAGCAATTTACAGTTCATAAATTGAGAGTTCAGAGGATGAAACCCCAAACTCACGGTGTATGCAGAAGTCAGAAGGTAACATAGCAAGATACAGCCCAGCTAGTGTGAAAGTTGTTCAAAGTATGCAAATTGCAATTTGCATTTCTTTATTTCATCTCAATATTGTTCATGCCCACAGGACAGTGACACTGCAGTTTTGCTGCCTCGCAGCAACAGAACTGATGAAACCAGTTCAAGCCTGTGGTGTGGATGTTTCTTCAGGAGCACACTTGCTGGGAGGACATCATTCTGGAATCACACTCTGCCAGAGCATGTGCCCAGTTTGGGCTTTGTGCTAGCTCAAAGGCAGGGTTTACTGTCGGGAAGAACACTGCCTAAAGCAGCTGGCAATACTGAGCTGGCCTTAGGAGGTACAGATGTTGCAGCACCCAAAACGAGCTGATTTGGATGAGTAAGTTCAAGCAGCACAAGGAGCTCAGCAGGATGCCAGTACTTAATGTACTAGCAGTACTTAATGCCCTCCTCCTGAATGAGTCTTTGCATTCTCTTAATTACTGGTACAAGGGCAGCATCTAAAGGCAGTATTTAGTATTTCTGCTGAGCCTGTCCCCCACCTTTCCAGAACAGTGTCTGAAAAACCAACCCAAAGGGCAAAGTGTGTTATTAAAAAGGGGCTGAAGCAGCTGCATATTGAATGCTTTATTTTAGGTCTTTTCCAGGCCTGGCCAGCTGACCTGGTCTCCCTGGAAGAAGGCTAGCAGAGTTCCCTGCCATTTAAAAACTGCTTTTGCTTGCTTGGTTTTGTTTCCAAAAGAGGACTTCTCTTCTTTAAATAGCTTCTGAAAAGTGTATATAGCAGCAATATGGTACAAAGATGGGCTTCTTTTTCATAGTACACACAGGTTGGTATTGCCACTGAAAATACACCTTCAACAAATGCCTTTAAAACCAGCATTTGGTCTGTGTTACTGACCAACCTGGAGCATTCATAAGCCTTTGCAAACCCAGTACCCAGAATTTAAATACTAAATCAGGAAAAAGTGTTAAATAGCATTCCAGAACTGGAATTACAGTAGATCCCACATTCTCCCAATGCTGGCACTTCGCTGGGCAGGTGCATGCTGCTCTATATACAGAACTAAAACCCAAAAGCAAACATGGTTTGTATTAAATAGCCATAAATAGCAGGACTGCAAACTGAAGAGCCATGCTTGCGGTAATACTGAGTCTGTGCTGGCAGAGTCCGCATCCTTCACCAAACACGGGGACGATGAGTCCTTCCGAGCCTGTCCATTGTGTAGCTGGGGTTTAGCAGGATCCATCCCAAACCCAGCGCCTGCCACGGGCAGCGGGATGGCAGCCAGCTCCCGGGGAGGGGGGATCACAGCTTCTTCATTTTGTCTTTGTTCTTCTGGAGTTTAGTGTGCACGACTTTGAGGGTAGTGAGGAAGTTCCCGAGGAAGAGCAGCAGAAACGTGAAAGCCAACACAGAAACCTGGCAGAGAAAGGGGGGGGGGAAACAACCAAGGTGAGAGCTGAGGGTACTGCTTTGGCCACATTAAATGAGTTCTGATGGGGCTCGGTTGGCAACTCCAGGCATCCATTAGCATGGAGATCCAAGGAGAGAAGATCATAGTCCAATATACATCCACACATCCAGCTGTGGGGGTTAACACGAAGGATATTGCTAGCACGATCATTTAAGTAGCATTTACTACTTTCAATATTACAAAATGGATTATACTTTACACTGCCAGACTCTACCAGACAGCAAAACCAAATCATTCAGTTAAATCTAGTGGATTAATATTATGCCATAGAACAGCAGTGACACAGGCGTGCGGGAACATGTTTCTGTGGGAAGGTGTGTTCCTCCTGACCAAGGTGAGCACACAAGTTACTGCAAGATCCAAACAAAGTAAAGACCATCAGATTATGTGCACCACTGCACATGTGATGCAGTCCAATCCGGATTTACAGGAGCAATTGTACAGCTGGAAAGACATGTTTGGTAGGTGACAGCAACTGACAACAAGTGGAAGGATCCCTAAAAGTGGGGCAGTGATGGGGATAATGTTTTTAAGTAATTCACTGCCATCATTTTTTTGTCATCATATTTCTGCATATATGACCCATGGTTCAGCCATAAAGAACCACCAGCAACTCAGCAGCCATTGCTACTAAATGCCCATATACATCAACAACGTGATATTTACCCACATGTATTTTCTCCCCCTACACGCTCTGCCTTTCAGTCTGTTCAGTCACCCATGGGTGGCAAGCTTCCCTACAGTAACTCACATTTCAGTTCCCTTGTGTAGGCTCTGTGCCACATCATCCCAAGATGTTTCGATGGAGTCAGATGCCCAAATATCTTTAAGGATGTGGGTACACACCCCCTTGCTCTGTGCTATTTCTGAGCAGAACCAACACGCACCTGCCATTCTTTGCACTCCTTATGCCTCGACAATCCAAAAAGTGTGATTGCATTATAGAGCTGCCAGAACTACAAAGGAGAGAAAGAAAGAAAAGCAATTTCATTACCAGGAAAACCAAACCAACCAACCAAACCCTTAGAAGCGTTTCTTAAGGGTGCATGTGATCCAAAGCACCTTTTGATGGTGCTGCAGCCACCCAGGCCCTGCATCACAGAGGGAGAAACGGGATTGCCCAACTTACATGCCCGAAGAACAAGAAGGGAAGGAGAAACGTCAGCCCCCGCCACATCCAGGACTGAAATCCTTCTGGAAAAGGTTGATGGAAAAGGCAGAAAGTGAGCATGTAAGAGCCAGGACCGGAGCTGCAGCCCTCCCACCCAGACCACCCCACAAGGGCCATTCCTGTCCTGCTCTGCAGTAACCTACCAATTTAAAACATACAAAGGTGTGGTCATGGGAAGAGGATGAAGCTGTGGCTGCCCCATCCCTGGCAGTGTTCAAGGCCAGGTTAGACGGGACTTGGAGCATCCTGCTCTACTGGAAGGTGCCCCTGCCCGTGGCATGGAACTGGATGAGCTTTAAGGTCCCCTCCAACTGAAACTTATCTGTGATTCTGCAACCAAAACCTTCATCTTAACCCTCTGAAGAGCTGACAGAGATCAGAGCCGCCTGCTGCCAACCCACAGGACCCAAGGGGAGGACGAAAGCCTCACTCCCCTTCCTGCCCTAGGACACTTGGCAGGGCAGGGGGGTGGCAGCTCTCTCAGGAGGCCATACAGCCCTCTCCCTGTCACTGCATCCGAAACCTGTGCAAATCATTACAAAGAAAGTAACTGCAGAAAACCTCACCTACTGTGAGGTCCAAGTGGTTTCTCTCCCCCAAAGCACGGAGGCGATAAAGGCAGCCCCTTTGGTAATAATACTGTAAGAACTGAACACAACCTGGAGAAGGGGAGAGAAAACATCACTGCATTGGCTATTCAGAAGCACAATAAAGGTATCAAATCATTTTAATAATGTTTAATCCAAGAGCATTTAAATTATTATCTTTGCACACTGTGTATTTGTTATCTTTATATTCTCACAGTCTAATACTCCAGTATTTACCAAGCAGAACTGTTTTCTTCTAAGCACATAGACACAAAGCTCTTTTAGCCCATGAATTAGCAAGGGAAGATGTACTCACTCTGAAATATTGAAAATGCTAAAAATTGACTGCGAAACATCTGATACATGAGTCCATCTGGCCTGAAAGCAAAACACAAAGGAGGTCTATTTGTCTGATCAAAAGCAGATGATGCAGTGCTCTTCCCTTTCACCACCAAGCCAGATCCCATTAGCAAATGAAGCGAGCAGCTGGTACCCAACCCACTTCACCCCATCGGGAGCCCAGGGAGGATGCTACAGCCTCATATCCCAACTCTGGTGTGTAGGAAATGCTCTCATTGATCATGGTTTCCCCTCTCCAACATGTATAAATGTTTCCCCCTCTTATTCATTTGCCTATCACAGCTTTCTCTAGGCAGCAAAGCCGTTCAGCAGCACCTGCCTGGTTGTGCTCCTTATCCCAAGGGTAGCTCAGGACAGTCAGAGGACAAAGGACCTTCTGCTCCTGCCACTACGTCATCCCCTCACAGATTCAGGAACAGAAACCTTTGTTGTTTCAAAGCAATCTTTAATTATTAACTAATCAGTTCATGCCAGAGTTGAGACAGGTTGCACAGGGGCCTGCCCTGCTGTGCTACCGCACCGTTTGACCACCACCACCACCCCTTGGAAGGTAACTCAGCATGCTTGGCTTTATATTGTTTGTCATCTGGGTTCAGTGAAGGCACCAAACAGATTCATTTTCTGGTGTCCTCCCTCTAAAGCAAAGCGCTGATTGTTTGCTTAGTTACACTAGAGACAGAAACCAAGAGACTTGCAGAGATTTGGCCACCATCAGCACCAACTATGGCTGAGGGTTTGGGTTGGTTTCTGTCTTTTTTAACTCAGCAATGTAAATACAAAGTTGAAGTGTTGTATTTATCACTGAGAACATCTGTAACATCAGACAAATGCTAAGTCTGAAGCTTCACCATCTGCCCCTATGGCCACAGCTTTGTGGTCATGGATTTAAATACTCCGATGATGTAAACACCATGAAGCAGGCTTGAAGCACCTGGAGCAGGCGAGAGCAGACTCACCATGTCAACATTACTCCAGACAGGAACGTGGAAACGTAGTGATGAGAGACCCACCAGCCTTTGATCCTGAACAGACAAAACGTGGCAGTTAGACCAGAAACACGGATTTGAGCACTGTTAAGTCTGGCTTTACATTTACAGGCAAACAGTGATTCTGACTCGGGAGGGGGAATGTCAGGAAACGAAACAGATGGCACGACTCAAGCAAAAGGCTGTGAAACACTGTCCTGGCAGTATGGCTTCGTTTGGGGCATGAATCCATAACTGCTGGAGGGAGGCTCAGGACCAGAACACATCCTGCACGCTCCTACAAGCTCTCCAGCACAGCAAGCAGCAGCAGCCCCTGCAGCATGAGGTACCACAGTGACTAATGATGTGCAACCCACACAGCCTTTTTGCTTGCCATGCCAGTAAGTGACATTTTCAAGTCCTTCCCATGAGGTGGCTGCCTCTTTCAGACACGAGTGCTGCAGAAAGCCCAGGAAATTATAGTGAAGTACAGGGAGTAGGGAGGCAGAACCTTCTCCTCCCTCCCCAAACCTCAGGTGGGGCTGGGAAGCAACCAGGAAGAGAGATGGAGACAAGAGACCCTGCAGAGAGGCAGCAGCATCTTGGATTCGCTGGGCTTCAGTGCTAAGCTGAATCATGTTTCGCTGCTTGTTTTTCTTTTAAAGGACACTTCATCCTTTACACAGTGTCTGCAGGTGGCACAGTACCTTGATCCATTGCTAATGAGGAATGCTTTCCCGTATCGTCAGCGTGCAGTAATACCACACTAACAGAAAGTTAAACACTTCATCTGTCACCCTGTTAAACGGAAAACACACCCAGTGAAAGAAATACTGTTAACTATAAGGACATATTCAAAGAAAACCCCTATTTTTCCTCCCTCCCCTTGGGAGGAAACTTGCCCAAGTGAGGCCACAGACACAAAACCCCGGTCCTGAACATCTTCAGCCCCCATGCAGAACTGCACACATCAGCAGCACCCCGGGCTCTGAGCCCTTTCCTCTGGGAAGTGCCTCGTGATACAGCACTGCAGATCTTTAGCTGATAAGCAGGTATGCAGAGATGACATTAATTCCTTCTGAAGGAGAGAAAGCACCATGAAAGCAGCAGATGATCCAATTTAGAGAGGCATTTCCAGGCTAATTTAATGAGGAGATTCCGTGAGATCTATACAAATCCAATCAACTAAAAGAGCAGAAGTGCACTACACTCTAGGGAGGGAAAAACCTCAACAAACCAACTTGATTTTGCCATTTGCAAACCCTTCCAGCCAAAGGGGTTCGGGGCAGCATCATTCCCTGGTACACCCTTCCGTTCACCCAGACCCACAGAGACCTCAGTGGAAGAGCCCAGCTCCAACGCCGCCTGGTTTTTAAGCCAAACTGAACAGTGGCAGCTTGTTTGTGCTCATTTTATCACAGCCTAGAGATAACATTGCAGGTGTGGTCATTGCATGCAAATCTTCTCTTGTTGCCTTTACAACCCCCGAGCTGCAGCATGGTGCCGGCCCCTACCTCAGACAATGCATGAGCAAACCAACTGCCCATTCCCAAGCACAGTGTGATGCCAGAAAAACAACAGATCAGGGCACACGAATCATAGAACAGTTTAGGTTGGAAGGGACCCTGATGCTGGGCTTCTCTTAGCTATGAGAGACTCCAAGTTAAACAAGGGAAAACAAGTAGCTAAAATACAGCTCCTGCCACTGCTGAAGAGGTGCAGAGGCAGTTAGGATGTCCTACTGCTCAAAGCCTAATCACTGCCAGAGCCCGTCTCGCCACCTTATCTTAAGAGAAGATAAGTTAGCTCAAACCCAGCACACTTCTATGCAAAGTACTTGATTGAAAGTAGTTTGTAGTTTACCTGTAGTGGAGAATAAACCTGCAGGTGACGGCCCCGAGTAACAAGATTATAGTCAGATAAAGTTTGAACTTCTCATACTCATCTTTGTAGGCAAACCTGGAAGGGAAGAGAAGGACTCAAAAGGGTGCTTTAATGAACACGGCATCACTGGTTTCAAACCAAGTACAAATCCATGTGCCGAGCCCAGAGACAGGCAGTGCTTGAAACACTCTGAAAACTAGCAGACAGCAGCGAAAGGCAGCGCTCTGCCTGCAGGGTCCACTACGCTGCATGGTCCATTATGCAGCAAGACAACAGCTTAAGTTCATCAGAGCTGCTTTCTGGAGTTTAGATTTTAAAAGAAGACTTTGAAATTTAAGATTTTTTTGAGGGTTTTTTGTTCGGTTGGTTTTTTTTTCCAAAAAAAAAAAAATTAAAACCCAGAAAACTCAATTTCTGGAGCACCATATGCCTGGAAGTCACAATGCCATTTTCATTGCAACCTCTGCCTTATGCAATTAAGGCAATAGGCTGGACTTAAAAGCAAGTGATTGTCCATCAGAGTCATATGAAGCATTAGCTTGGCTCATGTCATGGTCCAACTTGCCCACCTTCAACACTTGATCTATCAGATCTAAGAGAAACCCATTCCTGTCTCTGGACTTCAGCCCACATCCACAGCTGGCCCCAGAGAAACCCAAATCCACAAGTGTAGAAACACCCACTCACTTTGCTTGGTTACTCAGGAGAGTTACGTTCACAGTTCCCCAGGACCAGATTTAAGTACAAGCTGGAAGACAGAAACCAAAAGCAGACCCAAGTCATTCCTTTCATTTCAACACCCCAGGATGACCGAGAGTGGAGCAGATGAGACCAGTGTCTCTGTAGGGTTTTAATTAAGGCAAACTGAGAAAATACCCACTAGAACAGGATTTAAACATGAAGCACCTCCAAGAAATTACAGAAAAGGTTTATTCTCCTGGTCCCTTTACTGTGCTACAGCCTAAGGGCAAGATAAGTAGTGTGCACTGTCCAAAACAAGTAATAACAGGGGGAAATAGGAAGAAAAGACTCCAACAGAAACATCCGAGGGGCTGCAGCATCACACAGCCCTTGACAACAGAAAGAAACCTGTCCTGGCAACCCCACCTGAAGCAAAGTATAGATATTAAAGTGGCTGAAAACACTATCTAAAAATCACAGAGAGAAAGATCCTTGTGCTGATTTGGTCTCTTAAAAATCAGCACAGGACAACATCGGTGTGGAACAGTGACTTGCAGGATCTCCCAAATGCAGGGTTACTTCTATCTGAACAAGAAAACCTGCACTGCCTACACACAGTACATTTACACACACTTCGAGCTCATGAGTTGTGCCCAAGTGACACAGCAGCTCAGCAAGAGATTGATGACTAATCCAGTTTTCCATGTATTTCTTCAACACACACATTATCCTTTGGGAACACCACTGCTGTGATAAGCAGCACATGTGCTTGCCCAGCAAAGCACGCACCCGTTCTTCTTTGGCAAGTAGGCTTCCATGTCAAAGAAGGCATTTTGCCTCTCCTTGATCTGGCTGCTGATCTCCTGAATGAGAGCAAACTCTTCAGGACTCGCTCTGGCCTTGCACCTGCAAGAACACACAAACAGGATATTCCTGGTCATGTTTTTACCTCCTTTTCGTTCAGAGGAAAATAACATTGTCTTAAACCCCACGCTGTTAAAAAACAAACCATGTGAGTTGATGCCATTGTGCTCTTTGCTGCTGTATTTCTGCAGCACCGTTTGCCTTCATGGCTTTATTTCAATGCCTGGTTTATGTTGTTGTAGGTTATTTCAAGCAGCTGGTTTATAAATCAGCTTCTCTCTTCATCTCAGCTCAGTGACAGCATCCTGTACTTCTTCCCTAGCAGAACACTTAGGGAATATTGTGCTTTGTCGCAGGGACTCCTTCCACGTTGGGAACTTTGCGTGTGGTTTCAGGCACTGCCATTGCAGAGGCTGCAGCTCTTCAGGCATGAAACCTTTCAGGATGTAGCAAACACAGCTGATGACTTACTGACAAACTGGGGGTTTACCAAGTAATGGAAAACAGAGAGCAGCGCACAGCAGTGTTGGCAACCCCTGGTGCTGGAGGTGGTGGATTCAGACCTGCACGCAAGGAATTTAGCCTGGGTGCAGGCTGCGAGCAGCCAGAGACAGGTCCCTCCTGTAAATCCACCGAGGAGCAAGTTACACCTTCAGATTCAGGGGCTGATGCTGCTCTTCCAGCACAGCTTACAGAGCAAAGCTTTGCTCGCCCAGCAAGACAAGTGGACCAAAACCTGTGCAGTCCTGCAGCATATGGCACGTACTGTAAGGATACAAAGCCACACAGGTTCTGATCCTTTCCATCCTCAAAGATCATCTTTATTTACAGGACTCCATCCCTCACGGGGTTATGAACATTTACCTAGCTGTGATAGACGGAGGTGAATCAAGAATAATATGGAGCAAAATCAGCACTGCAACACAGACTGTCTATTAAAATGCTAGAAATCCAAACATTTCAGCCTTTTGGGAAGGGGAAACATCCCATCCCTGCCTCCTCCACCCTCCAGGTCTCCTATTACCGTTGCAGGCTGTGCTTCAGATCCCTTAGTGTCTTCTTCTGCCGGTGTATGGAGCTGCTGCAGGCTGTCTGCAAGCCAGTGACTTCTTCCAGTTTCTGCCTGTAAACTTTGTGTGTTTCCTGCAGGAGAAGAGGAGACAATTGGTAGGAAGAGCCCTTCTGGGTTACACATTGCAGTTGGTCCTTGCCTCTGAAGGAAGCAAGTAAAACCCTTTGTTTCTGGCAGTCAATACACACCCCTGCAAAGAAGCAAGGAGGGGGCGATGCCAAACCAGCCCAAATCCAACACAGCTGAAATGGACACTAATGAAAGTCCTGCAAAAGGAAGAGCATCTTCTCTACACTCATGACTCTCTTCTCAATGAACTGTTCCACTTGGGAGCTCCTCATTCCCATCCCACCCTGTAACAAAACCCCTAATCCTCCATTTGATCCCAATCTGTCCCCAGCAAATGGGTGGCTAAATCACAGTGCAGGAAGTGATTTCGCATCCAGATTAAATTGGAGGGGGGAAAAAAAGAAAGATGAGGACCCAGAGCAGAGAAGAAAATCACACAAATCCAAGCCTGGGGGTTTAGACACCCCTTAGCCACCACTGCCATCTCCACCCAAGGCATGTTTAAGCAACCAACTGTCCCATCTTCTTGTTTAAGAGCTTAATCCATCCCCTCCCAGTGGCATTAGATGCTCCTTGAGAAGAACTTCTCGATCTCAGCTCGCTGATCCTCTGAAGCCCCCAGTCAGTGGTTGACCGGGCACAACAAGGATGTGCTGGCCAACTGCAAGCCCACCAAAAGGTACCTGTGGTCGCATACCCCTCCCTCTGCTGGGGAATAAGCATACTCTGCTTTTCCACGCTTTACAATGATTTCAGCACTTCCCCAAGTGCAGGGAAGCCTCAGGAAAGGCTGACCAGGCACCAAGCAACGGCCTCTGGGCAAATTTTAAGACCTAAACCAACCTGGGAAACAAGAGTTTACAGAGTTAGTGCCAAGAGAAGGTGTGGAGGCGTGGGTTAAATAGATATTTGCACTTGCTGCTTTATCTACCAGCACATCCAAGGGCCACAGAAAATTACCACTGGTTTTCCCAACACATAAACATGGTGCTAAAACCATAAAAACCAAATCTTTGCTCTCCTCCTCATTAGGACCAGGCTGGTAACTGCTCATTATTCACAAGAGCAATGCAAAACAAGCTCTGGTATCCAATTAAACCCCCTAATAACCAAACTAACCACATCCAGACACTGCCGCTCCAATCAGTTCGGGCCTAGGCTTGGCTTTGCTTAGCACAGGCAGGACTTCAGGGCTCCATGGATTGCACAGTAACTCATTCTGCTTCCCTAGGTTGTCACGCAACAGAGTCTTTAAAAAACTGGTTCAAAGGGTGTGAGAAGCTCCTTTGGCCACAAGAGTGTTCAAGTATTCACTGGAAGCACAAACGGGAAAGTTGAGAGCTGGTAAATTCTCCTGCTAGCCAAAACCATCAGGATAATCACTTCAAAATGACACTGGTATTTAGAATGTAACATTTGCTAGAAGTGCAGTTATTCATCAAGAGAGGCAACTACTTAGAAAGGGGACTTACTGGCAGCACAGGGAGCTCAGCACTACCCTTACATTAACACTTATAACCCACCGGCCAAATACCTGCCCCAGGGGTCAGGTTCAGCTACAGCTCCCTCTCCACACAGGAAACAATATGCATGGAAAAACAAAGGACCCATGCACCAAGGAGAGGAGTATCTCTGCCCTGAGTTCAATTGCTCCCAGCAAAGATGCGGGGTTGTCTCCACACCTGGATTACAAGATTTACAACACCAGGACCTCAGGAATGGGACTGCCCCAAGGGGATGCTCAGTGCAGCAGCATCAGCCCCTTTGAAGCCCTTCAAGTCAAAGTTCCCCAAATACAAGTGTACCCCCAGTTCTGGGGCAGAAGCTACAACGAGAGTCCAACGTGCTCCTCTGCAGAAGGAGAACACAGCCCCTGACCCAGAACTTACACTGGAACTTATAAAATGAAACTGGGTACCAGTGCAATGAAACAGAGATTGTTTTGTCCCATGGGGTCAGGACTGCTCTCAACACAAAAAATCTAGCCACCACCAATTTGTTTCCCTCCTGGTATTGAACAAGGGACCTTTCTAATGGGAGTGACCAGAGTACCTTCGAAAACACCATGGAGCTCTTTGGGCAGCTCCCGCACAGACCCAAACCAGCATTTCTAGCTGAAGATGAAAGCCAGGTCAGCCAAATACAGTGCTGAAGGGGGGTGATGCAGGCATGGAGGGGGTAAAGCTGCTGCTAGGAAAACCAGGAGCCTCAAGAGTAACAGATGCTGTGAGCGCATCCAAAAAGCCACGTGCAAGGGCAAGCGTGAGCAGACACCCACGTCAAGGTTCCTTCTTGCTCAAGAGTTGGGTTTTCTATGCCAACACATCATGGTTTGACTTGAATCCAGCTCAGAAACACAGAGCTGTCCTCCAGAAGCACATTTAAGCACCACCAGCATCTCACAGAGCTGAAGATGACAACACCGCCTTCAGACACAAAGCCCACTTGTGGGCCCTGAAGCTCTCGGATAATGGATGCTATTCTGACTTTTCACCTTTACAGCACCAAGTGCTCAGCAATGACACCTCCAGCAGCTGCCACCACAACGAAAGCACTTCTATTTTCCTTTTACTGATGGGGAAACTGAGGCAGGGGTTAAGTCATCAACATCTTGCTGTGGTTTAGGTCAGACCTTAGCACAATGCTCGGCCAGGAAGGCCAGTGAGCACACACAGCAAACAAGCGATCGACAAAACCACACCAGCTCCCCCCCAAGTGCCCAACCACCACCTTTCCTTCTGCTAACAAGCACACAACCTGAACTGACTGGAATGAAGACAACAAGCTAAATCTGGAAATCACACTTCTTTTTTTTCCTGTGGTGCACGTTCTGCTTAACGGCCTAAAAGAGGCAAAAACAGCCCTGGGGAGCCTCAACAGCCAGTGCTTTAAAACTGCCCTAAAGATGTAAAGCACATGTGTAGGTGCAGCGTTGATGACATATAGCAAAGGGGAAGACTTCTAGAGGTAAAAGCATTTTGCAAGAACAGCTCTCAGCCCCTGCACTAAAGTCCTTCTGTCCCTCAGTGCACTTTTACACAATGGAAAACATCATCTGAATCCTTCGTATCCCACCACAGAAAATTAAAGTCCGGTCAGGAGATGCTCACAGCACTGGTGCTGCTTGCACTGCTCTTTATGCAGTGCTATGAGTGCACAAAACCACCAGGTGCCCCTTTTCCATCCTTGCTCCAGCAGCAGGAACCGTAGTACCGTGTCCCCTCGGTGTTTCATCGGAGGAACTCGAGGCACGGCCACGGTTCGGTCTGGGATGTCCCACGCACACACAGCACCTACCTGGGGGTACCAGGGGCACAGTGTGTTTTTTGGGTGCTGCACAAGGACGCGCATCCCATGGACAGCTCTGCTTCGTGCAGGCACCCGGGCCTCAGCAAAGGCGCCGTACACGCGTGCCCCTGCGGAGCGCAGCCCACCCGGGCGGGGGCTGAGCCTTCCCGCACCCCTGCGAGCTGCTTCCCGAGGCAGCGGGACCCCGCTCTACCGAAGCTCCCTCCCAGCCTGCAGCGGGGGAGAACCTCACACCGCCGAAGCGATGCAAAAGCAAAGCCGGGGAGGGCGACGCGGGACGGCGCGGCGCGGAACACGCAGCAGACGCGGAGCCGGGCAGGACCCCGCGATACCCGCACGGCGCCGGAGCCCCGCCGCCCGTCAGAGCTCACCTGCAGCTGCTGGAACTCCTCGCCCAGCTCCCGCCACTCCCGGCGGCACCGCTCCAGCTGCGCCCTCATGGCGCTGACTCGGAGCCGGCGCCGCGCAACCGGCAACGGCGGCGGCGCGAGCCCGCACCGGGGCCGCGGGGAGGGCCACGTGCGCCCCTGACGTCATGGCGCGGGGCTGGGCGCGGCGCCGCGGTGGCGAGCGCCAGCCCGCCCCCCCCGCCCCGCCTCCCGCCCACCCACCGTGCTCGGCTGGGAGCGCTGCCGTCGGTCGTGGCTCCCCTCAGTGATGGCTCCGCTCAGCCGGGGCTCCCATCAGCCACATTGCCATCAGCCACGCTTCCTCGGCCATCGCTCCCCGCAGCCACCGTCCCCTCAGTGATTGCTCCCCTCGGCCACGTTCCCTTCAGTCACTCTCCCCTTGGCCTTTGTTCCCTTTGGCCATCGCTCCCCTCAGCCATGCTCCCTTCATCCATCTCTCCCCTCAGCCCTCACTCCCCTCAGCCATTGCTCCCCTCAGCCATGGTCTCCTCAGCCATGCTCCCCTCAGGCCATCACCCCCATTGGCCACCATTCCCCTCAGCCACAGACCCCTCGGCCATCGCTCACCTTGGCCACATTCCCTTCAGTCATTCTCCCCTCAGCCATCGCACCCCTCAGCCTTCACTCCCCTCAGCCATTGCTCCCCTCAACCATTTCTCCCCTCAACCATTTCTCCCCTCAGCCTGCACTCCCCTCAGCCTGCACTCCCCTCGGCCATTGCTCCCCTCGGCCATCGCTCCCCTCAGCCATTTCTCCTCTCATCCTTCACTCCCCTCAACCTTCACTCCCCTCGGCCATTGCTCCCCTCAGCCATCACACCCCTCAGCCTTTACTCCCCTCAGCTACACTCCCCTCAGCCATTGCTCCCCTCAGCTATTGCTTCCCTTGGCCATCGCTCCCTTTGGCCGTTGCTCCCCTCGGCCATCACTCCCCTTGGCCATCGCTCCCTTTGGCCATTGCTCCCCTCGGCCATCACTCCCCTTGGCCATCACTCCCTTCAGCCATCACTCCCCTCAGCCATCGTTCACCTCGGCCATCACTCCCCTCGGCCATCCCTCCCCTCAGCCATGCTCCCTTCAGCCATGTTCCCCTCAGTGATCGCAGGTGATGACCTGGGCTTCCAGGGAAACCTGCTAAGAACTCGGGTGGTGGTTGGGGATTTCTGCTGATTCAAGGACCAGCAACCTTAGGAATGTTGCATTGTCCCTTCAGCTGGTCCAGTGAGGTCCACGATGAACAGAGATCAAACTCGTGTTGTGGCAGGCCTTGAGAACCTCAAAGTAGAGTAATGAACTAGTTACCTTGTATAAATGTCAGAGGAATTTGTTATGTCTGCATTAATTTTCCTCTGTATTCTAGCATTTGTCCACAATCCTGTGTAATGGGACCTAATGGGTCCAAAATCCAAATTCTGTTACCAAAATCCAGGCTTCCTGTAGCATAAGGAGTCCCAGATTGGTTTGGGTTGGAAGGGACCTTAAAGCTCCTCCAGCTCCAACCCCTGCCCCGGGCACTGACACCTTCCACTGGAGCAGGGTGCTCCAAGCCCCTGTGTCCAACCTGGCCTTGAGCACTGCCAGGGATGGGGCAGCCACAGCTCCTCTGGGCACCCTGTGCCAGCGCCTCAGCACCCTCACAGGGAAGAGCTTCTGCCTAAGGGCTCATCCCAGTCTCCCCTCTGGCAGGTTAAAGCCATTCCCCCTCTCCTGTCCCTACATGAACCTGTGGATACTTGCCCTGGTGCACAGTTCTGCAGCCTGATGACACACTCATCTAGGGCTGTGGTATTTCTGTGGGTGCCGTGTGTACAAAGGCAGGAAATACTGTGCATTTCCCTCTTTGAGCCATGCTGGCCCCTGAGCTTTCCCAGAACAGCCTCGCACTGAGGGATACCAGAACTTTATCCAAACCTCCCTACCTCTTCCCTACACCTCTTCACGAGGAACAGTTCTTATGCATATTGAGGCTGTTTATAAATATAACCTCAAAAATAATTCTTCCCAGGTCTTTGAACTAAGACATGCTAAGTATTAATATTTAACCAAGAGATCTGTGTTCTCTTTAAAGCAGAAAACACAGAAGAGTCCTGTTAAACACAGGTACTGTGAGTGTAGCAGGGCTGGCCATATAGCTGGCTCTGGCATTATTTAATGCTGTGCCCTTACAGAAGGTTTCAGAATTAACATAATCTCCTTCCACCTCCTGGGAGATTACAGCTGTTTGTATAATCTCGTTATTTCAATCACATCTTTGGGAATAAACCCAAAGCGAGGTAAAATAACAGTGAGTCCTTTTAACTTGATCTAGGGAATTTGTTTATTGTGGTGAATGTAATTTTACTTGCCAGGAATATAAACTGCATATTTTAATTAGGTTTGTCAATTTTAAAAGGACTCTAATTTCTGAGCCAGGAGTTATTAAATAAAATATCACATCATATATATACCACTGGCTATAGTCCTGAGTGACTGCAGTTTCCATATCCACATTCTCAGCATTCATTTTGCTTAACTATCGACTTCTTCAGTTTTCATGCTTTTCGCAATTTTTCATTCTACAACTAAAACATGCTCCAAAAACAGACTTCTTGAACAAAGAAACTCAAAAAATCTTAATAGATGCTCATCCTTTTAACTTGGCACCGAGTTTTCAAATCAGTGGTCTCCTTAACACAAAGCCTGCAAAAAGGAAGAGGGTACTCTCTCATCCAGAAAACTTTCCTTATGATGCCTGTGGAAAACTGCAGCCCAACATGGTTTTTACCCTGAGAGAGCTGCTCCCACCAAAAAAGAGGGAAGAATTGGAAAGAAACCCTTTCCCACAAGGCTGCCTCTTAAGCCAAAGTCAACCAGAGACATTTACATCTCAAACCTTCCACTTCTTTCTATTCCTCCTAAATCCTGCTAATAATAAGTCTTAAAAACAGGGTGGTGGGGTAACTCCTTCAGTATTGCACCCACTCGGTGCTGATCCACCTAAACCTGACATATACTTGGTTGGTGTCCAAGACCCTCCCACCTCTTCCTGTGGCTTTTCTTTTGAACATAGCAGCAATAAAACACACATCTGAGCATCCTACTTCCACAGTATGTTGTTGTCATATTTTTCACCTTTAAAGAATTCCAACATATGTTCCTCTAAACGTTTTCCTTCTATTTATTCTACAAAGTTCCCAAAATAAACTTAAGTTATTGATTCTGACAGTTTTCAGTTGGTTTGGGCATTTCACTTGGGTGATTCCCCAAGCTTTGTGAGCCCAAACTTGGCTTGGAGCAGCTGCCTTCTTCATTGCAGAAATGATTGGTTTTAGAATACTGAGGTCTTTTGGGTTTATTTAATTGAAAAAAGACCTTACTCTTGAAACATCACATGTTGTGGGACCTTGCTCCACAAATGAAGTGTTTCTGGGTATGTTTCCTCACATATCCTCCCATTGCTCAGTTTGCTCTTCAGTGTGTTCAACCTGGAAGAAAGTTGAGAGCTGAAAGCCTATTGCAATGGATTGTATTGGCAGTTATCATGGGCTAAGCTAAAGTATGATTTACGCCAACTGTTTTAAGAGCTGCTTTTTGGTCTTAATAAACGTAGAGTTTAATGAAATGCCAGACAACTGAAGCAACGATGGTACAAACAGCAACAGAACTGAAGCTACATCAATCCCAGGTGGAGGAAGCTGTGCTGGTGCTCCTCAGTGGTCAAGGTCTATGAGAGGTAAAACAAGAACGATGATTGAAAAACAGCCAAGAAGGAGATTTGGGGCCTAATTTTGCCTGAAAAGGCTGGAACAAGGGAAATTGCACCAAAGCAAAACCAAGTTCTCCTCCCAGCCCATCAGTAACCTGGATTTTGACCCTACTATTTGCAGTGGCCTCGAAATCATGCAATGATTGAATATTTGTTTGCAAGAAAAAGTCAAAGATTCCTTGCAAGTGTTTTAACTACTTCCCAGCCGCGTTCTGATTCATTCCCACGGTAAGGATGTAACACACATTTCTCCTGCTCTATGCTCCAAATTACATTGCAGACAATTGTGTTTGCACGGCTGATTGCCAATCTCCTATCCGCATGACAGCTGTTTCTAACGCTTGTAATCGAGCCAATATTTCTTCATCAATATTTTCCTGTGTTTGTAATTCTGATGTGACATTTGTAATCATGATGTGACATTGTAATTCTGATGCAACAATACCTCTCTTACCATTTTTGCTGTTTGAATGGACTCAGTTAAGGCTGCTATTGCCGCTGTGGTAGAGGTTAAAATAATGATGGCAGATACAATGGCAGTTATTAACCATTCTAGAAAACACTTTACTCTTTTTCTAGGGGAACCTAATTCTTCCTGTAATACCCTATTAAATATTAAAATGACTTAACCATCACTTTCTTCCCAATGACGCATTAAATTCACAGGAATCCACATTTCAGATCGTCTTCGAAATACAATCAGGTTTTTAAAAGATTGACTTCTAATATGGTTAGAGACACCTGTGTGATAACTTACATGAGTTAGATTCATAAGATACGAGCGATTTTTCCTACAATCATTAAATCTTTAGCCAAAGCAAAACTATATGGATGCGTGGCACAAATAACAACACTCTCCTTAGTAGCATTCATTACATTGGCTGTGATATTATCTAAATATAAATGTTGCAATTGCCTTTCCATAAGGACAAAACCCAGTCTCCAAATATTAGTTTACAAAGCTGATACTTGACATTTAAAGACTCAAAAAATTGCAACACAGCTCCTGCTGATCCCCCGTTATGCTATGCCAAACTGTGGTTATGTTTACCAAAGGGTACTGTGACATATAGTTCTCTATCCCATAATTAGTCCATATGGGTCCCAATCGATCATTGCATCCATTGCTATTGTTTGGTTTCTAGGATACCTTCCCAGGCACGCATTCCATGTCATAGGTGAGGTAAATGTTAATTTGTGAAGTCTACAATGAGGGAGATCAGGAATTTGCCTAGCTCAGGAAGTTTTATTAAATTGATACTCGTTCCCTTTTGTTCCTGGAATAGTGACAAGTGCATATGAACAATGAATCTGATCTTCTCAAGCAATTAAGTGTTTTTGAGGTTGTATTTGGACACAACCATTCTCAGTGTCATTACTAATTGTTAGGCAAAGGGGAAACAAATCAGTCACATAAAATGAGGCATTAATTTCATGCGAGTCATTTAACTGGGCACCATCCGACACCAGCCACACTCCACTGATCCAGTCAGTATCATTATTGCTGAGTGGTGGCGACAGATCCCACCAGGAAAGAGGTTGGAAACTTGGCAGATTCGGTATGAGTTCAATGCAGCTGAGTCAGAATAACAGTTCCTGATGACCATACCGTAAGTCCGCAGATATTCATATAACTTCCACCCTAAATAATGCCAAGGTGGTTTTGTTTGAACCTTTTCCTCTGCCACTATCGGTCCTGTATTTCTGTAAGTCATGGATCAAGTAAATATATATTGAGTTTCAAACATGTATATAACTTCTGGTCAGCAAAAGCTGTGGCTGGGTGATACACAGTTTGGACTTGCAGCTCAAAAACCTCGGGCAGCCCAGGCTGTTTAAAAATAAACAAGTGAAATGGGCTGAATGAGCTGATTATTTCAACTGACAAACCCTCAGTTAAGTGCAGCGCAATATAGGGCTGAAATATTCAAAATCATACTTTTCCTGAAGGGGCTATTTCTGGTTGCAATTTAAAGCTGTAGTTTTTGGGCTGCAGTAAGCATTTTTTCTTCTCCCTCATGGACTTCTCTCATTTCCTTCACAAACCCCTGTCCCCACTCTCCCTCATACAACTGGCCACAGGAAAACACAGGAATGATTGTCCTCAGTAATTCTTAGGCTCTGCCCAAAACCAGAGCGTGTTTAAGTGGATGAGTGGGAATAAATCCTTCCTGAGCATTTTCATTTCATTTTTAATAACAGGAAATATTTTCTCTTGTATAAGTGTTTCCTAACTTGGTCAACTTCCATAGATTTCTGTCTCATTTTCCTGCTTAAAGAAGTCTTTGACTTCCATCTTTCCTGCATCCCTGGATTTAGGAAGTTGCAGAGTCACCCAGCTGTGCCAGCACATCCTCTGCCCATGTTGACTGCAGCAGAGACAGTCCTGGGTGAAACAGCCTTACAGTTTCACTGTTTCCTGTATTCCCTGTTACTCCCTGTTGTCATCAAACCTGAAAGATCTTTCTCTGCTTCCAGTTGAAATTGCACATTACCCCAGGCGCTCACCATCCCCTCCTGTGCACCTTGTGTCCTGCCCAAGTGTGGACACAGTGTTTAAGCCACATTTAATGCTACGGACACTGAAGATGGCAAATGGGTACCCATCAGGGAATACCAAGCTGTATCCCACCTCTGCAGAGGCTCCAACATCCCCCACCTATCTCAAAATTTCTACCATCCATCCTGCATCTAACTATTCATCCTGGTATACCGTGTTGTGTACCAAAAATGTGGTAAAAGGATGAGAATAAACAAGTACCTTTGGCTCATGGGATTGACACAAGAACTTTGGTTTATGTTTGAAATATGCACTGTTAATTACCTGTTAGGGAAGATTATTACAGACACCCACAAGACCATAATAGCAATCCCTGCTCGCTGGGGCTGCAGAAGAAATGTAACGGATGTGGGAATTAGTGTCAGATTTATTCAGATTCCTCTTTTAAGCACTCTGATGTGCATTTTCAGGTGGGTTCTCCTTTGTCTTCTGACATTTGCAAGGCTGATTTCTTTGTTACCCATCAGTACTGTAATCAGTGCTTTCATTTCCAGCCTTCTGCTGCTGCTGCACGTACTAAAAAGAACAACCAGAGGTGAAACACTTGATGCTTATCAGCTTTTTATATCCTGCTGGATAATCCTTAACTCGAAAACACAGAGCTCCACAGGGTGGCATGCGCTTGACAGCTCCGGCTCCATCCTCGTGCTGCCCATGTTCCACCGCATCCGTCTTCATCCGCAGCCGCAATTCGAACGCTCCCATGACCCTTCACGCAGGAGCCTGGCAGAGTTGCTATGACGACCCTGACGCTACAGCCGCAACACTCAGCCCGAACCCAGCGCAGGTCGGTGTTCATAGGGTGGCTTTTGGGGTGGTCCAGACTTGAAGGTGCTTTGCAAACTGAGCACATGGGCTTCCCGCATCGTCCGCACCCATCGCTGCTCCGGCAGCCTGAGCTTTCCACGTAGAGGCACCACCATGGGGCCGAGGAGTGGCTGGGAGTTGCTCGGCTGTGCCGGAGGCTGCCGGCAAAGGGACTCTGGCACAGGACAATGCTGTGGTGTGGGGGGCAGTGCGTGGGGTGAATAAACCCAGGGCTGGTGCAGAGGTTGCAGGCAGGGATGAGGTGCGGTGGCAGGCAGGGTGCTGCCCCTTCTATGCATCCACGTGTATTCTCCATCTTGCTCTTCGTTAAGATATAAGATGGAAAAAAGTATAGTTGTAGCTAAATCACATTGTTCTGGCGTTCTGTGAAAAGACAGGGAAAAAATAGGCTGTGCCAACTGAAGCTGCATTTAACAGAGACCTGATAAAACTCAGAGCATTGTCTGGAGGAGGACATGGGGTTCTGTAAGATCATCCCCAGGCACGGCATCAGCTGCAGAGGCACGTGGGAGCAGCAGCCTCTAGCTGTCAGCATCGAGAGCTGCAGCTGGGAGGCTGGAGCGACCTGGCACTGCGTGTTCTTGCTGCCAGTTTCCCCACACCCTTGCAGTGGGTGGCTAAAAACATCCAGGTTGACAAATACCAGTTACGTTATCACTTACACAAACCTGGTATCACTGTCAGAAACTTGGAAGGGGATTCAGCAAACAAAGTTGTCTCCCATCAACCTGCAAAGCCCTGGGTGCTCATTGTGGGCTGTGCCTTGGAGGGCATAGTGGGGTGCTGTGGCTGCCCCTGCAGCTGGGAATCATCGCTGGGGTTTTTAAATCCTAAGCTTTGAGCCAAAGAAGTGGTCAGATGCGGTGGTGGGGTGGTGACAGTTCCCATCTGGGTGTGGTGAGGATATCTCTCTTCGCAGCCATGAGATGCTTTGGTGTCATGGCCCATGTTGAGGTGGGTGCATGCAGCTGTAGCTTGGCTCTTCTGCTCCCTCAGCAAGGGGAGGGCAGAAATGAGATGGCAACATCTATGTCCTGCAAACCCCTGGCCCTTGACAAATACTGGCAAGAGCCTCCTTGAGGGGCTGCAGCACACAAAGGTGAAGGAGGAACTTGGCAGCTGTGGTGTATCCTGTGTTTGCAGTTGCAGAAAGACCATCCTCTGTAGCAGGCTGCAACTCCATCATAACAAGGGACAGATCCTGACCTTGGTGTCCTCAAACCATCATATTCAGGTGCGTGGCATGGCCATGGGACCTCAGTTGCTAAATCCTCCTCTACCCTCACAGACACCATCCCCAAACCATCTGCTTCAAGGGTTGGCAACATAGTGGTCTTCAACTTCCCCCCTCTCCTTGAGGTTGATGGAGGACGTGCCTGTGTTGGACAGCTGAAAGAGGAATGACCCACAGGAACCCTTACCCCTCTCCGGGTCTGAGCTGACAGTGCATCAGCCAGGCAGGTCCTCCAGCCCTGACTGTGCTCCCCCAGCGCTGCCTGCACTCCCCCAGCCCCATGGGAAGGAGCCATGTGGGACATGCACTACCCAACCAGGCTGCATTTTAGGGAGGAAGACTCATCATGGACACAGAAGTACTTTGTTTTAGCAGTGATACCCCTCCAAGTAGCTGTTGAATGACCATTTCCACAGCTATGTGGAGAACTGAGGACAAACGCAAACCGTATTTTCTTAGTTATAACTTCTAGCTTTTATTGCCTAGCAAGGACCCAAAACACCCTCCTTTCACCTGTCCTCCCAAGCTCCCATGCCTTCACCCATGCTGGCTCCACAGCACCCACAGCACAGCAGGAATGCGAGCTCTGCGCTGAGGAAGGAGAGAAGCAACAAAATCACTGGATGTATCTGCCCTGGGTTCAGCAGTAGCAGTCATTTTTCTCCCTAGTAGCTGGTGCAGTGCTGTGTTTTCGACTTTAGTCTGGGAACAACGCTGATAACACCGATGTTTACCCTTACCCAGGACCTTCTCACTCTCATGCTCTGCCAGGAAAGAGGGAAAGCCGGGAGAGGCAGAGAAAGAGCCCCCAAACGCGAAGTAGCCAAAGCGCTGGTCCATCCCACTGCGCATCATACCCCGTGTAGAAAGTAGGGGGCGGTACCCGGAAGTGCCGGGTTGCTGCTAGGTGACGGTTGGGTGTCGATCGGTGGTGAGCGGGTGTCTTCTCTCCCCTTATTATTTCCCTTGTCATTATTATTGATGGCGGTAGCAGCAGTGGTTTGTGTTATACCTGAGTTACTGGAGTGGTCTTACCTCAACCAGCGGGACTTACATTCTTTCGATTCTCCTCCCCATCCCTCCGGGAGTGGCGGGAGGAAGAAGTGTGTGTGTGTGGGGAAGTGAGCGGCCTCTTGGTTCTGGGTTACCGACTGGGTTTAAACCACGACGATGGCGCAGTCCAGAAGATCAGGACAGAAGAGGGAGCCCGGGAGACAAAATCAGAGAGCATCCCTGCCCACCAGCTCCAGCCAAGCTCTGGGTGTTGTCGGCCTTCACAGAGACTGGCTTTTTGTTTCTGCAGCCGTCTTTGGCATTCTGTTTATGCTCTGTAGGAGACCACCTTTGGCAGCTTGCTTATCCTGCCCTGGGCAAGCTGCGGCCTTGTGGTACATAGAAACATTGTGGTTTTGACCTCTGTTAACCAGACACCCGCAAGATACTTCTAGCAGTAAAAGAGCTTTAGCTGCATTGCTGCTGGGCATCTGAAGCGTGCCAGCTCCCGGTGGCCCCAGGGACACTGGCTGTCTCTCTGACCTGCTCCATCTCCTGAATGCTTTCCAATGGCCTGAGATATTTCCTAGCAAAGAAATAATTTTCCAATTTGATTAAATGATTGCTTCTGCTTCATGCAGAGCCACTGGAGGAACGGCCATGGGAAGGAGCCCAGCAAGGTTTCAGCTGTACAGAGAAAAGGCTGCCCTTCCCTGTGCTTCCCAAGGCATCTGGAAGGCACAGAGATCAATACCCACCACAGACTCAACCTGCTGAGACTTATTTAAGATCTCCTAACAGGCCAGGCTGTGCTGTGAGCCTGTTTTCAGACAGTGCTGGTTTGTACTTCAATATCTTTAGATACCTTCTGTTTGTTCTATCTCTGTTTACCCTCCAAACCAGACATCAGTTACTGACTTGGGCGAACATTGAAACAGAGCTCACAACTAGATTGTTCTGCCTGTACGTGTCTTAGTAATTTCTCTCTAATTTATTGCTGACAATAGTTTGTTTTTCTCTCCAGCCAGGAACAATATGTCTGCTGTAAAAAAACCAAGAACTAGAGAGCCTCTCTGGCATGAATGGGACAGGAAAGCACAGAAACATGGATTAAGACACACAGTTTATGATGTAAATGGGGATAAGTACACTGGAGAATGGCAGAACAACTTGAAACATGGTAAGATGGATCATTTTGAGGAAAAGTACCAATTTAGGTGTCCTAACGAAAGTTCCTAGGGGCAGGGAGTGGTCAGGGGTTGTATATGCTCATGAAAGAGCATTCATTCATGTATCTCCATATGTCTTCTATGTATGTCATGCAAAAATGTACTCAGAAATACTTCTGAATGTTAACTTGAAGAGCTTTTACATGCACTCAGGGGCAATCACCCAAAATATCTAGGTTATAATGTCTAAAAATCCTCTGCAAACACAGCAAGCTGCAGTCAGCTCCACACGCCAGAGTGTGCCTTGGCTGCACAGTCCCTGGAGCTCTCCTGGCTCCTGACTTGGCTTCAGGAATATTCAGTTATCCTCAAGCTGTGGCAGGTTCTGCAGGAGACCGAGAAGGGGAAGGAGACCCTGAGTGAGCCCTGAGTGCCAGAGCAGGACAGGCTTGTTTATAAGCAGTAAAGCGAGGTTTGGGAAGATTTAAGTGCATTCAGCAAAGGACACACAGGAAGCCCCTGATCATGATTAATGATGGTTCCGACTTGGGAAGCTAAACTGAATCCCAGACATAAACCTGCTTTGGTGCAGGGAGTGCTGCCTCGCCTGGGACGGAGCTGTAGGAAGGCAGCCCTGTGATCCCTTCTCCTAACAATCCCATCGTTCTAATTGTTTGGTAAACAGGCAAAGGCATCCAGAAATGGAAAAGCACTGGAGCTATTTACAGCGGTGACTGGAAGTTTGGGAAGCGCGATGGTTATGGCTCATACAGCATTCCTGACCCTGTAACCAAGGAATACAAGAAGGTGTACACAGGCTGGTGGGAAAACGACCAAAAGTGTGTAAGTGACATTTCCTGTGCAAGAAGTGCTGAAGCAGTGTCCTCCAAAACATGGGGAAGAGGCGGATGCACATGTCCAAAAAGATCACTTAAAATACCAATTTTTTTGCATACTGAGGCTGAATTGAGGAGGTTTGGCTAAACAAATAGGTGGAAAAAGGAAGTGAAAGCAGGAGGAAAAGCTCTGGTCTTTAAGCCCTCTCCCCCTGCCCTCCCCAACTCACTGCTCCCACTGTTCCTCCCTTCTCCATGTCAGATGCTGCAGGAGCTGGACTGTGTCCCATGTCTGGCAATAAAGAAGCAGCAGCGTGTCTCCAGGTAGAAGCTATGGGAACAGCCTTTCCTCCAGGCTTGGGTTCTTTTTAAATCTTAGTCTGAACCTACAGAAGGCTCAGGAAGCTTCAGGGGAAAATATCCGTCATTCATAAACAGCCAAGTGTGGCTGAGAACACACCATCACCCGCTGTGTCCCCACTGGAGGGGGACTCATCCCACCCATCCCTAGTGATCAGGCTACAGCCCCAACCTCCCTCCAGCTGCCAAAGAGCAGTGGTCACTGCTCAGACTCTCCTGAAGCCTGGCCAAGCAGGATAAGAGGTTTCATATTCCATATCTTAAACCTTCCCACCCATCCCTTTCATTCCTCTCACCCTTAAAGCAGTTGGAGGAACCTGTGTTATAAGTGCTGCAGGAAAATGTACCTTTTACAGCACATTAGACAAATAACGTGAGTTCTTTTGGAAAACCAGCCTATCACATAAATCACTGTTTTTTCTAAAGAGAACATAATGAGGAAGTCATCTGGTAAAATGACTACAAGTTCATGTGCAAAATCCGTGTAGGAAGGGTTCTTGTGTTCACCTTTGTGTCTGCTCTTAAATCAGTAGCCTCTTACACTTTAATTGGCATGCAGCCCTATGGCTCCAGTCTCCTGTAGTATCGCAGGGTATATTCCCTGCTGGGGTGGTGCCTGCCCCATGGTGCGCATGGCATTGCTGCCTATGCTGGCTGGTCACACCCACAAGCAGCCTTCAGGCTCCTTGGGAAGGAGAAAAGAAGCAAAGTGAGGGTCTCTTAAGGCTGTTACTGCTTTGGGGTTACAGATGGAGGAGAAGGTAAGAGACCTTTGATTGTGCCCAGTGCCAAGGGAAGGAGTTGCCTGGCCTGGGACACACGAGGCAGTAGCAAGCCTGGTGTGTCCCAGTAGGAAATCAGGGTTGAATGGCACAAAATCCCCATGTTGAGAGATTCTTTTAAATGCTGCCTATCCCAGGCCAGTTTATATGCTAGCAAACCTCACTTTTAGCTAAATATTAGTGGCAATTGTGCCAATAATAACACAATGAGATATAAACCTGAGGTTTTGTCATGGGAATAAAATCACTTGTGCCAAAAAATCCCATACCACCAGCTCTCGTTTCCTTCAACACAAGAACAGCAACCCAGCTGGGCTGCCAGCAGCCATGTGGCAGGGCAACAAGCACAGGAGTAGTGTATCAAGGCAGCGATATCCCAAAGTTGAACACCAACCCCTGTCAATACAGAGGCTCCTAAGAACTATATCTGTGCTGATTTCCAGGGCTATGGGCTGATGATCTACCCCAATGGGGAGCGCTATGAGGGTGAGTGGAGCGCTGGGCTGCGGAGCGGCTGGGGACGGATGAATTACCTGAATGGATCTGTCTATGAGGGACAATGGCTGCTGGACAAGTGCCATGGGCAGGGAACGCTGCGGCTGCGTAAGTACCAATCATCCTCACCCCAGGAATCTGCCTGAGCCCTTCAAGATGTTGGGTGCTGTTCTCTGGATGTCTCTGCCACCCTGATTTCTGTATGTTACATCACATCTCCTGCTGCAGCCTTGCACCTGGGTTGTGGCTGCTCCGTGTTGTATTCCCCTCCTGGGCTGAGGCAGCACAAGCTGTGCAAGGGCCAGCTCAAGCCCACATGCTGAAAGCTTGTTTTTGCTGTGATTTACATTTAAATGACTGGGATGCTTAGGGTTAGAGATAATGTACTGTTAGGGCAGAGAGCAAATCTCTCTTTTCAAGCCAGGCACTTTGCCAGACATATTTTCTAACTGCTGCATACCAAAGAGTCCAGTTTCCAGCACAGAAAAAGAGAAGTTTTCTTTCTGAGTTCACTCCATCCCTTCTCTTACTTCTGACACTGGCTCATGTTGAGTGAACTCAGGGGTTTCAGGAGTACACAGTCCCTTCCCAGAAATAACACCGAGCACATCACAGATTGGGAATTAGGCAATCTCAGTGTACAAATAGGAATTTGGATTCCCCCCCTTATTTTGCATGGAGTTTAACACATTTTTCCTGTAAAGAAAGCCAAGAATCCCAATCCTCTGTAATACCAAGCTCAGCATTCCAGGGACATTCGTATAAATATTCTCTTTGCATTATTATTCATCTATACTATTTTTTGCTTGAAAGTGATCTCAAGGCTGGTAATTACCTAAGCAAAGCAGATGGGAGGAATGAACATGACCTTGACTGCACATCACAGGCACGGACTGTGTTCTCTCTGCTGACTGTAAAGTCACTTCGGACTGATGGCTCATCCAGATGAAATCAGCACCTAATTCCAGGGGTCACTCCTTCCACTGATCTGCTTTGTTCCCATCAAAGTCACTGCTATAAACTTAAAACCCCTGTGGGCTGAGCTGCAGCTGATGAACCCTTTCAGAGCCCGGTTGCCTCCGGCATAGCCTGGAGCCACTTGCAAGCTAGATTCCTCTTGGTTAAAATTAGCCAGAGCAATTATTTTATACCCACAACCTCAATGTATTCAACTCAGCTGCTGGAAGTGTGCCCACGTGCCGGCAGCTTTGAGATGGTGAAAGGAACTGAGTTCCTTCAGCAGAGGTCAGGATGAGCTGCAGCTCAAGATTGAATTGCTTACAGTGGCAGCGTGCCTGGTGAGGGCAAGCTTGGCTGGGAGCACTGCTCTGCTACAGCCCAGTGCCAAATGGCTTTTAAACCAGAACACTGCACATCAGCAGGGATCTCAGTAGTGAGCAACGCAGCTCTTGGATGCGCTGGGAGGAGAGTGGAGAGGGACAGGCAGGTGCCACGGTGCAGCCAGAGCATTCAGTGGTCCCTCCATCACAGCCAGGTCTGTGATTTTGGTGGTTTCTGAGCTGTCAGTGGCTGGAGAGCAAAGTTGCCCCCACTAGTGGGCAGGGCAGTTTGGTGTTGCACATAAGCACACCACCAGATCCAAGCTGAAGAGAACCACTACCATGGCTCCAACCTGTAAACCAGCCCCTGCCTGAGGAGCCTGGCAGTCCCCAGCTACCTCTGTGGCACTGTGTGGGGTGCCCTGGCATTTTGGCCAGCTCTTGCCACAAGGAACGGCCAAGTTCAGCTGAGACCCAAAGATCTTTCCACTAAACTCGGTCAGAAATCCCCATGGGTTTTGGGTTAGAAACACTGTATGTAGAAGAAGGGGATAGCAGAGGACTCTCATAGTGACAACAAGGTGGCCTGGATGTATCCCAGCCGAAACATTACCATGACTGTGGTGCCCCTTCTCAACCAGCATCCCTGAATGACGCTGCCCTCTTCCCATGCAGTTCTGCTTTCCCTGTTGGTGATGGATGGATTCCTGGAGAGCAGCACAGAGCCTTAAAAAATCCTCTCTCAACTTGCAGAAAACCACCAAGAGATGCAGTACAGCTGGAAACAGCCTGTAACTGACTGTCCTGAACCATTCAGACACTCAGCAGTTCTTGCCCTGTAATTCATTGAGAAAAAACATAACTACAAGTATTCTTTGAACTCAAGATTATTTTGACTGGACAACAGTCAGACAGTGCTGCTGTTCCGTGCCCAGACAAGCAAACCTCTTCAAGCCACAAATCCTGCGTGATTTGTTGCAGTGACAAATCTGAAACTTACATCCTATAATATTCCATGCTGTAAAGAGTGACTCAGTGACTACTCCCTTACCCTGAGCTCCATATATCAGCAAAAAAAATATATCCCTGTGAGAAGAACAAAGCAAGTGAACATAGTTTGTGTGCCAAGTAGGCAACTGTGGGCTCCTTCCACAGCCTTTCCTCCCTCTGTGGCCCAGCAAATAGAGCCCCCTTAAAATTACTAAGAGGAGCCAAGTAGATTCCCTCTTCTGTCCATTCCCTGTGTTGGTTGATTTTGCTTGTAGCCTTTTAATGAAATGGTGCAGATTTCATGGTCTTTTCACGTATTTAATTGCAGCCAATAAAGATCGGTACGAAGGACGCTGGAAAAATGGGAAAAAGCATGGCCCAGGGATGTATTTCTACTTGGAAATGGGCCAGCTGTTGGAAGGTATCTGGTCATCAGATAGACCAAAATGTGGAATTGTGTCTGACTTCAACAGAGGTGAAGCTCCTGCCCCTACTCAGTATCCAATCCCAAAGGTAATTGTTTGGAAATCTTGGGTTTGCGGGTGATGTTGCATTCCTGAGTGCTTAGGTCAGCTCTGCAGGTAGCATTCCATTCTTCAAGTGATTGCTCCCATGGGATTCCCAGCTCACGGGTGTGTGCTCAGTGTCTTTTGGCCAGCAGTGTCCTAAATTGCCCTGTAGGGACAAACAACTCATCCAGCCACTGCTGGAGCCTCCCACTCACCTACATCTGAAAAAATGCAGTTCTCATGCACCAGAACTGCTTAGAGACTTGGAGCAGCACAAAGGAAACAGGGACAATAGAGGCAGAGACAATAGTGGGATTTACGTCAAACCCAGATGGTTTCACCAAGCCAAAGTGCTAAAGCCGAGACTGAACTGAAACATTTGTGGCTGCAATGCCAATGTCAGCCATTTCCTTTACCTGGGCACCCAGAGTCAGGGGCTCACCCACATCCAGCAGCCCCATGGCTAGAGGGGTGCATGTAGCTGCCCACCTTACCCCAAGGTGACATCTCAGCCAGGTGTCTGAGAGCCAACAGCCTCCACTCCCCTTTTCCCTTAAGGCTGACAGGGGCTGCAGGGGAAGAGCTGGTCCTGCCTCCTACCAGTAAGGCATGCGGTATGCAGAGCCATCACACTTTTGTGCAGGAGTGAGACAATAGGAGAGCCTATCCCCAGCTCCGTGCCCTCAGAGGGGAGCAGAAACTGCGATCAGTATGGAACAGACAGGGTCCAAGTGACAAAAGCTGGCCAAAAGTCTCAGCTGGAATGCCCACAGCCTGTGCTGTACATGTGAAACAGGCTTCATATTCCAAGGGATAGTTACTGCAGGATACGGGTGGGGAAGCTCCTCTTTGCTTAATGCCAAGCAGACCCGCACTGGATAACCAGGACACAGTCCATAACACAGGGAATGACAGCCCCATGGCAGGTAAAAGCTGCCTCCCTTCCTCATCTGCTCCAGGAACGAGGTTGTTGCAAATGATATTGAGCGCACACAGCCTGTGAAAAGCTCACAGCTGTTCCATCTTCCCTTCTTTTTTCAAGGCTGGTTTCTATAGCAAGGGCCCTTTGAGTACAGGCATTTTTGACAAGCCAGCTAATCCTGTAAGTACTAGGCACACCCACAGTAGCACAGAATAACAAACGCCAAATACTCACTGGGGAGAAAACAATCTCTGTTTTGCAAAAAGAGTGAAAAGAGCAGTACTTCTGCAGCTAAAAATGTGTATCTGATAAGATTTGTTAAAGGTCACCCAAGAACAGCCTCAGCAACCCACCAAACAGCCTGGGAGGAGTCAGTATTTTGCCAAGGCAGGATGCTCAACCCTGGCTGTTTATTTAACTCCAGAGAGACCAAGTTATGACCCACTTTTCTGCTGCTCTCTAAGCAAAAAGAAGGCATCAGCTTTCACTGCCATTATGGAGCTTTCCGTTGGAAGAGATTTATTGACCTCAGAATATGAAGGAAGTAACAGATAAAAGGATAACTGGCTTCAGATTTTCATAAACCTTTTGTTAGATTACTGTCACAAGCAGCTGTTAAAGAATGAGTAGGATCAATGTTAGAAACTGCCAAAACCAGACATGCATTAAATAGCTTTTGCCTGCAAGAGGCCAAGGTGAGGATCTGAGCTTCTTCATGGGAGAAGCATCGGTGTGTCCCCTCATTTGGAGGAGAAAGGAGCAAACAGAGGGGATGCACAGGGCCGAAAATGCCTGAAAACTAGAGAGCAAATGTCATCAGTTTTGCAGGAATCCAGTGTGTAGATGATGGGGTTGCATCAAGGCAGAATTTAAACATGACTGCAGAGATGGGGAAGGACACAACATGGTGGACGTGGGATATTTGCTGTTATAATTATTGAAGCCAAGGCTTCAGAAAGCCTATCAAATAAGAAACCTGGACATCTTCCACCTGAAAGACCACCATACACATGAACCCCTCAGAAAGCATCAGGATATAGAAGCAGGTCAGAGCGAGATGGTCTGGTTACTTGATTCCAGACTCCTGCTTTAACAGGAGCCTTAAAGCTCACTTGGGTGACTGCAATTACATTTTAAAACTATAGGGGAGACCCACAGGCTACAAATAAAAATCAGGTCTGCCCAAGAGTATATCTTTTGTTAAAGGAGAATCAGTCCCCTCCACACAGAGCTATTCCAAGAAGATGAAGTGATGTTCAACATGCCAATAAAATTAGGGGAGTATAGCATGTTTCTAGAACAGCAATTGAAAGGCTGCAATACAAAATCCTAACACATGGGAGCTTCTCTATTGCTGCTCGAGTAATCAAGATCTATAAAACCTTAAGCTTCTTCAATTACACTGCATAAATGATTTGTATTCTTTCTATTCAGATCGAACTGGCTGATCCAGATGGTGTTTTAGAAGAAGCCCAGGCAATGTTTGATGACAGCCAAAATGAAGAACCGGATGCTGAAGGAAAAGAAGATGCATGATAAGAACACAATCACCAGTGAGTTACTCAAACAAGCCTCAAATCCACACTGTGGTATACTGTGTCTTCATTTCCCTTACTTTTCCCTCAATGCTGCTCATGTAGAGTCATAGAATAGTTTGGGTTAGAAAGGACCTTAAGATTATCTGGTTCCAACCCCCCTGACGTGGGCTTAGCTCAGAAGCCTTCTCCCACTCCCCCTTATTTTGGAAAGGAAAAGATGACTCTTTTCCCATCTCCTCTGTAAAGAAATCACACTCCTGTTGGGACTAAGGTCTTTCACATTAACTTCTGAGCAGCAAGGTCTCTGTTACACGCTATAGAAGAAAAGCACTACAAAAGTACAGTCAAGTAATTCTCCCCTCCTGCTCCCCTCAGACTTGTCCCGATATATACCTCTGACCCAAAATGGTTTTTAAAGTTGTAACGGGTCACGTTTTTGTCAATATAATTTTATTAATACCATTTCATATGCTCTCTCTGTGCATTTTCCACAACATTACCCTGGGTTTCCTCCCTAACCCACAAGCACCGGATCTCACCCTGGCTCTGCTCCTTGGCCAGCCATGTGCTGGGCTCAGAGCACTCACCAGCACTGCGCTGGCTGCTCCAGTTCTGCCCAATGTAAGGACCAAGCCATGTAGAGCTGCACCACTTCTAAGCATCACCCACAAGACCAAAGGAAGGTGGCACTGCAGCTCACTGGTAAAAACTGGCCAGGCAAGTGGGTCATTAGTTCACCTAATTAATGCCTGCTTCTGAACATCACCTCTTGCTTACAGTTCATTTGGTCCCTTGACTCTTTACCTTTTCCAGGCTGAAAGATAACCTACTTGTCTGTGTAAGCACTCAGAGAGTAACAATACAACATGCTTAAGTCCCAAGATTTAAGCAGTACTGACAGGAGGAAGAGCATTTCAATTACAGTCTTTGTACCTGTCTCTGTGAACAGGAAATTTTATCTTCATGTTATGGCAGAAATGATTAAGGCATCCTCAGAAATATACAGCATTAGCACAATATAGCTGAAGAGATAAGGGATATAGAGAAAACAAGTACATTTTAGGCCTCTAGATAACAAATTATCAGCAACAACAGAGTACGTTTTATTTCACTGAAGTATTTTATATCTAAATAAGAGATATACAATAACCGATGTTTAAAAGGCTTGAGGTAAATGCATAACACCATTAGTATAAATAAGGGATTATAAAATTTCTAAGTGCACTCAGTGTTTAGATCCATCTGTTCAGGTCTGATTACTGCCTCTGGCACCCAGTTACAAGACTGTGCCCAAGGCGTAACTTTCACGACCATTTCCACAGGTGGAAAATGAGACACATATTCAATATCATGGCTTAAAGTGCAGAAAACAGTCAGAAAAGCAGCTGTACTAACAGCACCATTAGCTCAAAACCTACCAGCTTGAGAAAGTTAAAAAGAAGGTTGTCCCACTAGCTTCTAAGTTTGCAATTCTTATACAAACAAAAACTCCACACACTTCTCTGTCACTCGGTAAAAGATCCACAAAATAAAGAGAAATTCAGTTACTTATCCAGGAGAACAAGTAACTTTACAAAATAAACTTAGAAAATACATTTTCTGGACTTCCGTTCACCATCACATGGCAACTTTTAAATACTCAGTTTACGGACAGCAGAGTAATCGTTAAGCCTGACAGCACCCCTGGCTCTTAACGTGGAAGGTTTTCTTCCTTTACTGAGGACTTTTAAGAGTCTTTTCCCCCTAAGGATAAGTATTCCTGTAATGGGAATAGGCATTTTGTGCTTACTACCAAGATTTCACATTTTGGAATGCTGCTTCATGAATGCCTTCACTAACATAATCCTTCCAGTGCTCCACGAATAAGCACCTGTGGGACTGCAGTCACAATTGTCACCATCAGATTTACATCAGGAATAGAATGTATTTGAAGCACAATGTAACAACAGAACTAGAGAAAATCCAGTTTGGCCTCTCTATGCCAAACGGACTTGTCAAGATAGGAAGTGGAAGCTCTTTTCTGCCTGTGAACCAAGAATGTTGCTGGGGAAGAAAGCCCAGCAGGTTGGTTTTTATAGCTATTTTTCAGAATGCAAACACCACAGGTTGCCTTGTCAGCACATTTCACTGTGGTGGTGCTGACGTGAAGAATCAGTCCCATGTGCTTCATGAGGCTGCTTCAGTACTAAACACATTCTGCCACACTAACTCTGTAGGAAACACAGTCCTATGGTCTGTAAATGCATTGAGATAACCTGAGGCAAGGCTGGGTATGAGAGGCCACGTTCAGCCCATGCAGTCAGGTACAGCCCCACTGTATTGTCACATTCACTCCTGTTCAATTTCAAAATGCCAGGGTTTTGTTCCACAGTGTTAGCTACGAAGGGGGGGGAGGTCACGTTTTGTTCCATTTGACTTGAAATCTGTCTCAATTTGTGTTCAAAAGAACTGCATTCCAAAAAAATTCCACCTCTAGACATAGCTGGAATTCCTGAAGCAGCCCAGGACAAGTGCTGCAACCCTTCATGGACAAACCTCTTATCTCAGAGACCAAAAGGAAGTTTCTGCCTGAAGAAGAAATAAGAAGTGACACAGCAGCCTCACTGCCAGATGTGTGTCTGAAAGCAAACAGCAGTATTAATTACAAACAACCTACTTCCATAAATAAATACACATAGAGAAAAGGAGTCTTCCAGATCCTTTGGAAGCCAGAAATGTGTAACAAGTTATTAAATACAACACTTCATCAAGGAGAAGGCTTTTTCTAAACAAGGAAGACCAAGGCATAGCGAATTACTTGGGAATTCAATGCAGAGAAAGCACCTTTTGCTGCTTGTATCTGAGGATTTATTAAAAATACATTTTTAACATGAAAGTATAAAATAATCACTACTTTGGCTTGGAACAAACAGCAGTGGTTTTGATTTTCAAGCAATAAAAATTATCCAGTGATAATTTCCATTTAGTTCCTTCTTTTTAAAAAGAGATTCCTAAATGGGAAACAGGCAAATTATCTCTTCAGATAATATGTGCCAGCTCGTGAGAACTTTAAAAACAGTTATTGCTTTTATTTTCTTCCAAGGAAGAGTAGAGTCGAGTCTCATTCCTACTCATGTGGCCATACCACATCACAGTAAGACTAGTCATGGGGGTTTAGCAAGTTCTACAATGTGTAACCACCATGGGGAAAAGGCGCCGGAGAAATCAGTAGGGTAACAATTACTTGGCAGCAAAACCTAGCGGGGAAGGTGGTGGAAAGCTTTCACTTCTACCATCTGTCAGGCCTTCCAGAGAGAACAGCACTAGCACTGAAACCAAGTGCTAATTGCTGCATATCCCAAGTAATTTGTATCATGCCATGCAATATGGATCGGATAAGCAGTATCTTCTAGTAAATTCCAACATCAAATGCAGAGAGGAGGGAAAAAGGAAGCTTCTCTATCCATTCCTAACAAATATCCTCATTTACAGTGTTATTTTCCATGTGTTTATACAGCCACCGTCCAGCATTAACAAGAAACAAGTGTTCACAAGAGGAGTGGTGCACACACAGTGTGAGCACACCCTACCAACCATACCTTCAAACAGGTAAAGTTTTATGAAAGAAACATTTTTTCCTCCTCTCTAAAGGGTTAGAACAACATTTATAATCTCTCTTTAAATGGTAATCAACAGTTTGACCAGTTCATCCACAGGGGAACCAACAGAACAAGGCAGAAAGCAGAAGAGTGGGTTTGTATTAAGTACAGGTTTACGCAAAATGGGTAACTGCTGAGGAGATGGTGTCACCTCTGTGATCCAGCTGATCCTGGAGCCGTGCAAATTCAGCAAGTTCATTCAGTTCTTGAAATTGCCTGTCTGTTTTATGGCTCACCAGTGACCTGTAGAAATGTACTGCAAACACAATGAAAATCAGTCCAAAGGGAACCATAATAGACGTCGATGCAATGGCTGCTGCCTGTCCTGATGTGATGGTAGTAGTACTGTTGCTCTGGAGCGGATCATCGGTTTTCTTCTTTAGAGGAAGAAACTTCACCCAGCACAGTAACACCACCTCTGCAAGAAAGAGCAAAGTCCCAATGACAGTCGAAAATGCCCACGCCAGCTCGATGTGCCGATGCATACGCTCGTGAGGAGATTCCTTTACGGAGTTGAGATTATGCACGTTGCTAACAGCCTCTATGTTCGGAAGAATGCAGGTGCTTATCATGAGTGCAAAAAGGTGAACTGCAACAAGAACAGTAGTACAGGCACTGAAGGCTATCAAGAGACCTTGAGGGTAGTCATGTTCTGCATCTAGCTGAACTTCTACCATAGCCACCTGAAAGGGAAAGATGAGAGAGATGCATTTACATATAATTTCACTATAGATTATTTTAAGTTTAAAAGTTCCAGAAGATCATCTGATCCAAACAAAACAACAGTCTGCATTTAAATTCCTCTTCATGTCAATCTGCACCCTTTTGAATTACCTCCACATTTAGGTCTGAGCTGTCAAGCAAAGGCTGCTGTTTTCATACTTACTGTTCTGTTGTAGAGCAAACCATCACTATGCATAAAAGCTATTAACAGCACAACCACTTTACCACCTCCAGCTTACCCCAACAAAACAGCTGAACTTTGTGATAGACATACTCAGACACTAAAGGTGAAACTTTGCTTATCTGTACCATGAAAGCCTGCAAAGGCAGCAGATTGCCTGTCACAATCTTGGTGGTCCTTTCTCCTTGGATATTTGTCTTAAAAGTTTTGAAGAGCAGGAGCCTTTCAGTAGAAAGAACACTTTTCCATGGGGCTCTCAGCTATAGTCTTTCACTGAAAATAAGTGTTTAAGCAGACTCTGGAACACAGACTCAAAACAGTCTCCACAATGTCCACAGCATCAAACAGGCATGTCAGAGGCTGAAGGAAAGACAAAAAGTCTCCCAGAGCAGGTAACACAGATGTCAGTAGCTACTCTGGAAGCTGCATTTAGCCTCCTCTTTGGGCAAGAGGAGCTATCTCATGAAGATGCTCCAGGGTCCAGCCCTCCACTATTGTATGGATCCATGCCCTTTTATAAACTTAGACATCCAAACATGCCTATGCTTGAGGAGCAGAAATTAGCATTAAGTAACAGCATTAGGAAACTCAAACTCAGCTCAAAGGCTTTTTAATAAAGGAAATAAATTAGAGTGCCTTTTAAAACTGTCAGGTGGTTTTATGCATGTGCAACTGATGAGTAACATTAATCCCAGCAGCTCTACTAAAAAGTACCTTTTCCTGATAAACTTGCCTTCCAGACAAAGCACAGTCCCAAAGAGGGAATAGTGCAACAATGTCTCTATGTTGAGTGCTCTTTCTCAAACGATCCTATTAAATAAATAGACAAAAAAATGCTTAAAATGCAGAGGCAAAAGAAAATAGCTAACAGCAATCTTAAGTATAAACACACATACACAATGCAAGGGAGATGCGGAGGCTGCTGTTGAGCACAGTTCAGGCCGATTCACACCAAGCCCTTTTCTTCAACAAAGGATCAAGACCACTCTTAATCTTTCATTGAAGTAATACAACTTGCTAGCCCAGCAAAAGCTAACCTGGTTTAGAAGTGGTGATCTGCTATCTGAGCTGCTTCTGCAATGCCTCTGGTGAACGCAAAGCTGGCACAGGCCCACGTAACTGAAGCAGCAGCAGTTGTACCAGGACCTCACTCTTAGTAGCACTAAGCAATGAACCTAGTTCCTCTGTAATATACCAGTTCACCCTTAAAAAGACCATGAAGCAAGTTCATACAACACAGTGCCTGAAATAAAACAGCTCTTCTGAGTCCCACCAATACAGATTTAGCCATTACGACATGCCACTTAGCAATGGTTTAGGCAGTTCTCAGCCTGCAGCACACATTTCAAACACTTAATTCTCATCAAACGGCTATGAAGAAAATTTCATGAAGCACAGGTAATAGGGATGCAGGGAGACACAGAAACTAGGATCCAAAGACAACAGCAAACACAGTAAGAACATCCAAATCTCTATGTTGCAAGAGCTGAATCAAGCTACACCTCGCCTGGGATCCCACCTTCTTATGCTCTCAGAACTAGCATGTTCCAGGACACCAGAACTCCTGTCTGCTAACGCACCAAACATTAAGCCAACTAAGGGTTTTGCTCAGACATGTTCCAACAGGCATTCAGGGCCATTTGCCAATAGTTTAATTCTTTTCTTGAAAGCTTCGACTGGGCACAAGCCTGAGCACCCAGCCGGTTTCCAAGTGTTACAAGAAGCTCAACAAGAAATTACATTAACACATAGGCAATTACTGCTCAAGGATTTAAAACCACCATTTATCAGCCGTGGGAAACTTCACATTTGAGAGGATAAACACTCAGTCCTCAGGTCTCTCATCTCCTGCTAAGTCCCAGCATACTCGTGAGATGTTGGGCTTCCTGTGTTTTCCACAGAACAATTGGAACCCTTCACCACTGAGAAGTCATTTTCTTACTTAAAGAATGCTCTTGTAAATTTTCTGATGTCTAGACTCAAAACCATCAAGCATGGCAAGACATTCTAATCCTCTATCCTAATACTTATTATATTAACATAGCCATGACACTAAAGAGCTTCTTAAGATGAAGAATTTCTTTTAAGAACTGATGTATTTAATTCGCCAAATATTGAAGATATTTTCTATTTCCATTAATCAATGTCTCCATGTAATAATGATACCAAGCATCTGAATTGGAACTTAGTCAGACTCTCTTAATTGCAATGTACCAGCTGTCCTGGAGCTACTGTTCTCATTTCAGACCATCAAGAAGAAATCTTTTCTTCCTTCTCTCAGCCTACCCTGAGCTGAAAAGAAAATGCTAAATAATGACATTACATCTAAATGTACCTATTTCTGATTTGGCTGTAATGACACGTGTGATCAAAACAAATCTTGTATGAGACTAGCTTAATTTAAGCAGCTTTCAGATACTCAGTTCTGTGCCTACATAACCACCGACAGAATCATAGGGACAACTATTAAAAGGAGATGCCCACAGCAGGAATCCAAGTTTTCCTGGGATAAGACAACTTCATATTAATATTGTTGGGTGCTTCCCTAAAACAGTGACCCCAGGAGTACCTATAAGCATTAAATATTAATGGGATAGCTTAAACCCAAGTTTACAGGCCTCAGTTCCTATGGCTGACCAATACATTAAACCAGACCTGCTTTGCAAGGAAGCTCATTGTGCAGGTAGGTCCCAAATAATCTCTCAAAAGAAAATGCACTTAAGGTGCAGTTGTAACTGACACTGGTGGTAGAAACACCTTAAAAGTGGGAGTAGGGAAGCAAGAACACACTTCTCTTTCCCATTCATTCAGCCTCTTTGTGCTCATGCCTAGCAGAGTGACTCCAGCTTGACCCGTAAGTGAAAAAACAGTTCATGTTTTCTGTCAAGGAAGCTCATTTGGGAACCCCTTTCACTATAAACTAGCAGAAAACCTGCCAACTCTTTTCAATTGCAAGCCTCTGTTCTTTACTTCCTGGGCCAAGCTTGCGCCAGGCACCTAAACAAAAAGCTCCATTTTTCAGTAGGAGGCCCCGTGCCTGTTTTCAAACAGCGATGCAAAGCATCAGGAGTTCTCTCCTTTGCTCTGTGATTCCAAAGTGCACAGATCACAACTGCTCTTTTAAGGTAACACTTGGGAAAACAGGGTCCCAGTGAGGTCATCTGATACGATTCAAACCCATACAAAGTCTGAACTCACAGGTACAATCCTCATGTTCTACGCAGGAGAATGTTTTCCTGTGCCCTCTGTTAGGTTTCTCTGATGGTTCAGAAGACAGGCCCCTCAGGGCAGGAACTGTCATTGATGTCTGCACAGTATCCAGTGTGACATGTCTCAGCACCTTCTCCCTCACCACTTTCAAAGCTTCTTTGAACACATGCCACATGATTTCTACTCTGCAAGCATCCTGCCTTGCTGCATAACCACAGAATAACTGTAGGTTAGGAAGACACCTCAAGAGGTCACCTGGTCTAATCCCTGGCTCAAAGAGCTAACTTTAACTTCAGATCATCCTACAGGTATGGCTGACAGATTTACTACAGCTCTTGACAAAGCTGTGAGTCTGAAATACAGCTTCTTGACAAAACTAAAGGGCTCTTACGACATTAGGATGCAGGGCTGGAGTTCTCATAATCATAAGGAAGGCGGGCATTCAGATGTAAGAAAATAACTGAACTTGGGCACACAACCATGTCAAGGCTCTGACAGCCCTGGATTTCAGAGTCATCGCAGCCTGAATAGTACCACATGGCATGAAATTCAACAGCTTGCCCTCTAGAAGAATCAGCATCGCAATTTTATTTAAGGTATTAATATCCTGAAATAAATTCCTTTCACTTCTTTATAATGCTTCCATGCGGGGGGGGGGCTTAAATAAAGCTCCTGCTTTTAAATGAAAATCAAAGTCCCTGCATGCTCTGAAGCTTTCTATCCATACAAGAGCACTTACACAGTGCTGCTGACAAATATTGACTCCACCACTTTGAAGAAGTGAGCTGTGATACACTAATAACACAATTTTCACCAGCAATAACAATTAATGTAAAGAACCTGTCATATACAGAGCTGTAAATGAAGCTCACGTTGCTGCTGAAATGCAGGATAAGCAGCTGTCCTGGTTTGTCATTTGTTTGTTTTTACCACAGCAGCAGGACTGTTGAAATTGATGACTTCAGATCTTAGCATTATTCCCCAGTTTTATAAGCTGCTAGGCAGGATGTTGGTTTCACTTAGACTGGTTTTAATTCCAGCATAATGCAAGCTTCAAATTCATGTTTCAGGATAGGTGTTTGTGAAGTAAGAAGTATCCAGGGAAATAACAACATGACAGAGAAGAGGAAAAACAAGAGGAAGGCCTGCAGCAAGAGCCACCCATGTACCAGGTCACACTGACACTCAAGAGGTTCAACACAGGAACAAAGGTAACTGCTCTCTGTTATCATGTGCAATGGCAGCAGCAGTGAAGAGACTATCTGAGAGCTTTCTGACTTAATCACAGGCTTGCATCTTTTTCAGAATCAGCAGCCACTGCTGTAGAGAAAGGGAAATAAAATGCCTTAAGTAAATCTGTATTATCTATGAGCTATTTATAGATGACTTCCTCTCCTCCCCTTCCCCACAGAGATGACTCTGAGCCCTGGTCAGCAGGAATGTAACACGTGCTGGAAGCTGTGCTGTAACTGCCTCGCTCTCTCTCTCAGGGTATCAAATACTAGCATTAGTGTACAGCTGCGAGTCACCGCTGAGTTCAGCATGCCATGAACAGAGAGCTTCAAATCAGGCAGAGTCACAGCTAATTCAGACTCCTCACTGCTAGTTATAGCTCTGAAGAACATGTGTGGCCAATTCTCCACATTCTGTAACTAGAGGCTGCAGTCAACAATTACCGATAGCCTTGTGATGGGATGGCTGTAGATTTGTGTCCCGTACCCCACAAGATGCTATCTGACCAGCCTAAAGCTCCAGTTGCAAGTGCTCTCCTATCCTTGGTATCTGACAGATTCAGACAAGAATCACAGAGCAAGAAACCCGTCTCATTAAAAGTGACTGGGTTTAAATATAGACAATGTCATAATGACCTATTTAATGGAATACTTTGAGGAACACTGGCTCTTGGTATGATTGCATTCTTACTATTTCTACTGCTCATGCAGTTAGAAGCCACATAGACTGTAACAAGCAAACAGCTTTGGCAAGGGGGTCAATGTTAGCTTCAAATGTGTCTTAAAGCCACTAACCACCTCTTCATGATCACAAGTTTACAGTTATCTGTATACCCTTGCAAAATTATTCTCTTCTTCCCCGGCCACAAGTACCATTCCTAAATAGGAAATGAAGAGGACAAGATGATTTTTATACAGCCTAGTGTGTCAGGAATGGCTTAAAAGAAAGCTGTGTTGATGCAGCATCACAGCTGCATTTTGTAAGGGTCTATCCACACAGTGAGAGGATGTTAATCTTACCTACAGAAATGTATCAGTGCTACACCACCTTCACCTTACTGGACCAACACACACTGAGGTAGAATTGTACATGGTGACCACTGAAATATTTCAATCAACACCTATCTGCAGAAATACTTTACTACCTTCACTTGCTGCAGCTAGGCTAAGTTTTGACTACATCTAGCTACCCATGTAGTTACATGTGCAACTGGCCCTTCTTAGCACATGCTACTCTTAGGGGGAAAAAAAAGCCCCAAGCGCACAGAAGTTGTTTCTCCAAGTCCTCAGGTTCGCTCACAAGTTATTTTCAGTAACAAACTCCATCTTCTACCCAACTGCTTGTGTCTGTGTGTGGGATCACAGACCAAAGTCGAGAACCAGACTGATGTCATAGCACTGTCTCCTCAGCTCCTGAGCTGGTCGGTCAGTCTCCGTTTTCCTGACAGCACTATTCATTCCCAGAGGCAGAGGAGCAGAGCCAGGCTCTCACAGTGCCTGCAGCATTCATTATGGGTTATAAACAACTCAGAAAGACTCTGCATGAGCCAGAATCAGTCACTGAAAATTGAATACAAACACAGGATTGAATTTTATTTTGCTACTAAGCATGAAAAGACAATACCCACGTAATCAGAGTAAATGCATTTTGAGAAGGTAGTATCTCTGCATGGTGCTAAGGGTAAATCTATTCAGTAAGAGGTCAGATAAGACAGCACAGCAGGGAGAAGAAAGAGCAGCTCAGTATTACCTTTACATCTTCCACTCGCAGCTGGTATAAGACAGAACAATGAGAGACCCAAGTACTCCACGCTGCCCGAGACAGGGATGTTCAAAGAAGCAACAAAACATTGCTTTCATGAGTGGAAGAGAAGAACCCTTTTATATGGGGAAAGATTCTTCAGTGCACAGTTCTAATCTGTAAGTACAATAGTGATACAAAATGTAGAGTAGCAGCAGAAGCCATGAAACTGGGCCTGTAACACTTTCTTGCAGGTTACAGTACACCACTGTTCTGTTATTCTAACAGCAATGCAGTTAAATATAGCAAAAAGCTTCTACAGAAAAGAGACTGGTTTTGTACTTATAACCAGAGTAACCTTTATTAGACCAGGACTAAGCTGTCTTGAGTACCTGTATGGCAGTGACAGCAGCAGAGCTCAAGTCCTACCATCAACTGTTATTATGGAGATGAGTTTCATAAATATTTATCAGTGCAGTCAGTCTTTACAAAAGATGACTCAAGCTGTCTTCAGAAGACCATATTGGCTGTATTTCAAAGGCAGGAGTTGACAGTTCTTTGATGATGTTCAATACTTGAAGCATATATCACGATCTAGACAACAGCCTAGCCAGCTTGCCTTGTAAGAGGTATTTAAAAGAAAACTGTGCTGTCTGGTAAATATCATCTAAATCCTAAACATAAGGAAGCCAACCACAACGTGTAATTTAGACCCCTAGTTTAGGCTCCAGTATTTCCACAAAGCTGTTAAGTGGTGGAGGGAAGAGGTGTCTTGAGTTTTACAGTTTGATGACTGTTGCAATTTAACAACTTCCCTATGTTTATGACTCGAGTATCATGACACCATCATACTACTGCATGATGGTGACCTGGTGACAAAATGATGCTAACAGGTCAGCTTAACAGTTCAAACAAAAATAACCTGCCAACAGCCTGTCTATACTGGAGCTCTTAATACTGCTGCTGGTGCTGTGGGTGAGCTAGCGCTTCTCATACTGGATCCAGTCTGCAATGTATTTCCAGCATTCAGATAAACTCGATTAAGAAATAAAACCAGATGAAGCCAGGCATAGAAGGGGGAAAATACACACACCTCAGTATCTGGGCTGTAACACGAAAGTGGGAAGTACTTGATGCCTCCACTAGCATGGGAGGAATCCTTCATTCTTTTATGGATTACACATACCCCACAGATTACAATTTGCTTCTTTACCTCTAACGATTTGGGGCACTGATATTAATTGGTGGCCATGTAGACTGGAAAATTGCACTAAATGCAAAGTTATAAGCTTCACAGATTTCCTCTTGGGCACAGGGCACTAGGTGATAGCATCCATGGAAACCTGCACAAAGTCAACGCTTGGTTTACTCACAAGAGTTTAGCTCCAACATCAGTTTACAATCATCAGACTCTGGAACTGTTTCTGAAGCTAACACACAGTGGCAAATAGTGATGTACAGCTCAAAACTAAAACTAACTGTAAATCAGGCTTTTAATCAAACTCTGTGGAAACAACACTTCTGAATTTGAAACCTGGCTGAGCATTTCATACTGTACACATCACTGACCCAGGCAGCCTCTGGGCTCTAGCATGCATCATTTAACCAGGGTATGTGTAACCGATCTTGATGGAACAAGCACTGCAAAATGGCTGCAGTTACACACAAAATTAATCCAAAATAAAGGAAAAGTTTAGTGGTGATAAGCTTCACTCTAGCTAGAAGGATGCAAGTACTGTTTAACTAAAAAGCAAGGATCAATGGGGCTGGTATGGATACACTCCTAACACTTCCCATCAATTTGCTGGCTTGTCCTGGATGTGTCATCATTTCTCGGGTCTATAGGGAAAACAGAGGAACAATCACACTGAAGTGCTGTTGGAAGCCTGAGATCCAAAACTAGACTGTACTTCTGGTCAAATACCAGGTGCCAAGGAATCTGCTGCATTTAGTAAACAATGCAGAGGCATGACAGCAGAAGGCGGCCCTGCCCCTCAAGGCAGAAGAACTTCAAAAGATAAGCAAAGTTAGTACAAAGAAACCTAAAAATACCTGACACTTAAAGACAGCTCTTCTGAAAATAGATTAGAAAGTCTCAGCTAGAGAGTCACAGCAAAACCAACGAGGTTAATGGAAGAAAACAAGTGGAACTTTTGAGAGGGGTAACTTCCAGGAAATTAAAATACACCGAACGTTCACAGGTAACATTCCTGACAACTGGAGATTGGGTTAATTGGAACAAAGTGGCTTTTTCCTGGAAGACCCTAAGCACCATAAATTCAAAAGCAGCAGTTTTCATCTGCGGCGCGCTGAACTCCTACAGCTCTTCTAGAGATTCAAGAAAGAAATAGAAGCCTCTCCTCATACACCATGGGATTTTGAGAATCCACACAGCACATATTTAGAGAAAAGCTGGAGGGATTTAAGACATTAAATATGACTTTTAAATAACAGTATTTTTATTAAAGGAGATGCAATTTGCAGATAACCACAAACCACACAGTTATTTTCTGTGTCCTCTCAATGTAAAAGCCTGACTCAAGAAACCACCCTGACAAACTGCTCTGACACAGGAAAACGGGTGCACCATAAGGAAACCTCAAGAGCAGCAGCAGAGTCCGACCTCCCAGCCTGGTGCATGTCACCCAAGGAGAACCAACTCAAACATGCCGCTGCACTAACACAGTTGCCTGTCAGTCAAACCAACAGCAGTCCACCACCACCCCTGAGGACCTGGAGTCTGTTTTTAGCTATTGAAGGAGAACAGTGACATTTACTTGACCGTCAGAAGGCTGCTGCAGACCGGCTGCTATGTTTGCAAACAGCATCCTCTAATTAGAACAATGGCTCGTAAAGGGGAATATATATTGCAGCTCAAAATATCTTGTTAAAAGCAGAGCAAAAGTCAGAGTTGTACAATTCGGTATTGACAACAATGAAGCATTTTAAACAGATGAAAAAGGGGCTGATGGCAGACTTAGCAGCTTAGTACATTAGGGAGAATGGACATAGAACCACAGAATGGTTTGGGTTGGAAGGAACCTTAAAGCTTAAAGCTCATCCAGTTCCAACCCCCTGCCATGGGCAGGGACACCTTCCACTAGAGCAGGTTGCTCCAAGCCCCTGTGTCCAACCTGGCCTTGAACACCGCCAGGGATGGGGCAGCCACAGCTCCTCTGGGCACCCTGTGCCAGCGCCTCAGCACCCTCACAGGGAAGAACTTCTGCCTAAGAACTCATCTCTATCAGTTCCAAGCCAGTTCCCCTTGACCTATAGGATCAAGCCTTTAAGTTACCATATTTCCATCTATACTGAGTGCTTATTTGAGACAATAAGGACCACTAGTCATTCCTATACCAAACACGAAAGCAAAAAATACAGTAAAAAAAAAAAATAGACGATTCTAAACCATGCACAAAACTCTGAACTAAGCAACACCCAGGATTCCCTTAAATAAAAATCAGGGATAGCTCCAGTGCAACACCTGCCTTTGGCTCCGCTTGCACGGCGGCTGCGGGGCGGAAGAGGAACGGGAGCTGAGAGCCCGGGCAGCGCCGCGGCACCTGCTGTGCTCCAGGCACCAGGGTGCGAAGTGAAGCACCGAAACAAGGCGCTGCCTTGGCATTCCCGGGCCCCGGCGAGCGGGAGGAACACCCCGCTAAGCGCGGCCCCCGCCGCGAGCATCCTCCGCGGGAGGAATTAAGCATTAAACCCCTGCAGTTACCCGGAGATAACAGCTGTGAGGCAGCTTTTAACTTGTGTCATGACAGCTCTCCATGGAAAACGAGCTACCGCGCAGCACCAGAGCACCCCGCCCGGCCCCGCTGCTCCCGGGGCGGCCCTGGGCCTCCTCCGTCCTCACTGCGCCCGGGTGCGCTGACCCCGCTGCCCGCAGGGCTGGAGAAGGGAGAAAAGGCGGCAGGGCCCGCCCCGAGGTGCCACACACCGCCCCAGGGACAGTGCCCACCCCGTGTCCCGTCTCGCGTCCCGCTGCAGCCACCGGCTGAAAGGAGAGCAGCGACGGCTTCGGTCAGCAAACGGGGAAGTAGCGGCTCTGCTCCCCGCTCCCCACACCCGGCTCCCTGCCGCCAGGGACGCCGCGGGCCGCCTGCCAGCCCCCCCTTCGCTCGCTCGCCCGCCCGCCCGGCCGCTCACCATGGCGAATCCGGAGAGCAGCGCGGAGGTGCGGCTGGAGGCTTTCAGCTTGGCACGGCTCAGGTAGAGCTTCCGCCAGGACAGCGCCTGCATCGAGTGCTCGTTCAGGCTCATGGGCTCGGGGCGGCGGAGCACGGCGTGAGCGGGAGGCGCAGGCAGCGGCAAACAACGGCTCCTTCCGACGGCGGAGCGAGGGCACCCGCTGCACTAACACCGCATGGGCCCGGCCGCGGCTGCTGCCGGTGCTGGGGCCGCGCCTGCCGCCGCGCCGCGCCGCTCCGGGCCTGCGCGCCGCCGCCCGCCGGGCCCCGCCCGCCGCCGCCTGATTGGGCAGCACGGCGCGGCCCTTCCCCTCCGCGGCCGCTTCCCGGCGGCCCTCAGAACGAGGCAGCCCGAGCGTCGCGGCGCGGAGGCCGCTTCTCGCTGCCGCCGTCAGCGGGGCTGTGAGGGGCTGAGCCCCGCTGCAGGGCCCGGCCGGAGCCCGCGGCGGGTGAGCGGCCCCAGCGCGCAGCCTAGGTGACAGGAACCGGCAGTCTCTGTCAGTTTGTGCTCCGTTGACCGGCGGTAGGTGCCCCACAGCTCTGTGAGGGAAAGGGTCGGGGTGTCCCCCCTGCGCCAGCCGCGCTGCTTTCCCTCACAACACAGACACAGCCTTCTCTCGACTGCCTCCCCTCCTAGGAAGCTTAAGCGTTTAATGTGCATCTGTCCTGTGGGTCTAAACCTGAGAGCAGCCACCCTCGATTCCAGTTAAAATCGGTAACCCTCTGCCACGTACTCAACCGTTTCATAGACGTTTTGTGGGCCCAGAGCTCCCGATAAACCCTGTCTTTATCAGCAAACAGCTGATAACCTTGATCAAGCAGAACATTTCAACAGCGAACATACACCATTGTTGAAAGATGATTTTATTGCCACGTTCATGCAAGCCTTTTAAAACATACTTTATTTTTTCTTGTGTTTTACAGAGTGGAAAAAATAGGCATAGAGCAGAACTCCATAGCAAATACATGGCACAGCTCTGAAGATGATTTCTGAAAAGGTGAGACAACACAGTGCTGGTGCCAAGTCACACTGCTGGGTCTGGAGAACTAAAGGATGTGTAAGGAATCAACCTGTTGCTGTCAATTTCTAGTAAGAAATGTACAATTTTAACAATATAAATAACACCGGACAAGGATACTTGTACTATTTACAGGCATTTGGATGGTCACATACTGTAGTGTTGCTTCCATTAGAAACCAAAAGCACTGGTGATTTTGTATGGCGTTGACTTTTTTCAACTTACAAGTAGGAAAAAATGCAGCACATTGTGTTTAACGGTTTTGCTTTGTTCCTCTCTTCACACATTTCTCTGATTTGCAAGGCCATTCATTTACATATGCACAGCAAACCGTGATGACAATCTACACCGACACAGGTCTCAATGCTCTTCATTTACATGGCATTCCTTTAAGAGAGATGTAGTTGAAGCAGCGAAGAAGAAAATCTTAACGACTTGGAAGTCTTCAGAGGCATTCCCTGAAACTACCGGTTTTTACCACATAGATTTGATTTCTCACTCCCTTCTCAGGAAATAAATGGAGTTGTCTTCTTATAAAACCACTTTTGGTTAGATCTTTATCTCTGGGGGCATTAAAACACCTCAATGAATGAGTCAAACTCATTCTTCTACAAATGAGTTTGACCTGCAGCCTTTCCTTAAAAGCCTTTGCTGGTGTGTCAGTTCCTGTACGAAGTGTTTGCCACCTTCTTTCTCTTTTATGTGTGATAATATAGCGTCCATTTGTGTGAAAGTCCAGCTTAAGCATTTAATGGTGGACTTGGCAATGCTAAGGTTTGCGTCTGGACTTGATGATCTTAAAGGTATTTTCCAACCAAAATGATTCTTTGATTATAAATACTCTTGTTCAGTGTGCTTCAAGTCTAAATGGAAAAACAACCCCAAACCAGAAGGCCTCATCACCAGTCGGCTTCTTCTGTGACACCCACTGATGCCTTAGGCTAAGTCTGAGCATTGCATTGCAAAGCAGTGAGTAACAGCTCCTTTGTGATTTCATTACGGCATTTTCCTTGGGAGATGAGATAACCATCGAAACCCAGTGATGTAGTTTCCTCTGTATCTCAAGCAAACTAAGTGTCCTTTAGTTTCTGTGGATTCATACATTTAAAAATACTTTGCATTGCTGCTCATAGCTATGAAAAATATTTATATACGTAACCAAGATTGATTGTTCACTATTTCATCTCATTTCTGCACAAAATGGGCTGAACTCTTAACATCATGGGTCAGTGCTACTGCATAAATAATACCTGGGTCCTGACCTGTTCCCTAAAATCAGATTTCTCTAGAAAAACACAAACCTGCAAGAGACATAAGTCTGAGAAGGACCTGAAGTGTCTTTCTAAAGAACTGTATTAAAATAGACACTTTGAACTCTTTCTCTATTTTTCTGGCCATCACTCCTAATCCTGTTTATCAGGAAGGACTTTGAGAGATATGACAGTATTGCGCACTGATGAACTGTTGCATTCAGATTTCATTCAGAGAAACAGTACAGAAAAGGACCTACCAAATCAGTAAAGAAATCTCATCCCATCCCTTTTTTCAAACCAAACCCATGTGTAACTTCCAGCTTCCAGCATTGTAGCTTTGAAATAAACATAATTTCCTTTCCTATCAGAAATAAAAAGTCGGTTTGTTAAATAGGAGAACATAAATTGAGGCTCAAGGCTTCTTCTGCAGATAAACTATTGGGGCTGTAGCAGCATACCCTTCTTCCCCTTGATGTTCACAACGTTTTACAGCTCCATTTTGAGGTACAAACTAAACAGGATAAATTGTTTTCTTTCCAGCCTTAATTACTCATTATTACACACCTCTGCGCTGCCACTCTAGAGTGAGCTGAAACAAAAAGACTCTGTCGTGCTTAATTAACTCCTAGAAATGCTTCAGGGAGTTCTGAAATCAGGCTGGAGTTCAGAACTGGGGTTTGTTACCTCTGATCAGTGCAATTGCTGAAGGCCACCAAAAGGGTGTAGTCCTGCACTCTTCCTTCATCTTACCACACTCCTCTTCATCCTGTAGATGACACCGATCAAATGGCTGCAGAGCTTCAGTGAATTGATCTAATGAAAAATATAAGTGGATTTTTTTCTTCTTAATGGGCGAGTTTTCTGCTGGATCAGGTCACTGAACTGACTTCTCCCGTGGCTGCATGAACAGTGCACCTAAGGCAGGAGAAATGAGGGACATAGCAAGAGGAAAGGAACTGGCTCTAGCAGCAGCAGGCTGCTATTACCCCTCAATTAGAGGTAATGTCAACCCATTCTTGGATCATTTAGGCATGAACACAATCGGAGCAGGTGGCAGAAATCCAGCTTTCTTTCCAGAAAGCCCCAAGAAATCTGTACACAGTCACAAGGATACTCATAGTTCTTTTTTTCTGCTAAAAATGTACTTCTGTATGTTCTGTAGGAGGACTAAATAAGAAGAATGGGTTCGCTGAGTACTGTATGATTAATGGATGTGGCACTGAGCATGCAAAGGTTCTACCCTCTGCAGAGCAGTTCTAAAGCATATTTCCAGCTTCGCATGCAAATCATTACTTCCATTTGTTCCTGTTATTGTACCAAAACCAAATCAGGTTACCACAGAACGGAAATTATGGTAGATCTGCATTAAAAACAACACATCAGAACTTGCAAGAGGCAGATAAAGGTTTGTGAGCAGTCCTAAGCAGTGAGGAGGTCAAGGCAAACATCTCTGCAGACCTCACTGAAAGCAAAGCTTAAAGTTTAGTTGAGGGAGTTTCTACAGAGGAAGGATTTTAATGTGTCATGACTACAAAAATGGTATTTCTAACTTCCTTCATAAAACAATGGTTAAAGATCTAGTCTTCCATCTTAACCCAAAGTAATGGATAGAATGGTAGGTCTTACAGGGTAAGAGACACCTTAAAAATGTTTTAAGAGTACCTCAGTCCATTTTATCCAATGGGAAATAACTATGTGTGAAAGCTCAGTTGGGGTGAAATAACCCCAATTTCTTCACAGCCCTCCCAAGCACAGCTCTAGAGTTCTTAACTTTAGCAGTCCTGCAGTACAAGTTTAATTAACTGAGAGCTCCTCGTTCCAGGCTAGCAAGGTCAGGATCCAGCACGCTGCATGATTAGATCGTCAATAATTTAAGCTATGTTAACATCCAGAAAAAAAAAGTGTCAGTGGATTTTCTTTCAGTATATTTCAGGCCAGACCCTCCCTCAGTGACCACTGCTCCCTTGTCACACTCTGGATACCTGAAGTAGTTTTCCCCCCAGTTTTTGACACTGAACAAAGCCAGGCTTTCAGCAGCCCCACACTGTCCCATACCAAGCCCTGCCTGACAGGGCCCAGCTCCAGGCACTGCTGCAAACCTTTGGCATGACCTGCTTGGAGGGGAATTGAGCCCTAACCCTCATCTGCCAGTACTTCCTCTGAGTGCTGAAGCACGTGGGTTTAATATTGCTTCTAAATAGCTTTATCCTATGCAACACAGCTGTGGATGTTCTCATCACTCACAGCTGCCTCCTCTTCCCCACTTCTTTTAAGTTTGAGACTTTGTTATTAATACACTGATTATATACAGTATTACTTCAATGGTAAAATGAACTGTAGGAATCATTTCTGTCTTGAAACAAGGTTAAAATGTGTTTTCTATTTCCAGAGATATATAGATTTAGTATGTGCTATTTCTAAACCCACATATTTACTTTCCTGTTTGAGTATTTGGTGTTTCAGGTGTATGTGGTGAATACAGCCCCTCGTTTGTTTGATATCCCAAGGGTCTCAGATTGTTCATGTCCAAAAAAAAAGGAGTCAGAAAAATTAGTTGATTTTCTTTCACGTTTTGGCTTTTTTGGTGGACTTTTGTGAAATGGATGATGTGCTTTTTATCTGATGATGCTCTAGTAACATCCATTCATCTTGTACAAGTCCTGCAGCCTCAAACCTGCAGATGTACACATGCATCTGATTTTAAGATGGAGTAATCTTGGCAGAAAGGTGAACATACGCGTACATCAGGATTGTGGATTCGTAATGCACTTGCTAGAACAGACATCTGGAATCCACACTTCAATATATAGCCTATACAACACTTCTGTATGATCATAAAGTTCAATCATCTGCAAGTAGGGAGATGCTGGAGAAAAATTGCATGTTTTTTCAGGGTTCTGCAGAGGCACAATGCTTAAATCCTTAGAACTCTGCCTTCTCCTGCCTTTATGCACATTGTGGTTCATTATAATATGGATCTTTGCAAAGAGATGACTGGCAGGGCCTGCAAAGTTGAACTTTAATGTGGTTTAGCTTTGATATAATAGTTAATGTTTCATATAGTATCTAGACTGTGATGGGTTGGGTATGCAAGGAGTAACTGGATGCTGTGGGAGGCTGTTTCTGTTTGTAGAAGTGGGCAAGAATAGGAAAGTAAAAAATCCCTCTTTAACAGGGATTTCAGTCCGTGTTTAACTAATGTGAGAATTAAAGCCAGAGAAAGACAGTTTGCAATTCCCTTCTGAGATCTGGACTAGTTAGACCTGAGCACTCCTTGATGTGTGCTGCTCCAGGAGAGCCAACAGTGAACAAGCGCCATACTGAAGGTACAAACACTTATTCTCAGCAACAACTGTAAAAAATGAAGCAGAGGAGCACCAACCTCAAAGCCAGCACCACAGCCCCGTGTTTAGGCACTCTTTAATGCTCCCCTCCTTGGGGGTGGTAAAGATGTCACTACGGAGAGGAGCCACGCGTTGGAACCTGGAGGCTGTTCAAATCCTGCACTCTGACCCCGTTGGTGCCATCACATGATCCCGGTATTTACTCTAAATCAGTTTAGAGTAGATGGGAATTGGTGTTGGAGAAACAGGACCCTCGGGACAGCCTCAGGAGCCCCCAGCATCGCCAGTCTCGACATTTCTTTTGTATCAGCAGCTATTTCCTATTATTTTGATGTCCTTTTCCACGCGGTTTCTACCTACCTGCAGCACACGCGTATTACAAAGGCAATTTCGCTTTATTTCCCACCGAATAATACATTCCGCACACCAGGACCCTTCTGCACTGGATGGACCCGGTGCGCAGCTCTCCGAGCGCCCGCAGCAGCCGACGGGGCTGCCTCGCTGCATGCGTGGTATGAGAACATAGCGCGGGCACAACACACAGCGGCAATTCACCCCAAAATCCACTCATTAGAACGTTATTTCACAGCGTTTGCCACTCTCACCCGCCACCCTTTACAGGAGTCCGATAAACCATGCTCCAGGTTACAGCATGGGGTGGACGTTAAGCCCACTTCCCTCCATGCAAGCGGAACCGCTCAACTTTCAGGGCTTGTCCCCGGCGGCGGCACCCACACAGGGACCATCCGCGCATTCGTGGGGTCCCCCCCTTGTCCGTCCGTCCCCCTCCCTACGCACCCGTTCAGCGCCTGCGTGCGGCCGCTGCGCACTCGTGACCCAGCCGCGGCCCCGGCCCAGCGCCGGTACCGCTCCCCCGGACTCCCCCCCTCCACCCCGGCCCCGGCGGTGTTTACGTTCCGGGCACTGCGACGCCTGCGCCCCGCTCCACACGCAGCGCCTGAAAATGGTTCCTTAGGACTTTGCAAAAGGAATCGTCGCGGCCGCCACCCCCCTCCCCTTCCCTCCCCCTCCTCCCCCCCACGAGAAAAAAAGTGCTGGTGCAAAATAGCAAAACTTTACCGAGACCTCGCTGGCTTTTGGGTCTCCTCCTCCCCATGTGAGCCAAAAATGCAGGACAGGAACTGTTGACAATTAAGTGATGAAACTCTCCAAAAAAATGGAGGCAGAGACAGACTCTGGAAGAAGATTGGTGTGTAGCTGGCGTCTGCCGATTTCCTATTCGTGCCTTTTCATTGATTTTGCTTAATTGTTTGCAAAGGGAGCAGTGCATGTAGAGCGGAGGCAGCGGAGCGACGGAGTTTTGCAAGAGAGCGGCTTAGGCACTGGGGCAGGGGGTGGAATTTAACCGAAGGGAAGGAGAGGGTGGGACGATAATAGATATAGTTTATTATTTTCTTCTTTCCTGCGGGTTTGTGCCGATCCACCGCTCGTGTCCGCGGGGAGGGTTTGCAGGGAGAGGGGCAGAACCGCTGGAGGTGGCCGCTGCATCGGGGGTCCCCCTCCGAACCCCCAAACCGGGGACCCACCGACCTACCTTTGCACTCAGCCCGCCACCTACCAGCCCCTACCCGGGGCACCGGCACCCCCCAACCCCCCCACCCTCATTTAACCCGTTCCTGCCCCTCGCCGCGGAGGTGAACGGAGGGTGCGGAGTGGGGCGGGGGCTGCGCATCCATCGTGGCGTTCCATAGATTTTTAAATCGCGGCTTCCGGTGTGACTATGGAAACACGGGGATTATGTAAATCCCGAAACCGGGATGCCGTGCCTGGGATTAAATGATTCACCCCCCACCCCCCCCCCATTCCCTTCCCTGGGAAATCGCCTTGTATTCACGTGCAGAAATAACAATATTAATAAAAACAACCCTGCCGCTGACGAGCATTGGCCGCCGCTCACGGGGGCTTTAACGGGACCGCCTCGGTGCCGTGGCCGTGACTTTCGGGCGAGAGCCGCCGGCCTCCCCCTCGCTCCGAGCCGGCAGCTCCAGCCCCGCGGCCCCCACGCTGTTTCCCGCAGCCAAACACCTGTTATCCGGGTGTAGTTCCGTGCGGCGGGATGGAAAAGGTTGTGCACGCAGCTGTAATTGCATGTTTGGGTTCAGGTTTTGTTCAATCTGTGTCTTGCCACCTTAATTATTTCCTCCCGGAGCTGTTTATCAAATCGGCTGCACGATGCATGCGCTTTCCTCTCATTTATTTTCCTTCCTTTTTTTTTTTTTTCCCCGGACAATGTGTTTGTGTTTTGTTTTGTTTTCTAGCGCTCTATTGGCAGAAGGCGGTACGATGAGAACGAGGATCTTTCGGACGTGGAGGAAATTGTCAGCATCAGGAGTTTCAATTTGGAGGAGAAATTAAAGAGCAAACTGTATCACGGGGATTTCGTGCATGCCATGGACGGGAAAGGTAACTGCCGGGCCAGGGCCGGGGCTACCCCCGCCCCGCTCCGCTCCCGGAGCCTCCACGTGTAGTTCCGCGCCTGGGTTCGTATTTCGCGCCCGCGCCCCCTGCCCGGGGATCCGGTGACGACGCCGGGGGACGGCTGCTGCTGCAGCGGGGCCTTGCAGCCCGCCCTGCCGTGGGGCTGCACCGTGTGTCCTCGTTACCCCCGCTCCTGCACCCGCACAGCGGTTGTTGCTCCGGCACGGTGCTGGGGTGGCGGCGTGGATCCGCCGCTGCCGTGACCGCGCGCACCGCCGGGATGCTCAGGAATTAGGTCCTGGCAAAGGACAGGCTGCAGCCCCAGCCCCCTGCTCCCCCTCCGCTCTGGATGAATCCTTTTGCAAAAGGATATAAAGGCTGTTCTCCCGGGTCGGAGACTTTTAAAGTCAATCGCCTTGTGCTCCTATATATGTTAAAAGATAACGTGATTTGGTTTGCTTAGGTGACTTAAATTACGGAGCGGTAGCAAAGGCAGTGTGGCAGGAAGGGAAACAGGAGAGCTTTGCCCGGGAATCAAACGGGGCTGGGAGGTTTGCAGGTCACCTTTATTTACTGCAGCATTGCTGACCAGGCTCCTGAATCCCAGATGGTCTTCGCCAAAACTCGGCCTTCCCAAGGGCTTTCTCAGGAAAGAGGAGTCGTGGCTGTAATCCTCCTGCAATGGCTCTAACGGGGGAGCCACTAATCTAGTTCAGAAAATTTCCCTCTTTCCCTTAGGCTTCGTTTTACATGAGCATTTTAAGCTCCTTTTAGAAAAGTTAATGTGGTGGAGAAATTAAATACCTATCTCACTGAGGAAGGTGTTTGTTTAGGAGATAAGCTCAACCCTGACCCCTCTTCCTCCAAACAAAACACAAACACCTATTTTTTGAGATGGAAAATGTTAATTAATTTTCCAGAAAATGGTGGATTTCTATCCTCGCCTTCCAAATGCTCTGGTTGCCATTGCTGCGCTAACTGTAGTACAACCCGTAGCTTCCCTCTCTCAGCAGCTCTCAAATCTTTGGGTTGCCTTCTCCATCCTAGGGAACTTGAAAATAAATGAGTGTCTTTTGTTAGTTTGTTGTGGTCTGGGTCTGCTTTGTTCAGCCCCACAAGGGATTTAGGCGCTTTGTTGGGGCATTAGGAAGAAAGGCTCTGCTTTCCTACTTGCTCTGCCTTGAGTTTTACTGTTGGTTTATTTTTATATCCAATCTGGGCGCAACAGTGACAGTGGTTAGTAAGAATGAAACAGTTCATGTGCACACATGGAATGGTTGAGCCATAGATTCATTTATTTTCATTTCCCATATTCTTGTTTTGTTTTTCATGATAACTCTGATGTATTTTGTTGCTAGGAATGTGGTTGGAGGTTTTTCCTCGAGGTGCTGCCAGGCAGTGGTGTGATTTTTGGCTTCAATGCAGTTTGTCAGAGCTACTTGTTCTCTACAGCTGCCTGTGCTTCTTCCACCCAGCTTCTTCTTAATGTTTGTTGACTTTCTGACTTGGATGAGTGTCCTTAAGAAAATATCTGTGGTTTATTTATTTGCTTACCTAAAGGCAGTAGTTCAATGCCTCTGGGAAAGGAAGAGTTCTCTAGTACAGAAGTATTTATTTGGTAACCTTAGTTAATTGGAGGATTCATTACACTTATTTTGAGACTAGTAGCAATAGAGTTGCCATCATTTTAATGGTTTCGTAAATGGATAATTACAGTGTTCTGATTTGCTAACTCTAAGTAGGAATATTATATCCCTACTTGTCATAATTACTAACTGAATACAGCAAAGAAAAAGTTGTAAAAATAGAGGGAAATACATCTGCAGGAGTGGAAGCTGAGCCTCTGTGTCCCCTCTTTCTGTCAGTGTGGGTTCTCTAATAGAGAAAACCACTGCTACAAGCTTAGGTCTGAGGTTCTCATCTTTCCCAGGAAGTTTGCGTGTTGTTGGCTGAATCTTGGGGAAGTTAAACTACTTGTGTGTATCTGAATGTACTACATAAAGTGTGTGGTGTATTTCACACAGTGGAGTGTATTTTGAAGTGCTGGAGAGTCAAGCAGTGTTTTCCATTTTAAGGTAGTGTATGGATGCTATAGAAAAGTCATTTTTTTCCTGTAGGAATGGGGGAATAGCAGAACCATAGAAACATATGTGATCACTGCAGGAATTCCTCTTCTCTCCGTGGCACAAGGCTCCAAAGGGAGTGTGAGGTTTTGTAGGCACAGCTCACCCAAATCGCTGCCTTGTAACTTCCTCTCTAATCCCCAAATCGCTGCCATTGTATCAGATGGTTGCATAAAGAAATCCCCAGGCGAGGCCAGTTCTGCCTAATCCTCAGAGTGAAGCAACAAGGTGATACTGGGCAGTGTTAACATAACACATTTATGGTTAGTTTTCAGTTTGATTGTGTGACTCCCACCCAAAATAGTTCATTTCTCACTGTCTTCCCAGGTGCCAGAAGCTGGGTAAGATCCCTTTCAGCTCCTGCAGTTTTTGAGTAATTAAAAAGTACTTTGTGCAAAGTTAGAGTAACCCTCACATAAAGAGAGAATTCTGTCTTCACGCAATCAGGGCATTCTGCTCTACACAGATAATGCTCACAGGGCTTTTTCCTAAACAGAAATGTGCAGCTTGAAATACATAAACTTCAATATTCAGTTTAAACTACACATTTGCCCCCAAAGTACCGGGCTGACGTGCAGTCATTTCATTATCTTTTAACTGTTAATTTGGTATTTCATTGAGTGTTTCACACCAGACCTTAATTGACAAACTCTGAGTGGATTCTGTTTTCTGTGCATCAGTGCACAGGAAAAATGGTGAGCAGCTGGGAGAGCATTGTCTGTCATCTGGTTTCCGCTTTGGCCCTAAAATATGCATTCTCTTTCTATTTTCCTTTAACTGGTAGCAGAGTTCTTTGGTGAGAAGAGGGAAATGGGGAGTGGTTTGAGGAAATGGAACGTGAGGTGCTAATGCTGTTGTAATTGATGTTGGATTTTTTTATCCATTATTCAAACAGATTTTACTTTCGAGTATGTGCAAAGAGAAGCTCTCAGAGTTCCCCTGATCTTCAGAAATAAGGATGGACTGGGAATTAAGTAAGTTACAACCAAGTCTTGATGATTAATAAATGCTTTTATAAAATAACCATTATGCTTTCCGCTTGTATGTGGTAGTTCTTTTGATGATCTCAAAATGCATTGCAATTAGTGAGACTGTCAGCACCCTGGAGAAGAGGAATGATTATTTTCCGCTTACAAACAAGCAGATAATGAGGCCTCTAAAAGTTAAGTGCAGACAGCGTGGTACTACACAATCAAAACCAACTCAGTGATGAAAGTTAGGAATGAAATTCAAAGGTTCTAGTATCAAATCCAGGCTGGAATGACACAAGAGCCTTCCTTCAATTTTTGACTTCTCAGTTGTTTTGGGTGTTACAGGTGGAATGTCTAATGGTGCCTGTCGCTTGCCATGATGATTGCTCTCTTCAGAATGTTACAGCTTTGTAAATATTTAATTATGTCTGGTTAAAACGTGGTATTATTAGAATCTTTCTGAGGTCATGTTTGGTTAATATCCAGTCATAAAGGATTTGGTACTTTAGTAAGAGAATCCTGCAAGTTTCTTTGTAAAAGTGACAGTGTCTAAGGGAGAACTGTTACAATGATACGCTATCAGCCACACAATCCAGAGTTTAGATAAATGGACCTTGATGGCTTTGGAAATTAGGACTTTGTAGCTGATTATATCTGAAAGGCAGAAAATGGGTTTTCTGAAAGCATAATTACTTTGCTCAGTTTCAGCTGGAACAGCTCAAAGTTCAGGGCACTGAGGAGTCCCACTTATTTAATTAAAAAGAATCAAGGTACCCCAGTATAACTTGTGGAGAGGAAGAGAAGAAACGGTGTTTGGGGTATTTGACAGGAGCGTGTCCTTCTACCCTAACAACAAATAGGAGCTGATGTGATGCTTTTCGTGATCTAGTAAAATTGGTTTATATGTTGAACTCTGACCAAGAAGCACTTACAGGCACTCAGGAGTAGTTATGGTGATGTTTATGTTGTACTGGGATATGTTTTTCCTTGGACCTTAGAGCTCATCCTGCAGACACAAACATCACCGGGCTTCAGCTCTCGAAGTGCTGTAGATGTTGCACAAGGTCCTTCACAAACTTACCTTGAGTTTTGGTGTCCTTAGGCACAAGACGTGATATCTACTGCTTCTTGAGAGCTCATTATTCAGGCTTCTATAGTGAGGCATTTTCACTGTAGACCTTTCAACACTCAGATCTCAGCTCACACATTACCATTTGTTTCCCTATTGTTCCTGTGCCCAAAACTTGGAGAGCTGCCACCCAGCACTCCCCTCAACTTGGTTAGCTGTGTGCTTTCATTGAAGCCTCCAGATGTGACACTGACTTTGGAGAGTGGCGTTTGGTCTTTCTTGATTCAGGGATTGAGAGACTCCTCAAGCTAACGGGATCCTGTAGTGAGTAGTTTGGGGTTTTGTGTCATGTGTTGCCTTGTTTTTCTTCAGGATGTGTTGCTTTTAGATGCATTTGCTGTCAGCATTCCTATTCATCTTCCTTCTTGGAAGCCACCAGTAACGTTTGTTAAGCCCTTGAAGAAGGGGAGGATTTGGCTGCGTACCTGCCCTATCTTAGGTTCTATGCCATGTGTACAGACAGGCCAGGTTGTATCCACTGCTGTGTTTTGCTGAGGCAAAAAAAGTGGCCTCAAATGCTGATGTGTACTTACACATAGACAGCATGAATCCATGTGTAGATGACCACACCTCAAGGGTCACCACTGAAAATCACATACCTTTCTTTGTAAGCTTTAGCAAATCAGTCAGAGAAATAGTTCTGGGACATGCGTTGGAAGGAGCAGCAAGGCTGAATATTGCATGCCTTCATTTCCCATTGGAGATCTGCAGCTCTGGCAGTTAGGATAAAGCATCTTTTGAGTTCTGAACTGTGTTGTGATGTGGTGGGAGAAGAGTGAATGTTAATCCACAGCAACAGTTTGGGAGTCACTTGCCCGACTCTGTCACACACTAATGCTTTGGGTAGTGAAGGAGAAATATGCATTTCATTTGCTGTGATCAGCAGCCCAGCTGGACTAGCCAGATTCTCAGTTTCCTCCTGACTGCTTGTGTCTTTCTCATCCTATTCTGACATGCTTCCTCCTCTCCAAGGCAGATTCCCTTTCTCCCTTTTATAAACCATCCACACATCATGTGCAGCTTCTTCTTCCAGCTGGAATTCTCTGTCAAGAAAAGAGAGTGAAAACGATGAAGCTTTTTTCTTCTCTTCTTCTAAGGACTTTGTTGCTGAATTAGTATGATGACAAAAGTAAGAACAAATTCTGTCTGATACATGAGTTTGGATGGTTCCTGCATGGAATCAGTTGAATTCTCCCTTTCACAGTTAACTGGGTGAATTGTTTCTGTATTTCCATTCTGTGCTGAATCATTGCATGTTGGCTGCTCTGGGGGATTCAAACATGGGACTTTGTAGCTCAGTCATCTCTTATAGACCATTCTAATATTTTTGTTTAAATGAGCATGACCTACTTGTGTGAAATGATGTAAAGGAATTGTAGGCACTTGGGCATAAATGCCACTAGAGCGAGAGAAGGTTGGAAACCCAGTTTATGTGTGTCTCAAATGACAGAAGCGAAATGCATGAGCAAACTTCCCTATTTGGCACTCTGCAGGATAACATGATTTAATTTTATTTACATTTCCACTCCGTACATGTATCTATTAAAAACAGCTGACATGCAATATAGGAATTGTGTGGATACGTAAATTCCGTGTGCGAGATCAGAGCAATATTGACACCTGCATAACTGATCCAAAAAGGCTCTCGATGTTTGTCTCATCATCCTGACTTTTACTGCTTGAATTAAGGAGTCTCATAGCCTGCTGCATTTCATCACTAGGGCAAGACTAGACAGTTTGCCTCTGGATCAGAGTTACTTGCTGATGAGACTCAGGGACCACTTCAGCCTCTGAAGGACATTCTGCTTTATACTGGGTCTTTCCTAGCACTGCTGTCTTGTGCAGAGGAGGCCGTGTGTGTCATGGTATGATGAGGTGATCCCCATACATGTAGGGTGGCTTCTGAAACACAGTGCTCTGTAAAAGAAATGATACAAGATGATTTTTAGACTTGTGACGTTTTGAATAACCGATGATTTACAGCTTCTACTCCTGTTTGCTGTGAAGCAGTCAGCTTGCGTGTCTGTGCCTGGCAGATGTACAAAGCATAGCTGAACTGTTTGGTTACTGTGCCTGGAGATGCTCTGAAATGGCAAGAAATGAGATGAATGGGGAGAAATTACGCTGATAGTTTGAAAATTGCTTTTCCTTACATTTCTGACCATCATGAGCTGTGACTGTGGCTGGAAGCAGGGAAGTCCACTTGAGATCTCTTAGCAGAAGAGGAGCTGCTTTTCTTGGAGAGTTGTTAGCCCATTTCCAGGATTGTAACTTGGAGAGGAATGCTGTTTGGAGAGATGGCTGTCTTAGCTGAACAGTGGTCATCTTGCATAGTACTGTGGTTAATCAGCTGTGTCTGCCAGCCAGGGTTCATCCTTACTAGGATCTGAAAAGGGGACTTCTTTAAACATTTACTAAAATGCAGGTTTGTACCGAGTGCACACCAAAGCCTTTGCATTTCCTTTCTATTTGAGGCAACATGATCTGTATATAACAAAGTGCTGGGAATCTCAAATGTAGTCAGTCATATTTTGGTGTGAAGTCGCCCTGCCGTGCTATTCTTCACCTACATTTTATGACATATGAAATCTTTGGAAGCATTCAGAGTGTTTTTACACAAGATGCATTTGCCTGAAAATTGCCTAACAGTGAAGGGAGGGAAAAATCTCAATTCTTGCATTGTTGGTATTTGGGTTTATAGGCAGAAAACCAACCCAGCACTTACTGATCAGTGTAAGATTGGTGACGTTTTTTGCCATCACAGGGCTGAAGCAAACCAGCCCTAAGTATATAAGAGTGTGGCAGTTATACTGGGGGGGGGAGAAGGGGCTAGAGCTTTAAAGCTGGAGTCACTTATGGTCTCAGCATATAACAGAATGGGATTGAATTAAAGGTGGGCCTCCCAAGGCACTCCAAGTACAAAATGGATTCTTGTACTTGAAGCCTGCTGTGTTCAAGCCTGAGATTCTTCCCTGGGAGTATCTTTCACTAATGTATCATACGTCCTGAGACTGCAGAGAAGAAAAAGGTTATGCCAAGTGTGCTCTCCAAAGAGCTACCCATGCAGTTTCATTGTTAGGATTGGTTTCTTCCAGTTTGAGTAGTGTTTATTGCTGGATTTGCTCGCATGCATCTGGCTTAGGGTCATTTATCTTGGGTGTAGTAATCTTGTCTTGATTTTACTTTGATTTGTGCAGATGTGAAAAAGATTGCCCATAGAACTGTAATTGTTCTACGTGTCTGACCCAGGATACAGGGAAGCTGTGTCATCTGAAGATAAGCCTTGCATGTTCTGCTCACCTGCAAATAGTTCCTCCTTCCCCTACTCTTGGCTTTCTAGTGCTTAGAAAAGAAAGATGAGCTCTGAATGAACCCTGAAGGTCAGTAGATTCAGGCTGTTTCATTCCAGCAAGGGAGTGAATTCCAAAGCTGTGGGGCCCTTGAGCTAAATGCAAAGATGTGAGGGTTGGCAGAGAACTAACAAAAGAGATTGTCCAGCCTCCGCATCCCACCGGAGGAAGGTGATAAGGATGAAAGAAAGTGGACAAACAGAACCTGGCAAATAGTCCTCCAGTTACATGCAAGGCAGCAAATGCATTTTTTAACTTCCCCTTTTAGTGTTTTCTTAAGAGTTAAAACTGGCTCTAAAAGTTTGCCTCTGGGCTGGATCATTCTGATTTCCAACTGGATTACGTCACAAGTCCTTTATGACCAGAAGCAAGTAGTTTATCTTCATCCAAGGCAGTGTAAGAGGGACACCTGCACCAACTGGCAGGTCCCACAGGGCTGGTTTTTGTTCCAATTCCTTAGGCAGGTTTTTTGTGATGTGGTGGGAAATGCTGTCAGGAAGTCAGTCAGCTTTCAAACCCCACCACTGGTTTTGTTCTCTTTCTCAGTCCAGTCTATCTGTTGTAGAATGTTACCTGACACATAAACCTCACTCATTTGATGTACTGGGCTGTCGTCTAATTACATTAAACCTTAATCCAGTGCCTGGTAGATGGGATTGCATAAATGCATCAACACAGGCAAACCAATTATGCTGCCATTTAATTTAGCTCTACCTTAGCCCAGATTGAATTGACCAACGATTTCCCTATTCACCCACTACAGCTGGGTTGTCTTCTGCCAGACAATGAAGTTTGGAATAGGCATGAAAAGCAGTGGGCTTTAATTCATTATTTTTTATATGATATTTCCAAGCAGTGAATCCAACCTGTGCTGATGGGACTTTGAACAAATTGGTTTTCTGCTCTATGCCTCCCTTTGTATCCGCTGGCAAATGTGCTGATGTTCACCTCGGGGGATACACGTGAGGCACCACCAGTTGCAAACCACTCAGCAGGGACAAGCTATAAAGGTTTAGAATTGTATTGAAATCACCCCCAAACCTTTCCTTTCCTCCCACTCCAGTGCTGTTAGTGCTTGAAAAGACACTTCTCTTTCATTATGAGTAGAGAAACTTTTGTACACTTGCCAATGCAAAGATGTTATGTATGTCATTAAAACTTGCACTGTCCACACTTCAGAGAGGCCTTGCTTGATTCCACCTACTGCATTGCGGACAAAGGGCACTATACATTTATTTCTCTTTTATTATGGTAAAGAAAGTGTACCCATACTTACCCTGACAGTATTTAACATTGCTTTCTTTGCTAATTACAGAATGCCTGACCCGGATTTCACCGTCAGAGATGTGAAGCTATTAGTGGGTAAGTTATTTTGAATGCGCTGGATTAACTCCATACAGAATAGAATTGCTTTGAAATACTTGTCCAGTTGTGTTTGTAGACATTTGTGATAACTCTCAGAACCTGGGAGAGGGCATGGAGAAGCAATTTGTAAATGAAAAAGGCTGGGAGAACCCTCATTAGTCCTTGTGCTGCCTGGACTCTGAGCTCAGGCTGGATAATTGCCTAGTTGAAAGAGAGGGAATGCTTTTGCTCTTAACAGGTGTCCTACATACACTTTTGTGATCCTGGAAAGCAGCAGCTCTATTGATCGAATTCCCATTTTTTTTTCTTTAACTGTTGTAGAGCATCTGTTTGCAAAAGGTATGATTGGAGCTGTATCACCTTGTGCCTGTGCTCCCCCACAGCCTTTATCAGTGTCAGGTCAGTGTTTTGAGGGAAGGTTGTGAGAGAGACCGAGCACAAAGCTTTACAAACTGCCTGTCTTTGTGCTAAGACACAAACCAGAGGAGTGGTGACTGTAATCATCTAGTGTTTCCTAGCAATTTCTGCAAGAGAAATTCTTTTTTGACTCTAAGACAAGCTACATTTTGAGTAGGAGATTTGTGCTGTGTGCTTCTTTGAAATCTGCTTTTCCTGAAGATGGATGTGTTATTCACTGTTTGTCTGAGATCGTTACTGAATAGTGATACTGAGCTCTGTGAAGCAGTCGCTGTGGAGCTGGCTGAGGTTTGGATGTGGTAGCTGCAGGCCTTCACTGAGGCTGTTAACTGCATTCTTGCTGGTTCGGATTTACCTGTGTTGGGGCAGGAGTTGAAGCTTTTAAAATAGCCCAATTGCTGCATTCTGAAAGACAAACTTTAGGAAACGGCTCTGGAGTTTAATGATCAATGGGAATATCAGGTCTGGAAAAGATGTAAAGCAAAACAAGGGAGAGGAACTTGTGCTCATTTCTGCTCACTTGGGGTTATCTGTGAGAGAGGGGTTATCTCTGATAACCTTCCTTCACAAACAAAACCTGGCAATGTTGCTTGATTTATGGCCATCTATAAGGGATAAAAAAGCCCCAGACCTCTTTGGGAGAAAATGTTAGGGAAGTGGTGTGAGAAATGCTATTTCTGTGGGTCAGTCTGCACTTAAATTTGGTAATAGGAGGGTGTTTGGAAGTGGGAAATGTTACTGATGTGCCAAATACCAGAGTGTAGGTACGAAATCTCTCCTTTTGCTGAGGAGGAGCCTTGTCATTACCTGGGCGCTGTTGGAAATGTTCTGAGTTTGTTCCGTAGCTGGTGAACTGCCGTTTCTGTTCTGAAGCTGCTGAAGTCGAGGGCCTACTTTGAGATGTTTTCAACAGTGTGGTGTTGCATAACAACATTGTTTTTCCTGTGTAACAGTCAAAGTGTGGGAGTTGCGTTTCCTCAAGATTGATGTCCTATGGAGGATTGGGGGGGTGGAGATTCCTGTGTGCAGGGCCAGGATATTTGTAAATACATTTAGGTTAATAAAACAATAGAGCAGAAATACCACTTTGAGATTACCTTTAATATAAACCGTGTCTCTCACAGCTGCTTCAGCAGTCCATGGATGTGTTCTTGGCCAGATACTGAACCTCATGGGTCTTTTTCTAATGTGCTTGGGCAAAAAGCCCTTTGGAGTCATTGTACTGAGCCTGTGATGTTGTCAAGAACATTGTCACCTGCTCTTTTTTTTAATACAGGTGATGATTTCTGGCAGCACAGGTGGAAACTTTGATTCCAAAGGTCTAAAAGATTTGGGGAATGGACTGTAAATTATACCTGAAAGTTGTGGTTCTTATGGCAAATTGTTTCTGTCACTGTGGGGTTTGTGCTGTGTGTAATAGCCACGTTGACACTGAGAGCACATGGGGCAGTTGCTGTTTCTGTGCCAAACGTCTAAATTACCTACTAATGACTTCAGGAAACGCTGGTGAGCAATTTCCCTATTGCATATCATTGCTGATGTGTATGTTACACAATCACAGAATCCCAGGATGGTTTGTACTGGAAGGGATGCTAAAGCTCATCCAGCTCCAGCCCCTGCCATGGGGAGGGACACCTTCCACTAAGACAGGTTGATCCAAGCCACATCCAGCCTGGCCTTGAACACTTCCAGGCCAGTCTAAGGTTCAAATAAAGCAAATGAAAAGTCTTGTTTTATTACTATGTCCTGTGAATTATCTGTGCTTTGTTTTGGTGGACTCCTCAGATCTTGCCTGAACCTCCAGGGATCTTCTGCCTTTCTGAAGCCCCATGTTTCCCAGACTTATTCAAGGCCTCGCTGAACCTGGGAAGGGGATGATGTTTTGTGGATGTGAAAAGGAATGATCATAACTCTGCATCTGAATGTGTGTGGGAGTTGAGAGAGAACATAGCTCAAAAAATGTTGTGTTCTGTGTAAGCTTGTTGGGTTTTTGGTGCTCATCATTACAGCATGCTGGTGCTATTTAAACCTATCGTTTGTTCTCTTCAAATCAGGGAAACATATTTGTTCTGGACCATTTCAAAGTGAAGGGCTGGGGTTTTCCAAAACACATCAGTTCCGTAGGAAATCCCTGAGCCTTTGGTCTCGCATTACTCTAAAATCTTCCTTGCAGTTTTTGTAACATGATTGTTCTATCATCTCCGTATTTTGAGTACCTGTAAGTCACAAGGAAATAACAATTGGTAGCCCGGTTCTTTTCATCTCCCTTGGAAAGCTCTAGTCCGTGGCAATACTAATGAGAAAAGAAAGGTGGGGGGTTTGTTACTTGTTTGTGATTACTTGGGTTTAGGTGTCTATTTTTATAGTGTTTCATCAGACTTCCAAGGAAACGTTGCCGTTGCTGGTGCTAATTGTTTAACAAATGCAAGTACCAGCTGTGATTTAGTCTGGTGATGTTTATGACCCAGTGCTGATGACTTGCATGTTAGCGTGCATGAATGTGCACCAGTGTGTGATGTGTTGGATGAAACACTCCTCCCGTAGGGTGGCTTTACTTTAAAGAACAAACCCTTTAAACTGCACGGTTGGAACCATGGTTATAAGTAGACTCCTACCTTTGTATGAAAGATATCCTGGGTACTCTTTAAACCCGAGACAGTGGATTAATTTCAGCAGTTGGAATTTGTCTGATCTCTGAAATGGCTGTGAGCCAAGAATATTAATGGAGAAGTAGAGAGGAATTAGTGGCCTGCTTAGGAACTTGAGACCGCTCTTGAAAGAAGAAAAACTCTGTTGTAATTTAATAACTATTAAGCTTTGTAATTTCATTGTCTAAGGTAGATTTGCTTGGTAATTCTGAAGGAGAGAATGTTACTGTCATCCCTTCATAAGGTGATTTCAAATTTGATTAAGAGGGTCATTGGCCCTCTTAACATCTCCTTAAACATCTGCCGCGTCTGCAGTGAAGTTTGATGAGTGCTGTTTCTGCAGGCTCCTTATTTTTCACTCTCTCCATGCCATGCTGCCGTATGGGTGGTGTTAGTGTGAGCATATGGGCTCTTTAAAACCCAAGTGCACAGCAGTAGCCTGTAAATAGCGGGGCTTTGTTTTATCCCAAAACTTTCTGCACATTTGCAGTTGTTGTCTTTAGATTTGCACAGCATCTGAGGTCCTTTCTCCTTTCTGTCAGTGAAGTGGTAAGTGGTGGGGCAGCGCAATAGCTGTTACTTGTTTTTCCTCACTGTGTGATTCTGGCTGACTGCTCATGCCCAGAAGGAGCAGCTATACAGAGTATATCTATTTCCCAGCTCTCTTGTGTTGGCTTCTCCTGCCAACAGTGCTTCTGGGCCACTGCATGGAGAGGTATCTGTCACAGATAGGCAGAAGAGAAAGCATGTTTCCCAGATGTCTGCTTGAATCTCTGCGCACACATACCTGTGTGAATGCTTCATGCAATTACACTAGAGAGCAAATGAAGTACACTTGCCAAGGTTAACCTAGGATTGAGCAAAGAGAAAGGTGACTGCCTTGCTCAGCAAGCCAGGCCTTCTGTGGTGGCTGGTGACCATCTCTAGCCTTTGCTGCTCCTGTGTTCAAGGACTGAATGCAGTCATTTGCTTTAGTCTTTGATGTCAGAAAGCCAAAGCACACAGCAGTCCAGTTTTTCATTTGTTTGATTTTTGTCTTGATATTATTCTTCACAGACATCATGTAGTGTGAAGAAGGAAGCACTGGGTAGTTTTGGAAGCTAGGAACCATGTAAAGGAGGGAACCATGTAAAGGGGAAACATCCAGGGATGTGTGCCCCAGTTTACCAGTCTGAGCTCTTTTCTCTTTCTTTGCTTACTTCTTGTTAGTGGTTTGCTTGGGTCAGCACTGACTGGATTTAAAAGAGTATCTGCTTTCTGTGGCATCTGCACTGCCTTTGTCCTCCTGGGTTGTTGCAGCAGCAACCTGGATAGGTGTGGAGTCCCTGCACAAGCACAGTGTCTGTGTCCGAACGGTGATGGCCAGTCTGGGTGCATTTGCTTTGATTTGTTATGTTTAGCTGAGCTCTCTCCAGTTTGCTTGCCGCAGCCTGGCAATCTATTGCCGTTGAATCCCAGCTCCTACACTCAGACTAAATAAACTGAATAAACCACAGCGGTGCTGCTGGGTCTGTAATGTGTGTCTCCTCCTCTCTCTGCGGGCTGGTGGAGCTCTGTGTGCCAGGGTATGTGTTACACCCCCCCAGCGTCAACCTTGCAGTCCTGGCTAATGGCAAAAGGGGCGATTTCCAAACATGCTGAGGATTGTCAGGAAGAAAAGAGACTTTCAGCCCTCGTGATCCCTGGGCTGAAGAGGTTAAAGTTGTGACCACAGCGGTCACTTCTGTAGGATAAGCAGCATTGTTATGTGGAATTCACCGTGCCAAGTCGGGCATTGTATCAGTGGGAACAGTGCAAGTACAGGACTTATACTATTCATGGGGTGGTCCAACAACTGACATCAGCTCACTGATTGATTTTATTTAACCAACTCACTAAGGGTTTATTTAGAGCATTAAATAAGTATAGGAGCAGTGAAGAATGTATCATCAGTCATGATGTATCATGTATTTTTGCTATTAAACTCTGATGCTGTAGATTTGACTGGCCATGATGCTTACGTGGATAGAAAATGTTTGGTTCCCTTCATTTAGTTCCTGTATTCACAGACTGTGTTGAAAAGCTTTGGTGGTTTTGTCTTGTATAAAGGATCCAAGTAAAGCTGGAAGCAGGAAAGCTTTTAATTGTGATAAAATCAGTGCATTCAGGTATGGCAGCAAAAAGCAAACATGGCAAAGCTCTGAACACTGTTGCAGAGAGCAATCTTCATCTGTCCCAAGGAGGTGATGCACAAGGTGGGACCTAACAGAGCATTTAAATATTTGATTTCTGTGGTTCTGTCAAATCTTTAAAGCCCTGGTGGGAAGCTTTAATCTCCAAGGCAGAGGGTGAAAGGAAAACCAAGGCTCTATGCACCCTGTTGCTTTCTTTGCTGGGAATAGCTGGAGAGATACACGATTATTGGGGGGTTTTGCCCTCTCATTAGAAAGACCAAAAGGACAGGAACTGAGCCAAAAATTTCAGTTGCAAATTGAGTGTTTAAAGAAATAAGTGTGAAGGTCTCTGCCTTGACTCTGAGTTTATCATCAGTGGAGAAAGATAATGGAATAACTACATCATTAAATCCCAGATGTTTGCAAGGGAAAAGCCCTGTAAATAGGGGGAGTTGGCCCTGCAAGTGCAGGTCAGCCTTGCCTTGTGTTGGAGGAGACGCTGTGTGCCATCAGACATCTGCTTGCAGGCTCTTCACTAAGTGAACAAGAAGTTGAGAACTCAGTTGTACCGCATTGAAGTGAGCAGCTGAGCTTTCTGTAACATCAGGGGAAGAAGTTAGACCTGCAGAGGAGTATTTCACTGGCTGTTGAGGTTTTGTCACAAGGGAGAGACCTAAGCAAGCTTCCTGAAGTTGGGCACTGCAACATTTTGCTCTTGGTAGGAATAACTGCAATTCCACAGTGTAATGGCACACAGGAAATAGTGTACATTCAGTTGGGACAGAAAGGATTACTGCCCATCAAGTGAATGTAACAGCCAGAAGTTGTGTGGGGCTCTGGATCTTTTATCTATCTATATTTTGTTCTGTTAAATACATATGCTGCTGTAGACCCCAGGAACTGCAGCTAAAATGGGCACGTATAGGTGAGGTACTTCACAAAAGATGAGGTACTTCACAAAAGATGAGAACCACCTTAATCCATGCTTCTAGAAGTAGGTGATGATGAAAGGGGAGCGTAAAGAGATGCAAATGTTATAGGTAATGATTATTCTGGTTTTATAAAATGTGATTTTTGTGTATATTAAAAGCTGTACGCACATTTATAGATGCATACATGTACGTCTGTATAAATTCCACTCAGTATTGAATGAAGAATTATAAGGGGTGTCTCCACAGAAGAGAAAACTGGTGGCAGTGACTGCAATCAGGTGGGTAAAGGCAGGAGGGAGGGCATGCCCATATAAAACATTCCCTTTACATTAACATACACTTCTTGTGGTGTGTTAGCACAGTGGTTCCCAGCCGGCTCTGCAAATACGTTCAGCTTTCTGTTAGCAACTACTCCAAGAAGCTGAAAGCAAAACTAAACCAGATAACTGCCTCTGAGTAACTGCTTCCTGGTGGTTCTTTGGTTCATTCCTCCTGCCTGTTTGCTCCCCCTCTCAAATGGATCTGTTCTGAAATGGTATCATGGTTGAATTCACAGCAAACTACAAAGCGAGTCGAGAGGCTTGTAGTGTGGTCCGTGGGCAAGTAGGGGAAATTTTGTCTTAATCAATGTACAGGTCTCCATCCAGTGAAAGAAAATTAGCCCTGCAGATACAAAAGGAGGACAAAGCAGCCACACACCGCCATTCGGGAAACCTTCCATCATCTCTGCTCAATAGGGACCTGGTGTGGCTTTTTCTATAGAGCATCACTCCCTTTGTTTCAAGGAAGTTGTGAAATTGGAGCTGGAGAGGAGTTGGGGGGAGGCTCATTAGAGAAACTCTGTTCTAAGGAGTGCTTCCCAAAATTAAACAGCCTCTTCAAAGGAAGTGCAAAAGTTTGCCCTCAGACTTGCATCGAACTCTTGATTAAGATGTATGGTTCTTCCCCTGTGCTGGGATTTGTCCTGTGAATGGGAATGCCACGTTTGGAAGAGCAGAAGAGCTGAGTCAGTCATTAGCTGCTGAGTCTCCAGGAGTCCTGTGTGGAGGGATATTGAGGCAGCAGTGAGGGCTTTGCTCTGTTCTTAGTGCCCAAATAATTGATACTCAAAGCCACAGTGGACCAGGCTCTTTAGGGGAGAGGAGTCAGCGCTGACCTTATGGGAGGGGAAGCACTTGTATGAAATAGTTCCATTCACTGTAAGATTTCTCCTCTTGCTGCTCACATTTGGGGGTTTTTTGTGCCCCATGGTGTGATCTGTGCCTGGCTTGCTCTTTGGGCTCTGCTTTTCCCTTTGCATGGATGCAGGACTGTTGGAGAATTAACCAGATCGGGTTAATGAAAGCATCCTCATTGTTCCCATGGTGTGGAAGGCCAATGTCTGAGTAGTTTTGTAGAAAACAACTTGTGAACATGTTCTTCAGCCTGTGAGGATTCAGATTGAGGGTCCTCAGTCTCTGGATCCTGCACATCACCCCCTAAATTCATCAAGGGATTTGGATCCACGAGGGAGGGATACATCTCTCTGATAGCTGAGAGAGGAGCAGGGGGATCCAAGAGCACTTTGCAGACAGGAAGATAGGGATGGCTCCTTGCAGGATGACGTTGAGCTTGGATTTTCCTCACAAACGACTAAAAGAACTGCATGCCAGTGCAATTCCCATTAATCTGAGGGTACAAATCCAAAACCTGTGCTTTAAGAAAGCTGAGGTACATACCTGGCTGCAAGGGACAAGTGAAGATCAGTAAGCAGTGTATGACAGGTTGTCTCAGGTGCTGTGAGGCTATTGCAGTATTACAGCAACATGTCTGAGATCCAGCCTTCAAGAAAACAAACTATTCCTCCATCATCTTGTGTTGTGGCCAAAGCTTGTTTGAAAATCTGCCACTATTCTTTAAGAGCACTTTGTTTTTTAAATGCAAGTTCCAAATGACCTCGCCATTGGGGCTGCCAACGTGCTTCATGTCTGAAGCTGCTCTGTAACTGGGAAAGCTGCTAAGTCAGACCTCAGTGAAAATCAGCAAGTAAGTATTGCTACTGCAAGTGATACCTCCCAAGTGCCTGTAAGTGAGGATGGAGTCAAATCAATGGGGTTTCTATCAGCAAAGGGGTTATAAGTGCTGTTGGTGTGAGCTGGCCACGCTTTGAGCTGTTGCAGTTCTTTCTAAATGTGACAAGTACGAAGAGGAAACATCTGGACAATAAAAAAGCAACCAAGGAAAGCAGTGTTGACTTATCAAAGTGGTCCAGTCCAGTTCTGTCTTGCAGGTTTCTCTGTTCCAAGTACAGCACTGAAGACTTCCTGGCTCATCCTTTTGTCCTTGTCTTTTTTCCTTTCTTTTCCCTTGAGCGACCTCTCCTGTTTCCTCTGTATCCCTCTTTCTTTGATGAGGCTACTCTACTATACAGACCTCACTTTACTCCCTGATCTCATCGTGGTTTATGAGCAAGTACAGATAAATCCTTCCAGACTCAAGCAAGGATATTCTTCCTAACCATGAGCCAATAACGATAGGGAGATCAACATACTTTGTGTAAGCAGGACACTTGACAGGTAGGTTTTTGTTTGTTTCTCATGGGAACCGTTAGTTCTTTGTGTGACACCAGTGGATCAGACAATGTAATGTGCTTTCTGAGCTCTTCCTCCCTCTGCTCCCTGTTTGCTCAGGGCTGGGAGGAATGGAAGTTCTGGAGCTGCACTGTTCTCTCCTGGGCAAGATTAAAATTGGAAACTTCAGAGTTTCTGAATGGATTTTCTTCAAGAGAAGGTTCCATCAGTGATTTCCCTACAGTCTGAGGCCTCTGCCTAATTTGTTGGAGTGCTTTGTAGCAGCTCTAAAGCAGCCCTTTGGGACTTTGGCGTCCACAGGCATCAGGTAGAGGAGTGAACATATAAAGTGCAAATCTCTCTGTGTTAAAAGTGGTGTATTAAAGACTTCCAGAGGATGCTGCTTCACTTAACCCACACTGGGTTTGTGCCTCTTAAATAGCCTATTGTTCAGTTGGAAAAGCTCCAGTCTGTAACCTCGGAAGGGGATGTTGGGGCGGTGCTTTGGTGTCTCTGTGCATTCCCCACAGCAGCTCCTGGTGCTGGATACACATCCCTTCCCCTGAAGCTGTGGAGCTGTGCTGAGGAGCAGGCAGAGAGCTGACCCTGCTTAAAAACATTATTTAAGCCTCATCAGTTTCTGGAGTATTGGTGCCGGTTTGTGTCATGACACCAGGACCTAGGGCAGAGAGAGGTTAAAACTTACCCAGTGTTCCAACAGACTGGAAACAAACTTGTCCCTCTAATTCCAGTCCTGTGCTCTGGTGCCAGACTCATCTTTTTGTCATCTAAACTGCCAGTTTTTGCTACTGCTGCCTATTATGTGCCGGGTAAAGTGTCTCTTGCCCATGCTACCCACTGCATCTAACAACTTGAGTTTTTTACCACACCAATGAAGTGTAAATTGATGTCCTGTTCATTCTCTTCCTTCCTTCCCTTCTTTTGGCATTGCTCTGCTATCTCCTTCCTGTGTGCTGGCATAGGCTTTGCTCTCTTTTGCAGTAAGGTGCTTCAGAGAGTTGAACTGCAGCAAACTCAGTGTCTTCCTCCCTTGCAGAGAGCTGGAGGAACACACAGATGTGTATATTCCTTAATGCTTGTTTAGCTCTCAGCACTAACCAATGCTGGGCGAACACACGATGGACGTAGCCTTCTACCTCTGTTATGAGCTTCCCCTGAGGAGCTGTGCATGAGAAGAGTGCCTGGTGAGTGGGCCTTGATCCATGATAATGTGCAATAAACTAAACAAAAAGAAGGTATTTGATGCTCTCTCTTCATGCTTTTTTTGGGGAGCTCTTAGAAATAAAAATGAAGCATTATAATACTGACTTGCCTATGTTTAGCATGTCCGCTGACTTGCCATTTTGGAAGTAGAACCAGTCCTATTTTTAGAGCTGAGCTTCCTGTTTGAGCTCTCTTTAAGTTTGTCCTTTGCCTAACACAGTCAAACTCTTTAAAAACAACCCCAACTGGGTTAAAGTGGGACAGTTTTGCTAAAAACAGTCACATTGCGTCCGGATATAAACAGCAGAAAATGTGCTTTGAATGAGTGTTCTGATGAAAATTCAAGCCCTCAAAAGAAGGTATTTCCATGATGTCAAAACATGAAAGTGAAACTGAACCAATGTGCTGATGTGGTCATGGTCATCTCACAGCCTCTGGCTGCAAGTGGATGTAAAAAGGGGTTGTCCACATGGGGAAATGAACCAGAGCAGCTATTTTAGAATAGCTCCCTGCAGACAAACTGTTCTTATGCAATCAGCATCTTCTGCTTTAGCTCATCTAAACTAGGAAAGAGCCGTCTTAATCTGGAGGAATAGCACCCAACATCCTGACTATTTCATTGGAGCTGTTACGCTTTAGTGGCATAATTTACCTTAATCCAAAATGACCTTCAAGTGTAGCTATGCCTTTACCTAAAAGTGTATCTTTATCAGCATGTTTGGTGGTCTGATGTAGTCGCAGCTCTATACATCTTGAGAGGTCCTCATTGAAGTGTAGACAGTAGATGTGTGATGGTGTTGCCAGTCCTTTAATGGGACCAGTCTAGACCAAAAACAGAGCTGGAAGATTGCTGGTAGAATTCAGACATTAGTTGGTAACATGAATAGTAATTGAAGGTCTTCTTCCATTTCCTAACTGCCAAGTATTGGAAAAATCAAGGCCATAGTGTTTCTTATTATGGGCTGCTGATGAGATTTCAGGAGGGCAGAAGGGCAAAGGCAAGAAGCATTCTATGGGATGAAGCAGTCTTTCCCTCCCAGTTTTGTCTGTTCCATCCCTGCTTGTGCTGTGCTGGCTCTTGATCCTGACATCCTTCTCCTGGTCCAGCTTTGATGCATGCCCAACCCCTCAGGGAGCTGATCCAGCCCGCACTATCAGCAGAAAACTAGAAGAACAGGACAAGGAATGTATTTTCCTGCTATCTTTGGAATCTCCATTTGTTTGCCCCAAGGTAGGAGGAATGTTAGCGTCAAAGCGGGAGGTCAAAGCCTGCACAGTCAGGACAGGGGAGGTGAGACCTTTGAGGAGCATGGAGCTTTTGAGTCATCTCAGCCATCTCCCAGATCTTTCCTTGATGGCTCCATCCCTGGGAACTGGATCCTGGGTTGCAGGCTGGACTTCATCATGCATTGCCGGATGCCCCAGGCACAGCTACGCTCTTCTTTCCACTGTGGATGTTACACATGTGGTGGAGCACAGGAAAGTAGAGCTTGGAATTCACCATGTAAATAAGGTTGTAAAATTGTCCTGTCCTTGTTGGGGTGTTGTTCTGTGCCAGAGACAGCTTTCCTGAAAGGGGAATGGATTGCAGTGATCCAGCCGATGCTCCTTTGAACTGCTATTGCCAGATTAACATGTCACTTAAAACCATTTAATTTCTATGGGATTCGTAGTGCCCAAAGATGCTCTTGACAGTGGAGAATGCAATTCTACTATAAAATGCTTTAATGTAAAATTATTTAGTTTTATAGCCTTTTTCCTCTATTTTATCTGTTACTGTTAAATATGTTTCATGTTCACGCGCTTTAGGAAATGATCCGTGGTCATAAAGTAGATTCGATGGATAAATAATCCATGAGATATTCAACAGAATTCTGTCCCTTCCCACTTTCCTTACAACTTGTATTATTTTTCTTTCTGTGCTTGTTTCTGTGTGCCAGCTCTGTCTTTTCAGCTGCCTGGAGCGTGCTTAGGCTATAGGTTAATGCATTTGGATACTGTATAAAAATGCAAGGTCACATGTTTGTTTGTGTATGGATTCCCCCCCCCCCCATGTGGTTTTCGCTGGCTGAAGTTTCAAAGTCACTGAAAATTAGAGTTTATGTTTCGGGTAGATGTAAGGATACAAATGGATTCTATATAATGTCACTAAACCACATGATTTCTCCTGAGCCTCTTTCTTTAGGCCGGTGGTATTAAGGCTTAAGACTTTTTGCTGGCTTATGCTCTTCCTGTGGACATGCTTGAAATACTTCGCCTTTTGTTGCAGGAAAACAACTGATACCATGGGCTGTTGCAATTTGGCAGGTTTATAGCAAATGATAAAGCTGCAGGCACCAAAGGGGGGGGAAAGGTACGTGGCAAGTCCTGGTGGCTTTACATCTCCATGAGAAGGAAGTAATCTAACCCACTGAAAAGGCTGCACTCTGCAGCCAGTGTGGTGTGTGCTGGGGAGCTGTGGGGCAGATACCTGGGTGAGGGGTGTCATGAGGAAAGGAGCTGGATGGCTTGGGCACCTTCCACTAGAGCAGGGTGCTCCAAGCCCCTGTGTCCAACCTGGCCTTGAGCACTGCCAGGGATGGGGCAGCCACAGCTTCTCTGGGACCCTGTGCCAGCGCCTCAGCACCCTCACAGGGAAGAGCTTCTGCCTAAGGGCTCATCTCAATCTTCCCTCTGGCAGGTTAAAGCCTTTCCCCTTGGCCTGCCCCTGCAGGCCCTTGTCCAGAGCCCCTCTGCAGGTTTCTTGTGGCCCCTTTAGGCACTGGAGCTGCTCTAAGGTCTTCCCTGAGTCTTCTCTTCTCCAGGCTGAACAAGTGTTGGAGCTGGACTCTTGTTTCCCTCTGTTCTTCTGTGCCCTCTTGTGGATCTGGGAGCCATGGTATTGGTCCATGTCGATGGTATTGGTATGTGTCTCTCTTAACTTAGCTTGTTCTTACCCTGGGTCTGAAATGCAGGGAATGTTGTGAGTAGCTCCACTTGCTCTGACCCATGTTCCCTCCCAGTTAGTATGGGATAGCATAATGGTCTCCTGTGGATAGTGGGAGAATGTGTGCTTTCCAGCTCCTTCTATGTCAGGGAATGGGATGTGCTACTTTGAAGACTGGAGTTTTGTAGCGTGGATAATGCAAGTCAGAAACTATAGCAGGGACTCTGCACAAATAGTTTCTCTTCCAGATGTTCATTTCTATATAAAAAATAATGATATTGCAGCATATAGCAATGCAGTCTGTTAAACCTTTACAGCATCTTCGTCGCTAGGCCTCTAATAAAGGGAACAGATATTGTGTATGCTGTTCCTTCCCTTCATTTTGCTGTAGATTTTACTAATATGTGGGCTGGAGCTTAAAAACTTGATTGTTTTTAAGGTTTCAGATGAAGCACAGTTCTTAAGTAGCTCTTCCTGATTGATTTTGTTTTCCAGCTTACATCTCTGCGACTGATTCTGTTCTGCTTGTCAAAGGTGGCACTAGCTTGTTTCTTAGTTACTGTCTTTGTGATCCTTTGGGCATTCACTTGTGCTTGATGAGTAAGCAGCAGTAGAGGAGGAGGATGTTTCTTCTTTAGGCTGTAAAATCCCCTCCAGCATCACCACTCTGCCTCTGAGTGACATCTGTTGCAGGAGAAGAAACAGTGCCTCCTAATCCTGCGCTGTCCAAGTGTTCTCCAGTCAAGAGTTACGTTGAGAAAGATCCTGGGAAGCCAAGGATGAGGTGATGCAGGGTGCACTGAGGCTTCCCATGTCAGTAGCGTAAGAGATGCTCTTTGCTAGCTGGGGACCCAGGTACGGGAAAAACAGCCCCTCAAATTACCCTTTAATTTGGAAGTCAAGAGACTGTCAATTCAAATCTCAGCTCTTCTGCCCGCGATTGATAACTGTGTACATCTAACAAACCTGCTGTTGAACTGGGCCTCACGCTTCTCATTCTCTAAGTGACTATGGATTTTTCTCAGAAAGGATAATTGAGGCTGTCCTGGGTTGCTGAGATCAAGCCTGGACTGGACTATGGCAGATCCCAGACTCTGCCATGCAGTCCTTCAGATATATTCAGGAGATATTGCTCCTCAGAGCAGCCTTCCAGTATCTGAAGGGGGCCTATAGGGATGCTGGGGAGGGTCTCTTCATTAGGGACTGCAGTGACAGGAAAAGGGGCAACGGGTTCAAACTTAAACAGGGGTAGTTTAGATTGGATATGAGGAAGAAGTTCTTTCCTGTAAGGGTGGTGAGGCACTGGAATGGGTTGCCCAGGGAAGTTGTGAATGCTCCATCGCTGGTGGTGTCCAAGGCCAGGTTGGACAGAGCCTTGGGTGACATGGTTTAGTGGGAGGTGTCCCTGCCCATGGCAGGGGGGTTGGAACTGGATGAGCTTAAGGTCCTTTCCAACCCTAACTATTCTATGAGTCTATGATATAATTTTTCATGATCTGCGTGCTTAACCCCTCCGGGCTGTGGCTGCTGCTCTAATCCCCGGCAGAGATCAGGCTGAGTTTTACCCAGGGGCTGTTTAACAGGACTTCAGCCCAGTTGCTAATCTGCTGAGTTGACAAAAGCCCATTCCCCTACAATACTAAAGTTAACAGTTAAAAAACCCAACACTAAATGGCCCCAACCCCGAAGTGGATTTTATGTGTGTTGTTTCAAACATGCAAATACCAAACGGAAGGACTCTGGTGCTGCATCACGCAGAGCTAAACTTTCTCCCAGTCCTGCCTCAAGGTGGCAACACTAGGACCAGTCCTGAGCTCAGGCCGAGGTGAAATGCTGTTCTCTGGCCTTGTAGGATGGAGTTTGATTGATGGGCCAGTGGGACTGTTCCACATTTACACTGTATGAGTTCTTGCTTTCGATTACAAAGCTTTATGGTCTTGAGCTCCTTTCCAGAATCGTTATCACATCTGTCACTGTCATTACTATCAGTGGCTAAGGATGGTTCTAATGGAGTGATGCAATCCAAACTCTCATTCTTGCTGCAATACTGCTCCCAAGCACACAATAGCCCAGGTGCTGCAATTATTAGTAACTCCCCCTGATGGCCTGTATCATCCCTCCATTTTGCTTTAATGCCATTTATTTTGTGCTGTTTCTTCAGCAGTGAAACTGGGTTTGGAGTGAGTTTTTGGAAGCGTTGTGAGTTTGTTTGCTGGAATCCTTCTCTCCTGGAAATGAGACATGTCCCTCATGGGCTCCTGTTCGCTTGCACACAAATGAACTATTAATTAGGATGATGAAATCGCTGGGAGAGGTGAAACCTTCCAGTTGGCCAAAGAGAAGATTGTGGATTAATCTGTGTAAAGCTAAAGGCTGGGACTAAAACTGCTGTTCAACGTTCTGGTGCTAATGAGACTTGTATGTCTGCCACTTGAGAAGCTGAAAGTATGTCCTGTAGTTTTTATTGAGAGATCCAGAGTAGGGGCTCGCTCTCCTATGGCATTTAGTGCTTTCATCTCCACTGATGATGGCTGGAATTGAGGATACTCAGCAATCTGTATAAGGTGTTGAGCAGTTTATAGCATCTGGTGCTGTGAGGCAGTTTGCTCTTTATGGATAATTTTTGTACATGAGTAAAAGCATCTTGAGAGGCATATGGATGTTTAGAAAATTGCACAGTATGATTTGGAGAGCTATTTGTCTTGCATGCCCCCTGCTACCATATTATATCACTGCTTTGTAGTTCTTAATGTACTTCTGCTCATGTCAATTCATGTAAAGGAGGAAACTACTCTCTTCATTTCTGTGAAGCACTGGGACACCGGGTGACTTGTTCAGTGTCATGCTGGGCAAAAAGGGCAGCCCCAAGTTAGTTCCCTGCTCACTGTTTGAGCTGCTCAGGACACATAGAGGGGTCCTCATCCTCCTCTAATAACAGGTTCCCTGCAGTCAATGAAAATGTGTATATGTATACAACTAGTATACATACATATATATATATATATATATAAAAATGAAGCCAAGGCAGATGTTTTGAGACTGTCTGTGTGTGTTTGCAGGAAGCCGGCGGATAGTGGATGTGATGGATGTGAACACACAGAAGGGTGTTGAAATGAGCATGTCTCAATTTGTGAGGTACTACGAAACACCAGAGGCCCAGCGTGAAAAGCTCTACAATGTCATCAGCCTGGAGTTCAGCCACACGAAGCTGGAGAACATTGTCAAGCGCCCCAATGTGGTAAGAGATCCTGTGGTGATGGTTTATTTTCAGCTTCTTCCCAGTCACAAGTTGTTTTGTAAGAATAAACCATGGAGTTTAGACAAGGTGATGTGAAGTACCTGTAACTTCTCTCCACTTAGAGTTAGGATCTCATTTTTATCCAAGTAGAGAGCTGGTCTCCTTGACAGTGGAACTTACTTTACAGGAATTAGGTATCTGATGAGCTCTTCATCATGCAGCTTGCACAGATACCCACTTCCTCTGAAGGTGTTTTGGGGGAAATTCCATCCAAAACTGAAATACCTCTCCATTGCTTTTCCTTCTCTAAGAAAGCTTAAATTATCATGAAGCTTAAATTCCTCATATATGAACGCTGCTATGACTAAAAAATGTTCAGGGACTCCAGAACAAAAAAAATGAAATCCTATGCATTAAATGTAGAAATCTATACCCAGTTAAATGAGCACACTCACTGCTGTGTCAGAACTGGCAGGGTCAGAGGAGGAGGATGCATTTGTACACCTTCTTTTAAGGCTCTGTGATTTTGTTTCCCAATGGAGCCACTGGCAGTGAAACAATGGTATTATTGATAAAGATGATTTCATTTATCAGTAACGTGCCCATATGTAGGTGAGTATTAGAGCATCAACTCAGTAACACACAGCGATGGAGGAAATAGCATTGGTGTTTCAGAGTGTCTGCTCGGGACGCTCAGCAGAAAATTTGGGGCATTGTGTTCTGATCACAAACTGAATACTAAGCATGTATTTTGACGTTTGTGCAGGTTTGTGCTGTCTTTCAGACACTAGTGGGCAGTTAGGAAGTGCTCTGGAGAGTTTCTGGTGCTCAACTGATCCCAGTTTTCCCAAGCACATCATGCTCAGTGAGCTTGTAAAACAGCTGTGCAAATTTCCTGGGTGCTCACAACTGAAAATTGCAGCTAGGTACCTGTTACCACATGTAAGTGAATACTTCGTATCTATTTCATATGGCCTGAGTGCACAGTCATTTGTTAACCCAGGAATATTTGGATCTCCATCTCTTGATAGATTTGAATTCACATTATGTACTTGGGAATAGAAGAGAGGGTGCTGGGGAAGTGGGTGCTGAGAGGAAGTGCAGTACATGAAGTCAGATACCAATCAAGTCTATATTTGTATAAATGGTTCCCTTGAATTCGGCAGAGCTCTTAGAGCCCATGTGAGGCAGAAATACTTGATTGATCTTCCCTGTTGTGTAAAGACCGTGGGTTGCAATATCAGGATGTGGGAATTGTTTCAGAATCAGGGCAATAAACATCAAATTTGTTTTCACATACAATTGCGATATTCATGGAACTGGTCCTGTTTCTACTGGCTGCATTATCTCCTTTTGCCTCTTCTCAAAGTACTGTGTGTTATCAGCACCACCTGATAGAGAATAGCTAGGGGTCTGCCCCTATCTGGAAGAGTTCCATGTGTTAATTGGCCCATCATGAAAACCCTCTGGGGATACAAAGAGTTGAGTTGACTCATACAAATAACATTCTTGGGTGGGACTTTAAAAGATTTGGCAATCAAGAGGGTAAGTGGGATGCTGCCTATCACTTCTCCATTCTTGCTGCAGACAGGACAGCTTTGTCAGCAACGCCTAGGTTAGATCTTGCGGTCCTTACTGACCCACAGATGGGGGTTCACTCGCACATCACAGTGTTGTGAGCTGGGTCGGGATGTACAGCCACACTGTGGCCAAACCCAGCATTACAGCCTGCTTTGGACTTCCCCCATTGTCTGGTGTTTTCCCGTTTCGAAACCTGCACATGTGATCGTTTGCATAACCAGAAGGGAATGCTGGGGTATCTAGGACAGGATCCATCATAAAATAGACCAAGGAATGAGTCACAGGCTTGTCCTTGCTGTGGCTGTGATGGACAGATTGCAGTTCATGCTCTGGCGCCCAGTGCAGGAGCTGTTTCAGTGTCCCTGGACAATGTTCAGTTTCCACCTCTTCCTCACCTTGCTGACTGTGTTTCCAGTTTCTCAGCTCTCACTGGTTTCTCCTGTCCACACTTCCTAAAAGTCTGGCCTTTGGACAAGAACTTTGGTGAATTTTATCCCCAAGTGGAACGATGACGGAAGCACACAATAAGCAGTAATGTAATTCCTCAAGTCAGAATTGGGCCAGAATGATGGTGTTAATGTTCCTTGAAATGTAAGATATTTGGAACAGTATGATGTCTTTTATGCTTATATTTTGATATTTATAAATGCAATTTCTAGGCTGTTGGCTACAAAAATGCATTTGAATGCAGAGAGCAGGTGATGCTGCATGAGAAGGTGCTCACAGGTGCCTGTGGCACCGAATTTATACCACTTTTGACTGCAAAACTCTTAATTACTCTGAGTTGCAAAGGGCTGAGGGGTGGTGATGGAGTGCTGCACCTCAACAAGTTGCACCTGCTGAGCAGCAAGATTCTTGCTGTCTACGAGTATCTGCTGCTGCATCGTTAGTTTTAGCCAGTGGGAGTGGGTCTTACCATGTGTTCAGTAACTAACAGTTGATTCTGGTGGGGCTTTCAGGTGGACTTAGTTGACTGGGTGGACAATGTGTGGCCACAGCATTTGAAGGAGAGGCAGACGGATGCTACCAATGCGATTTCAGAGATGAAATACCCCAAAGTGAAAAAGTAAGTTTGTTGATGTCTTTTAAAAGCTCTACTCTTGACCCCTTTGACAGTTTGCTGAATATCACCTTTAATCCAATCTCTTTGCTAAGTGTATTTTCATCTTTCAGTTCATGCAGTGTAGTCAAAGTCCTTCTGTAGGCTTTGGGTTCCTTCCCAGGTTCTAGGCTGAAACCTAGAGATGATTAGCGAGATGTACTTGAAGTCTGTGTGTAATAGGTGTGTGTCATCCCCCAAACCCTGTCACTGCCCTTCATGCCAGTTTACTTTTCTGTTGACTTTTTCACCAGCAAGCTCCAGTGCTGGACTGACTCTCTAGGTTGTGGTTCTTGTTTCGGAGGCAGGTTTGAGGCCAAATACAAGAGCAATTTGTCCTGTTTCTGCATCTCTAGTTTTCAAGCAAGTTCTGATAGCATTACCTCTCCTCATTGTTTCTTCTGTTTGAATGTCTTCCCTTAAACTTTTTATATGATGATTGGAAAAAGGAACTATTTTGGGGGCCTCAAAATGTTCACTGTAATTTTCATATGAATTAGTACAACTCAGATAGGGGTTACTGTTAATGATATAATAGCTACTGGCCTGTATGGCTGATGAACACCATGTAATCCTTGAAGCCCTTCACTGCTGTTTCTGTTTTAGAGGCATTTTCTATTGGCCAAACCTAATGCTGGCGGCATCCCAGGCTCTGCTGCTGAACCAACCTCTGGTGTTTTGCAAATGGCTCAGAGCTCTTTCCAAGCTGCAATGTCTAAAATAGATTGGTACTAACATACACAAAGGAGTGTGCAGTCAGAAAGCGAGATGCAGCGTTTACTCTTGTTCTGTAAAAGCAATGTTTTGGGAGGTAAAGGTAATAATAGCAGAGCCTCTGTGGCAGGCACCATGGGGAAGCCTGATCCTGTGATGTGTGCAGTACCATTGATGTCGGTGGAAGCTAAAGATACTGTATTGTTCTGGAAAGAGTAAGCTGCTTGTTAGGGTAACTAGATATGGATAGGAGTGCCAAGTCTCACATGTGCATTCGGAAATGTCCTAAGTGGCTTGCCTAAGGTCACCCAATAAGCCAATGGCAGAGCAAAAAATAGAACCCAGGCAACTTGCTTCCCAAGTGGTTAGTCTACTAAATAACATCATTTATAATCTGCTAGAGCTAAGAAACTGGGTGATGATTCAGCGGTTGTACAAAGGAAGAAGTAAAGAGAACAGTCCCTTTCCTAGAGCAGGCACGGTCCAGATGCTGGCAAAAAGAATGTAGCAAGTAAACAAAGCAAGGCAGAGATGGTTTAAAGGATACGGTAGCGACATGACTAACAGAATCTAGCAGAAAAAGCAGAGTATATTCTTGCAGTTCACTACTTGCATCATGTAATGCCAGATGGTAGGTTTCAAAGAGGGATTTTAGAGAAGTAGCAATTCAACAGATTTTAACATGGAGCTTTTCCCATGTGTGGAGGATGGCCTGGTAGAAAGGAAGAAGGTGTCTGATGAAGAAGCAGACACAGAGCCACTGAGGTTGCTGTCACTGGCAAAGTAAAGGTGGAGGTTGACAGCTTGATAAACTAGTCTATGTGATAGGTAGAGGGAAGCTAAACAGTGAAAGGCTGTGAGCACTTGAAATGTGGCAGTGGAGTTTGATGTGGGAAAAGGAGTTACCATGCATGAGCATGAAAAGCAAGGGTGATGTGGCTGGAGGATGAGGATGTTGCTAGTGAGCATCATCTGGTATAAAGACTAGAGAAAGCTGATTTGCAGCACTGTTGACACAAAACCCTCATGAGCCTGAAGAAGCAACAAAGGTAAAACCAGTAACAAACTCTGGTAGTCTAGTTGCACAAGAGAAGTTGAACAGGGTCAGGACAAAGATCCATGGCGCTTGGTAACCTGACTGCTATTGGGTGCTATCATAGACGCCTGGGAGGAGCATAAGAATATTGTGAGCATAAAATGATGCCTTCTCTTAAAATTACCTTCTGAACTTCCACTGTCTGCAGCTCAGGCAGGGGCTGTCCTGAGGTGGAAGTGGTTTCTGTGTGCTTAGCAGCTCTCAAGAGATGTCTCTTCCATTAACTTGTCCAGCTTAAATAGGAACTCCTTAAGAGATTAGCGTTCTCCACCTTTGGAAATTCAGATTGGCCCTTTCCTGTGTAGGCACTAGTCCCAGGGTATAAGCCCTTATTAAAGAGATCATGTTCAATTGCAGAGCTAAATGTCAGTGCTATCATTTGTTCCATGCTGCCTATTCTTCTGTGTGAATTGTCAATATTCATACACTTTATTAATGACTGTTGCTGCTCAGAACTGGGATTGTTTCATTTCATTCTTGTTCTCGGCATTCTCGTAACGCTCAGAGTTTGCAGCATGCGATCCCCACCATTCCCGTGTTCCCTCCAAACAAAAAGCACTCCAGCGAGCGCGTTGCGGTTTTGCAGACACAGATGGCATTACCAGACACAAATGTCTGTCTTGGCTCCTGCACGTCAAGTTCCGTGCTGGGAGTGAAGTTAGAGAACGCTCCATCTGCTGCGCTGCTTCGGTTACCAGGAGCGCTGCGCGCGCTGGAGGCTGCCCTGGCTTTCACTTGGACCTGCACCATTAACTACTTCTAAAAACTCTGGGTGAAGAGGTTGTTTTTCAGTGTGCAAGTAAGTGACAGCGTACCTACTAGGAGCCCTGGAGGACTGAATTAAGTGGGGAAACAGTTTGTGTCCAAAACGCATAAAACTTTCTGAGTAATACCTCTTGCAGGCAGTGAAACAACATGAGAAATTACGGGGATGGCAAGCTGAGGTTGTAGTGTTCAAACTTCAAACTGGGATAAGTTGGCACTGCCCCTGAAAAAACAGGGCATGCCCACATTGTCCCATCCTCGTTGCTAGAACACACCGTGGTGCAGCTGCAGAGTAAACCGGACTGGGGACCGATCTGGCTGAAAACCGACTTGGAAATAAAGAAAAATTGGGTACTTTTCAGGCCATCCAAACCACCACATGGCTGCATAAATGTGCCAACCACAGGGCAGTGCAGAAGTGTGGAAAAAACCATAGCAATGGGATGGAGGAAGCCTGCTCCTGCTTCCCTCTTTCACATCCCTGAGAGCAAGTTCCTGCAAAGGGCCTCGCAGACATGGAGGCCTGTTTGAGAGTGGGCAGGATGCTGTGTAACCAGGAACCAGGAGGAAAGGGCAGTGTGGTTGTAATGTCAGATTTTAGGGGCAGAAGCTTGTTATATCACCTCAGATGCCTGTGGAACTGCAAATGCTAAGGGTGGGAAACTGAATGAGGCTCAGAACTGCTTCCTTTCATCGTGGTGCACCTTATCCATTTTCAGGTAGCTAAAAACAAGCTCAGATCTAGTTTTCTGGTTAAATTCAACCAGGACTGAAGCAATCTGGATTCAGCTGAACCTGAATCTGGACACAGCTGAACCTGAACCAACCAAAAAAACCCCGAAAGTGCTGATTTGATTTCTCAGTAGCTGATAGCCCTGCTGAAATCATCCGCTTTGTTAGGTTTTGTGTTTGTAGCCTTGCAAGATTATTTGCAAAGCAGTGGCATAGCTACTGTGCCAGCACATGATGGCAATAGAAATAGGAACAGGCACTTAAGTGTTTGTGCTTTGGACCAAATGAAACAAAAGTCTCAGTCCCTGCAACACCCTTTTTGCCTTCGAAACTTCCTATTACTTAAAGTGTCTAAGCATGACTATAATAGGTGTTTGTATTGCTGTTGTCCTTCAGTTAAGGGTGGGGAATCTGGTATGGAACCTAACTGTTCATGAAAGGATGCTGCCCTGTTATATACTCAGCCCTATTTCCCCTTCCTAGGCTGTTACTCAGCCATCCATTCCTTTTTATTCATTCCTTTACTAAGTAGGGTTGGATTTAAACAGATGATAAAATGCTCTGCTGAGCTGTGGTCTAATTAGAAGCTGAGGGTTTGCCTCTGGAGACCGAGATTGCCCTTTGAATTGAGGGAGCTCGCAGGTCCCGTGACGCAACCTGGCGCTGTTTTATGCATGTGAGATACTTGTATGCACTTTGTATGTCATTTGTGAATTGCTTTTGATACAAACCCGCTCTATAGGTATGATTAAGTACAAGAAGATGAGACCAATAGCGCAAGTTCTCATTAAAACTGCCCAAGCTAGCAAAGTAAATAAAGTTTAATGTCTTCAGGTGGGTGCGTGGGGCTCAAACCCTCCTTTGTGTAGAGCTTGGAGGACGAGCAGCATCACGTGTAGCTGGAACGAGCACCAGCGTTGTAACTGGTTTGTGGGGAGCCTGGAGCTGAACAGCCATGTCACAAGGATGGAGAAATGAGCTGTGTGCTCGCAGATACCCAAGTGCTGTTCCAGGGGCAGACGGGCCTGGCTCGCTGTGGGTTGGCAGCTTCGTTTCCTCACTGTGGCGGGTGCCTTCTCATGAATTTAAGCTTCCAATCGAAGTAAAAAAGAGGCCTCTTGATTCTCTTAAGTTCCGAGGTAACCTTCCCAGTGCTCACTGCAACAGTGGGACGTGCAGGCAGCCCAGCAGGGCCGCTGGGTGCAGTTCTCATCCTCGACGTGCGCTTTTAATGCTGGAGTCTGAGGGCTGGAAGGCAAATAAGGTTTCCTTGTGGAGCCCCCGCTCCTGTCCTCAGGTGTGAACACACACCGGGGCTCGGGTGGGACCGGGGAAGTGTCCCCCCTTCGGTCCCAGCCTCACCAGTGTAATTTTAATTCTCCTCCCATCATCTCTGGTGCCTCGGAATCTCCTCTTATCTCGGGTGTTGTTTTGTCCGGCTGACTCAAGCGTAACCCCTCAGGGCAGGAACCGGGTCTTTCATGTGCTTTTGAAGTGCCTGCCGAGCACACACGCTGTTTAATGATAAGTTTACTATTTGGTGCTGATAGGTGGTGGTTTGCTCTTACTCGGGGCTGGCAGCGCCGCTTACCTCAGCCGGGCTGCCCCGCGCCTCAGGCGGGGAGCGGGCCGAGCGCGTTGGTGCCTGTGGGAAGGCCGGGGGCCGGCTGCAAAGCTGGAGGGCCCCTCGACGGGCAGAGCAGGGGCCGGCTGCAAAGCTCGGCTCCTACCGGGCCCGGCTCTGGAGGGCCCCTCGACGGGCAGAGCCGGCCGCGGCGGCGGGAGGTGGGTGCTGCAGGGGCCCTCCCTGGGAAGAAACCCCGCGGCCTTCCCTGAGGGGGCAGCCGGGCTGTGCGCGGGGCCGGGCCGGTGCCCCGCCGCGGGGGGCCGGGGGTGGGGCGGCAGCCGGGCCGGGCGGGCTGGCCCCGTGTCTCCCGGGTGACAATGGTTTCTTTTGTCTTGCGGCGTTAATTTGTGGCTTCCAGTCGCAGGGCCCCAGTGTGGGAGCGTTGCTCGGTGCGGGTCAGGCCGTTAGCGTGCGGAGTCGCCCAAAGGTAGCTATTGTTTCCCGCTGCGTCCTTTCCAGCTCCCGCTTCCAGATGCTGTGAGGCGAGGCCTGGGAAGAAAGAAGGGGGGACCCCCGGGATGCTTCCTTGGTCCCACCCCCGGGAGCACCTGGGGGAGAGGCGGCAGCGGGCACCCGGAGCAGGGCCTGCTCCTTCCCCTCGCTTTGGCACTTGCAGCCGCCTCATGGGTTTGTGGTATTCGGTTTCAGGCTTAGGGATTTCAACCAGCCGGCGCTGCTCCTGGGAGGAAGGAAGAGTGAGCTATACTTTCCTCATTGGCCCGAACAAAAAACAGAAGCCTCTGCTGGGGTTTGGGAGTGGTTTATGGGCTGAGCTCAGTGGCAGGGGAGCCCTCGCAATGCCAGAGGGAATAGAGCCGTATGGTGCGCTGTGCCTATTGCCAGAGAAAAGGAGCTTAAGCTGAGGGTAACGCTGCCTCTCTGCGTGTGCTCGCGTGTCTCCCCGAGTCCATGTGCATGTAATGCTGCGCCTCTGCGTCCTCTGCGCCGGGGCTCTGCCCGCGCCCGTTGCCTTCGCATCCCGGCGTGTCCGTCGCTGTCTTTGTTTCTCTGTTTGCTTGCGGGTTCGTAGCTATGCGTGGCGAGTGCATTGTGGGTTTGCCTGGGAGTGTGGTGTCTGCGCTGGCTTAGGGAGCGGTGTCTCTGCCTTGTTTCTGTGTCCCCAGCTCGCTGTGTTTGCTTAGTGGTTTAGCTTCGTTCCTATCATCTCCTTATTTTTTGGGGATCTCTGTGCTTGTTCTTCCCTGTGAGTTTGCAGGTTACTCCATGTTTCCTCGCATCATTTCTCTAACAAATTATCCCAGATTTGTGGGGTTTTTTGGGGGGAAGTTCCCCTTTTCCCCACACCGCGCATCCTTCCTCCAAAATAACAATACATCAACTTGAACAATTTCATGCTTGTGGAGAGCATAAACCAAACTCTTCAGTGGGGAAGGGAAGCTCCCCCACAGCAGATTACAAGCAGCTGCATGTTTTAAAACCCTCACTGAGGCTGTGCAGGGAGATAAAGTGGAGTGTGCAGGAGTGGATGTGGTAGCAGTTGCGGAAGAAAATACTAAAGTTGGGGCATCTTTTGCATCGCCTATTGTTTTAGGGTGTAACTGGTCAGGTTGTCTCCCTGTGCCCTGCATGGGGTTGTGTTCCTGTAACCTACTTTACCTGCTGTGGCCCAGGGTGCTAAAGGCAGAAAAGCTGCGACCAGAGCACACGCAGTGGGATGGAGTTTCTAGGTTTCTTTCAACATGGATGCTGTGTTCTGGTGCTCCCCCCCCCATCCCTGTTTGTTTGTTTGTTTATTTATTTATTTAAATTTGTTGTTAAGGAAAAACCTGAAAAGTGGAGTCGTTCCCCAAATTAGCAGCTGTTAGTGATGAGAAGGCGCTTGCTGGGGTTGGAGCTGAGCCGCGTATAAGATTAGCTGTGGCGTGGAGCTGTGCTGGGACCATGTGACTGCGGTGTACATTGGAAGAGGAAGCTGTAGAGGTCAATGCAAAGGCATTGTGCCAGACTCTGGCAACAAGGGAGAGCGCTGTATGGCGGAAGATGGCTTTTTCAGGCTCCTGAGCCTGTAGGTAGCTGATGGGGTTGGACAAAAGCAGGCCTGTAAGGTTAACTGCAGAAATGAAATGGCAGGGCTCGTTTGTGGATGGAAATAAAAGCTGTTTGTTTCTTTTTCCAGATGCTTTGTAGGTTTTTATTAATCACCATATGTGTCTCTTTCACTAAAACAACCTTTATTGGAATGGAAATCGTTGTGTTTAGGGGACTTTCAGGAAAACTGAGGGAAAATGGGAGGGGGGAAGAAAAGAGAGTTGCGTGTTCACAGCTACATCCACCTTGATGTTTCTCCCAAAACTTATTCTTAAACACTTTGGTTTGACAGAGAATTCAATCCTGTTATTTCCTCTCTGAACACAGATTAACAGCTTCGAGTTTAGATTGTGGACTATGGAGGAATAAATAAAACCTGCAAATGCTTGGGCCATTTATGCTCTTTTGGAATCTCTTAATGTGAACGGGTGGTTGTTGGTAGGTAGCACTGTCTTAGAAGAATTTTGTTAGTGTGATGTGTTTTACATCTGACCTTTTGGAAACTGAGAATAATTGGTTCCATAAGGATTTGGATTTTCTTACTTGAAACCAGCGTGAACCTCTAATACTCAACACTGCCCATAAAGTGAGAATTTCCATGTTGGGTTTTTCTGTGTGTGTTTTATGAGCAATTATTCAATCTGTGACTTTGTGCAATTTGGCTGGAAGGAAGGCTACTTCCTCTCTGGGCTCTTTATATTGTTTTTAAATTCTATCTGACTTGGAATCAACAACATCTTGGTAGAGAAAACATAAAAAGGAGAAATTAACCAAAAAAAAAAAAAAGAGCTGTGTTTGGGAGGGAAGGACTCATATTTTGAAGTGGAGCATATTGAGAGCGTAGACAGCTTCTTGGCGAGCTGTGATTTTTGAAGCATCTGAAATACCCCAGGGGCAGAAAAAGCTCTCTTCCTGCTTCCAAAGGATAAAAAAAAAAACCCAACACAATTCCAGAGCGGGCAAGAGGAGAGACGTGGAATTGCACAAGGAGAGGTTTTAATTGTGAGATGAAGGCGCAGGACCTTTTTTGAAGCCCACAAATTGACTGTCTTCATGACAGCATTGCGTCTCATTCTGTCAACTCGGGCTCGGGATGTGGTTGCTAGGCAGCGGGCTCTTATGTACCTATAGTCGCTCTGATTTGCCAGCCTTCTGCAGACACATGGTAAGGTCCTTTCCAGCCTATCATCTAGAGGGACTTTTGCACGCCGTCTGCATACTGCTGAGATTCTCTCTACCTGAATGTGATGAGAAAAAGATACAGTTAAATGAAGCCTTTTTTCTTCCTTTCTTCCTCTTTTTTTTTTTTTGACAAATCCCTCGCTCGTACTATTTCCATAATCCCCTTTCCAACAAAATCCCAACCCCCAAACAAAGCCCAACCAAAAAAAAAAAAGCCATGAAACGGAGACCGGAACAAGGAAAAGAGGTTAGTGGGTTAAGTGGTGTGTGTTTCCTGCGTTTGCAAAGGTGCCTCTAGTGAGAAGGGCGGCTGTAATTCGGCCATTAGTTACAGATGGTGGCTGGAGTCTTGAGATTCGTGGAGCGAGATGAAAGCTCTTATCTCTTTCCAGTGATGCTGACTTTAAACGGCTTTGAAAACCTGGATCAAGACAGCCTTAAAAAAAAAGAGTGGATTTGATACTTAGTGATGCTGCCAGCTTGTTTCTTGATGTATTTTGATGCAGAAATGCCTAGAAATTTGAGCAAAAAGGAGTTAATTTGCCAAATGAGGTTTCTGTCCCCCAGTCTCTGCAAAAATAGCAAGTAGGTAAAGAGCATTCAGGAGGATTTAGTAAGCAAAGGAGATGTTTCAAAACTTTGCTCTTTGAAGCCTTTTTTGTACAACTTCTGGTGAAGGTTATGTCTCTCAGGCGGTGGAGGAGAGCATTAACCAGCTCACCCCAGGGACTGGCTGTGGCGTAAGAAATACTTGTGAACAGCATAACTTTTAATGGTTTTGTGTTCCTTAACTCTGAAAGCTTTTGTTCCAGTTGTATGAATAGGAAACCCAAACGTTCCTCCGCAGAAACCTACTTAGTTACTTCATGAGACAAAACCAGTTCTATAAATGCTGGAACTTAATTGGTGGCAGTAGTATCGCACATGCAGTTAACCTCTGCAGATTAAGGTGTGGAAAAAAAACTGTTTCAGCCTGATTCATTTTTGTCCTTCACTCTGCTTGCAGGTACTGTTTGATGAGTGTGAAAGGATGCTTCACTGATTTTCATATTGATTTTGGTGGCACTTCAGTGTGGTATCACGTTTTCCGTGGGGGGAAGGTAGGTGAACTGCGTTTGATGTTTGGGTTTATTTCTCTGTCTCTTATGGAGAGGAGGAGGGGTTGCTTGCTTTAGTTTTTTCTTTATTGGCTCCCTTTCTGGGGAGGGGGCTAGTCAATGATCAGTCTATTTCAGCTCCCTTTGTTGATGTGCGCAGGGATTGCTGAATTAGAAGGACACCATTCACCTTCATGAAAGACCAGTAATTTACGTGAAGCACAGAATGAGTTCTTTGCTGTTGGTGGTGCTTTTAGGCTTGCTATTGCTGCATGGTTTAGAAGTGTCTTGCAGTGAGTATGTGGCTGTGTATACCCTTGTTGGGTCAGAGTGCCCTCAAGTCTCCTGTACCTAGAGCTGCTGTTTTCTCTTAGAGATCTCATGTTCCTTTAGTGTGCGCATGCAGTTTATGCTGGAACTGAAATACTACAGGATACAGAAGCATTAACATATACAGTAGGGATGGCTACATTTGCATCTTCACTGTTTTAAGCTGCTTTTCCCAGTTGTAGTATAGAGAGGGTATTTTGGGAACTGAAATAAATGGGGCACAGGTACTGTTCATCTATGTAGTTCAATGAAGTTGTACTGTACCAGCACAGTTTTAAATAGCAAGTAAACTCTGCAGGCATCTTCTGAGTAAGATGTTTCATGGCAGAGGGATGACAACTGACAGTTACCTTACCACATCCAGCACATGGACTAATTGCTGCTGCTGGCTGCTGTGTGCTTCTATGCACAATACCTGGAAAACCTGTGTTTCATGCAGAAAGCAGGCTCGGTGTTCCATGCGCGTTTGTCTAACACACGATAACCTTGTTGAAGCCTCTCGGTTCTGTATTTTTGTTGACTGGTGGTAATAGTTAAATCTTTCTTCTATTTTTAGATCTTCTGGCTGATTCCGCCTACTCTGCAGAATCTAGAACTTTATGAAGAATGGGTTCTCTCAGGAAAGCAAAGTGATATCTTTCTGGGAGACAGGGTGGAACGATGCCAAAGAATTGAGCTGAAACAAGGCTATACGTTCTTCATTCCTTCAGGTAGCACTCGTTAACTAACTGGGTTTGGAATTGCTGGGATTGTGGTTGACTAACAGCTCTCTGTGAAACTATTTTTCACCTCTAAACTCTGTATTGACTCGTCATCTGCTGTGGCAGAAGGAAGGCTAGGGATTGAGCGCACTTAATTTTCCAGACTGAAGTCCAGACTGATGGAAAGCGTACTGTGAGGAAGCGTGTGCAGTGATCTCTTGTGCTGTACTGGGGAAAAGGAGAGAGGACGCGGGGCTTTGGGGCTGTCAGTCCCCCACTTCTCATCAGGCTCACACTGACTTTTGCTGTTGTTGGCTTTCTTAGAAAAATAGTCTGCTTTTGCGATTTCTCCTGGCAGCTTTCACCTGCAGTTCAGTAACCCTACTGCTTTGCCTCTGTCTATAGCCAGAGGTGGGTCTTGATTCCCTGATGGAGCTCAGCGGAGGTTGCAGTACATGGGCTAGCAGGCCCTGTGCTCCCTCAGGGTTGCTTCTTGGGGAAACAGCTTCATTTTATTGTCATAATTGTTCAGAATTTCTGCTGATGGAGGCTGTGTGAATCTGGACACCTTCCAGCAGCCCAGCCATACTTAATTTCACACTACTGCCCACCTCGGTGGCTGGGTTGGATGATTCAGGCTCTTCTTGCAAAGCAACAAAACAGTTGCTGCTTTCAAGGCTGGTGGCTTCAGCCCTTTCTCCTCCTGCCTAACTTGGATTGATATCAGGCTTTGCTTTCTTTGGCTGTTATGGGACCATAAGTTGGTTTATAATGGCAGAACACATTGTGTCTGTTTAGTGGATCTTACCAGGGACATACAGGTAGCTGTTGTGTGTGACCGGAAGACAGCTTGGTAGTTTTTCAGTGGTAGAATGATTCTGTGGAGATAGGGTTGTTATTTTTCAGTCCTGGGGACAGAGAGTGCAGGTTATGGGAAGACAGCAACAATGGTCTTGCCAACTAGGGAGTGTTGTTAGTGTGAGTTGTAAGTATTGGGTAAGAATCAGCCTGGGATGTGACAGGCAAAATGACTTTGAAGGTGGAGGAGTTAATCCATTAAAGGAATGAGGTCTTCCCTTGAAGCAGGTCAGAATGTGCTGTTACTGTTTGAACTGGGTGTTTGAGTGCGCCTGTGCTGTTTGCTTAGATCCCGTTACTGCGTCTTTGTATTTATCTTCATTCCCCTGTGAACAGCCTCCTACGAATAAGACTTTCTGTATGTTAGTTTAGTCATGCTCAGCAGTTGGAATACAGCAAGTTGTGGGAGCTTGTACAGGACACAGCTGTAACATGGTGGCTGAAGTGATTCCAAATGTGGAGTTTCACTTTAGTTTCTGTTTTCTTAGGAAGGCCCAAAGTACAGAAATGCTGATACCTCAAACACTTTCGGTTCCATTCTGTAGTTGAAAGGCACAAATGAATTATTCCTCTGTAAGCACCTCATGGATTCAGGGGTTTTGGCTCTGCTGTATTTCATTCAGAAAACTTATTTGCAAATCTCTTTATTTATGTGAAAGGGCATTATTTCTATGTTTTAAGAGCATGGAAATGCCTAATTAAAGGCTGTTCCAGGTCAATGAACTGAGCGTGGCTGTGTAAAATAGGTCAGTTCCTACAACCCCTTTGCTCTGGTTTATGTGCCTGTCACATTAGTTAATGTTTGAATGTGTTTTGTAGGTACTTTATAAGTGCTGATGGTGTTGAGGTTCCAATAATGGGTGCCTACAAAACCACTGTGTCCCATACTTTCCATTGAGCCTGATAAACTCTTAACCAGCCTCAACTCATCCATGAGGAAAATGCGTTCCAATTACAGGTCTGGTCACAGAAAGTGTGGATTGATACAGTTAGTGCTCAGCTGGACCGTGAATGGCAAACATTTCAGGAAAGGACTTTTTCCATAAGATATCCTGCTCTGCTCCTGGTTTTAAGTAATTTTTGGGGGTGGTTATACCCTGGCAGTGTAAGGATGAAGTAGGTAGAGGAGGCTGTAACAAGACACGTGAGGGAGTGAGATCACAAGCTTGTGGGAGATGGAAGGTTTCTCTGGAAATCTAGGATCAGCAGCAGATCCAGGAAATCCTTGAAACTACGAACCACTTGGACAAGAATGGGAATTATTCTTGCAGAAGGCATAATTATAGTGCTCGCCAGGGCCTTGGTATTTTCCTCTCCCTCACTGTCATCATCCTTTCAGGATTAAGTTTAAAGCAGTTAATTTCTACCTGTGCTTCTAATCTGCAGAGCACTGAGAGACATGACTACAGCTCTGGTATCAAGGAGAAATTGAGCAAAGTATTGTCAGCATAATGAGTGGTTTCAGGCCAAGGTGCCTCTTGCAGCATTTTAGGAGTCCCTCTGAAGTATGGGCGGGGGGAAGTGAGCTTCTGTGTGGGGCCTTGCATCAGAGCCAAGCTGTACTCCTGATGGCCTCATAGGACTTCTTCAAACAAGCAAAGCACCGTTACAAGTTCTCACCTCCCACCTTCCCAGTTCTCACTGATGAGTCAAGGATGATCAACTCTGGTAAAGTCTGTGGTAAAGTGATAAAATCAACCAGGAATCTGGCCTCTTTCATTAATACAATTGTTCAAACCAGTGTCAGCATAATTGTTGATTGATAGATATATACCAGATTGTGCCCTGCTGAGGTTAGATGTAGGTTCAAGGTGTTAAACCAGTTGAAGGTTCAAGAAGGGAGGAAGCTGTATTTGGCTGCCAGGGTCAGCAAATGAGTATTTCTTTTTCTGTAGAAACTTGACTGTTATTTTCCCAGGTTGGGGGAGAACTTGTCCTTATGCAGGAAGATTTTAGTAAGGAATGCTGCAGCCCTGGGGGTGTTTTCACTGCGTGTGTTACCATCAGCAATGTTTGATCATCGGGTAAGCGTTAAACACAGGTGAAATGTAGTCAACGTAACACACCTTACTCTGCTATAGTGGATTGCTGCATATCTGACCTACATGCCAAATAGAAGGGAAGTTCTTCATAGAGTGTGCTTCTCTTTTCAGGTGTAAACTGTGATGACCTGGAGGAGGAAAAGTGTAATCTCAGTGTTCAGTTATTGTCTCAGTAGGGAAACAGCAAGATTTTATCAGTCACAATCAAATCTAGAGCTTGTCCAGTATAATAATATATAGAGCTTGTCTACAATATAGAGCTTATATATATAATATAAATATAATATAGAGCTTGTATATGTAATATAGATCTTGTCCAGTATAATAATACTGGACAATACTGTGCTGTAGCTTTCTTCCATGCCATGAGTGTGTCCAGTGATGACTTGCAGGAAGGATGTGTGAAGTGTTTTGAGGCCATTGTGGAGGTGTCGTGGAGAAGCAGTTTAGGTATCTCTTGTCACTAGGGACAGTGTTTGGGCAGCATCCCTCGGGTTTGTACAGCTCAGGATTACTGTAGGCGCACCATGCATTGAATTCCCTTTCATCTGGATTATCTGAAGACCACATTAGTTTCTCCTGTGTACTTCTAAACCCTGTTGTTACCTAAACCCAAGCTCAAAACTAAGCATACATAAAAATAAAAGATGAATCCTTTTTCAATCCACTCGCTCTTTTGAGTCTTTTAGTCTTGCTGAATATGTCATTTTGATAGTAAGTGGTGGAGCTCTGACATGGATATTGTCCTTGTCATTCCCTGTTGCCTTCCACAGGCAAAGTGTTGCAGTAGTTTGAAGTAGTTGCTTCTTCCCTCAATTTCCCACTAGTCATCTCTCAAAAACAAAGACCTTTCTCACACACATACGTACATATATGTACATATATATATGTATATGCTTGGTGTAGAGACTTGCGCTTCACATTCGAAAGACTTTGCCCATGCAGGACTGGACATAGAAAAGCAGGCCAGTGAGTAGTCTCTTGTGGAAAATTTGTCTTGCAGGATTTGTCTCTGTTACTATTGTAAAGTAAGAGTGTAATCACTTTGTGCCTTGAGAAGCTGAACTCGAGCCAGTTCTGGATTGTTACTGATAATGTGGTCTGCCAGAATATGGATAAACTCAGATTTTTCTTCTCTTCGTGAAGAACAGTTTTGCTGACCTCCAAGGAAGCTGCCACACTTAGTGGGGTACAGTTTGATTCCAGGGTTTGCATTGTGATTGGTCTAAGAAGGTTTGCAAGCACACTCTTTTGATAGGAAATAGTGAATACTACCAAGGGTTACTCTGTCTCTTACTGTCTCCTGAGCCTCTGCTGTTGGTCGGATGCAGGAGACTCATGGGCAGAGATGGTTTTGGGTTGACTCTGCATGGGTGTTCTTACTGTAGGCTTTCCAAACATGTAGCTTTAATGTGATGAGTGTATTGAAGAGATGAAACATGATGTGTGTGAACTAGCAGTTCAGGGAGCTGTGTTTGAGGAATTTGTGCTCCCCCACAAGTAGCTGGTCCATTTTGAGTGACCCTTGTCTGTTCTTTAACTCTGAGGGTAATGGTCTCAGTAATAGACCACTACACGGTCCATAAAATAATGGTCCAAGAAGTCACTTGCCACTTAATTAGATATTGTAGAAGAAATTTGCAGTGCTGATTTATTAGACATTACTATGGTCAAAGTCCACACAGGGTAAGTTAGTGTAAACTGGACGTGGTGTTGCTTTCTGGTTCCTCTCCGAACCTCTCACTAGGGTTGCTGTTTTACAACAGTTGTGTTTCACCTCAGAGTTGGTAGTGTTCCACTGAGGAGTAAGCTGTTAGTCTTACTTTACTTATGTCTTTTGTAATGCACTTTGGGGCCTTGGACATGGAAAAATGCTATTATAGTCTCTCAGTTTCTTGAGAGGTGAAGAATGAGCCACGGTCTTAACACAATATTCTTGTTGGTCTGTGGTGATTATTATGGTAACATGAGAGTGCTCCAAAGTTCTTGCTTCCAGTCAAATACAGAAATAATGACTTTTTCAGATGAATGTTTTTGGGAAGGAAAGGAAACAGAGGGGTTTGTGCTGGACTCTTGGCAGCCATTTGCAAGGATTTGAAGTGCTTCAGATGCTGTATCAGTGGTTATCAGTAGGATTCTGCCTGTTAGGAGTGTGCGGTCTTAGATCACCTCTGCTCTGCCAGTCAGTATTTGAGGAGTTCTTATGTGATGGGGCCAGAAGGTAGCATAGAGTCTTTATAACAAGGAGAATGACAGGCTATTAAAATCTGGTTGGTAAATCTTTGCAGGGAGTTGCGCTGGGGCTGCAGAGCTGCCTGGCTATTTTTGGTTACTCTTTAGCTTTTCCCATTTTGGGAGCTTCCATTGACATTAATGGAAGCTCCGTGCCTGGAACCTTTAGGGACCAAGTGGTGAAAAATCAGTGGAGAGGATCAGAGAGGGGAGGTTTTTGCACTTGGTGTCTGCTTTCAGATAGGAGGTGACAGCATAATGTTGGGTTTTTAGTTCTATTCCTCTGCAGTGCTCTGCCTAATTCTTATCAAATTATATCAGATTGAGAGTTGCCATATTGCTTTTACTACCGGGGCAAAATTAATAGGTTTTTTTACTTTTAAACTATAAACATGATGTTTTCTTGATACATTTGGTCGTGGGCACTATTACAACGCATCATCCTTCTTTTGAGGTGAGAGAAACAGTGTTTCATTTGCTGGCAGTGCCCACTCTGAGGTTGTCTCTTTAGTCACTTCTTGGTTTTGAGACATATAAATTTCATCTGTTCCACCCCAAGCTGCAGGAAAATATATATGCCTTCTATATCACAAATACGTGTTCAGTTCCTAATGGAAACAGGTGCACCATGGGTTTGGCTTGGAGCTTGTAGTCTGTTTGCCCCATAGCTTTGTAACTTAATAGTCTTTTTTATTACTCTCGGATGGGTGATTGCATCCTTGAAGATACAGGAGGAATTTGCAGCCCCCTGAAATCTTCTAACAAGTTTGTGGTGTTTAATAATACTTGTTCTATAAAACTCAAAAGATGATGAGATCTTATCTGTCTTTTAACTGTTCAGAAAAGCTTTTGTTACTGTTAATTTTACCTTCTTGATTTACAAGAGAAGATAACATCTAAATATTCAAGTGTATCTTAGTGGTGGAATAATTCCTAACTGTAAATCAGCTGAGAGTATTTCTGAGCCTCCTGAATAGAATTCCTGCTCGATGTTGGCTTGGCTTCATAAGCTAGGATGGCTTTGGGAAGGAAAAAACACTTAAGGAAAACAGTAAGTGGACAGTTGTCTTGTTGAGGCTTGAAACGAGGATTGTGATCGGTGACTGTGCAGTGTCTGGACTCCCAAAGCTGTTATCCTCATTTAGCTGAGCTCATGGCTGGTGCATGGCTCCCAGGGCAGGACTGTGTGGTGGCCATGGCCATGGAGCTGCTCCACTGCTCCAGCTCTGGGACCAGCCTGTGAGGGAGGGAAGGATGGGCTAGATCCACATCCACTCAGTTGTTTCCACTATCAGCAGAGGCTGCTTTGAAACCCGTGGCGAAGAGTTTTCTAGTTCATGACTAATCCTTGAAGCACACAGTGTGTGTCTTTCATCTGTAGGATTTAATTGGAGCCTTAGACAATGTTTAGTAGGTGCTTTTGTTTCTTTCAGCCAGGAGTGAACTGTACTTTATTCCACTGACTTTTGACTTTTTCAGTCCATTTGTTCATGATTTTACTCCAGTCCTTTTTTTATCATTAAGGAAAAATTAAATTATGCCATTTTATTCTGTTTCTTTCATTTTTTGAGGATATTACAGTTTTTGAGAGTCTCACTGAGGAGAGAGATGTTACCTTCTGTCTTGCACTAAGCCATGAAACACGCAGGGTTGTGCAGTAGCAGCAGGGTTTGTGTCAGCGGTAGAAAGCAGTCACAGAGGGGGGAACTGGTGACATTCACTTCGGAGGCGTCTGTATCAGAGACTGGGTGGCAAGGTTTTGCTGTGAGAGCTGAAAGATGCAGACATACATGAGCAGACACGACGGCACAGAGTGATGTGATCGTATGTGTCAACAGACCTGTCAGTTCATCCAGTGAAAAGTAATGGCATGGCTGAAGGTGAGACAGGCAGATGTATCGGTGTGGATGATTTTAAAGCAACTCCTTGGCTGTCTCTTTTGTCTTATGCATACTTGCTGCTTCTCCTATTGTGGAGCTCTGTTTTCCTCTTTAAAAACCTTTGCAATTGGGAAGCTTAAAAGATGGGGTTTCTGTTTGTAAATGGTCACAATGAGCATTCATCCTCCTTGCCTTATTTCTGAATAGTGCTCGTATCTAAGCTGTGGGAATGAACTGAATGTGCCATCCAAGCTTATCTGATTCAGAGCTTAGTTCTACAATATAGTACCCTCATGGAAACTCCTTCCTGTTTTCTACTTATCTGTTTCCTCCTACTTCTACTTTTGTGGTGCTGGCCTCTTCAGTTTTCCTCTCTACACAGTCTTGTTAATATTAGAACAGGAGTTTGGGAATCTTTCCCCCCTTTATAATGTCTGTGCCAATCTTCCTGTGGTTTTTCTACCTTGTGGGTGCTCCATCTTTTTTGTCTGATTTTGCCCATAGTGTCCTATGCTTTTGTCTCTGCAGTTTTAATATTCCATGTATGTTCCTCAGGCAGTTCAAAGCTATTTTGGGATGCAGTGTGTGACTGAAAACTCTGATATAGCTGAGTGGTCAAAATCTCTTCTGAGCAGGTGACTCCTCAGACAGGGCTGTGTCCTGTAGCTGGCAGAGGGGCTGTGGGCTGGATCCTGCCTGCGGGAGCACATGAACTGCTGGAGATCTGGGGATTCCCTGGGACTTTCAACAGTGAAAGGGTGGTACCCACAGGTATTGTCCTTACCCATCCCTGAGCTATTCCTGGAAATCAATCCACACCTTGCTCTGGCTGCAAGTAGGAGCTTTACTTCCAAGGACTTTACAGTTAATGGCTTTCTGCTTGTTGCTTGGTCTCTGGTTTATTTGTATTTTCCCAACCCTGATGGATTTTAGTGCTTCTTCATCACAGGGTTTTGTTACTGAGAACTGTCTCATAAAAAGCAGCATTTTCAGTCTTCTTACTAGAAATAGGCGCTTCTTGAGAGGCTTACTGTTTAGCTGGTTCAGAATAAGGAGCTGAAGTACTAACTGTAAGATGAGTTTAGGCTTGGATTATAAATGTAATTAGGGAATTAAATGCATTACCTGCACAGCCAGAGGGTGTCTCAGATACTTTACAGAAGACTTTTGGTTTGCACCTCTGCCAGCTCTTCAACCATACAGCATCGAAACTGTACTAATGTTGGTTAATCTTCCTGTTGAGGGGTTTGGCTGGGACACCATTTGTGGGGCATTGGCTCAAGCCAGTGAAAGACCCTTTCACATCACCCCAAATTATCGGGACTGCTACTGAGGAAGTCTGGTGGTTATTAACACAAAGACCTTTGGCATCTAGCGGGGGCTCAGTCAAGACATCGGGGAAGATGTGAGGAGTGAAACCCAAAGAGCAAGAAACAATGGAACAACTGCACTCCAGTGTGAAATTTTCACTAAGGAAATATGACTTACAGGAGGAGGCAACTGTGTGGTTGTAGTAAAATCATATGCTTGAGGAACAACGGCAATTTCATGTTATTTCTCGCAAAATGAAGGCTGTCTCCTTTCTACCTTTCATACAGGACTAAAAAGCCAGCTTTCAGCTCAGTTATTCCTTTTACTGAAGTTAGTAGTATTTGATAACAAACTGTATTTAGAATTATGTTGATCATTCCATGAAAGTAACAAGTTATTTTACTGGAGCTGCCAGCTCCAGTGTGTCTGTTGAGCAGTACATTGACTGCTCTGTGCTGAGAGAACTGCAGTGGGAAGGGCTGGTGAGGACTCGTCAGCATTCTGCTCTAACTGGCTGTTTCTGAGCTTGTCTTCTGCCACCACTCGCTTGGCCATTGCACTTTTTTGAGCTTCAGTTTGTCCAGCTCTAAACCTGACAATGAAGGTGAATTGTCACACAGATTGACCCTGTGTTTCAGCACCTCCCTGGTAAGTTGGCTTTGGGGATCCAGCAACAGATTTTCTTCAGCACATGGTTTCCATTCTTTCCCCAATCACATCAATCTTTGATTACCTAGTGGAAGCAGTGGCCCCAGTTTCCTTGATCTTGGACCTTTTTTCCTTCCCAAAGACTAGAATCAGGAAGATCATTTGTATTTCCAGTAGTTTGCTCTTAGTACGGGTTGATGTATTTCATGTGGTGAACTACAGCTCTGATGAGTTTTTAGAGTATTGATGTGCGTAGTTGCCACACTACCCTTATGTGACAAAATCCCCTTCCTCTGTGGTTGGTTGTTCTTGATTTGGAAGTAATAAACAGGCTGGATCATTTGAGTGACTCTGTAACCAAAATTATACTAACTGGAGCAGGAAAGATGCAGTAATACTGAGAGTGCCAGAGCTCTGAGCCACCTGCTGTTTTTATATGCATGACATTTATCATGTGGAATCAGAGCTGTGACTGAGCGCTGGAACAGGTTGCCCAGAGGGGTTGTGGAGTCTCCATCCTAGGAGATGCTGAAAAGCCATCTGGACATAGTTCTGGGCAGCTGGCTCTAGGTGGCCCTGCTCGAGCAGGGGAGTTGGACCCCCAGAGCTCCCTTCCAGCCACAACCATTCCGATTCTGAAATTAGAGATGTGTCTCCAGAGCAATAGGCTTTTGTTTCCAGGGAGAAAATTGAAGTGCTGATTTCTTTTCCTTCCTGCCTCTCTCCTACCAATAATCTCTTAAAGTAAAGCCCCAGTTTTGCCATCTGCTGTGGCTCAAGGACTTGTCAGATGCAGCTTTGCAGGCCTTTATGGTCTAAAGATTGGTGCACAGGAGAGCGTTCGTGGCTGCTAGCTGGAGAACCCTTTCACTGAATGGCATTTTCCTGCACCCTCACTGATCTGGAAGTGAAGGAAAGCTGCCGCAGCTTTAATGGAAAGTACTGCACAGTTAGGAGAAAATTGACTGCCCCCTATGTTGCTTTACTGTCTGCTGGCTTATAAACTGTAATGCTTTCCATTAAAAAAGAAGACCAAAAAGTGTCAGGTCTCTGTGGGTCCCAGATCATTAGCAGGATCAATTCCTTTTTCACTGCAGAGATCAGAGGCTACAGTCTTGCATAGCCAGTGCTTCAGCTGCTGACATACCAAGCAAACAATGCAGAAACAGAAGAGCTGGAGTGTGGCTGCCTGAACTGCTATGCCTGGGTTTTCTTCCCTCGCTTTGGTGCCTGTGAGATGAATTCAGTCCTTTGCAGGACTGGGTCAGAGCAGCCTCTTCAGCTCCAGTACTAGAAATGTTAAATGCCTTCACTTATGGCTTGCAACGAAAAACCTTTTTGGTTGCTTCAGGAAGTTGATAATAGGATGTGAAACTTTCACCTCTGAAGGAGGGCTGGTGGTAATCGTTTGAAGCTGTTGACATCTGAAGATGGATGCTCTGGTGCTGGTGTGAAAAGTTTGGTGTGACTCAGTTCAGTTCCACAGCCCTAGCCCACCACCACTACTAACATGATTTGCAGCCCTACTGGAGGTGCCAGTAGATAGATCGGAGAGCCAAGTGTATTGAACAGACTGAATTTACTTCTTAGTCATGGATGTGGTTGAGTCACAAGCTTGTGTGTTCCCAGTAAACACTGTAACTGTGCTGTGAATAAATAGAAGAACCCAGTTTACAGAGGGTTCTTAGAGTGTACATCATAAGATGTTCTTCTGCTATGACTAGTCTTAAAATGTGGCTGTGAGCCTACCATTTAACCTTTTAACCTCTCATCCCCTGCAGAGTGGGGTTTGGGGGGTGGTTAAAACTTGATTGTAAGTTGCTCTGTAATGCTACATAGCATGAGGCATTCTCAGTTCTTTGCTTTCCCTCTCTAGGGTGGATACATGCGGTTTATACTCCAGTAGATTCTCTGGTGTTTGGTGGAAATATCCTGCATAGCTTTAATGTTCCCATGCAGCTTCGCATCTATGAAATTGAGGACAGAACAAGGGTAAGGATACTTCATTCTCTTTTTAACTGAACAGTTCTTTGTGACTGTGATCTGTCACAGTCTCTCTGTCGTATTCCCTTCTAACAAACAAGAACTGACGGGATCTCCGTGTCAGAGTTGTTGAAAGGAGGTAAACAAGAAGTAATGAGACTTTCAAATGTTGACTATTTTTAGTGGGATTTACTCATCTGTTTTCCCTGCTTCCCACAGACATATCCCTTTTGTGTCTTTTGTCTGTTAAACTTTCATCAAGCACCTTCCCTTTTGCATGAAAACATATTGCGCTTTACAGACCTTAGTACCAGCACCAGTAACCCCCTGCTTATCATCTCTCTCTGCACACCTGGAGTGGATATCTGAGCCTGGGGAATTAATGGGACTAGGATGGTTCCCCTGCCCACAGCTGAATTGATAAAGCTCCACAGAAGTTGTGTATGAAACCACATGTTTCCTATGTACTGTGCAGGATTTTCTCCTACAATGATTCAATACTCTACAAGAATTTCTTGGAATAAAAAGAATCTGGGGTGGGACGTTGATCCGAACACCATGATGTTCATCTGGTTGTAGCATCTACCTGCTGGAAGGAGTATTGCCATTGGGAGGAGGTTGCTGTGAGGCCTCCTTGTTTGGAGTGAAAAGGTTACCCTTGGTTGATAAACACCAGTCATCATATGCTTAACAGATTCATAAAGCAGCAGAATCTGAAGGATGTGCCGCTGTTTTTGTAAGCTATTAAATAAGCTGTGCAAGGCAACTGTAGCATTCCTGTGCAAAAATGGACCAGTAGTATGTGCAAATCTGGATGGGGGCTTTGTGGCTGACTTTTGGAGGCCTTGCACTGAGCCAGTGCTGGACAACCACTGATACAAGTGCTGGTTGTGGTGTTAATGGAAATTGAGGCTGGCAAAATAGCAGGAAGTTGCAATTCTTTGGTACAGTTCACTGTTGTTCACCTCTTCAAGGGGACACAGTTCCGGTTCCCAGTGGCCTTTTACCCCATATTGCTTTATTTGCAGTTAGAGTGTGCGGGCATGGAGCAAATATATATTGTTTTGAAATCCATCTCTGAGTCGATGAGAGGAGGGGGGTCTTCCCCTCACCCTCCATTTCTTTGCAGGGGGTACAAGGCCTGGTAATCTTCCCATTGCAAAACAGTGATGGGAGCAGTTGGCTTCCTGGAGTGATTTTAATGAAGAGAAGGAATATTAAGCAGAAAAAATGAATTCTCAGTGGAAGAGGGATGAAGACAAAAGCTGAAATTCAGGGGAATTGGAATGGAGGGGATGTAGCAGAGAGAAGTAGTGGTAGAGAACTGGAGTGGAGTTTGGCCTGAGTTTGAATAGGTGTCCTGAGGAAAGGATGTCCAGTGTTTTAAGGAAGTGTAAAGGGACTTGGACAGGAAAAGGTTATGATGGCAGAGGTAGGAAGGGGCTCACTGTGGTTAGATAGAAGTACAGGGCACAGGGAGGTTTTCAGAGTCATTGTAAATCAGAACCAGCAATATATGCAGATATATGTGCTGCAGGTGCTGAAGGGGAGGGTGTGTTGCTGCCAGCAGCACAGGCAACTTGTACAGGGAATGGAGGGGACTGGGAGGAAGGGTCAATGCCAGAACCAAGTTATTTCCATTCATGTCTATGGGGAGGATGGGAAGGAAATGCTCTTTTTCCTGAAGTTGTGTAAAAGCTGATGTTTTGTTCCCACAGGACTTGAGCAACCCAACATCACGCAGATTGGTCTGTAACTGCTCAGTAGTGCTTCATGTCAGGCCCTTCTCCTTGGGAAGCTGGGTGCAGCTTTGATCTCTTAAGCTTTTAAATCAGGAGGCAGAATTCCCTGTAACAGTCAAGTATTTTTGCTGACTTTAGGAACTTGCCAGCCAGTTACACTGAAATGCCTTTTCAGAGTGACTAACACCCTGATCCTCTGGGGAGGTTCTGGGAGTTGGGCATCTGCCTCTTTGGAAGTGTCCTTTCACAGCGTTTTGGAAGGGGATGTTGCAGCATTTGGAAGTCCCAGATCAGACCTTTCCTCTTGTCAGTTTTGGTTTAGATTTTCTTCAGAATATAAGATGTGCAACTAAGGTATGCGGAAGTATGATCAAAGACGGGCAAATCAGTGCTGTTATTTAGAAATAACACCCCACACCACCTAAAAATATCATGCAGGAATCTTGAAGGGGAGAGTGTTTTCAAAACAGGGTTCTAGTGTGTACTACTTTGTTTGCTTTAGCAATCAAAGTTTGTAATGTCTTTGTTCAAATAATCCCATTCATCCCCCGGCTGGTGTAGCAGGCTCAGTACAGTGTGTAGCTCACACACATTCACCAGTGTGAACATACTGCAAATGAGTTCCTCATCAGTATTGATCTCCCCATTGTGTATGGCACAGAAGTAAATTACATGATGGGATTGACGAAGTAATTTGCCACACTCAAAGCAGAGTGTAACACAGGTGTGTTTTCCCATCTTCATTTTGCAAAGAGATGATTTTATCGAGGTTTCAGTGTGTTTAAACCTGCTGCATAATGCTTAATCATCTTTGCTGATACTCAGAGTCATTTTTATGCTAGGTGTAGTTGTTATTGTCTTAGCAGCTAAGACAAGAATAAATACATGGTTGAAACGGTAACACTGATTTACAGCCTGATAAAATTGCCTGGTTTATATACTTGTCATGCTTATTCCAGCTTAATTTCTCATATCCCTGGGAGACTTTTGAAGAGGGTTATAGCCATTTAAAAATAGTTTTAAGGAGTAATAAAACCCATGTCTATTGTTGGCAACAACTCCTAATGTGCAATTGAGGTAAACAAATACTCTCCAGCCTTACAGTTTGTAGAGCCTCTTATTTTGCAGTCTGGCTTTCCTGGAGGCCAGTTAACAGCTAGTCAAACAGGCCAAGCTGTTTAGTTCTCCACTAGACCAGCTTGGATAACTGCAAACAGAACGCCATGCAGAGATCCATCATCTTGGCATAGGGATGCTGCAGCTCCATAGTACTGAAGAGGAAGAATGTGTCCAACTTACTTCCAACTCATCTAAATTTAATTGCCTTAAAGTATCAGGGCATGGATAGGGCCAGAAGCACTCAAAAGAGATACGTAAGGTGGTCACTCACAGATGATGGTGTTTGCTACTAATTGTGTTTTCTGAAGTGTAAAAGAACATTCTAAGTGGATAAATTCATTATTTTATAAACGCTCAGACATTGTTTTTCCATGTTGTGATTAGATTGGTTAAACACAAGTGGAGTTTGTAATGATTTTAATGGACATTGTGGAAGAGAGTAACACTTTCTTAAGGAAAACGTGTGCCTTGTTTAGGTTTTTTGGTTGGTTTTTGGAGGGGGATAGAAGGCTCTCAGATAATTTCCCTTTCCACTGCAGAAATAGATCATATTCCAGAGAGGATTTTTTTCTCACTGTACAGGAATGATTAAAAATGATATTCAGTGGATTGTAAATTATTAATCACAGAAGTTAGAGCTGGAAATGCCTATTAGATGATCCAGTGTATTTCCCTGCTGGTGGGGGATTTAGTCCTCTGGCAGTGTCTGTATCAGATATTGCACTTTAAATTCATCACAGAACATTTTTAATTTCTTTCTTTGTTTCTTTTATTCCTCCTCCCTGTAAGGGTTCATTTGACCATAAGTGTACAATGGAAAAAGTATGGACGTGTACATAACGCAGTTCCCATCCATTATAATTGACAAATCTCCAAGGATATCATAAATAACAATTCTCTGTGCTTTTCCATAAGGCAAACTTTAAAAGACTTTTAAAGCACTGTTAGTCTTGCTTTACAGGGCGAAGGCACTGTTGATCTTTGCACAGTATCTCTTGCTACGTATGGTAGCTCTTCCTTCTGAAGGTTTGTAAAAGCAAAGCGGAGCCTTCCCAGCACTTAGTGCATTACAGAGGCATGGAGGGATTTGCTGTGGGTTGGAACATTGATAGTGAGGCAATTAGGAACTCAAATTGAATATTAAAGATTGATATACATAATGGGAGCACTGCATGCATTACTTCCTTGTCTTTCACATTGAATTAACATTGGTAACAACTAAATTTGGTGAAGCTCAGAATCTGTCAACAAATGTTGAGCAATGATGTCTTTAATATTCCCAGGCATGTGGCTGAAAACCTTTTGAAGGCTGAGGGGTGGAAGGCGGCTCCCTGTTTGTAAGTCAATTCTTTGCAAATTTTGTTTCCTGCAGTGCTCTCTTGGACAAATTTGAGTTCCTTTATTAGCATATATTTTAGCATGGCTGATTTCCCCTGTGTTCCGTAATAGTGATAAGTGACTTGATCTCTTCTTTATGACAAAGGACCAAACCAAAGGAAAGATATTCTCCAACGCAAGAAGGCCCTGGGGTTAAATGTTCTCACGTTCAGGGGGATGTTGGTTGGTTTTTGCCTTTTTTGTCTTTTTCCTTCATTCTTTTTTTGGTAACAAACCTCACAGGGAGACATGGGAGAAGGTGCAGCACCACTGGATACGTGACCCATAGCAACATACAGCTCAGATTAGCTACCTTTGTGTTGAATTTGAGAGATCTAAACTTTGGGGAATTGCCATGGAGTATTTAAATCCTACCCTGTGATCCATTTAGTGGGACAGTACAGGATATTTCCCCTTTGTTGCATTTTGATTTACTACTAAAAGTCTTGTGGTTCCTGTGCCCTGGGAGAGGAGACAAGTTCTTTGGCTGTCCACCTTGGGGACAGTTCTCACATACGGGCATTGTAATAAATCACTGGTAGGCTCAGATGGCTGCTTTTATCACCAGTCAGAAGTTTCAGCAGTGCCTGCTCTGCAGAATCTGAGTTTCCAGGTGCTGGGATAATGGCTCTGTTCAGGCTTTGGGGTTTGGAGCGATGTGAGGTGGTTGTTCTGGTTTTGTTTTTTTGAACATGGGCTTTCTAAGGTAATGCTGCTTTCTCGTGCAGTCCGTTAAAGGTGGGGGGACACCTTTTTGTTATGTGAGCTGGTAATATACACAGAATGCCTTAAAGCAGCCCCTGCAATCCCAATGTAATGCATGTGCATAAGCCTGCAACAGGAGAAAGAAGTGTGCAGCGTAAGTACAAGTGCATGCAAGGTGCATGGCATCCATTTTAACAAATCACTGCAAATCTGCATTTGGTCTTGTATTTTAGGAGCTTCCCTCATTCTTTGGTACAGTGACCTCCTGTAGATAGAAAACTGCGTTGCAAAGGAAGGAAACCCACTTTGTTTTCTTTTGAATCTGAAATAACCTCACAAATACAGAGTGTTGGAGAACAAGCTTTTTGTGTGAGAACAACAGGTCTGAGATGTAAGGAAAAGCTCACAGCTTGACAGGATCTTTTGTTAAAACCCTGCTTTTCTGTTCTGCTTGTGGCAAAAGTGTAAACCACAGGAGGGATTTTTACTTTTAATGTGTAGGTACCAGTAATCAAGAATTTGTGTGTTCATTTGTTTAATGAAATTGTTGTGAAGACCATAATTGACAGAGGTGTGTTTCCTGCTGGACTCATTTTAGGTCATGTTGCTGTTTTGATAAAAATCATAGCGTTCAGGAAATAAAACAAACCCACTTTTATTTTAACTTGAGTTCTAGTGACTGACATCTGTATGTGACCACCCTATGTTGATCCAGGAGGTAAATAATGCTGTAGGGGCCATCCATCAGTTTCATGATTTCCCAAGAACACAAACCCTTTCCTCTCCCACCACCCCAAGAGGCTACAAATTAGTGAACCAAGAAATGATGCTATCATGGCAGGCAGGCAGGCAGGCTCCTCATTTGGTATGCTGAAGGCATACATCTCACTCTGCTCCCACCCTCTCCCCTCCCCCTCCTGCATACTGTTTGTGCTCTTGATAACACGATGAGAATGATGACTGGCCCTTGTGCTGCAAACTTCTCTCCCTTCCCCATGGACTGACAGTGTTGATCTTGCTTTCAGGTGCATGCCAAATTCCGTTATCCTTTCTACTATGAAATGTGCTGGTATGTTCTGGAGAGATACGTGTCCTGTGTGACCCAGCGCTGCCACCTCAGCAAAGAGTACCAGAAAGAATCAATGTTAATTGGTGAGTGAATCCTTTGAGTGCATGTTCAGAACTGGTGCTGGCACCTCAGGCTGATTGCTGCTTTGCTTTCTGCAAAGCCGATTATGAATTGGAGGACTGTGTCTTTATTTTGGGGTGGGGAAGGTCTCGACTCTTCAGCATTTCCATGAATTACCAGCCTACTTCATATTATATTTGTTGAACATTCCCTTAGCAAGTGAATCCTAGAAAAATAATTTCTGGATGCTTTTATTCCTTGGTTTCAGTAGTGTTTGTGTTGAGATGATCTGCCAAACAGTAGATGATTTATTGCCATGTTAGGCACAGTACCTTAGTAGCCAAAAATGTGTGCATCGCAACTGCGCTGGTGGGATGGATGGTTAGTCCTTTTATAGAGAGTCTCTTCTATGGAATGCACTGCGGTCACTAAACCTGGCTTCTTTCTCTTCTCTTTAATCTCTGCTTTAGTTCTTTATATTTGGTGACTGACTTCTAGTTCTTGAGAATAACAACCCCCAGAAAACACCTACACAAATCTCTATGATCTATAGCCCAAGTGCAGGGAGGTCAAAGAAACCTTTACAGCAATAGCTGAAAATGGACTATAGCAGAGATGGATAGATGTGCCTGCAGCAGGAAGGCATTACCTTGGCACTGATGTGAGCTTTACATCAACGTGTGACAATTCCAGTTGCTGCCTTGCTGAACTGCCCTCTTTTTCCTTCCTTTAACGGAGCAAGGGGATGAGCCATGTGGCCTCTGTGCTTTTAGTTGCAGAATGGCTGAAAGTAGTGCGAGCAGCAGCTAACTCTTAACAGACTCCTAAGTGTGGAGGAGAGCTAAAGAATTTCTATGCCTCCTGCTTCTTAAGATGCTACTTGGAGTGAACCTGGCATGGTTGGAACTACCTCAGGTTCTGGACGGAGGAAGGAATTGGTCACCTACCAGCATTACTCTTGGTAGAAGGGGTTGAAGAAGGCATGGGTAGATTTCATTCTCCAGTGAGTTTTACTGACCAAGAACGACTTGAGAAAGCTGAGTCTGCATAGAGGGGCCAGGGAAATTGCTTGAGATCTGGGTGCTTCACATTTTATTTCTCTCCTTAGCTCTGTGAGACGCTGGTCAGAAAGGTTAGTGAAGCAGGAACTCTGTGTGGAGGCATTTTTCTCATTATGGAAGTTCATCCTTTCCTCCTGACGATTTAGCCTCTTGGATCAGCTCTTCATAAAGCAGGGACAAAGCTCCGATAACTGCATTCACTGGAAAACAGGGAGTGACCTCCTGTTGTCTAAACCATAGGCATGGGAAGAGGCTCATCCTGCGGGGGGGGGGGGGGGGGTTGGGGGGTTGGTGCCAGATCCCTGAGGTGTAATTTCAGAACAAATCGGATGTGGAGAGTGGATGGTTCAGGATATTGAGATAGGACCTTTTCCAGCTAAATCACCGGTGTGAATTCCAGCCCAGCTCAGTGATTGCTGGTAATGGTTTGGTGATCCCCATGAAATGTGCTTCAGTCCAGTCACTAGTGGAGAGATTCAAATCATATTAAAGCTCACTGGGGACCACAGATGTCCAGTGTCTGGAGGGAAAAGGATTGTTTTGCATGACCAAAGAGTGCCAGCTGCAAAGGCATCAGGAAAAGGAGCCTGGCTGGCTACATGGAAAATGGTTTGGTGGTGGAAATGGATTTGTCTCCTGTGGTGGCTTCAGTTGTTGGCCTTGTGGACAGTGAATATGAAGCTGTTTTGCTGTTGTTTGAACATGGTCTGATGATCGTTTCAAGCTGCTTTAAGAAACATGCTGCTCTCGCAAGACTGTTCTGTTTGTGAACTCCAGAGATTGTGCAGCTGCTCTCTGTGATCTGACTGAAAATTAACCCTACTGAAAACTGAATGTATTTGTTGCTGGTAGGATTGATTAGCTGACCTGCAGCCCTCCTGGGTGCTGAGGGGGTCTGGCTGGGCACATCTTGACCTGTTCTCACTGTATTGAAGGGATTGGTACGTTCATCTTACCAAAGCGGTATCTACTGACAGCGTGTAGTTCATCCCCCTGCTGCTATCTCTTGACTCAGAGTATTAGCATGCTGACACAGTCTCTGACATTGACATCCAGAGCCTTTCTCTCCAGGAGAGACAGATGTGTACTATTTTTTTTTTTGTCAGACACTTGCTTTTTACTTCTTGGCAGAATCTTAACCTTAAAATAGCTCTTCAGCTGGAGATTGTGCTTCAAAAGCCCAGATCTGTATCCTCTGGATCTACTGGATCTGTTTCACTTTGGCATTTGCCAAATTCAGAGGAGTAAGGGTGCATGATCTACCTTTACAAAGCTGGTTTGCTGCTTTGTTCTGTGTAATACCATTTCAAATACTTGTCTTTTAACTGGTCTCAGTGTCCAGCCTCTTGACTCAAATCTCTATGAACTGTAATCCTAGAATTACACTTGTTTGGTCTGTGGCGTCTATCTTGGTATCATTCACTTGCTGTGGGATGGGACATCCACATGAGGTCAGTGTTCCAAAACCCTGCTGTTACTTTTTTAAGCTGCAGAACTGCTAAGGTCCTCAGATTGGCTCTTCCTTAGAGAGGTCTCTGCCTGCAAGCAATTTCTTCATTTCCCATGAGAGAGTATCCCTTGACAAATAATTTCCCATTGTTCTTAAAGAGTAATGAAAACAAAGTACTGTACTTCTCTGCAGGCTCCTCAATAGATTTAATTGTTTTCTGTCATCCTTGGTTTAAGAAAAAGTCCTTCACATCCTTGTATTAATTTTTGGAAGTTTCTCTGGAATAATCTTAATATTTCTCCTATTTGTTTTTAAATCATTTCCGTAACAGAATTTGTTCTAAATGTCTGCTTTCTACCTTTCCCTTTGAGTGCTGGAACTTGCTAGTTTTCACCCTTGAGTTGTGCTGCTTTCTTTTCTTGTGTATATATACCTTCTGATACAGTGGTCTTACTGGATCCAAGAAGCAGCAGCTGGTTCTTAGTTGAGGAGGGGGTCCAGCAGAGAGAGCACAGGATGCTGCCCATGGTCTCTGAGATTCCCAAGGTGGTTTGTACAGAACTGGTGAAGATTCTGTTCTCCTGCTTGGGAAAAAGGAGATGAGTGCAGTGATAGAAGAGTGTTCGCAGAGAGCACAGAAACCTGAGTTCATCAGCAGTTATGTTTTAAGGATATCTTTAGACTTTTCATACTGTGTTTTCATTGCATGGTATTTGTTTGCTTTGACATGAAGGTTGCTAAATTCAGAGTGACTCTTTTTAAGGCATTGCCTACTCATGACAGTGTGTTTTTGTGGTTGTATTGCAGTACCTTTGTTCTGATAGTTACACGCTGGTATAGCAACTTCCATTGTCCTTTGTACTTTCTGGTTTCTAAATGGCTCAACTCCCCAGACTTCAGACAGGAAAAAAACCCAAGCCCACCTCAATGTAGTCAAGGCTGAAACCTCGAGACTTCCCACTCCCTAAATCAGAATGTCAGTGCTTCTGAGTGAGTTGGAAGATGATGACCGTGGCTTTCCTTTCCCATTCTTCAGGCCCAGAACGAGTTTTCAGGCAGCTGCTTCCTAGTTAATGTGTGAGACTGGTCTTTTTCAGATCTCTTCCACAGAAGGGCAAGCGCTCTGGGGAATGATGACATGACAGCAGTCGCAGGCTGCTGTAAAAGCACACAATCTCTCTTTCTCTCTTTTCTTTCCCTTGCCCCTCTCTCAACTGTGACATTTGTCCCGATGGCTGAAATCAGAAGGGGATCTTATTTGGGCTTCCTCCTAGATTCAAACATGCACTGTTTCGGGATGGATATGTCTTCATTATTTTTACTCTTATCATGAATGAGTCTGTACTGGATGTTTTCAACCACAATTGACCTTCAGTGAGATACGGATCTTGAGAGTGAGCTGACAAAGAGTAATTGGGAGAAGATACTGGGCGATCAGAAATGTGCTTTCTCTGTAGCCTGCAGCTTTTAAGTTTCCCATTGCTAAAATTTTAACAGGATGGCTCTAACTGTATGTTAAGCCTGATGGATGAAGAAAATGCACCCTCTGGCATGGGGAAGGAGCCATGCCTGTCCTTTATTTTCTCTTCCCCCTTCTCAGGGGATAGAATAGATTTACTTATGATAGGCAGGTACTGGACTATATTGAGTGATTTCTGTGTGGGGTGCTCCGTTTCCAGTATGTTCAGGTTTTTTCTGCTAATGAAAGTGTCATTGCTGTCTTTAGCAGACTAATAGCAACTGCTGCTCCCAAGTCACAGTGTCAGGTTTGGAGGTGGGAATGGCAAGGTAGATATTCTGCACTGGACTGTTCTAAAGAGTTTAGAAAGGTTTCATAATTACACCTCACCCCCTTCCCTTTGAAGTTCTACAGTACAGCAAGTTGCTTTCTGGTAAGGAAGGAGACTGTGTATAATTATCCTTCTTGTACAAGTGGATAACTATGGGGAAAATTAAGTGATTTGGCCAGAACCCACAGGGAAGTGAACTGCTATAGAAAAGGTATTTGTAGCTCTCTATCGGGTGGTCAAGCCTGTGCTGCTCCTCCTCTTCACCGAGTTATGCCCCTGACTGGTTTGTATAAGCTGCTTTGAGATGGAGAGGGGTAAAGGTCTTTTAGCACTGAATTCTATGGGAGCCCAGACTGGATAACTGCTCTGCAGCTGGGGTTCTGACCTGGTGTTGGCTGGTGCATTGGCTCATAAGAAGAGATCCCGGGTGCACGTAGCGGCAGCTTTTCTTCATTGGAGACACTTTATAAACCAAAAACCTCCAAGTGAGTGAAACCCTCATAATACAGAGCTTAAAATGCACTTCTTGACAGAGTAAATGCAGATTATGCTTAGGAGGGCCTCACTGATGGGATGGTAACTCTCAGCCAGAAGCTGTTTTCATTAAAATGAATAAATAAAAATCATGGCATGTTGCATTACAACAAAACATGTGAAAACACAAAATTGAACCTTCCTCATCTTGCAGCTATCTCCCCATTATCGATTCCCTTGTGGGAATGTTTTGTGGGGGTGCTTGCATTTTGAATTAGCAGCAGTAGCAGACAGTTGTTGTCTTTTGAAAGCCCACTCTTAATCTGGTGGTGCACCAGCACTGTAATCCCCTCGTGCTCCAGACTACACTGATGCACTTCAGGTTAAAGGCAAGCCCTTTCCTCAGTGATCAAGTTAGGCAGAGCATCATGTAACTGCCCAGCTTACAAAGAGCAGCCCACAGCAGGGCTCTTGGCTGGAGACGGTTCGTTTTGAGATTAGGGTTAGATTGGTTTCTGCCTGTTCTTACCCTGTAGCAGGCACAGCGGGGCCTGTCCTGCACAGACAGCCCGTGGCAGGGAAGGGTGGCAGCTGGCAGAACAGAATTGCTGCCCCCCTGGGTGCTCGCTTCTGATGGGAATAGGTCTCAAGTATGCTGTGGTGCTCCACTCCTCTCTTGCCTTTTGTTCCCATAGATGAGAGCAAGAGACAAAAAGTGGAGATGTCTCTCGAAAGCTGTTTTCTCTTTGCACCAGAGCATTACTTGAAGTAAATCATTCACACCTCCATATCACGATCTCCTTCTCTTTCTTTAGGCCTTATCTACACTGGTGATTTGCCCCAGTTACGACCATTAGTTCCTGTTCAGCAGAGCCACAGCACAGGAAGACACAAACGTATTTTCTTTATGTGGATTCATACCAGTTTCTGTTAATGATGCTGTGCTGGTGGCAGAAGGATGTGTATCTGCTTTCCCCTTCTGTTTTATGAGTGGCATCTTCCATCCAGGCTGGGCTTTTATGCTTCAGTCAATTGTGAAATAGCTCACCAGGGCAGCGTGGCTTGAGAAGGGGCTCCAGCCCTCGATCCAAGAGCCTGGATTCTGATTCCTGGTTTTTCCCTAGATTTGATGTGTGACAATGAGCAAGTCCTGCTTTCTCCCAAGCATCTGTTTCCTCAGCTGTAAAATGGGAGAATGACATGAGCTGATTATATAGCCCTGTGAGGTGGGTAAGTGTGCTAGTTACTGTGGACAAAGGGAAAAACACTTTTAAATCCAGGTTGGATAAATCAGTGTTCTTTAAGTGTTCTGCTTAGGATATTTTCTAATCCTGTTTATCTTTCTGAGAGAAGCATGGGGGTGTTATAGCACAGCCCTGGGAGGAGGAGCTGCTGTGGAGTGTTGCAAGTCACCACCTCAGCACACAAAATAAACTGTGCTCTACTTCTGCCTGGAGAAGCTGGAGGGATGCAGGGAGGAAATCGCCCTGCACTGTGGATGGAGCTGGCTTTGGCTGTTACCAGCCTGGCTGGTACCTGGTGGGTTTTGTCACTGCCATCTTCTCGCAGGCATTTCAGCCTAAATGTGCCTTTCAGGAGTAATTTTATGGCCATTTTGGTTCTGAGGAGAATTGCAAACATGACTGAAGAAGTGGAATGGACAGAAGTGCTTCAGTTTTGCAGCCACTGTAGTGACAGTACACGTCCTGTGAGGTATAAAGCGGGCAACTCCTCTCTCAGGCACTAACACACCGAGGGGCACTTGGCCTTTGAGTTTTTATCTGCAACTGCAAAGCTGGCCAGGCTACCCTCAGGCTGTAACTCTTGCCACTGCCTGTTGCATCTTTGTTACCCAGCTGACAGATATCATCTCCATTTTCAGATATGTTTCCTATATATCCTGTGATAAGGATGAATTTGCCAGCTTGAAACGGGGCTTCAGCGTTTGTTTTGAGCCTTCACTGTTAAACAGCCGGATGCTGAGCTTTCTCATTAATGTCTATTTAATCCTTCCTTAAGCATGATTCACATTGTCCTAATCCAAAGCTACTGCATTGCAAAGCATGAGAGCTGTGAAAGGAGCTTTTCATTAATTGTTCACTCACTTTTTCTGTCTGACTTCTGTTTCCTTTGCAGAGTGTTTTTGTTTGCAGCTTGATCTCATACCCATTTCGGCCAGCATTCAAATTCACGTGGCCTTAACTGGGTGTTGCCAGTGTTAACTGTATTTTCCACAGAATTCCTGCTGTTGCTGGTTGCATTCAGCGTTGTTCACTTAGTAAGGGAAATTGTGTCAAATAAATAAGAGCTGTGTGCTTTAGGGAACCTTGGCCACTAGTTTCCTACATTGCTTTCAGTGCTTCATTGCACAGAGTTGGGTGGCACTCGGGGTCTTAGGGGGAAGCCTAATTTAAAACTACAGTTAATAGTTCATTAGACACAGAAACTTGCCTATAGATTTTCCTGAGAAGTATCTAGAATGTGTCAGGGATGGCATTAATAAACCAGGATCATGTAACCTCTGTGACAGTCCCTGCATTTCTCAGTCTGTTTTAGCTTCTTGTCTGTAAAATAAGCGCAATTGTAGTCCTCTGCCTCAGAAGAGCAGTAAGTATTCATGTGGTAACAAGGGAGGGTTCTTGATTTACCAACAGTTGCTCACAAAGAGGAGAAGTATTGAGAAGTTGGTTTTGTGCTGTGCAGAGTTCTTGGAAGAATGATGCTGTAGAGCATTTCAGCATGCTTTATCCCATCATTTTCCCCTCCTCTTTCTGTGCTTACTCTCTTCTTAAAGCTGTAAAGCTGCTGAATCTGGTCTCTTGGATTTGTGGGAAAACTAATTGTGTGTGACTTAAGAGCTCTGCCTACTCCTAATTGAAGGCATAGAGGACTGAAGCTTTGAAGAAAGCATAATTTTTCCCTAAATGTTTCCCAGTTGTTTGAACTGAGTAGAAGTTAATGACAACCAGCCTTAAACAGACAAACACCCCCCCCTCCCAAATTAGATATCAGCTGAAACAAGCCTCTTCTTACATGCTTAGTAGGTGTTATCCAGTGCTCTTTTCAATAGGCAGCACCTAGCTCAGGTGATAGAGAAATGCTTAAGCTGAGCTAGATTGGGTAGAAATTCAGCATTCTCTTTCTAACTTTCAGATGCAAAAAGAAAACGCAGCACAGACAGCTACTCATCAGATTCGTGGTTAGACATGGATGAAGAATCTTGTGATGCCCATATCCGGGAGGAGAAGGATGACAGCTTGGATAAGAACTCCAAATCCTTGGTGGATGGTTCCTCCTCACCCAATAGCACACACTCAGAAGGGAAGGAAGGTGCAGGAAGAAAACAAAAAGCCACAGTAATGAGGTACCTAAAAAGAACTTTGTCCAATGAGTCAGATGACAGTGTGAAATCAACGACCCCCACGGACTATCCCAAAACACCAACGGGGTCTCCAGCTACAGAAGTTTCAACCAAATGGACTCACCTCACAGAATTTGAACTGAAGGGTTTGAAAGCCCTGGTGGAAAAGCTTGAATCTCTCCCAGAGAACAAGAAGTGTGTTCCGGAAGGTATCGACGATCCACAGGCTCTCCTAGAGGACATGAAGGTAGGTGTGACAGCTTGCTGATACACACAAACTATATTTTGTGTACGTAGAAGACAGGAGATCAGAAAGCAAAGCTCTGCAGTGGAGGGATGGCAGCTTATGTGTAGTGACCATCTCATATCAGCCTGCTGTGCCACAGAGAGGGAAAACAGCCTGTAACAGAAGCCATCTCTGCTCTGGGGAGGTGGCTGCAGTCTGGTTTAACTGATGTGATACTTCCTGACTTTTACAGTAGTGGCCAGAAGTTTGGATCCTCTCATAGTTATGTCCCATTTGTAATAATACCTCAAATGTATAATACATTTATAGTTTTAACCTGCTGGTTTTAGTCCAGTGTCTTTCTGAGTGCACCTTAATAACTGACATACAAAATGTAAGCACTGGATTGTAATTCAGAGCGATATTGTCTAATGTTTTCAGTTGCCTTTTTCATTTCCTTTTCCTCCATTGCCCTCTATAGGTTGATAGTTATTCTCCACTGGTACAACATACTGTTTTTGGAGATGATGCACGGAGTGAATGCTCACTAATGGCAGAACTCTTTAGATTTTGGTATACTAGAAGTGATACCAGTATCACTTTATCCCCATCTGACTTAGGGATAAATTCCTCCTGAAGACCCACATGACATTGGTGCTTCTACTCCCAGCCTTGCCCCTGATCCATGGCATCCCTTTGGACTGCTTGGTTAGCTTTTCTGTGTCCTGTTTTCACGCTGTATCAGATATAGTCTTATTAATTAAAATCAAACCTGGGAGCAGGATACTCTTTGTATGCTTTTGATGGGACTTTTCATATAAGGCTAAACTTGTCAGCCTGTGCTCATGGCAATTTGGCCTGATTTGGAACTATGAGTATTGATTCCTGGTCTTGTGTGTGGACTGCTACTTTTGTGCTATTGCTGTGTACGGTGGGGTTCTTCAGCTACCTGTGTTCTCTATCCAAGAGCAGTGTAAGCCTCAATCTGAGGGGAAAGAATACGTGTCTATATGGTAAAAGGGGAGCCTGTACTTTTTTTAGTGCAAGTAGTGTAACAGCTGCTTCGAAAAGGCTTCAGGAAGAAGGCTGAACATATGCAGTGTGCAGTGGAACCATATCCCACAGTCTTGGAGCGTGGAAGTGTGATACGCAGCACTCCTTTTAGTAAACCATAAGATCTCGGAAAGTCTCTTCTTGCAAAATCAGCCACTTTGTATGTGAAAGTGGACACACATGCCCACAGTTGCAGCTGTGGATTCCCTGTGATCAGTTGTCTTCTAATCAGAAATCAGCATGAAGCTTCAAGACCCAGGAGCTGAATCTGTGGTGAAGGAGGAGGAATGGCAGTGTTACTTTTCATGATACACAAACCTATTTTCACTTGAAAGTAAACTGCCCCTTCTTGAAATCCCAGAAAGGGGTACAACACATAATAACCAGTGCAGATGTTCAGAATCATGCATGCTCTTTTGATGACATACTCCAGCGCAATGTGAGACATCCTACTAGAACACGGCAAGATACCAGATGTGAATCTGGTTTAAAGCACCATGTGGGAATATGTTTTCTTTCTCCTCTCCAGAACAGTGGCTTTGCTGCAGAGATGGAGAACTGCAAATGGACATTTAAGAAAAAGCCCCTTTTTGGTGATACCTTTTTGGTGTTTTAACTGCTAATAAGTGGGCATATGCCAGGTTCTTTTGTGCGTCTCGCAGAGTTGCAGTCTTGATGTTCCATCTCCTTTGATAACTGCCTGTTTCTGAACTTTCTGTCCTTGCCAGCACACACTGTAACCATCAGGATGTAGCCCAACATCTGGATACTGATGTTTCCCTGCTGGTTAAAGAGCCCATGACCACATCTAAATGTCATCCATGCTGCAGAGTTGTTTTCTCTGGAATCACCTCTGTGTGTTTGGTGAGCCTGCGACTGATTAGTCAGAGCAACAAACACCTTCGAAAGGATGTTAAACATTTTCTTGAACCATTTCTAAAGAACTGTTAAAGAACTTCCTTACCCATCTTTTTTACAGTATTGGCCCACAGGCAGCCCTCAGTTATCAGAGAATGGGAGTTACTACAGCATAGTAAATGAATTAAAGGCCCATATTCTGTTTCCTCTATAACTCTCTATACAGCTCCATCATCTGCTTGCTAGGTGCTCTGAAGGAGTTGGGGCAGCTGGGGGGAGTTGTACTCAGGTCAGTGTTGGCTCTGACTGACAACTCTTCCTCTCAAGTCAGGAGTGGAATCCAGGACTCCCAGAACAGGCCTTCCCTTGCTCCTCATCAACAAATAATCCAAGGCAGCCACTGAGAAGGTGTATCTCATTCCTATCCAGAATCCTGGATGCAACAACCTATTGCTTCTTTCTGACACTGTGTCCACTTACATGGTAGAGCCAAAGCATCCTATTTCCTTGTAACCCAGGTGATACCGAAGCATGAATTTTGTTTTATTCAGTTTATTGGCTTTAAAAAACACCTCTACTAATCCAAACGAAGTGTATGAGTGTATGTTTAAGGCTTCTACCTTCAAAGGGTAGAGCATGCTGATGGAAAAGTTGGCAAGTGACTGCTTTCAGCCCTTCAGGAGTCATCTAGTGTAATGGTCCTTGCAGGATTCCTGTCTGTCTTGGTGTGCAGAATTTGGCTGTTCAGCATTTTGTCCTGTGCTTGCTCTTCAGCAGATGTTAAGTACATTGTTGTCCTCTTCAGACCCTCAGCTGAACACAGTGGTACCAGTGTTCCCTTGGGGTTATACTCATCACTGCTGTAGTCACGTTCTTCACGAGTGGTAACTGATGAGCTGTCGTTATCTCTGGTTCACAGTAGAGAACTAAGGTGCAAAGAGATTAAGATAGAAGTAACCATAGTTTTGGATGCTGTTTATATGTGCCACAGATGTGATCTTCAGAAGTTAGCATTATTTAAGAGCAATATATGCAAAGGGTAATTTTAATAGTATTTAAGCTGTAATTGCTTCACATTTCTGCAGAGCAGAAGTTCTGATCTTTAGCATCCAGATCCCAAGCCAGGCATGAGGAAGAGTAGGAACATACAACTAGTGAACTGCCTGTGGAGCCCTGCTTTAAAAGCTTTGACCTGTGTCACCTAGAGATGGAAGAAACACAGTTCCATTTTACCAGAATGGTATTTATCTCCTTGACTACTAAATCATATTCTTACTTTGCTCCTAGTTTTCCACTTTATACAGGAATTAATGTGGGGATTTTGCTGCTAGCATTAGCAGCAGAGTGAGCAGAAGCCTGGCACCTTTACCTCACCTTTGTGAACAGCCAGAGCACCAGTCATCTGTGTGGCTGAATGGAGGCAGAAGTCCTGCAGAAGCAGCTGTGCAGATCATACGTGCTGTGACGGTATTCACAAGTAAAGGTACTATAAAAAGTACCCTTTTAGCTCACCCATTTGAGAGTTATTTTTGACAAAAGCATGGCAAAACCATGCTCTGACAAAGTCTGAAAGCTCTTGCTCTGCTTGGAAAGTCTTTAAACAGGTTTATTCCCGAAGAAAATAAATCCACGTTTATTGTGGCAGTTTTATTTGTTGATTAAATACACTCAGGAGCTTTTCTGTACAACATTCAGGTTTGTCTTTGTGCTTCACTAAGATAATTAATGTTTTCAGAAAATAGGATATGGGTAGTTAAACTGGGGAAAGGAAACCATTTTATTTAGTGATGTGAAGTTTCACAGCACAAATCAAGGTAACTCACTTAAGAACCCATGTTTTCCCGTCTGAGCAAGAATACAGTAGAGGATGGGTGACTGGATTACTGTGCTTAGTGGTAAATACAACTATGTACAGCTATTTAATGTCAAGTAGGTGAGACTCTTTGAAGTAATCTATTTTCCTTATGAGAAGGGAGACTGAAAACCAGACTAAGCCTGTGTAAATTCCTTATATGTCACCTAAGCTCCTAACTAACTGCAACTATCCAGTGGGACACAGCAATCCAGAAGTGCCAAGCTAATGCCTCTGCAGATTGAGAACCCATTTATCACCATGATCGATGGAGTGCTGCAGCACAAGGGAGGCTTATTTGCAGAGCATAACACGGGCCTCGCTTGGGGAGTGGGTCAGTTCTTCCCTCAGCTCAAGCAAGGAATTAAATTCTTGTTGGCTGGAGCTCTGCTGTATGGGCACTGCATCACATGAGACTTGTGTTCACCACCAAAGGAGCTTCTCATAGGCCTCCAAACAGCGCTTACAGGCAGCAGCGTTCACTCCGCAGCAGATGGCATCTGAACAATCAGCCAAGGAGATGCAACACTCTCTGTATCCAAATGTCTGTGGATGGGCTCTGTGTGAGCTGTATGTGCAGCAAATGTGAGGGGAAATTGTTGTACAGATAAACACACCCTCCCCAAAAATGCTCAGCTGACCCAAGCTGCAGAAGGACAGAAGGCTTGGCAGGGTACTTGTTGGCAGGGGCAACAGTCAGAAGACACTGCAGCCGTTGCCCTCTCATCCTTGCTGGTGGTGTTGCTGTCGGAGGCACATGCAGCCTGCAGCCAGAGCTTGTTTTCCATATATATACATGCCCCAAAGTGAAATAGGAAGCAGTGCAACAACTCCAGCTCTGAATTTAAAAACTAAGTACCAGCTGAACTGTTGGAAAAGTGCCTCCCCTGGTGAGGAAGAGGAGGGGAAAAAAATCACTAAGAAGTAATTTTACTTAAATGGTAGCCTTGGGGATTGGAAGAGTTTCATTGTGTGGCTTTTCTGCTTCGTATTTAGCTGCTAAATAGTATGTCGGTCCACTACAGATGCAGTTGAGGTGAACTTATGCATGAAGGAGGGAATAAAGAGGTAACAGCCTTACTCCTTGGTGTAGTTTGCACCCCACATCACAGGACCCATAAAGCTGAGCAGACCTTTGATTGTGCCAGTCTGCATCCCACATTAAACACTCTGCCAGTGATACTTGTCTGTGTGCAGCCTCTGATTTCAGCATGCAACGTTTCTGTTGTGTTACCAGAGGGATGGTAATTCCTTTGCTGTTGTTGGGGAAGAGGATTGGGAGATCTGCCTCCTAATAATGCCTCAGACCTTTCCTACTTCAAAGCAAAAATGCTGCTGTTCTTCAGAAGGGACTGTGGAAGTCCATTAGGGCAGAAGAAATGCAGTTGGAAGAAGAGTGTTTGTCAAATATCCGCAACTCCTTGGCAGGAGCAGAAGATTCTTGTGCAAGACAGATGATATCTGCTGAAATATGTCCTTACTTCTTCTCGCCAAGAAATCTTACCCCCTTCTCATTCTGATGACAGGGAAAAAACTCCCTCTGCTGAATGCAGTTCAGGGGAGTCATTGCTTGCTGTGCTTTTGAAATTAACGGCTAAGCTGAATTCTTACATGCTTAATCACTTTCTTTTCCTTCAGAGCTGCTGTTGTCACCACAGCCTTCAAGCACAGTGCATCGGGCAGCCTTGTGCTGGCTGAGCAGCACAGTGTGTGTCTAACTGGAGTCCTGTGGCTTTGCTTTATCTTCTTTTTCTCTTGTTTTTCAAGCAGGTGAACACAAGTCTGCCTCCTCCAGCCTGTTGTGCACTGCCACTTGACACTGCACTCGGTGGTTATGGTTCTGCTGCTCAGACATCCGTTGTTTTCGGCTGGCTGAGATGATAAACTGCCATAGTTTTACACTTCTTGGATAATATTTTCACGTGATACATATGATAACAAGAAACCTTCATTATCTTGCCAAGTTCTTGGAATATACTCTGCTTTCTATTGAGCTCAGTGTCTCTGACAGTTGTTAGTGGAAGTGTTAAGGTTTTCTGTCTTACATGCTTTCAAATCTGAGAGTAGCAAAGTAAAGGGGGGTTAATTTCTCCTTTGTTTATACGGTTTTCGAGCTGCCACCTTGCTCTGTAGCCTTTTGGCTTTGCTATCAGAATACTAAAGACACCTCTGGTTTTAGGACTGAAAACTGACTCAGAATGTGGTCACAGTTCAGTTAATGCAGTGATCACTCTCAGAGAAAAAGGACACAAAACAAGAAGTGCTTGCTTAACTTCAGCTCAGCCAAGACTTAATTTGCCAGTGGCTAGCCCCTATGTGAAAGCTCTTAGCCATTTCACGTGGAGAATACAGGGCTGGAGGCGCACAACAGAGACCGATCATGGTCAGGTTAAGGCAAGCTGCATTTTACCCCGCACCAGTCAGGCTGTGCCTATGCAAGCTCCTGAGTGCAGCCACAGTGCTGGGCTGACGAAACTGGGCTTGTACTTGGAGTGCTTATTTTGGTCCTGGGTGCTGCTTTCGGAGTAATCAGTATCAAGAACAGCCTTTTAGTGGTATGATGGTATCTGAAGCAGCAGCAGCACTGTGCTGGTGTGCTGCAGTGTCTATTAGTCTATTAGCGTCTCTCACTGAAGCACAGTCTGGGGAATTGGGCTCAATCCAGCAGGTTGCCTGAGCCCCAGGGGAAGCAAGCCAGCCCCAGGGACGCTCCTCCAAACCCCAGTTTGGATGCTAGTCTGCCTGCTCGGGCTCTTGGGGCCTGGAGCATGCTGTCGTACTCCGGGCGCTAGTTGGATGATTACAGATGAATTCCAACTGTGCTTCCTATTAAAACAATTACTGTATTTTAAGCTCTTGTATAGCGTGTGAAGTTTCTAATAATTAAGCTCTACACTGGGGACTGACAGAGCCTGGTGCCTATTGTTGTCTAATTAAGCTGTTTTCAAGAAATCTGTGTACTTGGTGGCAGCACTGCTGAACTTCATTGTCTGGGGTTATCTCCTGAATTCTATTACAAGGTGATTTCCAACCTGCAGTTCTTGGTTTATTGGAGCATTTTTTCCCCACTTTAATCTGTTAGTGCTTATTTGGGCGTCAGTTTTCAGCAGCACAGCAGAATCCTCCTTCCCACTTGGTTTTTGTGTTCATTTATTGTTGTCTTCAGCTACCTAAATTCCAAATGAAGAACTCTAGCTTGGTTAGTAAGAATGTAGAGAGTCATGGGAAGCAGGCATGGACTATTTCCAGCTGCACAGTTGAGTACAGTTAGAGCTCTTCCCCCACCTCTGTGTTGAGTTATATGGTCATGGGAGTGATTCACAGCAGTAGAAACTGTGTAAGGCAGTGCAACCCACTCATGAAATTTCTAGGACAGTGCATCAAAGCAGAAGGATTTGGTGGGGGAGGAAGGAAGGGAGACAAGTTGGTTTTCCTTAATGGCCAGAGTCAGGTCCTTTCCTAGTGAGTACTCGGGGTCCTGAACGCTTTATCTAAGCACATAAAGTGAAGGCAGTAGCTCTGTCCTGGCCAGTGTGGAAGGAAGGCCAATGGAAATGATGGTGCTCTCGAACATGCATAAAGATGGAAGGTTACAGTGCATGCTTCTGTATCTTGGCTTACCTGAACGTTCAGGCATCGAGGATCGCCCTAAACTGCACACTTGATGCCCTGTGACTGCAGAAATGATGATGGCAGAGCCTAGATGCTTCTCAGGTCTTCTGCAGCCTTCACTGGGAGAGGTGGTGTTTGGTTGTGGTGATTGTTGGGATGTTCCGTGATTTGTTGAGCTGCAGTTTAGAGGGAGAGATCATACTGGTATTAGACTGATAGCAGCGGAAGCACACTGTTCCTTTGGATACACCAATTGTAAAGAAGTCTGTAATATTTGAGGTAATTCATGGCTCATTCTGCTGTCTGTTCTGCGAGAACCTTCACATCTTGGATCTTAATGACGGGAGAGTTTCGGTGTGAACTGAAAGTTTGGAAGCAAAAGTAACTTGCAGAGATGTAACAAGTCAGCAGAGATCTTGTCACTCTGTCTTTCATCGGGGTGGAATATCGTCTGCTGTAAGACTGCACTCTTCAGTTGGAGACATGTTTCCCTGGTTAATAAAGGCCTTTTCATTTGTAACAGAACATCCTGAAGGAACATGCTGATGATGACCAAAATCTTGCCATTTCGGGTGTCCCCGTGGTCAGCTGGCCCAAGAAGTCCCCGAAGGTAATGAGACACCATTATTTCTTACTAATCATTGTTGTGCCTTGGTGTTTGGTTATCTCTAACCTAACAAAGTGCTGTATGTGACACTGTGGTAGTTGCTACCAGTTTTAACATGAAATGTGATTTTTAAACGTTTCTTGGTTAAGTGCTGAAGCTGAACATGGAAGTGCCTCAGCAGAGAAATTGTTTCCATTTAGAAATAGTCTGTTTGGGCCTTACTGCTCAGTATGGAACGTGTGTGTGTGTCTCGGTCATTTACTAGTCATGGTTACATGTGAAAGTGGTGATGCTGGATTTTATGTAAAGCTCAACAATGTGTAAATCCCAAGTGATAAACTGGTCACTTAAAAAGCACTCGCATCTGGACGTGAGAGGATGTTGCTTTCTCTTGCACTACGAGACCTCCTGAATGAATTCTCAGCACAGTTGTGCCTCTGTAACTCTGGAGAGGTGTTTTCTGTCCCTGTATCTTTGTTTTTCCTCCTGTATAAGGGAGTAAATCTCTTCACTGTGCAGGGGAACCGTGAGGCTTGCTTCATTAACGCTTCTAAAGAGTCTGAAATAATGAAGCAAAGAATAATGCTAAAAGGCTGGATGTTATTTATAACAGTGGTATGTTTACCACACTCCAGTTATTCAGCATGCTGTAAAAGCAGCTTTGCTTATTTAGAAGATGTCTCATCGCTTCTATTTTTACTTCCATTTTTCACTGAATTAGTTTTATAATATCTAATTTCTTTAGGAAGGCTGGAAGGGTCACTCAGTTAAATCAAGCTTCGAGCTGCAAATCTGTTGTTGTTATTGCAGAGAACTCTCAAATAATTGAGGGAATTGTTGTCCCTGTTCTCACTGTGCCGCCGCGCTTCTCGCGGCTTTGCAGATTATCACTGGTGGCCATGAGAATTCTGTTTTCAGATGGGAAGTAGGAGACATAAACATCAAACTGCTAAGGGAGAGTGGGGCCGAATGAGCATATCGTGTTCCTTGTTGGTTTCTCGTTGGGTTTTAGCTGAGCGCGTTGCAGATAAGCTCATATCTTGTTAAATGTGTATTTCCCTTTTAGCTTGTCATAAAGCCATAACAATATGCTTTGTGTTTCAAACATTTGGTTAAAAACAGTGGAAAACCTGGAGAGGAATAGGTGTTGGAGTCTCCACTCCACTGCTTTGATAGCTGCTGTTCATTCATCAGTCAAAACCTACTCCAGGCACTGAGTAAAGCAAAATCTCTGTGACCAGAGGAAAGCTGCTGTGTGAACTGTGTAAAACAAAGCTCAGAAACCCCTGACTCTTGTGCTGTATCTTTGGAGCTCATGGAAGAAACATGGATCTCAGTGTTTTGAGGTCTTTATAAGCTTTGGCATTTGCTAATGCTCTTGTTCACTTTATTCTGGAATCCTTGATAAATGGTTCATTTCTTGTATTTTATTTCTGTGCATTGGCAGCATAACTGTAACTGTAAAAGATTTGTGGGGTTTTGTGACTTAAATCTTATCCCTCTTTGCAAATCCATTGTGCCAGCTGCAAGGGGTTCTTTTTAACTTTCTGGTGTTTATTTTCCTTGAGCCTTTCTGAAAGCAAAACCTTTTAGGAGGCAGCATTCACAGCGTTAGTGTACAGTAACAATTGAACACATCATCTAATAGCAAACACAAGGAAAACTTCCACAGAAAGTCAGGCTTTGGACTGAAGTTTGGAAATAACCCAGAATTTGTAACAGGAAAAAAATCCTTTCACCATTCTCATCGTATTCTCTTTGTTTAATCTGTGATCAGTTTGCATTATGTCTCATGTTTTAGTTAAAAGGTACAGGTGCAGATATGGCTGCTTGCTTCCCAAAAGGAGTTTGCTGTTGCTCTTCTAATTGGCAATTGGCCATGTCATCTTCCACTACAGCTCTTTCTCCTGTCTGGGAACAGAGGCCAAGTGAACAGGTGAGGAAGATGCCTCTTGGAGTTGAACATTTGAGTCCAAAAGGAAAATATGTTGGAAAGACAAAATAGGGTAAAGGCAGTGGTAGTAGTTAATCTTGGTTATTTCTCCTTTGTTCCCTGTAAATCCTGATAATGAAATAGAAGATTTTGCAGGGAAGAAAACCCTTAGGGAGGGGGAAACTCCCTTTCAAATTGCATTGTAGCTGGTGGAGCAAGTCTCCTTGGCCAGAAGGTTCCACAAATGCTGAGTGCAAAGCAGGGGAGTAAAACCTAGCAGTAATTTGGCTTTCTTGTATTGCTCTTGTAGTATATAGGAGAAATGCCAACTACTTAACTGTGCCTTTCCTGGGATACTTGCGTTCAAATGGAGCAGCAGATACAATGCAGCATGGTACCAGCTCTTGTGGGGCTGTTAAGAAGGCACTGTAGCTATTATATTGGCTTCCAGAGAGAAGAGGATAGTCTCATTCCAGAAAGAAAAAGACAGGAACTGAAACCCAGAAAGAGAAGGCAATAAAATGGTAAAACATGGCTCTTGCTTTCTCCCAAGAGAAAGCTCTAGAAGAGATTTAGAAAGGCAAGAGCAGCAGATGGAGAAGGAAGGATAAAGCCAGCATTTAATGCCAATACATTTCAAAGAAAATGGAAATGACTGTAAAGAAAGGAGGGGAAGAGACTAGAAACAGCTAGAGAGCAGGGTGAGGAGAGAGGCAAGTACTGATAAAGGATGGAGCAGGAAAAACTTAGAGCAAGGGGGGAGAACTCTAAAGTAAAAGGTGCCTGGAGTAGGGACAGGGAGTGATATAAACTGTGTGACTAGACCAAGCTGTGGCAGGGTGGGGTTAGCTACATTGACTTGCTTTGGAAAGAGCGTGCCTTTAATGGCTGAGATGATTTTTGAAGCAGTAAATAATATTTCCCTTGAAAACTGAGTCACGGTTTCTTTTGTGTGTTGTTGGTGTGCCATGCCAAGTGTGCACAGTGCTGTGCTGCAGGATGGTTGCTTGAAGACTGAAATTCTGGGGCTTAGGGAAGAAACATGTTCAATCACAGTTCACAGTGGATAAGGTGTAATGGGCAGGACGTGTAACTTGAGTACGCGGAAGACCCATTCAGGTGTTGTGGTCCTGTTGTGCAGCATCGCTCCCATCTTCCTTTTTTAAAGGCATTTGGGCTGTCAGTTATACTGCAGTTTGCCATCCAGAAAGTTGTTCACTGGGAAAAGAAAGAGAAGTAATGGTCAAAAATGTTGTTCGTGAAGAGATAAACCAAACGGGTGACGTTTGGTCTTGTGGTTAGTGTTCAAAATGGGAGGCAAGGGTCTGTCCCCAGCTCTGTTGCAGCCTATTTGTGTTACGTAAGGTGAATGACACATTTCTGCTCCCGGAGCTTTTCCCTGTGGAGATGGTGCTTTCCATCCTGGGAGCTTGTGAGGTGAAATTAATGTTTATAAAGATCTGTGACACCCTCAGCAGAGTTTTGTAGTAAAGTGTATGAAATATTATTATTTTATGGTAATAGAGAAATGGGGTGTGATTCATAGGCTCCTCTTCCAGATCATCTTTATGGAGCTTTTTTGGAGTCTTTTGTACTTTGTAATTTATCGATAATCATTTAGCACAATAATTACTCTCCAGCAGTCACCTTTCTTTCTTCCTTGTTGCAAATGTTCTTTCAGAAGCAGCAAGAACCTGCCTGTTTCTTTTAGCTGGAGAGGAAGAGAAAGCAGTTCATTTTCAGAAGTCTCTGTGTGATAATGATTCATTTACCAAAATGTTTTACTTTACTCAGCATTTGGCTATGTACAGTGATCCTAAGTTAGGCTTCTTCAAGGAATCAGGAATGCGGGACCAAGTGGGTGCTTGAAACCTACTTGTCCTGATGCCTGATTGGCAGTTCATGTACCTTCACACTAGACAGCATATTTTTCCCTGCTGGTTGCAGGGCACGGATACAACCGTGGATATGGAAACCCATCCCTATTCCTTTGCCAGGGGCTTGTGCAACAGTAAATTGCCCTTGCTTGTGGAGAGCTGAGTGTTACCTGTGGGGTTTTTGTGATGGTAGCCTGTTGTCCGAAAGGGAGAACTTCACAGTGTGTGCTGCCTTGAGATTTTGGGGTCTTAAGTGACTAAAGAGGAGTAAGAAATCATCCTAACAAAGTAACTCCTTCCCCATCCCTGGGATGTGAACTTATGGGTGATGTGAAAAGAGAGCAGGATCTAAACCCGGTTTGCCCCAGTGCTGACACAAGGCAGATCACTGGTGCAGAAGTTGACAACATCAAGCCAGATCTTGAAGCCCGCTCAAGATTGCTTAGCCCTACAATGCCAGGGTTCCCATTTTATCTGCACAGGGATCAGGGTAGGATTTTATTTTAGGAACTCGGAGTATGGCCCAAGCAGAAACCATGCATTTTTCAAACCATTTCCTATTCTGGAAGACAACGGTCAACTATAGTAGCATGTAATTACATTCTGTGGCAGTGCCTTCTGGTTTTATTGTGATAAAGATCTCTAGTTGTCTATATGAAGAGCAGCTATAAAGAGCTAAGATATGTTTGGACTCTCTTGTTCTGTGAAGAGTTAGCATTGCAGACCACGAGCCTGATTCTCAGCTCTCTAACCTGGATCAAAGCTGCATTCGTAATGATGAAGTGTCCAAATATATACATAGGTCTGGTGGTGAGCAGGAGGTGAAGTGGTGATTTTCAGTACCTGATTGACAGTGCTGCAATATGTGGCCGTTTTTCTGATGTTCATACACTTCTCTATGTAATTTTTACCTGTTGATTAAAAGAGAAGATATTAGAGAAGTATAACAAGGAAATGGTAATATTTGTATTTAAAGGAACACTATTAGTAAAGGCCACAAACCGAAATTTTAATTGGATTATGGTTTTTGTTTTTAAAACCCCAACTTGCCCTACAATTGGCAATGCAAATAATGTTCATAGCTTTATATCAATGCGTGAGGACCAGGAAGAACAAGTGATCATAAGACAAACCCAAGAGGAAGACCTCTCTCAGGTTGGGTTTTTGCTGTTGTTTTGGGGGTTGGAGGGTGCAATTAAAGGGTTTTTTTGACTCTACTTTCCTGTTACCATGGACAGCATCTGATTCCCATCACTAGTGAGTTCTGTCTTGCAGCAGTTTATTTTTTTTCTCCATTGTTTTTATTAAACATATATTTTCACAGCTCTACAGACACGTCCATGCATCTGAAAAAGAAGGATTAACTCCTGAGATTAACCTGCGAGAGGCAGAGCAAAAGGCTGATGAGTGTGATTGATGGAAGGCTGAGCTAGTCATGCCCCATCAGACCAACCAGTCCTTGTAGCCTGGTGTCCTGTTTCTGATGGTGGCCAGTCACAGCTATTGAAAGAGTTGTAAGAACACAGCAGACATGCATCCATCTTTCCTTTGCTTATCTTCCCAGTTAAGCTGGGTGATTGTCTCTTCATCTTTTGTATTTAGTGTCTCCTGGTGTAGAATATTTACCCCCCTGTGAATTTACCTCATTCTTTGTGGAACCTGTTGGACTTTTTGATCTCCACAGCGTCCTGTGGCATCTCTACCCTGTGTAGATAAGTACCTCCTGATGTTGTTTCAGATGTCCCTTAATATCGTAAACGCACTTCGTGCCCTCTCTATCATGCATTTTCAGAAATCTGAATGAGATTTCTATTCATCTCCTCTGTGCTATCAATGATATTTTATTTATATTGCTGTTACTGCTTCTCAGTCTTCCCCTCCTCACTCCCAAGCTGAAAAACATTGGTAATTTCCATCTTTCCTGGTATACAAACCATACCATATGTTTGATCATTTCTCTCACTGTTCTAGTTTCACTATAGGCAGTTTTGAGATGAGGGTGGATATGGGACTCCACAAACACAAATAGTATTAAAGATGTGATGTTTAAGAGTGGAGGCTAGAAGAACATGTCTTGTTCAACATGGCACAATGAAGCTGAAGGGGGAGATGATTGTTAAGTACTTTGGGGAGTGTATGCACCAGCAGAGAGGAAGAGTTATTTAAGCTAATGGACAGTGTTGGCATGAGAACAAGTGTGTATAAGCTCACTATAAATAGATTTAGGCTGGAAATAAGATTTCTGATCATTGTGGATTGGCTGGAATAAGCAGCACATAAGAAAAACAGTAGACACCTGTGGTGAAAAGGGTGTTAGACTCTTAGAAATAACTTGTATTTGAAGTCATAAGAGGCAGTGGTGTTAGTCACCCTCTCTAGATGTGAAGCCCACTGAGGTCCTTGGGCGTGTTCATGTGTCTGCTGGCTTTATTCCAGCAAGGACCCTTTTTCCTTATTCATGGTATTTCACATTAGAAGTGCTGGGAAGAGAGAAGATCTACCAGTTGTTAATAGCAGAGCTTTGTTATGTAAGGCTCCAATCTGAACATATGCACAACAGTATGTGTCGGATTAAACTCAAGAAATAGTAAGTAAATGGACAAAGAATCAGTGGACACAATAAATTTGATTCTTTGCAAAAGTTAGGGGGTAGAAGCGTAAATTGAAGTGTTTTGCTGAACTTCAACTTGAAACGAATGTGATTTTTCACAAGTGTTGAGCGTTGTTTTACATCAGGTTTTCTTTAAGTGCAGGGGGAGAGGTGCTAGGTGGACAAAGAACATTCCTGAAAACCTTTGAATAAGTACTTCCAGTTTTTACTTGCTTGCTTACTAAGAATTCCTACCATAGCTATGGCTGGGCCAGCTCCACCCATAGGAGCAGGAGCAGTGAGGTACTAGTTCCAGCAATTAGTGTTTTAACCAGAGTGGTGTCTGCAACAGATCTGAGCACGTAGAAATGGCACAACATCAAAACAACATCAGTTTCAGGAGCCTGCCCAGGGGCTACCACCAGGAAAGCAACATTCCTCATAGTAGCAGTGGGAAAACTCTGCCAAATCCCCTAAGAGAGACCAGTCCTTGGAGATCTATTCAGGGTACTTCCTGTGGGAATATGAACGTGTTAGAAAGCAAATGCTGACAATTAAAAACAAGCATTTAAGCATTGAAGTAAAAATGGAGTCCTCCTAGTGCTGGAAAGGAATCTGGGAAGAGGGTTGGGGGAGGGAAAGAGCAGACATATAGCAAAACAATCTGTGTAATTTGTTGTAAGATGTATTTTTCTGGTTGAGATTCCAATAAATTTTAGATCCGTCATTCCAAGTGGCACGGGAGCAAAAATGGGATTAAAACTGTCATGTTTTGTCCTTGCCAGGCACCAGCTTAAAGGTGTTTGAAGTGATCTCACACAGCACTGCCTGAACTCTGCTTGGTGTCAGCAGCAATTCTAAATGCCAGTAGTCTGCAGGAAGATTTGCATATACAAACGTGTGTATTGTGAATCCTTTTATTGATAAAAAGTCCTGATTATAAAGTTCATCATCCAGTGCAAATCAGACATTTCTTGGTAGTTACCAGATGCTAATAACTAATTTCTCTTGCAGAAAATAACTTGAAGTACAAAGGAAAATGAGGATTAAAATAAATTCAAATTTGTTTTTCTCTTCACTGATTTAAATTGCGATTGGAATCAGTGATTTAAATAATGTTGAATAATTTCTGTTCTCTTACTACTGTAGGATTGTAGGTACCATGTGGTAGGAGAGAGCCGAAAGCTGTTCAGAAAGACACCCCAGATCTGGCTCCTGACAAATCTATAAAGAAACAAAACCACATAGTTGAGGTTTGGGGGTTTTGTTTAGGGGGCTTCCCACAGTAGCTGTTCGAAACTGAGCCCTTTCCATGCTACATTTGGGAGCAAGAGAAAAAGTCGTGTGCCAGAACCAAAGAGTGCTTCAGGTACTGTGCAAAGGAGTAAAGGCTGGTGAAGCTATTGGGAGTTTCTGTCAAGCATCTGCTTTCCTGGGGCAGCTCCTTGCCTGACTTGTTTGTTTTATTTAGCATTGCTTCAGTCTCTTATGAACATTCGTCCTCAAGACAAATGCATTTCTGTGGTAACTCCATGCAGGCCAGAGGAGTTTCGGGTTTTGCTATATGTGTATCATACAGAATGTGCCCAAAGAGCTTCACTGTGTATTGCCTCAGTGTTTCTCTAAAAGCTTTGCCTGGTGACTTGACAGATTATTTCTCACCTTAAGAGGCTGTACTTGAAATATTGTGCCCCTTCAGGGAGTAATTATAAATAGCAAGGACTTGAATGAGCACCTTCTTAATCTTCCATCTTTGACTTCATATTTTCCCTTCTTATCAACTTTCAGCCACTTACTTTGAAATCTGACCAATGCCTTTATGTGTAATCCATCAAATAGGTAAATTAGAGCCATTTTGACTCTGAGGAGAAATTTGAATGGATTGGGAAAAATGAACAGACATCTGTATTTTCAAGCTGTTGTGTTCCAAGTATCACATGAGAAGATTTATGTGTCCTGTCCCATTGTGATTCTTCTACCATATGCATGAATATTCAGTGAGAGGAATTCTTCCCAACTACATCTTGACTCCTATTTTTCAAGAGAGCAGCTTTCTCTTTATTTCGTGACAGTAAAAGAGCAGGGTAAAAACTCCTTTGGTCTTGAGACCTCTTTCTTAGTGTGTGTGAAATAAGTTGCCAGGTCTCCGTTTTTGTCATCAGGAGCTTGTGTACATTGTCTACAGTGCTGAGTTGGCCAACAAAACCAAACAAAAAGCTCAGGTTTGAATCTAGTTTAAGTATTTGAGCATCCTCATGCTTTCCCCACCCCGACATTAAAACCATTGAAGCTTTGAGTTACGTATCTGAGATTTAATAGTTTTGTTTCTGGATCGAAGCACATTGGCAGAGCAATGGAGAAGGCGTTTGTCATTCCATGTGCTGCACAATAATGGACATTAATCCTGTGGGCACTTTTCAGAACAGAATTGAATTGTATGTTCTGTCCCTGAGAAGATGGCTTCCTTTTAGTTCCATAGCACATAGAAATTAAGTGCTGCTGAGAATATAAATGAAGTCTTGTTTCAACTTCATGACTTTCCTGCAGGCATTAATAGACCAGATAGAAGAGGTACAGAAGTGCTTTCCTTTTTGAAAATCAACAAATACAAAAGAAGATAGGGATAAATTCTGATAAAAGCACTGTGGTTTGGTTGTTCATACGCTGGATGTTTCCCTACATATCCAAGTCAGGTTTGTAGGTGACAGCAGAGCACCTGAGCTCTCATGAAGCAAACTGTACTTGGGCTTTTCCTTTGCTTACCATTTGTTTGCCTCTGAATGTTTGAGTTTGGTCTCCAGATTTTAAAGCTGCTGCCCACAGGTTGGACACAAGTGACTGTCTTGCAGCGTTCCATGTGTCAAGAGTGCACTTCCAGGAAAGCAGGTTACATATTCTGGTTAATCCACTCTTTCAGCCCCATCTATTTGCATATTCCTCCACAGAGTGGCAGTCGCTGCTTCTTAGGAATCTATTTCACTAGTTTTTGCTTTTACTGACAGAATATGGCTCTTGGAAACACAAACTGTGTTGTAGAAACACTCTGTGGCGTAAGGATGTGTGGAAGAAGAAAGCATGGCAGGGTTTCCTTCCTTTCCCAGTGGATAGTTCCAATCACGCTGTGGCTCTTCCAGTAGAGAAGAGCCTGTCTTGTGTAGTAGATGAACTTGATGTTCCACTACTCTGCAGTTTTGTTTATTAGGTTTTTAAGATGACAGGATGTTGGGATTTGGGAGGGGGGTGCTTGGTTTTTAAGGCCTATTAGACAGTGTGAGTGAGTTACTGTCAGCACATTCTGTCTGGGCTGCTGCTGCTCCTCTACAGCACTGTGATAGTCCATGGTTGTCCTTCAAGAAATAGTCATACAACCCTTGCTGCCTTTGCTTGTCCTGTGTTGGATGCTGGTTGGGGAATGTATGTGCGGTAGGCATTACATGGAGGGAGCAATCATTGTGTCTTGTCTTGAGTTACTTTATTTGATCTAAGGTTGATCAATCAGACTGATTAATAAAGAGATTGTGATGGGTACTCGATGCATCTGGTGAGGACTCATGTCATACTTCAGATAGATAGTAGGAAGTAGTAAGATCATGATAGTAGATGGATATTTAGGTTGTCAGAATGTCACTGCTGGTGTTGAGAATGTGACTGAAATATTGGCTAGAACTCTTGAGAAAAGTGGCATGAAATTTGCCCAGGCCCAACCATTAAGATCATATTTCATGTGAATGGACACTTACACCAAAACAATGAACCCTGGAAAGCTATTGGGTAACTCTCTTATTCTGATACAGGTCAATAATAGTGATTCATAAACATCTCAGTGTGTTTCCTTTTCAAAGACGTGTGTGCTGGCCTGCAGAAAGCAGCAGCAGCTGACATCACAAGATCTTTATCCAAGGGCTTGCATATAAACAAGTTTGAGGTTGTTTTCCAATTGTTTCCATGTAAATATCTTTTCTAATACCAGCTAAATACAGTATTCTATAGAGATACATAAGAAGTTTCGAGGGCAGATTAATCAAAGGTGTTTGTGCCACATTAAAACTTTATTTCACTTCATATTGAGAATCACTAGAATCATGAACTCTGGTGTTTCATACAAAAGCATGAATCCTGTTAAGCACTGGCTGAAATCTGGTGGTAGGAGAGATGCTCAGAGTGAGTTGCAGGTAGGGGTTGTAGTCTTCCTCCCCCTCCCCTCCCCACCTTGTTTTTACTACTTAAGGATATTTGCATGAGAATAAAATCTGGTTCTTTGGCACTCATCTGCTCCTGCTGTTTATTCTTTGCTTGAGGGTATTGTCTCAGTTTGTGACAACATAATTGGTTTCTGTGGAGGAGATTATGATATTGATGAGACATACATGACTTCAGGTGAGGTGCAATCAAAGCAACAGTTGAGAATAGAAGGTACTGTCTGTTTTCCTGCAGTTTTCACTAAGGCTCATTCAGCAGTTTAATTAAGGGTGTTATTTATTACTGAATTATATAATGCAAAGCTAAAGTGGGGGCACAGTTACCCTGCTACAGGCATGACCAGGGTGAGGGCTGCTGTTTTGTTTTCTAAGCTGATGTTAACTGCACCAGGCTGGTCAAATACACACTGTTGCTCAGTATTTGTCGTAATTTAGTGTTCTCTAGTGTAGACAAGCTGAAAGAATTGAGCTGGAAAATGCTCTCTTAATAGTTCTTCCTGTGTATTAAATATTTCTTTGAATGGTTAGCTGCTCTTGTATCTTTTGAGAGCGATTATCATCAGAAAAGTTTCTTTTATTGTGTTATTCCCCTGCCCCAATTCCCAGTTTACTATTTTATGTCATATCCTATCCAAATGGGCTTTTTGAAACACCATCTCAGCAAAGTTCTCCTAGCAGTTGGAAATGATTCTGAGATCTTGTTGGCGTGTGTGGCTTTGCTCCTAACGCAGGCTTTGTAATTAGAGCTCATTTGTCACTTGTGTTCCAGTTGTAAGCAGCAGAGTGGAACACACTCTCCGGTGGCTGAGGAGTGAGCTTCAGTGTGGGTTACACTTAGTGACCTGCTGCAGCCCGGTTAGGCTGATGCAAATATACCCAGAGTGCCTGTACACGTTGCAGATGAGAGGAGTAGGATGATCCATGTCATGACTTTAACGTGCTATGAATGACATTTTGCCATGGTGTGACTGATGGATTGCCCTTGGGGGGTGTCACAAATTGTCTTTTTTCTCCTGTCTGGATTATGGAGCTGAAAGGCTGGAGGGATGAACAAGTGTGAAGCAGGTTATGTAGAGCCTCACATGGAATTGGCACAGGCTGGTGGAGGCTTGGGTCTTGGCAGGTGTGGGACCAGGCATCCTCCTTATGGATGTTGTCTGTTCTCCTGCCTCTGCTGGAGGCCAACTGGATAATGAACCGCAATCGCTGCTGTAATGGTGTTGGTTATCCTTGCTGCATCGTGTAAAGCTCTCCTTTGCAGCCCTGTCATGAGACATGCATCCCCCCTTCCTCTCCCCTCCAGAATCCAGAAAACACACTGGATTCTGATACTACCTTGTGATTCTGAAAGCCAGGGCCTTAGGCACATGCCTTTCATGCCTCAGCTTTCATCTGCTCCTGGTTGTGTATGAGTTCAATGGGGGAAGAGAGAAACCTGAGGAAACAGGCTGAATATACCCAACCATGATGTGTTGCAAGTAAATGCTTCGCTCCTGGCATCGCAGATGAGCAGAACTGGGAGAACACCCTCACATATCCATAGTTTGAGCTTGTGAGAGGGCAGACATACAGGCAGTGGATATGTGAGGTGCTCAGAATAAGGAAGGGACCTCATTGCATGAGTCACTTGGCTTTATCAGCAGTCCCCTGTAAAGACGTGCTTAAAGTTTGGCTGTGTTTTGTTACTTGAGTGGCCAGGCTTTGTGCAGATCATGGTGTCCCAAGGGCTGTGAGTGGGCCTGAGGCAGCATTGCCACCAGCTCCTGCCCATTGCTGCCTCTTCTCATGGGCTACCTGAAGTGTTTATGTGGCCATGTGGTAATTCAGGCCAGGGAACTGAACTGAAACTAGTTTGACAAAAATCTTGAGGCAGGGACCATTAGATGTGCTTCTTTATGGCTTCTGGGTTGCTCAGCACATGCAAATATTTAATCTTGTTTTAATTCTGTGTTGTGGGCGTAGAAGCCAGAGGCAAAATCCTAACAACTTGCATGGAATCGGGATTTCCCCCGAAAGCAGGCCCATAAATCCAATGGGAAATTTGAATCTCGGTGCTCAGATCCAGGCCTCTGTGTCTTGACCCTCAGCTGCAAGCTCTCGCGGGCAAAGGCAATGTCCAGTTGAGGTGCTGGCCCTACTGTGACCTTTGGATCTAGAACAGGTCCCTGGTGGACCGATGTGTAACATCTGGCACTGCAGGGAGGGTATTTTGTAGTAAAACCTGACTGGTGGGTCAGGGTAGGGCTGGAAATGGTTCCTCGGGAGCAAGCAGGAAAGGGGGTGAGGCCAGATGTGAGCAGCTCTGCAAGCCGGGTTGCCTTGTATCCCAACCCATCCCATCCTCTTCCATCCTTCCCAACGTGAAGTGATGCAGCAGGGGCATCACTTGCAATCCCGAAGTTTGCTCCGTGCCTTTCCTCCTCCCGAGGGATGGAGGTTCCCTCCTCCCGTCCCGACCCCGGCAGCAGGAGGCGAGCCGGCAGGTAGCGAGTGCCGTGTGTCTGTCTGTCTGTGCGCGCATCCTTTGTCTTCGGCAGCCCGTGCAGCGCCGAGCACCCTGCGGGCGGCCGCGCATCCCTCCCCGCCCCGCCCCGCTCCGCTCGGCACACCCAGGCAGGCCGAGCATCGGCCCGGCCCCCTCGGCCGATCGCGGGGCTAATTACCAGCGGGGGGCTAATTGCCAACGGGGCCTTAAAGCCACCATCACCACCACCATTCCCCCCCCCGGGCCCCGGTGGGGGGCGGCCGGCGCTGCCCCGGCCGAGCGGCCGCGCTGTCCCCGCAGGCCGGCTTTGTGCGAGCGAGCCGCGATTGGCCGTGCCGGCAGGGCCAGCCCCTTCCTGGCTGCCTAGCATGAATATGCACGGCCCCCCTTCCTCCTCCTCCTCCTCCTGCATGTGTGTGTGTGTGTGCGGGGAGCGGGGCTCCGCCAGCAGCGCCGCTCCAGCCATGTCAGCTCGGCTCCGCCTGGGCCCACCATGAGCCATGGCCATGTCTGCGAGCGCCGACGAGGAGGAGTACGAGTCGGAGCCGGAGCCCGAGCCGGGGCCGGGGCCCGAGCTGGGGCCGGAGCAGGTCCGGGGCGGGCGGCGAAGTTTGCAGCAGGAAGGGAGGGGAGGAGGAGGAGGAGGCCGGGGCCGGGCAGCGCCGAGCCGAGCCGCGCCGGCAGCGGGGACGGGGAACAATGTGGGGTCGGGAGCGGCCCCGGCCCGGCCCGGGGCGGCTGCGCCCGGCGGCTCCGCGGCTGCGGGCGGCTCCGCGGAGCGCGGGAGGCTCCGCCGGGGCCGGCCCGGAGCGCTCGGCCTCGCCCGCCCAGGGCACCGGGGGGAGTTCGGCACCGCCGAGGGCCCCGCGCCGCTTCCGAGGCAAATGCGCTCGGGGCGTGTGGCTGTGCCCGGGGGGTCCCTGCCGGCCCCGCCACCAGCATCGGTATTATTGTTGTTATTATTTGCTAATAAGGTGTCTCGCATCGCTGAGGGGGCTGCAGGACTTCGGGAGAGAGTCTGATGCTGAGCCTGGCTACCTTGTCTTACTTTGATTTATAGCCAGAACCTCCTTTCTGTTCCCAGGGTCGAGGGATGTAGAATAAAGAGGAAGATGTGTGCTGAAATGAAAACAGAACTTTTATTAATACTTCCAGGGTTTATTCCCTGAAGGTGGTGGGGGTTTTTTCTTTATTTTTTCATTTTATTTTATTCCTGGGGGGAAGGAGGATAAACTTTTTAAATTTATGAAGTAATTTGTGAAAAATAATCCAGAACATGTGTTCTAGATTGCGTATTTTACTCTCTAAGAACTGCCTAAGCAATTAGAAATGCACCAGGAATAGTATTAAACATGTGCAGGCAATTTAAACATCAACTTGATAATTTTGTTCATAACTCAAGGTGGTTTGCTCTCTAAAATAGCCTGATAATGTGCTTTTAGAGACAAGTTTCTGCCTAGGCCGGGTGCTGAGTCCATCTTCCAAAACCCGTCTCGTTTCTAATAACTTGATTATGTTTTGCTTCATAATCGCACCAGGAAAGCAGTGCTGAGAAGGAGTTTGGAGTGGTGATGGTGGTGTGCCTTGGGTGCTGCTCAGGGATGGAGGATCTGGTGCAGGAACAGTGAGAGAGATGTTGATGGGCTACACAGGCCTGGTGTAGTGTCAGTCCAAGACACACAAGGGCTTTGGATGAGTAACTTTATCAAGGCTTTACTTAATTCTGCAGGTTGTGTGAATGTACAGGCCTGTGCTACTGCTCAGCTTAGAGGCCTGGGAGTTAAAACGTCCAGCCCCCTTCCTTCTCTTAAGCTTTCCCTATGTCAGGCCTTTCCCCTCCCCATCTGTATCTTGCTGTGATTTCTGTATGCTCTTTTAGAAGAGCTAATGGTTGGGAAGGCAGATTGGCCTTGGCTGCGTTGTACAGCTGTGGCATCGCCATGGAGGTGCTAGTTCTTGCTAGGTGAATTTGGAAAGCTAGTTACGTTCTGGGCTTCTTCAGCTCTTCTAAAACCTGAGGCTTTGATAGTGTTCTGATATCTTAATAGCTTAAAGCAAAAATTAATGCACGAAAGCGGAGATCCTGCTTTAAAAGGCTTGGTCTGATCCTGAATTACAATGCTGTGACCTCCGTAGCAAAGACATGTGGAATGGTTTTCTTCCTGTTCAAAACTGTTCGGTGGTAGAAGGCCTCACATGGATCCAACTGTGTTTTCCTACCAGCCTGCTCTGATGTGTAGTTCCTCTGTTTCTCTGCACGGGATGTGTCAAATGGGCATCACATAGCTTTTTCTACTGTGATAGTCCCTGGTGTGTAACAGGTGAAAGGCTTTGGTTCTACAGGTGTAGTTCAACAGCACAGCTCCGGTGTTTGGGTAGGAGCTGCTGGTTTTGTCACTCCCGTCTTTCTTCTCTATTTCATTCCTCTTTCCTAAGTCTGTCTAAACTAAGAAGGCAGAAAGACTGTCGGGTTTCCCAGTGGGTAGGATTTACTGCACTTGCAGTAGTTGTGCCTCAGCACTGGGGGTTTAGAAGCATGGGATGCCAGGGCATGTATCCTGCCTGGCACTGGCCATGGGGAGGCCAGCACCCTGCCACAGGCTCTCCAGGTAGGAAGAAACTCAGCTTCTGACTGTGACACTTGAGTATGTGTAAACAGCCTGATAAAAAAAGCTCCTGGGTGGGGGGTAGGAGGATTTGTCCTGAAGTAGCAGTGAGAAGAAAAGCTACGAAGCACAGGAGGCCCCAAGTCTGTGTAACTTAATGGTGTCTTTCTTTTTAAGAGCCTTCTGCTTTGGATGCAGCTTATCTACAAAAGCATATTTTTGCCAATATGTCTTAATCCACCCTCCAGGCCTAACTTCTACCTCCTTGCCGCCAGAGGAAAATAAACGGGGGCACTTGTATTGGCACTGACATGCCAGTTTATCACACCCTAAACCACATAGCTGTGTTGGCAGAAAAGCTGCTGGAGTGTCACTAATGCCCAGGTGAACCTGCGAGGTATAAACTTGTCTATTTGCTTGTGGGAAATGGATCTGTTTGTTCAGTAGCGGAGCTGTGTGGTCACCTGGAGGTGGTCTTGAGGAGCTATGTTGCTTTTTGCAGGAGAGGGTGAGAAAGTTTGTAGGTATGAATTGGAGGAGATGGTGGCGGTGAACATGTGGAGAGGAGTAAAATCCTGTTCAGGGACGGCTGGGCTTGAAAAAGCTCCACCTTCCCTTTCCCTCTGCTGCTGCTTGCTTAATGGGGGACCTTGGACTTGTCTTGCAGGACACCCCCACCCTGGCAGGAGCCTATGCTGATGATGGGCGATGTGACTCTTGTAAACAGTCACTGCTAGAGGAAAACAACCCTCCTGGAGTTTGCATGTGTAGGCTTTTGGGCAGATGTGTTGTAGCCAGACATGTTAGATTGTGCTGTTGGCTTCTGTTCTTCAGTTAATACAGTTCTTACGGATGTCACTGGCATCAGTGTGATTTTTGCCATCTTAAACTGACTTCTTCCTTGTCCCCACAGAATTCCTGCAGTCGCATCATCTTGTCCTTCCTTCCTTTTTCCTCTGAAGTTCTTCCTCTTACAAGGGTTTCTGTTAACTACTGAAGAGATGTGAGGATTTAATGCTGACGATATGTTGACTTGGTGTGATTATCTAGTGCAGGACAGTGTGTGCACACCAGGCTGTCAGACAGTCCCCCTGTTCCATGGTTAGTGTAGTTAATGACAGGGTCTGTTTCAGAGACCTCTGGTGAAATAACTTTGTTGGAGCTCAGTCCAGTGCATTGGTGTGTGTGTGTTGCTGTCTACATCACTGCCGGTAATTGTCAGTTTGACTGGTTTTCTTATTAGGAAGGCCAAAACAACATGACTGGGAGGATAGGAGAGGGATTTGTCACTGGAGTAGTAGAGGACAGTGCTGCTCGCTGGCCCTGGGCAGTGGTCGGGGAGCCTTGTCCTCCAGAGCTCCCATCCTGTTGGAAATGGAAAACTACCTCTGCATCTGCACACGTCTGATGCTATGGGAAGAGGCAAGGAAATAACTGACCAGAAGCCTTTGCTGTGGCACTCTGTGGGCTTCTCCAGTGCCCTGCATCAGCCCACAACCCAGCACATTTAGGGTGGTGGTTTAGGTGACAACAGATATGGATTGTGGGTTAATGAGTGTGGCTTTTCCCCTTCCCCCCCAGTATTTATTTGTCAGATCTCATAAAGAAACAACAAATTACATTTGTCTATTCTAATTCTGTTAAAACAATTGTATTGGAATGCTGTGCCGTACAAAGGTCTAAGCACAGGACTGGTACTCGGGGAGTCCTGGGTCCTCATCCATCTTTCAGTGCTGATGCAATTGTGTGGACTTAGTCAAACTACAGGAAAACAGAGTAATTGGAAGGAAATCACTTCTGTCTTGTAAAATGGAAGGGATGTATTTACATGGCACAGCACCTTGAAGCAACAAACACTACACATGTAAGATGTCTGTCTTGGAGAAATTTACGCAGTGGGTACAGAAGCTGTTCATATTGTACTTGGTTAGGAGCCGAAGTGCTTCAGGGACTCGCTGAGCTGGCTAGAAGCCCTTTAGAAGGGCACTGCACATGTCCCTGGATTTCTGTCTGGACACTCTGTCTGGAGAAGTTTAGTCTGAAATACTGGTACAGCGCCACTGGCAGCAGTTTAAGCAGGTCACTGAAGCCGAGTGGCGGAATAAGACCCATGCCAAGGTAAAGGCCACTTGCAGAAGAGCTTGTTTCTAGGCTGCAGGCTTTGCCAGCCATGCTTTTAGGATCACATCCTTCTTCCTTGTGGATGCAGGGTCAGCTGATCTTCCTCTCCGGGGCAGAGGAGTTTATATGTGGAGTTGCCTGGTGACAACTCCAACAGAGCCTGCTTGGTGTTGGGATAGCAGCTGGGGAACATCAGCACCTACTTAATGATATATTTAACAGCTGATAGCTCTTGAAGTGTTGTCTCTAAAGCTTGATGATCTTGGTATTTTGGTTTACCTGAAGGTCTTTGAGTTACTCTTTGCAACTGGGAAGGAAATAAATTGTTGCTGTAAACATCAAAGTTGCCTTTCTGTAGCAGTAAGAGCTGTGCTCAGAGGTGCCTCTGCTGCTGCTGCTGACCCTAGTGATGATGGTGGGTGGCTTTTTGATGGCTGCCAAGCAAGGAAGTGACACAGGGTGAAAGTGTGTTAAAGTACCTGTAAGCAGGCAGTGAATGGCTTTGTAGTTCATAGTGTATTATGTTCTGATGGCCTAAATTTGCTCCTAGTATCCGGGTGCTTTGGATTGGGGCAGGAGCAGGTTACCTTTGTGTGTTGCATAGTAGTAATTTAGCAGGGACAATATAAACCCTACTCCAAAACAGAAAAGAGAAGAAGTTCTAGCAGGATGTCATGTTAACGGGTCTTGGTTTAGTCTTCCAGCCTTCAGGTTTCTAGGTTTCCAGTCTTCCAGCTTTATAGGTTTCAATATAATAAAGGTAGATTTAGTATATTAATCCTAATATGTTTCAGTAGCTGCTTGCACAGCTTCCATTAGGAGCTTTGGGGAGTGGTTGTCATCACTCAGCATCCTTCTCTTCTGAAGACTTGCAGTGGCAAGAGGAGTATGGGCACAGTTTCAGTGGAGGTGTTGGAGAACATAAGGGGTCCCTTGTTGGTAGTGTTTCAGACTGGTTCTGTCTCCGCTGCCTGATTTTTGTTGTAAGATGTGTTAGAAAACAAAATCTCTTCTAGTTTGGTGTAAATTTCTTCTCAGAGGTAGCTGCTGGTGACTGCTGGAGTCACAGGCGGAGCTTGAGGGTCTCAACTCATCTCCTTGGGAAAGGAGACGGTAGGATCTGCTGCACAGATGGGAGACAGCATTGGTCCAGAGCCTAGTTTAGAGCTTAGTGTGTCACCCAGTCCTGAGCCTGAGGCCATGGAGCTGCTGCTTGTTGGCCACCCTGGTAAATCCAGGTTAAAGACTCCCGCCATCCCCTGTCACTCATTCTTTATTTGCAAGACAGCTCCACAGAGCGGTGCTGGGAAGGTGGGAAATGGCAGTGATGGGGTGGGAACAGGAGCTGGGAAGGAAATCTTTACCTGGATTTCCTACCCAGGCTGGTACATTGTAAAACTGCAGTCTGAGCTGGAAATCCTGCAGCATCTCCTCACTAACATCGACCTGGAATTCATCTGGCTGTCTGCCATGTGCTAAATAAACCCCAAGTCATATTGGAGGCTCCTTCTACCCCTTGAATCCCAGCCCCTTTCTGGGATAGCAACCCACAGGCCTGATTTTCTTCTGTGGTGGTTTTTAAGCGACCACTTTGGAGCCCCTTGAAACTAGATACTAGTGGGAATTCCTGCAAGGCCTCCCTAGCCTTGCTGGCTGCAACATCCTGGAGTGAAAACGTGGCTTGGAGTGAGGATTGGTCGGGTGGTAAATCAGTGCAAACCCAGCTAGGACAATCGCATGGATTTGTTAATGTGAAGAGCTCTGGGTGGGTAAGAAGTGTTACATACAGTGAGATCAGAGGTCTGCACCTCTGTGTCTGGTGGGGGGATGGTTTATAAGGAAACCTGAGTTGTGCGACGTGGGCTGGCCTCAGGCTTGTTCTTGTACCTTCACCTTCCTGCTTCTACTTTGTTGTTTGGGGATTCTCAATTTCTCTGTTTCAAGTGATGCCTTTTTTTACCGCCTGCATCTTTGCAGTGCCCTGGCACTTAAAACACTGTCCTCAGAATTATACTTGGCTCGTATTACTGTGGCAGCATCAGGAGTTGTCTTTCAGCTGGAAAAGGACCGAGTTTGATTTTTCCTTGAAAGAGATTGTGTTTTAAAAAGACCATTCTGAGCGTGTCACAACTGGGTTTTGCCGCCTTAAAAAAGCCCTTAATCCTCTTCAAACCTAGTGGGAAGGAGTCAGATGCTCACGCAGAATCTTCCATGTGCTGTTGGCAGAAAGAGCTGCCCAGGTTGTTGTACATATTTTGGTTTAATTTGTTCCCACTGATGTCTGGCCTTTGGTTTGTGTGTCTCGCTTCCCTTGCTAGTTGAAGGAGACTCTATTAGAGAGAGCGGAGGAGTGATTCATGCGGAGGAAGGACATTATCTCTTATCTAGGTTGCCACTAAGCCAGTCCTGCCAGTGCTGACTTTATCCTTGAGAGGCTGAAAAGTTGGTCTAAAAGGTAAATATTTATTCTTTTGAGTGTCTGAAATCGATCTGTAATCCAGGCGTCTGGTGCGGTTGCTGATGGGAAGGAAGCTTCACTTGCACGGTGCGACTCAGCATGCAAGCAGAACACGGACTGCTCTGGAGGAGCAGAAGCAAAACCTTGCTGGAATCTCTGTAACTTCATGGACTAAACAATGTTTTCTCCCCCCTCAGTTACCATGGTGGGTTTGTGGGAGAAAAAGCAAAGAGGTCAAGCTCCTCGCTTCTCTGATCTCCCGGCACAGAGATTCTTGGGATGGAGACTGTTAAAGTATCAGCGCTCTTCTGTATCGCAGGGAAAGTCAATGGAGCTTTGCTTTGTCAGCTGGGAGGAAGATCAAATACTCAACAATGTGGCTTTTCTTCAGGGTTGTATGGCAGGACGCTTAGGGAAGCTTTCATAGTAGTGAGTAGAACACTTCCATACCCTGTCTTTTAAAAGCTGTGGTGGAAACTCAGCCTGGCTTTCTCTCACCAACCTCCCCTGCCTTGGTGGCTGCCCAGAAGTCAGCAGCAGCAGAAAGTGAAACCTGCTGGTTTGTTGGTTATATGCTGAGGTGCACAGAAGGTGGAAAAATTGTATAAATGCTAAACCAGATGAGCTTTGCAGTCCTGTTATTATTGTCTTTATGGAGAAAGCTGTCAGTGGTAAGAATGAGCCAAGCCAATTCTTGTGTAATTAGCCCCATACAATTACATGGTATTTAGTGATGTTTGGCTCGAGCTGGAAGTTCTTGTGTGTAACAGGGAGTTTCTGATGAGAACATGAAATTTAGAGACCCAGAGTGAATATGTTGCAGTTAACCTAATCATTTAAAATCTTTTCATGGTCCTTTAGCTTCTGTCTTAAAGATCATTGAAATCCAGTCCTGGGATGCCCTTTTTAGCCTTTGCACAGCATCAGTTAGTGTTCTATTTTTGAGAACTTGCTAGTATTGGATATGAGGGGAACTACTTTAGAAGGGCTTTGTACTATTTGTGTTTTATTTCCTACTTTATCACTTGGCAGTACTTCATACTCTGCTGGTTTTATAGAGAGATTGCTGTGGCTTGAGCCATTGCTGCTGAATGTTTCTTTACTGTATCTAACCTCAAAATTACTTCTGCTGTCTCCCTGGGTTTTTCCATTTCCAATGCAGAAAAGTAGAACTTTGCCTTAACCTGAGCACAGTGCTGGGAGCCCAGAGCTCAGCACCTCCCATACAAAGACAGGGTGAGGAAATTGGGGCTGTTCAGCCTGGGGAAGAGAAGCTGCACTTGAGACCTCAGAGCAGCTTCCAGTATCTGAAGGGGGCTACAAGGATGCCGGAGAGGGACTCTTCAGAAGGGACTGTAGCAACAGGGCAGGGGGTTCAGGATGGGTTCAAACTTAGGGGAGATTTAGGTTGGATATAAGGAAGAAACTCCACTGATGATGCTGAGGCGCTGGCACAGGGTGCCCAGAGAAGCTGTGGCTGCCCCAATCCCTGGCAGTGCTCAAGGCCAGGTTGGACACAGGCGCTTGGAGCACCCTGCTCTAGTGGGAGGTGTCCCTGCCCATGGCAGGGAGTTGGAACTGGATGATCTTAAGGTCCTTTCCAACCCAATCCATTCTGTGATTCTGTGATGCAGATCACCTCTTGACCTGCTACAAGCCCATCGCTTGCATTTTGGTCCTGAAGTGAGCTGTGTATAAATTAATTCTCCTTGCCCTCCTGTTGAAGAGGGCTTGCTATAGGTTTGGGACCTCTCATTTATGCCTTGGTTTCTTTGTCTTTTTACAATGCATCTTTTCTTCAAAAGGTGAGGGAACTCCTTTAGTTATAAGAGTGGTTGTAGGCATCCACTGAGCATTACCCATGTGTGTATAATTCTATGCATCTGTCAAGTTTACATCAAAGACGCATACATCTCCTGTCCAAGAAGTTGCGTATTTAGATGATAAGTGGGGTATGTGACTAACCCCGTGTGTGTGCCTCTTTCAGAACAGGGCAGTGGGACGGCCCAAAGGGAAGCTGGGCACTGCTTCTGCGGTGAAGCTCGCGGCTAACCGGACCACCGCCGGGGCGCGCCGGAGGAGGACGCGATGCCGCAAGTGCGAGGCCTGCCTGCGGACAGAGTGCGGCGAGTGTCACTTCTGCAAGGACATGAAGAAGTTTGGGGGACCTGGCAGGATGAAGCAGTCCTGCATTATGAGGCAGTGTATCGCAGTAAGTGTGCCCGGCGCTACGAGTCGTTGCATGATTTCTGTCCTCTATCTGTGTCTCCTGGTGACAAGGTGTGGTAGCTGAGAACTCTGCTTGGAGAACATCAGACAGACTGGTGTGATCTCTGGCTTCTTGTCTTCCCATTGGTTCCCCCCCCCCCCCCCCCCAGGTCTTAAACCAGAATGCTAAAACTTAATAGCATAGCTTTCATTCTCAGTAGTGTAGAAGTGGAAATTATCAGTATGCTGGAAGTTGGCACTCAAATCACACTGAAATTCTGGGATTTAGGGAAGAGTGGGAAGTTCCAATTGAATGGCAGAAGAGGTGTGTTTGGTTTGGATCTGTGAATTTCCTGAGAAAAGCTGTCTTGCAACCATCTGAACTCCTTAACCAAATTAAGATATGGGGAAATCTTTGGCTGGCATCCTCCAAGATGTTGGCACTCGTGACTCCAGCCCCAGGTTACTTAACATCTGAATTTCAGTGTGTTTGCTGTCATATAGCAAACAAGGGCATATAGCAGAGGCTCTGATCCAGATGAGCCAAAGAGCCGTCAAGCCAGGATCTTGTCTTCCTCAGGGGCTGGAAATGGCTGTCAAGGGGGTGAGCATCAGAACGGAGCAAGCTGGCAGTCAAAGACAGTTTCCTGGGCTCCTGTGCTACATAGCTTAGCAGCTTCTTGAGTCATAAGTGATAGCTTTGTATTTAACAAATATTGACAGATTCATCTTCCATTAAGTTGTCCGAGCGGCTTTTGAATCTGTTGCTTTCATACTGACTGTTGCAGATCTTCTCCTCAGGTCTCATGTCCACAGTGTCCCCATTCAAGGGTAAAAGTTAGCTTTAGCTTTTGTCCAAATTCTTTGAAAGGTCTTGTTTATGCCGTTGTCAAGGGCTTGGTTTTCTGTTGTGTTTTGGGTTTTTTTAAGGAAGGGAATGTTGTTTATTTCTCTCTCAAGTCTTGCTGCAGTTCCTTTCACATAGGGGTTGTTCTTTTCTTCCTTAATTCTGATGAGGAATCTGAAGTGGAGGCATTAAATGACTTTGACACTGATAAAAAAGCCTGATAAAACAGTTAAGGTTTCCAGTCGTTGCTCCTGGTAGCTCACTCCATGGCCTGTTCTAAGCCACGCACGGTTCTTGACAGAGAGGATTGGATTCAGCTCTGCTGGATCTTTCAGTAAAGTACATAGAATATCTACCTTTGCGCAGAGTGCCTTTGCAGCTCAAGTGTCTTTTCTTTGAACACTTGATTTCCTGGAGTGTGGCATGAATTGAACAGCATGGATGAAGAATTTATTATTCTTCAGGGGCAAGAAGTAGTGAAATCGTGCTGCCTTTTTAGTGGAAGGATTAAATTAGGGCTGCAGTGTTCTTTCTTGTCCTGAGTGATGAAGGAAACTTTTCATTCTAAGCTGTTTCACTCCTGATAACACAGGCTGAGCCTTTTGGAGATGAACTGGGTTCTCTTCTGGCTAAGCGTAGTCATCCTCTCATCCCCTTTCTTCTAATGAAGAACTATTTTTCTTCTTGGTGTCTGCAGTTTTATTTCCAGAAGCTGTGGTTAGAGTACAGGGTTTGGGAGCCAGGGTACTCCGGTTACTTGTCCTGTCCTTGTGTGCACTGAAGAAGACATCTCTGCTCTTTATATGTTCCCTTTGGTGTAAATAGCAGGGGGAGTATTCCAATCTTTACAGCAGCAAAAGCATAGATGATCAACAAGTTGAACTGTTTTAACTTTATAAGGGTGGTTTACCTTTCTGTAAGCAGTCCTATTGTCTTTACTCTTATGTTCTCTATCAATTGCAGTAGTAGTATATTGTGGTACCTATCCAACAGCTTCCAGCCAGAAAAGAAAGCCCAAACCCACCGAAGCTCTGTGGAAGTAATGATCCCTACAGTTCTGGGATTGTGCTTCCTCTGGTTAATAACATTGACAATATTAACTAGACACAGACTTTCATTAAACTCATCGACAATATTAACTAGACACAGACTTTCATTAAACTCAGAAGCCTTCAGAGAGCCTGTACTGCTGTTCAGAGAACAGGAAACTCCTCAGCATCACTGCTTATATCAAGAAGGGAAACAGGAGTGCCTGGGACACGTTGTGCTGCATTTGAATAGGTGTGAAGGGAGCGTGGGGCTATGTGCTGGGGGTATGAGTTGTGACAGCAACTACTGTTCCAGCTCGACAGTGGGACAGAGCTGGTTGGGGCACAGAGGACATTCCCTGGACAATAAGGATTGTGCTGGTCCTTGTGTGCGGATATAAATGTTGTGTGGGAGATTGGACAAAACAGGTGGACAGAGCTCTTACTGTTCTGCATAACTTAGTTCTTCTCTGGTTTACCTGCCGGTGAAATGAGATCCTGGAGATTCCTATTTTGTGCTTGGAGGAAGAGTGGGAATTACATAGTATTTGCAAAATGCCTTTAAAATGGAGCGTGGGTAAGTACTGGCATGAGAAAGCAGGGAAGTGTTGCCATAGCTAGTGTATGAGATGGTGTGTGGGGCAGCACACTCTGCTCTGCAGCTTACTATAGCTGGGGTTTCCCTGTCTGAAACTTGCGGGAGGTTGCCCTGTTGCTGCATAGATTTGGTTTGGTGTGCAAGTACCTACTTACGGATTTTATTCACTCCATCTACTAGAGATCCTTGCTGTGGAAAGGCACGTCTCTGCCTCTGGCTGCTTAGTAGTTAAGGACTTGCAACCTTATCGATTGCATTTCACAGTACAGCCAGCTTCTTATTAGGATCTTCCTTTTCTTTCTTGTAATGAGGCTTACACCTTATTGCTGCAAACCACTAGTTAGTTCCTTGTTAGCACAAAGGTGGCTTTTTAATTAGACTGGCTTTGACATGGGTGACAGATAGGTGAGGTGCTGCAGGTCCCTTTCTGCCTCAGCAAAAGACAGGAAAATCTCAGTGTGCTTCTCTCTTGTGACACTTGCAGGGGAAGGATCCTCTTTTGAAGTGTCCGTGCAGTACTTTTGTGCAATGCTCAGGTCGGGAGCAGGGCCTTGGGTAATCCACTGTCAGCCAGGAAGGGGTCTGTTCTTGGTTCTGTTGTGGGCTTGCTGGGAGACCTGGACTGGGTCCCGTAACATCTGTCTTGCCCTGCTTGTAAAATAGAGGAGCTGCCAAATTGCTGGTCGGATTGTGAAGCTTAATGGATGTGAACAGTGACGTTCTAGGTTGCTTCTTGTCCCTCCCATTGTACACTAGTGAAGCGACTTGCATGCCAATGTCTGTGTTAGCTCACACATTGAAGGGACCCACAAGAAAAAGCATTTTCATCCATCCCTGGGTGCCCCATGAACCTGTGTTGGTACAGGGAGGGCACTTCCATTGCATGAAACGTGTTCTGCGATGCTTGGTCTGGGTACCCAGCCCTGACTGTTACCAGTTTTTCTTGCCTTTGTTGCTCTGCTGGGCTGGAGCCTTCAGCATTTTGCACAATTAATCCCTGTTTATCTCTTTGAAATGAGGATACTGTAAATGCACATGGAGTTGTTCTGTTCCCATACGTCTTCTGATTGAGATTTCTTTCTGATGTGTGTACACAGCCGGTGTTGCCTCATACTGCTGTGTGTCTGGTGTGTGGAGAAGCTGGGAAAGAGGACACGGTGGAAGAGGAGGAGAGCAAGTTTAATCTCATGCTAATGGAATGCTCCATTTGTAATGAAATCATACACCCAGGATGCCTTAAGGTGAGTACAAGGATGTGATACATGTTGGAAACAAAACCGGACTGGTTATCACCTTAATGTAAAAGCAGTGCACAGAAATTGGAAAGCTTTCCCATTCTCATCTTTGGAAACGTAAGGGAGCAAAGAGTTGGTGTGAGAAGGAGGGCAAGAGCTGTGGCATATGCAGCCCTGAGTGGCTTCCATGTAACAGCATCCTCTGTAAGCAGAAACTTGTCTTGGACAGCTTCCGAAATGTGTGTGCATGCAGAGGTCTTCTGTTTTGTTCTGTTCTTCTTTCTTTTTGCCTCTTAAGGAAGTGAGGAGTTTCAGTTGGGACGGGAAGCTCAAGAGGACAGAGACATGTGCTTGTACTTTTGGATGAGTTAGTCACAGTCCCCGTTTCGGTAGCTCCTTCCTGTGTCCCACGAAGTACAGAGGAGTAGTTTGCTGGTGGTGTTTGTCCAGGCACAGATGTGCCTTTCAGCAGCAGCTGGCTTTAAAGATCTTGCAAGCAAATCTTGCAGTAGGAAGACTGCAGCTCTGGCAAACAAACTGAGCGAGTTTCAAGCTGCAGGAGTGCTCACCCTTGGCTGACTTGAGTCCTGTGAGCAGCTATATTCTTTGCTGGTAACAAAAGTGTCATTTTGGGCATATCTTTGTGTATCAGCATTTAGAAGCTTCCTTTCTCCAGAGCTGGTTTGTTTCAGTTGATCAGCCATTTCCTGTTGCTGATTTGTTTATGGTTTAAAGTGATTTGCCAAAGCAAATGTATTCTGACACACCGTGCCCCAGAAAGCAGCTTTTGGCTCTTCTGGGATCTCTGGGAGGAGAGGTATGTTCCTTATGCAGGCCTGGGGTAATGCTCTCCTGGCCTTTTCTTTCTCTTGTGCTATATGTAGGATTGCACCGAGCTCTGTGTGTCATTAGAGCAGAAAGGAGGTAGCTGGCAAACCAGAACTGTGGCTGTCTCCCTGATTCATGAAGTTGGTGCTCACAGCTCCTGCCACAGATGGACTCTGAAAGGGAGCTTTGCTTGCTTGGCTGTGCTTAAAACAAGGTTTTGGGGACTGATGAAGCAAGCGAAGGAGCTGCTCCTTTTCAGAGGTACCTTGGGTTTGGCTTGTAGCTGCTGCTTTGCTATCCCAGCCCTTGCTGGAAGTGCCCTGCACTCCTCCATCTCTGGCTTTACAGCATCCCTGACACTTCATGGCTGAGAGCAGAGGGCACAATTGTTGTGTTGTATCAGTTCAAGTACAATTTCCTCCCCCCACACCTCATTTGGGGCTAGTTGTACAGGATGTGGGTCAGATCTGTGAAATCAAGCAAGTGCTGTTTGTTCTTTTATGCACATGTGGTGTTCCCAGAGCTGTTCTGGTAACTGGGAACAGTGTTGCTTTGGGTGTCTCTGAAAATTAAGCAATGGGAGACTTGCAGCCTGCCTGTGTGTCTTGCATTTTCGTTTCTCAATGGTGCTGTTGAGATGAGATGTTGGGGTAACGGGTGATGTTGATGTACTGAGGCAAAAGGGCACTGGTAGGATTTCAGAATCATCTTGGAAGGTGAGGTGAGTGTGTGCACAGGGGAACAGCAAAAGGAAAATGGAGCCTCTTCCTTGGATCCCTCCTTGCTCTTTATTCCCATGTTCCATGATTTTCTAAGAGAGAAAGATCTGTTGCCATGTCTACGTGTCCTCGAGCCCTTGACATGAGCTTAAACCCAGAGGATGGAGCCCATAAATAGTCCTTGTGGGAAGTGCCTTTGCAGATACAGCCCCAGGACAGCTGCTGCTGCTGTAGTACATGTGAACTGTTGGTCAGCTCCAATTAAATGTGTGGCAAATGTACTTTTGGGGGGGGACTGCAGTAAACTGGGTCAGTGAAAGGAGGAGTGTCCTTTCCTGGCTTATTTCCATGTGGAATTAATTTCCTCCAAGACATCTCCAAAGCTTGCATAGCAGTTTGGCACATGCAGGGGGTAATTTGAACTCCAGGGCAGGTTGTTTCTGGTTTGAAGTCCATCCTTTTCCTCTTCCTGCTCTGGCTATGTATGTTTGTGGTGGTTTTTCTCCATGAAAAACCAGTGTCTGAGAATGGCCTCTTTGAGGAGATCAAGGGTCACTCAGGTGCTTTGACACAGTTGCAGTGTGGATGCTTCTTGCTGGGGGAGCCCTGCGTACAAGAGAACTGTTAGATGCTTGCATCAGAACTGTGCTATGGACAACCGGGATGTTCCTGTGCACTGAGATTGATCAAGGGAGGTTTCTGATGTGCTTCTTTCCTTGGGAATACCCAAACAAATGCTCATTTTACTGAAGAGTTCCTTAGGAGAATGATCTTGGCGAGCCTTTTGCAAGCACAACATTGCTTCCAGAGGGAGCCAGTGAGGTTTTTGCAGGGATATTGCCTTTTGTTGTTACAGAGCATTTGAGTTGAACCAATATTGATGAATTTTCCTTGCTCCATCTCAAATTGCTGGTGAAGCTGGTTGACTCCTGCGAGTGCCTGCAGTATCTGATGCTGCTGCTTTAAGGAGACGGGGTTTGTTTTCCCCGGTTGGAGCCTGTCCTTTTTCATCTCAGGTGGATATAGCGCTAATGATGGAAAAGGTGAATATTTTGGTGTCTTGTCAGAGCAGCAGATACGAAAACCTTCTCCAGCACATCTGCACTGCTGCCCATGGCTTCAGCCCAGCTGTGTCCCACTGCCTGTGTTGTTTCAGTCTTGGCACTGCCAGAATTCATGGCTCTCGCTCCACGATGTCGGATCAGCATCCTGGAGGCTCCATATTCCCTAACAAGAGAAGTTCCCAGTGGCGTAGTCTCACGTTTAGACTTTCTGAATGGCTGATCTCGTGCTGCAGGTACGGTTCTGAAGCTGCCTCTCACTGTAGCTCAGACACCCACCTGCTGTTTGTAGCAAACACTCAGACCTGGCTCCCACCCAGCCTGAAAGGCTTGGGACAGATTCAGTGCAGGTTTCTGTGTGTCTAATTAGTTTGCTTACAGTCCCTCACATCTGTTCAGTTCCTTAAACTTCACAGAGGGGACAGAGCTGTAATGTTTTCCCTTCAGTAGCATTTGTTCTATATTCAGTGCGGGAAATAACTTGTTCCCAGCTTGGGCTTGGGCCAGGAATTGTTCCCCTGAGGCAGAGATGTATACAACAACTCCTGGAGTATCTTACACCTACCATGGGAAAGAAGGTTCAAAGGCACACAGTTGTGATAAAGCCAGTATTTAAATCCTGCCCACTTCATTTACTCATTTATTAACTCCAGAAGACTTGCTGAGAGATGCTGACATAGCCTTGCTCTCGCTAGAAACCAGCCTGGCTGCTGTCTGGCTCATGGACCGGAGGAAGCAGTTCCCCTAAAGCCAAGGGCTGGTTCCTGCACAGCCAGTGCCTCTTCACTGCGCTGGAGGAGAGGAGGGAATGCTTCAGAAGCATGAAAGCTCTGCAGATCCCTGCCCCTGCCTGTTCCAGCAGCAGTCTCCTGCTCCTGTGCTGCAGATGCCAATGCCCAGCTATTTGTCTTCACAGCAGCAGGGGGTTCTCTGCCCCCTGCCAAGGCTTTTTTCTGCATATATAACTAAACCCTTAAAGATGAATGTGCTGTCAGTGAGCGTATGAGTTGTGTGGAGGGTGTTTTTAGCTTAGCTCTGCTTTTCATCCTCGGCTTCATTCACAGAAACATCTTTTCAGAAACACCTATCTCCTGTTCGGAAGATAATGTGGGCTTCTGTATGGAAATTGAGAAAACAGCAGCTTTTCAACTGTGCGGGGCAGGACTATGCTTTCATTGTAGTGTAACAACACAGAGCGTGTGTCTTCTCTTTCAGATGTCAGTCTCATAGTGAAGCAGTAAGCATTTCTCTTTCCTTCCATAGCTGGGTTGCTGTGGGTGTGAGAAACCTCCAAAATGCCTTCATGTGTCCAGTCTTCTGAATAAAAGTGCCTGTTCTCCAGCTGACTTGGCAACCCTCATCTTTATTGGCACACGGGCTTGAGGGCTGCAGGCATGGGACTGCGAGTTCTGGTCCAGAAAGAAAAGTATTTTAAGGAACACTTGATTACAGTGCAGGGTGCTTTGCTTCTAAAAATGCCGAGTGGTATTAATGTATGTGAGAATGTGGGGATGGGAAGAATCCCTTCCTGTTAGAGAGCAGAGTGTGCCTCACACCAGGGTGGGGGACGGGACTGAGCTGCGCAGCTCCCTAGTGTGGGGGGACGTGGATGGTGTGGGTACAGCCCTGATCTTGGGGGGTTTGGTTTGGGTTGTTGGGGTGCGCTCTGTTGGTTTGGGTTCTTTGCAAGGGCAGAATGGGCCCTGTGTTAATGGGGATTGTCACTGACCTTCATAAAAAGCCCAAGCCTGAACCCTTTGTCCGATACCAGTTTGGCCAGTGTGCTTTCCTCCCCTCCTGGCGTGATAGGAAGGGTCATTGTGCAGGACTCAGGGCTTGCTCAGTGCCAGCAGGATGGCAAACACATGCTGGGTGATCTGGGTTTCTTCTCTGCAGGCAGTGGGAGGGCAGCAGTTGATGAGGGGAAAACGGAGCTGCACAAAACACTTCTGAAGGGTGTACCCGTGGACTTCTGCAGCGTGGTTGTGGATTGAGTTGTGCCTCTCTTTCCCCAGGTGAAGGAATCGGATGGTGTGGTGAACGATGAGCTGCCAAACTGCTGGGAGTGTCCGAAGTGCAACCATGCAGGGAAAACTGGAAAAGTGAGTTAAATGGGAAGAAGTGGTGCTGGAATGAGGTACAACATCTCAAGCATTCTCTCTGGCTTCTAGATCCAGCTTTGCCCCATACCAGCTTCTTACTTTGTGCTTGATTCCGTTGAGTTGAAGGAAATAAGCTGATGGCTTTCTATTCTCTAATAGTCGTTGTCTTGTTCCACATACCAACACTTCACTCAGAGCCTGGGGAGGATTTGGGTTCGCTCTGTGCATTACCACATGCTAATTTCCAACTTCGAAACCCCCCAAACTCAGCAGCAGTTATGCAAAGCCTGCAGTGTCTGTTGGAATTAGTGAAACATTCTTTCTTTACTGAGGCAGACACTTGCAAGCGCGTAGTTACAAAAATAACCTCACGAAGGTTGAAACTACTTTACTCTTAAGGCCTTACCCCTCATTTTGTCTGTTACAAAGTGATCGACCCACCAAAGCTGGAGGCAGCCCAGAGGAAGGCATAAGATATAAAGTTTGTTTGTGTTTTGTGTCTCTTTGGCGTACAAGCAAAAGCGGGGACCAGGATTCAAATACGCATCAAATCTCCCGGGCTCGCTGCTGAAGGAACAGAAAATGAACAGAGACAATAAGGAGGTGACAGACGCAGCAAAGAGGAAAGGGGAGTGCGAGGAGACCCCTCGGAGGAAATCGGAGGAACATTCCAAGAAGGCTCCTGTTGACCCGATCCTGAGGAGGAAGTCGGACGAGGTGCATCTGTGGAGGAAAAGGAAGTTTGAGAAGCCCCAGGAATCCCCGATGAGGAAGCGGGTATGCCAGAACACTCCCTTTGTGCTTAGCCTGGTGCCTGGGGGTTGGCTGGGGCTGGTGGCTCCTGGCTGACAGCTCAACCCCACCTGGTGCCAAAACAAACCGATGTTTCGCCTTCCTTTCCGATGCAGTGTGACAGGGCAGGAGTTGAACAGTGCCACTTGGGTTCACGTTCAGAGGCCGCGAGCACGGGGCTGTGGCTGTTGGTTTATGCAAAGTACTGGAAACCCCACTTTAACTGAAAAGGCTTTACTAGATGCTGTGGAGTAGGAACAAGGGGAAAAATCAGTGTGGAATGGGAACTCTTCCATCTCTATCCACTCGGTGGCGCCTGGCAGCTTGTTTGTGGCTGGTTCAGGGAGGAACATCACAGGACCTTTAGAAATGACACCTTCTGTAGCCTGCAGAGAGGAGGAGCTGCTCGCAGCAGCCATGTAGGCAGCTTGTCCCTGAATTTGACACTCGGAGCTCTTGGGCCAGGCAGGGGCACTCTGAACTGTCATGTGGACTGCAAAATACCACACTTGGGATATAGAGAAATGCTGGTTTGCAGAGGTACATATGAGTATTGTCTCATGAGTAAATGGCTGATGGCTTTAAACTCAGAAGCAGTGGCTGGTTTTGTATTGCACATGCAGTACATGAGAAAGGGATTCAGCCTGCCCTGCAAGGCTTGATAGTGGGAATGCTGCAGTACAGTAAAGGTAGGGATTGGGGCTGCTTTGGTGGAGTGAGAGCAAAATTCATGACTCCAGTTCACGCATATCTGCTTTCTGGCCATGCTTTCCTTTTCCCATCCCTTTGGACTGCCCACAGTGTCCATGGAGGGCTTGAACTGCTCTTCACAACGTGTGAGGACAGGCACCAAACCTTCATCAGACAGCACAACCAATGTCGTGTTTTGGGGTTTTTACTTTTCTTTCTTCCAACAGCTAAAACTTGGAAAAGAAGACAAAGTCTTCAGGAAGAAGGTACTTTGCCTTTTTAATAGATGTCATCTCAATCCCTTTTAATCCCTTCTCCTGATGTGAGCCGAATGGTGAGCCAGTTTCTCTATCAGTCATGTCCTTGTGTCGCTGCAGGCATTTTTATTATCCCATTTACATCTTGAAACAGCAGAATCTCTCTCTCATGGAAACCTTTACACTCCAGGATAGTTTAGCTGCAGTGTCTGGCTTTACGTTTTCTGGTGTCCCAATATTAAAGCCCAGCAGAAGTTGTGTTTTGATGACCCAAGGACTAAAATCCTGTTTGTATACTGGTGCTTCATTCTTCCTGTGTGGTTGAACCTTGTCCCTGCCACACAGCCCCTGCCCAGTTTGTGCCACAGCACATCCCTGGAGCCCTCCACTGCCCCCCCAGGGACAGCCTGGCACAGAGGTGTTGATTTACCTCTCAGTCTGCCATGAAAACACAAGTGTGGTACCTCTGAGCTGCGCACCCACCAGCGCCTTGTGGGAAGGATGCTGCAAGTCTGATGTTGGAATTCTTTAATTCTAACCTGTCATTAACTTCCTGTGACCTCTCCCTTGATAAGATGTTCATTTAAAGACAGGGTGATCAGCTTTCTCTGCTGTGCACGCAGTCTGGAGCACAGGAGCGCATCCACTGACTGGATCCAATTAGTTTATTGCAAAAGCACGGACCTTCTTGATATAACAAGTGTGTTCACAGCAGTTCACCTTTTCTTGCCGGTCCAGATCTCTTCTTATTAGAGCTATGTCGTTTTGACAGTTGGTGGCTTCTTTCTTGCTTGTAGTGATCAGATCAGACTTGAAGTCTTCCCTGGCCTCAGTTTGAACGTCTCTCACGCTTCTGTCTGGTGTGCATCAAAGAGAGATGTGATTAATGTGAACAGTGAAGTGCAGTTTGCTGTTAGGAGCAGTGACCAGGGCAGGGAGGAAGGTGCCAGCTAACCCCTGTCAGCCTGGGTCCTATTGGAGATGGAGTCAGTGTCAGGCCAGCAGCGTGTTAGACCTGTCGGTCACATTCCCCAGTCTGCATGCACTGGAGGTGGGGAAGCTCGGGATGACAAACAGAGCTTAGTAGGAGGTAAAGGAGCAGCTAAAGCATGGTTAAATGAGGCTGTGAGTATCCAGCAGTGAGGGCCACAGCAGCACGGCCACGGTCCGAGTCAGTGACTGTGGTGCAGGTTTCAGAACTTGGCCATGGGGCATGACCATATGCATGTCAGCCAGCGTTTAAAGTGGTGCCCACTGGATGTGTCCCAAGCCTGGTGTCTTCTGGCCTGCTGGGGAAGAGGCTGTCTGTAGTGTGCTGCTTATCTTTTATACATGGATTGTCCGCTGTGTAATGAGTAAGGCCCTTAAATCTGCAGGATTATGCATGGTGAATAAATGCATTTATCACTCTTTGGGAGTCCTCAGAGCCAGTAGCTGGGCTCCTCATCCGTGGTGGCACTTGAACTTGATACCTTTGGCCGGTGAATGTACCCTGGTGCTCGGATGGGGGGGGCCCAGTGCTGGCGGGCAGCCCGACCGCCGGGCAGGGCTGCCTGTGTGGAGCATCATCAGCATGCGAAGTGTTGCCCAGTTCCTTGTCCTTGCTCAAACAGTCAGCCCTTGTCTCTTCCTTTTCAGCGGCGATCATGGAAGGCTCCAGATGACCGAACTGCCATGATCAAACCCCTGCGGCGCCTCAAGCAGGAGCCAGAGGATGACCTGCCAGAAGCACCTCCCAGGTCCAAGGATAGTGACCAGTCACGGTCCAGCTCGCCCACTGCAGGGCCCAGCACAGAGGGTGCCGAGCCCAGGGACAAGAAGAAGTTCAAGATGAGGAGGAAAAGGCGGCTGCCCAATAAGGAACTGAGCAAGGAGCTCAGCAAGGAGCTTAACCAGGAGATCCAAAAAACCGAGAACAGCCTTGCCAATGAGAACCACCAACCCATCAAATCTGAACCCGAGAGCGAGAACGAGGAGCCGAAGCGCGCCTTGAACAACAGCGAGAGACTCCATAGGTTCAGCAAAGGGTTGAACGGGACGCCCCGGGAGCTGAGGCACCAGCTCATCCCCAGCCTGCGGAGCACCCCCAGGGGCATCACCCGGCCGCCGCCTTCGCTCTCGCCTCCCAAATGCATCCAGATGGAACGGCACGTTATCCGGCCGCCTCCCATCAGCCCCCCTCCGGACTCGCTCCCCCTGGATGACGGGGCAGCCCACGTGATGCAGAGGGAAGTCTGGATGGCTGTCTTTAGCTACCTCAGTCATAGGGACTTGTGCATCTGTATGAGAGTTTGCAAGACCTGGAACAGATGGTAAGGAGAAGCGGGAAAGCGAGATAGGTCTAATGTGTGGTGGGCTGGACTGGAATGGGAAGTGGGTGGTGGAGGCACTAACATCTAGAAGGAGGTGTCACTGAAGCTCTCTTGAGCCCGAGGGGAAGGGGTGACCAGCAGTGTCTGGAGCGGCGGCAGCAGCAGCAGCAGCAGCATGTCTTCTGGTGCTTGCTCAGAAATGGCAGTTCCAGCTTTTCATGGTATGGGAACTGTGCGTGTGTCAGCCTGCCGGGGCTGTAGTGCTCCAGCACAGCCTGGTCTGCACTCAGACACCACAGTGTTCCTGCCTGCTGGAACGGCCTGTCTAGGTCATGCCAAGCCTCAGTGTCATTCTGCCCCCAGGACTTGCTGATTGCGAATGCAGTTGTTGGCTTAGTTCAGCTTTTGAATATCTGTTGAGATACAGTGAAGGGGCCTCAGTGTTCTCAGAAGGTCCGTGCTGACTGTTTACCCATAGAGGGTACTTGCAGAGCAGTCCCGTTTACTGTGTTTCGTATCAGCAGAGCTGATGGAGGAACCCTTTATCAGTTGGATTTACTCACAGTGTGTCCTTGCGCTGCTCAGGGCCACCAGCGTGTGAGTGCTGACGCAGTTGTCGCTGTGCAGCAGCAGGAGGCCTCAGTGGACACATTTATGTCTTCCAGTGAACTTGCAGAGAAGCCTCTTGTTGGCTGTCACCTCACATCCAACTGTTGTGTGCACACAGATGGGCAGGTTGTAACAGACTCCTCTCTCGCACCATGTAGTAACAAAGCGGGTTCAAAGACAGGGAGGTTGAGAGGTTGATAATTGGGTGCGGGGTGCTGTGTGTGAGCGTCTCCTCCGTGGGCTTCCTGGTGTCACAGAAAGCTGGGAAATGCCTTTTCCACTTCAGGGCAGGGTTCCTGCATTTTCTCACTTCTTTCCATTAGAATCTCACAGCACTCACTGGCATTTCTTGCTTGTTGCCCTTAGAGCACCATAAAGAGAGCGTGAAAACACGTAAGCCGTGTAGCCAGGAAGAGCACAAACACACAGAGCTGGAGAGGGTTCAGTGGGCTTAAGGAAGGAAAGCACAGGGCAGTCAGGGCAGTAATGTTAAAACCCGGTTGTATTCACTGTAGGCATGAGTTGTGGCTCGTCTTTAGGGTAGAGAATGGGGTTTAGTAGGTGCTGTGATGACTTAAAATAGGATCTAAAGTTGTTGACACTGGTAGTTCTGTGGAAAGAACTCCCTGCTTTGTCGCCTGATGTATTTGATGGGGAAACTTCAAACCCAGGTGATGCTGTGTGCTGTTGGGCTTCTTTTAGCGTCGCTCACCCTGAGTTGTGCCATTTTGAGTTAAATGCTGTAGTTTTTCCTGCTGTTTAATGACACCTTTTGAAGCGTTGCAGAAACCGGAACTAGTGCCAGATTAAGTGCTGTTGGCTTTTCTTGTTCTCTTTGGGTAGGTGCTGTGACAAAAGATTATGGACCAAAATAGATTTAAACCATTGTAAATCCATCACTCCACTTATGCTCAGCGGCATTATTAGGAGACAGCCTGTAACCCTTGATCTTAGCTGGACAAATATATCTAAAAAGCAGCTGAGTTGGCTCATCAACAGACTGCCAGGTAAGTGATGCTGATTTGGACCACCCAATGTAGCAAACCGGTTTGCATCTGAACTGCAGTTCCCTGAGGAATGTCTGCAGGGATCCAGGTATCCTAAGGGAGGAGATGTGTAGGAATGAAGCATTGGTGGGTTAAAATAGGCCCAAATTGGTTGCTGGGACTTATTTGGATGAACTAATTTGAGGCAGGTCTTTAACAAGGGGCAATGAATGTTGGCTGTGGAAGGTGCCTGTGCTGATGGGGTTAGCAGAGGGGTGGGGGGTGGTCCTGCTGTCACCCACAGTGGTGAAGTTGTAGGTGGTGGGAGGGAGAGATGGAGAGCTAGGCAGGGAGGAGGCTTCCTGGTGCCCTGGAGCGCTGGGATTGTTCATCCCATTCCTGCCCATGGGAGCAGAGATCACTGTGGTGGATGTCTCCCTGTGCTCCAACATCTTCTGTATCCACAGGTCTTCGAGACCTGCTGTTATCAGGGTGCTCGTGGATAGCAGTGTCAGCACTTTGTAGTTCCAGTTGTCCTTTACTCCGAACTCTGGATGTGCAGTGGGCAGAAGGACTGAAAGACGCACAAATGAGAGACCTCTTGTCACCACCTACAGACAACCGGCCAGGTAACAGGCGGGAGGAGCACGGGGACCTGTCCCAGGCACCGAGTGGCACATTCTGCTGCTAAGTCCCTGTGTTGGAAACTGGGCAGAAAGCCCATGGCTACCACCGGAGGGGTTCTGGGCTTCAAGGTGTTTGTAGTGGTGACTTGCAACACCTCGCTGGAAGCCACTGGGTAACGAGTGATGTTCTCTGCCTGCTGAACAGGCTGAGCCATTGTGCTGGTTTTCTGTCTGACTCTCTTCTCTTCAGGCTGCAACGGGTGTACTTTAGAGAGTATGGAAACCCTTTCTCCCAGTTCAGGGAAGGAGCAGTTCTTTGGGGCATGCCACATTCGCCCGGATGTCAGCTCAGGTGAAATTTTGAGCAAATCAGACCTGCTTTCTGGCATGCACTGCACAGCCTCCTGCTTATTCCCGACGTGCAATTCCGCTGGGCCCCTGCGGTTACATTCATCCCTTTCTGTTCTGAAATCAGGAGCTGGCTTTGCCCACGTGCCTGTTCCAAAAGTAGACAAAGTGTTCCTAAGGCGTCCCCTCCAACACTCCGGACAGGCAAAAGCGCCTGAAGTTGACTTAGGGCAGCAGTGTTGTTGTGTCACGGTGCATTTCATACAGACCTGCAGATGTTGGCAGCTCGCGGGAGGAGGCTCAGGGAATGACCCTCTGCTTCTGCTTTCCAGGTCAGATCGACAACCGGAGTAAGCTACGGAACATCGTGGAGCTGCGCTTGGCTGGCCTGGATATCACAGACGCTTCCCTGCGGCTCATCATCAGGCACATGCCTCTGCTCTCCAAACTCAACCTCAGTTACTGTAACCACGTGACGGATCAGTCCATCAACCTGCTGACCGCGGTCGGAACCACCACGCGGGATTCCTTAACGGAAATTAATTTATCAGGTAAGAGATGGGAGCGCAGCGGAGGAGGAGGATGGGAATCATGGAATCGCAGAGTGGTTGGGTTGGAAAGGACCTTGAAGCTCCTCCAGTTCCATCCCCTGCCCCGGGCAGGGACACCTTCCACTGGAGCAGGCTGCTCCAAGCCCCTGTGTCCAACCTGGCCTTGAGCACTGCCTGGGATTGGGGCAGCCACAGCTCCTCCGGGCACCCTGTGCCAGCTGCCTCAGCACCCTCATAGGGAAGAGCTTCTGCCTTACATCAAACCTGCATCGCCCCTTGGCCCTGAGTGAGAGGGATTGGAGAGGGGAAATCCCTTCTCCCACTGCAGCCAGGACAAACCATCCTCGTGCTGGGGAACAAACCCGGCCACCCCATGAACTTCCCCCCCCCTTGGTTTTCTGTTTCCCCTGTGCAGACTGCAATAAGGTGACTGACCAGTGCCTGTCTTACTTCAAACGCTGTGGAAACATCTGCCAGATCGACCTGAGGTACTGCAAGCAAGTGACGAAGGAAGGCTGCGAGCAGTTCATCGCAGAGATGTCAGTAAGTGTTCAGTTTGGGCAAGTGGAAGAAAAACTCCTGCAGAAACTGAGTTAGTTAAAGGACACGTGTAAATACTGGGGCTGGGGGGGACGGGACTGAACACACGGAGGGGTTTTATTTTCAATTGGGAACTTGGAATATTGGAAAATACCACGCTGGGATTTTACACCTCCTGTTGGGAACAACACGAAACTACCCACGTTACGCAGTTCAGCTTGTGCCACTGGTGAACTCGGTGTCCCTGGGGTGGCCTGCACTGGCTCTTATGCAAATTCATAAGGCGACTGTTACTGGTGAGAGTTGTTCACACCCGGAAGACGACTGAGCTCCATGAAATACTGTTATTTAAAGTACCACAGCATGTGCTTGGTAGTGTAAATTTGATTTCTGCTTTTTCATTTCTTAAAACAACCACCACAAAAAAGAGACGAGAAGTCGGTGTCATGACAGCGGACCACGCACTACAGCTCTCTGCCTTCTTCCCCACGTTTTGTTTTGTTACATCTTACATTATGCAGAACTATTTTTGTACAAAAATTGTTTAAAAATTATTTATGCAATGTTTGAATGCATTACCACAGTGTTTCGGTTTTGATTGCCAATTTTTATCTTTACTTATGGTAGGCGAGAACTTAACCTATACTTCGTAGACAGTATCTATCTACAGCCGTGCCCAGGTCAGGAAAAAGTAGGTTCATACTTTCAACCTTCAAGCATGTTTTAATGGAAGTTTATATCCTGCTTTGTATACTTCAGAAGTGACATAAGCATGTTGTGGAAATAAGGTGTAAATTATAGTTGAAGTAAAGAAAAAACCACTTTTATCTGTATAGAAATCACCTTTTTTCTCAAAATTTTAAAGGATTCCAATTTCAGCTTTTGCACATAGGAGGGTTTCACTCTGTAGCATGAGCTCTTGTACTCAATATGGAATTAATTTATACAGTGAGTCCAGCGGTAGAATAAATGGTCAAACGTAGTCTCTCTTTCTTTGAAGTGTGAGTTGAGTTCTCATTTAAGGTTTATAACATGGTTATTTCCTGATTGTAAACTTCTGCATTCATAAGTGCCATTGTTGTACGGTGTTGTTTTCGTAGACCTTCCTGATGCAGTTTTACCTTTGTTGAATTTGTATAAACAATTGTACAAAAACAGGCGCTGGCTCCGCGGGTTTCTGTTGCATGGCACAGGGGGGAGCTGCGTCTGGGGCTCCACGAGCGCTCCGCTCCCAGCCTTGATCCGCTTGGTGTGGTACGTGTAGCGTGTTCACAGCGCCTGAGCCCTGTCCTGCGCCTCCAGGAACGCTGACGGCACAAGAACAGTGTGAAAGCTTGAGCCGAGCCCCCCTTGAGGAAAGAGGCAGAGGCCGAGAACGCCCATCACAAATCTTTATTACGCTCAGTGTGGCGAATGATGAGCACAGCGGTTACAAGGAGGGGGTTTCCTCCTGCCTCCCCCCCCCGCAGAACAGAGGCTCTGGGCACTCGGTGCCGTTAAAGAGTTACTGCTAGAAAATACAGCCAGGGAGAGGCTTGCTCCCTTCTGAACAGTAACGCGCAGCGGGTGCAAGCTCTGTGCTACTCGGAGGAGGAGCTGCTCTGAAGCCAGCGTAACTGTTCACATAAACGGTGAGGGCAGGCCTGGCAGAGCTGTGAGTTCTCCAGTACTGCAGGGCCCTGGCTCTGTTATTCTGCTGCCACACAGGAAATCAGGAGAAGCCGCAGCTTCACTGAGCAGCCCTGCTTAAAGGAACTGCCTGGAAAATCCACATCCCTGCTTTGCCTCCATTGTGTTTTTACAGTGAACTTAAACACAGCCCTGGCCATGACTGGCTGCAGCATCCTGTCCTTAGAACAAGAGCAAGTTTCTCCAGTATCCTACGGGACACTTAAACCCCTGCTGCCAGTGGAGCCTTACCTCTGCTGATGGCACAAAGCCCAGCTGGGACCGGAGCCAAGGGCTGACAGCAACACCAGGAGTCAGCAGCTGAGGGGAAGCGTGGTTATTGGTGACACAGCCCTGGTTAAAGCCTGTGAATGTGAGGTTTCAAACAAATACCACATCTCCCTTCCCCTGAACAACAACCGCCTGCTTCAGGTCAGTAACACCATGAGTACATTCCACGTGTTAGCAGCAAGAAGTTTCATGACCCTGATTAGTATTCACAGTACAGATGGAGTACAATCATCACACATAAGAGTAATAGTTACAATAGGCATGAGTGGCTTAAGGAGCACAGTAATATGGTTACTATATACCCCCGTTTTAAAAAAATAGGTTATTCCTAACTAAAAACCACTTAGTAATGGGCAGTTGGACACCACACAGCAGAGCCCTGCACAATGACTGTGCCCTACAATGTGATGGAGGCTTTTGTACAGTTCCAGGGAAGGGCCAGGACAGTACATGTGTAATGGCAAGACATTGCTTAAGGGCCTCTGTGCAGGTACCATTCATGGCAGTGCTTCCTACAGGCGCAGCTCACTGCTACCACTGCTGCAGGAGCAGCGTCGCAGCGCTTACATTCTATAATTACACAAAAGCTGAATATTCAACTGATAGTTGTTGCTTCTAATGCACTAGACAAGGTCACGCGCGAATACAGGCAAGCAGTGGTGTTCCTGACTGCTTGCTGAGTCGTGAACACGTTCAGCTGAGGTGGCATTACTCAGAAGAGAGCAAGGACTGCTGTAACCAGTTTGACCCAACAGTGTGTGGGGTTGTAAGGCGAGCTACTGTACACACGGGCATCGTCCTGCCCAACCCCGGCATTCAGTTATGCTGTAGAAAAATCCCTCACAAACCTTTAGGATCCTGATCTTCAAAACGGTGTTTATTGAGAAGCTGAAACGCACCCCAAGGTTCAGCATTCCTGCCCACAGGAATCCTGGATGGGTGACTGCACCGTCAGGCTTTGGTCTGGGGTTAAGACTTGAAGACGTGCACGGCCCGGACAACGTACTGTCGGCAGATGGGGCACTCGCTCATCCTCTTGCCACACTTGGTGCATGTCACCATGTGGCCACACTCCAGCAGGACACAGTCGATGACGGCGTCCATGCAGATTCGACATAGGTTGTCGTCATCATCCATTAGCTGCATCTTCTCACCCTCTGAAAGCCAACAGAGAGGGAGGTCATGCACTCGGCAGCGGTGCTGCTGCATAGTCACAGCAGGTTTCCTAATCCACAGCTAAGAATTAGTCTAGATTCCTTCAAAAAAGGCACAGAAACAAGAACTAGAAACCCCCTAAAAAGTGAACAGCCAATATCTGGCTTTGTTCTTCAAACTGGGAGACCATTTTCAATTCAGAATATAATGAGTGTGAAGTAACGTGCTGGATTAACATTCAGAGCATGTGGCTTTTCCGTTTCGGAGCTTATTCTGACTGGCAGAACGCTTCCTCAGAAGATTAAACACAATAATAATAACAATAAGGCTTCCACTTCGTAGTCTGCCCTAAGGAAGCTGTGAAGGTGGCAGAACTGAACAAAGCCTGTCAAGTTTCAGAGCAAGTTTTGTAAAAATGATCAATTTAAAGCTTGATCTGAGGCAGGTTTTCAGTTCTAGTCTAGGACCAAATTGAGGGGCTCACTTGAAACATGCTCTGACACCTACTTAAGCCCTGGTTTGACACTCACTGAAGCCCTACTTCGATGCTCACTAACGGTCCCGATTATCACAGGCCCTGCAGTGTCTGTGGCTGGGCAGTGGCCCAGGGTTGTTAAGTTCTCCAGCTGACCACAGTGCCCTGTTCCTCAGAGTCCAGCTGCTGGGGGCAGCGTTGAGGAGCCCCACAGGCGTTCTTGAAGCCGATAATGACACCAAAAAAGAACATCTGACAATGAATCAGTCTGTGGAGATACAACAGTCACACGTGAAGGACTCCAGTGGTTGAGCCTAACAGAGGGCAGAGTACTCCTCACCAAGCCGTGGCCACAGAACCACCTAATGAAACTGTGCACAGAGACCAAACCACTTGAACTTTTGCCACTGTAGCTGCTACTTCTTAGCACAATAAAAGACCTGAATTGCTCTGGCCTGTTGGCAGCCACTGAGCAGCTCTCACTAATGCCTTGTGAAACCTAGTCAAGGATGCAGAGGTGCCAAGTTTCATGTTCTCTGAGGAACCGGTTCTCAGTTGTGCAATTTTACCTCCACGGGGAAAGCTGAGATCTCCAAGCTTTGGAAAAAAGGCTCAAAACCCCAGCACAATCCTGGAAAGCTTCATTTAATCCCTAGAACCACATTCAACTACCCTAGCTGAACCCTAGATTGTTAAAACTCACTCCTCAGTTGTCCCAGCTGAGCAGACCCAAGGTAGATACCAAAATCCTTCTGTTGGCAGAACCAGCTACTGGAGACCCCAAAATAATCTTACAAAAGTGAGAATAAGAATAAACGCACGTGTTTTGTGGTTTTCCTCACTCTCTCTGTATAATCTGCTCACTTTCTCCACGAGTTCCCATTTTTCACAGCATCCCGAGTAGTTGACGAAGTTACAGGCAAGTATTTCCTTCAGCTGCCGAACACTCAACCCTTCAATGTCTTCCAGACTTGAAATATCAGAGAGAGACGCCCTCGCTCGCTTTCTGGACAGTCCAGGGGTCTGAAACACATCAATTGCATGTTTTTAGCTGTCCTGAGATGTTCAGAGCACCAGATGTGGTGCTGCATTCAGCAACAGCAGCTTGGCTAAAGGTTTATTCTTTTTAAAGCAAGTTGTGTACAGATAGATGTTGTTAGACACAGCTAACTGATCAGAACAAGGTACTAAACGGGACAGAAACTTAAACACTTGATGGTATCACAAGCCACAAATGCATTCTGTGGATAGTTCACGCCTCACCTGCTCTTCTGGACTTTCTTCTTCTTCGTTATTGACAGAAGATGTTTCCGTCTGTCCCTGTGTACGAAACAAAACTTATCAGGATAAAACCACTTCATCCCTTACAAAACATTCTCCTTTGCACCAAACTGATCACAGACAATAAGGACATTCTGAATTTTCAACTGCTGTTAAGCATTATCAGTTTTAAGTCAAGTCACCTCCATCACCTCAGCTTGCCTAATCTCACCTTATCTTGCCTAATAATCATCTGGTTTCAGGTGAGAGATAAAGCATTATTCCTGCCACCCCAAACTGTGCCAACTGGCGCTTTATTTTAAAGCCATGCATGCCTACTGAAAAAGCTATGCCAGACCATAAACCACACAGTAATTCCTGTACCCGTGAAGGTGTTCCATTTCCTGTGCTTCCACTTCTGTTTGCAAGTTCTCCTTGAGATGACACCGATACAGACATAGAAAATGGATGAGTAAAAAACCCTGAAGTCTGTGACCGTGAGGAGTGCAAGCTGCTAGTGTCCATCTCCTCCTCTGAACCTAACCCGTGGTGGCACAGCACCAGATCCACCAAGTCTTCCTTCTCTCTGCAAGTATCTGTGGGTATGTTTCTGAGAATCAGGTACTGACGCAGATCCTTCACTTTCAACCTCATTAACTGAGGGCGCTGAAAAGCTGTTTCTTGCAGCAGGTGACATGTGGAGCATCTCCTGAGATTCTCTTGGGAAACCGAGCAAACGGAGCAAAAATCCTTCTTGCAGTCACAACACACGTGCTGAGGAGAAAGAGAAAACAACCACTCAGCCGGGCAGCCACAAAGCCAGACCCTGCTCTTCCCTTCTCTGGGCTGTGTCATTTACTGAAAGTCTTTTCACTGTCAGTTTTGACAAAGAGCATTTTTAGGATACAAGTCCAGGAAACTGCCCCATCAAACAGCTGTTTTGTCAAACAGGAGTTCCAAGGGAATCCCATTGCCTCTGTAGCATTACTATAAGCTACAATCGTATCTGAGGGTTCAGTGAGAAACATTATGAGTAAACAAATGACTGAAGTACTCCAGATGTAGTTTAGACACTGAAAGAAATTAAATGCTGGTTGATTTCATGGTATGTTAAAATACATCTGAATACACCGAGTGTCACACCTCTCTTCACATGTGTAAAATGCAGTACAACCCCCAAACTTTAAAGGACATTTTGCTTCCCCAATTGATGCACAGAACTCAAAGCAAGCTTTAAATGTAGTGAATTGTGTGGCAGGTAAGTACTCCCAAATGCCCAGGTGTCATTTCTGACAAGAGCTTTGCTCACAAGGCTTGTACAACACAACACAAGCTGGAACAGGCCATGCCTTCAGCAGTGATTTTAAATGGTCACCCCACTCTCTGTGAGCAAATCAAGTTTTTCAGGATTTTGGTAAATTCATATTAGCTTCATAAAACACCCCTACAGAACACTTAATTCAACAACATGGTTGCTGTGTGAACAACAGGATGCACAGGAAGGGGAAGCTGAACACTCACACTGAGGAATGAGGCTTCGTATCTAAAAGAGCTGCAGGGGATTAGGTCAAACTGGGCAGTCACACATAGAAACAGTGTTAACAAACTCATTTACTAACCCAGCAACCTGCCCCCAAACGAAGCAAGAGGCTGCTGAAGTGCAATAGCATTTACCAGAACTAAACCTGGTCTGGAAGCAAACAGAATGACATGAGTATGTCACAGAAAGAAGCTGTGATACTATACTGGGAGTTTTTAGCTTTTCCATTACCCAGTCTGTTCACTCCAGTACTCAACCGCCATGTGTGGTATCACCTTCAAAACCAGACTTGTTTCAATGCGTAAGATTCTGAAGCTAAAGCACATATCTTACAAATCAGAATCCTCTAACTTTTAGGTCAGAGCAGATCCAGTGTGTCACCGATTAATGAACATCAGACTCTTAACTTCTAATCCTGTCTGACATTAATTTCCTGTGACCTCAGAGTAAAGCACTTACTCCCTTCCCTGGCTCTCTGCCCTGGGTTTCTTTATCTAGAGAAGAACAGACATTCATCTCCCAGTAGGCCTACAAACCAGCTCCTATGAGTAAAAATATCATGCAGTAGGAAATATACTCACTTTTTTCCTGAAAACCGAAAAGGAAAGTCCACAGGCTTTGCAAACTATGTTAGTGCCTGCAGCAGCTGGAGAAGGGTACGCCGAGAAGTCCGTGTTCGGTGTGAATCGGAACGGGCCAGCGCCTCCTCCAAAGCCAGCCTGCTGGCCACGCACCGCTCCAGTCCCCATCACTTCATTCAGCAGTCCACAGCAGGAAGCCCACATGGAAGTAGCTCCCGCCTGAAAACGTTCATAAAGCAAAAAAAAAAGAGAGTTAATAGCTGAAAGCCCACATCAGATGTGCCTTGCTACTGAAGAGCTACTTCAGTCCATCTGTCACCATCCCAGAAGCATGTGGTGCAAATTCCCAGAGCACCAGGAATTCAGCACGCCAACGGCTGGAACAGCCCAATAATCCCCACTTCCCAGCTGCAAACCAAAGTCGGTGGGATTTGCTTCCAAGAAGCTAATGCAGGCACAAGGAGCTTGGTTTTAAACTCCTTTGCTAGCACAGTTGTGTACAAAAAGGGTAAGGAATGAAGAGGTAATGCAACAATGGAGCAAAGAACAAGACTAACAGCTAGTCACAGGTGAAGGGCAAAACCTGAAGTGACGACAAGTAGCAACACAGCAATTTATCATAATTAGAGCAGATCCCCTGCAGAACTAACACAGCTCTTCTATGACTCACACACAGCTCTCTAACACACCAAAAACCTTTCTAGATTTTCAAACTGGAAAGTATTAAACCAAACCTCATTAGAAACAGTTACACTCCTGTTTCTCTGAGAGGGAAATGTTCTTCAAGACCTTCCTTAGCCTCCTGATCTTACAAAATGGCTACTAGAACTTAACTCTAAATGAACTTACTCCATATTGAGTGGATTTCAGTTCTGAGTCACACAATCTTTAAAGGCTATCAAAACCCCTAAGTACATAAATCAATGGCTACTGTTTATCCTTGGAAGTCTTTGGCACTAGATTCTCTATCAGAAGTGCATATTCTACTAAAGCTGGAATTTGGACTCCAAGTTGCTCAGGTCACATGTTTAATCACTGTCATGTGGCTCACTGAAAGAATCACATCAAGTTCTTTCTGAAAGGAAGCTGAGTGGTACAACTTCATTTAAATTTCATATATATATATATAAAATACATATATATATTCTTAACTATGCTGATTAGAGCTGTTCTGGTTTTCATTCCGAGGAAGCATCTTTTTTTTTTTCCAAGACACAAAATAATTGCTTTAAGACTTGTAGTTCTCACTGTAAAACCTAAACCAACCAGAACATACCCTTCAGCTCAGTAATGACAGTGCTTCCATTGCTGTAGTAACTGGATTAATTTCTACATTAAGTTGCACATTTACCCTGGACAGAACACAGTCCTGTTACATTTATGGGAACTTAACACAATATCCTGTGCTATGCCAGGATATCTCCTTTCTAACAACTGAGCACAATAGGCAAGGAAAGAGTCCTCACTTTGTAGTAAGAAACAACGCCATCAGACCAAGCATGTTCTACACCACCACCTTCATGCAAGTGCCTTAAGTACAGAAGATCAAAAGCATCCCTCCAACCCACACAAACCTAGTATTTCACTTTCACTGTTGCAAGCTGACATTAGAAGCTTTGCAACACAGCGAAATAACGAACACAGTCATTTTGCCCCTAAGCAGTACATCACATGACACTGTGCAGTTACAACATCAAATATACATGCAACAAATTAAATTCACTAATTTTATAGGTATTTCAAGAGCAGAATTCATGCCAGGCATGAGCAGAAACCTCCACGCAGTGAGCACCCTATGCACAGGAGAAAACCTCCCCAAACCTCTGTGAATGGAGCTCAAAGGAGATGAGCTGCGGTGGCCCTGCCTTGACCCCTGGCTAAGACACAGGTAGCCCCAGCACGTGGCTGCACTCCAGATATACAGAGCACTTGGAGCCTCTCCAGTATGTGATCAGACTTCTGTGGCAATCATTAAACCACCATCAAACCCAGACTTGGTTTCTAATTTCCAATAACAAAGAGTGGAAACAGATCAATAGCAACTTTTCCTATACAAGTTCTGCTTTATTATGCTAGTTTATTAGGCAAGAGTAATTCACTTTCTAGAAATACATTCTGAAAACCAATGACTTAAGCCAAGAGAGCACCAAGCTTCAAAACTTTAAAATCAGGGACTTCTGACAAAGAGAATATTTTTAAATATTACTTAATATTTAAAAATTATCCATTCCCTGGTAGTTTAACACCTGCTTCCTAGACTTGTTTTATCCAAGAGCCTGCAACAAGTGCTCAGACATCACTGTCAACACTAAAATAGACACTTTGGACAACTGTTATTTAGATAAATGAATATTATTGTTATTTAGATAAATGAACACTGTTAGTATCAAAATCTCTCCATACTCACTGCCAAGCATTCAGTCATTTTGAGGTGATAGGTAAAGCCACCTGGCAGCGTTAATCTTCTCCTTAACCTAAGTCAGCTGTGAATGTGTTCTACGCACTTGTGTCTCATTAACTGATAATCGAATTACAGCGTCTAGACTCTTCCTATTATTCCCTGAAGAAATGAGACCATGCTGAGAAGCACCAACACAAGGTGCAAATGAGACACACTAAAATAAAACTCCTTCCCTTGAGAATTAACTCAAATTTTGCCAATTTCTGCACCAAAACCTTTCAAACCACATCAGGCACCACTTCCATGTTTTCTTCTCACAAGCTGCCATCAGCTATCTTCTCTCTCCATATGTTATGTGCATCCCATGGGGGCAAGATACAGAACTGGAACTTCTCTGCTCTTTTTGGCTTTACAGATGTTTAGTAACCTGATGAGGCTCTCCCCTCAGAAAGACAGCACCCCACGAAGCTGGGAGGCTGCATGCAGCTCCTTCCACACCAGCGTGAGCAGAATGTGCCATCAAAGCCACCAGACCAAGAGAAGAGCAGCAGAAGGGATGTTCTTCCTCTCTTTTTAGCTGAAATTTCGTCTTTACCCCCGCCCTGAGATAAAGCAAAGCTTTTTCAGGGACGGAGCACCCCTCGGAACCCACCGAACTGGGAGACGCCTGGTCACCACAGCCTCAGCCCTCACCTGAACGCGCAACAATACCGAAGGCGAAGAGGCTCCTCGGGGGATCAAACCGGCGGCCGCAGCGGAGCCTCCCCACCGGTCCCTGCCGCCCTCCCCGCACACCGGCCGAGGCGGGGGGGGCCGGCTCCCAACCGCCGCCCGCGTCACAGGCCCAACCGCCGCGAGCCCAGCTCCGTCCCGCTCCCAGCCCGGCCGCTCCTTCAGCCGCGAGAGCCGGTGGGGAACGACCGCGGCCGCGGTGCGCAGACAGGGGCGGGGGCTCGCCTCAGGCGGCGGCAGCAGCAGGCCCTGCCCGGCTGCTGAGTCAGTGCAAAGCGCTGGGGCTCCTCAGCGAGGCGATCCCTGGCCCGGCAGTCCCTCATTAACGGGGCAGGCCCGAGGCCGGACAGCGGCCTGGCCTGGACGGGAGAGGGGAGGGGCGGCACGGCGCAGCCCGTCCCACCGGGGTCCAGGCGCCGTCACGCACCGCTTCGCCCCTCTCCTCCTTCCCCGCAGCGAGGGAAAAGGCGCTCCCCGACAGAAGATACCCTCCTCCCGCCCCGCACCTTCATGGCCGCTCCACCGCCGCCACTCGCGCTCCGGCGCCGTCCGCCGCGGCGACCCCCGCCCCGCGCGGCGCTCCGGCGGGCCGCCTCACGGAGGGCGGGCCTTCCCGCCGCCCCGCACGCCATTGGCTGCCAGCCGCCGACGGCGAGAGGGGCGGAGCCAATGGGAGGAGAGGGAGCGGCCGTGCGTTGGCGGGAGAAGAGTGAGGGGGGCAGCGGGAAGGCGCGAGGGGAGAGAGCGGCGGCGCGGGTGTGAGGGGTTACCGGGGCAACGGAGCTGTTACCTCGTGGGGTTGGGGCTCTACCTGTGTGCACCGACGGTCCAGGGTAGCCACGGCGCTGTAACCCGCCAAGCGGGCTTTGCGTGAGGAGATAGGCATGGGGTCAGGCATAGATTGACATGGAGTCGGGTACAGACAGGCTGACATGGGGTCGGGTACAGACAGGCTGACATGGAGTCGGGTACAGACAGGCTGACATGGAGTCGGGTACAGACAGGCTGACATGGAGTCGGGTACAGACAGGCTGACATGGAGTCGGGTACAGACAGGCTGACATGGAGTCGGGTACAGACAGGCTGACATGGGGTCGGGTACAGACAGGCTGACATGGAGTCGGGTACAGACAGGCTGACATGGGGTGAGGCACACACAGGCTGACATGGAGTCGGGTACAGACAGACTGACATGGAGTCGGGTACAGACAGACTGACATGGAGTCGGGTACAGACAGGCTGACATGGAGTCGGGTACAGACAGGCTGACATGGAGTCGGGTACAGACAGACTGACATGGAGTCGGGTACAGACAGGCTGACATGGGGTCAGGCACAGAGAGGCTGACATGGAGTCGGGTACAGAGAGGCTGACATGGAGTCGGGTACAGACAGGCTGACATGGAGTCGGGTACAGACAGGCTGACATGGAGTCGGGTACAGACAGGCTGACATGGGGTGAGGCACACACAGGCTGACATGGAGTCGGGTACAGACAGGCTGACATGGAGTCGGGTACAGACAGGCTGACATGGAGTCGGGTACAGACAGGCTGACATGGGGTGAGGCACACACAGGCTGACATGGAGTCGGGTACAGACAGACTGACATGGAGTCGGGTACAGACAGGCTGACATGGGGTCAGGCACAGAGAGGCTGACATGGAGTCGGGTACAGACAGGCTGACATGGGGTCGGGCACAGACAGGCTGACATGGGGTGAGGCACACACAGGCTGACATGGGGTCTAAGCACTGACATGGTGTCCAGCACATTGCTCACAGAGCTGGGCTCGAGTCTGGCAGTCACCAGAATTCCAGAGTCTCTGCACCTCTGCAAACAAGCAGAGCTTGTCAGAGGTGGAATTAAAAGCCCCCGTGCTGCAGGCAAAAGGCCACAGTGCTGATTTTCCTACCAAGCCTTTTGGTGATAATCTTTAAGTAATAGAAGGTTTGTTATTTAAAACTCCAGTTCCAGCTAGCTTCTAGATGCCACTATTAGCTTCTCAGGGATGTGAATGGGATATATATATAAAAACCATAGGTTGTAAGAACTGAAAGCTTTTCACCGTAGGATTGCATTAGAGAAAGCCACACAATGCAAACCCAACAAAGTCCTCAGGAAAGCTTTACGTAAGAGTGCACAAGGCCAAGAATAAAGGAGGCCTTTGCCAAGACAAGGAACAGACAAAAGTGGCTGAAAATAAATTGTGACTGCAAATCCAATTTACCCGCACAGAAGGTTGCATGCAGCCTTTACTAATTTCTGCAGGAAAGCTCTATTTTTGGAGCAAGTCAGATACAAGAACTGAGTAAAGAGAAGAGTGGTATGTAATTGCCACGAGAACAGAACAGTCTTGGCTGCTGTAGCACCAAGAGCAGATACTTCATGCAGTCCAACTTCTGGGATTGCGCCGACACCATATTTTAATCCAAAACCAGGTCATCTCTTTTTGGAAATGCTTATGCTCCTCAGCAAGATTTTTATAGGCTATGAACTTTTACACATGATTTAATACAAAATGCCTTTCTTTTTTTTCCCCCCAATAATAACTTGTCATTTGAGTCAAAGCAACTGAAAAGATAGAACAGCCTTGTGACTACCATGTTGGAATGAGCAATGTCACGTTTCCCACATTTCTTACGGAAGAGATTGCTTTAGGACACTGTTGTGGTTTAAGCCCAGCCGGTAACTCAGAGCCATGCAGCCACTCACACACTCCTTCCCTTTATCCCCCCCAAAAAAGAATGTAAATCCCATGGGTTGAGATAAGACCAGTCCAGTAACTCAGGTATAACACAAAACTACTACTACCGCCACCAATAATAATAATTATAAGGGAAATAACAAGGGGAGAGAATATAAAAAGGGGGAAAGGAAAAGAAAACAATAAACACAAGTGATGCACAATACAATTGCTCCCCACCCGCTGACCGATACCAGCCTGACCCAAGCAGTGATCTGGGCCTTCTGGGTGACTCCCCCCACTGTATATCCTGGGCATGATGTGCTGTGGTATGGAATACCCCTTTGGCTACTTTGGGTCAGGTGTTCTGTCTCTGCTTCCTCCCAGCTTCTTGTGCCCCTCCTCACTGACAGAGCATGAGATTGAAAAGGCCTTGATCAGAGTAAGCATTACTTAGCAACAACTGAAAACATCAGTATGTTATCAGTGTTGTTCTCAGACTAAAGTTGAAAACACAGTACTGCACCAGCTAAGAAGGAGACAATAACTTACAAGTGAACCCAGGACAGACACCTTAAGAAATATCAGTACAGTTTGGTTTTAAAAACCTCTATGTCATCTGTAGATTCAGAGTCACCCTCGAAGTACCAAATCATACATATATTTTTGTCAATAACCTTAAAACATGAGAGCTCCTCATGCAGTCTCTGTAAGCGGGGTAAAATCTCTGTCCCACGGAGGAGCCAAACTGAGCTAAAACCTAAAAATGCTTCCTTTAGCTCTGCTGAGGACTTGCCAGCAAGAAATCCTCCCAAACACAGATGTTTTAGGGAGAACGTGGGACTGAGAGAGCTGAGATCTGGTGACTGTGCTGGCAGCTGTAGTTGCCACTCCCGCCTTAATTTGGGCAGATCTTGATGAATCATATTTGTAACGTGATATTCTTTGCACTTTTAATGCATTACTGTGTCTAAATTGTAATGTGGAGATTGGTTTTCCACTCCACCAGCTACCCTGTGGCTGAAAAGTCACATTTGCAGAAGTTCTATTAATAAAAGACTTGCCCTGACTGAGCCTTCTGGATCGTGCCAAGGAAGCATTAAAAGATTTAAATCTATTAATGCTGATGTCCCATTTCCTTCTGCCACAAAATAACAAGTGGTGATGACTCGCTCAGCTCAGTAATCCCCCAAGGTTTTACACATCATAAGAAGTGATTCTTACCAAGAATATTCCTTTGGTTTTAATGTAACAACTTGCAAATATTCTAGTAAAATTAAATAATAATAATAATAATAAATTGTTGGGCTTTATTTGGGAATTTCAGGTTGGATACTCATACCCATACAGAGAATCTTTATAGTATTCACTTTTCATACCAGAGAAGCACATTACTTTGGAATTACCTTTGAGAAGGTTTTCAGGTTGCCAAGGCTTGGTTCAGCAGGTTCAGAGCTGCATGAACACACATGGATCCCCACACCCAGCAGTGGCCATTTCATGTTTCATCAGCTCAAGCCTATTACTCATCAGCATCAGCCTATTTTAAGTAAAGATAAAAGAGGACTTTTTCAGTTGCGTTACCCAATCTTGAATTTAAACCAACCAAAATAATCTCCTGCTGCTTATTTGGAGGGTTGTTTTTGGGGCGTGTGGCTTTATTTAGACATGCTTCAAAAGCACTTAAAATGCACCAATGTTCTCTGTACCACACGCTGAAGGGTTGTCAGCAGAGTTCACACGTTGGTTTCAAAGCGTTACACAGGAACACCAAAACCAGATGTATTTGTCATTTCCTTTACCCTCCAAGTTCTGCCTGTGCTGCCTGCATCCAACCGCTGTCTCCTCTCCCACCCCTCCCTGCAAAGCCACTCCACCATTTCAGTGCTTCCTCCCAAACCACCACACTTTATTTTCAGGAAATGGCAGTAAAATGACCTTTATAACGTAACAGCTGCAGTTATTTCCTGTGTTTCAGGATTCAGATCTAGTTCAATGAGTACCAGTTCATTGAGGGTTAGGAAGCTATCATGAATTCTGCCATCAACAACCAGCTACAACACGAAGTTTCTTAAATGTAAATGTATTCTAGAAAATTACTCCATGCTTGATTTGCCTCCTCCTCTCGCCTCCCCCAGGCGTGAATCAGGAGCAGCTCAAGTGGAATCCCCAGGGACATGCAGATGTATAATAATATTGAGTATTGTTTTGCTCTCACTTGCAAAAATAAGAACTATTATAATAATTGGAGTATTTTCCTTAATGAAGCACTTTAACAACTTATTGAGAAAATTAAAACTTAGGTGTGGAAATACCCGCGTTGCATCATAATGAATTGGCAAGAAATCCAATCTAACAGGAATCAATTCACTCTGTGGTGGTCCCTGCCCATGGCGGGGGGGTGGAATTAGATGATCTTAAGGTCCTTTCCAACCCAACCCGTTCTATTACTCTATGATTCTATGGAGGAAATGCTCGCATGAGAGCACAGCTCAGCCTTCCCGTATGGGCCACAGAATCCCACCACAGCCTCCTCCCTGCGGCTGTGGGGAAATGCCATATCCTCGCTGTGGTTCTCCTCACCAGGACACATGGGCCGACCCCAGGGCCAACACCGGTGACCACCGCACCTCCCGCAGGGGCTGCAGCACATCCATGAAGGGCCACAGGAGCCCCCAGGCCCCCGCGGTTTGGGGGCAGCCCCACTGAGCCTCCGGTCCCCACAGGGCTGCGGCGGAAGCAGCATGGAGGCCTGAGGTAATGAACGAGGCACGATCGGGCTGCGGGTGACAACAGCCAGCGCCCAACCCGGGCCATAGTTCCTGCTTCTGTAGCGTGCCCGAAGGGGCCGCGGCCGCTCGGAGGAGCCCCGCACGGTGCCTCAGAGCCCGGCAGCCGCCCCGCCGAGCCCCGCCACCCTCAGCATCCGCCTCCACCCCGGAACGTCCTCCCGGAGCATCACCCCGCCAACCGGCCCCGCTGCGGCGGCGCACGGCCCCGCTCCGATTGGCCGCGGTGTGCCCCATGTGATGGCGGCCGCAGCGGCGATTGGCCGGCGGGTGAGGCCGGTTTCCCCGGGCAGCGGGGTCCGGGCGGCGCCATGGCGAGCGTGCACGAGAGCCTGTACTTCAACCCCATGATGACGAACGGCGTGGTGCACGCCAACGTCTTCGGCATCAAGGACTGGGTCACCCCCTATAAGATGGCGCTGCTGGTGCTGCTGAGCGAGCTGGGCTGCGCCGGAGCGAAGCTCGGCCTGCTGGAGCGGCGCCGGCTCAACCGGCTGCTGCTGCCGCTGCTGCAGGTGGGGGCCTGGGCATGGGGACCGGGACCGGGACCCCGCGTTGTAGCGTATCGCGACGTGTCGGTCTCCCCTTCCCCAGGGTCCGGACATGCCGCTGGCGAGGCTGCGCAAGGCCATCGAGGAGTGCTGCTCGCGCCTGGCCGGCTCCGTGCACATCAGGTGGGCGCCGGGGCCCGAGGGAGGCCCTTCCCGGGGGTGCGGGGTTACGGGCTGCGAGGGCCCGACGCGGGCCCCGCTCGGGGCTTGTGGTGGAGAGAGGCGGGAAGGGTGCGCGGTGTGCCGCGGTTCTCCAGGGCCGGAGGCTGAGGAGCGCTGTTCGCCGCCCCGGCCCTCCCTTCGGGGTGGAAATACCGCTGCTGCGAACAGTGGTTCTGTGGAAGACGATGAAGCTGCTCTCTGCATGCTCTGTGTTACATGGATGTACCCTGACAGCTGCTGAGAAGTGCTCTGGAACGTGTGAATGTGTAGTCTAAAAAGGCCGTAACGTTTGGTGCGGAAATGTACTTCCATTGTTGCCTCAGTTGGGGCTTGGGGCTCGGTGATTTTTTAAGGGCCCTTCCAGCTCAAACCACCCTGATTCAAAGTTCTCATAAATAAGTTCTGAAAGGCCGCAAACCCGGACACCACAGCCATCTGCTGTAAAGTTTCTATGTACAGAAGATGCGTTTTGATATTGTCTAATTCACTGAACAGCAACAGCTTCAAAAACCACTGTTTGGGGTACCTGTTCATTATGTCAAAGAATAACCATCTTTTCTAATTGCTTTCTTTACTGAAAGAACTGTTTATAAAGGAAAAAGAACCCAACCAAACCTGATTATTAGCCATATTATTAATATTTAATATGCTTTGGTTTGGCTTATGAATATAAAACCCTTCTGGACCTAATGAAGTAGCTACCAGTTGGTTCTGGTTGTGTTTACTCTTCTATACCTGAAATAGGAGAATATTTTATTTGTTGCATATTATTAATACCCTTAAAAATGTGGATTTCTTTTCCCTGTTTAGGTTAAAACTTATGGCAGAAGGAGAATTGAAAGATATGGAACAGTTTTTTGATGACCTTTCAGATTCATTTACAGGCACGGAGCCAGAAGTTCATAAAACAAGTGTAGTAGGTAACTAACTGTTATCCATATGGTGTATTTGATGTGCTGTCACTGATGTAATTCACTCAGGATACAGCTTTGGTTTTCTTTTTGGGGAGGTGTAAAGCTTGCATGATCTGATTTTTCTTTTGCTCAGGTGTTTCATATTGTAATGTTCTTACACTGATCTTAATTTTGCTGTCATCAGGTGGTCTGTGAGATTTGCCATGAAAGTAATACCAGATTTACAGCCTCCAAAATAGTCTTATCAGTGAGACTGAAGTGAAATCAAGTAATGTGATATAGGGTCTGCTTATGATGGTTTCTGGTCTCCTCTCTGAAACAGCAACCTTACAGGCAGTTGTCATAACAGATGTTTTCCTTTGCAGGCCTCTTTCTGCGCCATATGATCTTGGCATACAATAAGCTTTCTTTTAGTCAGGTCTATAAACTTTACACTGCGCTTCAGCAGTACTTTCAGAGTGATGATGAGAAAAAAAATGGAATCGATGAGAGTGATATGGACCTGACAAATACAGAGGAGCTTGAGGGGAAGATGGAGAAAGAAGAACTTGATCTGCCTTTAAGGTGATATGTTAAGTCTTTCCCACTTCTGAAGAGAATTAAGTCTTATTTCAGATTACTTCTGTGCCCATCAGAGTAAACTTAAGCTTTGTCCAGACCAAGGTGCTACTGCTGTTAAACCTTCCAAACTCCAGCAGTGGTCATCTAGGCCATATGTGTGTCCTGTCACTGACAAATCCAGCTGCAATATTGAGATGTAGTGATTTTCAAAGCCTAATACCCACTGGCAGAGCCGGGTGGCTGCTGTGTTTCCTTGGTGCCACCATGTGGTAACACTTCCAAATGACACCAGTTCTGCTTGTCATAGAAGATGGCAGTGCCGGTTCTCATGCTCACTTAGGGAATCACAGGTTAAAAGCCAGATGCTGCCCACAGTTTCCTTCTGTACAGCCCACTGCTGGGTGAACTGTGCTAGTGTGTGAGGCGCTGAAGCTGTTGGAGACTTTGCTTTAGCTTCCAACAAGGAAAGATTGCTTGCTAAGGGGAAAGTTAAGCTTAATGGTTTGGTTTCTCTTGTTGCCCTTCTCCAAATAAAAGAACTCATGTCTATAAAAACTGAGAAGCAAATATTGTGAGTTTTCACATGCTGAAGAGGTGCTCCACTGTAAGAATAATCCCAAGAGCATTTTGTATATCCATAGGTTTAAAAGTACTTTCTAAACTGTCTTTGTATAAAATTGTGCTTGTGCGTGCTCTGCCACGGCACGAGTCAGTTAACAGCTCTCGGAGCCTGGCTGTCTGCTGTACTTGCTGTCTTTCCTTGGAATAGACTTGTAACTGCTCTTGCAGAGCAGCTGTTTTCTGGAGGGATGTATGTGGCCCGAGTGCCAGTTCATTTCATTGTGACTGTTGTTGGAAGAAGGGAAAAGCAGAGCAAAGCCACTGGAATATGGCAACCCCAAATCTTCTGTCTGCTGTTTTCCATTGGTTTTTCACATATACTTAGGGTAATATTCATCCTGACTATGGTCTGCAGGTTGAGGGTTACAACTAAACTGTGTGAAATCATCTATTAAGCTTTCTCCTTTTAGTTTCCTTTTGTGCTTTGAGCTGTGATGTCTCCTAAAACTTCATAAAGCAAAAGTGTGCAGTGTCCAATATTTCCTTGTATTTCCTTGTATTTCCAGTATTTCCTTGTATTCAGTTTCATTGCCCTTGTTTCTAACCAGAGTGCTTCTTTCCAGGGAAGAAGAGATATCTTGCAGTGGGCCTCTTTCCCAGAAACAAGCAGAGTATTTTCTTTCTCAGCAGGTATGTTAATTCTGAATACAGTTGAGTAAATGATCTGTAACATGAATTTCGCCTTCAATCTTACCCACAGTGTCAGACATGATGTTTTCTTAGATCTGTTAAAGATGTGTTGATAGCTTGCATGTAGTTGCTCAGTATGAGCACTTGGGGCTAAAAGTGTTTTATCTAGACTTGCACACCAGATGATGATATTTGATTCTGAGAAGGTCACTTCTGCTCTGACTGTTCGCCTTGGATTTGATGTCTGTGAAATGTGCAGTTTTGTTGATTATTCCAGCTGATAAATACAGAATGGAGCAGAAATACACATGGGCACAAATGGTAAAAGCACTGCATGCTTGTAGTAGCTTATAAATAGAAACAAACAAAAACAATATATATAAATAATATAAAATATAAGTAGAAATACATACAAATACATAAATATAATAAATTGCAAATTATAAATATAAAATATAAAAAATATTAAAATTAAAATAGGTATAATACGAGATGTTTTGTATACGTTTTAAAAGTTCAGAGTAACTTCTCAGTTCTATTAGGTTCTTTACCTTTAGGGGTTGCTGGGTCTGGTAGCCTGATCATGGCAAAGCTGCAGCTCCACGGCTTCCAGTGCAAGCAGTGTTGAGGCCCAGCATGCTGTCTGTTATCCTCTTCCCCTCTCTGGCTGATGAGGATGGAGTGTGATGAGGATGATTAGTGCGAAATACATGCACATGTGTGCTTTCGTGTGCATGTGCTCTCTCACTCTTTATTTCACCAATAACTGGGCTTATAGTCTCAGTTTATGAAGTGTCTGGCCCCTGGATTGTCTTCTCCAGTTGCTTCTAGCAGAAAGACACAACACACATACAAATACAGCTCTCAGTTGACCCAAAGGCCCCACAGTCTTTCCATCAGCTGGCTTGGGACCTCCTGGTTGGTCCTGGAGGAACCAGGTTTTTTATTCATTGATTTACTTGCTGAAGCAAACCATGGATTCACTCTTAGTTCCCTTATTGTTTTTGTAAGAAGATGCATGTAATTCCAGTGAGCAATCCATTGTATTAATTCTTCAAAGAGAAAATTAAACAGAGTTCTTTAAGTACCTTTAAACAGTCCTTTGAATAAGCCTTTATTTCACTTGGTCTCTCTGATCTCTGGAAAGTGAATGCAATAATACAGTATAGCATTAAACTGCCACTGATGTTTGGTGTCACAGTAGACAGAGCTGTTACAAAATCTCTTTAATGTTCCCTCCAAGCAGATTACAAACTGACAAGCATGTATCAAAATACATTTGTAACCCTCTGGATTGTCACTTATCTTGCTTTTGCTTTTCAATTTTTATTCCAGGCTTCTTTATTAAAGAATGATGAAACAAAGGCTCTTGCTCCAGCATCCTTACAAAAGGAGTTGAACAACTTGTTAAAATTTAATCCAGACTTTGCTGAAGCAGTAAGTGTCTTTCTTCATCCAAAATGGTTGCGAAGGGATTTCTTATCTCTAGGATGAGGTTATTTGGGAGTAATTTATTCTATATTGAAATATAAGCAGATGATAAAAATGTGAGCAAGTTGCATGTAAATGGTCTGAAGTCCTCTCCAGGGTTCCATTTGACCTAAAGAGTTGTCCTGCCCAGGTCCCAGTGCCAAGAAAAGAATACATTGTTTTAGCATCTCCTTTCTGTCTGCACGGCATCTGGAAGTTTCTTCTGGAGTGCATGCACGGTGGGAGTCATGCCTCCATTCCCTCACTGAGGAGCACATAAATATAGGAATTCCACCAATGCAGAGGTCTCAGGCTTGGTGGGATAGTTCTGACAGCCAGACCTTGGCCTATGGAACACTACCTGTTAGGGAAGACTACCAGTTTTATCCAAGTCTCACAGAAATTCAGCATGGGTAGTACCAGCATCACTGCAGCTTCTGATCAAGCTCTTTCCTGGCCATGCAGTATTTCAGGGTTGCACTTATTAGGCAACCTTTCTCAGTAAGAAGATACATAGTAATTACAAACCCCCCTTTGTTTGAGTAGTTCTGGATAGTTAAAGCTGATTTTGCTTCATTTTTTAGCATTATTTAAGCTACTTAAATAGTCTCAGAGTGCAAGATGTCTTCAGTTCAACCCACAGCCTCCTTCATTACTTTGACCGGTTAATCCTCACTGGAGCAGAAAGCAAAAGCAATGGGGATGAAGGTTATGGTCGGAGTTTGAGATACGCTGCTCTGAACCTGGCCGCACTGCACTGTCGCTTTGGCCACTAGTAAGTTACTGTATTGTACCACACCACTGGAATTCATCTTGTTGCATCTCATAAGTGCTGATAGCTAGCTCTTCCGTTTGTTCTGTAAATCTGTTCAGGAGAAGAAGGGACTTCAATTTGATAACAAATTTAGCTGGGTTGGAATTTTCTTGGAATCTTGATTTGGTTTGATTTGGTTTCATTTTGACATTTATTTGGTTTCCATCGTAACTGAGCCATCTACAGCAGGGTAAGAATTGACATTTGTCCTTTTGCAACTGTTTCCTAAGTATTTAAGTTCTCCATTGCTCCGTTTCCATGACCTCAGAAAGCTCAATGGACATGGATGCCTATTTTCAGCTATATTCTCAAGAAACTGGCTGGTTTTCTGTTAACATTCAAATCAGCATAGAGCTGATGGTCTGGAGAAGGAATCATTAAAGGAAAAAAAGCAATCTGAAATTTAAAATGCCATAGGGGTGGGTGTTACTGTATTGATAAAGCTGGCTTACCCACCTCCATATATGGTTGGCTTATATTAACTGTTGCCTGGAGGCATCATGTAAAAGGGCTGGAGATAGAAAGGGCAGCTGCAGAATTGAGAACAACAGTGTTTTCTACATAGACAGATGCTTAACATTGCCCTTGTTCAAACAATAACTCGGCACATTGGCCTGTACAGGGTTTGAAAGCCTGCTTGGGGTAACAGTTGTGTTTTTGTAGTGGCATGCAGATGTCGTCTTGCTTATTATCTTCCAGACTAGAATATATTGCTGAAGGGCCAGGAGGAAAATGCAGGCTTTTTCATCAGTCTTTAATAGAGTTATCTCCTGAGTGCTGTATGCATAATTTAGATCAATATTCCTCAGTATCGTAATGTTGTATTTTAAGCACTGTGGGAACACTGATATGTTCTCCCTTTTTGTTTGCTGATAGCCAACAGGCTGAACTTGCACTTCAGGAAGCTATCCGAATTGCACAGGAGTCTAACGACCACGTTTGCTTGCAGCACTGCCTGGTAAGGTAGCTGTGTTGAAACAAAGCTAAGCCACCTTTGTGATCTGAGCCTTTGCTTAGTGAACTGTTGCAGAGCTACTTCTACAATGGTAGCTCATCAAATTACATCAGTAATTTAAGTATAACTGCCCAGCAATGGGGTGAAAGTGCTTCTGGCAGATGGGTCACCCAGAGCACCCTTAGGGAGATCATGGAATGGTCTTGTTGTAGCTCAGGATTACTTTTTCAGACAGGAGTTGTGATCCCGGAGTACTAATACCTTAGTACCAAGCTCAAAGGTTAGTGTTGCATGTATTAAAGAGACATAGCATTTCATAAACTTCCTCCTTTCTTCCTGTCTGTTGGATTCTGAAAGAGTAATCGGCCTTATTTTGAACAAACAAAAAGGAGGAGGGAAAGGCTTAGATATCTGTGTATTTTGTTCTGTTTTGGTATGATGAACTGGCATCAATGGTATCAAATTCCTGCATTACTTTCTCTGCATTCCCCTCAACCTCCAGTTCAGCGTTGACCGCTGTCACTCAAGTGTCGCAGCCTAGCTGCACTGTTGATATGTTTTGCTGTGCAGCATTTAATAGAGGTTTCCTTGGTATCACATTAATTCTGAAGAGTGGTTATTATTTCCAGTGAGTTCTTGTGCATTCTGTACTAAAAGCTTAAAGTGCTGCAGCCCTTGGCTGTCTGCAGTGGGACTTTAACTTCTCTTTCCTTGCTAGAGCTGGTTGTACATCTTGGAGCAGAAGATATTCGATAGCTGTGTTCTGCTGGAGCACTCTGTAAACAAATCTTTACATTTTGGTTTGCCAGTAAGTTCTTTTCAAGTATCCTTAACTTTATTGCAGAGAAAACACATGTGGTGAGGGGAACATGTAAGGGGGTTTGGGTTTTGTGGCTGGTCTATTCAAAACATGTAACTGAATTTAAGCAAATCTCACTCCAAAATCCAGCTATTTCTATTACTTTTACTCCTCACGGTAACAAACCAGAGTTCAGTTGCTTTAATGCCAGTGCATTATTGCAAGCCTCACTGTTTTTGCTTCTAATTTGTTTGGTTTTCAGGCAGAAAACATCTGTGGCTTCTAGCCCGGCCCCATGCACCATTTTGGCCTTAGGCCCATAGCACAATCTGCTGGTGCTCAAGGGAGGTTCTTATGCCTCCGCCTTCCGTGGAGCTCAGTGCTGGTGCCTCTGGCAGGGCTTTGAACACATGTTTACTTGTAGGGCTCTGTCCCAGCTGTGAGATCTTGCAAGGCAGCCCTCCCCTTTGATAGCTTTGCACCCTGGATGTTCAGTTATATCTCCCCCAAGATGTGCAAGCTCTTTGTTAAGAGAATTGTTCTAAAAGGGACTAAACTGCTGATGTTGGGAGATGTGAGCAGGCATGGCTGCTTGGTGGGGAAGGGGAGGGAAGGCTCTGTGTTTTCACAGCTGTTTCATCGTTGGAGAAATCCAGGTACAAGTCCTGTCATCTTCTTTTAAGACTTCCATGTGGAGGAGTGGAAATTACCTTTCACATCTAACAAAATGGCATTCACATATGTGTGGGTGTGCATAAGTGGGTATTTCAAGAAATGCCTGGAGCAGTGTTCCTTTGTCTGTACTGAATAACATCATGTCTTTTTCTCTGGGTTTTTTTCCCCCTTAGTTCAGAACTCTTGCTCCAGTGTAATTTGCAAGTGTAGTGGACTCTGTTTTCAGTCTTTCAGTGCTGTTGTGTGTGTGTGTGTATGTATATGTGTGTGTATATATATATATGCTTTTTTTCTTCCCAGTACCTTGCTTCCCTGGGAATACAGTCCTTGGTTCAGCAAAGAGCTTTTGCAGGGAAAGCTGCCAACAAACTAATGGATGCCTTAAAAGATTCTGATCTGTTGCATTGGAAACACAGCTTGTCAGAGCTTATTGATATTAGTATAGCACAGAAGACTGCCATTTGGAGATTGTATGGCCGCAGGTATTTTGTTTCTTTTGAACTCTTGGGTTAGCTCACTGTACTTGTTAGCACATAATGCATTATGAGTTATTTATACAGGTGCAACAAGTGACTGTGTCTCTTTGGTGCACTAAAATAAAGCAATCAGACTGTGATTCAGTACAGGCTGAGAGCAATTACTTCCATTCTGTTGTGTTCCTTTGAAATTCATACTGGAGAAGAGATTGAGTTTCCATTTAGTAGTGGCAAATAGATTGTAAGTTGTTCCTGTGCCCTCGTTTTCAGCATCTCTGTACTTAGACTGTGTGCAGCTTTTGGTGTGTAGTACTTGATGGGCATGAGTAGTCCAGAGTTCCTGGATAGCAATTGTTTTACAAGCTTCCATTCTCTCCCAGGTCCTTGACTTACCAGCAAATGCAGCCTATTGTCATAACAAGAACATAGATTAAAAATAGTTGTGTTTATTGCTTGAAAGCTAAAAGATGTTTCTCTTGCACAAGCACCATGGCACTCCAACAAGCCCAGACATTGCTGAGCATGAACAGTCTGGAGGCTGTGAATGTGGGCGTTCAGCAGAATAACACAGAGTCCTTTGCTGTAGTACTGTGTCACCTGGCTGAGCTGCACGCAGAGCAGGTGAGCTTTATGGCTATTTGTGCAAAATGTCATTTGGGCGAGAGGATGTGTGGGTGTTATTGACAGGGAGTGCGAGACTTGACTTGTGTTTTGTTCTGACTTTAATGCCTGCGTTGGGGGCGAAGAAAATGCAGGTTTTGGCTCGGCAGGTTCTGGCGGTGAAGGTTGTATTGCAATCAAAGGGAGCGGCGCCTGCCCCGGTGTACATTAATCACAGTGCTCTTTCGGTCTTACAGGGATACTTTGCAGCTGCTTCTGAAATATTGAAACACCTAAAGGAAAGATTCCCTCCCAATAGTCAACATGCACAGGTAGAGTGTCATTTATCTTGTAAATCATGTAACTATTACACCACAGGATCTGAATTCCATTGCATCTGAATCCTTTCCTCTGTATGCCTTAGGCTATACATTGGATAATTTCACTTGGCTCATGACCTCACAGGAAGTTGTGTGGCATAAACCTTGCTACAGAAGCATGAAAAAGATGCCCTGTTGTTTAAGACTGGTGAGACATTTATCTCACCCTAGCTTCCTAAGAAAAAGCTATTTGAATAGAAATGTCATTGACAAGAGCAGTGTGCATCTGCTTCATGAGCACATACAGGAGTTAAATGCTCTGCATTGATCTGGAGCTTCAAAGTTCTGTTTAATTGATGCTGCTTATCTTGATATACTGCAATCCAGAAGTAACTGAGAGAATAGGGTGGAGTTTGTGTAACTCTGGTAAACACATTAACACATGAGTCTAAGACAGTATTTATATTGAAGTGTTCAACATTCCATTAAATACAGTTTGGTCCTTTTCATTACAGAACAAGTCTACTGTTTCAAAGCATTAGTAATGATTCCGAAGAGCTTTTGTACTTAAAATGCAGTCAAACAGATGAGCTTTGGTATTGAAACATTAATCCAGACTGAGCATTTCCATTGAGGATAGCAGTACAGTAAATCCAGGAACTGGAGGGTGACAGTTAGTTGTGTCTAGAAATAAATATGCACAGGGGAAAAGAAGAAGTAAGTTCTAACTTGGGATTAGAAAATGAGTTGGGCGCAACTTCTAAAACTTGTTCCTGGTGTTCTTTGTTTAGCTTTGGATGCTGTTTGATCAGAAAATACAGTTTGAGAGAGCCATGAATGATGGCAGATACCATATAGCAGATTCTCTTGTAGCAGGAATTACAGCACTTAATAGTATTGAAGGCGTGTACAGGTAAGAAATCATGACTTTGCATACACTTGCAGGTGTCTGCCATGAAGATAATGAAAAGTTTAGCAAAATGATTGCTCTGTTCTGTGTGCTTACACGTTCTTCCCTTTCCAGAGCTAAGTGGGGTCACGTTGTCTAATCTGAAGTGCTTATTCCATTAGAGTATTTCCTGCAATAGTAATTTCCAGTCTTTTCTCTGGACACTTTAAGAACTGCAGTAGCACTGCTGAAGTTGTTTCATTCTAGAGCGGTAGATCTGTTGTGAGAACACAAAATACTTGTTCAGAATCTGCCATGGTAACTGGGCTCAAACCTAAGCACAAAGCAGATTTTTATGTCAAGCAGCTAGGGATGGATCTCAGGCCTGCTCTGAGCTTGAATGTCTTCATCTGTGTCCTGGTTTCTACAGCTACAAAATGGAACAGTATGTTGTTTCACTCACCTTGATGGGTTCTTGTTTCTCAATGAGAGGGACGTGTTAGAAATAGATAGAGTTAAAACTTGTTGTTTGAGAGTATGAAAACCAACTTCCTGATAAAAGCAATTTCTTGTTGTTGAGGCAAAACACTTAGACGTAACCAGTGCCAGTAAGCCAGAAGATCGGTATTCAAGCTGTGGGACCTGATGTCTGTCCTCCTGGAATTGGACTGTTTTGTGATTTCCCTGATCTTTAAATATTCTACTCAGTGTCTGCGTTCAGGGCGTTTGTACGCATCCCCTACTGCTGTGTGTTTGTTTCTCATTTCCCTGTTCTCGCTCTTTCCCGGTTGCTCCATATCCTTGTTAGCTCAAGCCAATTTTAGCTACTTTACCTCATACCTGTTTTTTCTGCCGATAATTAATTGTGCTTTCTAGCTTGCATGCGCTCCCCCTCCTGCTGCCTGTTTGGCCTTTGGGTTTGGCAATCCCTGTTTTCTGTCTGAAGCTGTTGTATGAGTGTGAGCCTTTCTGCCTGGGAGTTGTCCAGCTGGAATCGAAGATGCCTGTTTTTCCCCGTCAGCGTGTACAGCATGTGTACACTTTGTCAGAACACCATTCTGCAGTTACAAGAAACAGAGGGTCGCAGATAGACACCTATTTTACTGATGCTTCTGAAGAGCAGAGTTGTATCTGAAACACAAAGCCACAATCAGTGATGTGTTCTTTCTACCACGACAGAAAAGCCATTGTATTGAAAGCCCAAAATCAAATGTCAGAGGCACACAAACTTTTGCAGAAATTGTTGATCCACTGCCAGAAAATCAAGAACACCGAGATGGTGATCAGGTAAGAATGATTTATTTGCAGAGTATTAAAGCCACTTGGCAGTGATTGGAATCAGCCGTTTCAATTTGTCTGTGTTCTGACCTCGCTACTCTTCAGGTTACCTACTATGATTTGGAGGTTAAAAAATCATTTCATTTATTAACGATAGTGTGGAGGAATCCTTAGAATATCGTGGAATTGAAACCTTGTCATTAAAAGGCAGTGAACTTCAAGCTGCATAAAGACTTGTGCAAGAAGAGGGAAGCACTACATCCAAAATAAATAGGAAATAGAAATGCATGTGTGTAATTGTACCTTTGTGGTGACCTTCAGAGTAGTTGCAGTGTTGTTTAATCTTTTTGCATATCAGTGGCATCTCCTCTTAAGGATGTAATTTAAGTTTATTGTATGTGCAGTAATGTAATTCATCATAAAATCAATACCATTATGGATGGAATAAATGTTTGGGAAACAAGTGAAGGTGTTTTATCAAAGGAAAAAGTTTGTAATTCTTTCTCCCTGTTTTGGTTAGCGTACTCCTGTCAATAGCAGAGCTCTACTGGAGATCTTCATGTCATACCATCGCCCTGCCTGTCCTGCTGCAGGCTCTTGCCCTCTCTCGAGAATACAGCCTCCAGTACTTGGCTTCTGAAACTGTGCTGAACTTGGCTTTCTCCCAGGTATGTCTGAGTTGTGTTTTCATGGGGCTGTAGGGCAACATTTATTCTGGGGATCTGGATACTGTTTTTACTCCCGTGAGATTTAAGAACGCAACCTTGTTGGAATGAAGTTATTGATTCTGAAGAAGTATATTCTAAACGTAGGCTCTTGTGAGGAAGATCATAAAAGTTGAGTTTCGTGTGTATCACTAAGATGTGTAGTTATTGCATATAATTAAGCAGGCAAGCATAAATTGCCCCTGCCTAAATTTCTTCAGTTGTTATTCTTTGTGCTGGTATTTTGGCTTTCTAGTAGCACACTTTGGCATGTGTTGGAGTTAAAAATAGCACTTGTAATGGAGTTCAATTATATTGTTGATTTTGAGCTGGCAGAGGTGTGGTTGTCAGCACTGACTGTGGTAGAGAAGCCATGCTTAATCATTGCAAATAGCAGCTTGTTTCTACTAGTAAGTTTTGATTTAAAAGAAGATTGTGGGGGAAAAATACACATAGATATACGTCCTTGTCTATAGTGCACTTGTTATTAGAAGCAGATGTGATGTTTGTTGCTCTTCTCTGAAGGAGCTGCTCTTACCAGTGGATTCCAGTATTAGACCAGCATGTATTTCTCTTTCAGCTCATCCTTGGCATTCCTGAACAAGCCCTGAATATTCTGCACATGGCAATAGAACCTGTCTTGGCCCACGGAGCTGTCCTGGACAAAGGCTGTGCCATGTTCTTGGTGGCCAAATGTCAGGTGGCTTCTGCGGCATCCTACACACCACAGAAGAAGATTGAAGGTAGAGTGAAGAGTGATTCTCCTCACCGACACTGTGCTGAGAAGTGCAGACCAGTGTATATACTGGGGTCCTGCTACACAATCACCACTGAAAAGAGTACTAAATGATATAGCAGTTATGTTACCTGGATTTAAGATAGCAAAATTCGTTATTCAAGAACCACGATGTTTATAGTGGAGTCTTGTTTATCCGCATCCTTTCACACCCATGGTTTGCGGGGAAGGCTAAATAGGAGAGCTGAAAGCATGTTGCTAAGACACAAATCGTTTTGGAAAGCTGAGGACTTTTGTCATTGGGCTCCTCAGAATTGAACTGTATCACTTGGAATTGTTATGGTGGTCTTATCTTAAATGTGACTGTCCCGCTTTCTTTCCACAGCTTTGGAATCTGCTGTCTTGAATTTAAATGAAGCCAAGACTTATTTTGCCAAAGTGGACTGTAAAGAGCAACTCAGAGATGTTCTCTACTTCCAAGCCCGGCTGTTCCACACGCTGGGCAAGACCCAGGAAAGGAACAAATGTGCCATGTTGTTCCGTCAGTTGCACCAGGAGCTGCCGGCGCACGGTGTCCCCTTAATCAATGCCTTCAAGTGATGCATTTAAAGATGAGATTTGTTTGTTTTCCTGGGGCGTGGTTTTTCACAAGTGTCTTTTTGTTCTATTCGGTATTCCGTGTTTCAAAATAACTGCCAATAAATCCGTGGTCTTCTATTGAACAAACCTGCATTTTGTTTGCAATGACTAAGGGAAGGCATGGGGTTCCACCCATGTCACTTGTATTCTGTACTTGCAATGAAGAATAAGAATTGAACGGGGGAAAACAGACAGACTTTTTTGTCTGCATGATAAACACACCGAGGGGAATGGTGCAGTCACAATGAAATAATATCTGTTCTTTGTTGTGACATTTTCAGAATCAATGCTGGCTTTCTGAAGGCTGAGGAACAAAAACTAGCGGAAAATGTATGCGGAGCTGCTTTGTTCTTGTTTTAAGTGGTATAGAATGGGTCCCATTTAAAACATGTCCTTGCATTTAACCTGTCTACAGTCGCTGTTTACTCCATAGAAACAGATGGTACTGGCAGAAGGGGAAAAAAAACAGGATTCAGTTGGAGAACTCTAATGGTGCAGAGTCCCAGCGTTGTTCGTGTGTCCTTGTGCAAAGAGCAGCTAAGAGAAGAGATGAACAACAGCCCCAGCACAGCTTATTGTACGTGTTCTCCTGTAGGTGCTGGTGTAATTTACCTGCTCTGGTTTTAGAGGTGAATAAATGAAGATGGTTGCAATTGACTCAATATCTGATATGCTGCCATTGAGTTCTAGTAATTAGATCCTTGTTTTGGATGTAGATAGGGTTGCCCTTTTGTGAGTATAAACCTTGAGTGGTTGAACCTTGGGGATAGGGGAATCCAGTCCTTTTACCTTTTGACTATGTAGAAGGTGAACACCAGAAGTATAAATGCTTGGAGATGCCCTGCCGGGAAGCACTGGATTAAACTGCGGCATTGTTAGCAATGAGTAAGCAAGAGCAGCCTTAAATGTGGCTCTGCTCGGGCAGAGAAGCACTAAAATGGGGTTGAAACAAGGGTACTTCAGTGCTGGTTTGGTCATCCTGTTAAGTTGGATTGGATTGTGGTGGTTGGCAGGTAATGAGTGCGTTGATTTTAAAACACTGACTTTATTTCTAACAGGGAAGAGCAACGCAGGTTTGCAGGAACGCTGCTTTTGGTGGCTCATCCCCTCTCAGCTACGTTTTAATCCACATAAGCCATAAAACATTTGGAGCACCTCCAGTGTTCCAGTAAGTGCATAAACCTGACTTCTAGAGTGGCTATCAAGATCCTGGTCAAAATAGCAGCGTTTATACGTGACGCTTGTTTGGAAGCATGCCTCTGCTCCAGGGAGCTCTACGCTGGCAAAGTGGTGCCCGCATCTCAAAGCAACAGCGTTCGCATCTGCTCAAGGTTGAAGCTGTTGCTTCACGGAGGGAAGAGTCGATCAGGTGAGCTCAGCGCAAGAACGGCACTTCATGGGAATGTTCTGGGTGAGAAAACTAACCCGGATTAGTGTGGACAAAGCAAGGGAGGTGTTTACAAAGGGCCGGTGCCAGCCAGGGAGCTCCTGACTGTGCCCATGTGGCAGCATCGCCCCTGTCCCAGCGCTGCGGAGCAGCAACGTGGGCAGGAGCTGTGCTCAGAGGTGGTGGCAGGGGCCTGGTGGTGGCCGCTGTGACATTTCCAGATAAGGAGGGGTTTAGAAACCAGTTTAAGTGATTATGTAGGATGCGTTGGGCAATGGCTCAGCAGAGCCCATGGGGCTGGTGCGGGTCAGCCCGCTTGGACCCGTTGCCCTCATGCTGCAAAGCCCGTGTCTGCACGAGTGCAGAAGGGGAAGGAGCTCCGGCCGGGAGAGGCGGGAGGAGGCTGGGACTTGTTTGCCGGACGCCGGGGACGCGAGGTGCCGGGGAGGAGTGGGACCGGCCGGAGCCCCCCCCCCGGCTGCGCTGCGCGGTAAAGGCGGGGCCGCGGCCGGATGGGGGGATGAGATACTAAAACGAAGCAAAACAAATCCGAAAAGCCCCAAACCATGACAAAAAACCCACCCCAAAGAACGGCTTTAGGGGCGGGCTGGAAGGATGCGGCTGCCCGGGGGGAAACCTCCCCTTCCCCGGGGCGGAGCGGGGCCTCCCTCCCTCCTCCCCTCCCTCCCTCCCTCCCTCTCTCCTTCCTTCCATCCATCCCTCCCTCCTTCCCTCGCTGCCGCTGCCGCCGCCGCCGCCGGAGCGGAACCGAAAGCGAAGGCGGCTCCGGGTCCGCGGGGCCGCTCCCCCGCCGGCGGAGCGCCGCGTCCCGCCAGGTCGGTGGCCGCGGGTGCGGGCGGGGAGGCCGGGGCGGGCCCGGCCGGGGGCTGCGGCTGCGGAGACAAAGCCGCGCCCGGAGGCACCGGCACCGGCGGGTGTGGGCGGCCGGGCCGGGCCGGGGATGCGCTGCGAGCCGGGAGCGGCGGCTCCTTCCAGCGGGGCTCGCAGGGGCCTGTGCGGGCATCCTGGAGGGGCGGCATCCGCGCTCGCATCTCCCCGTCCCTCTTCGGGTTGCTGCGCCGCGGCTGCCCGGGCCCGGCAGCATCCCGCTGGCCTTTCGTGTGCCGGTGGTACCCGGCGGGCTGTCAGCATCATCGGGCTGGGGATGTGACACCAGGCGACCTGCCCCCCCTCTATGGGGCTCCCGACCGGGAGGTGGAGGCTTGGAGTGGGGGCACCGGGAGAGTTAGGCCGTGGGGCTGGGAAAAGGAGGGGATTTTTAAAGTCAAGGAGCAATGAGAGGTCAGGAGACAATGGAAGGGATGGAGTTGGTGGAGTGACTGCGTGTAGGGGACGGGTCTTGTTAGGAGAAGGCACAGTCTTTGTTGCTGTGAGTGCCTGTGCGTGGTTAGGAGGTGGGACGCAGCCCTGTGGCCACGTGCACAGAGCATAAGGTGTGTGAAGGTAACGGTAGAGACCAAAAGCAGCAGTGGGATGACCACAGGAAGCTGCTGCGATGGAGCTATGGGCTGACCACATGGCTGCGTGATGCTACAGCAGCAGAAACCGTCCCTGGGGACAGGACCAGGTTGTCCTCAGGGCAAAGGGACTGTGCTGGGAGTCCTTTGTGGCTGTGGGTGCTGGAGCTTCCTTCGTGGCCCCGAAATGGAGAGGTAGCCCCTCTCCCGGGAGAAGGAGCCCATTCCCTCTCCGTGAGCACTTGGTTTTGGGAAAAACAGGCAACAACCCAAGAGCCCATCCCTGAGTGCACTGCGAGGGGGTTGATCCACCAGCGCTGTTCCAGGGAAGGTGGCTGTTTTCATGCTAGCAGGTAATTAGGAGGCTTTGCTTTCAATTCAGCCCTAATGTCTTTTAAGTGCTGCTCACAAAGCACAGAGCTGCTCTCGTTTCCTTTCTTGTGGGTATTGTAGCTGGAGCTGTTGTTCCCAGGAAAGCTGGGATGCTGGACAAGGTGATGGTGGTTTCCTGAGTGCATCCTGGCCTGTGCTCAACACCAGGTCCTGAGCTTGTGCTCTTGTTTTGGGATACTCATTGCTTAAGAAGTATTAGGCATTGTCACCATGACTTCTTATAGTCTTGGTAAAGGTATGTTTTGACTCCTACTGAAACCCTCCACTGAGCTTTGTGCTGTTCCAGTACTACCAGCTTGGCTTCGCATTTTGTCTCCAATTCTTTCCGCTGCATTGGATGGGTCAGGCAGTGCAGGAGGCTCTTCTGTTCACCCCAGGGGTAATGAAAACCTTTGCTGCCTGGGCACAGGGACGTGATGGAGGTGGCAGCTGGGTGACTGTTTCGAGTATCTCATTCTTTTGGGTGCCCTCAGACTTCTGGAGAAGCCGATGAGAGATATTTTTCCATGAGAAGTCAGGCGGGGATGCATATGGTCTTTGTGTACTACAGTGACTAATATATTTCTGGCAAGGTCTGTGCTCGCCCGTAGGAAGGGAAACTGTGATCGATGCCCCCGTTTGCTGCAGATGACACCACTCTTGGCACTGGCACTTCCACCGCTGACAGTGACCACAGGGAAAGCAAAATAGCCCCTGGACTCTGCCCAGTAAGGGTGATAACTGCCCCATGCACTGTCCCCGGTTAACTGTTAACCACAGACCTTGGTGGCAGCAGGGGGAGGATCCTCTGCGAGGAAGCCCAGCCTTGGTTTAGGTGGTTTGTGTTCAGTTTTGTTATAAACAGCTTGGTTTCACAGTGCAGAAGCTGACCCCCACGGAAGGATGTATGCAGACGTCACTGCTGGAGCTGCCACCCAGTCATGTTCCCATAGGAGGATTTGACCCTGACACTGTGTCTGGCCTTGCTGGAGGGAAGCATGGCAGGGGAAGGCAAGCGTGCAGGAGCTGGGGCACCCTGCCATTGCTCACCCTGCACTGGGGTAGAGAAACAGCTCCAGGGAGGGAAGGAGAGGCCGGTGCATCCATATGCTCCCATTGAAATCTGTGCAGCCAGTGCTGGCTGCAAGGTGCCATCCTCTTCCCTCCTGGTATCAGGCAGTGTGTTCCCATCCGGAGGTGGGTGCATCCCAGCAGGGACCAGCCAGGGACCGCATGCTCACAGCAGAGCTGGGGCAGGCAGGAGGGGGCTGTAACAGTCACTTCCCTCTCACGGGGGCTGATTTCACTCCCATTCGTTTCCACTGAGCCACGTGGATGCGGGGCGAGAGGGAGAGCCTGGGTTTCACAGAGCTCTTTTCATTTTAATATCCCTCTCCTTGCTGAATTAGATGCGAGACTGATTGCTTCGATAATCCTGCCGCAGCCGCTATGGGTTATGTGTGGATTGCAGCCAAAAGCCGTGCCGATAAATCATTCCTATACACCAGGCTGTTAAGAGTTCCTGAGGATTTTGTGGGCATGTGCTGCTCACTTTTACATAAGGATCTGCTGGAGTTCAAACCAGAATGTGCCACTTTTCCCTGGGCAAACCGAGTGGGTTGGTGAAGCCGAAGCCCCTGGGCTGTATTTCCCCTCTTAGGGTTTATTCCCCTCGTTCCAGCTATTTTAGTTTTCCCTCTGAATGGGACTACAGCTCTTCTTCTCCTCCTCAGCCTCACCATGTGCTTATTAAGCTTGTATCGCCATTAGCAGTTGTCCCACATGCCCTGGGGCCATGTCCAGCAGTGGGATCTATGATTCTATGATCCCACGTTTGGGTTTCTTTTGGGGAAGGTAGCATCTCGCAGGGCAATGTGCAAAACTCCATGCTTGGCCCCTTTGCACACACACCAAGGGAGGAAGCCCCCTGATTTTCCACCCTTGCTGATACTATGGTGATGCTTGGATGACTTTTAGCCCGTTTAGAGAGTCTGGGGGAGCCTGCTTGAATTCATCAGCCTTGATATGCTTATCCTGGTCAAGCCAGTTCAGGCCAGGGTGCGCTCAGCTCTCAAGTGTGGCAGAAGCTTCATAACTCAGTGTTGGTTTAGCCTGGCAAAGCTCAGCGTCAACCCTTGGATATCCGGATGCAGGCAGGATGCCCACCCGTGCTGTACCAGCACCGGGGACCAGTGCTGCAGTCAGCGATGCTCCTGGGGTGCCCTCCTTCATGAGCTGCCTTTTTAGGTGCGGTTGTGGCACACAGTGAGGGCACAGGGTATGGCATTCTGCATCAGCTCCGGCTTCGGGGGACAGCTATTTATATGTGTCCACTGGCAGCGTGCCCAAAGCAAGCCAGGCAAATGGCAGCCGGCCTCGAGATGCATCCCGGAGGGTTCAGGGTGAACGGGGCAAGCTGCCTGTTTGTTTTAATCCATTTGGGGAGTGCATTCGAACACGCTGCCGTGGCCGCCGGCAGCACCAGGGAGGGCATTTTGCAGCCGCGATGCCCAAGACACGGAGCTCCCGGCTCTCCTGCCCAGCAGAGCTCCAACCGGGAGCGGATTCAGCCTTGTGAAACACGGCGTTTCTGGAATAGTTTGTCCTTGTTGCTGTTCGTTGGCTTATTTATAGCCTCCCCATCCCTTGCGTGTCTCTGCGCCTCGAAACAGCAAGCGGCGCCGGGTCGGCTTCAGCTCCAGGCTGATCCCGCTCGGGCAAATAACCCTCCCGTTTGTGGATTGGTGTTGAGAACAGCAATTAGGCCATTGCGAAGCCTTGAGGAAGGGGGAGAGGGTTTGGTTTCTGCTCTTGAGCCGTAATTTCTGCGGGGCTGATTCAGAGCGCGTATGCTGCGGGTGCATCACGGAAACTTCAATGGAGATGAGCGGAGCTAATTTTAACTGTCCGCCTCGCTGAGGTGTGGGAACCAGGCAGAAAACCGCCTCCAGCCTTGTTCTGCTCCTGGGCTGTGTTTTGGGGTGGGTTTTTTTTCCCCTTGCTCCTGCAGAAACTCGTTAACCTAGAAATTCAAACGAGCCCCGGCACCGCAGCAGGGCAGAGCCGGGGCTCGCAACCAGCCAGCCGAGTGCCCCGGGGGCAGCAGCACGTTGGGGGTGCGTGAATCAACACTGTTTCCTACCCTTCTTTGAACTGCTATTGAAGTACTTGAGAGTCTTTAAGCGTTCTTTGTGGCTGACTGAATTGTTCCTCCGTTTCTCAAGGTTTGGGAACCCGGGTGTTGCACAGGAGGCCATAGAGAACCTGGAGCAAGGAAGAGAAGTCGCTGGCAAGGATGGGCGGCGGGAGGAGGCAGTGAGCCCAGGGAGCTGATTCTGCACCCCACACTCGGTAAGTGGGTCCCTGTGTCCCTAAACTACGTTGTTCAGGGGTGTTTGGCAGAGATTTGCCTGCTCTGACTGTAGGACTGAGCAGTAAAGTAGGGAACCAAGTGGTATTTATGCCAGCGTCATGCAGGGCTGGATCCCGGCCCTGTAAAATAACCCTTTAGGGTATTTCTGTAGCAGAAATGATGGGGCTGTTATTCCCTGGCACGTTTAAATAAAGGGAGTGAAGGGAGCGGTGGTGGCATCCCTGGGGCTGAGGCTGGTCCCTGCCTGGGGTCTGTCCCATGGCAGGGTGTGTGCCAATCCTGGTGCCATCCCGCTGCTGCCCTTGGCTTTATGGATGAATAAATGAATCCATAGGATAACAGCCCGTGGGAGGAAATCCTGCTCTGCAGGGGAGCCCCCTGAGCTGCTGTGTGTCTGCAGGTCCCCGTCACAGCACGGCCAGGATGAGGCAGTTGGTCGCACCATGCTGTCATGCATCCCCAGCAGCTCTCCCACCCTGCAGCCCCTCCGCTGTGACAGAGGCTGTGGCCACCGCGTGCCTGGAGCGCTGTGGGCCCCCCCGGCGCTGAGCCCCCACCGCCTCAGCATGGCCTCTCTCATCGTGGTGACCGAGTACGACACAACGGGGAGCGTGAGCGAGGAGGAGGAGATGAACGTGTCCGGTAGCGAGGGCTTTGGGGACAGCCAGGAGCCCAGGGCGAAGCTGCACCTCTCCGGCCGAAAGCTGTCCCTGCAGGAGCGGTCGCAGCCGGCCCGCTCCCCCGGGAGCACTGATAGCACCAACGAGCGCTTCATCTACCCGTCCCTGCCGTACTCCCCAGTGACGTCCCCACACTCCTCCCCACGGCTGCCGCGGCGGCCCACGGTGGAGTCGAACCGCGTGTCCATCACGGGGCTGCAGGTGAGGGGGGATGAGCGCCTGTACACTTGTTTGTTCCCCTGTGGCATTCCTTGCTTGGGTTTTTGGGATCAAGCCCCATGGCATCTTGTGGTGGGTGGCGGTGGGACATCCTGCTCCATCCTGGGCTATAGAGACAGCCCTGGGGAGGTGGGACCCAACAGCTTTGTGCCTCTTGCAGACGGCACCAGGCTGTGTTTTGGGGAAGCTGTTGGCACGCTGTGATTTGCCTCTTCTCCCAGTTAAAGAGAAAACCCCCCTGAGATCTAAAGAGAAAAGGGCCCTGCCTGCCCCCAGCCTGCCTGTGCTGCCGGGAAACAGGCAGCAAGCAACTGCTTTGCCCATAAGAAATAGAAATACTCAGCACCAAGTCGCTGGCATTAAAGCCCTGGGGCTCTCCTCACCACCAAGTGTCCCATGCGCGCTTCTGTTCCACATGAGCGGACAATATTGCCTGCCAGGCCATTAAGGCTCACAATTAGCTGCCTATAAACACACCAACGCGTGGCTGGTGCTCCTGGCTCAGGGATCAAAGCTGCCCAGCCCCAAGCAGAGCAGGGTGTGAGTCTGCAGGGAGTTTTACTGGAGATTGCAAAGGAGCAGAGTGAATGCAGGTGGTTTCGTGGCTCACGTCAGATCCCCCTTTTCTCTCCCCGCAGGACTGTGTGCAGCTCAACCAGTACAAGCTGAAGGATGAGATTGGGAAGGTGAATATGGGCTGGGTTTGGGGTGGGGTGGAGGGATTTGGGATGGTGCTGATGGAATTGTATATATAGTTACTTATTATTAGCTTAAAACTATTATTAATAAATTCCTTCCTTTAATATTAATTAAAGGCCTTGTCCCTTTCTAGGGCTCCTACGGGGTGGTGAAGCTGGCCTACAACGAGGACGATAACACCTACTATGTGAGTAGTGCGTGTTCCCAGAGCCCACAGAGAGGCAAGTGGGATGAGGATGGGTCCCCTCTGCTGACTCCCTGCTCGGCTCCGTGCCAGCCTCATCCCACCAGCCCTATTTTATCTTTGCTTTGCCCCAATTCCCGTGTTCTTTCCCCTCTTGCAGGCAATGAAGGTTCTCTCCAAAAAGAAGCTGATGAGGCAGGCGGGCTTCCCCCGTAAGTGGCATCAAAGCTTTGGGTTGTGCGGTGCTTTAGGGACCTGGGAGGGTCATTCCCAACTGGACACCCCATCGTTGCCTTTTCCACAGGCCGCCCACCGCCCCGTGGAGCCAAAGCTGCCTCCGAGGGCTGCCTGCAGCCCAAAGGGCCCATTGAACAGGTCTACCAGGAGATTGCCATCCTGAAGAAGCTGGACCACCCCAACGTGGTGAAGCTGGTGGAGGTGAGCATTGGCCAGCCCCTTCCAAAATCCACCTTGAGTGTGAAGGAGCCAGGTGCTGCCTGTGGGAGACTCCTGTTTTCCCTGGTTTAAAAGGGCTTTCTATTCTCACCTACCAAAAGAGGACTTTTTCTTCCCTGCCCAGAAAGGGAAATGCAGAAAAATGTCACTTCTTGGAGGAAACAAAGTGCTCAGAAGAGTTTTGAGGAGGAGCTGGTGTTTCTGTGGTGCAGCCACCCTGCCCTCCACCCACTGCCTGCGCGGAACGGTCCAAGAATCAAGATTTAAGGATGTGCAGGCTGGAGTCGATTTGGCTCTTGAATCAGATGATGCTTCCTGTCTGTTTTAAATATTTACTTCCTTAAAGGACAGCTCTATCTCCGTCCTCTTGGGTATTTTCCCCACCCCTTGTGGGTAGAAGCTCAGAGATCAGCAGATGGTGCTGATGGTGCAGATGGTGCAGAACTGAGATGGCTGCTAAATAAAACCCACCATGTTTTAATTTGCAAGGATTTTTGGTGCTGTTTAATTGCCTTTCTGCTTCTTTTGGCAGGTCTTGGATGACCCCAGCGAGGACCATCTGTACATGGGTAACTGGCCACTGCCCTGCAGTGCTCGTGGGGTGTCAGTGGGATGGGGTTTGGCAGGGCAAATAGATGCTCTTGTGGTTTGGGGTGACTGTTTTGGGGTTGGGTCTCTCTGGTGTGGCCTGGATGTGCCGGAGGAGCTAATCCCCTCTAATGGTCAGAGAAAACAGGATCCAGACTGGGTTCAGAAAGGAGACTGGAGTGCCTTAAAGCACTTTATAGGCTTTAACTGGACATCAGGGCTTGCTTGGCCATGGGAGGCACCAGTGTCATGTTCTCAGGCTGCTAGAAAGCGACTTCATCTCTTCAGCTTCGAGAACAAAGTGTTAGTTATCCATGGTACAAATGAGCCACTTCCCAACCTCTCTTGCAGGCTGCAGTGGTTTGCTTGATGTAAATACACACGTTTTTGGAGGAGGTGTTTCTTTTCCATCACTTATGTTCAGCCTCTGCCAGCAGAGGAGCGTGTGATGCCTTCATGGCCAAGTGCAGGGGTTTGCTTGGGGCTTTGCAGGCAGACCGGGGGGTTTAGTGGGCCACTTCCATGAGGCTGAAGCTGCAGCACTGATGAGGCAGTTGGCAGCATCCCCTGAACTGAAAATGGGAGCAACCAAGCCACCACGTGCCTTGCATGAGGTGACATCTCCTTCCTTAAACAAAATATATTACTTTTAGTGTTTTTCTCATTAAAGTAATTGCTTCATGCTGAGATTGTGCTCACAGGAGCTCTAACCTGTATGTGTTCAGTAATCACCTTCTCTTTTGTGTTCCAGTGTTTGAACTGGTGAAGCAAGGGTGAGTATGGGATTCCAGATTTAAACCTACTAAAGCATGAACAGGAGGTGGGTTTGGTGGTGGCACAGCTCAGCCACCGGAGGCTGCTGCAGGACACAGAAGGGATGGGGAGGTTCGTGGTGGGTCTCCTATGGGTTTGCGTCACATCTCCCTAACCTGGTCACAGCTGTGTACACCCTGTGCCTGCCTTCAGGGCTGTGTGCTGTCACCAGATGGTAGTAAAGCCTCCGAGACCTGTTTTGGCACATCTGTATTGGGATCAAGCTCTATTCTCTGTTGCCTTTGCAGCCCCGTGATGGAAATCCCAACCCTGAAACCTCTCAGTGAGGACCAGGCTCGGTTCTACTTCCAGGATCTGATCAAGGGCATTGAATACTGTAAGTGTCTGCAAAAAGGATGGTATTCCTTACTGTTATTCTTTTCTAAACACATGGGGCTGCACTTTCTGCTGCTGTGCAGTGCCCTTTCTGGTGGCACATGCTACTGCACAGGGGGTTTTGAAGCTGGAGCTGGTCATGGTGTTAGCAGAAAGGCTTTGTGGCTCCTTTGCTGCAGAGCAGTGCTGCTGCTGTATCCTTTGTTTCTCATCTGGCTGCAGTGCACTATCAAAAGATAATCCACCGGGATATCAAACCTTCCAACCTCCTTGTGGGGGAAGATGGGCACATCAAGATTGCTGACTTTGGAGTCAGCAATGAGTTCAAGGGAGCTGATGCCCTCTTAAGCAACACAGTGGGCACCCCTGCCTTCATGGCTCCAGAGACGCTCTCGGAAACCAGGAAAATCTTCTCTGGAAAGGTATTTAATAGCAATTTGAGGTTTTTTGGACTGATCTTCTGTTCACGCACTGTCTGCTGCTGATCTAACTGTGCTTCCTTCCCTCTGCAGGCTTTGGATGTCTGGGCCATGGGGATCACGCTGTACTGCTTCGTGTTTGGGCAGGTAATAAGACTTGAGTGTTCAGTGCTGTGGGTGGCTGGTGTGCGCCTCCCATGTACCAGATATGTGGTGGGATCTGCGCTTCTGTTTGAGCATTTTATTCCAATGTTACTTTCATTGTGTTTAAAAGAAGACATTGATATAACAGGAAATCTTCTGGTATTTCCCTATAGCCCTCCTTCAAACCCTATGAGATCCCAATGCTCAGTTGGCTGCCCCACAGCTGCTTCTTATTAGAGGTCATTGCTTTTCTCATTGCTTCTTTCTTCATGGCAGTGCCCTTTTATGGATGAAAGGATCCTCAGTTTACACAATAAAATCAAGACCCAAACACTGGAGTTCCCAGACCAGTAAGTGCTCAATAAACCACCCCCCCACAGCCCTTATTTTAAAGCTCATTTGAGCTGTTTCCGAGCTGCCTGGGTGGAGCTGGCCCTGCTGGGCGGTGGGTTTGCAAAACTCGGGCTCCGAGCCCTTCTGTTGGCCCTGGAAAACTTCCTTTGCATTAAACATGAAGGCAGCATCTCTTTGTTTGCAGTTGTGAAAGAGTGACTGAAGCTGCAGAGGCGTTTGAGGGAACAGATTAACCTCAGCAGTTGCTGCCTGTTGGGTTTTAGCCTGGGTGGAAGTGGCGTTGGGCTCTCCCAGCCCTGTACATATGGGATCATGGTTTAGATTGCACAGGAAAGGGATATTCTGCAGCACCCATGCCCTTTCCCATCTCACCTCTCCCCTCTCCTTTCCCCAGGCCAGAAGTTACAGACTTCTTGAAGGATTTGATTACACGGATGCTGGATAAAAACCCCGAATCCAGGATTTCAGTCCCAGAAATCAAGGTATGGACCCAGCCCCACTGTTGGCTGTGGCTTCACTTCTGTTGGGTTGTCCTTACTCGTCTCTTTTTGGGAGTCAGTTTGATCGTGCCAGGCTAGGTCCTCCCCTGTGCCCAGATCCCTGGGCAGGTAAGTCCCAGCTCCTTCCCCTGCTCCAGGACCTGCTCAGCTTTGGGACCTTTGGTGCCTAGAGAAGTCACAGGCAAAAGGAAACCCCCTGAGCACAGTATTTCCTCTGCTACCAGGAAAGTACTGTGCAACAGCCTTTCGTAGGAGAGTTCTGGTCCTGTGCCCCTGCGAGAGCCTGGAAGGGGCGAGAAGCTGAGAAAATGGAGACTAAGGTAGGGGGAAAGGATTGTGGGGGAATTGTAGAACCATTCTGTGCTCCTCCTGCAGCTGCCCAGGATGCCTGGTGTGTGGGCAAGGAGAAAGAGGAGCTTCTGCCTTCTGTCATGGATTAATTCAGGTCCAAGACTAGGGCTTGGTGGGTCTCCCCATCACTATGGCTCACACATATGGTGCAGAATAAATCACTCTTGGCACTGTCATAGAATCATAGAATAGTTAGGGTTGGAAAGGGCCTTAAGATCATCTAGTTCCAACCCCCCTTGCAGTGATGTTAGACCATGTCACTCTCACCTTACAGAGAAGAGTGAAAATAGGTCTTCTTCCCTAAAACCCCCTGAGACTCAGTGCAGTAGGTTACCTACTGTAGATGGGGCCAGCTCTGGCTCTGGATGACCCACACCACAGCATTTTCTGCTCCTGGTGGTGTTGGGGTGAGCTGGTTCACCAGTGAGGTGGCACATCTCTCCCCTGCTCCCTGGTCCTTCAGAAGCCTGTAGGGGCCGTAGCTTGGGCGAGGAGATGCGTTTGCCAGGCTTGTGTTGTTGGAGTCATGAAAAAGAGGAAATCGTTCCTGACAGGCTGTGTTATTAATTGAAGTTGCACCCTTGGGTCACCAAGAACGGAGCGGAGCTGCTGCCCACGGAGGATGAGAACTGCACCCTCGTTGAGGTGACGGAGGAGGAGGTGGAGAATTCGGTCAAGCACATCCCCAGCCTGGCCACTGTGGTGAGTACAAGGGAGATGATGGTCTGTGGATGCACAGTGAGGTCCATGCTGCCTCCAGGATGGTCCCAAGCAGCTGGAGGTTGCTGCTGAAGGGCAAAAACATTGGGCAGGATTAGAGTAAAGACTTTTCCTCTCTCAGAAACAAGCGCTGCAAGATGAGGTCTCAGCATCTCACTGGAGGTGGCCAGAGTGGTCCCAGAGAGACCTGTCAGTGGGTTCCTGGTCCTCACACTTGACCTGGTTGCCTAAATACCACTATATGTGCTCAGGGCAAAAGAGCATCTGGTCAGGACCTGCCTGTGTTTGGGAGCCAGTGTTTTGGCCAGGCACAAGAAGCTCCTGCCCTGCTCTGCCCATCCAGCCTTAGGGGCTGCAGGAGCTTGCTGGGATGAAGCTTTTATCTGGGCCATGGTGTGTGCCAGCCCCCGCCTGCAGCTATTCTTGGTGAACTCATCTCTTTTCAAGCTCATATTTTTATTCTCTGCAACCCACTGTGGTGGTGAGAACCACAGTGTAACCCTGCCTTGTGTGGGAAGTGAAATCATTTGGGGTTTTAAATCTAACAGTTCCTTTGGGTGTCCTCATGCTGGAGAAGTGACCATTCACAGTTCCCTGGCGCAGTGTTATCTGCCTGTAGACACCCAGGCTGTGATTTGTTGAAATACAGGTCTCCCTTTGAAGCCCGTTTTCTGTCTCGTGGCTGTGCCCACATCTGGCCCCGTTTCTGGAGATCTTTCCCACTTTGGTACCCCGCAAGAGTCTCTTCAACCACAGATATGTTAACATGCAAATGTGCCTTGTGCTGCTTAAGCTGAAAGAGCAGATCTCACTCTAATGAGATCACCACTGATGAAGGGGTTTCCCCCTTTCTCCTCTTTGGAGATGACTTCTTGTGATGCAGTGGAGGATGCCTCAGTGCTCCCAGCCCCCGTTTAAATCCAGGTGTGTTTAGCACAGCTCAGGGCAAATGAGCTTTTACTGTGATTCTTGCCTCTTAAATAACACCGCCTCCAGGCAGAGCTTGTGCTTCCCATTTGCATTTGTTCTTCAGAATTACCCTCCTGTGCCTGATCTTTGTGCATCCAACTGCAGGCATTAACACTGAGATTCACATGGCTTCCACTTGCCCTGTGGGACCTCGCTGGCACGTGCGTTTCCAGACGTGTAAGAGCTCTTGGTGCACTGTGGTGAGCAGATAAATATGGCACAGAAGGATGAGAAGCAGTATCAAATGAAACCAGGGGCTCCCAAAGTAAGACGCACGTTCTGAGGCAGGGCCAGTGCTGCTCACTGGTTGTTCTCTGCTCCCACCAGCAAAATAAGTCAGGGGATGAGTGGGAAGAACCCTGACACTCGCTCTGTTCCCAGCAGCCTAAGGCAAAACTGTGGTGGTTTCTTCCTTCCCCTCTCCCTTTCCAATGAATTCCTCTGCCAGGTAATGACGGGGAACTGGGGATTTGCAGGCACTGGATGCAACAATCAGTAAAACCTACTTCTGGAGGGAGAAAACTTTCCCTCACTTGACTTCGCTCTTCTTTCCAGCCTCTCACACCTAGTGGGGCTCTCAGTTGTTGCACGGTGGTTTTCAGAGGATACAGCCCTTGTGTAAAGCAGTTGCAGACGTGTAAACATGCTTCCTTCCGGTTTTCTGTTAAGAGAACTTCGGCTTGTTTTCACTTGTTTTCATAATCACTTGGCCAAGAGGCTTGGATGTTCCTGTTGCTCTTGAATGACCGGAAAGCATCCTGATCAACTCCAATCTGGTCTTGCAGATCTTGGTTAAAACGATGATCCGGAAGCGATCCTTTGGGAACCCATTCGAGGGGAGCAGGAGGGAGGAGCGGTCATTGTCTGCCCCCGGGAACCTGCTGCCGTAAGTGTCATTGCTTCACCTCAGCCTCAAATGATGTTTGCAGCTTGTCTTAATGGAAATTGTCTCTGGAAATCACTGCGAAGAACAGGAGAATTTGAGCAGTTTGGCTTGAATCTTTCATGTGAGGCTGTGGCTGAGATATTCACACACCCTCTGTGTGACCTGTAACTGCTGTGGGATGATTTTTGTGATGTGACATATTCTGCTACTTTAATAGGCTGAAAAGCATCTTTCTATGGCACTTCCAGCCTATTACAGGGGAGTTGGGAGGGGATAAGACACATGCTCAGGGTCCCAAAGCTTCCATGATGCTGGTGCCTCTGCTTTGGCCTTTGTAAGTCACTTAGCAACTGTTTTATTCCCTTTGAAAGCAGGAAACAAGGCAGCGAAGATAATCTGAAATGCAATGACTTGCCCAATGTGGGAGAGGAGGAACCTCTTTCGTGAACATCCACTTTACGGTTCTGTTGAGCAGCTTGGTCCAGGGCACGTTACAAAGCGTGCAGCTGAGGATGAGCGACATCAGCAGAGCCTACACGAAACACAGCATGACACGGCGCTATCTCAGTATTATGCTGGATGTAGAGCTTACATAGCAGCATGTTACCAGACATCCAACTACTTGTCATGAACATCAAGCATCTCTGATCGCTTGGACTGCTGACTTCCTATGGGAAGGGCGCTGGCTGGCAGCAGAGGTGAGCTTGTGTGGAACACAAAGAACCCAACAAAGCAAACAAACATGCATTTGGAACTGCTTTTAATGCCAAATAGTTTCCAGGGACTGATGCCAGCGTCCCAGGGGTGTTGTAGGCCCATCGTGTAGGTGACACACACGACAGTAAAACTACACTCTGAGGGGTCACAGCCTACCAGAAATGTTGTTGCATCTATTTCTTGTCATTCTGGTTTGGTTTTAATTGACATCTTTTTAACTGCATGGGAACAAAGCAAAAAGCTACCTTTCCAGCTTTCTAAAGAATGCCTGCCTTTGTGAGCCAAGTTGTACTAAAGCAGCATCTTCAGGACGCTCAGAAAGTGAGGTTAATTACCTCCCAATGTAATTAATGCCATTCTTAAGGTCTCGGTGTGATTAGGACTTGGTAAGTTGAATATTCAGTGTATCAAAGGAAAAGGTATTTAAGGGCTTAAGTTCAGTTTGAACTATTTTTGCTGCAGACACAGGAGTGAAAGGTGGTGTTCAGCTGAATGTTTGTTTTGAACAGTGGGAGAAGCACTAGCAGCTGTTTGTTTCTAAATCTTTTACTTGATCTAGGTAGATATATTATGAAATATAAAATTCAGGGTAAAATCCTTCACTTCCATGTACATTACATGGTTTACTACAATTAAAAATAATACAAGTTATGCTATTTTTTAAATGTAGATTTAGGGCTTGCTTAGAATTTAAGATCTGAATGAAATACTTAGATTAGGTTGTCATTTTCCAAACTCTTAATCTGGATCCTGGGGCCAATGCTATGTATTTTTGCAAGTTTGTTACCAGTAATTTGTGAATGCCTGTGGATCAGAGGCTTGTTAGTAAATTAAGTGTATACCTAATTCATGGATTGTTTCTTATGAAGAGCTCCTTCACCTTCAGTCAGATGACTCTGATAATTTTGTGGTGCTTGTAAAAAAATAATCATCTATCTTAAGGTCCTTTCCAACCCTAACTATTTTATGACTCTATTGTGTGGTGGGAGAGACTGATGTCCAGATTTGCTTGGACAAAGCTGGAGAATGGCAGAGTATGGATGAGCTGGAGAAGAATCAGGGTTTGCTTGAGGAAAGTGGTCACGGTAAGTACAGTTGTTCTGTGGATGGAGCATGGGACTGGGGGGCAAGATCTGACAATGTCTGATGTGGTTGTGTGACCTTGAATGAGGTGTTTAAGTGATAGTGTACCTAAAAAAGGAGGAGGATTCGCAAGTCCCAAACATGTAAGGGACTGCTAAGGTGTAATTCTTTGCCCTGAGGTAGAAGGCACTAGGAGAGACCCAAATGTTTTGGTTAATGGTAAGATCTCTGCCTGCTAACCCTGACCACACTTCAGGAAGTGACCATCCCCTTGTCTTCCTTTACCTTGGGCAGTGCACTGAGGTCCTTGTCCCCACTGAAGCTTCCTGGTTAAGACAGGTCTTTGTTAAAGCCAGGACAGCGTTAGCAAGTGCATGGGTGCCTCCACAAACTGGCCCTTACATCTTTTGATCACTTGAATTAATGCTCCCCCTAAACCACAATTTATCACCAAAACATTTTGGGGCTGGCCTCTCTCCAAAGCCAATGACAGTGTTTCGTGGTTTAGGAGCAGTACTATGGAGTTCGGAGCCATAAGACATGTACTGTTCTACTATTTTACTCCGAGGCTATGCCAAAGCCCTGCAGCTTCAGCTATGGGAAAACCAAACAGGTAACTTGGGTGCCAGCACTACTACAGCTGCCTGCTCCCCGCTTCCTAAACAGAACTTCTCACTGCAGGAATGCGTGTAAGGGGCATCCTCTAACCCTGCAAATGGAATTGTTCTGCCAAAAAAAGGGAAATAATTAAAAAGAATCAGGGGATCTGATTGTTTGTAGCTGGTGCATAGTAACGTGTGTGGGGTGTTTCTGTTGAAGGTGAGTTGTAGAGATGCTCTGTGCTGCGTATCTCTGGTGTGTGATTTGTCAGGTGCCTAGTGAGACAGTTTACACTTACCAAACAGGCTTGTCAGGTGCAACGCAGCTTCTGAACAAAAGAAACTGTACCAGTTCCTCGATGCCCAGCCACAAAGCCACTGGGTCTCAGGCACTACCATAGCTCAGTGTCTTACAGCGAGCATGGGCTTGGTTCAGGAGGATGGATCCTCAAGCTCCAAAATGATTGTCTCTCAGTGCCAGGTCTGGGTGGGCTGCAGCCAAACGCACACCTGTGGAACAAACTCAATGTCAATTGTTCTTGCTGACGAGTTCTGTTGAAAGCATAAAGCGTGGCTGTGTGAGAAGGGCTGTCTAACTGCATGACCTGTTAGAGAAGCTGTGCTGTATATAGCAATGTGCTCAGTTCCCCAGCGGCTGTTCCTCTGTAGTAGAGCTAGCTTCTTTCTTATAGTGAAGTAAACATTTTGCTTGTGCCTTGGAACTGGGCTCTAGCTTGATTTCCCCAACTCCCTCCCTCTTCAAGCAAGCCCAGTGCTGACTGTAGGCTTAATGCTGGGTACTAAGCCATTTTGGCTCTGAAAGCACACAGGAAAGTGCTAAGGGGAAACCAGGCCTCTTGTCTGAATAGTTTTCCTTGGTGGTCCTCTGTTACCTATCAGGCAATTGATCCATTTCTTTTCTAAGGTCCTGAACTATTGCTGATTTTTATACTGTTTGTTTAATGACCAAGGCTTGTGTTTCATTCCTACCCCTTTATTATGCATTTAACTTTATCAGGTGTATCAAGTTTAAATACTGTGTATTTACCACTTTTAAATTATATTACCTAAGAAGAAAGGAAAAAACAACCAACAACTGTTTTTCCACAGAGCTGTTCAAGCTTTACTGTACAAGTTGAAATAAATGACATGCAACCAAACCCAGAGGTAGTGATCAAGTGGAACCATTATCCTGTTTGACTGGTCTTTACTAAGCTCTGAGAGCCGCCTTCTTGTAAGAGGAGCCTGAAGGCATCTCCCTGCATTAGTGAAGGTTGGTGCTCTGCCATTACTGGGGTTAGGATGAGACCACAGCGGCTCCAGCCACTGCATCATCCAAACTGGGCCATTCAACATGTACAGAATGGAGCTCTGATTCTGTCCCATTTGAGTTGAGATGCTCAGCAGCAGCAGGCAGATAAAGAATAAAGCAAAAGGTGAGCCATGCTCAACTAACCCACCCCGGCCTCTACCTCTCAAGCCTTCTCCCTTTTTAATGCAACATACCCAAACATGGTGTTAAGAGATCCAAGGTGGAGCAGAAGCTGTTCTCACTGCATCACTCTTGAGAGAACCAAGAGGCCAAGCAGACAGCAGCACTGGCTTTGATAGCCCTCCTCTAATGGTATCTGTGTAAAATGAAGACAGTTCACTGCCCCTAACCCTCGCATGTTCTCTCTGGGAAAAAATAAACAACCAAACCCAGCTTGCAGGACCTTAGGAGGGCTGAGAGATGGTAATATTTTATTAAAAAGAAAGTAAATTTTAAAGTAGTACCATAAAAATTAGACAAAACAGGAAAAAAAATAGAATAATCTGTAACCAGTGAGCCATTTACCACAGCACAATGGCGTGAGCCACTGCTTTGTCTCAGTCTGTGGCCACTGGAGCTTGGAGACACAACTGAAGGGTAGGTACAGGCTCAGCTAAGCATGGCAATCCTCTAGGGGAAGGAAAAGTGAGTTGACAACAGCAAACACCTGCTCATCCAAGGTTAGGCAAGACCTGGCAGGAGCCATGTTCACTGCAAGGAAGAATCTGTGCCTGTCACCTTGTGCTCTCTGCTACCAGAAAGGAGGCCTGACAAAATGAGAATGTCAGCATAGTCCCCGTCCGAGGCTTAGCCAGTGCAGAAGCTTGGCATAAAAGCACAATTCTCCCTCTGTGCTTAGTGCAATTAACCTGGAAGGACAGCAGCCAAGGAGCAGACCCAGTTCTTCTCTCTGGGTGTCAGCTCCAGCCAGCTGAAGTGTGAAGAGTAGTGAAGAAAAGGTCCCTTTCTCAGGTTTGTTCCCCCAATGAAGAGCAGGTGAGTCTCACAGCAGGGCCAGAGTCACGTTCACAGCAGCAGTCTGTGCTGTAGCACAGGAGATCAGGAGTTTGTTCCATATGTCTCATCGACTCCCTGCAAGGATCAGCGATCACAGGTTTCTACCAGAAACACTTTCTTTCTTTCCCTTCCCTTTCACATAAACCCCTCTGCACTACTCTGACTCTACTTTCCAGTGCCACAAGGTCTTTTGATTCAGAAAACCACCTTCTGTAGCAACACCTCCCAGCAAACACAGCAGCAGGGCCAAGCTCTATGCTTGATAGCAGTCACACAACCCCACTACATCACTAAGTCCTATTGGCCAAAGAGATCATTTGGGTCCTGGAGAGAGCTGTAGCTGTGGCTGTCAGCATACTCCTCCCAGAAAATACCAACCCACTGAATGAGTTTGTTCACAGCAGCAGGAACCCCCAAAGCCAAGAAGGAAGGATTTGATAGGGACAGAGCTGTCGTCTACAGTTCTCAGAAGGCAACTGCCAAGGACTGCAACCCAAAAAAGAGGTGCAGAGGGAACATGACAAGTTCTTGAACATACATTTCCCTCTCCAAGAGTGGTTGCCCTGGAAACATGACAATATTTGTTTCTAGTGCTCCTCCCAACAATAGCTTTGAGGTAAAAATTAGCTTTTGTAACAAAGGCAAAGTTTCCCCAGAGAAGTGGCTCAAAATCCCTGTTTGATGTGGGCTTTCTACATCCTGTTTCAGTCTCTCAGACTGGGAAGGAAGCAGCTTTGCCTTCACTGACACTCACCAGTTCATAATCCTCCACATATTTGTATTTCTTCTCCCGATAGTAGTATTTCTTCTTCATGCAGTACAGAACAACGATGTCACACAGCACCGTTGCCTGGTGGACAGAAAAGAGTTTAAAACAACGATCCTCAGAAGTGAGGTTCTAACTCAGAACTGAGTTCAAGAGCAGACAGGTCACTTACCACGCCAAACAGCGCTAAGCCAGAGCCGATGTTAATCATGGTAGGAATGACATCAAATTTTCCTGCCTAGAAGACAGTTACAAGGGTCAATGTGCTTTTCAGCATCTCTGAAAGCCCTCCGCACAAGACCTCCAGGAATTAAGTCACCCACCTTCCCAAACACTACGATATCAAAGCGGATGCCGTAAGCTTTGACAAGTGTCCGTGATTCAGTGCCATCACTGTCCCTGAAGTATTTTGCAAACCTAGAGAAAAGATAGGTCAGAGCTTAGCTGGAAAATCTTGAGGTTGCTTATGTGACCATGCAACACTTAGGTGTGCTCCCTATCCCAAGAGGATGGGCTGAACATGAGGCTTGTCTCTGGAAGTACCAAATGATGGAGAGGTAATGCAGGCAAGCACATAGAGGAGAAAAGCCCCAAACAAGCGAATTTAAGACAGCGGTTAGCACAAGCCAAGTCAGGAAACTTGCAGAGCACAGGAAGGGGAGAAAGCAGGACAGACAGGAAGAAACTCAGCCACACAGAGGATCAGCCCCCTCAGAGGCAAGCAGGAGGTTGCAGGAGTGCACGCAGCCACGAGAGGGCAGGGCCGGCAGCAGGCAGCACCGCTCAGCCAGGCACACAAAGGCTGCTCCTTGGCCCGCACAATGTCATTCGCAGGCAAATGATAGGGAAGGGGGATGAGAACAAGTGAGATCAGACTTACTCCACCGCACGGATGACTAAGCCAGGAGGAAGCAGAGAAGAGGGTGGAAGAAAAGAGGAAGGATTGGTAAGGGGCTGCACTACAATCTGTATTTAGCAAGAACACTTCAGAACCCACCCCAGCTGGACTGTGATTTCCTCCAGCCAGTCTCACCCAACACCCCAGTACTTGCAGGCCTGGCACCTCCCAAACATGTATCTGTACGACAGCAGCTTCTCAGTGAAACCATTCACGTTCCATCAAAGAGATCCCCTGTGCTGAGAGTTTGTGCTTCTAGAAGCAAGCATAGCCCCAAACCACATTTCCTCATGAAGGGATCTCAGCAAGAGGCCAATCCCTGTTATTACAGCTCTGAGTCTGCAGACAACCAGCTACCCAGCTCTACTGGAGATGCTGGATCTATCCGTACTGGCCACTATGTGTTTATGGTGGATGCTCCTGGTGCAGAGCCACTTTATAGAGATTGGTTTTTCCCCTGTCCACAGCTTCAGACTTCAACCTCCACATCCCAGCACTCTCAAACCTCCCCCTGTCAGCACACCCTGCAGCAGTTCTCACATTGCCATGTCCCGGGAGGCTGGCTCAAATGGCCATGCAAATGCTGATGTAAATATGACTCAGATACTGACGCAATCAGTGGAGCTTCACTGACCTTTCCCCTCCACTGCTGTTTGCACACGGTGAAGGTCAGACCTGCTCTATGTTAACAGCAGCAGAGAAACTCCCCACGTTTTACAGCGAGGAGAACCTACAGCTGTAGGAGTGCAGGCACCTCCTAACACCAGCGGCAGACTGAGCCCCAGGGACACCAGGTACCCTTCATAGCCACATTACCTGAAGTTGTAGCCAGGTGAGACAGTCTGAGCAGAGTCCTTGTTGTCCAGGCGGCGGAAGGAGTACTTTGGCACACAGTGGGATGCAGCTCTGTCAAGGTTGCAGTCCCAGTTGATCTGCAGTGCCATGACTCCACCCTGCCAAGGGGAGGAGAAGCTGAGCAAGTGGCCAGTCAGCCCAGCACTAGGCTCTCTGCTGACAAGGACCCTGATCTACTGACCCAGGTCCCAGTCCCAGTCAAACATTCTTTCCTGCTGCCATAGAAGGGCCTTGCACATCACCCCACCCAAACAAGCCAAAGCCAAGTATTTGTTAAGTAGAACTCACTCTAGTCCATCTGGCCAGAGCAGCTCACCCTTCTGCAGCTACTCTGTGTCCTGTGGCTGATGCCACAAGGCAGAGGGGGACAACCACCTACCACTCCTCTTCTACACAGCTGAGGCCCAATAGGAGGGTCTGCCAAATACCTCCACAGCCATTTCCTGGAAGTTCTGCCCTGCAGCTTCAACTATTTTCCCTAAACGAAAGATAGGACAGAAGGGATCAGTCCGAGAGTCATAGATGCAGTTCTTGAGGTAGGTGGAGTTGATATTGGGGAGGATGTTTCGCCTAGAAGGGAAACAGAGAGAAAGATCCGTTGCATCTTCTTCTGCTCCTCCAGCTCCCCTTTACTGTCCAAGAAACCAGACGGTGCAATGGTCCCCACACTATTTACTTGCTGAAGTTGAACTTGGGATACAAAATATTGTTCTTCACCAGAATGGTGAAGTTCTCAGCTTCTTGCAGGAATGCTGGCCTATAAAACAACAGGAAAAGTAAGTAAATCTGCATACTGCTAGCCTCTTCTCAGGAGGGCCAATGCAGAGTAGAACAGAGCACTCACTTGGGTACGTGATAATCATTTTCCACAGGACACCATGCAAAGACTTCACAGGTCTTAACGCTGCTGTTGTATGGTACACACTCCCCAGTCTGGATGCCTAGAAAGTCATGTTAATGGAGATGCTACCAAGCAAAAATACAGAGGCAGTAGATGCCCTGTGATATCTTCTCACTCCATAAGGTAAAAGCAGTCTGCTCAGAGGTGAAGTGACACCAAGACCCCCACTGCAATTTATAGTGAAATTTCAGAGAAAGAAGCATCAGATCCTTTTTCTGAGTCAAATGGTCATCTACAAGAAACACTGCTCCATGGACTCAAGGTCTTGAAAAAGCCCTCACACTGTCTACTAACTCACCAAAGCACACACCTATCCAGCATCCCCCCAACACAGACGAAGCTCAACTGCTCTCCAACCAGAAGAAAAACTTGAGCTTCCCATTCAGTTCTCTCAGATGTGAGAGAATGAGAACAAGGAGACTGAAGTGAAATGCTGTTTCCTTCACAGCACAGCACACACAAGGGAAGACACAGCACAGAAGTATCACAATACACTGAAAGGAGCCCTTGCAGCAGGCTTCTTACCATTGCTGTGAGTGCTAGCATATCCTGGAACACAACTGTTGTTCACCTTGCACTCTGTTTTATCATCTGGAAGCTGAAAAGGAGCAATAATTATACTAAACTCTATGAACCCTCCCCCCCACACTCCCACCCTGACAAGGCAGATATAAGCAGATCCTGTACCTACCTCTGGGCAGCGGCCTTGGCGCTGGTTCAGTGTGAGTATCACGTTGGTCATGACAAACACCGTGTTCTCCTCCTGAGCATGCAAAACAAGGAGGAAGCTTAAGAGTGAGCCTGCAAAGAGTATCCAAGGTACTGTGCCAAATAATAGAGCCCAGGTGGCCTCACAGAGGGAACTTGCTTTGGGCAGTCCTTGTGTAGCACTGAAGCAGATTCCCGCATGTATTGCCTAATGCCACTGCCTTTATGTGGAGGAAGGACTGCGGGACTAGCAACCCTTTCTGTCCTCCCACTTGGCCCAAATTTCCTCATTCACGTACGAAAAGAGAGATCACACAGCTCCTCAGGGAGTCACAAGGCAGAAGCAGAAATCAAGCTCCAGCTGCAAGCCTGAGCACAACTCCCACTCTTTGCAATTATCTATTAGAAATTTGACCAGTCCTTGTTGGTTTCTCCAGGGAGCACCACTTCCATTATCTTCAGATCTGCACAGTTCAGGATCTGTTATTTGCTGCTTCTCCACCGACATGCAAATATGATCACGCAGCCAAAATCTGGCTAAATCTGCCACTTCTACCTCACTACACTTCATGCAGAGAGTGACCCACAGTCAGCAGCTTGGCTGTGCCTGCCAACTCTGAACATACTGCCCACACAGCCCAGCTTCACACAGTCAATCAGTAACTACAGCAATATCTCCTGCTCAGTTCCGGATCAAGTGACTTGCAGGCTATTCTTGGGGTTTCTGCCAACAAGTTAACTTTGAGTTGTTTGCTTTAGAAAGCAGTAAGAAAGAGCACATGTGGTTATTGCTGAAACTCTGTTCCTCAAGCCTGAAAGATTCTCCCTCCTATACAAACACACAGACATTCTTTTCCTGAAACATGCTTCCCCAAGGCTAGGAGTGCAGGTGCTCAACATGATCTGCAGCAAAGCAAAGCTGCTTCATTCTCTCATATCAAGGCCACGCTGGAGCCAAAGCTGGAGCCAAAGCTGCTTCAGACCTTGTTGAACTTTGGCAGAGCAATAGCTGCTTGCTAGAAAACCCTTCCTCTGCATGTGAAAGTGACTGATACCTGCGGAGGGATGACATAGTCAGCCACATCCCAGACCCTAGCTCCCAAGGCGGATGTGTTTGTCAGAGTTACTCCTTTCACCTTTGTGGTTACAGAGCTGACCACAGAGTCTGTTTCCTGGTAGCCCTTCTCCCACAAAAAGACCCACCTGTAAAAGAAGGATTGCAAGAAAGAAACCATCATGTAAATGCCCAAAACCAGCACAGACAGTGGGAATGTCTCCTTTTTTCGCATGTCACCTGAAGGGGTCACAAGACAAGCAATTTACCTCATATTCTTTTTCTCAGGGTGGCTTGGCAGGGGGTAATCACTGCTTTTATGCACATCCTACCGGGTGAACATCGATCAACCTCCGGGATGGTCTTCACTCCAGAGGGGTCCTCCCCTGCCTACAGCTGCCCTGAGCAGCCCTATTATCCCATTTAAGTCCTCCCAGCCCCTGCTCGTCACCTCTTGGCGTCAACACCCATGGCAAGCTCCTGCCCCCCTTCAGCCCTAAGGCCTGACATAAAAAGGGGGTCCCAGCAGCCGGCTCCCGCTCCTTAGCACCGCAACCAGGGGCTCCCGGCGCGGTCCCTCCCCGGGCCTCCTCCCCACAGCCGGGGCCGGGAGTCAAGCCGGTCCCGCTCACCCGATCACGTAGGCGAGGATGGCGAGCTGCACCGCGCGGTTGATGAGCCCCACTTTTCGGCTCCGGATCAGCACGATGCGGGGGGTGTCGTACTCAAAGAGGAAGCTGTGGAAAGCCGTGCACGACACCATGGCGGCGACTGCGGAGGCCTGGGAAGGGCGGGAGCAGGAACTGGAATCCCCCTTAACACGCCGGGCAGCGGCAGCCGCGGCCCCGCGGAGCCACAGCGCCCCGAGCAGCCCGGAGAGCGTCCCCGCAGCGTGCCCGCTCTGGGTGCATGGTCCCGCCTGCCCGCAGGGTAAGGAGGAGGCAGCGGCTGTCCCGGCTGCTTTCGGCAGGGAAAAGCGGTTCCCCACTGCCCTGACCCCTCCGGGGATAACCCTCGGGGTACCCAAGGTCTCCCGCTGCAGTAGCTCTGCAGTGCACGGGCACCGGGTTTATGGTGGGTTATCCTGAGGAGGATGCTCTCACCCCAGTTGCTAAATCAAGGAGAATTTTCCCCACCATGCTACTCGCTGTTAGCAAGTTTATGGGGAGTTTTTCACCTCTATACTGGTCAAACATGAGTTAGGTGTTACCTGGAAGTCTGCTGCTGTCAGCCCTCCTCTGGGCTACGAAGTCTCACAAAGAAGCTGTATAGATAACCTCAGGCCATCCTAACAGAGGTAACTTCAGACAGCTCAGAGCAAGGACGTAACAACTGCCTGTAAGAGGTATCAGAAGCATAGCTAAGACAGTCGTTCTCCCATCTACAATGAGCAAATCCTTTATATTTATCGTCTCACAGAATTAATCTTTGCTATAAAAGCACAGATCTGCACCACCTAATTCATGCACCTTCCATGATGGTGAGCTGCCCAACATGGTGCTTATTTTAGAAACATCACCATAACCCTTATAACAGCAGGCAAATCATTAGAAAGAGGTGATGGGAACTGACAAACTAGCAGTGGGAAATCCAGAAAGTGTGAAATCATTAAAGAGACTTCACGTCAGCTACAAATTAGTAAAACCCTCTATTTATTACAAAACCAGTCAAATCTGACAGGACTAAAAGAAAGGGGCAGACAATAAGGAAGAGCATATATATATAAATGTGAAAGGAGATTAAAATCAGTCTTAAGTGAATATTCAGTGTAATTCTTTCCAAAAGGAGAGTGAGCTCATGTGTCAGAACCGGAACGCATTAACGCCAACTGTAATATTTTCCCACTCTAGATATAGAAGACACTGCAATATGAATGCTAATACAATTAATACATATTACAAATGAGGATATAAATGCTGTTAGCATAATCTCCCAGCAATATATCTTAAAATATGTGGGAAATGGAATGGCAAGCTGCTGGGTTAGCTCAAAGAACAAAGCTTAGATGAAAGGAGGGTAGAATACATACGTTAGCATCCTTCTCACCTTGTTCCGACAAAAATAGAACATGTCCAAGTGTAATGAAAAGAAAGAACTGAAAAGATGTTGGAGCACAGATTAATCTACCCCAAACATGGAGCTCCTCAGCTGCACTCTGGCCTTGCACATCACTGCACAAAGCAACTCACACTGAGCTGTTCAGGAGGAGGAGGTGAAGGAGGAAAGGCCTGTTTGAAGCTAAGAACAAACAGGAGGCCAAAATCCAACATTACAGTTTCAATGAGTATGAATGGAATGCCCCAAAATAATACATAGAGATAATAAAAGCACTTTTCCTTGTAATTCCCAAGTTCAAGCTTAAAGGAGCAATAGCAAGAGAACAGCTGGGCCTTTCAGAAAATGCTTCATGTCACTGAAATCATCTAAAATGAGCCTGTTAAATGGGGATGCACCAGGAGGCTCTCAACAACAAGTTATGAAACTACATGCTCTGTGGCCTCTTTTGAGAGTCTCTCGATCCAGGGCTGCAGGAAGGTGGTGAGGCTGGGGAAAAAGATGCCCAGGACCACCTTTTCAAGCAGTCTCTCTTTTGGACCTCTTTCCCTCAGGAGTCATGCTTTGAGATGATTCTTGGCTCCATCTTATTTTCAGGGTGCTGGTCATCCCCTGACTCAGCTGGGATTCGGGTGTGCAGCAGTGTAAAGGCAGGAGCCTGGAATCTCCCACTAAAAGGTAGCCCTATGAACTCACCCCAGAGCCAGCATTTCCAAACCATTCCCTCAGAGACTAAAGCAAACGCAAAAGAAGAAAGCACTTTAGCTCAAAGTATTTGTTCTTCTATGCTAAGCAGTAGGCCACTGTGCCTCTCCAAAGGCAGTATATAAGAATTCAGTATATAAGAAATCAGAAGATTTTGGGGAGTCACAAGCTTTCTTCTCTTTTCTTTTTAAAGATCCATGAAAGAAAACAAAGGTTAAATGTCCAAGGTAAGTCATAGCATGAGCTCAAGCTGTGCTACATCCTTATTCCATCTTAAAACTAGTGTACAATCACAGAACCACAGAACGGTTTGGGTTGGAAAGGACCTTAACATCACCTAGCTCCAACTCCCCTACCAGAGGCAGCAACACCTTCCACTACACCAGCTTGCTCCAACCTGCCCTTGAACACTGCCAGGGATGGGGCAGCCACAGCTTCTCTGGGCACCTTTTGCCAGCACCTCAGCACCCTCACTGGACTTTTTTCCTTATATCTAATCTAAATATCCCCTCTCTCAGTTGAAAGCCATTCCACCTTGTCCTATCTGTACATGTCCTTGTAAAAAACTCCTCTTCAGTTTTCTTGTAGCCCCTTTACTTTAGGCACTGGAGCTGCTCTAAGGTCTCCTGGGAGCCTTCTCTTCTCCAGGCTTAACCAGCCCAGCTTTCTCAGCCTGTCTCCAGAGTAGAGCTGCTCCAGCCCTTGCAGCATCTTTGTGTCCTCTTCTGGACTCACTCCAGCAGCTCCACATCCTTCTTATGTTGGGGGTGCAAGAGCTGGACACCGTATTCTAGTTGGGGTCTCACCAGAGCAGTGGAGGAGAATCCCCTTCCTCCACCTACAGGCCACACATTTTCTGCTGCAGCCCAGGACACAGTTGGCTTTCTGGCCTACAAGTGCACGTTGCCAGGGTCGTGTTCAGCTTCTCATCAACCAACAACCCACTCACTGGTGCGCTTTGACTCAGATTCTTCCTTATCCTGGTTCTCACTGGACCCACTAGTGCAGCAGCTGCCAGCATCGCAAAATTTCACAGGGTGGCTCTGTGACAACAACTCCCAACATAAGTTAAAGAAAAAAGCATTTACTGCTTCATCCAACTGCAGAGAGAACTTACAACAGTGATCCTCCCCACTGGGTTTCTCATTTGACACAGCACAATAGGGATAATGATGATGGATCAGCAGATCTGGAGGAGGATTGTCTTTCTGTGTTGCCAACGCCCACCCTAGTGAAACCGAATCGACACCTCACAAGTTGTTTCAACACCAACGCACTCCCGCTGGCACATAACCCACCACTGGAGAGCAGCAATTTTTAGCTGACTCTAGAAAATACATCCTCTGGCCACAGGACTTATTTAGGTGAGGCAGACAGGAGGAAACTAGTTTTAGCCCTTCAGAGTCTAATCTGGAAATATGGGAGGGTGGCAGAAACCCAAATCGGTTTGGAATGATATCCCTTAGTTCTCCCTGCTGAAGAAAGGATCCCAAAGGCTAAGTGTCTGTCTTTACCTCAATAATGCTGCCCATATCTGCAGTATGTGAGATAGCAAGGCCATGGGGAGTTATGGGAACAAGGGAACATGAAGACACGGTATGGAACAAGCTGTAGGAGCATGAACCTGCAGAAAGTTCAATCATAGGTAAAGCAGACTGAAAACAACAGCAAGGATATGTAAGGAGCTGGCAATGACAAAAGTGCCCATGCCTGAGGGCTTTAATATCATGTTATCCAAGACCAACTCTGAACTCCTGAGCACATCTCAGCATGCTGGATATCAGACATTTTCCATTCTTTGATCACTAGAGAATGTCAAGAATCATGTGAGCCTTTACTACCTTCCAGTTTCTTACTCTGTCAAGAACATGACCTGATGCACAGCTCACATCAGCTTATGGATCCAAAAAGCAGTCACAAAGCATAGAACAAAGAGATCCTTTTAAATCTGACAATGAAAAGCTGGCAGCACACACAAAATCATAACATTAAACTGAAAGACATACTAATCCACACAATAATACTAATACCCAACCTCTGATAACAACAACCATATGTTTTCTGCCTCAGACATGCTGTCAGTGCTGTTTTGTTCTTGACTGGTTTACTTGAGTGATCTCTAAGTCCTGTTCTCCTTCATTTAGATGAGTAATCTGAATGGGAATTTGTTTAGCTGAAGGTACAGAAGGTCAGTTCCAGGGGCAGAGATCCTCTCAGCTCACTCTGTCATTGCCAATCAGAATTTCTTTTATAGTTGGTTGCCTGATCAAGTACTGAAAGAGTAAACTGTTCCAAGAGGATATCTCTGGTGTAAATGCAATCAGCTCAGCCCTCTGCCTTCTCCCACTTCCAGGTACTCATTTGGATGATAAGAGACATCTAAAGAAAAACACGTTTTCCTCCTTTCCTTTCCCTTCTCTTTGGAGAAGGGTCCCTGCTGCTCTGCTTTGCTATCTTGATGTTAACAAACCAGCTCAGAGAAAGCTTTTACTTGATTCCACCCTCTCCTGCACATCCTACTGCAAGCTAAGTTTGGCAGACTGAGTGCTTTGAATCAGAGTTCCCTAGATCATGCGATCATTTGCTTCCCATTCACTGCGATCTGATTTGTACTCTCTGAGGGCAGTGAGTCACTCAGAAAAACACACTGTAATGTGTTCTGCTTTCTCCTTGCTGACACAGACATGAAATGCCCTTTTCCCTGTGCTGAACAGTTCTGTGGCCAAGACATGTTTTATTGGCCAGCTCTCAGCCTCTGAAGCCTGCAGGACACTTAGGGTTTATTTGAAAGTTCTCCTCACTTTCCAGGATCAGAGGTTTTCTCTAGCTCTAAGGGGAGAGGTGATTTCACATCTGCTCTTGGTGGCATAGAAGCCTCCTCTGTAACAGCTAAGAACTGACCCGTTAAGTAAGAGCTTTCTTGATCACTGGCTGAAGCTTTGCTCCCTTGCACCTCAAGTTGTTATTTTCTTCTGGAAGGCTAAAGGCTATTTGCATGTGTCTATCACAAAATTCCCTTTGGAACTGAGGTGAAATCAATAGGGCTTCATGCAGCCAGAAGCTATAAGCTGCCTAAAGTAGCTTTCCCAACTTGCAGGGCAGCCAGGCTGCAGGGGGAGCAGCATTCTCTACCTGTCCTATTTCTCTCTTTTCTACTATTGATCTTTGGTAGCTTTAGGACACTGGGCTGGTGGACCTCTGATGTGATATTTTATATTCTTATGACATGTCACTGATGTTAAAAGGGTTTTCTTGAAATACATTAACTGTAGGATCATTTCTAGCTCTCTCCCCCTCACTCACTTGGGTAGTTCTCCTGAAACCAGTAACTCTGTTTATACAAGTTGGCACACTCTAGTTCAGCAGCATGGCACAGTTTGTGCATGATCTCTGCCAAAACATCATGCTTGTTTTAGACAGTATTATGCTCAATCTATTCACTGCTCTTCAACGTTCATTGTCTTTGCTTTTTAAATAGCTGCACTGAACTACTCCGCCCCTCTTTTTAATTTTGGAGAGATTAGAGAATGACATTTCCTTGCCAATAAACCCCTTGATTGACAGATACAGAGTCAGGCCACCAGGATGTGGTCTGGCATCAGGCACACTCTGCCAGCAACCTGTATTCAGCCAGTGAGCCTGTGCTGCTCACTTCCTGCAGCAGAGATTTCAGCTGAACTGCAGCAAAATAATCTTTCTTCAGGCTGGTATTTTGATGTTTAAAGGATTAAAAAGTGTGGGGCAAACCCATTCTTGGCATTTTGACCTCAGTGTTAATCTGACATTAAACATCCTCAAAACTACTCCACTGTCTTCTTCCAAAAGCCTTCTCAGAAACTGCTTTGCCTATAAAAATGTTGCTAGCCTCGGTCTCAGAGGCTCAACTCTCTCAGGTTGGCTGCTAGGTGAGAGGGAGCACCTCTTTGGTCCGTGTTTGCACAGCTCCAGCACAGTGCAGCTTTGAAACACATTGGCAGCTCCTAGACAAGTTATGGCACTCATGTTAGCACCACAAAAAGATGAAACCCCATAGTGTAATAATAGTTATGCTGCGAGTCAAAAAAAGAGTGCTATTACACGAGAGTTTTGACCTACAACTGAGGGAGCACTTTAAACACGCTGATAAGCATTTGCTAAATGCTTTGTGTAACTATTTACAACTGGAGTCACAGCAAGACTTTTTGTCAAAACTTCTCACAAATCTGCTATCTGCACACAGACCTGAAAACTCTGATTTGCTTTTGAGTTGATGGTACTTCAGTGAACTGTGGGGTTACCCAGGTAGAAGAACAACACTTCGTTATTGTATTTGTGTTCATTGCTTTGGGAAACTCACAAGTTTACGTAGTTTTGAGCCTCAGCTGCCATATGGTGCAATCTGCTCCAGCTATTCTGTGAATACTTGCTGGAAATTTCTAGGCCTTTCAACACAAAATCTCCTGCAATCCAATCATGCTCATTTGGAAGATGACCATCATGATACATCTACACAAATGCAGCAACTGCAGCTTAAGGACATGGCTACAAGAGTCAAGGAGAATCAAACATCTTATCATTCCAAGTCATCATTCCCCACATCTCATCACACCTTTGCTTCAACATGCTTTAGGATCTGCTCGAGTAGAATCAAAAGATGACCATGAGCAACAGCTTTTGTATAGGATCTATTTAAATACACTGTGCTTTATAAAAGGGCCTCTATATGCTATAATACTGGCAAAATAATATCAACTCTGTCAACATGGGTCCAATGGGTGAGATGTTAAGCACATTTAATTCTTGAAGACTGAGCTTTCTTTGCTTCTCACACAACCAGCTCCTGAACCTGCAACAATTCCATTACATGTCAGACAGCAAAATGTGCAGGAAGAGCATTAAATAAATGTTTTAACACTGAGCATGAAAAAAATTAGTGATATCACAGACCTTCGCTGCCACCTCAGAGAATTCCTCCTGTGCTTCCTGAAGGGTGTCTCCCAGATGGAAAACCGGACAGAGCGAAGAACTCATCTTGTACGTGCAGGAGATATTTAAATTTGCTGGAATATTTAGCTGTGAAGAACACACACAATTGTTTAAATTTCAAAGCAAGCTGGAGCAGCTACAGATACAGGTAAGGAACTTCACACTTACAAGAACCTGTGTGAAATGTGCACAGTTTGTAAGAATATGAGCTTTTGATTTTGTAGCTACCAGATGTATACATCCGTCACAGGGATCTGGGAATCAAGACCAATTCTTTCCTCTTTGCGTATTATCAGCAGCAAAGTTTTACCTGTGTAAACTAAATACCTTCACCTTATAATTTGACACACACGTCTGTTGTGCTTTATTTTAGTGATTTTACCCTGACATAAACCAGTGTATCTGAGTGAACAACTCTGTTGTCCAGTGTATGAGAGAAACTGTGTTATTCTCGGAGGCTCTATTCCCAAGCTCTCATTTCTCTTGCTTCCTGAAGGATTAACAGGGCTAAAGAATTACAGAAACTTGATATTTGCCACTTGAACAGATACAGATCTAAATTCACAACCCTTTTTAGTAAAGAGGGTGCCCATTTATACAATCTGTTTTTTCCAAGCACAGCTACTCACTCTTCAGAAAACACTGAGGAATGTTTGCACTTCCACGGTGTAATTAAAGTTTGGGAAGTGAATGTTTCTCTTTGTTAGCACAATGAAGTCTTCAGAACTCCTCAGAACAGCAGTCCTAAAAAAGAAACATCAAATTAACTAACTTTATTATTTAACTTGAACACATGAGTTAATGTTATGCTACTTTACTATTACCTGGAAAGCTGTCAGTAGGAGGAATAAGTTGCTAAGAATAACATGTTGAAATGCAGGGAGTTGGGTGGCTCAAGGGATTAAGAAAGATATAGGTTGTTTTCTTAGTTTTAGTTATAGATTGTTCTCTATTGCATTCGTTTGCATGGGCCAAACCTAACTGGAGTCTCTACATGCAGCTGAAATACAGTCTCAGGAGACTTCTCGTATAAATCTTGCCATAGAATAGTAGAGTAAGAACCATTTGACAGCTGATAATTTCTGTACAAAGAATTGGCAGTTTCATTGCTGGTCCCCAGAGTCAGGTGGCCATTTAAACCAGAGCTGTCCAGCTAGTGACAGTGAAACAATGAACCATGTGGTCGATCGTAGAGGATGCCTCTGGAAGTCAGGTATCAATCACATCACCAAAGGTTGTCCTGCCTTCCTAGCAGATTCCTATTTGAGGACCTCCCCTGCAGTGGTTTGTGTCACTAAAATATATAGGTGGGGTGCGATGCAAACACAAGGGAAAGCAGGCTGCCAATCTGACCCTTCCTCAAAAGAGTGATTTCTCCAAAGCTAACGTAGCAGGAAAGAAGGCATTTTCCCCACAAGTTACCAGCTGGGTAACGTTGGCCTAGACTGTGTGAGACAATCTCTGCTATATCCATGACTTGCCAAGGCTATATAACAGTAAGAGATAGAGTTTTTAGCACTGTTTGTCTAGCATAGGGACTACGCTGAACTGGAATATTGGCATTGTTCCATTTTAAGAATGAGCCAGGAATATCTTAATTTCCATCAAGACAGCCATTCCAAAGAGGAAACCCAGTCTTCAAAGCAGTCACCCACACAAAGGACAGTCCTTCTAAGACAGAGTATTTTTCCTGTCATTGTATTTTGAGCAATGCCTCTGCATCACAGATCTGTGATGACAAGAAGTACATTAGCTGGATGACATGTAGCTTCCATGAGGGACTGCTCATGAGTGTCTTCTAAATCACGTCAACGAATGAGACTTGAGTGCAAACCAAATTAACATTCATGGATGACACAAAAGTCACTGATGAGTCTCAGTGTGTAACAGTCAAGACATTAATAACATTTTAATTTTTAAAGAACTGAAAATGAATGAACCTATAATGTGAAACTGTCCATAATTCATCTGCTGGGAAACATCTGGAATCTGATCCAAAGCTCTTCTGAAAAAGGTGTTGTAAAGAGCAGTCCTTCAGCCAGATAATCCAACAACTGTGGCCAGCCTCAGGCAGAAATGAGCGCTCTTCTTGCTAACATGCAATGGCATTGTTCAGCTCCTGCCATAACTAAGAGGAAGGAAAAGGAGGCCTCCTGTATAGCTCATGGAACTTACCTTTCAAAGGCATTTGGACAACAAAGACAATCATGGGTGTAACCAAAGCCCAACATTGCTACCTCAGTATCTCAACCAGATGGCAAAGCTTCCTGGGCTCTGACCTTGGTCTCATGTATTGTTCTGGCAGAAAACAAACACTTAACTCTGCTTTTTAGTGACTCCTTATTTTAACCTTGCCAATGGAACTTGTGAAGGAACTCTATCCATCAGAGGTTTGGATCAAACCTCTCAGCCATTATTTTCGGTCCCTGCTAGTGACCGACTGCTGGCACTTCAGAGGAAGGTCAGGAAACAAGACAGAATGTGTCAACTGTGCCATGTAATTAAAGGCAAAATTCCCTCTTTAACTTCCACAGCAGTGAGCCCACACAGTGTGACATTTAAAACTGACTGGCAGTCACTGAAACTTCATAAAAAACCCTAGGATTTCATTAACTCAGGAAGCTCATGCATATCTTTCCCGGATACTGTATGAACAATTACAGCCTTCCTGTTGTTGGACAAAGCCTTTTTCAGATCCCAACTCTGTCCACAGGAGAAAAGAATGGCAATTCTTTCAAAGACCTGAAAAATGTCAGCAGAAGGAGCTGTAGGAGGCATTGTGGGCTCTGGAAGGGACCTGGCAGTGGAGAAACCACTCAGCCTCTGGAGAAAACCCCAAATTAGGGAGAAGATGCGATATACGCGTAGAATCATGCTTGTATCTTTTAAAAGGAATGAGTTAATAGAAGTGATAATTGACCTAGTTTCTTGCACATATACATCAAAGCTGCTTCATTTGCTCTCTTAGAGAACAATTTGCATCGTTTCAATTGAAATCAAATCCTGTATAGGCTTTTTCATGCTTTGGCTGGTACAGAATAGAAATAGAACATTTTCATCTTAGAAAACTGTACAGTCATGGGGTTACAAAAAAAGATGGCTATGAGGCCCCTGCATCCTACTTCCTAGGTCACAGCAGCATTGTTCCACGGAGCCCTTTTCCCAGAGATTTCTCCAGCTCACTGCTACAGATTGCCAGCACTGAGGTTTTCATCATGTACCTAGAGAGGATGGAGAGACTGTTCTTCAGTCTGACATAGATCCCCAGACACTAGCTGCAGCACAATGTGCAGACAAACAGCCTACCCCTACTGTTCTGGGAGGAGGAAGCAACCTCACTGTGAGAGTGAACCCACAAAGAACTTCTACACTATAAAGCCTTAAGCCTTACAGAGAAAACCCCAAGTTAGGCAACTTTTTATTTCTGCCCCTGATTAAACCCATCTTACATTGATGTATTCTCCTTGACATTTGAATTAATGAGCCAAATGCCTCTAGTGAATTCAAGAGGAGCCTGTGACATCTAAAACTGTTCCTATGGCAGCTGCATGATGATGCAAAGTGTATCAGTGAAGCTATGACTTCACTGCAGAATCATACAGCAGGACAGGTTGCTAGAAGTAATTTACTTAGATATTATGAGCGTTAACAGTATGGCTGTGAAGGAAATAGCTGCTTTATGTACATGAGATTTATATGTGCCTAGGCAAAGGGATTATCCTAAAATATCATGACTTTGTCAAAATAAATCCTTCTTTTGACATAAAATAAATGCATATTTCACTTACCCGGCGGGTTTTCCAGGGATTCCACAGGGCACCATGCCCCTGACCTCACAGGTTTTAACAGTATCATCATAATTCACACATCTTCCTGATGGAAGTCCTGTAGAGAAACAAACTCTTACTTAGCAAAGACAAGAATTTTTCACCAATTAGAGACAGTTTCAATACATCAGTGGATTCCTCCTCAAATATAAGACAGGGAGCTTGACATTTCAGATTGTTACAGCTTTCTATAGGAGGAAGCTGTCAGAACTACCCAGACCATGGTCCCACCACACCTCATCAATCCTTATTTAGCCACTGGCTTGGGTCAACCAACAGTGTCATTGTTTGGGCTGAGGGTGAAGTAATTTCCTTCACAGTTTTATATGAAGTTACATATCTGAGTCTTGGAATAAAATGAGAAACCAACTGTTTTGGTCAAAAGTTTATGTAAATGTGAGTGACTAAAACAAGGATATACAAGTGGGCAGAAAACCTTAATTCTTTTTGCACTCCTAGAAATCAACATTTTCTGTGTTTGGTCTTTACCAGGGAAAGTGATAATTACATAAAAGAGCAATATAAATATCTCCCCTTCCATACCTATGTAAGAAGTCTTACTCAGCTGCAATGTAAAAGTACCAAATAATATGAGAAAATAACACCACAGAGCAGGTATAACCCTAATCTGGCTTTTTGCAGGTAAAGACTCAGCTACCTGCAAAACCAGTAAAAAGCCCTTTCCTTGCCTACAATAATATTTTCCTTTATTATTTCTGCCTTTTCCTGTTTTTCACACTCTCTTCTATATTATGAAGCACAATAACTTTAATAGTGGAGTACTTAATTCTTTATTTATTAACAGTCCCATACTTTTGCCAGTGAAAGTCAACATCACCAGGAAGGACAAGAAGGCTGCTCCTGCTCTACCTCTCCATGACAGACATCCACATTCTACCTGGCTCAGACAAAAAAAGGAGGAGTGCAAGATTTGGCTTTAGACATTGGTGACTCCAGTGTAATGTAATCACGTTGAATAAGATAGAGACATGTCAGGAAAGCAACCAGATGTATCAATGGAAGTTGATACTGGACTGACATTAAGACTTGCCTGCATTGGTGTATTCTGCTGTATCCCAGACTCCTTTTGCACTAGTGCAAGTCCAGCTGTTAATTTCATCTGTCTCCTATAGAGTCTGCAAGTGATGATAATTGCCAGATAAAACAGAAAGGATGAGTAAGTCCATAATGATAAACCAGGTCAGCTTCTTTCTATCATTCTAGGATAAAATGCCCTGCAAGATAAAAGTCAGATAGACATTTTCAAGTAATTGAGAACCTTTCTGAGTGAGACACTTGCTCCAGCTGGAACAAAGTCTGCTTTGGTTTCACTTCTGCAACTTTTGGCTTTGTCAGAAACAAACTGATATATGCAAGAAGAGAATTTCTATTTTCCCATCCTAAATGATAAAGCCAACCTGAGGTGACATCCTGGCTCCTCAGCTGCCATTCGTGGAACACAAATTAACTGCAACAGGGCTTGATGTCATGCCAATACTGTCACCCATGCTGAGCTGTTACGTACCTAGACTTGGACTTCTGTCTCAAACTGTAACATCCTCTCCATGGGCTTTTTTTTAAGAGAGCTTAAAATACTCAGTCCTTAGCTTTCCAGAGTGACTGGTTTTGTGCTTCATGCTGACTGCTTCAAGAAACCTTGGCCTAACGTTTTTACTTTCCCATGAATTGAGTGTGTAATAGAAGAAGGAAGGATGCTTCTGTTTTTAAGCTGACAGGAAAGTCATAGAGCTCATCTAACTCATAAAAGCACTGTCAACTTTGAAAAACTACTGTATGTTCAGAAGATACTTTCTACATTACATAAAGTGATATAAAAGGTTTGCTTTGAAAAACAAGCCATAAGAGCTAGCACTATTTCAGTTTGACAACAGACTGTTCTGAAGGGAGATAAAATAGTATCTGGAGAACAGAAATACAAAGCAGCTGATCAATGTTCCTTTATTTATACCCTCTATTATGATGAGTCTTTTCCTCCTGGAGAACAGTTCTTTGGGATAACCATGTTGTTGGAAACTGGCAGCTCTGAGCAGCAGTAGGTGGGTATAGTACCTTAGTAAGGCAACTTGAATTTCCTGCAGTCTTGATTCTGCATGAGATTGGGATCACTGCTCTCAATGTCCTGGCTTGCTGCCCTCCCATGAGAATGAAACCAACTTCATGAACTTCAGCAGACTTTGTTCAGCAAACACTTATCACGGAGAACAGGCCTAGTTTGGCAGCAAAGAGGAAAATATGCCCTTTAGAGGCAATCAATTATTGCATATTCCTAAAACATCTTATTGTTCCTGAAAGTTGGTGCAAGGCCTAAGTGGCCATTTCATCTGACCCTGAATAGGAGACTCCACAGAGCAGACTCTAATCTCAGAAGCACTGGTGTAAATCTGAGATTATTCCATTGAGTTATTTTGGGTTTTCAGACAAGAAACAAACCTGCAAGTGTTTTTTATAGGAAGCTTAGTTAACTCTGCCCAAGCAACTCCACCTTGTTAGATAACATCCTATGCCACACTCTTACCACAATGTTCCCACAACCACATCCACCTTCCAGGAATGGTCTAACATCAGTGATCCTGTTTGCTGCCACAAAACTCAAAGTGCTGAAAACCAAGTTCTAACCAGACAACCCCCAATACGAGAGACATTTGCTCAGGCCTTATGGAATCAGGAACTGCCCAAAGAGCCATATCCTTCAGTTTGTTCACAGAGAAAGTAATTCCCCCTGGAGCTCCAGAGCCGAGTATTCAGCACTGTTCCTGTCACCTTCTGTTGGTGGCACCATCTCTGCTCAGTACTACCAGGCTTTGCCAGTCTGAAGTAACCCTGGGACAATTGCAGAGATGAGGATAAATGGAAGGAAGCCGGCATCACGCTGATCTTCTAAGCCTGACTCTCCACCACCCAACACTTTCCACTAGCGCAAAGAAAGTGTACTGCACTTCTGGACCGGGAAGACGCATGCAGCACCCACTTCATATGGGTGACAGTGGCCATGGAAGGCAATGGTAAAGCAAGCTTTTGGTCACCAATGGCCATAGAAATCTCCAGTTTCTTATCTCACATTGCACGCGACACTGTGCTATTTGCTCTTAAATCCGTTTTGTATCAGGTCACGGGATTACAAGGGAGTGACAAAGTCACAACTTCTCTTAGCAGAGCCAATGCACAGCACATACTTTGGCTGCAGCCTCTTCAACTACACAGAACCATGCACAAGCCGGAGCTGGTCAGTGTGCTGCAAAACAACATTTGTATACGGTCCAGGGGATCAAGAAGCATTTGAGAGGCTACCATCCAACACTGAAAACACAGGAGGTGAAGCTCTAAAGATGCAGAGCAGTTAAGGTGGGACCTGCAAATCTCAGGCTTAGAGTCTGAAAGACACGAATATTAGCTCAGAATCCATTAGACCCAGATTAAAAGGACCAGGGTCTTGCAGCAAAAGACTCACAGAGAGGCACAAAATATACAAACCCTACAACAAAGAGCTAATGTTTTTCTTGCAGTCCTTTAGTATTTTAAATCACCCAAGATGCTACCTATAGCTGTAGTCATGACAAGACACTCAGAACCAGACAGGCTTCTTGCTGTTGGCATTATCTTAAATGTTTTAGCAAACAGGAACAAGGTCCTTAGGCTTTTGCTGACCACAGTCCACACTGCTGGCTTGGTTTCAGTGCCACTTCAGCAAGCAAAATCCTGCCACAGAATAAGAATTGAATAAGCTGCAAGTGAGAATCAGAAACAGACCTGGGATGCATTTAGCTGCTAGAAGAGCCACAGAGAAATTGATTTTTAATAGAACAGTCAGACCTACTGTTACGTGTGCATACACATAGCACCATTTATAATAAGAGAGACAAACAGGAGGGCTCAGATTGTAGAAGAAAAGCAGGAATAAGTGTTGTCTTCCCTTCTTAAATGCTCGTTTTCAGATTAACATCTTCCCTCTGTCTGGGATCTGACCTCAGCAGCTCATCCGGACGTATTCCTCCTCTTGCCCTTGATGTTCCCATATAAGGTGATCTCTCTTTGCCCATGGAGCATGATTTGGATTTGCTCAGGTTTCGTTCCACTCTGATTTGCTGCCTCTATGGCCAAGCTCTCTGTTTTGCAAGGCAGTCATCCACACAGCAGTAGCTATAAAGGGAGGAGAAAGTCAGGAGGGAGCGATGAAGCCAGGCCTGCAGATCTAAAGAGCTCCAGACAGTTTATTTGCAGGCTTCATTCCCTTCCTTCCACATGTTGCCTCTGCACGATCCCTTTTCAATTAGAAGCTTCCATAAGCCTTTTGCAAGCAATAGGAAACACAAGCCCTATCCAAAGAATTGGATGGAACTCTAGGGCTGAACTGTGATAATGTCTCACGTTATGTCATCAGGAAACTGCCTGAAATCCTATATCACTCTCCATGCAAACTAACTTGGGAATTTGGAAAAATACACAACAAATATGTATGAACACTTTGACTCTGCAAGACTTGATCTAGCTATCGCATCTCCCCATCTAAGATAGCTTGAGACCAGTTAAGCATCAAATATCTCAGCTACTTCCTGTAATATTTACCCAGGGCTGCAATGAAAGCTATCATCTCTTTCACGCCTGTGAAGATTCTGTTGTGACAAAGAGGTCAAGATGCTGAGCTAAGCCTTTTCTTTTTAGACAGTATGAAAATCCAGACACCACTAGAGACTGTAAGTATGGAGCAGCAGGCAGCCAGCCTGGGGTAGCAGTGTGGCTGCTTTTAGTAGCACAAAACTGTTGGGAGGAAAGGATCACGAAAACATACAACTTTAAGGACAATAGAGGATGCCTGATACTTTCCGCAAGTTCAGAAGTCCCATAGAACTGGCCTCCAACATATGGGCTTGCTCCTGCCTTCAATCACTTGAGCTTCCAAATAGGTCAGCAAGAAAGAGCTCAGGCAGTCTAGTTCTAATGTTTGGTCACAGAGGCCTCCTTCCTCAAGAGTCAGGACAATCAAACTTCACGGGTTTCCACCACGACAAAGTTAAACAATTTTACCACCATTTTTACTTCTTATCTTGGTGTTTTCTGAAGTTGTCAGATATCCTTTCTCTTCTTTATCTGCTGCCTCTTTAATGCTACAGAGACGTGAGAAGAGGGGAATGGTCCTTTGCTTCTTAGAAGGTGTGGGGACTGAAATAGTCTGGTGTAAAGGAGACTCTTTGAGCAGCAGCCTCCCACTGTACACAGCACAGAGCCCTCTTCACCCTCAGCACTGCAGGCACAACTGCTCTCTACTCTGCACCAAAGTCAGAAGAAAGGATGCGTATCAGTATCTACAGAAACAGTGTTTCTGTAGCCTGAAGTGGTCCCTATTACCTATTAAAGCAGACCTGGCCCAGAGCACCCACAAGAAACACCATTTTCATTTCCCCATGTGTATTCCACATGCTCAAAATACTCATCAGAAGAAAAGTGTAATTGATACCTGGAAAACATGTCAAAGGAAAGCAGATCTCTTCTGGGAACTTGTAGGTAAATACAATTCCTAAAGGTCAGTATACAGCCTGAAAGCACAAAGGAAACATGATCTGGTTTTAAAGTTCAAATGCAGGAGTCAGGAGATTTGGATTATGTTCCTGGCTCTACCGCAGCTTTCATGCACAATCACAAGCAACCCATCCATCCTCTCTGTAACTTAGTTTAGCCAGTTAAAAGCTAGGACACCAATGCAATGTCACTTTTCAGGCTTCCCATTAAAACCAGTAAATCACTATTTTATGAAGCATTTTCTGTTCCTCAGAAAGAAAAAAAAAGGAGCTAACCTAAGATAGACGCAGTGCTTAGAATTGCAAAGTATTACATTTATGATTGCTATTTACTGAGTCAAATTCTGCAGTGATTTACAACCTGTGCGTTTCAATTGGCACCAATTTAATATGACTCACTGCATATTTTAATCTATCATCTGTGGAATCACATGGGATTCTGAGACTATCCAAGAAGCTAATTGCAATAGCAAAGGCTCCAAAATCCACCTATTTAAGGCTAAGCATGGGTTTTGAAGGATCTGAAACAGAAAAGCTTGCAGATTGAGAGATACCCATTTCATAAACAACATTCACTTTAACATATAGCCTGTTTTTTGATTACTTGGCATGTTGGAAGCTCCTGTCCCTGTCTCACATTTAGCATAGCTAGCACTACATATTTATTGCTCCTTTGAGGCACACGAACAACTGATGTTCAGCCCCGAGGACATAAATTTGCCATTTGCCACCAGTGAAGCTTGGGCACAGGACTGGCATCCTCTGAACATTTTCCCATTTCAAAGAAATGAAGTAACCATTCACCTGATGGATGTATCAGCCACACTTGACATCTCTTTATGCTGTCAAAGACTGCCAGAAGTCTTAATTGGGTAACTGCATCAATCTGTTTGTACATCTCCTACACATGCGACAACAGCCTCCCTGTGAAGAAACTGCAGAGCTAAGTATATACTGTAGAGGGTGAATCTCAAGCCTATTTCTGCTGTTCCTTGCATCAAGAGCACTTGTGCTGCGAAGAAGCCCCACAAGAGGTTTGGCCCATGGAGCATACACCCCAGCATCACCCACAGCCACGCTTCCCACACAGCATGGACAGGACCCCAGTGCTAAACTCATGTTAGGAACGGCGCTGGGGCTGCACCCCATGGCACAGGCACACTTTGGTCTGGAAACAGGGAGAAAAAACCCAATTCCTGCCTAATTCAGGGAGGGAAAAGTGTGAGGCGGGGGCTGAGCTTCCCAGAGCCCCACCGGACTGGCAAAGCGGCGCAGGCTGGAAGCCTCACAGCGCGGCCCGCTCCGCCTCACCTCCCCTCGGGCTGCGAGGAACAGCGACACAAGCGAGAAGGCGACGTCCGGACCGACCCTGCCCATCGCGCCGGGGCGGCCGCGCCCCTCCGCAGCCAGCACCCGCCCTCCATCAGCGGTGTCCGGACCGACCCTGCCCATCACGCCGGGGCGGCCGCGCCTCCCCACAGCCCGCAACCCCCTCGCCGCGCCCCGCCGCTCTGCGCATGCGCTCACACCCCCTCGCTCTTCCCGCGCCCTCCATTTTCCCGCCGCTCTGGCGCGTTGGTAGAGGCACGCCGGAAGTGACGCCACGGGCCTGGCAACCGTTACCAAGGTAACCGGAGGCCGAGGCCGCGGTCGTCCCCGTGCCTCAGGGCGCTGCCGCCAGAGCCGGGCTCCGCTGACCCGCCACAGTCGCGGTGAGGGGCTCGGACTGTCCTTCGAAGGCCGTAGTGGGGGGCTGAGGGAGCGGCTGGGTCGTGCTCCGCCGAACCTGGTGCCAGCTCACCGCCTGCGAGCCTCGCTGAGGTGGTGCCTTCACCCGCTCGCCCCGCAGGGCCTCGCTGAGGCCTCCTGAAAGCTCTTCTCCAGAGGTTTTTGTTCCAGGACACGATAATGAGTGACCAAATCCAGTTCATTGTTGACAAGCTCAATCAGGAGCCCTTCAGGAAGAACTACAATTTAATCACGTTTGACTCCTTAGGGTCAACGCAGCTGTTGCAGCTGCTCAGTGATGTTCTGGGAGACATTGACCCAAAGGTAAGGAAGGCAGTCAGAGGTGCTCAGGCCTGCATAGTTGTGTACATCTCAAATGGGGTTGACACAGAAATCTGCTTTTATTTAGGTCTGGCTCTGCATAATCTTGTGGCATGTTTTGTTTACCAATGTAGTTTGTATGGAGCTTCCTGGAAATAAATGTGCCTGGCAAGAATCCTTCCTGTCTATACATCTAAGTGTTTTTGGCAAACCAGCAATATTTCTTGGGCCAGGGATATTGGATGCCTGTCCTCTGGAGACTGATGCCTGTGTATTTTTCCTTGGGAATCAGGATACAGCTGTTAATTGGGTTCATACTGCCAGCCACTGTGTTCTTAAGTCAAACGTCAGGCTGTGTCTTATACAACTGGCCAAGAACTGAGCCATCAATTAGCTGTTGCAATAGATATTGAATCCTTCTCCTCTGAGGCTACCAAAACCATATAAGGTAGAAGGCATCGTTCACACATCTGGAGTGCAGATACATGTGCCTTAGTGTGCTTGGTTGTATGGCTTCTTTGGTGGAAGTGATTGTTTTGTCTGCATAGATGAGGTCCCATGAGCAGGCAGAATGTATTCCTAGAGTAACTTCACCTGAATATATCCATTAGAAGAGAAGTGAAGTTCAGTGCTAAAAAGGATGTTCTGTAATGGAGCATCTCACTTCATTGACCTATCATGTGATGAATGGATAAATTGTTTTAGTGTTGCTAGCTAATTAACATGACTTGGACAAATGGTGGGTAATTAATTTTCTTTTTAAACTATCCAGCATGCTGTTGATATTAGAGAGGAGCTGCCGGAACAAACAGCTAAAAGGATGTTGAATCTTCTTGGTATCCTTAAATACAAACCTCCAGGAAGTGTATCGGACTTGTAAGTATCTATTTGCCTACAAACCATAGTAAAACATCGTTTACAGTTTATACGGCCTTGAATTCATAGTTGGGTGTATTTTTGACCTCGACTGTCCCAGTGGGTACATGTAATGCCTTGAGGACAGGCCCCTTGTCCCTATAGGGTGAGCTATCGGGGATGCCAGTCAAGACTGCCCCTCGGGCCATGCTGCAGCGGCTGCTATTGCGGAGCCAGCCAGGAGAGGGTGCCCCATGACTGGCAGGGGCACTCCCTTTCCCATCCGTCCCCTTTGGACCAGCCGCCCGAGGCCGGATTGCACCCTCCTGTGCCCGGTTGTAACCCAGAAGACCCACACTCTTCCCATATTGCCTTTATTCCTGAAGAATATAGCAGAAACAGAAGAGTCATGGTGGCCGGCTTTAACCTTCTTACGTGTTAATGGGGGTTTTATCTATCTCAGGGTTGCAGAATTGGGTTCATAAATAGCAAATTGACATCATGAATGTTTTGGTTTTTTAACAGCGTTAAGAAAATCATTAGGCAAGTGGAGGAGGAACATCAAAATACTGCAAATTGTTTTTTCCAAGCCAGTGCACTTTACTTTGAGGTATTTTCTTTTTGTTGTTTTCGGGTAGGAGTGCATTTCGCCAAGGGTTAGTGACTGGAAGCAAACCTGTAATTCATCCTCTCCTACACTGGCTTCTTCAGAGGACCAATGAACTCAAGAAAAGAGCTTACCTGGCACGTTTCTTGGTAAAGCTGGAAGTGCCAGCGGAGTTTCTACATGATGATACTGTGGCTGACATCAACAAACAGGTACCATTTTTCATGAATGCCAGCATCTTACGTTGATTAATTCAAGTGCCAACAGGAGGAGTTACTGCTGAGATACGTGTTCAAGTGAGGTATATTAAAAGCATGTTGGAATCAAGGATGAGCAAACATTTGTGATGAGAAATATATGTCTTGACCATCTTTCTTCCAATAACCCTGAAATTGTGTATTAATAGGTAGCATCAAACTGAAAAGTTTTAAGCCCATTGAGTACTTGATGCTAAATAATGTTCAGAGCCATGTTGGCCAAGGTAGATTTTTATTTCTTAATTTTTAAACACTTTTTTTCCCCCCTTAGGACTATGAAGTGAATGCTTTTAACTTCATAAATTACTACTTCAAACTAGTGCAGAAAGTGTCAGGACCAGAAAGCCAATGTCTTCTAATTGTCAGTTTTCTTTAGAGCTTAATATTTGTATTAACCTTATCCCACGTCTGCCTCAACCTTTTTTTTTTTTTTGTGAATAAGTAAAATAATTGCTCCTTCCTGGCTTGACATTCCTGCTCATTATGTTCCCACTTCTTTTGTGAGCATTAAATGTTGATTTTAGATAGACTTGGTGGGTTTGAAATGTAAAGCTTAAAAGTGAACCAAAGTTATGGTTTTAGATCTGTATTATCTGAGGTACGTATTTACTTAATTTTTTTCCAGTTTTCTCTGCCTTTTGCTATGTACAGTGCAAAATCACAGCAGTTTTGAATGTTTGTACCAGGTAACTTGATTTACTAACTGTGCACCAGCAAAGCTGTGCAGTTTAACTGAAGCTTGACTAAAACCTTTATTTATTTTGTTGCCACTAACAGTATTAGATGTGTAATTTGGAGTAACTAAGCAGAAGCAGCAAAGAGAGAAAGGAATGCAGGTTGTATGGGGGTCTTTTTCAGTATGTCACAGTCTTAGTGTGTATGAATATCTAACTCCATTATTTCCATTACCTAAGATGTGTTCCTTTTTGGGATTAGAGTAGTATAGCCATCTTATTAACTAATGCCCTGCTGATTAATTCAAATCAGAAGCTGGATAATATAATGCCTTGATATAAGATAATGTTACAATGCAAATATTTAGATACTATTGAATAAACCAATTTAGCCTAAATAATTTTGATACAGGCTTCACATAGTGTCTTTTAAGAGGAACATTTCAAATATAAGAGCTTGGAAATCTTAGAACATGGTCAAGTTTTATGGGTGTATAGAATCATAGAATGGATGGAGTTAGAAGGAGTCTTACAGATGATCCTTTTGTAGATCATTTAAACAAGATACTCGGGATACTGGCCACCTTCCCAGTTGTATTGTGATTTAGACATCGGATTGGCTGCAGTATTTAAAGTAAGCAACTTCAGGCATAAATCTAGTCTTCAGTGAGCTCCCCCCAGGTGCCAGGTATCTTTCTTTCCACTATAGGAACTTGGGTGTTCTTTGGTCATTTGATTATGTCATGCACTTTGGGTGCACATGGGGTAGCTGCAGCTTTTATTTGGTGAAGGTGAGAAACCTGCCCTTCATTATGCTCTGGCAAAATGTGCTCTGCCCTTGTTTGAGTCTTGCCATTGGGCTTGAAATTTTGTGTCCCAATAAGGAAAACACTCACTTAAAATCCTCTTTTGCAAGAGGTAGAGAATCCGTGCAAAGGGAAGCTGCTGGACATCAGCAATCAGGAATACAGTTGCTCAGAGACTACCTGCTATTCATTATTTGTTAGAGTATTTCTGCAACACCCAAGCGATATCATGCAGGCCAGTTGAATTTTTACTCTTACTTTTCTGTAACTTGTTCTTCATTGTCCAGTGTGTCCATACCTTATCATACCTTTATTTGCCAATTAATCAATTATTTTATCTTCTTCTCAGTAGCCATTTTATTGCCTTTATTTTTATTCATTCATTCCAGCTTGTCAGTGTGTTGATATTAAAACAACCAGAAATGAGCAGTGCATTCTAGATGCTGGTTCCCCACAGTTTTACAGAATAGAATTGCTGCTTCACTGCTCATAGCTGGGATGTCTTTGTTTGAACTGGCCCTTGCTGTTGCCATTTTGTTTTCAACATTCATATCAATTGCTCTTTCCAGGAAGTAAGCAATGACTTGATCTTCTCTTTTTAGATTTTTCCATCTCACTGAATGGCTGTTTCTGTGGAGATTATCTTTCCTTGTGTCTCAGCTTGCATTTCTCCCAAGTTGAATCTAAATTTATTTCCTATCCATATTTCTAAACTCTTTCTGTCCCCTGTTATTTCTCTACCCACACAGACTTTCACACTGCCTCTCAGTTTAAGATTACTGGTGGGCACTGTACTGGTGTGGAAGTAGCACACTGTCTACTTCTTTCTAACTACTGAACTGCATATATAAATCTCTGTAATATACTGAAGGCATGATTATGCAATGTGTCAAAACTGTTTCTCACGTGTTAAGTCAGGTGTGCTCTTGGACTGCTTTGATGGATTGAAGCTCAGTGCTCTCTAAATTCAAGCCCCATTGCTTTGATCAAATATATTGTGAGATCAAACTCTTACTTTTTGGGCTGATAAATTTATGTATGTGATATACACACAGTAAGAGAGAATAATTTGTTAACATAGCATCATCCTTTTCAGATAACGTCTTCCTGTTTTGAAAATACACTGTGTATTATAAGGTGAAAATACCAAAGAAATCGTGAAACTTCTGAGTGTACCTTTGAGTAGAAGATAATTCACTGTGATTTTTTAGTTTTGCTTTATAAGTTGACAAGCTTTTGTGATGGAAAAAATACCTTTAATTCTTGTTCTCATCATACTTCTTTTTTAATGTTTACTGTCTTAATAGTAAAGCAACATGTTGATCTGAAAATCCTTAGAGAGCTCATTCTGCATGGTTTTTATTTCATTTTATAGTATGAAGAACTGATGGAAGCATTTAAAAACCTACATAAGGAGTGCGAGCAGCTCAAAACATCTGGTTTATCTACTGCAGAAATAAGAAGGGTAAAAAAATCTGCCAAAATCACACAACTTTTTTTTGTTAGGATTTTTTTGAATGTCAGTAATTCTATTTTTGTTGGGTTTATGGACTCAGTGCAGTGTAAGTTATAGAGGTCAGAGCCGGTGGGCAGTGCAGCTGCCTTTTGAAACTGTTCTCTGTTGGCAAACAGCTGAGCAAATCCTCACTCGTGCTTAGAGCTGAGCTTTCTGAAGCAGATTGGGAACCAAGGCTGCCAAGACTCTGTTCAGCAGGATTTTCAAATATTAGAGCTTCCTTTCCTGAATGCAAACTGCTACAAAGCTGTTTGCTTTACTAATGCAGGGTAATAATTTCAGAGGGAGTTGAATAAATTAAGAGCTTAAGTCAATAAAAATGATGATCCTGTGTGGCCATGGTGTTAAGCAATGAGATTTGCCCTGTTTCAGCAAAATATTGAAGAGTGTGTACAGCTTTTCAGTAAGACATATAGACAAGTTAAACATGTGTTGAGATAAGGTCTAAATTTGGAGAATTTGTTTCCTTTTATAACTATCAATCTGTGGAGCCCTGCTGCTGTAAAATAGGAGAATAATAATTAAATACATGGTTTAGCACTATAAAGTGTTTTTTCTAACACAATATTAATACAAAGAGTGGCAGCAAACATCACTTGTCTGCAACTTTGTGCAAAATTGTGTGCCAATTGTTCTAACATTAAGAACCAAATTGTTAGACTGCATCAGGTGTTGAATTGACCCTGATTTTTGCAAGGTGGTTTCTGTTTGTTTGTTTTTATTTTGGAGAAATCCACCTGCTTTTATTTCAAACATTCACATTAATAATGGAAAGTGCAGATGAAGCAATGTCAGCAGAAAGAGAGTGGGAACTGTGGGGGAAGAGAGAAGAGAGATTGGAATCCTGTATGTTCTGATCATAGATCAATAAAATCATAACCACTTCAGTGTATTCAGAGAAGAATTCTGATTTTCATATTAATTTGAACAGAATTTAGTCCAATCCATGTGATACTGTAAATAAATTAACATTTCTTTATCTATTTTTTTTTCTGCTTTTTAGGACATTGATGCAATGGAAGAGGAGAAAGATCAACTTGTCAAAAGAGTGGAACGTCTTAAGAAGAGGGTAATAAGGGAAGTAACACTATTACATTTCAGTGTCATAGTCCTTGGCTTGCGACTCTGATTTTGGAATGCAAACAAGGATTAAGATAAACGTACTCTATGTCTAGGAAGGAATCAAGTAACTAATTGACCCACAGGGAATCTCCCTAGGCGTTAGTCCAGAGCTTTTAAGAATCTTGGGTCCAGAACTTTGCTGTCATTTCTGAGTAGTAACAGGTATGGAAAGGAAGTGCTCAGTGAGCTTGTGAAACACATGATCTCTTTAATGTATTTCTCAACTATCTGACAGTAACATGCACTATTTATCCACTTGCTGTAGGTGGAGACAGTACAAAATCATCCACGAATTCTTGAAATAGCAAGACAGCTTCGTGTAGAAAAAGAGAGAGAAGAATCTTTGGCTCAACAGAAGCAGGAACAAAAAAATCAGGTACTGCCATAAAAGCATACCTATTAAAATAAATAGTTGTTGACATGTGTGGGAATAATGCATTAAAAAAGTACATCAGAAACGACAGTCCAGTGTTCTCCCAGCACCAGAAAATTAAATCCCGTTTAAAATATCTATGTACATTTGAAGGGAAGAGGCTTGACCCTGCAAGATCCGAAGACCTCATTCAAAGAACTTGGCTGCTTCAGCTGCCACTGACATCATCGTTTAGCAGTCCCAGGATATGTTCCATGACTTACTGTTGTAGCACCCAAAGAGAATTCTTTATATTTATGAGAGTGAGCAAATGTTTCCTTAGATTTGTTTCTCTGCATCTGTACTAAGATTTCAAGGGCTAAGGAACACAGCAAGTACCTCAGCTTTTCACTGGGTGGGAATATTGATTGAGGAGCAACCTCGGGATTCTGGTCCCTGAGTTTGACAGAAAGATTGTCCTAGGAATCACTGGAAGCAGTTAACATCCAAATTCCTCAGCTGTGTTGTCAAAACAAGACTCTTTTATAAAATCCAGTGCAATATTGATACATCATCTTCCCAAATTCTGTAGCATTAACCTCAACACTGTATTAAAAGGGGAAACCCCCCTCAGATTTCTAGTATTGCAGTCTATGTCTGGATGTGGAATCAATGTGAATCAGTTGGCTGTCAAGCTGCTGAGTCTTTGCTTGAACCTGGGTGAGATCACAAGTAAATGAATGTGATGTCCAGCTGGTTCCAGTTCTTGATGCGCATCATCTGAATCACAAAAATGATCATCAACTGGGTGTTATCTGGCAACAAGCTTCTCAGTGTGCTCTCAGGTTGGACAGTGGATCTCTGTGACAACTCAGCTGCATTGCAAGAACTGCAGTACAAGGATAGTTAGCTGCTGCAGTCCTGAGTCTTGCTGTCTTCTTGTTGTTGTTGTTCTGATGTTCAAGCTACTTGTATTTTTGTTTGAAAATTAAGCAGTGAATTTCTGCCGTAGAGAAGCCGCTTGGGAGAACAAGAATCCTCAATGAATACTACAGAAGATTGAGTAAAGCCAGGCCATTGCTGAGAATTTGTTTTGGCACGTTCCCTGGGAAATAATCAGCTATCTGGTTCATAGCTATCATTTTTTATATTTGGGATTCTTTTTGATACCCTTTTGTTTTAGGTGTTTGAATATGCATTTCAAAGGAATGAGCTTATCTGTGTCCCATTCTCTCTCCAAAGTTGTTCCTTGCAGAGCAGAGATTGCAAAGAGCACAGCTCCAGCTGAAAGAAATGCTTCATGCAGTAATGGATTCAAAACCTGAAAGTAAGTAGTAATCTATAAAGGCTGGGGGTTTACGCTTCTCTGTTAGAAATGAAATCAAAATTGGGTGGCTCTCAGTAACATGGTAATGCCAGAAAGTGTATAGAACTTAAGAGGATTTAAGGTAAGAAATAGCTCATGTTCTAAAGGCACATGCTGGAGATCCTAAGGCTGAATATGCCTTGCTACAAAAAGCTAAGGAAACAATCATAAGGGAAGATGATATCAGTCATGTTTTTGAGGTCCACTTCTTAAAAAACCCTTAAACCAGTTAAATACTGAATACTGACCATAATATTCTGCAAGAAAAAAACACAGCTTGAAATACAAAGGGTTGGAAAAATCAGCAGCCACTTTCTAAATCAGAAGTTTGTCTTCTCAAAGGTTTTATGCCTTTTATATTTGTAATTGGGTGTTGGTGAAATGCTGCTTCTGAATCTTTTCCTCAATGAATGTACAGATACATGAAATACTCTCTTTTATTCAGTGTAGGTTTGTTTCTTCTAGTTACCTCCTATAAATACTTTGAAAGTTTGGAAAGCTTTAAGGCCTCTTTCTCATTGTAGTGCAATTTTGTGTTGTAGTTTTGTGTGGTACTAAAAATAAAACTACTTTCTAATTAGGCTTCTTTTCTGTAGATCATGGTTTATATATATACATACACTTACATATGATTATGTTTATAGATATTTTTACTAGACACATCTATATATTGAAGCCTGTATATTTAGATATGAATACCTTTGTTTACATATGATAATATTTTATTCTTATTACACTATTGTAGCTGACTGAGTTGTCTGTTGCTGTGTTACATTAATCACAGAATGATTTGGGTTGGAAGGGACCTTCAGCTCATCCCCTCCACGGGCAGGGATACTTTCCACTAGAGCAGGTTGCTCCAAGCCCCGTCCAACCTGGCCTTGAACACTGCCAGGGATGGGGCAGCCACAGCTTCTCTGGGTACCCTCACCACCCTCACAGGGAAGAACTTCTGCTGAGATGAGCTAAGAGCTCATCTCAATCTCCTCTCTCTGTTTAAAGCCATCACCTCCTGTCCTATCACGATAGGCACTTGTAAAACAGCAAGATTTTTTCTCCTTGTTTTCAGTGATACCTCAGTCTGCAAATCACCTCAGCAAATAAATTATAGTAATTGTGGAGTAATTAGTGCTATCTGCTTGTTTATAAAAATAGCAGGTGGGAAGGAGTTGCAGTTACTAGATAAATGCATAACTAACTGTCTCCAGAGGCTATGATCTGGCAATATCTAGGTTTCTGCTGGTTTAATCACTTTGAGGGAATTATAACAAAGATTAGCATGGCAGTTTGACAATAAAACTGGGAGTCAGGTTAGGGTTCAGTGCTTCAGATGTATGTGATCTTTGGCAAATCACTTACCCCCCTTCAGTTTGTCTCTTGCACTTAGTCGTTAATAACACATCACAGGGTCAATAGATGTTTTTATGTGCTGTTCATACAGAGATTAGGTTTGATTTATAGGCAGATACTTTACTGCATGTAAAGTAGTGTGGAGGTGTAAGACTCAGAATGATCATTTCTCAGGGCTTTTCCAGTTGCATTCAAAGTTGCTGTGGTAAAAGAAAGCCATAGAATGATTATAATACGTATAAATTACATCCAAAATTATAGAATCTGTCTATAGATTTAAACTGCACAAAAGAAGTCATTGTCCTGCTCTTTCAGGTGCAGTTAATATTCCCGTTGCATCACATAACAGCTTTGGCAGCCGCTTTGAGTTGGAGAGTTTTTTCCACACCACCACACTGCGTTGCTGTTACTTTGTAATTTTACTTTAATTCTTTTATGATGCTCATCAGCTGCTGAACCACAGATTGAACTGAGAGTATCTGAGCTATCTTCTCTATTCCAAGGGACCTGCAGTGGATTTTATAACTGTTCCATTTTTGCAGTAGGTATGAGACAGTTTATACAGCAAAGCTGTGTCAACAGTTCTATTTCAGTTCCTGGGGTTTTTTTAAGGCCAATGGAAACTTGATGGGTTCAGTTCACAGAAGCAAAGGTAACATAATAAAAGGCAGTAAATATGTCATTTAATCGTTGAGATAAAAATAAAGATAAAGTTAACATATTTAATTTCCTTATCTTGAGTCCTGCTTGCAGGGGAAAAAATGTTTGGATGTTCTGAAGAAAAATTTCGAGTCATTACTCAAGAAAACTTACGTTGAAATGTTGCCCAAACAAAGACTCCAGGATGTTGCTCTGCAACTGCTTTTCTCTGTAGTAGTTACAAGGACAAAGCCTGTTGTAGCAATTGCAGAATGCCAACTGTGTGTTTGAAATAATTGAAATGAGGTGACCACAGTGCACTGAACAGGATCCCATTTATTTTAAAAGCTTTGTTGGGCTACAGTTAGCACAATTTATTTTACTTTAACAACTCCCTCTGGCTGCAGTTTAGTCCCTCAGCTGCCTGCTCAGGTCAGTATAACTTGTGTGCTGACAGGCCAGGAGATGCTTGGTAGATGTGGATTTTCACTGGAATTTAGACTTTCCTTTAAAATTATTTTATAATACTTCATGTGGTTTTACTTCCAAAGCAAGACACAATGATAGAAGTTGTTGATAATGAATAGAAGCTTTTTTGTGTCTTACAGATGCTGCTTTGATCACTTCATCCTATAATTAAGGTAGGATGAAGTACTTTAAAGAAATGAAAAGGAATGCAAGTAGCACGTATTGATGAGTATCATTTGTATGCAATTAGCATCAGTCTGCTTTAGCTAAGCCAGGAAAGTACAGCTTATGGTTAGTAGGTTTGTAACTCTTGGAAATAGAATATTTAGAAGACTTTGCGTTGTATCATGAAAACCAGCTGATTGTTTTGAAATGCTTTGTAGGCTAGAGTTGATCATACTCGTTTCTACAGCAGACTCTTTGGTGGTTTAACTTCAGTACTGCTTAGTATATTTAACTACAGAGAGGCAGGTGCTGTTGATAGCAGTAACATTAATTTAGGGTTTCTGGTTTTTTTCTGTTGTAGTCTTGTTATTCCAGATATGAGTAGCATCTTTATTAGCACTGACCACTTGTCTGCATAAGCTAGCTCGTGCTTCCTCAGCAAGATTCCCATCTTTTTGCTTTGAATATCTCTGCTGGCACAAACAGAAATGTTTAATGCCAAGAATCGAACAGAATCACTGAAATTCTTGATCTTTGTTCATTTTATGGGACATGATTGTTCACTTTATTGGCAGAAATATGAAGAAGTGGATGACTAGCTGGAAAATATTGATTAAAAGAATGTATTAAGATGGTTATTGATAAACAGTGAAATGTGTAATTTCTATACTTCATTAAGTTAATATGTAGTCATAGATTTAGAGCACTGAGAACCTCAAAGATACCATTGTCATGGTATATTATAGATGTATTTGGTAAAGGAGAATGGCTTAGGTGAAACTTTATTTCCATGTTGAAATGATTTCTTTATTAGAAAGTCACTGTCAACTGATGCAAGCTCAGGGGTTAAAGCACTTTTACACTAACCTAATGTCTCTGATGAGAATTCAAGCCTGATTGGTCAGATTCATAGTATTGCTGTGGCTGACTTCTCTAAGACCATTGACTCTTAACTGGCACCCTATTTTGAAGAACAAACAAGGCAGCATAATTCACTATGGGCTCTGTTAAGAGGATTATAAGGAGTTTGTTGAAGGTTTTAGAAAGAGAATTAATCAGGAAATCATCACCAAGTGGATGTGTTTCTACTTGGGCCATGCAGAAATCAGTGTGGGGCTCTTTTTTGTTTAGTATTTTCATTGGACACCTGAAAGAAGACAGCAGATGAGGACTGGTGAGATTGCCAGGAGAACTAAAAATAGGGGCAATGACTGAATAATGAGGAGGCTGTTGATTTGAAGTGACCTTAATCACTTAGGAAGCCAAGTCCATGCCAACAGTATGTATTTTAAGGAATAGCAGAATGCCACAGTATTCTTCTAGGATGTCATTATAGCATGTGGGACATTTTCCTAAGAAGTGGCTCTGCAAAGGACTTGTGGGTCATAGTATAAAATGGGAGAATGGTCTGAAAGATTTGGTGCTATCCATATATTTACTTCTTGAAGAAAATGGAGTGGGAGAGTTGTTATTACCTCTTCTTATCTCTGATGTATTCGTCACTGCAACACTCTGTCCCTTGAGCAGAATTCAGGAAGAATGTTGAAAGGTCAGGGAGATTTTTGAAGACCATTAATAATGATAAGCATGGAAAGAGTAACTTACAAAGGCAGATTCTGGAAGCTTTTTAGTTCTTCAAGGAGATATCAAAGGGATGATTTTGATCGTAATCTGTCAGTGTTTGCATGTGCCAGGCCTCTGATATCACTTCCAATTTCCTTCTGCTAAATATTGGAAGCTGTGGAGGGAATAATTTACATACTCTCTTAGTGAGGGTGGTTGCAGAAAGGGAAATGAAGGCTTTGATGGAAGTGAATGGCATGTGGAAGGTTGTTCTAGATGTGCCTTCCTGTGTGCTATTAAACAAAGTGTTGGCAGGTAGTCTATAAAATGAGTGCTCTTCTTGCACTGTCCCCCTTTTTTTCTTGGTTTGAAACCAGTTATTGCTGTAAATAGTTTTGGTACAGGATACATGTTGGTAGCCTGAAGAGGGAAAAGAAGTAAGTGGATCAAGTTTTCATGGAATGGTTTTAGATCTATTAGCAGAATTATGCACAGAAAGTTGCCTCTTTTCTACATGATTGAGCAAGCGCGAAGAAACTCTTCTCCCATCCCTCTCTTTGTAATAATAATAACAAAAAAGTCTGAATGGAAAACATGAGTTGCTCTTAGTAGCTCTCCACATGTAAATACTTGGTTGGCAGAACCTTGCTAAAATAACCTTAGGGCACAGAGCCAGGCTTTCTCTGCAGCTTACGTATGTGGATTTTGTAACCATAAGTCAACGCTGAAACATTAAAAACAGAATTTATATGTGTAATGGAAAGATTTAAAGCATGCTTGCTTTTCCTTTCTCCAGCCTGGGAATTGGAAACAAGAATGTTTTTCAAAGAGAAAAAGATTAAACCAAAACCTGCCCTACGTTTTGTTTTTTAAAGTTCTGTTAAGCAGCAAACGTAGCTTTCAGGTAGTTACTTCTCCTTATGTTATGTTGAATTGTATAGGAGGGAAAATATATCCAGAGTAGTTAGGAAAGAAACTACATTAGTCATGAGGGATGTTGACATCATCACGTCTTTCCCCATAAAAATGTCAAGTCTTAACTCGCTTCATTGCTTGCTGGGCCCTCAACAGTAAGCGTGATGCAGAACCAGCCAGTGTGTAAAAGGAGTTGGTAGTAGCTCAGAGGTTACCTGAGAAATGGATCTAGATAGTGATCAAGGTTGTACCCTGTGGAGGCATATGTCCCCACTCTCCTGAAAGCAGTTGTTCAGGCGTGGTTGTTTCCCGAGTGTCATATCTACAACAAATCATAGAGGCATGTGCAATTTTATAAGGAAACTGGAGAGGTGGAAGAAACAAAGTATAGGCTGTAGATGCAGATTTCTTTTGCTACTAAGAGGAAAGCAGGAGATCAGTTTGGTTAAAATATTAATATTTAATATCAGCATAATTAAATTGATATCACTTTGATTCCAACACCTAACTTCTTGGATATAAATATCAAACTGTGTTTCTAGTCAGTTCTGAGGTGGTAATTCTACTCACAGCATACGTGGGAAGCTTTGCTGCATTTGCAGAGCTGGTAGATCTCTAGTGAGACATTAAAATGTGGTCCCTCCTGCCCAGCTCTGTCGTGGGCTAAGGAAGACTGGAATCAAATTCTTCTGGGAGAAAGAAGTGGGAAATCTCAGTGAGTCCAGGTGTGTTTCTCAGGGTATAGCTGAATGGCTTTTGCATATCCATTCTGAAACCAGTATCAATGCTGTTCGTTTTGCGCAAGATAAATGACTTTTCCACCAAGGGGAAAAGATCCTGTGGCAGTGTTGCTTTTCATAAACACAGAAATCAACAAACTAAACTGCTGGAAAGGAGGAATTCCCATTCCTTTTTAGTTTATGTTGACTTTGTTATCAACCCTGCTTTCCCTAGGGTCTGTTTTCTTCTAGTTCTTGAGGCTTTCTTAAGAGCTAATGGCTTATTTCCTCTCTGGCAGCTAAATCCAGTAGCTTTCCTTTCAGTCTGAGCTGGGAGCAGAGGGTGAGGAGGATCTAGAAGCCCTGGGGGCACATTTTCCTAGGCTTCTGTTTCACTTTGCTCTGACCTTCTCCTTTTGTCAGTCAGGGATGTGGTCAGCAGGCTCTTAAGCCTGAGAACCACAAGTTCTGCTTTCACCTACCTCCTTTTCCATCTCTGTGGCTTTTTTTTTTAGCTGTGTACTGTTCGTTCCTGTAGGTACCTGTATTTATCTGCTAGGAAGCCTAAATTACCTGGTAAGAGCCAAGTCATCCTAAGCGTGGTAACATGCAGTGTGCACCAGGCTTGTGTAGAGCAAGACTTACAAATGGAGTTGCTTTTCTGAACAGATTTTTTTAATCTCTACTCAGGAATTCCTTTTTGGGTTTTCTATTTAATTGTTATTTTCAGCATTCGTAGTCTATATCCTGTCCTGAGAGTAAATGCTCGTTCTTACAAGAAAAAAAATAGTGTGCTATTTACAGGGAGGCAATTTATAAGTGTTCCCACAATGCAAAAGACCCTTAAAGTAGGCATACATTAAATTCTGCTCATTTTAAGGGCTTTTTAGGTGCCAGATTGGAATCAAGTTTTATTTTCAGGGAGACTTTCCAAGGATATACCAAATCTATACATGAGCTAGGCCAAATTAAGATCTTTGTACGGATAAAGGATTCACCCTGAGATAATTTCTGTCTGTAGATGAAGTAATTCACATGAAACAATGAACTCTGTAATCTGTGAGTAGCACCAGCTTCAGGATGCACTCCCCCCTGGTCCAGCTGGGGAAGTTCTAAGGAGTGCAGCATAGCTGTGATATGCTTTGCTGCCCCTCATCAGTGTCTGCATAAGCAACCACAGTCTAAGTCTTCACTTTTAAGGTTTCAGAAGAATATAATTCACAGCACAAGTAACACAGAATCCAGTGTGTTGAGGCGTGTAACGTGCACATCAGGTTAATGGCTTTCTGTGTCAGTGCTGAGTGTTGAATTTTGCATCTGCTTCAGCTGGAGTTTCATGTCAGAAGGGATTTCTTTGTTTGTTGATGGAAAGATTCTGTCAAGGAGTTAATAGGTATATGCTGGAGATACAGATGGATAACAATACTTATATTATTTAACATCCAGATTGAAAATCTAATCAAGTAACTACTTGTTTCTTTGAGCATTGAAAAGAATACTCAAATGTTATGCTGTTATCATAATCTGCTACTAAATGCTTAATGTATTGGTGAAATCAGACTTAATTATCTGCTATGTTACTTTTATAGACACACTGATTTAATTTACTTTTAAGGTTTAATGAAGAAACTGGAAGAGGAGATAAATTTCAATACATACCTGGTTACTGAAAAATTACCAAGAGAGCTGGAAAGTAAGAAGAATTCAACATATATCTTACAAAAGGTGGCTGCAGAGCCAGCTATGAGTCAATCTGATCTCAATGTACTTGAAAGCAAGGTAAGCTAACCAAGGCCACGCTTAATTTGTATTCCATAGCACGGTCTAAGGTTCTTGTACGCTACTTTATATCCTTGAGAAAATGTCTAATTCCCAAAGGAACATCCCTTCAGTTGTAAAACAGAAGATGTGTTAATTACTAAATGCAAACTCCCAGATAAGTTTCTAAGAATACCCACAAACCAAACAAGAAAACAAGCCCCAAGCCAAACCCAAACCAACCGTGTCCTTAAATGCTATTCAGAAAATCATGTTAGCAATTTGCTCTGGTATGAGCAGAGGTGTTAAATTAGCACTAAAGATTTGATTTTAATTCTCTTCAGATTTCACCTGGTTTAAACTCCCACTGGTATCAAGGGAGTTTACAGCAGCATATACAGAGCATTTATGGAGTGGTGAACGATGTTCTCAGTGATACGTCTACACAATATTGTGTTTTAATGTGCAATGGCTCAGAGGTCTGGTTTAGTTGGGAAGCCCAAAGGAAAACTGAGAATCAAATACTTAATTTACCTTTCCAGATTTTTTGAGATGTTAAAAACAAATGGTGTTAGAATGAGCAAAAGTTCTTATTTGTAGTGTGTATCCAAAATGTGCAGAGGTATTTGTTACCACAGAAGTCCATTTATATATTTCACTCAATGAAGTTTTCATATTTACATGATCCTAAATGGAAGATTAAATAAGTAACATTATATCCTATAGGGATTTATATGAATATTAATTATTAGTATTTCTGCTGATGAAGATTTACAACAATATTAGCTAGGGTAGGAAGATTATTCCTACATAGTACTAGCTATGAGACTGTTCAGTCTCAATGTCGGCTTCTTTTACCAGCTGGGTTTTACTATGCCTGGGATCTCCAACTCAGGCTCTGCTGTAAAATACAGATAATGAGGAAACAGTGTATTTGTAATGGATCAGAGAATGATTTGCCCATGGTGCGAGGGCTGCCATTCACCATCCTTCTTGTGTCTTGAAGCAAATGATCAACTTCACAGTAGCCTGTGCGTTCACACACAGAGCATGCCAAAGTAATGCAAGGAAGAAATGCCCACGGGTTTCTTGGATCAGAGGAGAATCGGCAGTCAAGTGTCATCAAGAATACATTCTATTTTAAGGTTAAGACTACTTTTAACAAAAGTAAAGTCAGTGACAGCCTAATGCTATTTTGGATCCTGATCATTCGACTTTTAAGGATGCAGCATTATTAAATGGTAGATGAGGTCTGAAATAATAAACCAGCTCTGTGGTTCAGCCCCCGCTTTCCTCGGGCATGTTTTCTAATCATAACAGTGTTTGCGGTTGCAGTTATTTCTTTCAGCCACACTTGAAGCCTGGGTTTGCACTTTCTTTTCCATGAGTATTGTTGGGGTTTTTACAATATTTTGGGCAATATGGTAGAAGGTTCAAAGTTGGGTGTTTTCCCCTCTTTCTCCATGAGGTAACCTTTTAATTTTTTATATTTTGGAAGTATGCTTTTCTTAATAGATAATGAACCCAAAATAGATAATGTCATCTACTTGGCCCTAGACAGCATTTCTTTTTTTAAAAGTCAACCTTCTGTTTTCTCAGTGCCTTAAAAAGGAACTGGATTGCACTGAGCATGCCACTGTCCTGCATTTTCTAACATATAAACCAGGAATTTATTCACACAAGGGAATTCTTATGCCATCTTCAAATTCAGGCCTGTTCTACCACTAATAGCTTTTGTAAAGGAACAGAATTCACAGGTGGTGGAGTATTTTTAGTCCTATGGAGCACTTGATTTGAAATACTTAGGTTTGAAAGTGCATGGATATTGCTCATGGAAATGTCTGGGGAATGCCCAGTGCTACCTGCGGTACGATTTGACATTATTGGATTTCAGCACATATTTACACTGCTTATCAGCACTCATCTAGTTAGCAGAGAATTAAAGGAAGGTTGCTAGGGCTGCGGTTTCCATGGCTAATGAGAGTCCCAGGGTAGCATTAAGTCAGCACTGGAAAAGCTGGAATCAGTACACTGGTATAGCTGTGATTTCCAGGTGCAGTGGGCTGTAAAGCTTCAGCTAGAATGAACATCAACACCTTGAGACTCTGGACCAGCAAAGAGACTATGTAGAAACTGCATTTTGCAGCGCTAGAAAGAAGGCACCATAGAGCTGGAATATGGTGATCTGCAACTCTTCAAAGTATTGATGAATTTGGTATCACTTAGTCTTTATTTGCACCCTATTAAGCTTCTGATAAATGGCTGAGTGAAAAGGAATGTTAGTTAATACTGATAAAATGACATTTTTCATATAGTATGTCACAATATAAGTCTTTTTTCCATCTCCACCAATTCACGTGCATTTGCTCTCCCTGTACACCAGTTTATTTCATTTTCACAGCCAACATCATGCTTCTGCCTTATCATAAAGGCACAGAACTGGAAATGCAAAACCGTAGCCTCTTCCTGGCCAGTGCCTAATGACTCACTGAGGTTTTTGGGTTTGTTTCTCTGTTTTAAAAATGGAACTAGCTGGATTGAAAATCTGGTTTTCAAAGCGTTTAATTCTTGGGAGAAGACAAAGAAATAAGGCTCCATTTCCTTAGTTTTCTGCTCTGTCTTGCAGATAAATGAAGTAAATGCACAAATTAATCAGCTTATTGAGAAAAGAATGATGAAGTATGAGCCAGCTGATAGCAAATTTTCCATGTACCGCCAACAGGTAAGAAGGAACAAAGCATTTGTTAAGCAGAAGCTGTGCAGCAGTTTCGGTCCCTGATTGTTCTGCATCCTGATTTTTGTCTTTATTTAGCATAAATCAGTGAAATGCGTAATAAGGAACGACAAAAAGCAAATAAATAGCTGTTGAACATATGTATGTTTAGGGCTGAGTCAGACACTTGCTTTCAGGCATGTTAGTGAGTTCGTATCGACTGCTGTCCTTCTGCTGTTAGGTGTTGCCCTTCAGCTGCATCCCAGGAATTCTGGAAGCATCATTTTGGAGGAGCTATTTTGGTGAAGCTCCAGCTGTGGACAGATTCTTAAGAGGCAGCATATGGGCTGATGGCTGCAGCCAGACTGGAGGCAAGGCTTGCTTTCAGTTATACCCCTTGCTTGTGTTTGACCACATGCTATTTTTCCTGTTGCATCTATTAAGAAGGTATCCTTTGATTTCTTTTTTTCATCCCAAGGCTATAAAATAGTCTTTCTATAAAATAGGCTGTCTGGTCTAGTCTGAGTAAATTCACAAGTTCTAAAAAGGATTTATGAACTCTGAGATTTTCAGAGCTTACACAGAAATGTGGTTTCTTTTCCAGGCAGCCTGTACCACTGCTAATTTTAATGAAGATTTTCATGATGATGCTTATGGTGATGGTTCAAAAAATAAAAAGGCTGAAGTAAAATGGATCAGTGGGAGGGAAAAAAATAGTGATAAAATGCATCCTGCAGTTCAGGCACATATGCAATATGAAATGCACCGGTTCTTCTGTAAGATGCTCTTCTTCCTGAAAGAAAAGCTGCCACGTAATGTGCTGGTAGCAGGACCGGCAAGCTCGGGATATAATTGTGTTCAGTGGAGGAACCACTGCAGGAGTTGATGTTACTGCTGTGAGTTGAAAGCATGTGGTGGTCTTTGCTTTGTTCTGTGAGGGACTGGCTTCTGTTTCGCACAATGATCGTATATATTGTTCCGCAGTTTGTCACTGCAGATACCTAGTGAAGCAAAGAGCTGAGATCCTACCCCAGCAGAACTCTGATAGGTATATTTTTAGACATAAAGCTGGTTCTTTTCACCTAGCAGGAGAAAGCTGCTGTGGGTTTTGCTTCATTTCTTTGTAAGTTTTCCCTTTTGTATGAAGAAACCAGCCATGCCTCCAAGCTCCTGCACATGCATCAAAATTAATCTGTTGTGTTGATAAAGATGCCTTTTTTTTTTCCTGAAGTACATTTATGTTCCAAAATCCATCAGCTTCTGGTCAAATCTTAGGTACTATGGAATATTGTCTTGTATAAAATACTGGTTTTTAAATGCTCTATCTTCTAGACTCAAAAAGAGGAATAATCTATAATCTACACTATTTCTGTACTGTATTGCTTTATTCATTGTCTTCCAGCTATTTGCCAAGATTTAGTGGCTCAGATCTGCTGTTAGGATAACATATTTCTGTAGGCTGGAGTAGGTTGGAGTTATAAAAATCTGTATTATGACATTTGTGAAATCTTGGATAACTTTCCAGTTAAGCCATGTTGGTGCCTCTTACATATACACAGAAAGGGACGAAGCAGAAGAAATGAAGCAGCTAAAATGCCTACCTTTTCTTCAATGAAAATGGAAAAAATGAGGTGAAGAAATGGAAATCTAAAATGTAAAAGCTATCAACATGAATGTGTGAAAAAGGGTGTGTTTGGCATCTCAGCCATCCTGAAGGAAGTTGGGAGCCTGCAATCAACTTCAGAGGAATTGCGGTTTAACCCACTGTATCTAATGAATAATCAATGCTTTTTTTCTCTGCAGTGAGACATGCTCACATTTCTTAATGAAAAACAGTTTCTGACAGTTAAAATGTGGTTTCAGTGGTGCAGTGCCTGAAATTTAATGGATTACATTTTACTGATGTTGAAAGAAGGCAGTTTTGCTTTACTTGTCCATATGCATTTTTAATGATCACGCAGGCGTCTATAATGTCCCGGAAGAAGGAAGCCAAGGCTGAGCAACTTCAGGCTGCTAAGGAAGAGCTGTCCAGTGTTGAAAAGCAGATGCAGCAGAAGACCAGCCAGGCCCATGAGTTGGAAGGCTCTGACGTTCTGAAGGGGGATGAGGTATGCACTGTAACAGGAGATATAAGAAAGAGGAACTCTTTGAGAGATGCATCAGTTTTTGTTAACTCACGATTTCCTTTTAACTTTACATTGCAATAACTGCTCCTATAGTATCCTATCCACCTTTATAGTATCCTGTCAAACTACATGACATCAGCATTGCAATGCATTGGCCTCTGGGTTTTCTAATGCTCAAAGTCCAAAATGATCATATTTGAAGACTTGGTTTTTTGAAGTGCAGATAGTACTGGTGCTGTCCAGTGCTTTTAAATGCCTCCCACCATTTATACTGCAGCAGTGCTTGAGTTGTAGCTATTTTCAAATTCTAATTTAAGTTCCTTACATTGTACCTAATACATTGCAAGGTATATGGGGACTTAATGTTGGGCTGTCTTAACATTCCAGACTCTGGAATAGAATAACATCAATATCACAAGGGTGTGTTGGCAAATAACTAACTGTAGGAGTTAACGACTCATTGAGTAGGGGCTCAACTGAGGAGTAACATTGATTAATTTTATTATTTGGTGTGTAATAAAAATCTGCATTACTGTCCGTTCTCTCTATGATATACAATCATAAAGCATAATACCAGTAATATCAGAAATGCAGTTAATCCTGTTGTAGTTTTGATTTAAATTTCCCCAGACTCTAGTGAAGCTCAGCTGCACTACAGCCTCTGACAAGCACAGTCACTGTAGCTCAGGCAAGTCATATTTGAAGCGGTACTTAACAAAGCAGCTTTTCCTTCTTCAGAAGTTCGCACGGAATCCGGCTGCTGCAGCTGGGTACTGGTTTGTCAGGAAAATGAATTGACTTTCCTGACGACAGTAATTTTAATCTGTTTGGATAAAGCCTGTTAAGTGTACTTCCAGGAAGACTCGCTAAAGCAAGGAATATTTTAGCTGCATCATTCTTTGACTTAATATATCTTCTCATGCCCTCATGTATTGCCTTCATTAGTGCTGCCGTTTATCGAGAGTAATACTCTGCTTTCTTTCTCTTTGCCTGTTTCTGTGCTTTTTTTACATACTACTCAAACCAGGGAACACCCTTTGTAGCAGGAACTCCCTTCCTAATCCCATAGGACATGCCTGCTCCACAAACATCAGTTTTCTTTTATAGGAGACTTAAAGAGTAAAGCAAGTGTGGAAATGTGCGTATGTACACCCATGCTTCAAGCTTCCTGTGTGATATGGAATCCATGCATTTTTCACTTGTGCCTCTTGTCTTTCTTCTCTTCTGTACATCAAGATGAAAACTACAGGTGGAAGTAATGGCACAGACACTGAACAACTGAGATGTTGATTTCTCTTACCATGACACACTATACACATTCCAAGGGTGTTCCAAGCAATAATAAGACAACCACTGTGTTAGATTTCTCTCCAGTACAAGATTTTGAGCCCCAGGGGCCATGTTGCTGGGTCCTTGACAGCTTTTTAAGTGAAAAATAAAGCCAGAAAGCAGACAGTCTGTGTTTCATGATGTGATGGGAAAGAAGTGTTTAATAGATCAACAAGAATGCATTACCAAGACAGCAGCATATGTTTTACATTATCTGCACATGCACAGATAATGCATGTGCAGAAATAATTCACGTTGTGCCTGTTCTTGAGGAGGATAACATACTCTGATCCGTAGAAATTCAAGGAGAACGGGGCAGGAGGGAAAACTCCTGAGAAGGAATCTCATAAGAGGCTTAATAATGAAAAATTTAAGTGTCTGACATGGGGCTCAAGACAAAAAAAGACCCGTTTTGAACATAACCTGCATTCCTTTTGTTCAAATGTGCTCTGCTTTTGACTTCTTACATCTTTCAAGTCTTCTTTTTTGAGGAGTGAGAAACAAATGACAGCACTTTGGGCAAAACCATCAGCTTTAAAATAAGAAGTGTTTGTCTTTTCATAAGGAGCATTTCCTGGTTTGTAAAATCCTTTCTGACATTGGCCCAAGGAAGGCAGTACTGTACAATCCATGTCTTGATCATGACTTCATTAGGTAAACTGCAGTGGTACTCACAGGCAGTAGTGTAAAGCATCAAAAAGTGTTTCCAATGGCTAAAAACTAGGGAAGGATTTGAATTCTTGATTATTTTGATCACCTCTTTTTCAAAGGTCACAGTTTCCTCATCTGGAAAATGGAGATAGTGGTATTTAATTATTTCATAAGTGTCTGCTGCCAAAAATGCTGTGAAGGACCTTGGTACTGTACTTTTTGTATCTCCTTAAAGTACATTAATTACATTGCAAATGCATCTTACAGATACAATCCTGCTTCAGCCTAGGTTTTGAGAAGACACCACTGATAAATGAGACAAATAAGTTGGCATGAAAGCAAAAGTGAAGTGAAGAGGTTCTCTCTCATCAGTTCACCAGGCAACCTTTTGCTATAGGTTCATTTCTGGTATGTTATGCCTTTAGATTTTTGTTTTTTGGTTCAGTGCTTTGTTACTCCAGCTTTGAGCCAATACTGAAGGAAATCTTGATTAATGTAGTGGTGAGTCACTGCTGCAATGCACGTGTTTGATGGGGACAGAAAGGGGTTGTACATTCAACCTTCGCTTTGCACTCTCAGACAGCCAAAAGCTTCCTTATGCTTTCTCATTGCAATCACACACATTTTGCAGTTAGTTCCTCCAGTTTCAAAAAGGAAGAAGGGTTTTTAACAAATAGCTTTGCTGTCTTAAGTTTAAATGGGCTTTTAATCCTGCCATGTTTTACCTGTCTGAATGCTGCAGTTTAATCAAAGAACTATTTTTCTCCCATTCCTAATATTTCTTATTTTCCCTCTGTCTCACTTTGCTGTATCCTCTTACATCATGACACTCACAAGACTTGGCAATCAAAGAAATGGTGCATTCCCAGCTTGTGCTGGTATTTGGATCTCCACTTGGTGAATGAAGTGCTAAGAAGACCTCAAAAGGTCAATCCTGGCTCATGTTTTCAGGTGCTGGTGTTCTCCTTTATTCTGTAATTGTAAAAAGGAATGTTGCAGCATTTGAGAGGCTGTACACCTCGATAGACCTTAGAGGAAACTGCAGGGAATAACCAACTCATTTACATCAAACACAAAAAAAGCAGGAATAAATTGTCTGTTTCAGGGATTACAGAATCTTTTCAAGTACTTCAAACAAAGCACAATGAGCATGGGGTAGAGTTGGCAGCTTCCTCGCTGCAGCTGTCAGATCCTGAAAATTAGGGAATCAAATGTTGACACTTAGAAGGCTAGATGGTTCAATTACAAGTGATCCTAGGTAAAGCTAGGGTATTTTTAGCTCTTTACACAATGCATTGTGCTTTTCAGAGCTCAGCATAGGGCCCCAAGGACCTAGACTTTCCCAAGGCATCAGAACAGCAGTGCCATCGTGGTGCTTCGCTACAGGAGTTGAAATGAATGTGCTTTTGAGAGTACAGCATGGAAAATCCTATCAGGTTGTTAAGATACGTGAGCTTTGCACATTCATTTACATAAGGAGTTTAATTTTCTCATCCATGCCTACCTGCCTCCTGGTAAAACAATCTAAAGAGGGTTTCACTTTGCAAACAGAGAAAACAGTTTTGGACCATAGATCTTGCCACTTTTCCTCTCAAACTGTCAGGTCTGTCTGAATCCATCCAAACGAGTTACCAGGCTCTAAATTAGGTGGGTGGGTTTTTAAGACAGTAGCTGGAAAGGAGCTCACAACTTGAATGTTAAACAGTTTAAACCAGGACCCAGGGGATGCTATCTTCTCCATTTGCTATCTTTCTCTTAACTTTTCACTACGGTTCTAGGTCCACTTACATTGTGTCTATCAAAGGCTCCTTCCTCACACAGATAGGAGAGTAGCTGGTAATCAGGGTGTGAGAACAACAGTGGCAAATCTGTAGGGTTCTTACAGAAGCTAGAAGCTTTTTGCTGTAAGAAGTTAACCATCATTTAAGCCAAATGTATGCAGTGATTCAGACAAATCTGTACTGAACTGAATGCTCGTTCAGCACCCACTGGCATGAATAAATCATCCATCTTTTTCAGCTGTGCATTTTCAGTGATAACTAAGAATGGGGTTTCATTATAAAGATTCTGATTGATCCAAATTATTAGTGATGGCTACTTTAATATCTCCTTCCTGACTAGAAGCAAGCTCTCCTAGGAGAGATACCCTACTTAATGCTAATGAAGAATTTTCCTGATTAAGCTGTGGGATACTTTCATTTTAATGGATTGAGGTAATACTGCTCCTGTCTTTATGTTCTAGAAGTTTGTCCTCCTATGTAGGAGTTATTAGCTATAGCCAACAGTTGCTTAAATTTAGAGCCTCTTAGGAAAAAATGCTGAAAATCTGTTATGATCAGGAACTTTTCCTGCCTGAATTTGAACACTTTGGACAATTTGTACCCCTTAATTGGTCTAGTTAGAAAATTAAAACATCTGTTCCTAAAGTCTTAATAAAAATAGAGATTTTCGGCAGTTACTGGGCTTATGCAAGTAATTTTATTAACAGAACTTTCTTGGGAACCTTGTTTAGATGATGTATTTCAGACAGATTGGGGCTTTTTATTAATACTTTACTTTCTGAAGTACTTTTGTATGAAGAATATTTTGATTACTATAACACAATCAAATTGATACAGTGATCCAGAAGACACTGTTTTTAAAGATGTGACTCGCAAGTAGGGGATTAATCTGGGATTTGTTCTTTCCTGAAAATAAGCTTATCCATGTTCTCCTTTAATGATAATCTTGGAATAAGAACTATGTGAAAACATGAGGAAAATGTTAGTTTGAAGGGGGCAAAATGATGGGCTTATAGTGAAGGCATAAAACCAGGCATTAGAGAAGCTGGGCTTTGATCCCAGTTCAGCAACGCACTGATGCATGTGGTCAACGTGCTTATGTTTGTTCCTGTGGGGTAACCTGCTGTGTGGTCCTGGAGAAGCCATTTCAATAGCTGTGGTTCCATCTTGTTGTATTTAGAATTGTCGTAAACCCTAGTGACTTTGCAACAATGTGATAAGACTTCATCTGGTGACAGCAATCTCTTCAGGTTGTAATAAGTGGAGAAGCACAAAGTAGTAGTGCTGCTGGATCCTTTAGATAATAATGGAACATAATACAGGGATGCTAGATACCTGCATACTGCAGGGCATTGTAGAAGGGACCAAAGCCCTGTTTTCATTCACTCTGTTTCACAATCTAGATTCCAAGCTTGTTATGTCCAGTCACCCATGAAAATAGCCAAGTGCAAAAGCATAATCCTTCCTTGCTTTCATTCGGATAGTTTTCCTATTGCAGGGGCTCTGACCTGACTAGCAAACGTGGGGCTTCAGCCTTGTTTACTCTCACTGCTAATTCAGTGCCAGCATTTGGTTCTTGTCCAGTCATGTAATCTTTGAAGCTTAAATAACTATTTGTGTTAAGTTGCTTGAGAAAGAAAAGCTTTCTATGACATGGCCTTGAATGGTGCCTCACTGTGGGCACTGGCCGATGCCTGGGAATTCTGTAGGGTGAGCCTGCTGAGTATCTACGCAGGAAGAAGTTGACCTGGTCTATGGGAAAATGCCACTGCTGCTGGAAAACAGATTCCTTTTGGTTAACTGTGAAGTGATATGGCTGAACAGTGTTATTCTGCTGTGAACTGTGCAAATTATTTAAAAGACCTTTTACCACAGCAAAGTACAATGTTTTATAGCACTTTAGGGGCTTGGTTTTTCATTTACATATAGATGGAAGCAGGAAATGTACAAAGCTTCCAAAGTAATGCTTATGCAGATGAAAGAACTGGTATTCTAGAAGCAGCTTATATTTATTTTGTGGAAACTTACAGAATGATTCTCAGCTTTTAGGCTGAAGAAGCCCAATTTTGCCATAAGATCCCTACAAGCTGCTGACTTAAATGGATCCCAATCTAATAACTCCACCTCTGATTTTGGCCTTTGATTTAAAGCCTTCAGATAGCAAGATTTTGAGGGGCTGAACCTTTGGAGGAGGTGGAGACTACAGATATTATTGTTGTTTATACCTTGTTTTGTCTCTTTTGCTGCAATAAAAGCTATGTGAGAGGTTGAGGTTGCTTTTAAAAAGCCAGAGATTGTGCTGGAAGATAGACAGCATCCTCTAAATGAATAGGTTTTGCTTGTCAATGTGAGCAACTTGTAGTTCATTTTGGATGAAATTTTAATGATATAGTCCTAACTTAATCAACTAATAATAGAACATTGGTAGAACCAGTTCTTTAATCAACAAGATCCTTTGACTTCCATTGTAAAATACATTATGCTTTGAATATTGAATATGCAAATACTCAACCTCCCACTCGAGCTATTTTCAAGACCTTAAAAGTAGCTATAGAAGTGAAGAGAATAATAGTTGGCTTTCCATCCTGGACTAACCTGACAGAAAACCATCCAGATTTGATAGCTGAATGTGGTCACATCTTAAATAAGTTTAATCTTTTACATCATTCTTTACTGTATTCCACTGGTCAAATGAAATATCTCAGAAATACTCGATCAAGACTGTCCTTCACTTGAGTTTTCATCAGTTAGTTGGAGAGGTTGTACTTACACTTTTGTACTCTCTTGAGAATCACAGAAAACTTGGTATTGTCTAAGCAATTAAAAAAGAAATGTCTTTTGTATTAACTAAGAGGATATGAAACAGAATTGCTATGAAAAAGAATTAATTCTGGTAATACTCTATTCAGGGTGCCAATAATCTAACAAAGCCAGGCTGACAGTAACAGGGCTGCCTCCGCTGTGCAGTGCTGTGGCTTAGGTGACCTTGTCTACCCTTGTCCTAGGTTGTACACACAATGTAAACCGGTGTTCCAAAGCCACGCATAGTCCAATCTGCATAGAGCACATTGAGTAATTTGTGGGTTTGTTCTTTCACCAAAAACGTTTATAGCTTTTGGCTTTAAAAATAGTTCTGGAGCATAGCAAGAGAGAAGCAGCTTTGGCCTAGATATCGCACAGGATGGCAGATGAACAGGGTTGATTTCATTTTGGGCATTGTGCCCAGGACACTTTTTATAGAACATACAGTTACTCTGGGGGTTCTTAGGCTGTGGTCACACCAGTTTGGTGGATTTAGTCTGTGGAAAGGAGACGCATAATTTTGCCCAAAGAAAAATGAATGTCAATTGCAAACCCCAAGTTCCTTTGTGTTTGAGTTTTAAACTTGTACCAGTGGTAGTGGGAGTCCCGTTTTCTCCGTGGGGCTGCCTGTCCTATGCTCACAGTGCACATATGGAACCCCTCCTCCCCGAGGAACTTTCGGAAGCCTTTGCTTACATCATTTACTTTAATCAATTGATTGACTTTCCATCTCTGGATATGAATGCAAGTTTTAGCTGTGACTATCATTTGTCTTGCAGCTCTCACATAAAATAGAAGAGCCAAGCCTGTTTGACAGATGGAAAACATTAAGGCAAAGAAAAATACTGCATTTGTTTCAACACCTGGTATTTTGTCGGTGTTAGAAGTGGAGCACACATGGATTCAGGTGTAAATTAGCTAAGGTGTTGATCTGTAAGGCTATTTGACTTAGTCTTTAAGAGAAATCCAAATTCTCCATTCCTCTAGCTTTTGACTGAAATGGATAGCGCATTTCACTGCTTCTGTGCAAGGTCTCTGCTTTTCCTGTTTTGAAAACCTCAGCCAATCGTATCATTTAGGTTTGCAAGAATCAAGGAAAGAGAACAACAAATTCTAACTACTGAGAACTACCACTTAAAGGTTGTCCGTTCCCAGGCCCTCTTCCAAGTTTTCTGCACTTTCTTATCATATTTCTTGTCCGCAGAGCATTTTGGGGCTGTGCGCTGCTGATCCGGTGCTCTGGTACCAGTGCAAACTACTATTACATTAACTTCTTTATTATCTGATTCTCACAACATTCTGCAAAGAGTAATTACTTATCCAACTGTCAAATGGTGATGAGTGGAACGGAGGGATCTCACTATTGCAAATGGGTGAGCTGGGATGCAGAAAGCAACAGAGCTGGTTTTGTTCATCTCCCTCAGTGAACAAATGCAGAGCTGAAAATAAATGGACCCTGGGAATCCTGAATTCCAGTCTCTGTTCTAAACACTTCATCTTCAATGTGCAGTCCAGATAGGGTAATTCTATTTTCGATAGCAACAGTCTGTGATAAGGCTCTGTTTTGCTTTAAGTTAAATGGTATTTCTGTCTCTCTCTTCCCAGCTGAAACACTATGTTAATAAGCTCCGGAGCAAGAGCACACTTTATAAGAAGAAGCGACTGGAAGTAGCAGAAATTACAGCTGAATATGGTGTCCTCCAGAGGACAGAAGAACTTCTCAAACAGCGCCACGAGGCTATTCAGCAGCAGTTGGTAATACGGGCATTTACTGCTCCCCCAGTCCATCACCCTTCCTTCCCTGAGAACAGCTCTCTAATAAGATGCATATTGTTTTGTTAGATTCTAATGTGTATCGTCCTCAGGTCTCCTGCTGGCATTAGTAAAAGAGTCATTGGGGTGTAAAGTTCATTTCTGTCTGTTGACTATGCAAAGCTGCTGTACTTTATGTTCAGCAACTGTTTCTTACAGGCAGTCACGACTGTCCTGCAGTTTCTTTTTGGACTGAAGGGCTTGACCCTGCTTTTCAAAGTCAATGGTAGATCTTCACTAATGCCAGTTAGAGCAAGGCTGGATTCTTAAATTAGTTTCTGGCATCCACTTACGTAGTAAGGGCTTTGAAAATTACCAACAGCAAATTGGATTCAAGTCACTGCTGCAAAATATATCGGAATAGTATTTAAAAACAGAGGCGGCAGGAAGGAAACATTCTAACCCCAGAATATTTAGAAGAAAATGCATTTCACAGTCAGTGAAAAATGTAAAGCTGGATGGGTCCTTTTCTAGCCAGAACAGCAGGAGAAGGATTTCTGCTATGCACAACTGGAAGCATTCCGGGAACAAACATGCATCCCAAATGCAGTGCCACTGCTGTAGCGTTTTCTTCCAATATCAGTATTCTTATTATCAAATACTTTGGTTTTATTGATCTTCTGTCCTGTTTCTTATATGGACATGTTTTGCGCGTCGAAACACAGAAGTATTTGCCTTATTAAAAGAAAATGGAAAGTGAAAATACATGGGCTAGGCTCTGGAGAGATACTTGCAGAGATGCAGTGGATGATGTCATGCTATTTCAATAGCTTTCATTGTTTAATTAGAAATAAGACCAGAACTCCTACCTGGGTAGAAAGAAGCCCCCACTGCTGTAGGACCAGGGCTTGTTCCCATTGCTGTTCACTAGAAGAAAGGGGAATAAACACTGACGAAGTATTTGTTAGCAGCAGTGCACAAGGGTAATCTCATAGGGAAGTCAGCAGAGGCAAAGCCTTTCTCTGAAGTGGCTGTACGTGGTCACCGGTATATTCTTATTCAGGTCTAACCTTTCCTAAACTACTTCTTAGTAAAACTACAGAGCCTTGACTCCATAAAGTTCTTCCCACCAGCTGACTAGTGCTAGAATCAAATCTCCTCCTTCTAGCCCTGGGCATAACACCTTGTCAAATTACACACTGCTATTAAAGTCTGAAAAGAGACAAATCTTTTCTTAAACAGATGGTTGTAAAAGGTTTTTGAGGATAATGGACTTGGAGTTCAGAGAGATACAGCACTTTTTAGAAGGCATGTTTTGCTTTTTGACAAATTGTGGATGCATAAATCAACACTTTGCTTTCAGATTGCAGAAAATAATGAGCAAGCATTGCTAAAGAGCATTACATCAACATATAATTAAATGTAAAGCTTGGGTGATGTAGTGCTAGACATTGCTAGTAAGATGGTATTAGTGTTACTGTAATGACTCCAATAATCAGTTTTGCTTGACAGTTGTTTAAAAACCAGTTAGCTACATCTTCAGATTAAACAGCTGCATTGAACACACTGAGCTTCAGAGCCTGACCTGAAGCCCACTTGACCTTGTGGAAACTTTCTGTTCATTTCATTGGACACTGGATGACCAACTAGTGTTAGGATAGTTGTTACTGTGCTACTGTACAGGCAGTAGGTAGAGTGAAGTTTTCCTGGCAGTTAGATTATTCATCACTTTTAAACTAAACTGATTACAGTACTTCCCTTTTCCCATTTCTTACAGTATTTTGGCTCTCTGAAGGAATTTGCCATGGTACTTGATGGACTCACATTCCGTGTTTACTTTTTTGTGTCTGCAGCAAGCTATTGAAGACAAGAAAGGCATTTCTGGATATAGTTACACCCAGGAGGAGCTGGAAAGAGTATCTGCAGTAAAAAGTGAAATGGATGAAATGAAAGGCCGGACACTAGATAACATGTCTGAAATGGTGAGGTTTGGCTTAGACTGTTGTTTATTTCCCCAGTGTGGGTATCTGGTTCCTCAGCATATAAACGTATAAACCCAAGCTTCAGAGGTAAATCTGTTGGGTTTTATTCTGTAGTCCAATTTTCAATCGCCCTTAGTTCTGCCATGTTTTAATTTAACTTCCCACATAGCCATAGAAGCAAGACAGAACTGGAATTTCTAATATGAAAATATGGCAAAAGAGCAAAAAGTAAAATGACATTCTTTGAGATCGTTAGGGTGCTTTTAAAATGAAGTGGTGTAATTAAAACAGAATGATTCTCAAAGAGAAAGCTGGATCCAATTTGAATCTTCAGTATAAATCATTTAAAGTGATTCTGCTTTAGCATTTTCAAACTTTATTTAACCTATGCAGAGCTTTTTTTGTTTGTTTTCTTAAGGATTTTTTCCTTTCTCTTGGTTCACTCCTTCATTTTCCCTTACTCCTTAAGCTCTCCAGGTGTCTGGCACATAGGGTGTCTCCTATGTGATGGCTTCTCTGTGATGTTCTCACTTGAAACCATGAGAGCAGAATTCCTTGTTTGTGGTAATGACCCCGCTGCAAGATGGGCTCCTTCCCTTTGTTAATTAGGCCAAAACTTCTATATAGCTCAGGCTTCATCACACATTTTGACTCTCTGTATTTTGGGTTACTTCTCTTTCTTTTCACGTTCCTTATTATATAAATGTGCTATCAGTATCACAGTGTTACTGTATATTATTGTCACTCTCAGGTTAAAAAACTGAATAGCATGGTGTCAGAGAAGAAGGCAAGCCTAGCTCCTGTCATCAGAGAACTGAGGCAGTTGCGTCAAAAATGCCAGGTTAGTAGAAGCACTTCTCTCATGCTATGTAAATAAAATCAGAATCCCAAATAAGTCTCATTTCTGGACCTCTGTAGTGCTGTACAAGAACATAATCAACTCCAAAGACAAGCTGGAAATAGCAGAATGGGTCAGCAGTGATTTGCAACAGGCAACAGGCTAAAGATTGGGATTCATGAAAGCTGACAGTGCAGGCACAAAATCAGGCTGAAGATTTTGTCCCTTGGAGCAATTCGAAACACTGCACCAGGCGAACACTTAAAAATCATGGGTCAAAACTATAGCAAAGTGAGTTTTTCAATTGGTTTCAAGGCTTTTTCTGCATCTCTAAGTTAATGATCTCAACTAACGCTCCCCTTTTGAAACAGATTGCAAACCTCTCATCCAAATAGTTGAATTCATCGATCTAAGTCCTATATTAGTCTGTGGGAGCAACAGATTTATCCATTTGTTTTCAGAGTTTTAGCTGAAAAGTTCGAAGTCATTCAGGTCTGCAGCTGCCGTAAGTTGGCTCCTTGCTGTAGAAGTAAATAGAGCAATCCAGTTCTGTCAACTGAGTTTCCAGAAGGATTCCTTTTAATGGTTCTATTAAAAGTGTCAGCAAATGAAATGCACTGCAGGCTTGTTGGGTACAACTAGGAAGCTGACTTTTCATAGGCAGCAAATATACTAATCCTTTCGTAATCTCTATTTTTATGATTATTTTTCATTTCTTCTTGCAAACACTGCTTACTAACCTAGCACATCAAAGCTATGACTGTGAAGAGGAGATGTGCCCTGTTGTGGTGTGTTCAGCTGAGCTTCCAGTATGCACGTGGAGCCTTGTGGCTTCCCGCTGTGGAATAACACCCATGTGCCTGCTGGGTTTATGTAAGTGTCTGCCAGTGTGCCAGCAGCTGAGGGTGATGTGTGAGACTGGGAGCAGCACCGTCTGCCTGAATGTCACATGTCAGTCAATTGAAGAGTTCTTTTATGTCTCCTTTTGCCCTTTTTACATAAGGAATTAACTCAAGAATGTGATGAGAAGAAAATGCAATACAACAGTTGCGCAGCAGGGTTAGAGAGCAATCGCTCTGCGCTGGAACAGGTAAGGTGGTGGCTCGCTTATGCATGTTCATAAACACTCTGCAACCTGTTGTATTCTGTGGTACAATATTTTCCCTGCTTCCCTCTGGACATGGGAAGCACAAATCAATATTGGGTGGAAATGAGTCAGTGGTGATCCACAGCTACACAAATCATGTGTGAAGCTGCTGTGGACTGGGCACAGTCTCATATATCTCCAGCAACCAGTGAACCTGGTGGTACTTAAGTCCATCCACTAACATCCAGCTTTGATTAGCAAGGTGCATCTCCCAGAAGTCCTGCTGGCCTAAATACTATCTGTTGGGAAAGAATTTCACTATAAACTATTTGTGCTGTAGCACTTTAAGGAAGGGAGGCACTTAAACGGGTGAAGTTCTTTAATATGGGGACAGTGTTCATATGTTTCTATGAATCTGTTTTACCTCACTAGATCATCTCCTGTGAATTTAGCATGGACTTGATTTTTTAAGACTTTGCCCACATAAGGAATAGATGTGATTATCAAAAAGGCATACATTGAAAGTGTGGGTGGACATCTAGGTAATTCTTTTCCTGCACTAAAGTACCTTGGTATGGCTTAATCCAACAGAATAAAAGAATCCACAGATGAACCTGCTGTGAAGCAGGCCTTCCATGAGAACTATTTTACAATAGCAATCAAGGCTTTTTTTCTTGGCAGACAAATCTTAGTCATTTTCTCACACATGATGACAATCACATCCCCTGATTAAGTTGGGCATGAGTAGTGTCAGCAAACTCTTGGAGCTGAGCAACAGAATGCCATTTTCCAGCTCACGCTCTGAAAGTCAGCTTTGGAGCTGATAAACTGTGTGACCTCGGGTACAAGAATTCCCTTTGGATTACTGGGGTGGTTTTGTATAGACTATTTAGAGATGGGAGTAACCCACTGTCTCCATACTCCTCAGTGTAATTATTGATTGCTAATTAGCATACTGTTAACATATCTGTAGCTTCTAACATACATTTTGCAGATGAGTACCAGGAAATGCTTATTCACAACTGTCTTTAGCACTTATATACATGAGCTTATAGGAACAAGAGTCTTGGCAGCACTTGAGGTGTCTGTTGGAAGTCAGTCATATTAATAAACAGCCATTAACAGTCATTTAGCATCTCTGACTGTGACCAAAACTGCAAACCTATTGTCTTTCACTTTAAAAGGGATTTTTGGAAAGCTCAAATTGTATAAGCATCTGAGAATTTATCAATTCAGTATTATGCCTGTTTCTAGTCCAGTCTCTCATAGGTTATAGAGCAACCCAGGGCATCTCCTGTGGACTTCAGTTTTCATGTGCTTTGAAATCTTATTCTTGTACCACAGGAAGTGAAAGGACTTCTTGAGGAGTGTGTTCAGGAAGAAAGCAACTACCGTTACATTAACTGCGTGAAAAGGGTAAGGTTACAAGGGGGACCAAATCATTCATTGTAAAATGAAATAACAATTGTAGTATATATATTTAATTATCTCTTTCTTTATAGAATCTAGAAATACAGCTGCAGCGTGCTAAAGAAGAAATGAAGGCATATGTCTCCTCGGACCCACAGGAGAGGCGAAAGGCGGTTCGGTAAGTGCATTAATGTGTTTCCTTTGTGTTCACTTGAAGGCTATTCATAAACTAAGGTTGAAGTTTGGCATTTTCTCACTGGCATTTTACCTGGAGGAGTTCACCTGATAAATTTAGAACCACTATAATAATCTAAAAATAAGCATCTTGAATTCCAGTATATACTGCTGTAAACCAAAGAGTTCTCTCAGACATACCAAAAGATTTTCCCTTCCTGCTGGAGATTATAGGCCCTAGATAGTGGTTTTAACTTGCAGCCTCTGTTGGCACAAGCTCAGAGAATCCCTGCAGGCAGCGTGGCTCTACCACACATAATGCCTCTGCGAAGTTTCCCCCCTAAGACTCCAGCATGCAGGAATAGGTCTACCACCTCTTGGAGAGCCACCATATGCTCCCCTCAGGTTCTGGCCATTTCTTGCAAATCTCCTTGTCTTCCCAGTGTAAGAGCTGTCACCAGCACTGGTACAGGAGTGGAGGACTGTATATATACATCATAAGCGGATTTTGTTTTGCTCCTGTTTGTAGTTCTGACTGGAAGTAGAATGAATACTGTTCTGCATTGTCACACCTTCATCTTTGCATTCAATTTCATTTACTCTATTGAAGACACTTGCTTCATCCTGTGAGGCTTTTCAGGACCCCTTTTCTCTGCCTGGTAGGGAGAGAAGCACAAAAGGTTATGGACTGAATAGCTTGGGGTTTTTTCCATGTCATTTTCTATTTCAAATGATGCAGTCCTGCCAAAGATTGAAATGTTTCTGGATTAATTATCTGTGCTAAGGAGTCTAAATGTTACCTTGTCATATAGATGGTTTTTTACTTTATACTGAACGCTAAATATGTTTGTTCAGTGCAGAGGGGACATCAGCTCTGCCTCATACCCCTCCATCTCACAGTGTGCATCAAACAGCGTTCCTACAGTTTGCTTTATCATTTAGGCTAGAAACAGCCACAGCATTATAATTCCTTGGTGAAGGCCTTTGCTTAGATTTCTGTATATGTATTTCAGTGACGGGACAGATTGTTGCTTGGGATCTGTGTCATCTGTCGTGGCTGTGGCTCATGCACACTCTTTTGTACAACGTGCCAAAATGCTGCACAAAATTGTCCCATTCACAAAACAATATAAAAACACCACTGTGTGCAAAGCAAAGAGAGAACTGCTCCATTGGGTAATTGAGAGTCATTCTGCCTTCCATTGGAAAGCTTCGGCCTTGCCAGAGTGCTGGCATCACAACTGGAAGAGAGAACCAGCAGTTGTCTGTCACTTCTCAAAGGAGATGGGAGAATAAATTAGTGTGTTGAACTGGATGAGAAATTCCACGGATTCCCTCAGGAAGACATGAGGTCTTTCTCCATCAGATCCTTCATTAACTATAAGTTGTCCTTATGCGCCTTGCACTGGCTCCAGTGGAGTTGTATCTCATCATAGATCCCAGACTGGTTTGGGTTGGAAGGGTCCTTAAAACTCATTCAGTTCCAACCCCCTGCCATGGGCAGGGACACCTTCCACTAGAGCAGCTTGCTCCAAGCCCTGTCCAGCCTGGCCTTGAACACTGCTGGGATAGGGCAGCTATAGCTTCTATTGTGGCATCCACAATCTCCTGCTGCTCTAGAACATGAGGCAGAGACCTCAAGGAAGTAAAGGATTAGTTTAATATCCATCACAGAGACCTTCCACAAGGATCTGAGGTGTGAAGATGTTTAAATATGATGATAAACAATGCAGGAAAAATAAGAGTAAGAAAAGAATCAGAACAACTGATGCTAAGGTGGGAGGAGATAGAATGTGAATGGAGGCTGAGAAGCCTCTTCTTCCATCTCACAAAGTAATGGAAGGCTGTAGGAAAATAAGATTTATCTAATGAAAGACACCGAAACAGCAAAAATAAGCAGGAGGGTGAAAAGAGAAGTGACTGTGAGAACAATCTTAGTGATGGTGTGAATACCCATCAGGATGAAAAGCAGCCCAGCTCAGCCGAGCAGCTGAGAGGAAGTGTGGGTCCAGCCTTTTATGGCCTTGCGGGGAAAGGGAGGGTCTGCACTTGTGCACAGGCACTAAGTAAGAAGTGCTCTGACTCTGGTGCTTGCGGAGTGACCATCCCCAGCGTGAGCTCTCACCCAGACAAGCCATGGAAACCAAATGCTGGAACTGAGCATGAGTCCAGCTCTGTCATTCCAGGTATGGTGAGGAGAATGTGAGTGGAGCATTACCACTGTCCCTGTCTGACTGGGGAAGTCATCCTCACACAGTGACTACGCACATTTCTGACCTTCTCTAAGAGGTCATAGACCTGTCACATTTAAACAACTCACAGCAAAGTTCAATGCAGCAAATTGCAGCATCTCAAATGAGACGATAAGATTTTGTTCTACACATCCTTTTAGAATGTGAGTGTATTTTCAGCAGACACTGGAATGTAAACAGAGTAAAAATTAACCAGAAATAGAACAGCGCTTTCCTAACAATGTATTGAACAAGAAATGTCTCAATTCAGACCCCCTTTATTGAATATAAACTCTCTGTCTTGTGGAGTCACTTCTTAGGAATGGGAAAAGTTAATTTTCCTCTCTAAAAATAGAAAGTTGTGGCTTTTTTGATGAAGATATTAAGTTGCATTCTTTCCAGTCATCATTATAAATAGTAAAGAAAAACTCTGTAGGAAAGACATCCAATCTCCTGATGATTACTTTGAAAACTCTGATTAAAAAACCATAACAACTGTATTCTTGAGGCCAAATGCGTGTGAACATCCGCTGCGTGCCAGTGGAATTAAGGTGCAGTGTGGCTTTCCATCTCTGCTTTGGTGAGGGCTGGAAGGGATCAGCTGAGCAGCCTCAGGACACTCTGATTTGTTCTGGTTGGGAGAGATCATAAAGTGATTCAGCTTCGTTCCTTGCACGTCCATTCTGCAGCGAGCATGGCAGGCAGGGCCAGCGGCTCCAGTCAGGAGCCTGGAGTACTGGGTAGAAATGGAAGGAACAGAAGAAACACAATGCCTTGGTTGTACTTGGCTGCTCACCACGCTCTAGCAACCTTCCCAGTCTGGCGTCGTGAAGACCGAGCTTGCTTTCTGGAAATAAGGATTAGGCAACGGTCTTCTTCCCTGAGCGCTGTGGAAATCTCTTCGGATGAGCTGGGTTAGTTTTAATTCTGCTAGCAACCTCTCACCCACTAAATGTACCTGCTACACACCAAATGTAACAACTGAGCTGCTTTTTCAGGTGAATCAGTGAATTTTATTGTCACATTTCAAAATAAGTATGTAGCAGTGTATCTGAATCCTGCTGTTATGGTTTACATAATATGTTGTCAGGTTTCATGTATCAAGTTTGCGTATGTCAAAGTGATGCAGCCACTTGCACAGACAAAGGTGTTCAGCCAAGATCTGTATTAATGAATGTCAACAGTTATGTTTCTAAGCCTATATTTAGGCACCTAAATGTGACGGCTGTTCTCTGAAAGCGAGGAATGTGCAGCAGATCCATTGCACCCCACAACTGGGGTGAAATGCTATTCCCCTTCATTCCTGTATTTTCCCACTCATTCCAACGCTACATTCACAGCAATTAAAGGCTGTGGACTTGTAAACTGACACATGTACAAGTGAGGCCACTGGCTGACCTCAGAATATCACCAGCATAAATGCATTATCAGAAAGGGATCAAGTATGTCTTATCTGAACGATCTTGCTGTTGTCTTCAAGCTGGAAGGATAAAATTCTGTATCTAGATCGTGTATCAGCAATCATGGAATCATAGAATGGTTTGGACCTGCTATAAGGTCTCCCCAGATCATCCCTGCTTCAAAAATGTAGGAGATCTTCTCCCGTATCACTTACCCCAACTGCACAAGTGGGAGAATGAGAGACCTGATCCTGATGCCAGGGGATTGATATGTTGCCCAACGACAAAAAGGTTTCTTCGTGCCTCCTCTCTCATTTAGGAACCTCCCAATACTTTCGTCATTTTCCATGCCTACATCATTATTCTGTCCTATTACACAGAACCAAAGAAAACCGTAATCAAATTATCTTTCCTTTAGGGAACAGTATACACGAATGATCCTGGAACAAGAAAACCTCGGGAAGGTAAGGACGAGGTTTTTACCTTGTAACAACATTGTGCAGTTCATATTTTTGTGGGGCTTATTCCCAAAGGCTGTGGTCAGTCTTTTATAAAAAGCATATTGCAGCCTACAAAGAAATTCCATTACTGCTGGCATTGGTAACTAATACCCTGAAAAGAGATCATGATCAGGGCTTGGTTTCCTGCAGAGCGTAGCATGAGCCACTTGCAAAAGATAGTCAAACAGCTTAACGTGACAGCACATTCGCTGAAAACCATTTGGATAAGAAACTGAAACATGGGTATAACGAACTGTGCCAGCTCAGATTTTATGTTGTATATAAAGCAACCTGTTGAAGACAATAAATTTCAAGCCTGTCAGCCTGATCACTGTTATTAAAGGCCAAAGGATCATCAACGCAGCAGTGTTAAACAAAAGCAGTTGTCCCTTTTTAATCCTGCGTGAAGCTTGGATGAGCACGGATGAGGTTAGGCTTTCCAGCTCACACCTAACAGCTTTCTTTTATTAGTTTCCTTTTTCTGAGTCAGTCTGTGAGCAATTTGTACAGCTTTGGGCTGTCACTGTTAATAATCGATAACGGGTTTAATTGTGAAGCATTGATTTTGTTTTTATAATGCCATGATATTGGAGAAGAGAAGGTTCAGGAGACATTAGAAAGAAGCTCTTCCCTGTGAGGGTGCTGAGGCGCTGGCACAGGGTGCCCAGAGAAGCTGTGGCTGCCCCATCCTTGGCACTGTTCAAGGCCAGGTTGGGCGCAGGGGCTTGGAGCAAGCTGCTCCAGTGGAAGGTGTCCCTGCCTGTGGCAGGGGTTGGAGCTGGAGGAGCTTTATGGTCCCTTCCAACACAAAACATTCCACCATTTTATGATACGAATGCATCGCAGGCTGCAGCTGGATAGTGCAAGAGCTCTGTATGGGAATGGGCTCAGATTTTAGCATAACTTCTCAGATAGAGAAGACTATTATTTACTTTAAAACCCTTGAAATACTTGTCGATGCTTACGAAGACCCAAGTCCCAGGTGTTGATGCATTTATCACTTGCGGCGAGTGTCAGCAACGCAAACAAAATGATATTTCGGTAGCACATAGAAATGTTGGTCACTCCAAGGTGCCTTTGTGAGCGGTTCCTGTGGCACAAAACCAGCCCAGAAACTGATAGGTTTGTATCTTTAACAGAAATTACGAGAGAAGCAGAAAGTTGTCCGGGAAAACCACGGTCCAAACATGAAGCAAATGAAGATGTGGCAGGATTTTGAGCAGTTAATGCAGTGCAAGAGGGAATGTTTTCTGAAACAACAAAACCAAACAGCCGTTGGTCAAGTCATCCAGGAAGGAGGTAAAGACAGGCTTGTGTTATGAACTCCTGATACCAACATAAAGTGGGAGGACACTGCATTGGCTTCTTAAAGGTAAACCCTTAGTAAATGCTGTTGCTTTCGTCGTTTCTACAGTTTGCTGTATGTTGTTTGGTTTTGGTGGATAAACAACTAGAGCAGCTCAGCGCTTGAGGAAGCTGTTCCTCCACTGTTTAAGAGAGAACATAATGTGGTTCGGAAGATCTGCTGTGAGAGCTGCTCTGGGGTGAACTTCATCGTAAATCTTTGGGTTATGAGGCTGGGAATGGCATGCATCTGCAGAGATCAAAGGAAAAGAAATCCTTCTCCAGGGTCACAGAAAACTTCCCTAATTGCTCTGCTCCCTACTCTCTGTCACTAAGGTTACATTTTTGCAAGGCCTGGGAGCTGATATTGTGTAACTGCAGACCTCCTGGCTTGGCCTTCTCCTTCCCTATTGTCTTTATTCACCTACTGTGACTGGTGAGAATGGAGCCCCGTTGGCTCTGAGCTGCCCAGACCTCGCCGGCACACTCCTCGTCACACTTTCCTTGCATGGTTGAGTTGAAGTGATTGTGCTTCCAGGAGACAGTTCATTGTTACAGCGTCAGGAGCGGGCTCTGAGAACAATTACTTGGAGTCTGAGCTTTTTTTCCATTATCTGTGGTGGTCGTTTTTAACAAATGCCTTTCTCTTGCACTTTCACCTTCTGCTTTTTCTGAGTTGCCCTAGTGAAAATGTGAACGGTGGTTGACTAAAAGCTTTCTCCACTGAGGACATTTTGAGCTGTTTTGTCAGCGCAGTGTGGTTCCAAAGTGATTACGGCACCCAAAGAGGGTTATTGGTGGAGGTAGATTCAGCACAGAGGTTCCCGTGTGTGTCAGTGTGCAGAGCAGGTCCCTAGGGAGGGTTGTGTCCCCTTTGGCTTTCACCTGTGAGCCACAGGCAACTGTCACTGCCCTTTATATTGCCTCATGAGACCCAGAGCTGACCCAGGGTAAGAGGAATGTGGGTGAGGCTTGAAACTGTCCCTCACGCTTCAGCATTCCAGGTGAGAGCCTCTCAGCCACAACTAGAGATCGGAAGCAGAGAGATAAGTCTGCAGGACCAGAACTGCGGCTATTTCTTCCTCAGCCTCTTGGCTTATTGCATTTCTAGATAGGTTTGTGTTTGGTTTGTTTGGTGGTTGGGATTGTTCCCAGGTTTTCCTGCCTGAAGCAGAATGTCTTTTCAGGACCTTAAAGCCAATTCTGCTTTCTTTGATACCCAACTATGAGATCTGCTGTTTTCTATCTCAAGAAGAGAGGATGGTGGTTATATAGGTCCTGGTTTGGCTTTGCATTCAATGTATTTGTTAACAGAACTATAATAAAACCCAATGACTACATTTTGGCTGCATGGTGTTCTTTTTTTCTACATTCTTAGGTGAAAGAAGGTAAATTGTTGTGACAAGAGCCTTGCTGGGCCACAGGAAAAAGGTCTGAATGGGTCATTTAATGAAATCTATTCTGTATGCTACCAGAGGGTTCAGAACCGCAGGGTATGTGTAAGGAATGGGTCTCAGCTCTATAGATTTCCAGGACATCCTCATGTAAGCCCTCCCACGCTGCCGAATAGCTGAAGATAGTCTTTCTCAACAGCTGCACCGAGCTTTCCCAGGACAAGGAGAAGCTGCAGCTTTCCCCTGCGCACACTTTTAGGGAGAGTGGAAGGAAGGCTGTTGTGCAGGACACGGGCACAGGTGAAGTTGGCCAGGGTGAGGGTTGTGCTGGATGCTTGACAGCAATGGTAAAATAACCCAGACAAGTAGAGATGAGACCTGCTGAAAACGTGGGATAATCACCACAAATGGGCAGTCGGGTTACTCGGGAATTAGCCTCTGGTTCAGAGGCACCGGACAGGGCAGGGAGAAAGGGGATTTTTATGTATTTCAAGTCAAAACTTTTCACAAAGCCCGACAAGCCCTATCTGACTAAGCCATTACCGCAAAGAGGTATCATATGGATGAGCCTGCTGCCCAGGAGGAAGCAATGCTTTTGACATTCATAGCAATTGATGTAGAGTAAGATGGAGTACAATCGTTTTCTGGTTTTCTGTTCAGAGTTCCCCTAAAAATAGTTCCTCTTTCTTCCTTGTACAAACAGTTTACTGCTGGTTACTCAAAGATGACGTGATTGTTGTTCTGATCTGATGAAGGTTCTGTCGTTTGTACTGCAGCAAGAAAGGGCACACAGATTATACACCGCAGCAGCAAAATGACTTTCTGAGATGAAGCAGAAAATCATAATAACTGTTATGAAAATTGGAAAAACTCAAATGCTATTTTTAGCTTTTTGTACAAGTGGGCATTTAATAACTGTAACCTGAATGGATTCTGGTCACCGGCTTTTCAAGCTAGCGCACGACTTGAGGGGAGAGTTCAAAATCACAGTTTTATCTTTACTAACCTGCAACTAAAAGCTTACTTCTAGTTTTTACTTTGTTGTTATTAATAACCTAACTGGTTAACTAGTAAGATTTAATGCACTATATGGGAAAATACCAGCCTTTCCCTTGTGAAGGTCCAAAGAAGTCAGAAATGTGCATGGCTAAATTCAGGGCTCCAGCTCTTACTAAATGTCTTCCTGTCGGAACACTGATCTGTGCAGTCCCTCATGAGCAGCTTTGTTTCAAAAGGCTTCTCCTTGTCTTCACCCAGAACTGGACGAGAAGTATCCCAGCTATAAAACGACAATAGTATTCTGCAGCTTTGTGTTATTTAGTCACGGCGGCTTCAGCTGTCTTGAGAGCTACAGGCATGTTCCGCATGGACCTGAGAGATTCAATAGTTAGAGCCATCAGAAACAGGCATGAGAAAACAGTACATCGACATGATGCATGACCAGCCATTTTAGCATCTGGAGATCAGATTATTGTGTTTACATTACTGATACCATTTTACTTCCACTTGAATGATGATAAATAAAATAGATATTAACGTACCCATATCTAGGATGGCTTATTTGTATATCTTTACTCACATGGATATTACTACTAATAAAGTCTTCTGCACATGGTTGCTCACAATCATAACAGTTAAGCTCTGCTGTTGTATTCATGTTCAAACATACTGTTTTCCAGAGCTTGCTTAATAACTTTCCTGCAGTGTGATGCTGCTTGCTGTTGTAAGACACAACACAGCAGAAGTATTTAGCTGCAGTTGAGTGCCTAGAAAATGTCTTTGCAATGAGGCTGTTTAGAATACTAAGCATGGATAGTGTAGTACCCTGTAAGCAACATGAAACGTATTCTGCAAATGACTTGCTGCTTCTCCTTAGGTCAGGGCTTTGTGTCTGGCCCAGATGAACAGCAACTGAACACTCACTGCTAATGTCCTGGTGGCTGTCCTCAGCAGGTGATCCATGCAGAGCCACTTGGCAGTTATCGGTCCAATTCCTAAATCACCACTCTGGCAGTGTTTGGTGAGCCTGGAGCCAGCTCCCAAGTGAAGGCAGATAGATGTATGACTGACAGACCAGGGAGGCTGAAGTGCTGTCACCTGAAAGGTGTCCCCTTGCGAGCAAGGTCATGACACATTGCCACAGCGAGTGTGGGAAGCTGTTCCTCAGTGTCTTGTCTGGCTGCAGATCTTTCTCCCCTTGGCTCTGTATTTGCTCAGACCTAAGTGAGAAAACCTAAAGAATCTGAACGTGTGCCCTGTCTGTTATCATCTGTAGCAGCAGGTTTCGGACTGACGGAACGCTGTTAACTCTCCAGCTGCCTTTCTCTATTGCAGTTCATAATGGAAACAGGATTGACACTTTCATGGATGTACCAGTGTTCCAGGGAGGAAGTATTACCCAAATCACAACATTCTATCACAAGGTACCACTTGTCTGGGCAACACCCACCTGGGTAGCTGTTTTTTACCAATCAGATCTTGACCTGTTTCCAGCTTGTGTAAAAAGTTCTCCCAATTCTCAGTGTCTCTGTTTCTGTAGCATTTAGTTCTGTGGCATCAGCTTCCAAGCTCCCAAGGCAATGTCTTTTCTTCCAAGGTCATTGGGTAGAAAAGGGTATTTGTCGCAGCTGCATTACACTGATTTCCATGATTCCAGCTTAGAGACATCAAACCACTGCGAGGCACTGCGCCGTGGTGATGTCAAGCTCTGGTGGTTGAGGGGGGAGCAAACATATTCCCAATAACCAGCAGGAACTGTGAGACAAATCATGTCCTTACTGTCACAAAACCCTCGCTGACTTCAGTGGGAGTTTTGCCAAAATAAGGTCTGCTGGATTTAGCTCTGTATTCTTCCTCCTGACAGAACAAGCAGGAATTAAAGGGCCAGCATCAGATTTATAAGACACAGAGGATAAAAAAGAACTGTGATTACCCAAAAGAATGCCTTTCGCCCGACACAAATCAATGTTTCATTCGACACATTCTAACTTACAACAAAAATCACACGGCTGTGGAAGCTTTTCCCAGCACAAACAATCCAAGTACTCAAGTTCGTAGCAATACGGTTTGATTTTTATTAGGCATCTATGAGAGGCTGTCTTGCACCGACGTATTTATAGTGTTCAGCACTGAAATACAACTTTATGCATTACCTTGTGTTTAAAGGCATTGCTTACATGTCTTATATTACAAAATATGTATTTTTTTACCCTTTTTTCTGCGTTTTTATTCCTCATAGTTTAGAAAAAAGTACGTTTTGGGAGGCACAGAACCAGCATCTGCTGAATGCCAGGAACTGGAGTTCTTTTCCTGCAAACGGAGCTGCTCAGGCCAGGCTCTATTACACTGCTTCAGTCTGTCATTGCAGAATGAATGTGTCATGAACATGAACAGTGTCATGTTTAAGCTTCTACATTTCATTGTGGCTGCTCAAGTTTTCAAACCGCTCACTTATACATGAAGCACTCCATTAGGTCTGTTCTTGAAATAGGATAAAGCAAATCCTGCATTTTGTTAATACCAGAAAAAATGCTGTTGATGAGGAGTATGGAAAATGGGATCTTCATTTTCAAAGATAAAATCCTTTCTTTCTCCCTCCTTTTCTCTGGAATGGAATAGCAGATATGCCTGCCCCTTAGGGAGCAACAAGAACCAAACCGTAAAGGCATACATCACATGCAAATAATAACCGCATAGGGAAATAAGGAAGGAATTAATCTCACCGGTTTTATACATGTTTTACAACTGGTTCATACTGAAAACAGACAAAAGCCCCAAAATCTCAGTGTTTTCTGCAGTTCAGACTTGTGGGGGTTCAATGCCTTTTTGTCAGTGGATTCCTCTTTATTTGAAATAGCAGTTGTAACTCTAAGGTTATACAATATGAACAACTCGGCATTTTCATTGGTTTACCCTATTGCAGCATGTTCTGGTGAGTAAATCTGTGTTTAGGCATTTCCTGGCAGTTATCAGACAGACACCGTAGAGCCATTAGTGAAGAATTCCCCAAAGCAAGAAGCGCTGCTTAATTTGGGAGTCTAAAAATTCAGGCTTTGAAAATCACATGAAAACTATGCCTTTTGCTTATCAACTGCTACGTGAAGGGCGCAGTGCTCCAAAGCAGCAGGCGGCGGACTGCAGCATCCCAAGACTTCGAGGGGTTTCAAGTATTTATAAAGCATTGTGCCCATCTCCCTTGTTCCCTGCTTTAAAGCTTGCCATGTTTTTGTAGCATATGAAAAAGAAAACAGAACTGTATGAGAAAGTCACCCACAGACAACCTGTTCAACCAATATTCTACATTCATGTTGCATCTTTCTGTCCTAAAGGATTTCTCTACTTTGTTTTCATTTTCCATGGGCTGCTCAGGTCTGCACAAGCGAGCCAGGAAACAGTGAGAGATCAAGGTAATGTACAGCACACAGTAATGAGAACTGGGCATTTATTATTTCATGGGCAATGACAACATCACCTCCAAATGAAGTCTCCTTAGGAACATATCTCCCACAGCTAATAACTAGAAAGCAATCTGAATTCTTCTAACAAAGAGGTGGAGCGTGGCGTGCTTCATAGTGGGTTCATACCATTGTGCTTCCTATGCCCCTTGTGGTTTTATTTACGACAACCATTTGTATGTGAAATGCATCACTTTAAAATCTATATACAGTGAGGGTTCTTTTCTGCTTGGTTTAATTGAACAAAGTGAAGGTCGATTGTAAAATCCAACAGGAGGGAATGGCAGAACTCATATACTGGAAAAAGCACTGTAAGTATTTTCCTGGGATCATTAACACAACTGTAACACTTCACCCCATGTAGCAGAAAGAATTATAGAGCCCTTTTACGAAAGGGCTAAAAAGTGATTCCAATTCCATGGCAAATGAACGTGGCTTTTTCTTGATGTGCAAAGAAAACATCCCTTGGTTCTTAATTCTGTTGTCAAAGTTATTTTCAAGCTCTGAAGGGATTCACTTGCAGTGACCTGGCAGTGTCAAACAAAGGTTCGACTTTGATTCTGACACTTCTTGAAGAATTTGATTGAAACTATATATGTCCAGATAACACCCAACAAAGTGCCCCTCTTGCGTTTGTTTCAAGATATTTTTGGAAACAACAGAGGCGACCTTGGACGGAGCTGCTTTTCCAATTTAGGACTTCATTTGGTCTAAGAGAGTAAAATTATACTCTTTAATCCTTTAGTGTGCCTGCAAACAAGACAGCTTTAGTTTATGCCACTGCTGAATTGTCTTTCTGTGCCTTCTTAGCACTGTTGAGCTGTTTAGATTGTTAAGAAGAATTATTTTAGGTAATCAAGAGTTCCTTTCAAATGTACATATAAATAGTCCTCTGATATATCACATGCCCCTTAAATACATTGTGTAATCTAAACCAGCAGTGGTCCTTTATGTAATACCTTCGCTTCTGTAGAACTAGTGTTCATAAATAAGCGTTAGCCTTTGCTTATAGACACAACGAATCCAATTTCAAGGCAGAGCTCGCACAGACTTGATGTAAAGTCTATATGAGGACAGTGGTAATGCTGGTGCCTGTGCTGTGATGGGACTGCCACCTGTCCAGATCACAGCAGAAACAGTGTTTGTCAAGCTTCAAGTTTAAAAGCCAAGGTTAGGAGCCAGGTTCTGTGAACATCTACAGTGGGGTGCCTGTCTTCTTCTCACTTGCTTTGCCAGCTGTGCCATTGTATCTGTACCATTTTATTACATCCAATCACTTAAGATGTTTTTTTAAGTAGTTTGCACTTAATTTTCTGTATAATCAATATCTTTTAATTCATTTGTATTGCTCTCTGTTATAGGCATACTGCACTCCGTAACAAAATGGAATTAGTTTGCTGCAGTAATGCAGTTTCACTGCTGTGAATAAAGGGAATTGTGAGAGTACAGGATCCTCATCATTTCTCCTGCACAATATTTACTCTCTTCAATGATAATGTTGTCCAGTCTTACCTAATAATCAAATACAAAGTATAATACAAAGCTAAACCTAGAAATGCCAGTGGAATCTCTTTGACATAAGTGGTATAGGCCAATGTAGCTGTGAATGTATATTGTTTATATTATTTGATCACACTTGGTGTTAAGGCATGTTTTTGTGGCTCTCTTCTACACTTACTATGATCGATGAATCAAGCTCTAACTCTAAAATATCCAGTTCCCTGATTTACACTGTCATGTAGAACATTTGTGGACAACTTAAGCTGATCCTGTGAGCCCGTATGTATGTGAGCGTGACTATATCAGCATATGCATAAACCAGGTTAAATAAACTATTTGGTATAGCAACATTCATCACAGAACCTCAAACGAATTTACAAACAACTCTTAGTAAAGCCTCTTGACTGTACAGCCAGAAAAACAAGTGGCTGCTACTTATAGTTGTTTTGAAATGAACAGACCACAGTATGGAACAAAACAGGAGCAAAACCAAGGATCTAATCCTTGTCTCTGGGCATGCCCGGGATTCCCAACCTGATCTCCCTGAAAACCACCTGAGTCTTGTCCTGAGCACAAGTCCAGACCCCGAAAGCCTCGTCCTGCCCATGGTTTGCTTTGTTTGAACGCAGAGGAGTGATACAGCAAATGTGACAGCATTTCCCAGTGCAGCAGTCGGTGTCCTTGCTCTGAGTATCCTCATCTGACCCCTGACGCTCCCTAAGAGTAATTCAGCGGTAAAATGTCTGTACATTTGCAATGTGATAATTCACCAATAGAAAGGTCGTAACAGATAGAGATAAATAAATGTGATACAGAGAAACCTAAAGGCATTTCCTGAAGGAGCTTTTAATTAAATTGTAACAAGGACTTTCAACCACATAAAGCACCACAGGTACCTCCATTGAGCTAATGAAGTCAACAAAATGAAATGTGAGGTTTCCTCTTATCCTGACATCTTTTTGTAATTCCAGAGAGATAAATATCAAGAGAAGCAGCTCTAAATAGAAGCACTGCGTGTGTGCTTGTGCGTGCATGCATGCAAACAAAGATCAGCTCTCCGTTCTAAACCAGCATACAGCACTCTGTAAACCAGCATACACACACTTTACTTGTGTGCCCATCCTGTGTACATTGTCAGTTTTCTACAAGTGTCTGCTTTGTGCTATAGCGGAAGCACGTTAACCATCTGAGCTAGCACAGAAATAAGGGGAAATTCTCTCTTTTCTTAAACATCCAGAGGAAATGAAGAGATTGTGAATATCAGTCAGTGTTGTCTTCAAACAGAGAAGAGGCGTGAACGTGAAAGCGCTACAAGAGAGAAAGTGGCTGGCTTAGAGCATGGTAAGGGATGAGGGAGTTTGTGCTTCTGGTTTATTACCCCAGGCAGCCCTGGCCAAAGATGCTGCTTCTGCTTGTCTGGTGTACACCTCAGTGCACTGGCATGGAACTGCTTGGAATTAGACCTCAAAAAGGAAGGCAGCAGATTTGTCACTGGGGCATTCAATTTTGCTTTTCTATATGAGAACAAATCCAGGTAACCTCAGTTAATGAATAACTGGTCAGTGGTGATAGCTCCTGTTTAGATGGATCAATTTGGCCTTAAAAACCCCTGACTGTTTGTTGATACAAACATGTACCACAGGGGAGTAAAATGAAATGTTCAGAATATTTCTTGGAAAACAAAGAAAATCCCGTTTAAAAAAACCCACAACTTTTAATGCAAAGTTAAAATTTTTGAAAGAAAACTTCTACTTTTTGGGTGAAAAAAAAAACCAAAACTCCCCCAAAGGTTTTTTAATTAATGCAAAAGAATAAACCCAACTCAAAGAGTTTTGATGGAAATGTTCTCCTTACTAAGAAGACATACAGACTGTCACTCCGTAGTTCCATAAGGATCCAATAAACTCTAGCAGGCTCAGCAACACTACAATATGATATTCTCCATGGAAAGGCATGGACACTGGGGGTTCTTAATAAGGGAATTTTTCTTTGCTACAGCAGCTGCATCAGAGCCACTCTTACCTGCAATAAATAGTGCTGCTGCGATTTATCTTTGTTTGAAACAGTCCATATGGGTACATCCAGTTTTTATAAAAGGGCATTCAACAAATAGAGTGCTTTGCAGTGTTACTGCTTCCCTGATGCACACATATTGAATACCTCAACACAGCATTAGCTAATTAACTTGGGCCAGTGATTACTGGCCAGAGATAAAGCACACAGTAAGTAAGAATGGATTAAGCCTGCCCTCTTACTGTACTTGCTATGGTTGCTCCCTGAATACAGTGAGGATGTAGGATTCCAGGAGATTAAATCCAGCAATAAGTTGTACCTGGAATCTAAAAGAAAGCTAAAAACCCCATTTGGATGGAGCTTAAATTGCAGGGTGCTGCATGGAGCGTGCTGAACTCTATGGAGTTTTGGAGAAGCCAAAGCTTCTCCAAAACCAAAATCCCTCCAGTAAAACTGTAGTGAGAACTCTGATTTAACTGAAATCATTACTTGGCATATACTAACCCACTCTGCACAATTTATCTTTAAAGGCATAGACAGTAAACCAACATTCTCAAAAGGCTGCTTTAAACACTAACTGTACGTAGATGCATTCCACACTCACACCTCCGCCGTTAGGAGCAGAGCCAGCAGCGATCCCAGCCAATCTGCCCAAAGCACAGCCATCAGAAAACATCTTCTACAGAAAGGATTTTCTTTTCCCATAGGAATGCTATTTCATAGCCATTACTGCACTCACAGTAAATAAGAATCAGTCCCCACAGCCAGGTTCCTCCAGTTGTAACCACCTTCATCAGCAAACTGCTTGTATGGCTGACCGTGGGTTACGGGGCTTGGAGGACTGATCCATCTGAAACCCCTTCTCCAGGCTTCTTTGCAGCCATGCGCTGGGCCACACAAGTCCACCAGTGCAGTATCTGCAAGAGGCTGTCTGCAGGCTCATGCTGTTTGCATGATTTTTTAGACATTAATTATCATTGTAAGTGCTGTCAACAAGCTAGAAGGGTCTGCACTAAGATGAGTGGGCCGGTTAAAGTACATGAACGAAGCTGGGTCACGATCAGAACACACTCCTACTGACAGTGCCTGTGGAGCAACCCCGCTGTAAAGAAAAGCCAGGCTGCTGGAGAGAAAAGCTATGGAAGACAGCAGCTTTGCCTCCAAAAGAATCCTATCCCAGATGACTTTAGAAGTTCTCTGTTAGTGTATTCACTGATGGATTACATAAGCATACAGCAATACATGTTATTAAATAGGGAGAGAAAACCAGTTTGTAGCCTTAGAGAAGAGGTGGGACTGCCCTGCTCCTGTGGTACCACAGTCTAAAACAGATTATGATTGTGAAAATGGTGTTTTCAGCTGTGCTGGCACAACTGCCTGTGGGGCTGCACGTTCAGGCTTATCACAGTCACTTGGTGAAAGATGATTATTAACTCAGTTCCTCAGTTTATAGCCACAAACAATTGTAAAAGCACAACCAAAGGGGTAGAGAGCAGCAGGCAAAGAGCTGGGAGCAAGGGACACAGAGAACAAGGGGCAGGAGCTTCCTACACTGCCCTCGCTGCCAAGGGGAACGTTTTACAGCCCTGCACCTATGTCTGCAGTTCCTGCTGTCCCTGATGTGCTCCAGTGATTGGCTCAAGACACCTGAACACAGAGCAGAAAAGTTCCAACTGCTTTATTAAAAAGCTCATAAGCAAAGGTGAAATCTCCCCTTCATCAAAACCTTCCCCGCTGATGGGATGGCGAGTGATCGCAGAGTTAAGTAACACAAAACAAGACAGAAGCACATTTTATCTTCTAAGGAATACTCACCAAGTGATCAGCATGGGAAGGCAGGAAATTAATTCTTGCAACTTCTGAGGAGCTCTGGCAGAGGTGTTTTGCTCCTCTCCTTTGTGTGAGGCTCGAGAAATGAAACACAAATATTGCAGAATGATCACCTGGGCTTTTGAATTTCCAGGGAATGCTTTTCCCTCCATAAACTCCCTGTCCTCTCCTCGCAGAATGTATGCATGTGTTAAACTAGAACATAAAGTTCTGGAGATGTCTGCCTACATGATGGTAGAAATCAGCCTAATTCACTTTCCTGACTGTAATGTCTTGGACAGAGCCCTTCCGATTTCCTGAACAGGATTTTGGAAGGAGAAAATAGACTGCCCTAATTACTGCATCCCATCATTTCCATTGCCTCGCTCATTGTAAGGTAGGACTTCATGGCTTTTATGGAGTACTGCATTAATACCCAGGCTGATAGTTCATACGAGGTAAAATACAACAACAGGGAGATTGTAAAAACGCTTATGCAGGAAATCGTGGAAAACTCCAAAATACTGGGATCCATTCTGGGTCATTTTGTAATGCAAGGACCAGCTATTTTTCAATCCCTTAAGCAATGAACATTCAAAATATGTAATAAGCCCTACATCATCATGTGTCTTGTTTATGAGCAGTTTAAGGTATGAGTGCATGAGTGATTATGCACTGTAACAGTCTGGATTTTTGCCTTGGCAAAATGAAGAGTTAAATGGTGCAAAGGAAATGGTTGCAAACAGTATTTTTATGAGTAAATGCTTTCACCCTGAGTTTTAATCAAAATATCCATAACTAACAGGAATGTAATGCTAACATACACAACTGCCAGCAATTCAGGTGGTGTCTTTAAGATACGCATAAAAATGTCATCTACGATCAAAATGACTGCTTATAGGAAATGTCTGACTCTCGTTCTGATTAATAGCATGGCAGTTATTAGGGGAATGATGCGCGCATGCTGTAACCCCCATGAACAGAATGAACTAATCTCTTTTGAGTCCATCAAGTCCCACCTAGCCAGGAGAAAAGAGTCTGACCCAAATAATCCATAATTAGATCATCATCTGCTCACACTATTGATCTCCTGAGATCTGGGGTGGCCTGAGCTGCCCTCATGCTCCAGCTGCAACTCGGAGAACAGACTCCATTCTTGAAAGAAAAGGGGAGTTCTCAAAGACACGTGGAATAATGATGTTGGACATCTGTCTTCTTGGAAGTATCTTAATTTGTTGCTGTTAATACATACCCAGAAATCAGATTATGACCTTGTCAAACAGAACAGCAATTATATTGTTGCTTAGATCATCAGGGGTCTGCTTCCTGCCTTTTATTATACCTTGCTGGGAAATGCAGGTGGTGTTCAAATAGATTTGAGCTCTTAGCATCAGGTTCAAGCTGCCAAAGTCACTACCCAAAAGTTCAGCTGCAAAGATATCCTCTACATAAATCTGGTTTTAGAAAGCCAAAAAATCTGGATCAATACTGAAGTTCTAATAGGACAATTTTCCATATTATTCTCATGTATTGGGTATTTAATGTCTGTTGCCTTTTAAGAACATTATATTCTTGCAATAATTCAGATTGGTACACGCTGTTTCCAAAGCTACTTTTCCAGTGGTCTGTATATAAATGCAGTGGGTTGCATATGGCTTTGCAATTTCATACTGGTATCTCTTGGAGTAAAAATAAGTATTTTAAATTTTAGCAGCCTATGATGTACTTAAATTAAAAATATAATGGGCAAGAATTAAAATGTTATTAGAATTTTCTTTAGAATATCTGATTCAGAGCCCAGCTCTGATGACCATTAAATCTGTTTGAAAAAGAAAACCTTATTGGATCAGGTACAAATCTAATTCCATTCCAAACCCATGTATATTAAATCCCTTCAAGCACAAACATACTGAGGCATGTAGAATCCTTCAGGAAGACCAGGAGGCCCTCATACTAACTGCAGGGTTTATTTTTCCTCATTTCTATGGCATATGTTGTATCAGAAATCACAGTTAAAAGAAATTTCATGCTCAAAATCGAAATCTTTTCTCACATTTAACTCAGCCAAAATTCCTGCAATGGCAGAATTAAACGTGGGGTTGCTCCCAAATGGTAAGGAAGCCGCAATATGGAACAATAACCTAACTACAAAGACTGCTACTTTTCCTGAACATTTATCATCAGCTTCAGGAGTCATCGGTAATTGTCAAGGAAGTCCATTGTCTGCCCTGCATTTCTTACTGTTTTTTTAGAGGGATTGGCATATGTACTAATCTAGAAGAAATAATCAATCCTTTCTTGTAGAATGCAATGAGAATAGCAGGTGGGAAGTGACACTCACTTGTGAGTACATGTAATATATGTAATACATGTAAGCAGCATCCTAACTGCAGCTGAGACTCTTTTTCCCAGGACAGATAGAAAGGTGCGGTGCTACCTTAGGGCCAGATCAGGCACCACATCTAAAAATGAAGTCCCAGACTGGTCAGACTTGGACTGCAGAAAGAACAATGCCGCTGACTTCAGTGTCTTTGTCTTCTGCCAATAGTTTAATTTTCTTGCAGTAAAAATATCCCTGGAGGAAAAGCTCTCACTGTATGTAACCTTTTTTCCTGTTGAGTCATTTGGTTTGTTTATGTATCCTATGTAAAGGTGTAGTTTTACAGAATGCTCCTGCATGCAGGAGGAACCCCCCTCTGAACAGGTTCTCTACCTGTGCATGAGGGAAAGAAATAACTCTGGAGCTGGTGACATTTCAAGGGCAAGGACACAACTGTTCAGAGGAGAATTATCTGATTTGTTTCGTGATTATTTTTACTTATATCTAGCAATCTGCTCTCCAACAGAAGATGCTTATTTGCAGAAGAGAAGACTGTCTCCTTCTTGGACTGATGCCCGATCTGAAGGAAAGGTGCCACTAAGGACAAGAGGTATGTCTTGAGCATGTATTATCTAATGTAATGGGTGTCTAGTGTTTGAAAAGAAACAGTATGTGTCATATATGCTAACTAATTACAGATAAGTTCTTCATTTCTTCCCATCACACTTCTTATTCACTAGCTACCATAGGCTAAATCTGCCTTCCTCGCAGGAGCACATATTCCAAAGTAAAATATTCCATATGTGGAATTTTAGAATTAATGATTCCCAATTAACTTGTGTAGAGAAGCTCTAGGGTACAGCTCTGCAAATGCATTTTACACATGCTTACTGCCAAGGTAGAGGGCTTTACAACTTCACCAGAAGTCTTTTCCTTTCAGAACTCTTAGGAGAAACTTTTCCAGTCTCAGTGCCCTGCAATGAAGGACTGAGAAACTCCAGGCTGCAAACTGAAATAAAGCAGATTGCAGCAGAATGGGTTAAGAAGCAGAAAAGACGTTACTTTTTGTCGCAACTGAATCACTAAGAAAAATGCGAAAGGAGGAAATCAACTTCCATCTGCATAAGGCTCAACCCTTTTATTTAGGTTCTTTCTGCTGCAGTGATTTTGTCTTGTAAACTCTTTCATGGAAGACATTAAATAATGTTGAGTTACTGGTGTGCCAGCCATGGTATCCAGCAGTTACTGAATATAAACCTGAATGTTCACGTTCCCCAAGTCTTTGCCTCAGTAATAACTTTAAACATAATAGTATCTGCCTGTTGGCTTATTTTCTCATAGGGAGGGCGACAGAACATTTTGTGTTCTCTTATCTTCAATAGCAATGAAACAGGAGGAGCTCCACAATGCGAAACCAAATCTACTGCTATTAATACAACATCCCAGCCACAGAGAAGAGATTTGTTTATTTACCAAAGCTAGAGATGCCTCTCTCTGACCTTTCCAAAGCTTGTGTGCTTTAGCTGGGAATAGATTCCTCAGAACTGGGTGCTGTATTTAAAAATATGCAGTAAAAACCATACACATACCACCCGCCCTGAATAGTCAGAATAAGTGTAACTAGGACACAGTCCATATTCAGTTCTGATTGCTTTGCTAGTGCACAGAGATCAGTCAGCTTCCCAAAGCCCACTCGCCTTCCTGCCTGCCACTCAGTGACACATTTAGCTGACTATAACCATACATGGGCCCACTTTCTGTTTGAGGCCTAACATCTCTCTGCAGCCTAAGAAACCTCTCAGGATAGATTTCCTTCTTTGCATAATCAAGAAGTGCTTCAGACTCTGAGGGATTTGGTTGAAAGAACAACCGAAAAAAGCCAACCAAACAAAAACCCAGATTGTCTTATTCTGGAATTCACGCTGCTTTGAAAATCAAACTTTAACTTTCACAGTTTGTTGTATTTAGTGACCTGCCTGCAGGACTTCAAATGATGTCTGTGAGAGTTAAAGCCTGCATTAGCACTAAGGATTCAAACTGGTTTAACCCCGTAGACTCACAATCCATTCTATTAAGCTGATACATCTCTCACATAGAAAGAGCCTGAGTGCCTCAAGGCTGCTTTGGTGCTCCTCGACAATCCTAAATTTCAGTTTCCCAATTGTCTGGTTCAGAAGTAGCCGTTCTGTAACACAGCTGGCAAAAATGAGTGTGGGCTGACTCCTCACCCATCTGGTTTTCCAGCCAGGCATATTAATTCAAATCACCACTGATTTTGGTACCTGCTCCACCAATGCTTGATATTTTAGCCTAAACAGACTATTAATGCATTACAGAAGCAGACCTGGGAGCAGGAACTGGAAACCAGGGAAGGAACTGGCCCTACACGTCCTGATTCCAAAGCAATGATCACTGAACAATATATGAAAGGAAAACAATAGTTATGCCATGTCCTCCTCCTCCAACAGAGTAAAAAGAGAAGGCAATACACAGTGCTAGGAAAACCCAGCTTACCTGAGAGCTGTCATGTAAGCTCTAAGCATGCTTGCTTAGCTGAACCCTCCAGTGATGGAGACTATAGCTGACATCTCAGTCTGGGTTTAAGGCCTGCAGTTGGTTCCCTGCTCCTGATGCAGTTGTGCCATGGATAACTTTCCGGTGCCTATACCCATACAGTGAGGGAGGATACAGGGATGGAAACCAGCATCAAGATGTAAGGTGGCAGCATGACTTCATCCTTTGGCAGAAGTACCAGATTTGGGCCAGCTTAAGTTGTATTATGTCAAAGTCTTGTTTTAATTCAACTGATTGTTTTCTAGTCTTTAGATACAAGGAGCTGTGGTTTGACAATGCCAGTCACCTGTACAATCAGAAACAAAAGCCTAGAGTCCACAAAAACTGTAATCAGTGGACAATATTGTCTATAAATAAAGTCTACTAAATATTATTCTCCACCATACAGCAGCTTGGAAGGCCAAAAAACTGTCTTTCATTACTCTAGAAACTACTTCATACTTTGGAAGGAACTGGTTTAGCAGTGATGCATCCCCTCATGCTCTGACCAACTTCACGCTTCATTTTTTATCCAAATCAAAGTAACAGGCTTTGGGGACCTTGTCTGTATTCCTTCCTACTCAAGTCTGTTCCCATCTGCCTGATCCCCTCAGTGACTTTATAATACTTCTTTTGTGTCACCAGAACTACCACTGCCTCCCAGTCAAACTTCCCACACTGGTCTCTAAAATTGCACTCCCTGCTTTTGCATGTTCAGTTTCTGTATCTGCAAGTGCATGAATAAGGGCTTGTTTGTATGCTCCGAATTTACTATGACCATTTTTACAATTGGAGAACTCTGTACATACAGCAAAGCTCCGGCCCCATGGAAGACTGCCAGAAAGCATCTGATCCTGGTAATTAGGGGAAAGTTCTGTGAGGAACCTGCAGAAAGAGGTCCCTCACCCCTCCTGACTCACAGCTGGGGTTTCTCCCTGGCAGCTGAACCCGGTGATGTGAGAGGTTAGTTGAGAGTGGGAGCAGATTCCTGTGGGGCTTCACCAGCCAAATTCCTATCTAGCAAAAGGTTGCTACAGCAACTCTGAGCCTCCCCAGATACAGGAATTACTGTAATGGCTGCTGAAATGCCTCCCTGCTGCTCGGAGACAGGATAAGGAAAATCCTTCCCTTTGATACAGCATGGTTACCCACTGCCACACTTGACATCAGCTCTATAGAAGCACCAGGTTTCCTGAACATGCTCAGGAACTGATGGCTACCATTCCCTCTTAAGCAAGGTGCAGTTCCTCTTCTGCATGTAATGCAAACATAGAAATAATAAACGTAAGCACTACACAACAAGGACTACAGTTCCAACACTTTTTTTCCCATGGAGACAGTAAGAGAAAAAACAAATCATATGACAAAAGTTAATATACTACTGAGTGGGCTGAACAGAATACAGAAACCCGTACAAAGCCAAAATATGTATTTTCCAGACTGGAGATTGTGGTTTTCAGAACCACATAGATACGAGAAAACATAAACAAAGCAAAACAGGACAAAACCCCTCATAGCTTCTCAGTGAGTGTCCAGTAGTTTTCTGGCTGCCTCCAGCCTGTGCATGTTTTCCTCTGGCACTTGGCCCGCTCACAGGTCGTTCAGTCCACTGGACTATGTGATAAATAGCAGACAGAGATGATGCTTTAGATAGAACGGGAACACTTGTGACCTAAACAGGTCCTGAATCTAGAATGGGGTAGACTGAGGATACTCAGGGCATACAGCAGACATTAGTGTACACCATTAGTGGAAAAACTTACTCAAAATTGCTCCCATTTCTTTCCTTTTCACTTCTCAGCAACCCAGTTTGCTCTAGAAGCCAAAGATGAAACCATCAGAATCAATTATCTGAACTAATACCTGTGCTTACCTGAAATAACTGGATGACTTTTAAAATCAGTTCATCAAAAAAGAAGTCACAACATTTATACAGCTACTCATTTGAAACTTGAGTGTTGCATTTCGGCCACAACAAAAAGGACCAAATTCCTCTGGGTATAAATCCAGTAAAATTGGTCCTGTTACTTCCTGGCTGGATTTGGATGCCTGGAATGTCCTTTGGGATTGTTCAATTCAAATTACGGCACTAATCCAATCTTCTGCAGTTGCCAAATGCTGTAATGTTTGGTGTCAGCATGCAGCATTTTAAGGTTTTTGACACAAGCTTGTCTCTTGTTAACAGTAGCATTTCATTGGCTTCTTACCTTTGGCCAGGCCTGTGAGATTTTGGATTAACTGAAAAGCTTGAGAACGGACTATGCTTTCAGTAGGTCAAGTCAGAGAAAAACAAATCTTTTTACTTCCCTCGGTTTAGTGTCTATTGTGAAGACGACTCTCAGAGATCAAGAAAAGCATATAATGTTTAAAAGAAAACATTTGTTAAGTAAGGATTTCCTGGATTTTTCTGCTTTCTTATTTATATTATGTCCTGGATCTTGTGAAATCACTGTTTAATTTCCAGTATTATTTATGGAAGCCAGCCTGTCACTGTTTCCAGCTCCTACAGAGAACTTTCAGCTTTCAGTTTCAGTACCAGGATCATAGTCCTGGCTTAAATGAATCAAAAAGAAAGTAACATACAGCAAGTACTTAACCCTCTCACCCCCTGTCTGAATCTTCACAGGGAGGATCCTTTTCTACCTCCAGGCTATCTCATTAGGTTCCTGAGTCCTGGAAGCTCCTCTTCTGTGACAATTTAGAACTTGGGACTGCACAGCTTTTTCAGTGCAGCTCAAATGCTCAAATGCTTTGGAGCATTTCTGTTGTGCCCAGAGAGAGATTTGAAATATTACCCTCTCAGTTACCAATACAAAAGACTAAATGCCTAAGCATGGAAATAGATTTGAGGAAACGAACAATTTTTATGAGGCTTTGCAGGCTGCCACTATTGATCAAAACTCTTCAATCCACAATAGATAGACGAAGAATAATGATTTAGCATGCTGGATCCATGCTGTCAGTGTGACTGTTCTGCCTTACAACCATGGTGAAAAAATCGGCTTAAAGTGTAACCCTCCTCAGCATATGGGTCCTGGATCTGCATGCTGCAGCACTATGTGCTACCATTCACAGCTGCATGAACTAATGCCAAGGAGTTTTAAAATGTTAGCAAATCAGAAATCAACATTTTACATTCATTTTGCATGAGTAGAAATGACCGTGCATATGGTACAAGGCAGTACAGAATGAGGTCGATGAAGTTTATGTGACTGCTGTCTAAGGAAGGTTGTTAATGGTTGCACAGGATGGAGCATTCATGAATAGAAAAGTATGAGAGACAGCAAGAATAAGTAGCTTATTTAGAACTCTGTTCAGGTGTTCCCTTACCTTACAGCCTTCTCATCTGACACCTATAGCTTTATGTCACATGACAGAAAACACACAGCATCTCTGCTCTGACTTCAGTATCACACCAGCATCAGTTATAGCTGCTCTGGAGCCTCCTAGGGTGACAGATAAAGGTTACAATTGGATTATGACCCATCTGGGTGTCAGTAGGATGGAATATCACAGTTTTCAAATGAGTTTTGAAAACCCAGGGAAATACATCCTAAAAGTCTTTATTTAGAAGAGAAAGCATTAGAACTGCAAAACCAAGCACGCACTGAAATTAGAAACTTTCAGGGTTAGAAAAAGAAGAGAGGAATCATGTAATTAAAGATTAGGGCATATACATGGAAAGGCAACCTTTATTCTGGCATTTTCTAACTTTGGTGTACTTGCAAATTATTCATATTTTGGCAAGGATTTTGTATATGTAAAATGTATGTATTATATATAGAACTGAATTAATCTCTGATATATTTTTGCCTCATAAATAGTTTGCTGTTTCCATGCTAGAATCTACAGCATTAACATATTCAGATGCCAGTTGCTGGATTTATTCTCTTCTTGATAACCCAAGGGCTGAGCCTGGCCGTGCTCAGCCTCTCCAAATTTCAGCCTTATCTAGCATTTTTCCTAAGCCACCCAGATAAAGTATCTCAATGTCCTGAGGTGAAGTGATTCTCTTGTCCAGAGGCTCTGGATTGCTAGGGTTTTTTCCTTCATCTGCCACACAATTCTGAGCTCAGGCATTCAGACTGATGAACAATGCAATGCTGCACCAACAAGCTCTAAGTAAAAAAGTAACCTTAAAATCACTGCTTTAGCAAGAGTGTGGCCCAACTATTTCAGTGTGCAACAAGCCACATTAAGACCAACACGGTGAATCTGAAAGTAATCTTCATGTAGAATTAGGAATGGAAGACAGACTGGAGAAGGAGACCCACTCATTCATCTTCTTGCAAATCATGTACAAATGTGACATGTTCATTTGCACTTGAATTATTTCATTCTCCAGATGAAAGCAAAAAAGAAGTTTCCTATAAATTTTTCCCCATAATTTTTTGAAAAAATGTTTGAGTTAATAAATTATAAAAGGAAAAAGAACATATTTAACTTTTATTGCATTCAAATTTTGAATTATACACAGGGTTCATTTTCCGTCATGTCTTCTTTCTGTAATAGAAACGTTCTGCAAAGGCAGCGAAAACTGCTCCTTGGTGCTCTGTTGCTGTTTGTTATCTCAAAGCCCTTTAAAGGAAAGTGAGTTTCTCTGTATTATGCAAACACTTCAGTCCATTTCATTCAGTGAAAACTGAGGCACACAGAGACAAGCATTGAGGTCTCTGACAAATCTGAGAGCAGAGCATGGAGCCTTCAGTCTCCCATCTGCACACCCAAGCCTCAGCCTTCTTCCTTCTGTCCTCCATATGTGCACTTCCAGCAGACTAAAAAAGCAGGCAGTGCACTAAGCATCCTCTGACATGCTTAGAGAACTAATGTGTCCACAGAGCACAGCAAACAGATATTGAAGATGCCAAGAACACTAAACATGTTAGGATCAGGAAATCCTGATTGCTTCCATTGAGAGGCTAATGAAAGATAATTGTGTACATTTGCTGTCGGTAACTGAAATATCACTTCCTTATAACAATATGGATTACTTAATCTGCAAAGGTCAATGAGTTGCTCTTTAGTTCCTTCCAAATGCCTGTGCAATGAACTTTGCCATTTTTAATACAGATTTCTCAGCAAAGAACTGGTGGTACGGGTTTGAGGCTTAGCATGCCTCTCAACCTGAAAGAAACCGTTCATCTCAGTGTATTTCTAACACTACCCATATAGCTTTAGAGCTGTCAGAGACTTCCCTGTGGCTTTCATTCACAAGCTACACAGAAGCTAGCACGAGCTGAGCACATGAGGAGTTAAATTATCATTTTTTTTAAATCCTCTTGCAATATAAATGATTATTGAAGCTGAAACACCATGAGATTTAGGAAGACTGAGATATGCCATCATCTGAAGTGTGACCATGGTTAAGAGCAGTTTGGATGAGCAACTCGGCATTGTCAGGCACATCACTTTACAAAACAGAACCTAAGGTGGAAATATTGCAGCTCAACAGCTTATCAAAACTGGATAAATGCACAGAGAATGGTATGAATGAACACAATCCTAGTCCTGTGCGCTAAACCACACAGCTGCTGACTCCCCTTCTCACCCATGTGGTGCTCCGTTGAAACCATGTTTGTATGGATACTCAACACAGCCTGCAGGTTTGGGGGCTGCATTCTGAACCAGGGTGGATAGTTTGAATAGCACAAGAAATCTCCATGCAGAACCAGGACGGCAGGGTTTAACTTAGCAGGTAGTGGAATGCACAAGCACAGCACAGAGACAAGACTGGGGAATTAGACTGGTGGCAAGTAGCAGCTGAAAGCTGATTGAATACAACAGATTGGGCTCTCATACTGGCCAGATAAGCAGCAGCTATTTAAATGGAGAACTAACAGTTTTGCTCTTAATTATTTCTAAACCTTCCAGCTAATGCAAACTCAGGATGACATAGTTTGGCCTCAATTAATTATTTGCTATTTCTGTATGAATCCGGTTAAGAGAAAGCTGAATGGTTTGCTGGGAATTTCTGCCTATTGAAAATCATTCTTGTAAGTGCTTTGGCTCCTTTCTCCAAACAGCTGTCATGTAAGTAACTGAATATATACCTCCCCAAAATGTTCACTTTCTCCATCTCAAGTGGAATGTCCTTCTGGATTGACACTGCCCTGCAAGACAACAAATGGTCATCCTTCTGGCCCAGTGGCAGGTGGAAGGCCATGAAACTCCAGAGCTAAAATTGGAAACTTTGTGCCTTCAGAAAAGGGAGATCCCTATCTCCCCAGTTAAGTATCATTTACTTTTTAGTCTGGGAGGATCTGAGATTGTGGCATTTCTATGTATAGTACAGCTTTTGCTAGAATTTTCTGAAAGGATATTACAGGTTTTCTCTCAGATACTTACACAGTCATGGGAAAGCTCAAAGAAGAAACAATTACTAATAAAAATGTCAAACCTCTCCCAGACATCTCTGAGAGAATGACCTTCCAAAATACATTTCAGCAGACTGCTTTAATGCAGCTACTTCCAAAAGTGAGCACTTGAGCTTTGTTTTCGCATCTGCATTTCTATGCACCCTCCTTGATAATCTCTCTGTGTAAAGTGCTTAGGATCTCTCATCAATACTAATCCAATATGGATCCAGGGTAGACACACAATAGCACTTGTGACAAATGGGACAGAATGTCCTGTATGACATTTATTCAGGTTGCGAGAGGGCAGACACATAAAGATTATAGCAGCATGAAGTAAAAGAGGTTCATGTAGACAACATATGATCTAGCGTAAAGACTGCTGACTGGCACAAAGCCAACTCATCAAAAAGTCTCATACACATTTTTACTGTCACGGTGAATTTATAGCCTGAGATTTTTATATTCCCTTCATAAAAAAAATCCCACCCTTCAATGTCTGCTTTTATTTCATCATACTCAGGAAAGGAAGAATGTCCTCTCACCACGCTGAAGTGAGAACGAATGTAACTGAGCCTCTTTCCTAATCAGAGTAATTGAATTGATCCTTCTTTGAGCCAAAACAGCAAAAAAGGAAACTACTGGTACTGCTTCAGTTTACCATGGCCTCCAGGCCTCTTTTTTGGGTGATTCAGGAGGAATTGAAACATAAAGAAACAGAAACAAACAACAACTGAGAAATGTCAGCCAGAATAAACGAAAGGATTAACTGGAAAATCATAGTTTCAGGTGATGACCACAGCTTTTTAAGCAAAACATGTAAAAGTATAGGTGATCAAATATGGATTTAATCAAAGAGCTGGACATAGCATTTGGTAACAGTTGAGATGAGTTTCATACAAGCCTAGCCACAGGGAAAGATACAGGACTTTATCTTTCCCATCAGCCAAGATGTCTGTACAGAAAGAAGAAACATAGAAGCAATAGAAGTTGATAATGGCTCGAGCGCACCATATTTACCACAAAATGGCTAGAAAATTCCCGATTTCAGTATTCTGAGGCCTTAACAGATGTCACACCTAAACTTGTCTCAGCATACAAGGATATTGAATGCTCCAAGTTTTCTTATGGCTGATGAGCACCCACAGGCTTTGACAGAATACCTGCCAGATTACCAGGGCTCAGTGAGTGTGAACGTTGTGAAAAAAGTGGTACTTGCCTTTAAAGGTCAGTCTGAGCAGTGGAGATCTGGCCTTGCAGAGCAGCATGGAATTCTGCACAGCAAATATGAATTAGCAAATGCACTTATCCCTTCCTACAGTTGTCATAAACAGGTGCTACATGAATACAGGCCAGAAACAATTCATGTCTTTACATTCTCAATGAGATTTTCATTTGCCTTTCTTCTTGGTCTTTTCTGTGACATTTGAAATGTGAAAACTCTTGTATGTGCAAGGTAATCAAGTTCACATTTGGGAATGGTACATGAACACAACATACTGCCCCGAGGCTCAGGCCTGAAGGAATTTCAACTGTGCAGAGATGGAATATGTGAAGACAGAAATACGAGGAACACAGAGACATTGCTAACTGTGAGCATAGATGGGTATTATTGGATTGATAAAAATAGCATGGAGAGGTAGAGGTGCCTGTAAAATGATATGATTTGGAACAATAGTGCTTCACGCTCACAAAGAGCTGTGTAAAGAGCTATACAAGCATTGTTCTAGTTCAGTGCTGCCATAAACTCTCCAGACGAAGGCAGCACCAAACAGTACAGCTGAGCAATACGGGGCAACAACAAGGTTTGCTGGGTTCTTTCAGTGACTGCTGTAAAACTACTGGCTGCCACACCTAAATTATTCCTGAAGTACCTGGTGCTCCTCCTTCACCTCCTGCAGGGGTGACGGAAGCTACAACCTGGCCCTAATTTTGCAGGTAGTCTCAACAAGCCCAGTAAACAGTCCAAAGCATTCCTGGCACAGTGGAGCAGACATGAGCAAGAACTGGCCTTTAACAATAGCTATCCAAAAGAGACAGAATATGTTTTCCAGTTATGAATTCTGGATGAAAAGTTATGAACTCCAGATAGGCAGTTTGTACTGCACTTTCCATTTCAGCTACAGATGTGAAACAGATTCCTGAATCTGCAGTGAGAACAATGTAGGACAATGTCTGCTAATGTTTTTGCTTTCTGTTTGCAGACACTAGAGAAGAAAATCTGTTTGTCCCACAATGGAGCAAGTTTTAACCCAAGCTTCATTTCAGTACTCTACTGAAGGCAGCATTACACAAATGTGTCCAGAAAGCACAATTTGGGACAGTATGTTTTTCACATTTTCTGTGCTGTAAACAAGAAAATGAGATTATTTCATTTTTCATTTTATTTAATCATCCTCTCAGGCCTCAGGTTTCTCTTGACTGCATATCACTATATTGTCTTTGAATGTTGTTGCTAAATGCCATTATTTTTATTGTATGTATAGAGCAAAGAGAGACATAATGCTTATCCACTGTCATACAGGCCAGGGAGAGTTAGAACTCTGGGTTTTTTTAATTAAAATCCACTGTTCAATAACAGAAAATTCAGAATCTTCATCCACTATGCACTTGGATTTAACACATTATTTTGCCCAGTTCAATGTATTATGTCTCCAGATGGCTTTTTCTTAGAGCTATACAGCTGGAGTACAAAAGTGTTCTGAAAAGTCCCAACTGAATTTCAAATGAATATCAGAAATAGACAAGGATATACATGATACATGCAGAATGTGTATCTAGGGAAATCACAGAAGATCTAGTTTTCAGTAGTTGGTTATACATAAATTATTTAGGCAATCTTAGTAAGCCTGTTGATTAGCTGGAGGCAAAGATACCTATTTTAGGTGTGCTTAGGGTCAGAATTAACTCATGAAACTTGGCTGGCACTGCCCATGAAACAGCTAGAACCATTTCAGCAACCTCATTCAAAAATTAGGTACTCTCCTTTTTTATCACTTATAATTCTTTTTAACAAAGAGGACAAGATTTTAGAAAACCATGTGATAAATGTCTTACAAAACTACACTAGAAACTATTTAGGGTGACTGGAGAAGAAACAGGACTGGGAGCCAGGAGACTATTTCTATTTCTAGTTCTGCCATAGACTGTGTGACTATGACTTTGAACCTCAGCTCCCGGTTTTGTGAAGGGGGATGATAATTCTTACTGTTCTGTCAGGGATATTGTATCTCAGAATTTTCGTTAAGGGTTATGAAATACTTGAGATCCTTGACTGGAAGAAGTTGCAAATGCAAATTAATAATCAAGTAACAGTAATCACAGCATCAGCATTATTATTGTTGTTGTTATTGTTATTATTGATGTTTGTTAATGTTCTTAATATCATATTAGAAGCTCAATAGCATTGTTATAAAAAGCCCAACCTGCACATAGAAGATCACTGTAGCTCACTTCTAGGAACAAGAATGCTGCCAGTTATCATTTCAACATGGGAATGGAAAAGAATTCTTTAAGTTCTCCATCTGAGCAATTGTAGGTGGTAAAAATTAATATCTTTTCAATAATGCTTTCTGCCATAGGAGCAGAAGCAGCCTTCAGAGCTTAACAGTATTTTTAAGATAAGACTCAGGAGAGGTTTTCTTTTTCTAACAGAACTGGGGGGAAGGAATAATAAAACCAAACCACCCAGGATTTCATCTTTTAGAAATCCAGAGCCTTGAAATAGAACAAGTATTGTAGGTCAGGATAATTTGAGTTCATGTGCAACACCACTGACATATACGAAATGTATGCACAAACAGAGAAAAACAGATCTCTTCTATTGGAAGCCTTGAGCTCTGACAGATTAGTTGCAAGAATTCTGTTCTGTGAGTGACCCAACACTACCCTGAGTAATTTGGGAGTTTAAAACCCCATCAAAAAGCTGTCATTTGTGTGAAATACCTGTACAGATTGTACTGGATTGTAGAAATGTGGTGAGGAAGCGGAAACATGAAAGATGAATATAACATTTATTCCAGTAAACCAAATGTGTTCAGATTTGGTTCAAGTCACATTAATAAGGAATGGAGGCAGTCCAGCAGTTTCTCTTTTCCTCCTGAACAGCCCACGTTAGAAAGCAGATGTAAAGACCTTAAGAAAAGTAGGGGAAGGTGATAGACACAGTGTAATCGTACCCATTAATCTTACTGCAGAAATATTGCCTTTTGAAGAACAAAACCCAGGAGGATTATGGGTGTAAACCAAACAGAGCATTTGGTTTCAAACCCTCATTTTGTCCTATTGCATGAGAGAGGAAAAAAAATCAACATAAAAGGACCACATAACCAATTGAAGAGCTTGTTTGATGGTATATGGTAATTTTATTAAGACCTGAAAACTGAAGTATGTTACTTCACTGTTACTAATATCTGTCTGTGAGTTTGGAGGAAATCCTCCACAAAAAGCACAGAAAGAAACTTCAGCTGATACCGTATCACAGAATGTCACAAGGCTAATAAAAGTGGTAGTCATTTGCCATTAGTCCCAAACAATGGCAGAAAATGAAGTAATCTCCATGACCAAGAAAAGCTTTTCAATCTTATGTTATTGCTACGCTCCTACATGGAGTGCATCTGGATGACTTCCTTTCAATCTTGAGAAATTGGAGTGTGACTTCCCTGTGTGGTTCAGTAAATATATAGAATGACAGACATCCATTGCATGGTGGAACTGCTTCTGGTACGTATCTATTGTTTATACCATCTTGATTAAAGACTCTGATAGAGTCAAGAGATGAAAAAAAGGAAACAAAAAATGTTTAAAACAAGTAATTGACATGGTTCACCTTCATCAGAGTCTTACTACAAAGCCTGTGTAAATAGGTGAAAAGGTAAGAGACTAACATTGCTGAGCTACCTTCTGGTTGTCATTGCTGCTCTCAGACAAATACAAATATCAATACCTACAGACTAATGCAAACATATGACAAGTGTAGCTGTTTGTGTGCTTTTCTTGGACATCTTTTCCTTCACCCACCCTAACACAGCCAGGATCATGCAAAGCACTGTGGATAAGTACAATCCACTATTTTGCTTTCAGTGTACAAGACTTTGATTCCATCCCCATAAATATCTATGAAGAAGGAAACGAATTTGAATTTATAGTGCTCCTAGAGAAGGATACAATGGTACTATTAAACTACAATAATTATTGCCCTACCTTGTACCTGGTAGTTTCTAGGACTTGTCATTAGCCTGCTAAGTACCAGGCTAGCTCACCTCGACCTGACTAATACACAGTATGTCAAAGAGAGTAAGTCAAGGTAAACTCTAAATGCCATGTTTGCATTTCTGTTTCTAACATACTCAAGAATCACGGAAAGAAACTGTCAAGTTTTAACACTGTAAGAAATGAGGCTGTGTTGTGTTTTTATGTGTCCAAATTGGTACTGCTCTCCTGACTGACAGCTTCAAAACTGAAACAACTTATTTGCTCTGGAAGTGGTGGCCCATGTTCTAGGGCAAAGTAGTTCAACTTTCACTGCACTGTTAAGCTCTACTGCTAAGTACTATACCGTATGATCACAGCTATAACATCCCAATTAGCCATCCACTTGTTACAGATATGAAATGTAGGGCAATTTTATAACACCTTACAAAGCACAAATTGTCATTTTATAAATATTGTGTTTGATCACACAGCCCCTGCAAACTTGGTAGCATCCCCAGCCTGTTCCACAGAGAGCAAAATTGAGAACCAGAAGCACACAAGGGATATTTACACAGGAAAAAATGGCAGCTAGCTGCCAAATTAATCAGAAATAGATCGAAATTAGATGGAAAATTCAGGTCAGGATGAGATAAGAATTCAAATCTCATGGGCACCAACCAGTGTTTTGTTTCTAAAGTTGTTGTGCATTTCTAAGATAGCAGCCAAGCTGATTTCCCTTTAAGAGAAATGACGGGGTCATCAAATAAGGATAAATTGGATCTCGGTTCTGATAGAATGTTGCTCTATCCCATACTTCTAGATCTCCTATTGACGTCAGCATGGGATAGACAGAAAGATTTTTTCCAAACAGGGAAATGCAGATTATTGTGGCTGTCATGGTTTAATACTCTATTGGAGTCTTTGGTGATAAACCAAGTGACTATCAATAGGATGGATAAACAAAGGAAGAAATCTACCAGTCCAAACTGTGATCTCTTATAGTCACTGTCACTGAGATCAGAATCTGTTTCACTGTCTCTTTTACACTCCAAAGGCAGCAAGCAGCTGCTGTGTGCAGGAACAGTGATCCAATTCTAGAAATCTCCCAGCAACAACACTCACCCTTTGCATTCTCAGTCTCCTGGTCTCAATCGAAGTCAAATTCTACCTGCTGCTGATATGGGAACACACATTGCCTCGGAATAAAAATTATTCATAATAAGCTTGGATTACCTTAATTATCAAAATTCAAACTTAATTATCAAAAGTCAAACTAATATTTTATCACTGATTTTTCTACAGGCTTTGTGTAACTTTTTCAACTCAGTATTTTTTGCATTTTGCTGTTTAAGCTATAAGCTTCTTACAGGGGTAGAGGGCGGAAAAAGCCCTCTTGACATAATACCATGAAATCAAAGAGCAAACTGACTGGAAAAAACAGTTACTATATTTAAACTGCATTATCCTATGACAGAATTGCAGTTTTAAAACCTTTCCACTTTGATACAGCACATTTGCAGTATTTTAATATGTCTTAGTAGATTTCGAGTGGCTGAAACATTTTAATAACTGTAATTTAAGAGGAATAAAATAGTACTGTAGGAGGAAGAAACAATTTCCCTATTTGTCACTCACAAAAACTTGGATTTGAAAGCAGCTGAGGTAGTAAGAACAGTGAACTTGGTAGGCTCAACCTAGCCCCATTAGGCTATTAGCCAGTCTGTAAAAATCATGACATAATTCGGCACAATGAAGCAGAATAGTATAACTTTGTCTATGTGCACTGAAAGAGATGCAGGCCTGAAACGGGAAGGTTATTGCAGGTTCAGGTGTACCGGCTCCACAAACTGGCATTTTGGGTACTGCCCTTCAGTGCTGCATTTAGCTCCAGTAAAACCTATTAATCTTATCTGAAAATTAAGCTACAAAACATATGGTTTTGTGTACAGCAAGAGACAATTCATATTACAATCAGTAACTCTACTGTGAATCTGCTTTGCAGCAACAGGGATGACTTAATGTTATTGCAATTTGAAGGAAAGCATCCTGCAGTCCTCTCTCAGGCCAAATTCCCATTTACTTCAATTAGTAAGCATTACAGGAACTGTTTTAATGCTGCTGCCTGATGTGTTGGCTGCTTCTTCTAATATATTACAGTGAAAAAAAGAGAATAGGCCAAATGTATGAATGGTGTACTTCCATTATGTGAATGGAATTTTTTCAAGGCCAAAGCTGGCCCATTGTGTCATGTTTCTTTCCAAGGTACCACTCTTAACGGGTCCCACTCTGAAAACAAACTGCAACTTCACAGCAAAATAAATTGGTTTCCTTCTTCCTTGAAGATGGAGAATGTAAAGCTACCTGCACTTGCTGGAGGTATTAGTCCCCTGGAAGCTTTCATGGTCTTGCGTTGCCTAAGGCAGAGCTGAGGTGCCATCATTCTGATTTGGGAATACTTTACCACCTTTAAGAGACAAGACAATTCTAATTCTGTGTGATATCAAGTGATGCCAAAATTAGCAGGTACTGCTTCTGCTGTGGTATCTACATGGGTGCTTGTTCATTCTGCACTACACTGTCCACACCAAGCATCATATCTGCAGACGTCATTCAAACATGCATCTGTCAGATCTTTAATCATTGGGAGGATACCACCTGCAAAGAAATCCTCACGCTGGTCAGCTACCCGAAGTCTTGCACATATGTGGAAAGACAGGAAGCTATTGTGAAGGAAATAGAGAGTTTATTCTGCTCTGGAAAGACCTGTAGAACAGTCCTTAATTCAGTCATTCTCTCAAAATTCACTGAGCCATAACAGAACACAGGACAGAAACAAACACAGGCAAAGGACTATGTTCAAAAGATGGAAAAAAAGGGGAAAACTTAAGTCCCCTATTCTTTGTGCACGAGAGAGCAAACAGTGGAAGTGAAGTTGTCAAGCTGTAGGTGAACTAGTGAATCCCAGAGAATGCCAAGAGTTCCCCAGGATTTGCTAGAATGCAAACTCTATTCACTTTCCCAGCAGCATTTCCACCTGTTAACAAGTTAGACTGAAAGGACACCATATCTCTTTTATTACACACTCTGCCAAGCTCTGATTGCACATGCCATGGTTCTGGTATGCTTAAAATAATTTTCCATAAGCCTTTTTGGAAACAGGCACAAAAAGGAAACCAAGAATGACTTACAAAGTATATCAGAGGGAGATAGAGCATGAAATATAACCCTAGTTTCTTTCTAATATGAGTTTGTTTTGAAAATTGCTACTGATGCTTAATTGCATTGCTCTTTTACAACAATTAAAAGTAATACTTTAAAATAGAAAGAAAATGAAAGGCAGAACTCTCAAGTCCTTTACAGGTGCTCTTGTATATGAAGGCTACTAAGATATGCCTCTGTGTAAAAACATTGCTGTGGTAAATGTATTTTGACAAAAAAAGCTTACATATATTGCAGGCTCTGTTAATGTGGTGGAGAAGGAACTACTCATACAGACATACTGTGCTGTCAGTGAAATATGTTAATTCAACTAGCTGGCATTATTCTGTATATAATGACTGTGGAAATGATGTATTTTTTAAATGTTGCCTATACACATAATATGGGGACTGGCACTGAGTCTATCACGCAGAAGTGTCTGAAGACAGAGGTGTACATGTACACACTTGTGTGTTAGAGGACACTGAAGGTAGGTGTGGGTTACGTGGGCCCACACAGCGACAGGCATCAATCAGCAGTTTTGTTGGCATCAAGTGCGTGTTTTCAAAGACATAATTGTTTTGTGAGAGTATTAATTTCAGATGCCTGTGCACCTTGTGACTTCAGTTCTGTTTTGGGGATGACAGGATGATGTGTTCATAGAATACCAAGAAAAGTGTTAAAACTGGTTAAGAAACATACAGTAAACTATATGCAACTGTCATGTTGATCTCTGTAACAGTTAGGGTATGCCTGTTTATGTGCAGTGTGTGGTAGCGGTAGGAGAAGCAACATAACTGCATTGAAGCCACATGTGGCCACCGTAATTAATCCTGCTGATATGCAGGAGAAAATTAATATGGGAAATGCATGGAATAAGTAATTCCCATTCCTGAACTAGATCATCAGACCTAAGTCATGGATTTTCACTCAGAACTGCCCTGTGAAGTGTAGGCATGCTGTGAAGCTATCCTTATCTGAACAATGGCTAGTTACAGAGAAGTCTCTTCTAGGGCACTTGTACTTTTAATAGAAAGCATATAGGTGCCACACATACCCTAGAAAATTGTGATTTTATATTGACTGTTCCCTCTCCTTACTCCTTTTGATAATACAGAGGTAAGACTAAGATATTTTCCTTCCAGATCAGACATTCAGTTTCTTATAGCATGGTACTGTGGGTGGTTCGTAACAGTGATGGATATGCAGATTGTATGTAGGATCTGCGTTTATGTAAGCCAGCATGCATGTAGAGATCAGCTTTTACATTTGCACACGCGTATACAAGAACATCACTTGGCACCAAGAGTTTTTAAGGGAAGGTGTTTACATTGCGTACTGCATGGCTTGTTATGTGTTGTGCACGTATTGCAGGTGTCATTACTGTCCGTTGGCACTGACCTCCCCCAGTTTGTATTGTGTTCATTGAAGTTTCTGTGAATTATGTGGTGGGGAAGCTAAATCAAGTCAGTTTTCTGTGTTCTATATTGGTTTGTGAGTCTGTGTCAGTTATTCAGATACTGTGATGAGGAAAGCTGGTATCTCACACCACACACGCTGCTGAAATCACACCGTGCAGTTTATACCTCCTCCTGTTATCGCTCTGCAAGCCAGGGCTGAGTGTGCGTGTCACTGTTATGCTGGCGGGGCAGCGTGTGATGGGAACTGGGGAAGTTGTGCGAAGGGCATTGCTCAGCATCAACACAGGCCTCGTCAGAGCAGGGGCAGGATCTCTGAGGAACGACCCTCTCGGTGCTAACGTGAAGGCACGAAGCCCTCACTTCCCTCCTCCACCTCTGGCACACTCATGGCTGGATGAGGTTCCTGTCACGACAGAGGCGGGGACAGCCCCACACTCACCCTTTGGCTGGATGGGGCTCCTGTCACGACAGAAATGAGGGCAGTCCCCACAGTAAGGCTGACGCTCCTGTCACGACACACGCCGCGGCAGCTCCGCGCCAAACCCCTTCGCCGATTCGCCTATCGCGACAGCGCGCATCGCGGGCGGCGGAGGGCGGGCAGCTCCCCTCAGCAGGCGCGCGCCTCCTCAGCTTTCCCGGCGCGGGTTGAGGCCGGGACAGAGGGCGGCCACGACGGTTCACGCCGGGGCAAAGGGGCGGGAGAAAGGCCACCCCACCTGTGGGCCTCTCCCACTGCGGAGCGAAAGCGCTTCCGCTGCCGCCGCATGAGGTCTGCATCACCCGCCCCCGCCTCCGCCTCCGCCTCCTCCTCCTCCTCCGAACCGAGGGCGGGCGAGCGACCGCGCTGCGCAGGGCCGCGCCAGGCGCCGCTGCCACCGCCTCAGCGCCGCGGGGCGGAGCCGCGCCTTCGCCCCACCCCGCGCCGCGAGCCCCGCCAATGAGCGGCGTCCACATGCGGCGGCAGCGAGAGGGGCCCGGGCGGCCCAGCTCCCCTCAGTTACATTAGGGCAACCGCCGCTGGTGCGCGAGTGGAGCGGGAGGGAGGTAGCGGCGAGGCCGGGCGAGGGGGGCGAGCATAGCCCGAGCCGTGACGGCGAACAGCGGCCTAGGGCTGGCTGAGGGGGAGGATCGGGCTGCCTGAGGGGAGGGGGCGATTCCGACCCTTCCCGGTGGAGGCGAGAGGCGGGCAGCGGGGCACCTACGCCTTTTTCTTCCCACCCCGCCTCCGGAGGCGAGCGCGGTGAGGCGTGCCGTGCCGTTATCGTCCTCCGCGGGGGCGGCTCGGAGACCGGGAAGGCGAACGGAGAGGCCGCTCGGTCACCTGGACGCGGCCCAGCCCCGAGCAGGCATCCGCCGCACGCCCGCGCCCCTGAGGCGACAGCGGCTCCGGGGGCCCGCGCTCTCACCAGCTGCCCGCCCGGAGCTGGGAGGTGTCTGAAGCCCGGTCATCCCCACCGGAGAGGCCGCTTGGCTCCCTCGGAGGGTGTGTGGGGTGGGAGGGGGGCGAGGGATTTTTTTTTTCCTCCGGCTCCTTTTCCCCCCCTCCCCTTTTTTTTTCTCCCCCCCCCCCCTTTTTTTCCCCCCTTTTTTTTTTTAATCGTTTAAATATATTTTTCTCCCCCTCTCGTCCTCCCTCAGGAAGCGCTGAGGTGGGCTCGGGTGCTCCTCTCAGTCGCGGGAGGGGGTCTATGGTGATAGCACGGGGGCGGTGGGGCAGAGAGCGAGGGGCTGAGGAGGGGGCTCGCCGCCGCGCCCGCTGAGGAGGAAGAGGCGAGGCACCATTTGCTGCTCCCGGCCCCAGCCATGGAGAACGCGCACACAAAGACTGTGGAGGAAGTTTTGGCTTATTTCGGCGTCAACGAAAGCACTGGGCTCAGCCTGGAGCAAGTCAAGAAGCTGAAGGAGAAATGGGGCTCCAATGGTAGGTGAACCGGCCCGCGCCGCCGCCTCCCCCCGCCGCGGGGATGCTGTCGCTGGCGCTCATCGTCTTCCCCCCCTCCTCTCCGCTTTTCCGTCGCTTTCCTCTTTTAAGCTCATCCTTCCCGGGGCCCTGTTTCGAGGCCTAAACGCGTGTGTACTTGCGAAGCCGGCATCTCTTACAGGACCCGGAATAGGAGCGAGAGAGAGAAGATGGCTGACTTGAACTCCACCTCGTGGGTTTCTTTCATACCCCGAGCTCACAGGGCTGCTTTGGGAAGGGAGGATGTCACCTCCGTTTCCTTTCACCTTAACGCTGGGAATTCTTCTTCCAGTCTGAAATGAAGCCCTGTGGGTTGTGTATTTATGATTTTAATGTGGGTTTTGTCCGTCTTGACCTTCATTTTACCCTGCTTTTCAGTGCCTTTCCGTCCCTATTTTACATTCTTCTCTCGAGTCGGGACTCAGAATTCAGCCGATGTTCCTTTTTTTACTTTAATCCTTACTGCTTGGCCTTTCCTGTCCCTTTTGAACTCCGGTGCCATTGTACTAAACTGAAAAGCTGTGAGAAAATTATACGGTGGGGATTTTTTTTTACCTTTAACACTGCTTTTTTTTTTGCCTCTTGGAATTACTGAATCTAGTTGTAAGGAAATGGAAGGGAGAGCAGAAATAAGAAAATGCCCTTAAAATGGAGGAAAGAATCTGAAATATCTTTAGCCGAGTTTGTTGTTTGGTTTTGGTTCTTTTCTAAGTGAATGTGGAGGAAAACCTTTGTCAGAAAGCGTTTGAAAAGCGTTTTGAGCCTTTGACCCTTTGTGTGCAGCAACAGTACAAGTCCCACAGCTGGCTGGAGTGATGACTTGGCTGAATTGTAACCCTTGGCACATTCCGGCTAACCTCTAAGTGTGTTAAAATGCAAACCCATCAGGCCTATTCAGATGCTTTAATGAAAAGAGCCACCTTAATGAGGCTTTCAGTATGTCTGTCAAATCCAACCCAGTTGAGTGTGCAAACCAGGAATGATATCTAGCGGATGCCTTGCAGTGCTCTCTAATGTGTTTCTCCAATGATCTTTTTTCTTTGACATGCTTCCTGGAAAAATCTTCTACTGACAGAGTTACCAGCAGAGGAAGGTAAGTGTGTTTATGAAATCTACTTTTTCTTGTTGATAATTCATCATTTTTTAAAGGTACGTAACTAAATGGCTTTGTTACATATTGCAGGAAAAACCTTACTCGAGCTTGTGATTGAGCAGTTTGAAGACTTACTAGTTAGAATTCTGTTGCTGGCAGCTTGCATATCTTTTGTAAGTATGATTTTTTTATTTCATAGACTTCTGTATTGCAGAATGGCAATGTATAGGAGCTGTATGTACTCAAGTTACTCTTTCTCAAAAGGTAGAAGTATAAGATACAAAGTAAATCGTGATCTCCTAAATCAGTTGCCTTGTGCAGGGGTTTCCATATGCTAGAAACCAAAATTTCAGGGCATCTTTCATTGCATGAGTCATAAGTACGTAACCACAGTTGACAGGTATTCTAAAAAGTGCTTCTCATTCAACCTGGTTTGCTTATATGAGGTGGGATTTCCCAATGCTTTTGTTGGCTTTGAAAACTAACGTTGAGTAAGTGTTTAACTAGACATTCTTCTTGCCTTTGAGTTAATCGTTATCAAGCTCAATGTATAATCATTGGAAGACATTTTTGGATGCAGTGCAGACTGTAAATAGAATTTACATGGCGAATATTCCAGTTGCCTTCCCTTCCTGATAATAGCAAGGTGACAGTTGTTGCTTTTGACAGTGACAAGAATGATGACGGCTGTGATGGCACCATTGTTGACCAAATTTGGTAACTGACCTTTGAATAGTCTAGTCATTTAAATGGACATCTTGTTTTACATACAGGATTAAAAGAATAAGAACAACTTTAACTTTTTTAAAAGCATTTTTATGCAGTCTTTTAACCTAATGTGTAAAGGGAATGTGTTTGCTGAAAAACTGAGAAGGAAGATAAAGGCTAAGTATAGAAGGAAGATGAAGGCTGTATGTCCTGGGGAGCTGGACAACAGGAACAGAAGTGTGCAGAGCATTAAATTGTTTAGGTAGGAGTAAAAGTTTATAGTAGACTTTGCCCTGGAGTTGTAATTAACTGCTTCAGAAAAAATAAATGCTGCAGCTCGTGGGGGGAGTGGAAATTGTGGTGACCCTTTAGCTAAGGGCAAACTAATTAGGATGGTCAGAGGAGAATGTGCTCTGGAGCTGTTCTGTTTGATGGGGGAGGGTTGCTCTGTTGTGGCTGCTGCAGCACACACTGTGTTGCTCTTCTTTCACCAAGAGAGGCTTCAGCTCTCCTCATGCTGACACTTCACAAAGCGCTTTGGGTTTTGGTATGCATGTACCATCACCAGTTGAGCGTTGGTCTTGACCATGGAGACAGATGTGCCTTATTCACCCTTCTGTTTCATGGGGAGTAAATCAGGCTGGCTGTAGAAAATTGAATTAACAGATCATTCAAAAGCTTTTTTTTCCTCTTCTTTCCCATTTTCCCCTCCCAGAGGGTAAGAAGGGGATGTATTTCTGTATCTGAAGAGTACAGGTGACTTCCATGTTATGAGATAAATGACAGTGCAGAAGTTTGTTAGCTTTTCATGCCAAAGTACATTATGTGGTTTTATTACAGCCAAATAAGTGGAAAATCAAATTCACCAAATTTTAAGCTTTTATTGTTGAATCCGAGTAAGTACAATACCAGACTGACAGAGGTCATAGAACATACACTGCCAAGCCCTCTTTGAAAACTTGATTAATATTTGGATTCAGTTTCTTTTTTCAGTATGCTTAATTTTACTATCTAATTAAGAGGAGGCTGTATTTTAATGGAGTGTGGGATAGATCTGGGTTCTGTGCAGCTGGCTTGGTATATGACCTTGGGCTACTGCTCTGCCTTTTCTGTCTCCTATTCGAGAGTTACAGGTACCCAGTATAAATTGATGTTAGTAGTGAAGATTTTCTTTTTATGAAATGTTAATACAAAAAATACAATTTTAGTAGTTTGAAAAACTTTCTGTTTATTTTTGGCTTTTTCCTTGCTCAGAAGGTGATCATTTATTTTCTGTATGAGAGCATCTTGAGGTGTATAGGTCACTGTTGTTTTGCACTGTGGAAGCTTTTCTGGTGACTGTGATCATAAATGATACTAGATTTTTTACTTTTGTGAGTAACTGCACAGAAAAAACCATTTTTAACAGAGATCTGCGTTAGATTTTTGCGCAGAATCATCCCCTCTTACATACAAAAACTTCTTTTTTCGAAGTGCCTTTTGTGTCCTCTACTCCCACACCCCGTGTCAGGTATGTGTCAGTAAAATAAATCAGACTAACAGCTGAATCTGTGTCACCCTGGCTGATTGGAGGGGTCATATGCTGCGTGTTTGTTGGCAGTAGATCCTGTGTTCCAAGTCGGAACTGCTGTTACAGATGTGTCTAGTTAGTAAAAGCCTTAAGTATGGCTTTTGAAGAGAAACAGTATAAATAATTTCTTATGGCAAGTAAGTAGATCTATGTATGGGGTTGGACTTTGTCTCAGTGTTCTACGAAGCCTACACAGAAGTAAGCCTGTAGAGTGTATCTCAGCGGTTCAAGGGCCTTCACAGCCTAACTCTACGTGCAAGTAAGAGGATGTTTAATTTTCCATGAAGTATGGCTTTTAATTCTTGCTGCTTGTGTAGCAGGTACTCAGATCTATGCTGTTTACATAAAAGAACAGCTTTCTTTGCTGTGTAAATGACAAGTTGCAAGATGTTTATGGTGCATCTGATGTAAAGATTTTCTTTGGTGAAGTATATATGCTTTAAAGAGTGATTGTATGCTGAACTAGGCAACCTTATCTTTGGACTTAACATAGAGTGAATTTTCTTCTGCAAGATGCAGCATAGACTACGAGCTTTACCCAAACCTGAAGTATTAGCGTAGCATCCTAAGAGCATTGTGATTGTTCTGGGAATGTTTTCTAGTAGTGGATATCCATGTTTAGATTAAAACAATATATTGTGATTTAGTCCAGAGATTATTATAGCCTGTAAATTAGCAGGAGTATAATCTGTGTTAAAAGGTGAGCAAAGCTACTCTTAGAGGAAGTAAGATGTGCCAGCAAAAATGTGCAGGCTTTGCCCTGAAATCACCCCAAAACCTACCTGTTAAGGTCAGTAGCAATGATAAAGATTGCTGTGGAGCATTACACTGACATACTTTCAGCTAAACTCAGATAACTTAATAGCAGCTGAGATACCAGCTCACGGGAGGTGTGATTAAAACTGTGAGAAGAGATTGTGATTCCATTCTACTTTGTAGAAATCAAACTGTTTGTGCTATGTATCTTTTTCATTTCCTTATTGTTACACTAAACACCGGAACGTGTTGCTTTTCAGAAATCCAGAGTAGTATGTATCTGATGGGTGCTATTAATCTGCTAACCTGGTAAAATTCTTGTACTTACATGTGTGGTCAAACTCTCTTGGCTTTATGATTGTTTCTTTTTTCCTCCTCTCCTTGGGTAGCAAATAAAAATCTTTACTGAAAATTGACCTAAACCCGGGAGTTTTTTCTGTAGTAGTTCCTGGTGTTCAGTATAATTGTCATTTAACAAGTATCAGGACTACGGAAATAGTTTGCAACTGCTTAATTTGAAGCTAACATGTACTGAAAAAAGAAAACACTGAAAGAGAGGTTCTGAGTAGTAGTTTTTAGTCTGTCCAAAATATACTAAATCTCAATTCACAGTATCCTATGAGAAGAAAGCTCTTAAAAGCATAGTTTTACATGACCTGCTTTAATTAGTCCAGAGCTCCTTTCTGTTAGGATGAGGTCTTGCTTGCCCAGCCTGCTTCTAAGTTTCCATTGTCCAAAGGAAAATCAAACAAATATCCTTGCTATGTTGCTGACAACAAACTGTTTGCTTTTCTTCTGTTTGTGGCAAGTGGGTACAGCCTGCTGGGCAACCCAGCTCTATCTTGAAACTTCCATTCTTTAATTCTGCTTGTTACTTAATGATAAGTAGTCATCTGAGGCAGCTTGCCTCCATAGCTTACCTGACAATACAGAGATAATTACCTTGTAGAAATGCAGAAAGCTGTAAGGACGCTGCTGTTCTAGCTGTTCGCATCAGTAGCCATCTCATTGCTGGCTGCCTTCTGCATTGTGCCTCTGCCCCTTTTTACCAATAACCATGAAAACTTCAATGCCATTTGCCTGTCATTGTGTATAGTATCTTGCAGGTTAACCACATTAGGCTTTGATTAAAATAGACTTCTGCAAGCCATAGTTCTAGCAACCCTGAAGCAGATATGCTGAATGAAAGCTGCTGCTGACGTTGGCTGTTGGTATGGGACTTTTATGTCTTGCTATTAGTTTCTCCTTATGTTTTCAGACTTGCATTTCTCTTGAGCAATTATCTTACTCTTTCCCTACCAGCCACTCTTTTAAGCTTCTTAAATGCATGCTAACTTTACTTACTGACCATACTATCTGAACAGTACATTGGAGATCAATGACCTGGAAATGAAGCTGCTCTGCATGTGAGTCTTAAAGTGATAAGGGCAGAAATATGATGGGGCCCTTCTGAGTAGCAGTCAAATAAAAGATCTTTTGCTGTAAACCTCTCCAGGGTCTTAAAAGTGTACTGGTGGAAACTTTGACAAGGACTTAGTGCTTTTGACAAGAGTTGTCTGGTCTCTACCAGGCTTCAGCATATGATCTGTTGTTACTAGAAACGCCTAGTTAAATACTTGTGTTCCTTGTTCTGCTTTTTCTTTGGGCTTTACTGTGGTTTTGTTTTTACTTCAGGCTACTATAAAATAATAAACCTCATCTGTTACAGTAGTACATATTAGATATCACTAGTATCCTAAATGTAGTGTTAATATAACTGTAATCTGCTATGACAAACCCAAGAACTCACAAAGTATTCTGTTATTTCTGTGACTATATTTACTAAAACATTCTAGAACTAGAGCTTAGGTCATTCCACTGCTAGTAATTGTATGGAAACCTTTTAGGGGAGAAATGTGTGTTGCTGCCTTCCAGCATTAATTAGATACTTTGTTTTAATCTGGTCACAGATTGGTAATTTTGCCAAAAAACCCCAAACACAAAGATCTAAACCATCAGATCTGTACTGTCAGGATCTCTAAGCTAGTTCGTGTGCTCTTTTTGAAATAATGGCTTATTGAAAGAAAAGATCCCTTGAAAACTTAATTTTGGTTCTCCTTGACATACTTGGATCTTGCTGTCCTTGTACCTACTTTCCTTAGCTCTTACAGTTGCAGGTTTTCTCAATGTTATTTTACAAAACATGTGGTCTTCAATCTGAAAGGATTATGTTTTAGCATTGTGTAAAGCAGATGTTTTATTGCAGGTGCCTTGTAGGTGCCTGCTCTGTTACAAGCATCACAATGATCAAATTTACTTACTTTGTTGGTAGCAAAATAGGCTCTGCAGAGTTCCAATAAAGAAAGGGAGGGGAGAAACAGATACTAAGCAGCTTTTCTGATGGCAGTGTGTGACCTTGTTATATGCTAAGGAAACCGGAAATGTACCATTAGCCTTTTGTGTAGCTACATGGGAGGCAGCAGTGCTGGTGCAGAGTAAAAGCTGACCATGAAATAAAGGGTAATGCTTGGAGTGAAGACTACAGTGTAGACTGTATGACTGCTCTAGCAGGTCAAATGACTACAGTTGTTACTGGAGATTGGAGGCAAGTGGTGTGGGAGGAGGGAAGAAATACCGAGATGTAGAGGGTGTAAGAGATCCTAATTAAATCCCTTCTCCAGAGGGATTACACAGACCTTTAACGTGTTGTGTTGCCAGTTGGAAAGTTTCAGTCTTATTAATCATAACCTGGTTCTTATAAGTTTATCCTTTTTGTAATAAAAATCTGTTGTTGCGTTGCATTTGCTTGACAGTCTGTTTTCTGCTTGAGGCTTTCATGCTGCTTCTCCTTCCTTTTAACATCCTGGAGTGTTTCACAATTGAGCAATAGCTCTGAGCAGCATGTTGGTGGAATTATGGCGCTCGCTTTAGTAACGGTTTGCTCGCTGCAGTCTTCTAGTGATTCAGAGTGCTGTTGCCTGACTACCAGCCCTAATTATCTCAACACGTTGTTCCTATTTACTGTCACTTTCCAGGCTTCCTGTTGCTCAACATGTTGACGAAAAAGCTCTTCCTCTCTGGTCGTATAAGTTTGACTTTCGGTAGTGACAGAACACTGCATATGTCCTGACACATCCCCATTCAAGTCAGGTGAATGGCAGAAGGACTAAAACTAGAGTGTCATTCTAAAGCAAAAGAACTAAAATAAAACATGTGGAGCCTTTCAAGCAAGTCTTCAAGTTGATTTACTTTTTTAAAATCTTTAAGTCCAGTCTGGGTTTTACCAGCTACTCAGTTCAGAATTCAGCTTCAGGTGTAACTGTACAATTCACTTAGATGCTTCAATAAGACACTGCTTATGTTTAAATAAGTAGATGCTTATTTTTCGTATCTCTTCCACTTATAAAGCTGTTTCTATTTGTGTATCTGAGTTATTGGTAAAAAACAATTAACTTGGTTAAAATTTCAAATTCTGCAAATTTTTAGTGTTCTGAGTAGTCAGACTAATCTGTCTGTATCCTGTAGCTGTTGTCACAACTTCTGCTTTCATTTGTGAAGCAAAAGTAGTAATATGTTACCCAGATAAATAGCTTGCTCCTTTAAAAGAGGAGCAGCCTTGGAAATAAACTCTGTATTACTTTAGTAAAGACTCTCTTTCTCCTTTTCCCCTGTGTATTGCCAGCTCATTCATGAACTGCAGAAAGATTGGAAGATTGAGGGGTTTCCAGAATTACTCAACTGAAACTTACTGGGTCTCAGGTTTGCAAAGTGTCTGTGTAAATCGTTTAGTAATTTAAATCATTGTGTTTCTCTTCCAGGTCCTGGCTTGGTTTGAAGAAGGTGAAGAAACAATCACAGCTTTTGTAGAGCCTTTTGTAATCTTACTCATCTTAGTAGCTAATGCAATTGTGGGAGTGTGGCAGGTATGCAGCTATTTTTACAATGTCAAATCTCAAATGTTTGGGGCTTTCTTGGTTTAAGAGGAAGGACTATACAGTGTAGTGTCAGATGCTTCATACAATGTAAGTAATCTATGTTACTAACTTTAGATTCCTGAGAGTCAACATACCATAAAACTTGTGCACAGAAAGTGTTGACTTAAACGTAAAATGAAAGCTGTGGAAGTATTGCTGAAAAGGCAAAGTGCCCATCAGTGTGTTTGGCCTCACACTGGTGAGCACATGGACGGGATAGTCCAGAATGAAGGAAGTAAGTTAAATCTTGCAAAGCCAAAAAACGATCAATTGGATCAGCTTGCAAGAAAGGGGGTTTGTCCCAGTTAAGGAGCAAAGGATGCAACACTTGTAATCTAGTTTAGAATCATAGAATAGTTTGGGTTGGAAAGGACCTTAAGATCATCCAGTTCCACCCCCCCTGCCATGGCCAGGGACACCTCCCACTAAACCATGTCACCCAAGGCTCTGTCCAGCCTGGCCTTGAACACCGCCAGCGATTGAGCATTCACAACTTCCCTGGGCAACCCATTCCAGTGCCTCACCACCCTTACAGGAAAGAATTTCTTCCTTATATCCAATCTAAACCTCCCCTGTTTAAGTTTTAACCTGTTACCCCTTGTCCTCTCACTACAGTCCCTCATGAAGAGTCCCTCCCCAGCATCCTTATAGCCCTCCTTCAGATGCTGGAAGGCTGCTATGAGGTCTCCACATAGCCCTCTCTTCTCCAGGCTAAACAGCCCCAACTTTCTCATCCTATCTTCATACGGGAGGTGCTCCAGTCCCCTGATCATCCTCGTGTCCCTTCTCTGGACTTGTTCCAATAGTTCCATGTCCTTTTTGTGTTGAGGACACCAGAACTGCACACAATACTCCCAAGTGAGGTCTCACAAGAGCAAAGTAGAGGGGCAGGATCACCTCCTTCAACCTGCTAGTCACGCTCCTTTTGATCCTTCTGATGTTTCTTCTCTTTCCTCTTGAGATAAGTGCTATATTTTAGTACATGTATTAATACATTAATATAGTGTTAATTCTTCCTATTCAATTACTATTGTACCTACTAAATGTACATCACAAGGCTGCATGTTGGTCAAAAGGTAGAAGCTGCTTCTGAAAGCATCTACATACCGTGAAATTTCTCCTTCATTATGAGCTTATTACCACACCATTATCAGCTGTGGTATCAATCAGATGGCTTTTTATAAATCATAGAGGCAGTAATACCAGTAACACATTCTAACACTTCTTGAGATGCCTGAACAAAATTGTTCACAGAACTTTAGGTTACAGTTTTGATCGCTTCAGGCAGGGTGTGTTTTTATTAGAATTGTTTTTCTACAGATAAAAGTTTTTCTAGGTCTTTTAGGGTGATTTAAGTTCTTTGTAAGGTTGGTTTTGGTAGTTGGTTGGCTGGTGTTTATGTGATAGTTGCTATTTTAGTACATTAGGTTTCATGCTTAAAATGTGAACCTGTCAAAAAAAATCCAACAAATTAAGAGGAGGAGCCTTGTTAACAGGTTAAAACATGTTAGAGAGGAACCTACACACTGCAAGCCACCAGAAAGGGTAGTGAGTGGCATTGCTGTGCATTCCTGTGCTCTGCTCTGTGCTAGCCCAAGTAAGCTGCCTAACTTGTGCGCAAGAAGACTAACCCTGGAAAAACTCCATTATTAGCAGCTTGCTGTGCAACTGCTAGAGCTGGTATGGAGGGAAGAGGTAAAGTCGAGCAGGAGCTGACAGCATTGCCGTTTCTATTTTCTAAAGTGTTGTTTTCTATTCAAATCTTTATAAGGTAATTGTGCAAGAATTAATCTGTAACTTGAATCTTTGAGTTACAATTCTGCATGTAGTAACCTTAAATATGAAATGTAAGGTAAAGCAATCTATATAGTTTGAGGATTTTCTTTTGTAGCTGTCTACCTTGTAGGAAATAATCAGTTTTCTTTTCAGACATGATAGTGCACAAAGAATACATATGTGTATATATGTATCTACATGCAGTGAATGGAATTGTGAAACAATTGCTGTACAGCTTAAATGACTCATTCCCTTGTCTTAATGGGCATGGAAAATAAGTCTCAGTGCATAGTCTCCACCCATAAGTGTATCTGTTTCTACAGGTACTGGATGTGAGCAATTGAGTCATTGCCTTAGATCTGCCCTCCTCAACCTTTCCTCTCACATGCACTTTTCCCAAATTGCCATCTGTTAGTACCTCAGTGATCAGCAAGATAGCCTTAATTACAATAACATCAAGCAAGAAACTGAACAGAGAGATATAGTCTAACACACTGAGCTGGCTGTCCCAGCTGAATCATAGCACTGTTCAGGTTGGGAAAGACCTTTAAGATCTTTGAGTCCGACCCCCAGACTAGCACTGCCAGATCCGCCACTAAACTATGTCCCTGAGTGCCACATCCACATGTCTTTTCAACATCTCTAAGGGATGTGGTGACTCAACCACTTCCCTGGGCAGCCTGTGCCAGTGCTTGACAATCCTTTGGGTGAAGAAATTTTTCCTAATGTCCAATCTAAACTTGCCCTGGTGCAACTTTAAGGCTGTTGCCTTTTGTCCTATCACTTCTTACGTGTGATAAGAGACCAACACCCACCTTGCTGCAACCTCCTTGCAAGTGCTACCCTTGATTTCTATAAGTAAGTAAAATTCAATAGTGTTAGTCCACTCTAGTCTGAGTCTGAGCTGCTTCAGCTGGTAAGATGCACCTAAGACAAGATGATATCCATAAGCCTTATTTCTGCTTAGTGCTTTTTTTTTTTTCATGTCAAGAAGCACCCATATGTGACATAGAACTCTTTGTGTGGCCTCCCAGTAACAAGGCACAGCAGATATTATTGATGGGAAATGCTGCAGGGTTTGAATAAACAACTTCTAGATTGTAAATGCCCTCTACTATCTGAATTATGTTGTAATTATTTCCATTCAGCAACCTCGTAAAGGGAGAGGTCACATAATTTTCTGTATTAATAAATGTAACTGAACTGAGGCACCAGTATTCATATAATAATGCATTTGAAAAACCAGATCTGACACATGTATTTTTCCTTGAGGGCTTTTAAAACTGCACATTTTTTGTTGTCTTTCAGGAAAGAAATGCTGAAAATGCTATTGAAGCTCTTAAAGAATATGAACCAGAAATGGGCAAAGTCTATCGACAAGACCGAAAAAGTGTACAGAGGATTAAAGCAAGAGACATTGTCCCAGGTGATATTGTAGAAGTGGCAGGTAAGACTCACTTCTGTACTGCATACACGTATTAGCATGGTAGTGTAAAACTGTTGTGGAGGCCTTATCTTAATGATTTGAGGCCCTGGGGGGAGTTTTCAAAGACACCTAAGTATGTGCTTTCACTTAAGAACAGTCTTGCCTTTCTTTATCTGTAATTACCTTAAATGTGCATTTGCACTGAGGGAATTGTTTTTCAAATTGCCACTTAGTTTAATTGGTAGGTCTAAAAGTAAAGCATCTTAATTGGAGCACAGGTTTAACACTTGTCAGGACTATTTTCTAAAGTCTGGTTTCAGAGTGTCTTTAACTTGCCTGTTTTCTATCACAAAATACTCTTTTTCCTTGCTTTTAAATACGTTCAGTTTCCTTAGGATCTGGAATGTAAAGATACTGGTTTTAGTCACGCTCTGCTCTTTGTCTAAGGAAAGATAAGGTTTATTCCAACTCTGACGCTTGTGGTAGCAGTGCCTTCCGAATTCTCTTACAGATGTCTTCATCAGTCCTCTCAGCTGGTATGACTAGCATGTGACATCATTGTTTCCTCATCTTTCATAATTCTTTATTGTTTCTTTTGCCTATTGCTGTGTAGGAGACCACAAATAGAGAGAGAACTATACAAAGTAGAGCTTCCTGTTTCTCCAGTGTAAGCATTTGAAGTACCAGTCTTAAAAGACTGGACTATTGCAGTCCAGCTTTCTAATAACTTAGATTTGCCCTAAGAGGTATATTTTTATTTGGAAGAAGTGCAAAAATACAGGTATTGTATACTGACAGCTAAAACCCCTTTGTTTTGGTGATAATGCTGTACCAATAACTTCTCTTAAACTGGACCTGTCAGTGACTTCAATGTTTCTTATTCCTTACCAGGTAAAACTAGGTGATTCTTGTAGAGTGTCAGGAGTGATTGCATACTCATATTTTGTAGGTCATTATCAACTGTTAAGTGAGTGATTGTTCCTTTGGGAACAATTTAGGGTGTACATCAAACTTTCTTTGCGCTAGTGTCACTTTGCCCTTAGAGGTGGTAGCTGTCTCAAGAGGAGATAAATATATACCCTTAAACTTGACTATCCTCCTATTTTAATTAGCAGGCAGAGAGAGTATGCACTCAAAATGAAGTTGATGTTGGCCCTCTGCCCAGCTTTCATTTCTTGAGAAACTTTAACATTCACCGAGGCCTGTCTGGAGCCTCAGTTTTGTGCATAGGATGATTTCAGCCGCAGCAGCCCTGGCTGTGATAGTTCAAAGTGTGAATCTCATGAAAGCTGAAGCTAGTTTCCTCTTAGCATCTGTTGGTGAGGAACAAGTACAAAGTGCTGATAGCTGAAATAAAGGGTGAATTGTGATACTTTGTCACTTACTCAGCTGTTTTGACTCACTATTGCTGCACTGTACTATCAAATCTGTGAGTTCTGCAGTGAGATTTGGTTTCGGCAGCCGAAGTTTTTTGTGTCCTTTTTGAGGCAAACAGAACTGTATAAATTAGAGATTCTGCAGTAAATGTCTAGTCCAAGTCTCCATCCTGTTTTTAAATGTCAGCAATAGAATGGTAGTTTTGGAAGCAGTTTATATCGTGGGAATACATTGGGGTTGTTTTTTTTGTACTTTAAAGCCGTATTGGTAAATTGCAAAGTGATGACTGTGCATTTTGGGCTGGTTTGGGGTATCTCACTAAGGAAAAATGCTGGATTTTGCTGCTCTGAAAGGTATCTAGAGCAGAGAAAGATTTCTGCTTGATTAATGCTATTTTGGAAGAGGTGGAGGGCAAACTTAAAAACTAGTATGCTCATGTAGGGAAACAAATTACCCAGCTTCTATGACTGTCCTCTATGGTAGGTGATCTAGCTTGTGGATTGGCTGTAGAAGCTCATGCTGGTTAAAATATTCTGCCTTGGGGCTGATGACACAACAGTTTGTCTTAAGCTCTCAGCATATTTTTCTTACATTGACAAATGTGATCAACTGCAGCTTTAAGTGAGGGTACCTTAAATATAAGTTGTGTAGATGTTTAATACAGAAGTGCTTTGGTATAATATGAACTCTGATACTGAAACAATAAATTCTAACTTGTAGCTAGACAATGATGATATTTTAATTGCAATCAAGCTCAGAAAAGCCACCAAGCAAGTGGAGGAGGGCAAGACACTATGTACCAGTGTTAGTGTCAAGACCTGAAGGTGAGAGAAACTCTGTGCATGCCTCTGCCTCAAGTGCAAGAGTACTGCGATGGCCTTTGACATGGTGTTTGCAAAAAGATGACCATGTAGGGAAGTGACAGAGCACTTCATACTGGGATACATATCTGGGTATGGAATTCTAGGCAAAGTGCCAATGACATTTGTATGTCCAGGCAAATATCTTTCAACCGAGTGGCATAAATAACCAGGTGATAGGTTTCTCCCCTATGCTGATACCTAATTTTGAACAACTTTGTACAGATCTTCCATTACAACATAGTTGTATTTAACATTATAACGGCTCTGTTAATTTGAAGTAGCTATACGTGGGCTTGACACAGAAATAAGCCTTCAGTTGCAGGAACTGGTAGATTGAAAATGGGGGAATGTATTTGCCTCTTTACGTTGCTAGAGTTTCCTGAGAATAAGTAGCATTGAACCATTTCCAAAATCATTTGATGTTTTCAGTAGTTTTGAACCCAGTAAAGATAATCTGGTTGGCTTAACATAAGCCAAAGGCAGTGCGGATAATGGTTTATGCTATTACTTGTTCTTCTGGCTCCTTAGGCTATTTGTGGACTTTGACTGCATTCATTATATAGACTACTCGGTCTGCCTCGTGGCCTGAAATAACGCTCCTGGAAGAAGGACTTGGGGGTGTTGGTCAATGGAAAAGATGAACATGAGCTGGCAGTGTGTGCTTGCAGCCCAGAAAGCCAACCATATCCTGGGCTGCGTGAAAAGGAACATGACCAGCAGGTCGAGGGAGGTGATCCTGCCCCTCTACTCTGCTCTTGTGAGACCTCACTTGGAGTATGTGTGCAGTTCTGGTGTCCTCAACACAAAAAGGACATGGAACTATTGGAACAAGTCCAAAGAAAGGACACGAGGATGATCAGGGGACTGGAGCACCTCCCGTATGAAGATAGGATGAGAGAGTTGGGGCTGTTCAGCCTGGAGAAGAGAGGGCTATGTGGAGACCTCATAGCAGCCTTCCAGTATCTGAAGGGGACCTATAGGGATGCTGGGGAGAGACTCTTCATGAGGGACTGTAGTGAGAGGACGAGGGGTAACAGGTTAAAACTTAAACAGGGGTAGTTTAGATTGGATATAAGGAAGAAGTCCTTTCCTGTAAGGGTGGTGAGGCACTGGAATGGGTTGCCCAGGGAAGTTGTGAATGCTCCATCGCTGGCGGTGTTCTAGACCGCTTTGGACAGAGCCTTGGATGACATGGTTTAGTGGGAGGTGTCCCTGGCCATGGCAGGGGGGTTGGAACTGGATGATCTTAAGGTCCTTTCCAGCCCTAATTATTCTATGATTCTATGTTTTATTTAAGTGATCAGTTCACAGAGGAAATGGATGCTGGTTCATTTGACTAGATGTAATAGGGAGAAACTGCAGGACTGTGTTGTCACCTTGTAGTAAATAAAGAATAACCTGAATTAGAGGATCCCTCAAGTGGTAGATAACCTAATGTCCTGCATGTCTCTTGGGGATCAGTGTGCATACAGGTACTGCAGAACGCTCTGAGCAATTACTGGTCCTTATGCCCAGTAGTTAACAAATTCAACAGAAATCCTGCAGTAAAAGGCAGGTGTATGAACTGACACTGTAGTCCGTGTTTGCCCAGAGAATGTGCAGGCATGGATTTCTTAACCGTATATGTTCGGAAGAGCTTCTTCCATGTCCACTTAAGTAGAGATGCTGGAAAAGATACTGTTCTGTCAATGGGAACTCTCCAGGATGAAGTTGGGATTACAGGTTTGGGCTGTATGCCTTAAATTTGCTTGCAGACCTTTGGTGGGCATAGTTCAGAACTGTAGTGTGTGAGGGTTACTAAGCTACACTGTTTGTTTCTTAGAATTGATGAACCGAAAAAAGGCCAGATGCTGTCCTCAAATGGCTTTTCAGTTTGCCTGTCTTAAATGGATTATCTTGCTGCTAATAAAAGCTTAAGTTTATTGGGGGGTGCACTCTAAATTTGTAACTAATGTCTATCTTAGTAGATAAAAGAAGTCCTTTGTTTTAGTTAAGGTTTTGTTTGCCTTGGTTGAAGTAACATTTTAAACAGGAACTTAAAGCAGCATGGCTTTAGTTTGCAGAAGTTGTGCGTGAAGTCCAGTATACAAATTGGGATAAACTGGTTGCAAATAATTTTGTTTTAAAGAAGCACATTTGGCAACAGAAACTCTTGACACTTCCATTGTATTTTCTGGTCTAAAATGTTTTATTTTAGATACAGTATATCTGACTTTCTGTTTTAATAAATAAATGTATATTAGTTGCAATTTGTAAGTGACCAAACTGGAGCTGTGGTAGTTCCTCTTCCCTGAAGTGTTGAATGATGGTTCTTGTCATCCGCTCTTACATCTGTAAGTAGTCAATGGCTTAAAAATACACACAGAGTTCCCAGAAGCTGTTGCTTATTAAATTAGTGTTTATTCCAGAAGACTTAGTGTTTATTCCAGAAGACTTAGCTTGAAGATTATACCTGGTATAAAGCACGCAAGAACTGCTTTCTGAGGCTTTTAGTTCTAACTGCAGAGTACCTTAGGACTTTTCATAAAACTTACAATACTGCAGATGGGTTTTATTATAAGCACAGATAGTACTGACCGGAATACTTGGACATCAAGATGATGTTCTGTTAATACTGTATCACTCTGGCGAAGCAAGGCTGAAGACAACTTGCACTCAGAGTTAGAATGCACCTTCCAGGATTCTTGCTACTTGTTCCTGTGTTGCCCAGATGCAACCTACCTTGGAAACAGGGCTTCAGCTTTGGTGTGAAGATGGCTTTGTTCTGTACTTGATCTGGCAAAAGTTAAAACTTAATTTGCAACTTTGTTCTTTCAGCTATTTTTATAGGCTGATCACAAGAGTTTTTAATCTAGAAGACAATGTTATAAATAGAACCACTAATTAAAAGCTAAAGGTAGATAAATTCAGATTAGAAATAAGTGCAGACTTACAGACAGGGTCTGTTGGAACATCTTATTCAGTGTTCTGGTGCCCTCTTCAGAGACAGTGACACTTAAAAGTGTTTGTATGAAAAAGGAAGAAATAAAATAGGAATAATTCAAGTCTTATGCACTATTTAATACAGTATATAATTTTTTCTCATGAACGTTGTCTAATCTGTGACATGCGTCATAAAAGCAAAGAATGAATGTATTCAAATATGTTGTTCTGTCATCCTAGCAGTAAAAGTGAATGGTGCTTTACTGGTACAGTTAAAACTGAACGCACCAGTGGTATTAGATTTCTTTTCAGGAAAAGCTATATTTTAGTGCTTTGGAATGGAAACTCAGACTTAAAATATGCTTCATAGTTGCTCTTCTAATTTTGACAATTTGACGCTCCGGGCCTTGTATGATGGTATAGATAGACTCAACCTTCCTGTTCTATAGAGCTGCTGCTTTTTGATAGCATTTTATTATACCCAGTTCAGAAAGTGTTAAGTACTTAAACTGTTACTACAGAAGAAAAATGAAGTTTCTGATAGTCTTAAGGAAATGAAACACAATAGGAAGACAAGATCGTGTGCATGCAAGGGGGGAAGAGGGGCTAAACTGAGCTTGTGTTAAGGAAGTTTGATATATAAAGCAGTTGTTCTGCAGCAGCTGTACTTCTGAATAGAAGCAGTTGTTCTGGTCAGGTGTAAGCTTTAACTATTTCTGTCCCCCAGCAGAAACAATGCTCAGTTCTGGTTGATCAAAGTATGTAGCATCACATGTGTTACTTTAAGCCTACTCATTTCAATTCTTAAACCTTAAGGTGATGCCCATACTAAATGTAGGAAGCTTCAGTTACCTCAATTTATTAGTAAGTGTTCACACAATGGTGTGTCCTCTAATTTAGAGGAAAAGAAACTTAATTTGGGCCAAGAAAGGGGAATTCGGAATAACTAACTCTTCCAAGAAGCTAAAGATCTCATTAGGAAAAGTGGATTAAGTAACCATACCCATAGTAATATGTAATGTTGAAACAAAGACAAGAGTTCCTAGCACATTTTTTTGGCAAAAGAACTGTATTCATTCTTTATTAATTTATCACTTTCCCTTTTAATGGTGAAACCCCATGCATGGTGTATTTTGAATCAGGAATGTTTTTAATAGCAGTGTGTTAGGTTATGTCTGCAGAATTTGATAGTATTTCTACCATAGCCTTATGAAATTAGAGCATCCTGATGGAGCAGAAATAAGACCATAGTGTCTTTTTAAGACCTGGAACATGTAACAGTGAACCTTAGTCTATTAAGACACGCAAAAGGGTGGAGTGTCACAATTTTATACTTTTTCCTGTCTTCCCCATTTGGTGTTTTACGGCAGATTTTTGGGGATGTTTTTACTCACTTTTGGGAACTGTTGTGTTCCTGCCTTGTTCAACCCTATGTTGAAATAGTATCCCAGTTCTTCAGTTGCCTAAAAAATAGTTACAAAATTGGACAGCAGTGGCAGAATAGTTTAGAACTGTACTGATAATCCTTATTGCTAAAGTCCAGTTCCAGCCCCAATCTGCTGATAGCAGATACAGGTTGACATCAGGTTTGGTTAATGATAAACATAAATAAAAAAGTTGTACACATTGTTGTACAAGTTATACATGAACAACCATTCTGACTTGTACAGGAAAAGTTACTTTGATTTACTGTGATCACTTAGATGGGCTGTTTGCAAGCATGTAACTTTCTTTGCTGGGAAGAGAAATTGTTCTTATAATGCTGTTAACACAAGGAAGCAAGACTTTCCACTTTCTTAATATGCCTGTTTGTAAACCTCCTCTTAGCAAATGGGAGGGACCAGAGGCAGTTAAGGGAGCTGATATCAGTGTTCAAAGTACACATTTAAAGTAGTAGTTTCATTTTTGAGGGCTCTTGTATTTCATAGTGGCTTCTTGGTGGTAAAGTTAATACTGCTTCCTGCATCTCCTGTCACCAGCAATTTTGGTTAGAAGACCTATAATAACATTTGAAACTTGAAAGATAAATATGGTCTTGTTGTAGTCTAAAGTTCTTTGTTGATACCCAGATGTAGCTAAAAATATAACAGGGTCTGAAATCCACACAGCTTTAATAAGCTTATTGTGCCTCCAGCTTCACTGTTAATAGAAATATGCCTCAGCACTTCTGCCCATCTTCCTTGGTTGCTTAAACCACAGGCTGATCTAGCCTGCAACATGCCAGTAATGCATTTTTTCTGTAGAGGTCTCCCAGTGAATGTCTCAAACTGTATTTTGACCAAATTCTGAAATTAAATATTTAGTAGTATTGCTGTCTTGCAAACTGGTAAAGTAATGGAGCTATCAGTGCTCAAATGAAATACCTAGACAATAAGTTGATCATTTTAGTCACTGCTTTTCATTGCATAGGGACTAACATTGCTTAATGTATTCTATATTTGAAGTTGATTTGGAGACTTGAATCCTCCTCCATTTTCAAGGCAGCTTTGCCAGGTGGACAGGGCAGTTTGTGTGCTGGATTGTCCTTAAAGACTAGTCTGTGAAGAAGCCCCTTCATGGGAGCTGCTATCATTTCTGCAAGTGCACACCTGCTTTGATGAGCTCCGTTGATAAGTAGGGTTGTACTGTGCTTGAAATCAAGCATACATGTATATTACTGTACATATGGAGTGGAAATTGACCTGTCACATTGCCACAGCATTGGGAGGAGGAAGATAAGATGTGGAGAGCTTTGAACTTGAGAAGAAATGCTACAGTGTTAAATGTAATCAGTGGGAATCTTGGTGAGATAACATCGCTAGTTAAGATTGGTAGCTGAAGAATCCAGGATTTTCAGATATTCAAACGTCTGTGTTTTCAGCGAAAGAGTATGGCTTGCTTAAAGTAATTGACATAAACTTTGAGAATTCAGATCACAACTAAATACCACTCCAGGCTTGATCAAGGAGTGGAAACTTTAGTGTTCTGCTTCGGTACAGACACATGCACAGTTAAATAAAATTGCTATTTATTCTGGTTTACCCCTTACAAGGACCAAGTTGTTTTAAACATTCCTTTATTGTGTGCTGAATCTCAGTATAAAAATTCTAGGAGTATTCTGTGCATGAATAGAAGGATTCTATGAATAAAGCTGTAATGATTTGAACCAAACCCTACTCCTGCTCTTTCAAGAAGCAGTCGATTTCATAGAAGGGCTGTTTTAATCAGTAGTTAAGCATGTGGCTGCGCTGTGCTTTAAGGACGTGTACCTGGGCAGTTTTGAAAGCAGCTTCTTTGATTTCTTCAGAGGTGGTGTGGAAATCAGGTGACTATTTAGGATTTAAAAAGCCTTTGGTTAAAGTAATGAATGAAAATACTTCCGCAACCGACTTGCTATTTTAGGTGTAAAACTGGGATGATATCCATTCAGACTGTAGCAGCTCTGTACTTAGCAACATTAATACATATTCACCTTCTAATTTCTTGTCTTTCAATTCTTGGGTTATACTTTTACTGGTTCTGTGGATTGAAATGTATTTAAACAACCCCCCCAATTTCTTTCCTGTGTTGAAGTGTATGGAAAAAAGCCTTCTACTTTGAGATGAGATCTGCACTAGACGGCTCACTAAAATTTCCTGTGGGTTCCTATCTACCATAGGATGATTGCCTATGTATATTCAGTTTCAGTTATGCTTGTGAAAGTATCTTCAAGACTATAAATGACTCGTTGTCAAAGCTGTTATTTTGCAAAGAGCTGCTTAAAATAGTTCTGTAACTGACCCTGATGTACAGCTTTCCTGCTGATTGGAAATGCCTTGAATATTTCACTCCAGCCTTCTCAGGCAAAGATGGTGGTTGAATAATGTGTCCTATCTTAAACTGTTGAGGGAAACATAGAAAGCTGCATATCCTAATGAATTTAACACTTCAGTTCTGGTGATTCAGACAATTGATAATGATGGTGGTAGTTTTCGTGGACATACTGATGCTCTGAGTATCAGTTATCTGCTAAAGCAGGGGTCTCTCCCAGTTTGAACAACTCTGAGCTGTTCAGAAGAAATAGGTTGGAAAATCACTTGTAAACTTTGCCATATGTTCTGTCCAGTTACCGCAGTGTTCTGAGATTATTTTTGAACAGCTTTTTGGTGCTACCGTTAAATGACTACTTACACTACCACATTTGACAATACTGTTAAGTCTCTGGGTTGGATGTAGTTTTCCAGCTGCTTTAAGTACTTTGAGAATGTTTCTGCAGATTGGCAGGGGTTACACCACACTGTGCTGAAGTATCAGCCTGTTGCTCAATGATATCTAAAAACCAGCTGCTACTATATGTCTGCATCTAAACCTCCTCATGACATCAAGAGAGCATATTAAATAGTTTTGCCATTTTCGGTCTAGGTCACCATTTGTCTAATGCTATTTTCTCTTGCTACTCAAGGGCATTGTGGCTTTATTTAGTTTTTACATACTATAATGATACAGAAAGGGGATTTGTGGTGATTTACTGGATCCCTTCATATACATGCAAAAAATACATATCTAAGTCTACAGCAAGACTACGTAACCTTTTCCTGATTTTAATGGTTGGGATTTCTTTGACCTTACAAGAAGTCACATGGTGCAAGTTTACTGGACATTTGAAGCAGCTCTTAGTTCTCTTCAGCGCTTTATTGCATAGTTTTTGTGTGAGTTATTTTATGTTCTATGGCTGTAACACCACAGTGGAGTTTCTCATGGTTGTTATTTGTTAATGTGCATTATTGCTGTTAGTTGCATAAGCAGTTCCTGCAGGAATTGCAGCTTGTTTTAATTTTACTGCAGAGACACAGGCTCCATCTACTGAGAAGATCAGGTTTTATGAGCTGGTTGTTCTCCCTTCTCTGTTTCCTTCCATTATTTTATCATAAAAAGGAAGTTGAGGCTTGAATACACGCAGTGCTAAATTACATTAGGAATGTTTGATTATACGCATTCATCAGCAATATTGACATACAGAATGTAGAACCCCCAATATGAGTCATAAACGTGACTCTCATTAATATGCTTTAGCGCAAGTTAATTTGCATGCAGCCATTTATTCACAGTAGTCACAAAATGGTGGAGCTTTAGCTCTTAAAAACTTGGAAAAGTTAGACAAGAGGAAGCAAGAAAGTGGAAGAACACTGGGATGATAGAGATGCAGGAGCTAAACTGGGCACACAGCTCTGGCAGCTGACTTCTTTACCCTCTGCCATCTTTAGGAGCATGCTGTTATCGTCCTGTATCTCCTTCTGCCTTGGTATCTCAAACACCAAGATTGGAGGGTTTGGGTTTTTATTCCCTCCAATGTTCTCTTCTGCAAAGTAGAAATATGTGACAAGATAAACATAGGAGTGCTGAGAGAATTCTAACTGGGATATGGATTGTGGTATGTTTAATAAGCGTTACTGAAAAATAAAGCTAGTGTATGACCTGAAATTAACTTCTAACTGTGGAACATCTGACAGTATTAGAGGATAACGTTAAAAGAGCAGATTTGCAGAAGCACATTATTCTCACAATTGGTGCCAAAGAAAAGAAATACAAATTGTTTTTGTTTCTACATAAATGTGAATAACATTCTGATCTTTGGAGAGCAGAGGACTTGCTTTGGGCATAGGGAAAACCACCAGATGTCTTTCCAGGACCAGTCATCCTGAAAAGGAAACTTGATGCACTTTAGCTCTGGGGTTTGGGTTTTCATAAATACATATTCTGAAATAGAAATCTTCCTCCTGATAATGTTTTCCCTTTGCTTTCAAGTGGTAATCATGTGATTAGAAAAACAATCCAGTCATTTACAGCTTCTTCCTTTGAGGTTAGGTAGGGATAGAGATCTTGAGGACAAATCTCAATTGCTGAAGTATATTGGATGCTCAGAAAATTGGAGTATTGCAAACCACAAAGTAGTAATATACTGTTAGTAATCTCAGTCATCTGGACAGTTACTGGAAAATGGTTTTCCTGGCTGATGGAGGTAATAGTATGCTTGGTTAGAAATCTCTCAGATAACAACATTCTAACTTTGTCTTGTTCATTTCTTTGTAGTTGGAGACAAGGTTCCTGCTGATATAAGAATTACTTCTATCAAATCTACAACTCTAAGGGTAGACCAGTCAATTCTCACAGGTATAATTTGTGAATTTTGGATAATTATGTGCATAATTGCAAGTGCCTTTTCACTGTTTGTTTAGAATAATCAATTAGAAACAAGCCTGTAGCTATTCAAGTACTCTGTTGCATTCAAGTGCAGTAGATTTCTGATCTAGTAACTTTTTAGAGTGGCTGAATGCATTGCTTCATTACTGGCTTTACATGTTGACTTTAGTGGGATAAACATTCTTACTGAGAAGTGTAATGCTTTCTTTCTCCCAGCCCCTCCCGAGGCACACACCAGTAACTTGTGGGAAACTGCAAAATGAAGGATTTCTATTCTAGTTTATTCAGTCTTCTAGGTTTGAACATCTTGTCACTGCTCAAAAATGAAAGTATGGATAACTTACTAAATGTCTTCTGTAACAGTTACCTGTTTTTTCTCACAAGAGGGAATAACTTGAAATTCAGGCAGCTTTTAAACCACTGTTCCTAGAGACTGAGTGCACTAAAGCCTTATTTGCTGAAATTCTGTGCATGAACATTCATGTGCTTCCTGGTACCAGCTCTCCAATGCAGGAGCTATATTTAGAGCACTTTCAGATTTGTTGAAAACAAAACAAAGTAGCAGTACTTCTGAATATAGGAAAGAAGCTAGGAATCAACCAAGCGTGCTATAACATTGATTCTCTTGGCTGGAACATGAAGATCTGTCTGCCTGTTTTGGTAGCATAAATTAATGTTAACTAGCTCTGAATTTTAAAACAGTAAAGTATTCATAAGAAACCTATTTTTGATCCTTGAATCTATCTTGAAACCGGCTCCAAAGTTTCTCAGTACAGATGCTGAATAGCATAGAACTGATTGAGCATACTTATGTTTAGCATAAGAAAATGTAGGCAGTCCATGTTCGTCAAGCTGTCAGAATTGAAATAAGTAGAAGAGGAAATGCCCCAGAATCATAATGAGAGTAAGTCCTTACATTTGTTTAAATAACAGAATTAATTTCTTAAAGAAAGCCCTTTCTGTTTTCAGCCTTTTTTAAGTTGATGCTTGTGTCTCTCCTAACTAATAAGGCACAACTGAAGTCTAAGATGCCACTTTAAAGCTTTTAAAAGTGGGAAGCTTTGGCTCTCTTGGCTTACAAAAAATTGCATAACTCAGTGATGGAAGCTAGTGGCAGCATCTTTTGAAATCTGATGTGGTAATTAACATCTGTGTTTTATAGAAAAGAAACCTATGAACCTGTGTAACATGTTTGTAGAAATTGATACTCTTAGGGTCTTTATGGAAGACTTCTTGAAGTCTTCTAACTAAAGAGTTAACAAACAGATGGGTGCATGACACTTAAATCAGGTCTGCCAGTATAACCATGATGAATACAATCACAGGTGTGTAACTGTGGTACCATCTAATCATTTAAAGGAGAACATACCTCTTGGAGTACATAAAGAACAGAAATGCATGTTATTGCACGAGAAACACAATAATTCATGGAGTAGATCTTCCTACATTAAGAGGAGGGGTGGAATATCCACTGCTGTTCTTTAAAAGACATGGGGTGTATGCTTCATTTAGTCTAACTTTATAAAAAGCTTACTTAAACCCTTCCCTATTTCCCTTAAAACCCAGCCATTCTTTTTTTTTTTTTTTTGGCAGCTGAAATATTTCATATTTCCTTTAAGCAATTAAATAAAATCATTTGAGGAAAGAAGTTTGACATCCTACAAAATCTTAGGACTGAGGATTATAACTTTTTGATTCCCTGCAGGACTCCAGATGATACATGTATAGTCTCTTCTTAAGACTATTATCTTAATTTTAGGTGAATCTGTGTCTGTTATTAAGCACACTGACCCTGTGCCTGATCCTCGTGCTGTAAACCAAGACAAGAAGAACATGCTTTTTTCTGTAAGTTACTTGGGTTTAGATGTTTAAAACTTCTATAAAATAATACTGAAGCTGATAAACAAAAATGTGCAGAACTTCAGGTCTTCACCTAAAAGCTGTAGGACTTCTTTGCTGCATTATCTGTATGTGTGTCTCCATGTACATGGAACTAAAAGAATTAAAAAATGGAAGTAACTTCTAATAAAAGCAGTCCTGAGTAAAGATGTTGCTTGAAACAAGTTCACAAGAAAGTCTTGAAAGCTAAGAACACACCCTTAAAGTGCTTTTATGCTGCTTTTCTAAAGTAACAGTTCTTAAGACTGGTAAGAAAGCCCACCCCAATTGTGGGATTGGATGGCTAAAACTTAGAGAGCTCGTTATCAAAAGAAATTAAACAGTTTGTGTGAATTTCCTTAAAGGAAGCATTGAATGCCTTTCAGGCAACAAAGTAACTATCTCCATATTGTTGGAAGGCACCTTGAAGAAAATCTGTTCTTTCTCATGTTAAGTGTGTTCTCAGGGAGCTCCAGAGAGCACATCTATTACTCATAGTCAATAACTTTCAATATGGCAAAATACAATCCTCATAAAAGGAAGGGGGAAAAAAACCCCACTTCAGATTCCAGTTGAAATACATACTGCTTATTCAGCAGCTGAGTTTGGCTGTTGCTTATTGTCGATCAGTACTGTTTCATTCGGGGCTCATTCTGTAAGCAGAAATTCTACACTGGAGTATTCCCTTACAGATATTGAGGTAATGTCATTCTCCTCATCTTTTTGTGTATCCTAGCTGAAACACAGTCTAGACTTATGTCAGGTGTTTTTGTTGGTTTGGGTTTTTTAAATCAAATTAAAACAAAACCAAACAGAACGCACCACCACCACCACCAAAACCTGTTTACAGCTTGACTATAAATTTTCTCTTCCCTTTTCTTTACATAGGGTACTAACATTGCTGCTGGTAAAGCTATGGGAGTGGTTATTGCAACTGGAGTAAACACTGAAATTGGCAAAATCCGTGATGAGATGGTGGCTACTGAGCAGGAGAGAACCCCACTGCAACAGAAACTGGATGAGTTTGGAGAGCAGCTGTCGAAAGTCATCTCGCTTATCTGCATCGCTGTTTGGATAATAAACATTGGTCACTTCAATGATCCGGTTCACGGTGGCTCCTGGATTCGAGGTGCTATCTATTACTTTAAAATTGCTGTTGCTCTTGCTGTTGCTGCTATTCCTGAGGGTCTGCCTGCTGTCATTACCACCTGCTTGGCTCTTGGAACCCGGAGAATGGCCAAGAAGAACGCCATTGTTAGAAGTCTTCCCTCTGTGGAAACCTTGGGTTGCACCTCAGTTATTTGTTCTGACAAGACTGGTACTCTGACCACGAATCAGATGTCAGTCTGCAGGGTATGTTGAACTAGCTGCTTCTGGTTTACTTTTTCTCCTCAGCCCCTCTGAATAGTCAGCATTGCTTGAATTCTTTTGATTGCAAGTCTTTGGATTCTCATATCATAAAAATCTTGCTTTATTTTCCTAAGACAAGCTTCCGCTTTTAATTCAGTTTTCCACTGTGTAGTGTTTAAGGCTTTTGTCTCTTCCCTTATTTAGTCATGGCCAAAAATAGTTGTACCCTCACTTGATGGAAGGCAAAGTTGTTTGCAAGCAGCTTTCCATTGACTTGTCTGTAAACCATTCAGTCTACAGGTAACTATGTAGTATGATTTAATCCCCTGTTTCAGAAAGGCAGGATAGTTATACGATAGAAGCAGGATGTGTGTAAATGTAAAAGACTTGCCTCTTTCACTTAGCAAGATGACAATGATGGAGAAACTTAGCCATTACTACAGTAACTTGGATAGTCTGTGGTATTTTCACTACTGAGTGGTTCCACCTTTATTTGGTTACTTTATCTTCAGTAGCTCTTATTGGTCTGATTTAGAGCAATGGTGTTTCCAGTGTGCAGTATTGTATGACTAATCTGGCAGCTGAGGTGTGGTTGACCCTCACACCAGCATTGCCAGAGTCATCTTCGATGTGTGGCTTATCTTTAGGTAAGGGTTAGAATTCCAAATGTTCCAAATGTTGAGCACTGCACACCAGTGGCAAAAGATTGTAAGCCTTAAGCAGTTTATTCTCGTGATTGATGGCTTTTTCTTTCTAATTGGTGGTTGACTTGTTCTACTTCCTTAAGTATTGTAGTATTTATACCTAAGAGACACAAAGCAGCTGCTCATCAGTATTCTAGAGGAGGTTACTTGCAGTAGAGTTGCATAACTGCCCTAGTCTTTGCAGGGATTTTTTCATCATGCAGATGCCAAAAGCAGAAGGCTTTCTGGTTAACTCATCATTTAAGTGGTGTTTATTTAAAAGCTCAAACTGCACTAGTTCTTATATTTAAGGGGCTAAATGTTCCAGATTTTGTGCAGTGCAACTTACTTGGTTCTTTGTTAACCTCTGACAGCTACAAAATAACCTTAATTGCAAGATTTTGTGAAATGTAGCAAAATCATAGCAGCTGCGAGCTATACACTGCTGCTCGGTTTTGCTCCTGCTTAGCTTTTGAGGAAGACTGGTTTACAACAGTAATTCTACTTGCAGTTAGATTTTGTGTCAGGAGTTACTACTCCTGAGTGTCTAAAAGAACCCTATACTAAAAAGTTTCGATCAGAAATGATACTGCCTTAGGAGGAGACTTGAGGGAATGTGTTTTAAGGTCCTCCTGCAGTATCTCCCTTTGAGAATGCTCTTACTCTCTTTGTGGACTTCTAATTCATCAGCTTGTTTAGCTTTTTGATCTTTAAACCACTTAGAAGATTATAGGACGTTGATGCAGATCAGTTGCAGAGCACCTAATTATTAGGCTGTATTTTGTGAAGATGTTTGCCTGAAATATAAGGCAGCACAATATAGGGAAGGAAAGACACTGGCAAAATGGCTTATGCTAACCAATGGGTAAGACGTTCCATTAAGATATAAAATCAATTAGTGATGAATTTTCTTATCTGCTACCACTCCAGCAAGTCATGGTAAGAGTATGACAGCTTCCAGCACTATGTTTTTTATCTCCCCTCAATCCCAGATGTGGTTTTGCGTGTAGGTCTCCTAGAAAGGAAACAAACACAAAGGCAAGACTGAGATGCCATGGGGCACAACTGAGTCTCTATCTGGAAATAACATTTCAGCCTGGCTAGAAGGGCACTTGAGCTGTCTGACTGTATCATCCAGTGCACTGGTAGCTTAAAAAAAGTTGACTTATAACTACAAGACCAGGACAAGGAAACACTTTCACTTAGTGGCTGGTATTAAGGGAAACTGGCCATAGTCTGGTTCTTGCCTAAAACCTCACCTCTTAGATCTAGAAGCTTCTGGTATTTGTAGATGCTTTTATTTTTACTTTGGCAAGAACTTCCAGTTTCTGAGCTGCTCTGTGCTGCTTTTATTGGAGCTGCTGTTTTAAATATACACAGGAGAATTGATTTACAAGTCTGAAGCCTAGGAAGAGCTTTGGGCTATATTCAGGATCGTCCAGTGGACGTGTGAGTAGTCTTCACAGCTGAAGTGTATGTAGTTATGTGCTTTTCAATTCTGTGATGTGCCACAATTCAGTTCTCAGATGAGATCTATTAAGCAGAACTGCTGTTTTCTGCGCTTTGTGCTTCAGTATAGGGGGCTGTTCAAACGTATATGGGGTTGAAGTACAGCTTGTCATATCTGGTTTTGTCTAGTTAGTGTGTTCAACCTGAGCTTGCCTCTTGTACCTTCTTGCTTAACACCTGTGTTTAAATCCCTACATTCATTTTTGTTCAAAAGTAATAATGCTCCTAACTCTTAATTTCAGATGTTTATCCTGGAGAGAGTAGAAGGAGATTCTTGTTCTCTGAATGAATTTACTGTAACTGGTTCAACATACGCTCCCATGGGAGAAGTGTAAGTGTTCTGTTGAAGTTAAATATTTGTCTGTTTATGTACTGCTACTTTAGGCTTGAAAAGTGATGCATGGAATGTTCAGCAGTGATAGTTAATAAATGAAAGCTTAAGCAGTGAGAACGTACACTGAAGGGCTAGAGGGGAAAGTAATTAACAGTAAAAGGAAGTTAAATTCTATTCAAGTAAACCTTCATGAAACTTTAACACAGACTCCAGTGTTCCAATGTTTCTTTGATAATCTAAAAACAAATTAGGGGTAGGTTGAGAAGATTTGTTTTACTGAAATCTTTCTGGACTGAGATGAGCTATCTCAGTGCTTAAAACCCTGCATAAATCTGATCAGCTTCTGTAATCTGTGAACTCAATGTTTCTGTTTCCTTTCCTCAGAGAAGGTAGGAGATTTTTTTTATCCTATGAATTGGTTGGGGTTAATTCTTAAACTTACTGCAATTTCCTGTCCCCTACCTTCAGTAGTTTATTGGACTCTGCATCTGTACTTGAATAGATGTGCGTTTGTCTCAGCCATTGGTATTTGAGCTGGTGTTAAACCCACTCCCTTAGGAAAGGAATGATATGTCTGGTTTACTTCATCAGTTGCAAGTCTCTAGTGGTGGGATAGGTGGTTCATCCTGACAATTTTAGGTATTTTTAGGGCTCTGCTTCTAGGAGAGCCTTTTCTTACTGGATTGTTACAGCTCCTTTTCCTTGCTCAGTCTTCCATGTGTTTTTAATCTCACCAGTTCAGTTTTAGTCGCAGAAGAGAATCATACTATGTATGAAGTAGAATTAAGAGTAAGTTATTGTAAACATTTCAGCCTTGCAGAGTTCCACATGCATGCCTCTGACTCCGTGACTTCACTGATCCCAGTAGTGATTATCTCTGTTTAATTTTCATAGCTGTTAAAACCGTGGTGGTGTTAGCAGCTGGAGATCTTATGTCCCCAATTCTCTTTTGTTTCAGAGCTAATTGCTGTCAAAAGCTTACGTTTTCATTTCAGGAGACAGCATTTACTTAGTCAAGGTGACATTCTAGCTCTTGCAAAGCATCCAGCTATTACGCTTTAGCTGGTCTTGCAAGAGCTCCGGATAAACAAAACAATAAAATACAGTGTGGTGGCAGATGTTGATGATAAGATGACAGCCATCAATGTATGTTAATGTTCTATTTTTACTTGCTGGAACCAGGGAAATGTGAACAAACATGTTCATCATGCTGTATTCACGTACGTAAAGAACATTCTGTGAGAGGGAGATGGTCACAGAAAGGCTGTTACTGGAGCATAAGGAAACAAATAGCTAAATGCTCAGACCTTTAGGGCTGATGTATTTCTGCATTTATGGAAAGCTTTTGAAATCATTGGCTTTGTGAGGATTTTAAGGTGACTGACTTTGAATTGCACACTGTCACTGACAAAAAAGTTCATGGGGACAATTAGGAAGCAGCCTAGTCCATTGCAGTGCCCCAGAGCAGGACCTGCCCTAGATCTGAATCTTCCTGGCAGATGTTTTTGTTGTACTTCAGATACTGTTGTCTTCCACAGCTGTCCAGGCAGCCTACTCTGTTTCGTAACCATTAAGTGTTTTTGCAATAAATCAGGTTTTTTCAATCACTCTTAAGGGTATTTGGTACATCACTTCCCCTAAGATGTTGTTCAGAATATAAAATTACAAATATTTCTTACTGAAAAACTTAAGTGTAGTTACAGTGACAGGTTTCCCAGAGATATTAGGAGGTTGTCAAACAGCTTAATTCTCTGAGTCCAGAACAGGTGAAAACAGGAAGTTTTAATGGTGATAGACAGTGTGACAAACTGGGAGCTGCTGAGAAGTTTAAAGAGTTGGCACTTTAAAGCCACTGCTTACAGCTATAGTATTATGTGCAAAATGGCACTTGCAAAACATACTTGTGTTTTTAAGATGTATTTGGTTCACATGCTGTGTTATACAACACTGGAATTTGTTTGCAGTACTGCAAGAGACTGAACAAAAGCTTACATAATTGGACACGTTGTAGTCTGTGTTAGGAGTTCTTATGGAGTAGTGATCCACATCTGTCTACCACCAGATCTATTTTCCCCTCCCTGGGAGCTTTAATGAAAGGCGTTGTATATGAGTTATGTCTTGCTAATTCTGGTGGGGGGGAAATAACAGTATTGGATACTGTCTTGGATCTTTTATGCTTACTCTAGAAGTATGCTAATGTTTACAGAAAATGAATTCATTTGCTACCTATCTCCAAATGCCAAAAGAAAGAAGTTGCTGCTTCTTTGTGATGCCTAAATGGTGCATTACTTCAGGAAAGATTTCAGCTGTTCATCATTAGGTATACATGACTGCTAGAAAAGGGTATTGCTTTTGTAGTGGCATTTGTGTTATGAAATTACTTAGCTTCTCATTGCTGTAGGAGGTTCACATATAATACAGGGTAATTTTTAAGAAATTAGAAGCCAGATCTCTTTTATGCCTACCCAGAGGATACATTTAATGCATGGCAGTAAATCTGCAGAATATGCAATAAGGTTAAGGAAGCTGAACTCCTAAGTACTCCCAAAAATATCCCTCTCCCGCTTGGAACAGCCAAGTCCTGCCTTACTCTAATACTGCGCTCATTCCTCTTCACTGAGCTTCTTCTGCGTTGCTGTATGACTGTCACTGGATGAAAAAAGGTTTTGTAATTCAGGTAGTGATTTCATTGATGATCATGTAATTCTGTTCATGACTCTTTGATCTAAACTTCAGAACTCACCTTTTTATTAAACCTGCTCTTCTCGACAGTTTTCTTGTTCTGTAGTTCAAGCCCATAACTAATAAGCATTGTACTAAATGGAAATACAGTAAAGGGATTAAAGAAGAGGAAATGGTGAGATGCTAATACTAAATAACTAACTTAAATCTCCCCCTTTTCTTCCTTTGGAAAGGCATAAAGATGACAAAGTTATTAAATGTAGCCAGTATGATGGCCTTGTGGAACTTGCAACGATCTGTGCCCTCTGTAATGATTCCTCTTTGGATTACAATGAAGTAAGTACATATCCTAGAACAGAGGAGAGTGTGAGAATAAGGATAAATGTTTGTTCTCATCTGTCTAATACCTTTCAGTGGTAAATCCCCTTCTAGTCAAGAGGGAGAGTATTTAGGACCTCTTAAGTGTTAATTCTGGGAACGACTTGTTTGAACACTGAGAAAATGAAAGCCAGGCAGCAAGTGTAATCTGAAATATAGAGGTCTCCTGGTGGGTAGAATGCACTGCTGCTTTCTTGCTTTGCCTTGTCTTTTTAAGGTTGCCATATTTCATAATGACTTAAATGCTTGATGATGAAGTACTGACTTCCTTCTCTGCTCATCTTGAGAAGCCTTCACTTGAGAGTGAAGGCTTGAAACTTCCAACAAATCATACTCACCAAAGCTGCTTTTTAAAAATGGGGGATTTTTTGGTTGTTTAATAAGCCGTTGTAAGACTTTATAAGCTTTTTTGTCCCTTGTGAAACTTGAGCATTTGTCTCTAATAGGTTCAAAGTGAGGTTTAAAGTAAACTCTTGTGTTTTTGTTTGCTGTGTCTTAACTAAAGGCTAAAGGAGTATATGAAAAGGTTGGTGAAGCCACAGAAACAGCACTTACCTGTCTGGTTGAAAAGATGAATGTGTTTGACACAGACTTGAAAGGGCTTTCCAGGATTGAACGTGCAAATGCTTGCAACTCGGTCAGTACTCTTTCTTTTATCTAGAATTCATTGGGGAATAAGTTTTGTAGTATTACCTAATTGCATTTTGATGCATTGTTTTCTTTATAAGGTGATAAAACAACTCATGAAGAAAGAATTCACTCTGGAATTCTCAAGAGACAGAAAGTCCATGTCTGTCTATTGCACACCGAACAAACCAAGCCGCACATCCATGAGCAAGATGTTTGTTAAGGTCGGTTCCCCACATAGGAAAGTGTAGTCACAGAATGGCTGCAGAGGTAGCACAATACTAAATTATGGCACAACTGCAGCTTGAAGGTGAAGCAAGGACTTTGTAATTTGAGCAGATGTAATGGAAAGGGATTTATTAAGCTAAATGACTCTTTTTTTGCCTCTGCAGGGTGCTCCTGAAGGTGTAATTGACAGATGCACACACGTCCGTGTTGGAAATGCTAAAATACCATTAACCTCGGGAATTAAGCAGAAAATAATGTCTGTTATTAGAGAATGGGGAACTGGCAGAGACACGTTGCGTTGCTTGGCTCTGGCTACCCATGACAGTCCACCCAAAAAAGAGGAAATGAATCTTGAGGACTCCTCAAATTTCATTAACTATGAGGTAAGTTTAGTAAAATATCCTTTTAATAGTTCTCTTTCTTTCAAACTGAAGAATGGGGACTCCTTACATCTGATTACTTCTTGAGGAAGTTACATCTTAGAGTTCTCTCTTTATTTTTGATATCAGAGGCAATAGTTAGCCATTTGTGTTGAGGGAATGCTCAGTTTGATACCAGACTATATGTGTCTTTGAAGAAACTGTTTTCTTGATGCAGTTAAACAGCTAGCTGCAAATTGGATTATTTTATGTGCATGCATAAGGTCCTCAGGATCAGAACACCTTAAACTCTGAAAATATTGCACAAATTGCTTTGTGGTTTCAGCTTTACTGGGTTTCAGTTTGATGTTGCTCAACTGCAAGACCTCTTTGAGTATTTTGTGATGAAACATACTTGTCATTTTGTGCTCTGAGAGTTAAGCTCACTTCCCTGCCTCCATACTGTCAGCTGCAAAAGTGTGGTCCATGATAATCATCTTAGCTGTTCTGTAATTTTCCAATGAAATCTGTATCTAGGATTTAGAGGGGAGGGAATGACAACAGTTACGTGAGAGCTTTTGGCTTGTGCTCTGTGCTCCTGGCACTGATTACAAAAAAAGAGAGGCTTGACTGCTGGCAGGTTGAGCTTGCCAGGCTGACAACTAGAGCTCATTTCAAAAATACAGGAACTGTTTTAAGCAAGATACGTTTGCAAGGGTAGGATCCCACTTCAAGGTGTGGCTGTGCTCTGAGAATTAACTGTGTTATCCCATATGTTCATCGTGCAGATGGTACCATGTAGCATTGTGATTCAAAAAGCATTCAGTTCTTACTTATCTTCTCTTAATGTGTGTGTAGATCTGTTACTTCTCAGTTCTTCTCCAGATGTCTGAATCCAGTGTCAGAGCTAAAGTGCTCTCAGGATGGTGAAAAAGGGAACATCTGTGAAGTAGTCCTTTCAGGAGGAGGGAAAGACATAAGAGCAGGAATATCATGCGTAATACGCTGGTTTTGACCAAATGGCAAGATGACATAGACCTCTGTTTTAATTGCTTGAGGCAGAACCACAGAATACTGTGGATGAGGAGTGAAAACAAACATCGCTACACTGAGAGATACATAGCAAGCAAAATGATTGTTTCACTACTGTCAGATGAGAAGTCTACTAAACTTTGGTGCTCTCTTGTTTCAGACCAACTTGACCTTTGTTGGCTGTGTGGGTATGTTGGATCCCCCAAGAATTGAAGTAGCTTCATCTATAAAGCTGTGCAAACAAGCTGGCATTCGAGTTATCATGATTACTGGTGATAACAAAGGCACAGCAGTGGCTATTTGCCGTCGCATCGGTATCTTTGTAGAAGATGAAGATGTTTCTACAAAGGCCTTTACTGGTCGTGAGTTTGATGAGCTCTCACTTGCTGCCCAGAGAGATGCTTGCCACCATGCCCGTTGTTTTGCTCGTGTAGAGCCTTCCCACAAATCCAAAATTGTTGAGTTTCTTCAGTCTTTTGATGAGATTACAGCTATGGTAAGTGATTGAGCTCTTCTTTGTAAGGCACACACTGTTTGCACCTAAATTATGCCTTTTCAAACCAATCTTTCACTTTGGAAAACACTTGTTTTTATGTTTCCCTGAACTTAAAGCCTCAGAATAGTTCTGCATTTAAGTGATTTTTAAAGGCTCAGAACCATAGCTAGTGCAAAATTCTCTCTGGTCCTGTAAGTGCCCACCTTATTTCTTCTTTCAACTTTAAATTCTTGTTCTAGACTGGTGATGGTGTCAATGATGCCCCTGCATTGAAGAAAGCAGAAATTGGAATTGCTATGGGCTCTGGTACTGCAGTGGCTAAAACTGCTTCTGAAATGGTTTTAGCAGATGACAATTTCTCGACCATTGTAGCTGCTGTGGAAGAGGGACGTGCCATTTATAACAACATGAAGCAGTTCATCCGTTACCTGATCTCCTCCAATGTTGGCGAAGTTGTTTGGTAGGTTTGAAATGTTTTTGTTTGACCTGCAGTAGCGATGATGGGCTCTGTTTCTCACTAAAACCAGAGAAACGGGTTCTCCAGGTCATTGATCATTGTGATTGTGTGGAAGTCTGTGTACTTCCAGCCTAGTTTTCTGGAGACTTCTTGCATACGACAAAAGATTGCCATTGCATATAATGCTCTAGTTCAGTTAGTGGCCAAATGCTGCAGAATTATTTCTATGATTGGAGTAATACTCTAGAATAGGAAAATAAAAACCTTCAAAATTAAAAGATTGGTATTTCAGTTAACTTAATCACAGATATAACATAGATATTTGTTTAACCTCAAGTTACAGAGGAGTGTGTCTTCTGTATCTTTGGAAGGAGTAGTGATCCAATGCCACAGAATGCATTTCTGGTAACAGAATGTAAATACTGATCTCCTAACAGTTGCTTATATCAAAGCATACTTTCTTACATCCCAGAGTGGAGATGTAACACCGTGATTGTCTTGCCTTATTTCTTGTAAACTTCAAAGCTGTCCTTCCTGTGGTTTTTGCTGCAGCCTCTGTTTCTGTTCTATTTATTTGTACAGGCTCAAAGCCATGAAAGTTACATGCTCATTAAATGTTTGCAGGGACTGGCAGTAATCTAGATAAATGAAGCTTAGTCACTTGAGCTAAAATGCTATTACGTTTTTAGTTTTCTGAATGTGAATATTCGGCTTGTGGTGTTAAATGGATAACGCTATTTGAGAGAAGCGATGCTACAGGCTTAGGCTTAAGAATTAAAAGGACTTCTTTCCTGGCACAAGAATAAGCTTGTAACCGGTGGGTTTTTTTATAGTATCTTCTTGACTGCTGCCCTGGGCTTTCCTGAAGCTCTAATTCCTGTCCAACTGTTATGGGTAAACCTTGTGACGGATGGTCTCCCTGCTACTGCTCTGGGCTTTAATCCTCCTGATCTTGATATCATGAATAAGCCACCACGCAACCCTAAAGAGCCACTGATCAGTGGATGGCTCTTCTTCCGTTACCTAGCTATTGGATGTAAGTAGTAATAGCCTTTTTCTTAAGTAAATTTAGGCAGGTTTTGTGGGGTTTTTTTGAGATCCACTTGAAAGCAGTTTGCTTGATCTCCTTGTATGCTGAAACCAGTCTTAGGAAGCAAAGCATGTTTTGGGATTGGGAGCAAAGAACCAAGACTAGCCACTAGTGAATGCATATCTGCATTAGCTGTTGAGGTCCTACATAGAACTACACCTAAAGCTGAAAATGACAGCTGTCATTTGTGTTCTGTTTAAGCACAAAACAGGTTTGCTGGCCTGGCTGTAGTGGGGGAACATAAAGGAGTATCAATTTGTGGATGTAGATTTAAACCTTAAACACAGCCATGGTACTCTAAAGCTAGAATAAGTATCAATGTGGATATTTATTGCACCCTGTCTTCATGCCAGAAGTTATGACCTTAGTTTTCCTAACTGGCTTGATAGATCTTAAAGTAAACCTGAGTGTTAGTTGGTGGAAGTACAGACGTGGAGTTCTGAGGGGAAGGAATTAAAATAGCAGGTTGATTACTCCCAAGTGCTGTTCTTGTTTGCCTTAACTGTTCTAGCTGTCAGCTTCCATAAACAGATATTAAGAGAGTATTTAATGGTTATGTAATTTACAACTGGTGGAACAGATTTCTTCCACAGGAGATAGATGAGTTACAATAGATGAATTACAGTCTATTTCTTTTACAGTACTGGAGGTCTTGAGGTAGCAGTTCAAGTGCAACAAAGGAGGTCTCTCACACAGTTCACAATACTGATAAAAGCACTTTGCTTTCTTGAAGGTTACGTTGGTGCTGCCACAGTGGGTGCTGCTGCTTGGTGGTTTATTGCTGCTGATGGTGGTCCAAGAGTTTCCTTCTACCAGCTGGTATTTGCTCAGTTTAATATCTTGGGGGGGGGGGAGGGGAGAGGGGAGGTACATGCTTCTTTTCATACTGGTTATTGAAATGATTGTAGAAAAACAATAGGTTACAGAAATTTATATCATGAGACAAGTCAATAAGATGGGAAAGTGAGTTCCCATTCTTCTGTTCTAGAGCCATTTTCTGCAGTGCAAAGAGGACAATCCAGACTTCTTCGGTGTTGACTGTGTGGTTTTTGAGTCTCCCTATCCCATGACGATGGCTCTTTCCGTACTTGTCACCATAGAGATGTGCAATGCTCTCAACAGGTTTGTATGTCCAAGTGGCAGAGCAAAGCTTCTGCACAGCTTTTTCCAAAATCCTGCTTTTTGTGCAGTTTGATTGGTAGCCTATGGACAGCTCAGCTAATGAAGAATGAGTCACATTTCCTTTCTGAATCCTGTAGTGCAAACAAAATGACTCTGGGGTAACACTTGAGATCTGTTATCATAAGGTATATTTTTAAGTCTGCCAATTCACTCTGGTATTTTACTAAGCGTGAGCAGCTGAAATATTTTCCATTATTTCTAATCTAAGCTTAATCAATCAGATTATCCCTCCTATGTTGGTATAAAGTGATATCAAGGAGAACTAAAATAAGAATGCTGAAGATATGGAAAATAGTTTTTCCTTCCCTAAGGGAGTGTGGGTTTAGCCAATTAATATTAGATTATAAATGGAAACCACTAAATAGCACAATGTCAAGGGTATTTTTCTTTAAATAGCTTAGAGGTCAGTTAATTTAAAAACAAATAAGCTTTAAATACTTTAAAGTTACTGAGGTAGCCCTACATAATGGGATGTTGCTCTACATCTCATGTTCTGGATCATGGCCTTTAATACAGTATAGCCTAAATGCACGTGGAATCTGCAGAGCAGAAGGAAAGGACAGGCATTAAGAGGATGCAAGTCCTTGGCCCTCTGTATAGCCAGTCTGGAAGTGAACTTCAGAAGTGGGTGCAATTAGGTCCCCAGGTACACAGTAAACTGGGGAGAGTTCTGGCATATGCTTCTGTGCCCATCTTTCCCTTATCCCTCTTATGGAGAGGATGTCAGTGTCATAGTGAAAAACATAAACTAGATCAGGAGTGAGGGGAACATAAAAGCTTTAGGAAACAAGTGTGAGGCTGAACTAGGTCCGCCTTGCTAAGCAGCCTTTCAAGGGAGCTTAAAGTTGCAATGTGTCTATAAACCATATCTCTCTTTTATGACTGGGATAACTGTGACTTGCCATGCTCCTTTTCTTTCCATGTAGTTTTCTATGTATTGTATTTCCTGTTGGTGTCTTATGGACACGCCTGTACTATGTTTCTGTTGCAGTCTATCAGAAAACCAGTCCTTGATGCGGATGCCTCCATGGGAAAACATCTGGCTGGTGGGCGCCATTTGCTTGTCCATGTCACTCCACTTCCTTATCCTTTATGTGGAACCTCTGCCAGTAAGTGCACGTGTCTTACACCCATCCCTGACCTTGGGGACAAAGCAAGAACTTGTCTACAGCTTAAGGCGAGGGATGGAGAAGGGAGAATAGACGTAATGCTTGGCTTTCCTTTCAGATTATCTTCCAGATCACACCTCTGAACGTGACACAATGGCTGATGGTATTGAAAATCTCCCTACCTGTCATTCTGCTGGATGAAACACTTAAATATGTGGCCCGTAACTACCTGGAACCTGGTAAAGATAGTGTGCGGCCTGCCACCAAAGAGTGTTCTTTGTCAGCATGCACCGAAGGAGTTTCCTGGCCGTTTGTGTTCATTACTATGCCCTTGGTTATCTGGCTTTACAGCACAGACACTAACTTTAGTGATATGTTTTGGTCTTGACTGACATGATGACAAGTTTTACATTCAAAGAGAAAAAGTTTAACTTAATTTTTTTATTGTTTAGAGCAACTGTCTATTTCTGCTGAATTTTCACATGAACATATTTGCCGGTGATGGAGGTTTCATAATCTAGATTTTGTTTGTTTGTTTGCTTTTTCTGACTTCAGTGGGGGCAATATATTCCTCTTTTATACACAGTTCAAGTGTCCATTGACATGTACAGAGAACTAACACTATTTTATGCAAATATTTTTTTGTAGATGAAAGCATGTACAGTGTTCTGTTCAATAGTCTATTCATTGTGTACAAAAAACAAAACAGGTGATGTTGTTTGAGCCAGCGGACACTATCAAACTAAATTGGCAGCAGATTTTAGGGAATGAATGTGTGTTGTCTTAAAACTAAACAAGCATGTAACTGTTTGTCTTCTGCATGATCATCCAAACTTAAGTTGTCATAAAGTCAGGTTTTCTTCCGAAGCAGAACTTTCTGCGCTGGGTAGAGAGTGCTGCTACCTCGGTCAGGATTTCTTCTCGGTTCCCCCCTGCTCTCCCCTCACTCTTGGTTCTTGACTGTCCTTGTTTACACCACTTTCTGTATGAGGTATGCCTAATCTTGCTCGTGCAGAAAACACCATTCCAGGTGCAGCCTGCGGGGTTCTTCCATCCTCTCCACACACGTAGGGTTGTTTTTTTCTAAGATTATTTATTTGTCTATTGTATTTTATTGTAACTGACCTTATTTTGCCAGTGTTGGCCATTAAGTAGGGATAGGGAGGGCTACTTCTGTCTACATAAATCTAAACCAGGCCTTTTTAACAGCCACAATCTGTTTTAATTCGAAAGAGGGGTTAAGTTGGGTTTTAATACTTTATTTACCTGTGTCAGATCCTTTCTTTTTTCTTCCCCCCCCTCCCTTTAAGATCACAACTTTTAATGAGACCTGGAAAAATAACTTGCACTGCATAGCTAGAAATTGGATTTTCCTACCCTTTAGGGCGCTAATGATCAGTTGTATACATGGAGTTACTCTGCTGGCCTGTTGTTAGCCTGACTTGAAGTAACAAAGCTCGTGTGTGTGTTTTGTAAAATCTGTAAATAGCACATGACCAAATTGAACATATTGTATAGAACTATTTTTATTTTAATGTGGCACTAACCACCTTCATTATGACGGTAAATGTTAAAGCATGTTCTCAAATTCAGTCCTGTATCAACAACGTGTAAGTCATTAACAGTCCTAACTGTGGTGTTTTTCTCCAATGCCTTCCAACTTTCATCGACTAAAGTGAGTATTTCTTTTCCATTTCACCATGCCAGTGGTGACTTGCTGTAAAATAGCATATGCTGTATACGTGTTGAAGAATAAATAGTAATTTCCTTCATTCCCATGCTGTGTTTTGTCAAACTCTGCTGTGCTACATTATTATCACCACTTCAGACTCTTGTTTTGTGCTCTGAAGCTCCAAAATTATTGATTCCAAAGGCAAAGTGTTTGCATTTGGGTTTAGTGTATTTTAGGGTCTTGTTTTATAGCACCCAGGAGCCTCAGTGCCCTAAGATCTTACAGCTTTTGGTCTTTAAGTTTGAAATAATACTGGACAAATCTGTAACTTAAGACACTGACAGCTGTTAATGTGTATGTTCAGTGTCCAAAACACTCTGGTACTTGTGGTCAGGTGCTGGTTTACTCCAAAGCTTTTTCCTGCTCTGAAAGAGGGGGTGCCCCTCTGAGCTGACTGTACCCTTCTGTACTCTCTGCTGTCTGCAGTGCTTAAAGTGCAGGCACTTCTCTTTGCAAAACCAGCTTGTTTCCCATGAGTGGGAACACTTTGTACAGTGGTCATCTGAAAAGAGAACAGTCTCAGCTTAACAGGAGAGTCTTTGAGAATCAGACTGGGGTCGTTATGTCTTTGTAGAGTAGCAGGTGCTGTGTTATCTTGTGCTGGCTCATCTGCTTGAATAACCACATTCAAACAGCCTTCTGATTCCTCATAGAGGAAAGTGGTAGTTAAAAGCTATGTTCCATCCGTGCCAGCTGCAATCCAGTGAGCGCAGATAATTCTCTAGGTTTCAAGCTTTCAAATAACAGAGATGCTAACTTCAAAATACGCAGGCCCTATCTGAAATTCAACTGCATTGTGAATACTCACTGTTTATAGAGACTTGGACTTGTTTAAGTTGATGCTGAGGTGACTCAGAGGAGCTGGACCTGCTGATGCAGTAGGTGTGTTGCCAAACTGTATGTGTTTAAATCCTGTTGAACGCCCTCTTTAGCGTGGAAGACCGTTTCTTTTTGGCACACTAAGGTTTTGCATACCACAAAACCAATGGCCAGCACCAGCCACTGGCTGTATCGATACTAAATGAGCAGTATGAGACTTGTCCCTGTTTCTTGAAACAGAAAATTGTAGGTCATGTACCTATTTTGATCTCAAGGAATTCAAAATCATAAGTATGTGATTTCTTGGGAATAAATATTAGCAAGTTAGTTCTGTGTGCTCCCAGTGTTATTGATGAACATTTTCCAGGGCAGGAAGGTCACAAACTCTTTGAACACTGGTTAGTGAACCTCCAGAGCTTTTTAAAGCCATCTATCTTCCTATCACCATGAAGGATTCTGCTTGTACAATCCTATCCCTGTGTATTATGCCAAATAATCCTGCTCTACGCCCCCTTTTCCTCTGTCTCCAAGATGCTGAAGAGGAAAATGACTGTTGATGGTAGAATTCAGTCTTCAACTTCATTATTGGAGCTCTGTCTGTATGAAGATGAATCTTGCTGCTTGTGTCATGGATTATTTCCGTGTGGATATCTGAGAGCTTGCTCGTGTCTTGGGAGTGCTTCCATTAGGATCTTGTGTTCCTTGGGGTTTGCCTTTGGAGGCTGGATGATGGCTGGGTGAATGGAGTGGCATTCATCCTACAGGCTCCTGAGGTTATGGGAACAATCAGGTATTATAAGGTGCTCCTGAAGAGCCCAAGCACTTGTCATCTATCCTGTCTCTCTTATTTCTCCCAGCCTTGCTGTCCAAATGTTCCTGTAGAAATGGAGCAATAGGGTTCCTCAAGATCAGCACGCACTTACCTTGGGTTCAGTGGTAGCTGTTGCTGTGCTTTAAGTGCCTCTGCTTTCCCAAGTGCTGCCACTACTTAGTAAGTAACAGCCTTGTGTGATCTGGACTGGCTGGAACAAATGTTAAGACCTGCCATGAGCTTCCTCTTAGGCAGTGAAATCAGCATCTGCTGGAAGCTTCCTTGTTTGGCATCTTGGAGCTGTGGATCTGGTCTTAACCTTTCTCAGCTGAGGAGGCTGAAGGAGGTTCTTGTGCGTGCTTCTGGCATGGGAATAGCATGAGGCAGTGCTTCTCAGTTACAGAAACTACAGAAAACCAGTGCAAGGTTAGTGATGCACTGCAAGAAACTGTGTGCACTAAAATGCTGATTCTCGATGGTGTAGATCCTGCAGATCAGTCCTTTGCTGTCAGTCCTTTCATCTGAAGAAGCCAGGAAGGGAGTTCTTTTCCATTTAGAACAGACTGACTCACCAACATCTTGGAGTTGAAACTCTCAGTTTCTTTGTTCACTACACATCTCCTCTCCAACCTCCTCACTGCACTAGGGTCATCTGGGAATGGAAATAGGCAACTCCTATCCGAAGGTGTTAACCCTGTGACTCTATCAATGGGAGCACTTACTTAAACAGAAATAACTCAAAAGTTACCCAGGCCTTATCTCTTGGCCCATCTTTTAGAAAACAGCTTTACGCTTTGTTTCCCTCTGCTCTCATCTCACTGAGCTTTTCCATCTCCACTGTCTTTGGGATTCCTTAGTGTCCTCACTTATCACCACTTGTTTTCTAGTGTGAGAGGTGTGTAAGGCTACTATCAAGCATGGCATTGATGCTACCTTATGCTGGGAACACCAGGAAGGATACCAGCTTCTGCTAGGAAACCAGCAGGGTTTGGTATGAGAGCAGCTCCTCCTGAACTCTGTTCTGTAGCCTGGTCCAGAGCAAAGAAAAAGGTCAGGCAGCTGCAGGCAGGCAATTTTAGACAGGGGTTTTTATCCTTAGAGTGCCTCAGGCCCTCTGCATGCAAACGTGATTCAAAGCGCTGTTCGTGAGCTACGCAACGAGCGGCTCCTTTTGCTGCCTTCCAAGTAATAAAAATAGTTCATACTTAGTTCCCTAAAGCATTATTGCAAATAAATAAGGATGAAAGAGGCTGCAGGAAAATATATGAGAGTTTGTAAGAATGCTACCAGGCTTATGTTTGTAGGGAGGCTATTCTAGGGAAGGGCAGTCAAAAGAAAATGGGGTTTTAATGGGATGATAGAATGCAGTACAGCAGTCCTCTGTCTCTGTTCCAAGAACACAGCTGATGCATAGAATATACCTGTTAAACAGCTTAAAGATGGTTGAATTTGCTGAGATGAAGGGAGGTAAAACTGATCCAAAGCTGTCTGTCTCTTGCACCTGTCTTGTTTACTTTTTTTGCACTTCTAACCATTAACTGTTTCCCTAATCTCTGCTAATTACATCCTTAATTACATTAATATGCATTCCCAAATCTTAGCAGGAGAGCCTAAATTGCATAGTGTTGCGGCAGGGTTTTGAAGAGCCACCGTCAAGTTGTAGGCAATCAGAGTACTCTTCTCTCCTAGACGCAAGGCTAACCATACGCTGTACTTAGGGGTAAAGTACAGTCGTAGCTTTATTACATTGTACTCTACCCCTTGCCTACACATTAATCCGTGTAGTTTAATGACTTCTTCAAAGCTTTCCTACTGCTTCCCAGAATAAGCTGCATTACTTGGAAAAGGGACATTGTTAGGTCACTTTGGGACCAAGCTTGGATATAACGCCTTGAATAGAAACTACCCTTTAAGGTTCTTAAGAACTTGAGCTCAAACCTTGTAGTATAGAGCTCAAAAGTAAAAATTACAAGTAAGCGAGGCTTGTCTGCTGCCATTGGTCAGGCAGAGAAAGGCAACAGCTGTCTAAACACGTCTTAATTCTGTTTCACTGAGGTCTTACATAGGAAGCACTGGCTTTGCTGATGAGAAAGGGAGCTCTGCTGCACTCAGCACTGCTGAGCCATAATCCAGAGTTCTGGGCTTTAAGAACAAAGTAACCTGAGAGTGTCCCTCCAATGGCAGGGCAGCCAGTTATCAAACTTAACATTCTTTCTTCTGTCACTGTTGATCTTAGTCTTGCTTGTATGATGATACTGAGCATTCATCCTTTCATTAACTGATGCCTTTTCTTTCTTTCCTTTTCAGCAATACTGGAGTAATCGCTTCCTAAACAATTTTGCAGAAATGTAAGGTTGTTTTGTTGCGTGCATGTGTTTTTAGCAACACATCTACCAAACCTTCTGCATGTATTGTGTAAAGATTCTTTGCTTTCCCTAAAACAAACCTCATTGTGTTTCTCTGTGGAAGAAGTGTGTGGTACCATTAGGACTTCATTATTACAGATGTACAACCGTGCAATATCTAGCATACCGAATGGGAAACTCTCTCTCCAGAGAAGTTTGGGTTCTGTGCTGCATGGAGAAGAGTTGGGTTCTCCTTGAACAAGGAATTGTGGAGCTGTCAGCCAATTTTCCCATATTTCTGTATGTAAAATGTCAGTTTATACAATGTACAATATCAGAATAATGCATGCCTTCGGTCGTAGCCAAATCTTTCTCTGTATTGTATCATCCCAACCGTATTACTCTAGAACAGCTTATGTACAATGCTATCCTATTTATAAAACCCATTGGGAAATAACTTAGAGATGAATGTTAAACCATGAGCCTCCAGTTCAGAACTTTGGCGCTTTTTTTCTATCATGTGTGCAAATGGACCTCTTTTGCACTGTAATGTAACTTATTTAAATCTAAGGCAGTAAGACAGATGTTGGTGCAATACAAACTATCGTGATGCATTTATCTAAAGCAGCAACAACCGACTTTACCCAGTGACCACAACTGCATGTGCGACCTTTAGAAGCTGTAAATAAGATCAGTTGTCTCTTTCCATGCTGACAGTAAGAAGCATCACAACCGGTTTCATTTGTATCAGGTAAATAAATCTCTTCTACCATACATACTTTGCGTGTTATTTTATGCACTTTGTTTTCTGCAGGTACATTTGCTCATACTTCAGCGCTCTCTTATATTAAGGCCAGGATGACACTCACTATAGCACCAACACCATTGCAATCTTTCCTCCTAGAACTATGCAGATGCCAGCTGCTCTTCCGGCAGTATTGACCTCCTCGCTGGTGTGATTTCCTCTGTCCAGGGGCTTGTGTGTGTGTTTAAGGGACACTGTCAAGTACTTTGATCACTCGATTTTTTTAAACTGCTCCATTTGTTTGTAAAATCCCTCTGAGAAACTCAAAATAAATGATTCTTTCCCAACTCCATCTTCACTTCTTTGTCCTTTTCTATCTTCTAAATTGCCCCAGCATGAAGCAGCAGTTCACTCTCTTCCCCCTTCCATAGGCGAAAGGAAGATGAACCGAATGTGTTTGCTACAGCGCACACCATCAGTAACCTACTAGGAGTACTTCTACACTGCTGTTTTCCAAAACAGGGGCTCTTCTGCCACCAGCTCACGTGGGAGGAGTCTGTAAGTTTCCAAACTGAGTTTAGTTTGGAGTAAGAGGCAAGGGAGCTTCTTTAAACACACAACTCAACCAACTGCAGTAATGTGCTTTAACTTCAATGTAATGCCTCTTAACCAGCAGCAAACAGCATTATCTAAATGAGGTGATGTGTGTGATCCCCTTCAACCACAGCAGTGTGATGTTTAAAAATACAAGGGTTGAATTCCGTTGTTGAGCTGCCCTAAAGGAAAGTGGAGGATGCGTTAGTGCTTGTGCCCGCTTCCTACTATGGTAGTGCTCAGCTCTGCTCCTCACCTCTGGGCTGAGGCTGTCAGAACCGGGTTCAGCACTCAGCTCTTATCTACAGCAGCAGCTCTTCCCCATGTATTTATAGCCTGTCATCAGCACACACCAGCAAACGGCCCCCGCTGGGCCACCCAAAGGCTGGACCATCCCATTAACACTACACAGGCACCTGAACACAGCAACTGAAGAACTGCTCCTGTATCACCCTTGTCACCTCCAGCTTTGCTTTCATTAGGAAGCAAGAGGAAAAGCCAAGGCTGCCATTTATGCAGGTGGCAGAGTCAACTTTCCCTACAGAGGCAGGCAAGGAACACTGCTTCACTGCTGGGGACAGATACCAACAGCAGAGCCCAGCACTCAAGCTGCAGCCAGCTCGCACCACGCAGCTCCAGTGTACCGTGACTGCAAAACACAGAGCGCTGTGATCCTGTGCTTGCTGCTGCGCTGCATGGACACCCCTGGCAGAAGTCATGACTTAAATGAGGCTTCTGCTGTCACTGCCCTTTACCATAACTTAAGCACAAACCTAAACATGGCTTGAGACTGACCTGCAGTGGGCAAACAAGCTCCCGTCACTCCTTAACTCATCGAATGTGTCTCCTTTCCCTTCCTCGCTGGCTGCAACCCGCCTGACTCGAGGCTGCAATACCGACAACGACTCATGGCGGAGCTATTCATCTTTCCAGGGATTCCTGCCAAATACCCGTCATCTCAGCACACTGCTAGCAGCAATTCCAGTCCTCTGCAGCGGCCGCTTTGCTGTGGACACAGCTCACCTCTGCCTCGAAGTTATGGGTATCAAATCCTGCAGCTTTGTAAAACTCAGCCTCTGGTTTATGGGCACTTCTTGGGACATCCCACCGCAGGCTTTATACCTTCAGGGAGCTGACGGCACAGAAGGAAGCCACAGCCACCAACCTGCACACACGAACCTGTGATCAGGTGCTGGAGGTTTTGGCCTCAACCAGAGTGCATGGGCTCCTGATGAGCTGTGTCCTAAACCCCACACTACGTGTATATACTACTGTGTATTCACAGCATCCAAACCTCTCACAGATCAAAGTAACAAGGACAGAAGGAAACTGCTGTAGCATCGACTCAATCTCCACTCTGCCAGACAAGGCACGCTGCAGGTGGCCTGTCAGAAACCAAGGCCAAGTTCCCAAAGCACCCAGAACCTGCTTTATCAAGCCCTCCACCTCCCGGAGCTACAGAACCTCCCCAAGCAGCCCCAGTGACATTTCTGCCCACATCCCAGCATCGTGTCAACCAGATTTTGCAATAAACCAGCAAAAAGCTGTATGTGATGTGCCAAAACGGACCTGAGGAATGAATGTGTGCACTGCACAGCACCAGATCTGCAGCAGCACATGCAACTAAACCAGAGAACTAAACCCCTGCTGCTGCCAGTGGCTGGTGGGGAACTCAGAGCTGCCCTGGTGAGGCCAGCTCAGCAGTTAGCTCTTCCCTACATCGAACCAGGTTCTAGATGCTCCTTAGGGAGGTCTCTACCTAACCCAGAAGGGCTTTCGTCTGACAGACGTACACTGAAAGACCAACAGCATCCCAAAACACAACTGCTGATGCTCTGATCTTAAATCCTAATGGGATTAAGAGCTCCCCTCCCCAGCTGCATGACAGGCTTTGAAGTCTTCACCAAGACACTTCCATCTGGTGAAAGCCCCACTGGCAGCGTCCCACCAAGCTACTCGGTTTCCCTTTACCTCTTGCTAACAGTGCAAAGGCAATCGTCACTGCGGTGACACTGGGACCACACTGGGGTTAGGAAGGGCCAAGTCCTGCTTGCAACAGGCAGCACCTCCCTGTGTGCAGTGGCTGCGCACACGGCAGCGTGGTCCCTTACGTAAGGGATCCCTGTGGCAAGTTGTAAACGTCTCTACACCTATTTACAGCCAGATGATAGATGTGCTTCCTTCAACTGTGTAAAGCTTTGGAAGTTGTAGCATGGATGATAAATCACAGCATGAAAGAGATGAAATCCACCTGTTTCCTAATCACCCGGCACTAGGGGCAGCAGGAACAAAAACCGGAATCTAAGCACAGCACAGGAATGGTTAAACCCCTTTTGCAAAACCTCCAGTATTTCCAGTGTTACTGGGTGGGAGATCCTGAAAACTTCCAAGATCTCCACGAGGGGAGCAAGCACCTGACCTCCAGCCTTACCGCACGTGTGACATTCGCCCTCCGCACAGCAGACACCAAAAGGAGCCACCTCCTTTCCTGCCTACTAAAAGCTGTCCTGGAAAGCTGAGGAAAGGTGAAATCTGCCTTCGAACCCCATTTCTCCTCATGTAACAGCCAGCAGCAACACCAGAATCCAGTACCTACTCAGGGCAGCTAGAACTTAGGCTAATGCTGTTCTCTCACAGTAATGCCAAGCCTTTCCTGTGTTAAACAGGTCCCTGCGTTCCAGGCCACCTGGGACTACCGATGGACAGTTCGATCCATACAAACATACCTTGCTTTCACTATGGATCTCAGTAGGAAAAACACAAACTGAGGGACCCCATCAAGTTTTACAAGGCAAAAGAAGCCCCTTGGTCACAGATTGCAGCTTCTTACTGGCTTCCTGATAGACATTCATCGGAGCAACCATACGGATGCAGCTTACTCAGACCAGCGTAAGCAAGATGTGTGGCCACAGATGCTGCTCTTGCTCTGCTGATGTCATCATGCTGGAAAACTATTTAGCATTCCAAGAGGATGAAGCCAAGTTACCAGCTTCAACGCATCCATACTGCATGTCAAAGAATAACATTAGGCATGATAGACTAAACATTAGGAAAAAAGCAGGAACCACCAAAAAAATCAGGGAATTTTCTAATAGCCAAATAGTTCAGGGAAGGAGCTGGCATCTGAATGGCCTTTACAGCTAAGCACAGGGCAACACACCACCTCCCCAGCACAGCAATCAGCCCAAAAGGGTTGCGCGCTGCCACATCAACCCAAGTTCTTGGATCAACTGCCAATGTAAGTAGTTCACTTCTGCCAATCATTAAAGGCGTTAGGTCTGGGGGTTTGTATTTGGTTATGGTATAGTTGTGTACCTTGAAATCACAATGGCAGGCACAGCCTTTGAGAGTTTCATACAGCTGAGATCTAAGGGAGGAAATAAGGTTTGCTGAATAAAATGCTCCCTGCTTCTACCCTGGAGAGATTCATTTCCACATCGCTGAACTCCTGAAAAGCAAGGAGGGAAAATCACCACACAAAGAGAGGCCTAATGAGGAACACGGTTATTGAAAGGAATAAAAAGTCCTCGTTAATCAAACACCTCTCTATAATAAACAGTAATAGAAAAGGAAAACCCACCTCAATTAGACAGAAAACATTAATCCTGGCCAGCAGTCCTCACTTCTGTCTATGAGCTCTGCTTCACCCAAGCTCTGCACATTGGAATTAGAAATACTGCAATATTTCAGGTGTCAGCAGCACATTGCAAAGCATGAGCACATCGCTTGCTACAGACCCTGCAGTTATCCATGCCACATTGTGAGCACATGCTGCTTAGAGGCTCTGGTAAACTCAGGCTTTCAGCCCTCACGCAAATGGATTTGAGGTTTGAAACAATTCAGTTCCTTTCCATCACTTTGGTATCCTTCCTATGGCAGAGTAGGAAAGAATTCAAACTTACTAATGACACCGTGATTTAAATTCATGGATTTCAAGCAATCACAGGTGCTTTATCCTTATCCAGCCCAAGGCCAGCACTTGCTGACAGGCCAACCCCATACATTACAACCCCCATACGTTGAGGCTTTCTTGCCTCACCTATGAATTGCTTCACACTGGGGAGCTTACATCACAACTTGACACAGCCTGAACTCCCATTTTTTGCCTTTATGATCTTCTCTTCTATGGTGCACAGCACATGATTAAGAGACAGAGTGAGGTCAGCTGCTTACTATGAGCTAATTGCTCTATTCCCTGAACTAGAGCACCAGGAACTGAGCTTGAGGGTGTAAGACCTCTGCAAAACCAGAGATCATATTCTAAACTTAGAGCGCTAATGAAGGCTCATTAATAGGCAAGAAGAATCCCTCTAGAATTCTGAAGCTAGTGCTAAATATATCTATATGATGCACTCAGCATGTATGGCACCTTAAAGTTCCTTATAGTCACTACTGTACAACTATCAGCTGCATCACCCCAATACATCAGGCACTTACAGAGGTATCATATGCAGGATCCAACTGAACTTTTCCCTGCCAATAAGGAGCCAAGTTCTCAGAAAACCCAAGAGGCAAGGACACAGCTCTATTCACAGCTGCCTTCACGTGTCCTTACACATACTGGACTTGTTTGCCACACACAAGCGCACTCATCTGGAGGTACAGCTTCCTGTCTGTTCTAAAAGAAGAAATTCTCAGATTATCTACAAAGATACTACAGAGTGGCTTTAGTAGAGCTGTGGGTCCCCGATTTCCTGTTCTATGTGAATGCTTCTGGAAATGCGTAAAGCCAGTGGTGTCCACCTGTAACTAATGACCTACTTAAAGGCATCATTAGAATAGAATGGCCAAGCAGCTTGCAAAATATACATCACATCCTTCATGTATCTCTCACCAAATTAAATATCATAGAATTATAGAAGTATGTCCTTTCTTTAGTTTAGTAACATCAAGAACTCCATTCTTTCATCCACAACAGAGGTCTGGGATGCATCTATAAAGCTGATGAAGCTACCCAGCTTCCAGATGCAGAACACAATCTGATGAGTGCTCAAATCTGAGGAGAAAACAAAGAGATACATGTATATTCCTTCCTGTTATGAAAGACATGCGATGAGCTGGTATCTATTCACTGCAACACGGAGCAACAGCAAGAACAGGTTCTGCACAAGAAGAACCCACCAGAATACAATCGGCAAAATGTTTGCAGCCCAGAAAGCCAACCGTATCCTAGGCTGCATCAAAAGCAGCGTGACCAGCAGGTCAAAGGAGGTGATCCTGCCCCTCTACTCTGCTCTTGTGAGACCTCACTTGGAGTACTGTGTGCAGTTCTGGTGTCCTCAACATGAAAAGGACATGGAACTGTTGGAACAAGTCCAGAGGAGAGCCACGAGGATGATCAGGGGACTGGAGCACCTCCCGTATGAAGATAGGATGAGAAAGTTGGGTCTGTTTAGCCTGGAGAAGAGAAGGCTGTGTGGAGACCTCATAGCAACCTTCCAGTATCTGAAGGGGCCTATAGGGATGCTGGGGAGGGACTATTGATTAGGGGCTGTAGTGAGAGGACAAGGGGTAATGGGTTCAAACTTAAACAGGGGAAGTTCAGACTGGATATAAGGAAGAAGTCCTTTACTGTAAGGGTGGTGAGGAACTGGAATGGGTTGCCCAGGGAAGTTGTGAATGCTCCACCGCTGGCGGTGTTCAAGGCCAGGTTGGACAGAGCCTTGGATGACATGGTTTAGTGTGAGATGTCCCTGCCCATGGCAGGGGGTTGGAACTGGATGATCTTAAGGTCCTTTCCAACCCTAACTATTCTATGATTCTATGTTACCCTTATCTGCATCATACACCTACAAGTAGGGAGAAGAGTGGTTTTCTCCTTCTCCTCCACCTGATACTCCAAACTATTTCTTAGCTTTGTAAAGAGTCCAGTGTGCTCCAGCATACCTGCACTAACAGAATAAATACAAAAGGAATTAAACTGCCAATATAAAAATACCTGGTTTAGTAAATAGCAAGGAAATCAGAACTTTAAGAGAAATCAGAAGTAATCCCGCCTCCCACACATCAAGCCCACAAAACTGAACTGGTTTCTAGGTTACACAAAGCAGCTCACCCTGGAAATGCTGATGTTGAGAATCTGTTTATGAAGCAACTCTGCTTCAAAAGGTGAGAGAAAACACATGAGTTCCACTATCACCCGACAGAAACATGAAGTACAAAACGTGGAAAACCCAAGACAATGCATGTATTTGCATAATTTAACATTTCTACAGTAATGCAAGCAACGAGGAATGAACTCTTTTTCTATCACTTTAAATGTCAGCGTTGTACACAGAACATGAAGTGCTTTGAGTCACTGCTCTGAAACCTTTTAGTGGCATCCTGAAATAAAACTGCATTTCCAAATAAATGCCCGTCTGGAGAGACCTGAAGCGATTACAGGGTTTAGGAAGGACTGAGGAAGCAACTGTTGATCTCCAACACTGGCTCAATGCTGTACACACAGAAATTGGTCAGCTACAAAAGTGTCCTGGAAGTCCAAGTTTCCGGGTGCTCCAAACTCCTCCTGAGCAGCATGTGTAATGCCCTACAAACAGACAAGTTAATTCAAACACAGCAAGAGAAAAGTGCTGCTTTCAGCTAACCCCGGCAGCTCCTCCAGGCTGCAACAGGAGCATCAGACCAAATGGAAGCACACAAACAAGAGTTAAGACCTTTTCCACAAAGGAGTACAAACCACTGTGTATTTACAAACTGATCAAGCACAAGTAGCCCTGCACAGGATTCAAATGCTGTTTTCATCAGGCTCATTACACACTTCAGATTCTAATGCTTTGGGTTTTAGCAGGCGTTTTTTGAAATGAAAGTTGCAAATAACCTCCAATTCAGTTAGTCCCTTACACTTAATAAATACGAAGCATCAAGAATCTTCATGGTATTGAGATGCATAGAACTGTTAAATGGTTCCAGAGTCTGGTAAGAAAAGAACTAAAGTCCTTTGTTACTGCAAAAAAATATCGTGTATGTTCTTCAAGGAAGAATGGCCCTGGTGGTGCGTTCAAGTGCCAAGACAAGCAGGGGGGATGAGAGGCCATTACTGCATGCCAAACCACTGCTCTTGATCTGCCCACTGTGCTGCTTCACTGTCAGCTGCCTTCCAAGTCTCCCTCTTCTCCACTTCCCTCCATGTCATCCACATCTTCTTCCTGGGTTGCATCTGTTGGACTTTCCTCTTTTTCCATTTTCTGCATTCCTTCTAGTGACTTCTGATCATTTGGATCCAAACTGAGGAAAGTAAAACAAAGAAAATTGTCCTAAATCTTTTATTTCCTTCTTTAGTTACGACCTTATTAACACACCTCATCTTCTTGTCTGTACTTCCTGTTCAACACCATAGAATCATAGAGGAAAGGACAATTTAATCATAATAAATAAATAATAAATAAATAAATAAATAAATAATAAATTAAAATAAATCATAGGAAAGGACATTAAGATCATCCAGTTCCAACCCCCCTGCCATGGCCAGGGACACCTCCCACTAAACCATGTCACCCAAGGCTCTGTCCAACCCAGACCTGAACACCGCCAGCGATGGAGCATTCACAACTTCCCTGGGCAACCCATTCCAGTGCCTCACCACCCTTACAGTAAAGAATTTCTTCCTTTTATCCAATCTGAACTTCCCCTGTTTCAGTTTGAACCCCTTACCCCTTGTCCTATCACTACAGTCCCTCATGAAGAGTCCCTCCCCAGCATCCACACAGGCCCCCTTCAGATGCTGGAAGGCTGCTATGAGGTCTCCACACAGCCTTCTCTTCTCCAGGCTGAACAGCCCCAACTTCCTCAGCCTACCTTCATCAAGAAGTCTATTTTAGTAGATGATGCAACTTCACCTCCAGCTGACTGTAACACTGATTATTAAATCTTTATATAAACCAGTTTTGATCCCCAAGAACGTGCTTATCTAAACATCACACTCCTTCAGAAAACTTTTAACTCTTCCAGATAATACTAATTATAAAGTAACATGAAAGCAGGAAAGATTTAAATCGCTATCAGTAACTATGTGCAAGCAAAAAGCAGCTGACCCATTTAAGCTATGTAAGTTTGTAGTGGACGTAACATGCTACATTTAAAGCAAATATAACTTGTTGAAATCAAAACACAGTAACAGTAAATACGGCAACACCATCAAATAACATTTTGGTTATGCTTAAGTAAATTTAAATAGTGTGATTCAATTAAGAGCTCATTTTTTATATAGTGCCTTCTAGTCTAAAGGAATGGATCTTGAGGTGCCTGACTATATGATAAGTCATAGCCATAAATGCCTTAATCCTTCAGTTGGTCAAGGAATTGCATGTCTAATGGCATATTCAGCATTAATACAGTCCCTAAATTTTGCACATCTCAGTTCAAAGCTTTATGACCAACTAATTCATGAATGGGATGTCGTATGGTTTTAAGGGAGAACGATCTAAAGGTACCTCTGATGCACATCCTAATCTATTAGTGGCTCAAGTTTTTACTTAGTCAAGTTAATTATTGGTTTTAAAGAATATACTGCAGTCTCAGTCTCTGCTTTACCTTAGGGCAATACTGTACTGGTCCATTGCTTCCTGGTACTCATTGACAGCTACAAGAAAGTCTCCCAGTATTCGGTGCAGAACACAGTCACTCTGATTAGCCAGGGCATTCCTCAGCAAAGCGATTCCATCTTCGTACTTCTGTTCTCTACCTGTTGACATGGAAAACTACAGCTTTAATTAATAGTTTAGATACAACTATAAGAAGTCAGAATGTACAGAGTCATCACAAGAGCTTCAGAACCGTATGGGCGATGGCAGCAATAAACTTCTTGCAAGATTAACTCTAAACAATGACTTTTTGTTGCAATAACGGCTACAGTCACCATTAGAGACACCTTGGAATCAGAACATTCTGTTTGTAATTGTTTTAAGTGCTGCTGTAACATTAGCTGCTAGATGCAATTAATTCCTGTGATCTTTCCTTCAGGATAGAACTGATAAATCCCTGGGCTGTAACATCACATCCCTTTACTGACGTGATCCTTCACACCAATAAAGCTGCAGAACAGTCTTCCATGTAAAGCAGCATGCTTTAAATAAATTGACATGGAAAACCCAAAAGGAACTTACTAAGAAGTTCTGCTTTCTTTACCACAGCTTTAATGTAATCAGGTCTTTGCGTTAGCGCTTTGTCCAGCAATGTCTTGGCTTTCTCCTGTGTGACTGGGTCTTCGAGGCAGACAGTTGCCAACAGCGTGAGTGTCTGTGCATTTGCTCCCAGGGTTTTATACACGTTATTTGCCATAACCATGGCTTCACGGATACTGTTGGATGCCAGGTAACATTCAATGAGACCTGATGAGATGAAAAGGAAAACATTTCAGGTTTTGAGTTCACACTACACACTCACCCCTCCTCGATTATTTGCACTTGGTAGCACTCAAGACTTCAAACACCTGCCACTCCCATAGGCAAATACAACCTGCAACAGAGAAAGCGACTCTACATTTTAACATATTCATTCCACACATAATTGACTTTATCACTTTACTTACAGACAGGTACTAAAAAAAGCCTAAATACACCTAATCAAAGATCTTTCTCCAGTTCCAGTATCAAGATATGAATACTTCAGCTGGGCTCTTCAGAACTCACCACTTACTTGAAGCTGCTGTTGAGATCAGCAAGATCTAAGTAAATATGACAAAACGAAGCTCCCAGTGGAACTAACGATACGGTTAACATCATCATCCCAAAGTGATCTGCTCAGAACACCCAAGTCTATTTATATCCAGACTGAACAAAGAGAAGAACTGTCTATTCTCTTGTCTAACCATCAGCATGACACCAAACCAATAGTGAACATGGGAGTAGCTTCACTTCACTCACCTTCGTAGCAATCCAGCCTGCACGGTGCAAGACGTATTGCTTCACGGAAGTGTATAATTGCTTCCTGGACTCGGCCCATGTTCCTAAGAGCAGCTCCTTTCAGCAGGAGAGCTTGAACACTGTTACTATTCAGCTGGATAGCTTTGGCTCCTAAGTATAAGGCACGAGAGTATCGTTTACTGTAGAAACTATGACACCTATGGAAAGACAAGAGGGGTTGTAAACATGTACTGCCTGTGGTGCCTGTGCACATTCATAGATGTTTAAAAGGGGAAAACCAAAGGAAATTACAGGCAACTATTGAACTTCTTGCATTTGAAGGTAAGAATACATGTTCACGGGAAAGGAAACAAACTTTAGGAGCTTAGAAAAAAAGCGGTATGAACATTAACTGTTACAGCTATTTAATATATCATTATTAGTGCACAGATGTGTTAACTCTAATAGGTATAAACATACAGAAAACAACCGAAATAGGTATTTATGGATAGTTAAGGTAGCCCAAGAACAGGATAGGAAAGTATCTTGTGAACAAAAAAGCCTGAATCCACTGTATCAATGCATCCACTGCATGCAGCAAATCAAGAGTTAAGATAAGAAAGGCAAGAAAAGCACTTACCCCGATACCACCCAGGGTTCCGCGTGTTGATCAGATATATTGAAGAGACGGCAGCCTAAGTTCTCCACATCCTCTAATCGACCTTCACGTGCCAATAAGTAACCATACACATCCATTCCTAAAAAGAAACATTTCAAGATCCATCAGCAAGAAATGGAAAGTTCATTCACACCAAGAAAAAACAAAACCAAACCCATGAACATCTACTTTAAACTGTACCTCTACCAGTAATGGTTCCAGATACACAGCTTCTGAACTGAAAGGCAGGTACAAGAAGATACAACGTTCCCCCGCATGTTTGATTGCATGTAGCTGCAACTCTAATGTTACTCATCAGATCACTACATTATGGACGCATTCTTTTAGGATTTACTCACCTTTTATTAGGTAAGGATCCAGCATTTGTGCTTGTTCAAATTTTAGAATAGAGTTTTTATTATCGCCAGCTCTGAAATACAGGTCTGCCAAGCTCCCCAGTAAGTCCACATTATCCCTCAGCAATGACTTCTTCTCTAAAGAGCTTTAAGAGAAATGCCTGTTATTAATGCCATTTTAAATACATATATATATAAATATTAATATATTATTTGACTGCATCATGCTCTTTGAACTCTTACCAAATGGTATTTATTGCTCTTGTGTTGTCTCCAGTATGCACAAAAGCATATGCCTTGATCCACACGGAAAGCCAAGTCCAAGTTAGGAATAGACTGAATCACGTTGATTGTCATAGAGGCCACTTCAGCACCCTTCACCGACAGTGAGAGCAAGCCTGTGCAGGAGGGTATATACATCAATTTCAACCATTATAAAGTGACTTTAATACAAATTAATTGTCTGCAGACCAGAAACTCCATCCCTTGGCAAACATAAACAAGCAGCTTAACACTGATTTTATAACATGCATGATGCAGGCATTATATATTACATGCAACTGCAAAGCAGTTACCTAGTCCCAGGCATAACTCAAATTATAGTAGTGTTTAATACTGAAATCCCAAGTGTGCAGACACCTACCTAGTATGGCATCAAGTGCTAAAGGGCACTGCCTCAGTACTTCCTTGTAGCTCGTAACAGATGAGCGTTCTTGACCTGCTTTCTTGTATAGATTTGCCAACATCATATTGATCTACAAGCAAGAGAAATATTGGTACAGTCAAGTATGAGACAGGAGAGATCCTCACAACTTTGTCTTCAAGCATGCCTGCCTCCCTCCCTCCTCATCTGGGCAGAAGACAAGATTACCTGCTTGCCTTCGTCTTCTTCTACTGTAACTTATCATACAGTATAAAATTAAATGCTTCTTTCTGAGTCCAAGGATAAAACTTACATTATTTTGTATTTGCATAGTACATCTTGAAATCTCAACATCATTTTCAAGATACGCTGAGCAAGGACTGCCAGAACTAACCTTTGGGGTCCTCTGTCTGGAAGGAATTCCATCAAGAATAGCAATGGCATCTTTATCTTGCTTCAGCATTGTATAACATTCAGCCATTTTATATTTCACTTCAATTTCTGATGGCAAACACTGAAATAAAAGGGAGAGATTTAAGTACAATGTTGCTTTAGGCAGGTAAAAGATCTGAACACAGCTTCCTCATTAAATGTTCGCAGTATGTTGCACAAATCTAGTGCAAGAAAGTGAATGGTGCCAGTATGAGCCTACTGCTGGCTCATACTGCTCCTGTCTTAGAATGAAAAACATGAACTACACAAACAAAAAACATCATATGTTTGAGACCATATTAAGTTTTGCATTAGAAAACACAATGGTGGTTTTGGAACAAATTAGCTTTAAATGTCACATTTATTTGACATAAATCCACAATCTAAGGTATTTAGGAGACCTGTAGATGTAGTGCTTAGGGACATGGTTTAGTGGTGGACTTGGTAGTGTCAGGTTAATGGCTGGACTTGATGATCTTGAGGGTCTTTTCCAACCAAAATGGTTCTGTGAGTCTATGAATACTGAGTCAGACACATTAATTTAGGCAGCACATTAATTAGCTTTTAAATACCTGGCTCTGGGGAGTTGTTGCAGCATTCCCAGTAGAAGGTCTTACTTTTGAAGTTTTACTTAATGCTTTTTTCTGCTGCAAGGCCATCGTATACTTACTTACAGCATTCCTATATTCCTTATCATGGAAGAGAGAGTCTGCGTGATACACAAGGAGCTGGTATTTCTGAGAGGGTGAAAACAGCTCCCTGTAAGAAAAGCAAACAGAAAGGCTGAGATCAGCTGCTGCATAAGAACCAGAACCTTACAGAACCAAAGTAGTCGTAGTTTTTGCTTCAACTTCCAACTGTTGCTGCTCCTTTACTACACCTGAGTAACAGGTTTTATCTCCTCATAAAGGGATTATCTCACTAATTTACTTTATCTCTATACAAACAGAGTTAATAGCTGCCCCTGACACCTCATCAGCAACAACAGCTCCTTGGCCACTGCTTTCCATAAGGGAGCAGGCCTCATCCTCCCCATAACAAACCACATTAAAGCACATTTTATTTGAATGGACTCAAAAATGAAAGCAAGCCAGCTTCTTGTAATGCTATACTCATCCTAATCCCCATGTTCCCACATTTTACACACCCCCTTTAGAACATTCCCAGTATGGCTGCAGAAGAGTCAGGGTTTCAGAATGGCATTTGGGCTTCAATTAGGGCCTCCACCCCCATCCCAAATGGCAAACTGCACCTTATAGGAAGGTCCTGAAAAATAATGGGAATTAACTGAGTCGAGGGAAGAACTGTGACCACTGGAAGCAGAAAACTGCTGCACTAGTAGGATATTCATGTTGTAACATGCACCCTGAAGGGAACGGGCCTTGCTGCTCCTCCTGAACCCCGGGAAAGGCCGGAAGCAAGAAGCCGGCACCAGGAGTAGCTCTAACATCAAACCCACTTCCATCCCTGGCAGCGCTCAAGGCCAAGTTGGACACAGGGGCTTGGAGCACCCTGCTCTAGCGGAAGGCGTCCCTGCCCGCGGCGGCGGTTGGAACTGAATGAGCTTTAAGGTCCCTTCCAACCCAACCCAGTCCATGGCTCCACGATCCCCTGCCCGTGAGACCGCAGCGCCGTCCCGCCTGGCCGCTCCTTCAGCACCACCGGCCCCGCCAGCCCGCAGCCCCCCGCGGGAGGGCCACTCACGGGTTATTGCCGCTCATGGTGAGGAGCAGGCCGCTGAGGAGCCGCACGTTGGAGTGGAGCCCGGCGGACGCCATGTCCCGTACGTGCTCCACCACGCTCATGCTGCCCGGACACACGGCACCGGGCCCGCCGCCGCTCCAAAATGGCGCCACCGAGGGGGCCTCGCCCGCGGGCGCCCGCCACGCTGCCGCGCTCGCTGCCTGACAGGCGCGCGGAGGGCAGCCCCGCGCCTGCGCGGTGGTGAGGCGGGAAGACGGGTGTGAGGGGAGCGATGGAGGGCTCGCACAGAGAGGGGGGAGTCTCTGTTCGCATCGTTGTATGGAGCAGGCATGCCCTGTGTGTTGAATCTGGCCCTTTTTCCTCTCACAGTGTTATCTGCTGGCTGCGGCAGCTAAATGAGGCTGAGATCTGAGAGACAACGAAGCTCCTACCTATAAAAACAGGTAACTGAGGAGAAAGACCTGCCAAAATGTAGGTTTCTTCTGGGACACAGCCAGGGGAAATGCCTTACTAGGGCCACTGTTAACTACAAGGCATAGACTGAAAGGAAGGGCGAATCATAAACTATTTTTCCCCCCTTATTACAAAAAGAATGCAAAATATGGCTGTATTATGTATTACATATATGTAACTGCTACAGCAAATTAAGTCCGTGGGAGCTTTCAGTTTGAACAGTGTCAGTGCTGTCTGGAGGGCAATACACCTCTCAACAGGTCAACATGCCAAGCAGTAAGACAGGACTAGTGCAAGTGACGAAAGCGTGTTGGTGCTGTATGGTGACAGTGGAACACATATTGCCACAAAGGAAAGAGACAACTCTGAATAAACCAAACCTGGATTTGCAGATCCTCAAGATGCATCTGTCCGATCGGAACAGTCATGGCTCTTTCCAGTATCGTGTGATGGTTGTGCTTGAATCTGCCACCACAAGGGAGCCTCAGGCTACGCTACAGCATAGACTCCATACATATTATCTGCATGTGTTACCCTTTGAAGGCATTTTAGTACCAAGGAGCACTGCCCTGCGAAGGCAGACCTGCTAAATAACCAGGTATGTTGCCACAAACTATAGCCCCTGTATTAATCCCATTTTCAGTAGGAATGATTCATTCCAACTGATTAGCATTACACAATAATGATGGACTTCTCACCAACAAAACCCACCTCTGATTTCATCAAAGGCCATCCATAAGACATAAAGCAGTTACCACATTAATTACAAGCCAAGTTTATTGAAAACAAGGTAAAAACCACTGCACTCGACAACACAGCGTGAGAGGCGTGTTTTCCGTGGACATACAGTACTGAGACTCTAGCCAGTAGAGCAATCCCACAGCTCCCCCTACCCCACAGGCAAGCCCATTTCTTCTTTTAAATACAAGCCCTGTTTTAAATGCCAGCTGCAGCCACTGGTAATGAAGCAGCCTGGATCTGAAACAATGTTAGAAATCACTTATTAAGCACCAGCTTAACAGTATTTGCTTACATTACTCAAGTTATCTTTTTGTTCCCTCTCATCCCTCATGGACTGTTTTGTGGTGGGGTTTTGTTTTTTTCTTCTTAAGCACTTAATTCTTCCTTGGTACAAAATGTATCCAAAACAAAGGCAAAACACCTAAACACCTTGCTGTGACAACCTTTAATAATGTTGTTACTTTGCCTCTTCACTGCCCAGGACCTGACAGACTCTTGTTCATGAACTGTCTCTTCACAAAGCAGATCCACCACTGCAGAAGGAAGCACAAAGTAAGACAGTACCCAAAAGTGCTTTCCAGGTGATAAAATGGTGACTTAAAAGTATTCAACCTCTAACAAGCAACAAATGTTAAGGCTCCAATTTTGCACATAACAGTTTTCCACACTGATTTCTACTAGAATTTAGGTGAACGAGAGGACAGGAATAGACTCGATGAATTTATGATGCAGGGGGCTGGAACTAGATTATCTTTAAGGTCCCTTCCAACCTAAACCATCCTATGATTCAATAATATAGAATATTATATACAGAATATATATCTGTAATATATATTATATGTAATATATAGAGAATATATATTATATAATATAGGTCTCTGAATTAAAGCAGGACATTCTACTCTATCTTATTTTCTTATTTGCTGTTTATTCCAATATAATTATGAAGAGATGCATCAGAAAGCTATGCCTTTGAAACTAAATTAGCCCAAATAATTTAAATACTAAATGCAGTCACATTTGCACATGAAACATATGAACAGTCAGGAGGACATTCATTCATTGATTAGCTCTTTGTTTTTAATCTGGATATGAGACAAAAGGGTCTGCTTCAAAGAAGCTTTCAAATCAGAACTGCCTGGAAGATGAACAGCATCATTCCTGCTGTGGATTTCCATTTGAAAACCTCACCAAGAGCAGATGTGCAATACTTTGAGGAGTTGAACCAGACACCACTTATTACTGCCCTGCTTTTTAAAGTAACCCAAATTGGCATTCACTGTCTTGCTGCATTACAGATTACATTCATTGATAACTTGCAGCCTGCTATTTCACTAACCTTGTAAAAGCCAGGGAGCTGGTGCCAAAGTTACCCGCACCTGATCCCTCCCCCATCATCTCACTTCTCTCCACAGCAAACCTCTCATTAGATCTGTGATGATCACATTAAACTCTTACCTTACTGGGCTTGTCACTCTGAGGATCAAATACTTTCTCACAAAGGCGAAGACCAGTTTCTTGCCTCAGCTGCTGCAGGTAGGCCCTCATCACCTCTGAAACACAGCACAGCAAAAAAGAGTGGAAACTGAGGCAGCACCGAGTCAAACTGAACTGAACAGAGAAACAGCTATCACTGCTTACAGCATGAAGTGAGTTTTCACATCTGTAGGAACTCATCAGCTGGCTGAGTTGGTTTGCTGAATTTACAGCCATACCTGGGATTTTTATGGTATTTTTATTTTAAGGATCATACAAACTGTTTTCTTCTCTCAGTTACCTTTGCTCACTGTGGGCTTCCTATTCTGCCAGTGCAGCAGCTGGCTTGGGCTCTATTACAAGGTTTATCTAGTGATTAATGCTGATGTAAAGGGCAGACTCAGATTCCTATTTGTTCTGTTGGATCCATGGATCCAGGGGAACCACTGCCCCCCCGAGGTCAGAAAATCCAGCTCTGCTCCCCTCGTAAGACAGAACTACAGATTTAGAACATTCAGTTTTAACAGTAATATTTCTTATTGCAGTCACAAAAATGCAGCTGGTAAAGTAAGAGCCCAAGGAAGCCTTCAGGGGTGCTGGATTAGCCTTACCTTCCTCCTGCTTGTTGGCAGGTTTGGCATAAATGGCATTAAGTGGAAAGCCAGGCTCCCCAGGGATTGGGAAGTTAGTGATTCCCAGCGTGTACATCTCTTTCTCTCCTTGGCCTTTGGAGTTACACTGGAAGAACCAGGCAAACAAGGGATTAAGTTACAAGCAACAGCTGATGTAGTGATACAACCGGCTATTTTATCTATAACACATAAAAGCTCATCAGGAAGAACACAACATTTCTTTGGAGATCCACAGACTTGGAGAATCAGTGGCTCTGACAGCAGGGAATGGGGTGAACAGGATTATTTGTGCCGCTGGGAGAAGAATATCAGCAAATCCTTTCCCAAGTATCCCCAGAACAGACTTGGTTTTCCTCCTGCACAGAAATTCACTTTTCTTACCTTCTGCAGCTTTTTCAAGCACTCAGAAATGTAGAGGGTTACATAGATCAGTGTTCTGTCAGCCTCGTTCTGCAAAGCAAGAGCAAGCAACAAGAATGAGTTTAAGCCACTCTGGCCTACAATTTCCCCATGAGAGGGAAATGCAAGTCATGGCATTTACCCAGCTTTAATTAAGTGGAAGGAAGGGAATTTATTGTTATCTAGTAGAACTATTCCATTGAAAATAAACACATTCACAGCACCAACCCACCAAAGAACACCCATATGTGAAGTATCTTTAAGAATTACCTTAATTTCATAATTTTTGAAGAAAACATTAGCTTTGAAGTAGTAGATGGCTTCATCTATAATATCTGTGTCCTTAGCTAGCAAAAAAGAAATACAGAGTTAAACAATGCACCGTTACAGTACATTCGGTCATAACTTTTACTCACTGAAATACAAAAGTATTATTGCAAAAGTAAAACCTTGGTATTTACAAAAAGCAGAAGCCAGAAAGCAGTTGTTGCTGTGTGAAACACCAGTGAGCTCAGACTTAACACTTAAGGTTCCTTGTCTTAGCAGGAGCTTGAACTCCTTTCTTCTCCCCCCACCCCGCTATGATTTCTCACTTCACAAATGGCAGCAATTCAGCAACTCCCCATTTTTCTACCAGTTGAATAACTCACCAGAGTTTTAACAGTGTAAAAGTCTCAAGACACAAAAATGGTTTTGGAAAAGGATCACGTAACTTTCATTATCCTCTTCAAAACATAAGGTGAGGAGCAGAACACAGTTCTGGATGCCAACCACCAACTGCTTAAATTCTGTATTTCCTTTATATTTCCTTTCCCAAACTGAACCACCACGTTACTGGGGAATAGCTGCTTAATGTGCTGAAGGGGAATCCTGACCAGGCTGCCTTCAGACTCTGTTGGGATGCTGGTAACTTCATCTCAATTTTACCCTAACGTGCTGCCTAACCTACTCCCTGCCCTTCAGAGCAGCCGAGTGTCTTCAGCCACAGACCCAAAGCCCAAGCTCTCTGTAGCTAAACCTCCACTTCCTCTGACAGCAGAGGTTTCACACCACCATGTCCTCCTTAAAACTTACTGACGAGCACAAGAGGAAGCACAAGAATAGTAACCGTAGGCTTTAATTACTGAAGCAACTGATTTAGCTGGAGCATACTTCTCTGTGCATAACTGTTTTCTATGATTTGAACAACTTAAGTATTTGAAAACTTTTCTTCCTTCTCTATAAAGTGCACTTTATAGAAATATAAACCGAAAATAGCACTCCATTTCCAGCCCGTGGCTTCTCTCACCACTCTTGCTAATGCTGGCTTGGAGCAAACTGAGAGATGATGATGAGTTATATACAGGCAGTGTTTTCAGAGATTCTTATAAACTTACTTTCCCGAGGTGCTGGGCCTTTGAACTGGCTTCTGATAGGTAACAGTGCCATGTTCCCAACTAGCTTGGTGTCAGAGTCCATTAAAGTGGAGTGGTAAGCCTAGAGATGGGGGGAACAGATGGTTATTACCACTGCTGAAAATAAACATTTCCATGTCTGATCATGTGTCCCCTGTGTCTTCATCAAGTAGGAGTCAGTCTAGTTTGGTACTGATGCTTCTGGTAATTTTTCCTTGCACAAATGTCTGTTTTCTTTTTAGGCCAAGATCTCAGTGCCATTCTGGTGAAGACCATGGAAGCATCATCACTGGCACCACTCTGATCACAGTGGAGGAAGACAGGATAAAACAGGTACGGGCGGGCTGCATCCTTTGCTTCACCATGCTGCCGGACCCCATTCTGCACAGCACCAAGGCAGCAGCAGCAGCCCTGTTCTCCTGCCTGAGTTATGGGGCCAGGCATAGTTCATTGAAAGTTAGTTGGCCATTAAAAATGATTATATTTTATTTGCATGTCTAGCTAATACTATTAGATAATAATAAATAAAACGAGGCTTAACACATACCCACACAGCCAAAAACCAGACCTTTCTGTGCAGTGTAAAACTGGTCTAAGTGAAAAAAAAAAAAGACAAAACCCTTTCTGTATGTGACAGATTCTCCCTGGAAAACCTATTTTTAACCACTGATGAGTCCAGCTTTAAGCACCGTAAGCATTCATGCTTACATTTAGGCATTGTAAGCATTCCCACCGAGAAGCCTTCACCTCCTCACAGCCTATGTTTTGTGAGGGGAGAAGGGGATGCAGCCAGGAGCGTGTGTAAGCAGCATCCTCTAGCAGAAAGAAGGGGTGTGAACAAAACCAGAACACAGCACTGCTTTTACCACCCTCTTCCTCGCTGCAACCGGGGGATCCCTGGCAATAGGAGGAAGAGGAGGAGAAAAAGGAGGGCGTTGTCCTTGCAGCGGCCTCCCATAAGCAGCAATTCCCCTCTCTCATTGGGGTTCCTTATAGCCCCTTTGGTCCCCCAGCAGCGGCCCACACCCGGCAGAGCCCCTGTCCCAGCCCCGGGGGGAGTGCTCTTACCCCCCCGGCCCGGCCCCACACCACCGCCCTGGCCGCTGCCCTCCCTTCTCCCCGCCGCCACGGGCAGGTTAAGCCCCTGGTGAATAGCCCCCTCACCGGCATCTCGAAGGGCAGGACGCAGCTCCGCGGAGCCGGACAGGGGGAAGAGCAGAGAGGAGCTGGCAGCAAAGCTTCCTCCTTTGCCGGCACTGCAGGAAATGAGGCAGCGGAGGCGGTGCGAGTTGGGGAAGCCGGAGCGGAGGCCTGTGGCGTGCAGCGCCCCGAGAGGCGAGCACTGCCAGCATGGGGAGGGTGCTCGGAGGCACACCCAGAGGGGGTCTTGGTTGCTTATTCCTTCCCTGTGGAATTTCCCCCTTCCCTTTGCATTAGCTGTGGCCAGCACTGCAAGTAACCCCTCCTTAACCTCCCCCATGCCACTCTTCTTCGGCCACCCTAGCACCTTGCTTCCTTGCTGGAGGAGGTGAGCTCCTGTCGCTGGCAGGGGTCAGTGCTTGATACGAGTGCAGGAGAGGACGCTTTGCTTGCAACTGGTTTTCTCTCCTGTGCATTTGCAGCACTCTTAGCCACTGCGTGCTCTGCTCCAACATGCAACAGCCACAGTTAGCTCCAGGGCACTCTGTGTAAGGAAGCAGAGTGGGTCCAAACACATGGCATTTGGTGGGATGCAATGTTTTAAGGTGCACATTCCTGTTACTATCAAGCCATAACGTCCCATATGACCCAGGATGCTGAATTTGTTGCCTGATAAATGACTCATGGCATGATTCCGGAAGAAAAACTTGGAAGATTTGGAAGTGCGTCAAGGTAATCTAACTGCAGGGCTGGGGTTTGTCCTTTTGACATGTCACAGGCATCACTTGTCCTGAGGATACACCAGTCTGGAGATGAGGGAAGCCACCAAAGCTTTCCAAACATTTGCATGGTTTAATTCAGCCAAATCTGGTCCTGTTGCGAGTGACGTGATGAGCCTCTGAAGAGCTGTTTTTTCACAGCTCTTCCTGGTGGCTGCAATGACTATCTTGAAACTGAACTCTCAGGGCTCACTAATTGTGCTAGGAGTAAGGTTTTAGAAATGCCAAGTATCACAAGGCTGGCAATTTTTGCAAACCTGGCTCTGAAAGACTGTTTTAATAGCTCTTAGGTGACATCTTATTTCCCAGTTTTACTTTGTTCCCGTTTAAAAGACTTCATGCAATCATCCATGACCTCCACATAAGGATGCAGGGAAGCTCTTTTCCTCTAGGCATGCAGCATTTGCTGATCTGTTGAACCTCCCTTCCTGTTTTGACTGTGCAGATGCTTATTTCAAAAATAAGCACCATAGCAGCATGACCATTTAATCATTTACTTAAACAGACATCAAGAACAACCCTCCTGATGAGTAAGAAGAAGAATTAAGACCTTCTGGACTAGAAGCAAGAAACTACGAAACTAAGCTCTGTGCCAAGTCGTTATCACAGCCCAGGTTTATGTAAGTGGAGTTGTCGTCAAGTATTTAATCCTTGAATTTGGTTTCCTTTAAGGGGTATCCTTGTTCTCAGACATCTGCTTACTGTTCCTACAAAATGACATTGATTACTTCTACTGAAATATTTGGCTGCGCGTGTCTTGTGAGGATGGGGTTAATTTCTAATACATGGACTATATATAGATGATATGCCAACATCTAAGCGTTCACTGGTGTTAAGCATTTCACAGTTTAGTTAGCATGACTGCACAAGACCATCACCAAGTTCTGGTTTTCTTTCTTTCAAGTGTTGTGCTGCGCTTAAGATGTTATTGATGTATAAACCACTTAAAGCCATGTGTTAGTCGTACAAAAACCAGCCTTAAGAAAGTTGAAAATCTGGGCTTTTCAAAAGTGAACATAAAACACTCATCTTCCTCAAGAAGCTGTGAGACCACTATTTACCAGATGCCCCTTTGTAGCTGCCAGTCAGCTCTTTGCCTAACTAAGGTTCAGTTATCAAGTACAATTCTTTCTCTCATCATAATAAAACTAACTACTTATTTATCTCCAGTACTATTTATTACAACATATTGATATTCAGTGTTACCCCTACTGCAGATAATTGTTTTCAAGCATTCCCATGCTTAAATGAGATATATCAATACGTAAGGACCTTGTATAACCCATGTGTTTTATAACACACACATAATAAAAATTGTTTATTAAAATAGTTACAAGGGCATATAGCTCACACTTCATTATAAATAGCAGTTATCTTACAGATAAAACATTGAGTATGTTTGTGTAGGAGTGGATTTTCTTTTTCATTTTTTAACATAAACAAGGTATTTTCTCCTCCCATATTTGAACAGTCATTTTTTACTCATCTACACGATCTTGAAAGAATTCATCCACAAGAGCAGATTTATCTTCTTCACATTCCTGCCAAAAAGAAAACAGAAAAGGTAAAACCTGACTTTTCCCCTCATGGCTGCTGTACCTAAGAAATCTTAGTGATCTTAATGGTCCCTTCTGACCTTCAAGCTTAAAAGACATTACTAATAAGTATATTACAACTTATATTATGAATTCTTTTTAAGGATCCATAATACCATCTTCTCATCAGAACTACTTTACCTTTGGTTCTTTAAATTCAAGATCTTCTCCATACTGAATGGTAAAGTCTATGTGCTGCAGGACTATGTTTATGCTTTCCTCATCAGAGCGATCAAAAGGGAGAAAGCGAACCATACCATAGTCATCAATCTAGAGAAGGGATTCAAAGGATGTTAGTAAGAAAATGCAGCGAGTTCTCAATCACAGTACTCTAAGCTACCTCCTTAAATCACACTTATGTCTTCCTTGTCTGAAAAATCTAATAGTATAATCTGAAAAAAAAAGTTAAAATAGGCAAAAAGTAAAATCCTCAGGTGCCTGAGAGTCTTTCCAATCCTGTCTTTGTAATAGTCTGGTAGGTAAATACGTATTTTTGGGGTGGGGAGAATGATTATAGAACATACAGTATCAATAACAGCAATGAAGTCAGCAACCACACAGTATGGTTTATATACACAGGACTGAATTTAAGGGTACCAGTTAAAAAGCAATATACCCACCAATCCACATATGGATTTAGTCAGCTTTTTAAACATTTTGCTTTTCAATATATTCGTAGAATCTTCAATCATAGAATACATATCTGGATCCAAGTACCTGGGAGAAACAAAGTCATTGTTAACATGGAAAGAATCCTTGGCCACAGAGCAAATGAGTCATTGTGCTTTTACATAGCTGTGAAAAACATTTGTGATTCAAATGAACTAACTCTGTATCAGAACTTAAAATGTTTAAAAACAGTTTTTGTAGGTATTTGAGTACCTCACAAATGTAAAAATAACACATAAGTAATTCAGTATGGTCAGTATCAAAAACCTGATATGATCAGCTCTGGTTTAGGTTTTGAAGTGCAGCAGCCTGCAATGTCATTCAGAATGACATGAGTTATTCAAGACAAGTGGTTACAGAAAAATCCAGAGATAAGTACAAACATGGAGCTAGCTTTTTGATTCTGACTAAACTGTAAGCATCCTACCCAGGCACTTAAAGCCTATGTTTGATATCAAGCAAGTGCATTATAGAATAGTCAGGGTTATAAAGGACCTTAAGATCATCTAGTTCCAACCCCCCTGCCATGGGCAGGGCATCTCCTATTCCAAAAGAGTATGGTTTAATTGTGGGAAGCATGAGACAGAGTTTTGAATGGAGCTTGCCTCCTCATATTACACTATAAAAGTAGTTTTTTGGAACTTACTTTTCTATTTCCTTCTTGGCTTTCTTGCTCAGCAAATCCATTTTGGTCATAATGTTAATCTGTGGAATCTCTAAAGATATCATTGCACTGAGAGCTGCCAGAATTCCAGAGATAAACTAAAAGAGTATAAAAATGATGTAGTTAAGCACAGAGAAACACAACACCGATACACAGGACACTCAACCACAGACCAAGTTTAGCTAATGAATACATGAAACCTGGACACAAGCCATGTGAGGAATTATTCTTTGCTAGGAAAGGGAGGCGCTGAGTATCCCATCTGCCTATCAAATCTGGATTTGCCACTGAAAAGGCCATTAAGAAAACCCAAAGCCCATCTGTGGATTCTTACTGCTGGACGGGAAAGCAGTCTGCTCTCACTTCAGATACGAGAAAGCTCTCATGGAACGACAGGAGAATTTTGGTTGGAAGGGACTTCCAGAGGCTATTTGGTTCATACAACTGCTAAAAGCTGAGGCAACTTCAAAGTCAGATCAGGTTGCTCAGAGGTTTTGCCCAGTCAAGGCTTGAATAGCTCCATGAACATTCACTACACATTCTCTCCATGCCCCTGTTCCAGATGGGCCATTCCCACAGCACAGATTCGCTTTGCATCCAACTGGAATTTTCTTTGTTGTGACCTGTGTCTGAGGCAACTAAGAAAGCGATGACATCTCCTCAGTTTAGCATTCTTCCCTCTGGACTAAACAAACCCCACTCTGAAATTGCTCAGATTCTTTGTTTATTCTAAATATGAACTTTTACAAAAGATTTCAAACAGATACCTTAAAAGATTCCACCATAAACTGAGAATCCACCAGAAAAACTCCACAGACACGGAATTCCCATTGCTGGAGCTGCTCCACCAGCTGTTTCATCACTGGCAGATGTGTGTAGAGCTCGATCTGACCTGGAGCACATGAAGAACATGAGGTACGCAGTGATGTGAAGCCTGGAGGAACAGTTATCAACACTATGCTACTGCATATGAAGGACACCAGAACGCTAATGTCTGCTTACCTGGGCAGTCAAACAGCACATAGTCATCCTCCACGTGCCCGAGGCTTTCCTCCAGCCAGTTGAAGTTATTGGCGAAGTATTCCATGCAGAACACGAGGCCGCCGTTGGGTCCGAACCGTAGGGAATCATCCTCCATCACATCATCCACTTCTATTAACTCGCGGATGTCTACAACAACACGGACGCACGGAGGCCCCAGCTCGTTCGCTCGCAGCGGCGCCCGGTACCGGCCCCTCCCCGCCCCCGCCGCTCACCTGCAGTGACCGGGTAGCTGAAGAGCTCCGCCGCCGGGTCCAGGTTCACCACCTGCACGGCGCGGCCCAGCGCCTCGCAGTGCTGCACCATGGTGGAGCAGTACGTGCTCTGCAAGGCACACACAACCGCTGTCACAGACTGACCGCACCATCACCTCCTCCCCTTCGCCCGTCCCCGCCTCACCTTCCCGCTGCCCGCCGGGCCCATCACCAGCTGCGCGTACCGGGGCATGGCAGCGGGCGAGCCGCGGCGGCGGCAAATGTCCGCTCCAGCGCGCCGTAGCCCGCGCGATCACGGACCGCATAGGAACGGGGCGGCACCGCTCCGCTACGGAGAGCTGGCGGGGTCAGGCCACGCCCCAGCGCTCTCGCGAGACGGTGGCGGCGCTGTGGAGGGCGCACGTGCGGTGCGGGGTGCGGGACCCACCGGAGGAGGACGAGGAGGAGCCGCCGCCGCCGCGGCCTGAGGGCCCTCCCGGGTAACGCCGCTGCCCCGGGGTCCCCCACCCCTTCGTCCCGGTGCCGAGCGGCCTCTCCCCGCCGGCTGCCAGCATCCCTTCCTCCTCTCCGGCACCCTCCCTGTCCCCTCTGCTGCGGCTCTGCCCGCCCTCCCTGTGATCCCTTTCGTCTCTGGTTACCTCAGCGTCCTCCGTTCCCTCAGCTCTGCCCGCACTTCGCCATGTCTGTGATCCTGTTTGTCTGGCGCACCAGCACCCTTCCCCCTTCTCCCCTATTCCTCACTTTTACCCCCTTCGTCCCCCGTTTGCCATATCCGTGGGTCCTCCCAGCATCCTTCCCCTCATTACGACCTTCTGCAGCTTTTCCCTGCCTCCTCCCTATCCCACATCACCTCTGGCATTTCCCCTTAGCTCTCTTCAAAGCCCAGGCAAAGCTTGTGCAGCAGCTTGGCTCGGAGGCTTCCACGCATATATCCTGCTTGCTCCCAGTGATCCTAGGGCAATACAGTGCAAACCCCTCTCCTGTTGGCCCCCGTCTTCTAAACCCCTTGCCTGGAAAAGTGTGCATGCAGACCACTATTAAATATTTCAGTTGGTTGAGTTTTGTTTGCTTATTTTCTGGTGTTGGGGTTTTTCTTTGCCCATACCTGGCCTAGGATTAGATTTTGACTCTTCAGGTACAGATTGAAATGACCCCTGTGCTTTGCCACTGTACTGGCAGTACCTTCCCCCCTCCCCTAGTGTCCCTGTTGTTCATGTACCACTGATTTAACATGATGCTTTACATTTTGCTTAACTCAATGTGTTCTGTAGTTCCATGTGGTGTTCTTGCCCATCTTTCTTCATTTCACACTGTTTTGTGGCACTTCGGATTCCCCCCCGCCATGTGCTAAAATTCCATGTTGCTTGATGTATTTTGCAGCCTTTTCCCACATACTTTTTCATTATGTCTTGGCTCCTGTTTTTTCCTCCCTGATTTCTCCTCTTCTTAGGATTGTACCTGTTTTCTCTGGGATCCATCAATCTCTGGGGTTCTTGTAGTGATAGGACAAGGGGTAACAGGTTCAAACTTAAATAGGGGAAGTTTAAATTGGATATAAGGTAGAAATTATTTACTGTAAGGGTGGTGAGGCACTGGAATGGGTTGCCCAGGGAAATTGTGAATGCTCCATCGCTGGCGGTGTTCAAGGCCGGGTTGGACATGGTTTACCTTGGATGACGTGGTTTAGTGTGAGATGTCCCTGGCCATGGCAGGAGGGTTGGAACTGGATGATCTTAAGGTCCTTTCCAACCCTAACTATTCTATGATTCTATAATTTGGGAACGATGTGAATAACTGAAAGCAGGACCTAAGTTCTGGGTTAATTTGTTTTGTGACCTACAGGTGTATGACATGGCCACAGATGTAGCTGAGCCTGTGGTCCCTGACTGTAGAGGAGACATAAGGAGCGGTGCCAGGTCAGATGGCGACTACCCCCTTCGGGTTCTCTACTGCGGAGGCAAGTGCTCAAGGATCAGTTGTCCATGATTCTGACAATGTGCTGTTTGTGAAGGCAGCCTAGCAGAAACAGAGCATCAGAGATCCTCTTTTGGTCAGCTTTTATTGAGAAGCCAGACCATGGTCAGCTTGAGCTTTCTGATTGTCTTTCAGCAGTTTTGGGGTCTTCCCCTGAGAGTTGGAGGGTACAAACAACTTTCTATGCGTAAAAGAAGTGCGAGCTGTGCTTAGATTGTGATCTCTTGAACAGAGATCTCTTCCTGCAGAAAGCCAGTAAAGCCTTTAGCACAGAAAACACCTTTAAGCATTAGTATGACAGTAAGAAATAAAGTTAAGAGTTCATGAGAGTAATTGCTGCACTGTGTTTAGAATTATACTTTGCTCATGACATTTGTAGTTACGTGGATGAAAGTATGGTTTTTAGATAAGGATGTTGTGTTCCTTTGGGCTTGAATACAGTTGCAGGGGTTAGGAAAGAATAATCCCTGTGCTGCATGAAAGTTTGGAGAGTTGGTTTGGCTTTGCGCTGGGGCCAAGCTGACACTGACAGCTCTTGGTAAAAGGAAAGCCAACCAAATCACATGGTAACTTGTTGGGAATATTTTTTTGCCAGGTAGAACTGGTGTTTCTGTAGCCTTTCCCAAAGCTGTAGGCACCTCCTATAAAGTACTATTGAGTCAATGTGTGGTTATAACCAAAAGTTATAACAAGTCACCCCTAACTTTAAAATGCCTTTTTGAATTGAGCTCTAAATGGAGAAGTTATTTTTGTAATCTATCTGTTTTCTCTCTCCTTTCTCCAGTCTGTTCATTGCCAACAGAGGTGAGTTAATTTTTTTGTTGTCCAAGTTTCTTCTTTGTATCTTATGATTTCTGAGAAGGAGGATTCTTTCTGATCTTTTCTGCTTTTTTGTAAGTGTGGCAGTTCTGTGCTTCAGCCCCTGTCATCTTTAGGATGACATGAGGTGTCCTGTGTGCTAGTAAAATGTTTCTATTCTGTCATCTTAAGGAGAAAAGGCTGAGCTGACTAGCCAGTGTATTTTGCTGTATTTGCGATGTATTTTATAGTTATTCTGCTAGCAACATTCATATGACCTTTCTTCTCCAGTACTGCGAATACATGCCCGATGTGACTAAGTGCAGACAATGGTTAGAAAAGAATTTTCCAGATGAGTTTGCAAAACTCACAGTAGGTAAGAATCTTCTGTTTTCAGACTGATCCGTACCCTTTGATATACTGAGAAATCTCTGGGCAATTCTCACCTCTTTCCTTTTCCCACTGTATCAAGGTATGAAAGTTAATCATTTTCTTAAGAGTCTACTGTGCTTTTGGATGCTGTGAAAATCTGTTTGATAGTGTCAGAAAACATTGAGTAAACAGTGTGCAATTTCAGTATTAATGTTTGAGCTTTCTTAAGATTCCTCCTGTAGCCAGTCATCCATGCACTTGTTTCCCATCAGAGTTTTATGTCTGTCCAGTGTCTGTGGATGGCTGGAGGAAAGGTCATTAATACCAGGGAACTTGCTGATTTGCATTTGGAATGTCAGTATTAATGCTATAAATGATTTCTGTATCTCTGTTGAAATGATGTGAAGAGACTGTATTGAAACTGTGACTGCACCTTTGAACTAAGGCTTTTCGGAAGTCTGATTTGCATAAGTACTGTAATAAAGATGTAACACAGGTCAGTCAAGGGGCTGCTGCACAAAATATCACTGTACCTGTTCTGTAAGGCTGTGGTGGTCTGACCCCTGCCTTTGTTCTCTTTCTTCTCCCTGCTCCTTTCTGATGTATTTCAGAAAATTCCCCTAAGCAGGAAACTGGGGTTGGAGAAGGCCAAGGAACTGCGGGGGAAGAAGAAGAGAAGAAGAAGCAAAAGAGAGGCAAGGTCTAAATAGTTGATTGTGGTACTGATTCATAAGCAGTTTGGGGCATCCCTTTCTCACCCCCTGGTCTGGACTCTGGCACAGATTCCTTGTGCATTGTTTGTTAGCTGTGCTTTTACTTTACACAGAAGAGACCAAGTATTTTTCTTCTACTGGTAACAGAGTTATTGCAGTGATAGATGCTGATGGAAGAAGTGGATAGGAGTAATAGCAAGTGAAAGATGACTTGCATCATGTGTTTTATTGTTCTGTTGCACTTACTCAGGGAGCAATTCTTCTCAACCTAAAATCAGCTGGCATGCTTCCCACAATACTTGTTTCTGCCCCGTTTAACAGCAGTTTATAGGTTGCTGGCAGAGTAGAACAAAGATTACTTTCCTCTATTCGTGCCTCATGACACTGCTTTTGCCTTTTTAACTTCCACCCCTCCTCTGTGTTCAAGTAACAGGATTTGGTTTTATGCTTTTAATACTACCATCTATGTCTTTGTTAACAGCTGCATCTCTTCCCAGCAATACTAATGAAAAACATCTTCAAAAACCAAGTTTGGAAGATATATATGAAATAATCTAAACACATTTATCTTTTTATTATTGGAGTTCTTTCTGTTTAATTAATTAACATACTTTCCACTCTAAATCCAAATGCTGAGGTTGTTATGCATTTATCTGTGGAGCGCCAGTTGTGTCTGTAGTGCTTCATAAATTATGGTTAATAGCCCAGTAAAGTTCAGATTTTAAGCCACATCTCACTGCAGATGTTTTATTTTGGTGGCTTGGTAACCAGTTACGTTTATTTTGTCAGTAAGCTATGTGGGGTAAGAACAGTGATTTACGTTCTGTAGGTTGCATGCTGTTCCTGGAGACTTCAGGACGTTTTATTTCCCGTTAATTTAGTGTGTGAGATGGTATGGTTACTCTTCTCTCTGGCTTTTGGTTCTAAACTAATAGTGTTTAAAATATTCAGGGATTTTTGTCCTAGAATGAAAAGTTTAATGAAAATTTGTGCTTTGGTACTAACTCTGGTGGTACAAGATTGACTGTAAGAGAGAGAGTGAAGAGAAACAAGCAAGAACTTAACTAAGACACTGCAGAAATTTACTGTCTTCAATTATCTGATATCAGTATAGTGATGTGGAGTTGGAAGTGCTGTATGTTAGAAGAAGAACTAGTCACAAGGGGTTAGTTTGCTTGTCATAAATTCTTCATGTTTTCATGCTGAGAATGCTCAAGGACATGAAAGTCCGGCTACCCTGGAGTAACTTGATGAGTGTATACACAGTTAACAAATCTTAATCTGACTTAAGAATCTTAATGAGTGGAATAGATCTTTTGCATACTGAGACTAATAAGTGCCCGATAATGTGAAGTGTTCACTTAGGCTGGCCTAGACACAGACAGTAAGAAAGCTACTAAATCATGTGGAATTCCGGCAGTCAGCTACTGTAGCTGGCTTGTGTTTCAGAGGCAGGGTGTTTTATGGTAGCTCGCATATAGATACATGGCTCATGCTGAGGTCCTGCACGGATATCTGCTGTTTAACCCAGTGGCCTTAGCAGGCACATCCCCATGTAGGTGGACATGAGTAAGTTGCTTTGCCTTGAACATAAACCCTAGGGATGTTAAACTCATGAAAACATTAAAGTAACAATTTCTTCCTTAAATTTATGACCAAAGAACAGTTCCTGAAAGAGGAGTTAAATGTAGACCAAATGTAGTGATTAGTAAAGTGCAGGGAAACGCCCTCTTTCAATAATTGCAGTGGGGTTGTGCTGTGCAAGCTGTACTTTAACACACATTTGACATGCATTTATTGTTATATGAGACCTTTCTTACATAATAATTAAAAACCTTAATGTGAGGCAATGTGCAGAATGTATTTTTGTTTACCAACACAGATGTGAGATGAGTGTCTTTGTTCAGAGGGTGACATCTGATCTTACATGCTCTTTTTCTTTAATGAAGTATGACATCATGTAACCTTATACTCTGTTTTAAAGGTGGAAGAGGTCAGATAAAACAGAAAAAGAAGACTGTACCACAGAAAGTTACGATAGCTAAAATTCCCAGAGCAAAGAAAAAATACGTCACAAGAGTATGTGGCCTTGCAACGTTTGGTGAGTTGACTTTTGCAGTGTGGTATTTCTTGGATTTAGATGTGGTTGCCTTTAATATCATCATGGTATTTCTTCTGATTGTGTTACATTGAGCAATCCACTTTCATCTGAGTCCCAGGGTACTTTTAACAGTTCCGAAAGTACAGTGACTTCTCTTTGGGATAAATTATTAAAGTCCATATTTCCGTGGTGTTTTCAGATAGGCTCATGGGGTTTTTAACATGTTTTGATGTTGTTTAACACAACAGTCACTTGGTGTTTAAAACAGCATCTTACTTCACGCATTGATCACAAATTCTGTTAAAAAGGTAGGTTCTAACCTTGGTTGTATTAACAAGACACATTCCATATTTCCTGCATGAGAGTAGCAATCCATTGTCTTGAGGGATCAGTAACACACACTGGCTTGATGTGAACTGGGAATGTATCTTTGTGCTGGAAGCCAGTCTCAGAAATCACTGGGATGCGTTTCTGCAAAGAACGTACTGAAGCACTTCTGAGGAAAAACTTGTTCAATAATGATGAGGTTATTCAGAACTGGAGGTGCTTTCTAAAGCAGTTCTCTGTGTTTTTCTGGAGAGTGCACACAGCCTCGACCTGCCTGAACAGAATGTGCGGAGGATATTCAGTGATTTTTACCTTGAATAGTTTACTAGATTTGTGGAGTCAGTTGTTTGTATGTCAACAACAGCCTTTTGCTTTCGATGGAAACTGTAGCAAAGCTTTAGCTGTAAATTGCCACTGTTTTTTCAACAGTTAAAACAAGAGTTTGGTTTTAAACTTGAGAAAAGTACCTTTATGGCAATGTCTGTACTTAAACTGCCCATTTTCCCCTCAACAGAAATTGATCTTAAGGAAGCACAAAGGTTTTTTGCTCAGAAATTTTCCTGCGGTGCCTCAGTAACAGGAGAAGACGAAATCATCATTCAGGGCGATTTTACAGATGACATTATTGACGTAATCCAGGAGAAGTGGCCTGAGGTAACAAACCCCTTCTTCTGTCAGAGCTCCAGTTTTCCACAGTGGCCTGTGCCTTTCCAATGATTTTGAAAAAGGGTTTATTCTCTGGCAGCGCAGATTGGTGTGCAAAATTCATAGAGTGGTTGTTGCATTCCCACCTGTGAATTATTAGGTTAAAGAGTGATTAAACTTGAACTTAAATGTTGTTTCCTTTGTCCAAGGAACAGCAGATCCCTATGCATGTAGTGCTGTTACTGTAGATAGGACAGTGAGAAAGGCATGTCAGAGTAAGTCCAGCTGTCAGATATCTGTGGCTTCTCTGTGACTGTTTCTTAATGGTCAGTGCCTGAGTATTCTTACATTGCCACCCTATTTTTAAAAGTCTCTTAAAGTAGTTCAGAGTTAAACCAACCAAACACCCCCACCCCCACCCCCCTTGTGCTTCAGCAGGAGAGATTAATTTGGGGTCGGACTAAAATGTTGATGGTTGAGAGGTTTGGTTGCGCTGATGCAATCACAAGTGTGTGCTTTGACCCGTCCTTGTTGTGCTGTTTCCTGAGTGGAGGAGTTCTCTCTGAAATAACTCTCTAGGCCTATCCTTATTCAGAGCTCCAGAGGCTCAGCTGTGTCCCATAAGCATGTCACTCATGTCGAATTTACAGCAGGGAATCTCAGATGGTGCTGTATGCTTCTCCCACACTTCATTACATGTACAGTGGTGAATATTGAGGGAGATATCTAAGAAGAAAATAGACTTAATATGCTGTGTTTTGGCCTTTTTTTCCTTAGGTGGATGATGATAGCATTGAAGATCTCGGAGAAGTCAAGAAGTGATAGTGGAAGACTACCTTTATTTAATTATATGGTTATAAACGATGTAGCCAAAGTGAGGCTTCTAAATCCCTCTGCTCTGCAGTGAAGCTGTGGAGAACCCATATCCTTGGCATTTTCACTGTTTCTGTATAGGCTGCTTGGTTATTTTTGTTGTGATACTTGCCAAAGTTCAATTGGGGTTTTATCATGCTTACGCATGAAGTAGATCTAAATAAAATTACTGTTCCTCACTGAATGCAGTTTCTGTTTTCTTTACAGCTATTTTCCTCTAGTAAACTTACAGGAAAATAATAATCTCGGTCATTAGAAGGTTAGTTTCATCTGCTGCCCTTTCTGCTGAACTCAAGTGAGTAAGGCCTGTGGTAACGTACAGACTCATACTTCTGATTTACCTGCATAAAACCTTAGAAATGGGAATGGGATGAATGTTCTAGAGGTGTGTAAGCACTTAAAGGAAAATGAATCCTGAAGTGGTCAGGCAGTTGGACCAGATCATTGTAGGTCTCTGCCAACTGAAGTATTCTGTTTAGTGAAAACACTAAGGAAAATGCAGATACATCTGAAGCATTCAACCTGTTATCATAATTCCAAACAATCTCCTAACCCTGCTGGTCTTCAAGGTGAGGGAATTTTAGTGGCCTTGTGTGTTTAGCGTACAGCTAGTTCCAGAGCAGTAGCAATTACCACACCTTCACAGTGACTACTGTTGGTTTCCCAATGCCTTGCTCACACAGGAGGTGAGATGCAGTGCTGGTTGTACCTCTCTGCTCTCCAGCTGTACAGCTCCACTCTCCTTACTCCCACGAATAGCCTTGGGCATGGATTTGGAGCTCTTTTGCTGCTCTATTTAATAATGTTAAATGCTCCCTGGCAGCAGAGGCCTGGAATAGGCATGCTCCTGTTGCAGTCAAAACTAGATGATGGGTTGAAACCCAGGAGGGTGACGCGCTGTACACTACCAGTAAGGTTCCTTGTCGTGATTCTTGTTTATAAGCGGATTGGTTGAGTTGCGAATGGGGTGTCCAAACAGACGGTGTCTCTCTGCAGCCGTTACCGGTGGATACAGCTGTTCTCGCTGCTCTCCTGCTAACGCTATTACCGAGCCTCGTCGTTCTTCGTCTCACCAGGCGGGACTCGAACCCGCGGCTTCACCGCTGCGGTGGGCGGGGCTTATGCCTAACCGCTGCCCGACGGCTGGCGTGGGCGGGACGCCGCCGTGACGTCAGGGCGAGGGCGCCGGTGGGTTTGGCGGGGGACGCGGGGCAACGGGCGGGAGCGGCGGGGCCGAGGGAGGGCTCGGTGGGGACATGGTGGACGTGCGGGCGGCCCCGGCGGAGCAGGGTCCCGTTGGCCCGAGCTGGGGACGCCCCAGGGCCTCTCCGCAGGCCTCGGCCCCTGTGGGTGGCCGCCGGGCTGGACCCCCGCCTCGGTCGGTTCTCAACGGCTTGTGTCTGTTACTCTTGCAGCAGCAGCGCCGGCGGGTGACCATGTGCTTAGAGCGGAGGCAGGCTCCATGCCGAACGTTGCGGTCACCAGCAGTTACCAGTGTCCGCTAATGCGTGGTAGTGCTCAGGCCCACAGTCCCCTATGAATCCATCACTGCCGCGTTCTGCTTCGCCCCAGGTAAACAATGAAAGTGCAGTTAAAACCAGAGTGCTCTGTTTTTAGTGTGAAACTACTCATTGTACCGCTGACAGTTTCAGTTAAGGACCACAGGTGGTACCACAAGCATGAGGAACGTACTGAAACAGTCTGTTCATAATGTGAAAATAGCTTAAATTAAAACCTGGAGTTTATAACCAGAGGTTTTTTCCCTTCTCCTTCACGTCAAAATGTCTTCTGCGTGTTATCTTTTATAGAAGAGTGACCCAAGCCTCGAGAGCAGCACCATTGAGAAACAGAGGCAAGAGCTGCAGCTTTTAATTGCAGAACTGAAAGACCGTGATAAGGAACTCGATGACATGGTTGCAGTGCATCAGAGACAGCTTCTAGCCTGGGAAGATGATCGGCAGAAAATACTGACTTTAGCAGAACGGTGCAACTTACTGAACAGTAAGTGTTGTGTGTATAAAGAATAAGACCCTTTTAAGCATGGTCAGGTGCTTAGACCCTGCCAGAACAGTTCCACATCATATAAGGAACTATTTCCTACCCTTCGGCCTTAAATGTGGTTGTTTTGTTTCTGAAATCAAGACTTCCATGATGGTATTAAAGTGGTCTGATCTTGAAAGAGGTCTCATAATCCTAATTCTCATTTGAGTGTGTAGAAGTGATTCTGTGGATTCTTAAAAAAGATAATCTGACGAAATAAATGTGGGGGAAGAGAACAATTTGCAAACATGCTGTTGCACTGCAGAGCCCTGTGCCCTGAGGTGCTGCTGCACACCTCTGACATCAACTACCAGCCACCCAGCTAATCACCTGGCAGCTCTGAACAGTCTTGTTTGACAGCCATAGTAGAGAGGTCAGCACAGAGTTCACTATCCAACCTGGGTAGGCAGGGAATCCTGCTTCAGAGGATCTGTTTGCAAATCATGCGATTTTAAAATGCTGGATTCAGTTATTTCTGATGACAATATCGGAGCTGTTTTCTCACAGATCCCTTGTGTCCTTTCTTTTCAGATGAGCTGAACAAGAGAAATGAAATTATCAAATCGCTGACCAGAAGGTTAAAGTTCTTAGAATCTCAGCAGAGTGACAGTAAGACAACACTTGAAAGCACACAGCAGAAGTTCAGAGAGCTGTCACAGAAAGTGACAGATGCAACTGCCCACTGTCAGGCTCTGGAGGTAGGAATTAAGTAAGGTTCTGGTTTTGCAGACTGCATGTACAGAATGCCAGTGGCATTTGTGAGTTGCGCTAGTGAATAAATAGTTCATATTAAGACTTCTGAGTTGCATTTGTCAGTACAATAATGTTAGATTAAGGTATCACTCTGATTTTTTGGGGGAAATAAAGGAGGGGAGCTTTCCTAAGCTGTGATTTGAAGTTTGCTGTTTGTCTGCTTGGTTTTGAGGAACACTACTCAGAACCAGCTTGCTTCCAAAAATGTCTGTAACTGTAATTGCAAAAGGCAGTTCTGGCCCCAGAACAGTGCTGGTACTGGGTTAGGAAGTTCTAAAAGGTTTTACTTACAGCTTTGATTACTGTGATGAGCTACAACATTCTGAAAATGGTTTAGGATGTGAAAATAATGGGTACTCAAGGGTTCTGGGGCTTACTAAGTGATTTGGCAGTAATGTGTTTATTGGGATTATTTTTCCCCCGTGTGCAATAAAGTGTTATTATGCCTTTTCATCTGCCTTATTGGCTTGACCTAAGACATGCAGGATATTAAGACCAAATCAAGGGTTTTGTTATAATGAATTGGGGAACAACTTTTTCCTCGAGTTCTCTTTTCTCCAGATCCTCACAGCTTGCCCAGAATCCCCCAGTCATGATGTTTAAATAAAGTTGTGCACACATTTACTGCACAAATAGCAACTCTGAATCACTGAAGCAGTAGCTGACACTCTTATTTCTGTTCACTAGGAGAAAAATCAAAGTCTTCACTGCTTGGTTTTGGAACTGTCTGCTAAAACAGGCCAACTACAAGCGAGAGAGCAGGAGCTACTTACTATGCTTAAGCTGAAGGTAAAATCTGCCATCTCATCAGGTACTGAATGTGGTCAAACTGCAGTGCAGTTACTGATGACTGTACCACAGTGGCTTACTCTCCCACTGCTGTTAAGTTCATAGGCTTGTTTGAGAAGGAAAAATTGGTCAACAAACAATAAACTGGTTTATTTTCATAAACAGGCTTGTTTCCTGGCTTTGATTTTGTTTTTTTTCCTCTAGAGCTCAGAAGTATCTATAACTAGTGCAGTAAGATGTACTGTTGGTTTATCAAAATCCATATGTAAAACAATGAGGAACACATTCTATTTCATATTTCAGGATGAGGCTATACTTGAAACAACTGATCACATCACTGACTTTATATCTAAGTTCAAAAGGGTGGAAAGTGCATTGCGTGCAGCAAGAATGGAGCGATTCAGTCTCAACAAAGAAAAGCAAGACCTCAAAGTGAGACTAAAAGAGCTAGTACTTGAAACAAATAAGCTGAAAGGTAAATGCTTATACTGGGCACCTCATTTAGTGTAGACCAGCATGATTCCTTTTCATTCTGGGGAATGCTGCATTTTGTTTTAAAGATGACCTCTGTGAAAAGGTGAAAGAAAATCATAAGCAGCAGGAGGAAATAATTCACCTCAAACAGGAAAACAGCTGCTTGAGGAGTGAGCTAGCACTTGCTGGTAAGTGAGGGCAGTTGGCTTTCCATGCCTTAGCTTTTAATAGCTCAGAGACTTCTAAGACAACAGTTCACTGCTATCTGTGAAAGAGGCAGCTTCTAATCTACCTTTATTGCAGTTTAATAAATGCATACGGCTTTGTGTGCCATTGCTCTGTGAAAGCAATATCTAGGGCTTCTGCAGGGACAGTTTATAAAAGCACAAAGTTCACCAGTGTGATTACACACAGGAATAAATGGCTCAGAGGATTCTCTCTTGAAATTGTTGAGATTTTCATGTCTGCTGTGGTATTAATACAGTAAGTGGGGGTGGCATTCTCCCTTCTGAATTAGGCTGCATAGAAAAATAGTGACCTACTGAATAGAAGCCAAATACAAAACCTAAAGCTTAGGCCCTATGAAATTACCAGCCCACCCATTCCCTCTGGTTTTCATATGGAAGCAGTATGTTTACCAGTTCTCTTTTTCTCTTGCTTTTCTTAGAGTGCTGGGGTTGATTTAGACTGGTTTAATACACAGGACTTGGTAAAGTGCAGCCTGCTGTCTGGTAATAATCTTTGCTTTGGTTTTGGGTAGAGAGGAACTCCACTGTGCTGCAGTGGATAAGAAAGGCAGGCTGGTGATTGCTACAGTGTCATTACAGCAAGAAATACATACCCTGAAAGACAGGTGACCAAGGATGTCCTCTGCTGGATATGATTTAACTTGCCCATGACTTTGTATCTGCCATTACCTTTGCCAAGTATTGATCCCATGTCTCATTATTTCAGAAACAATAGTAATGGGAAGTATTTCTCAGCGCTTTTCTGTGCAAGGCATGAATTAGAATTAATTCTTGAATTGCCTTTCCATGAAAGAATGTGAACATGAAAAAGTAAAATCAGTCAATGAATCAAGATATTGCTGCTGGTAAAATAAAACTAGGTGCTGTGGAAAGTCAGAGGAAAATACTTAACCTGTTTAGTTGTTTTATGGCTTTTGTGCTCTGTGTCTGGAGGGGAAACAGATCCCACTGATCTTACGAAAATGCTTTTGTTTTGGTTAGGTACCTGTTTCTACTGCTTCAGACATGCATTAACAAATGTATTTGCCTTGTGTCTATTCACTTTAAGTAATGAGAAAAGTATCTGTGTTTTGAAACAGTTGAGAAAGCAAAGAGACAGGATCAACTTCTGCAGTTTGCAAAGTCTAAGCAAGCGCGGACTGACACAGAGCTCTCAGGTTTGCGAAAGGTACAGTCCTAATTGTGTTTCTGCTCTGAGACTGTGAAGGCATTTTTCAGTACATCAGATCTGCATGGAACGGTAATAAAAAGTTAGATCTAGCTATGATTAATGAAGGAAAAGAAATCAAATTTGCGTTTCTGCTTTGCTGGGATCACTATTCAACATTATTTTTCCTTTTTGGTTAAAATTAAACCCCCCATGCATGGTACAAATCCTTTTATTTACCTGTTCTTTTAGCTGGTTTTGTATAATTATATTTGCTCAGTCCTACAATGAGTAAATACCACCCTCATAGCAGTAAAGTGGGAGCACTCTGTTGAGATAAGTTTGTCGGTGCGTGTGTCTAAACAGAGAGTGCTAGGCTCGAGAAGTCACATGAAGGGCAGTGGGAGTGGGGTGTACTGCCTGACACACATACTCAAGGTGAACTCAGGCAGTGTAAAGGGGCATGGTGTACTGAAAGAGCTGTGTTTCAGCAGAGACGTAAGCCCAGTGTTTTCACCTGCACCCGTCGTGAGGTTCTCAGGGCATGTTCAATTCCTTTTTTTATTGCAAATCATTGATGGGTGTGTTATCATCTACATCAGCTTTACAAAAACTTCCCCGTAGTGAATGCCAAATACCATGATCATCATTCATGTCCTGTAGTTCTGCATAGCTTTGAACAACATAACAACATGTATTAGATCTCACGTTATCAAATGGTCCTGTATGTATGATTGTGTGGTTCCATCTTAAAAGAGCACTGCAGTCTTCTAATAGTTTATTGCTGCAAAGCTTTATTTTCTTAAATACATGTAGAGATGGCCCCTTGGATTTGGAAGGCTTTGACAATAGTTTGACTACAGGTATGGGTTTGTAAAAGTGTGTTGAGTATGCTTTTGGAAGACAAGCAGTGTGTTAGTACCTGATGGCAATATTCCAACACTCCAGACTTCCACTAATGCACATTACTATCTTTAAACAGATCTATGTAAAACAGCAGCGTGACTTGCAATTTCTTCATGTCAGTTTGGAGAGCTCTCAGGAATTAAGGCAAAAGCATGAAAAGGCAGCACATGAAAGGAGGTAAAGTAGTTTTTTAATGTAGTTTATTCACAAAGACTTCACTGTTCAGCCACAACTAACACCCTGAAAGAGATGTGTGCTGTGTCAACACAGCTTTGCTAGACTCAAACACATATTTCTGTCAGGTTCTGGCAGGATACAGCTGTCTGTAGTTGGTATATGAAGTACCACAGAGCCATGGCCACAGCTTCTGGTTAATGTCTAGCTTAACCTTGAGTACAGTTTAGTATGCTCTTTAAATGCAGTATATCTGACTGTTTTCTTTGTCATGCCATTGTAGCATAGGTATGGCATTCTCTGCCCCTGAAAGTAACAGCAAGACAGACTCAGTTAGGACTGAGGGAACCCACGGGATATGCGAGGAGTGTGGAACTGCACAAGTTCCAAAAAGTAGGGTGAAACTCACCTCTGAGATGTGTGAAGTAGATAATGGACTGTTACAGAATGCATCAGACATGGAGGAAACTACCTCAGCATACCTAAACCAGTGTCCAAAAGTTGTGAAAGTCTTGGCTGTCCTTACAGAAGAAGAAAAGCAGGATGTTGCATCAAGCTCTGATGAGCCAGGCAGCCAAGTATTTTGTGAGGCAAACAGCACAAGGCCATTGAGAAACAGGGAAATCTCTGAGAATGAAGTGGAAACCAGAGGCCAGCAAACCTTTGAGTCATCTTCACCTGAACATGAGTGTTGGCTTAATGTCAATTCTTCGTGTAGATTTGCAAAGTACTTTTATCCAGAGCAGCGTCACATCTGACCAAACTGCTAATGAAAATAAAACCTGTGAAGAGAGAACTGGAATTCTCTTGGACCAGAAAAGCAGAGAGACTCCTGCTGCAGTGCACAAATCTGAATCTGATTCCTGTAGTAGTAAGTTCTTCATCAAAAAAGATGCTTGGTGGAAGCCAGTATCGGATCCAGAATGGTTGAAGATTTTCAAACCCATAAAAGGAGATGGAAATGTATGGCATGGAATGGATTTCAGCTGTCTCAGGACTGCACAAGAGATGAAATGTGCCTGCTCAAAAAGGTTATGTGCTTGTTAGATTTAAGAAATAGAGAGGTATAATCTAGACCTATGTAGAAACTTGGGTGTACAAGCTCTCAATAATTTCTGTTATCTCAAGTGATGGTTAAAGTAAGTGCTGTTCTAAAATTAGGCTCCCAACGTGAAAAGTAGTAAGTTTAAAGTAAGATAAAATAGCTCTTAAGGTATCATGGTTCTATTTTTATGCATTTATTTTTTTCAGCTCTTATTCCCCTGAGCTTTATGGGCAGGAGAAGCTGCCATACCCCAGGACTTTGCAAATAAACTAATTGAGACAAATGCAGATTTAAAACATCTTCAGATTTCTTTGAAATCCCAGATGTTGCTTGTAAATCTGGTGGGTAAAATAGAGCTGGACTCTACAGTGGTGTTCCTGTAAGGCAAGAAACAAACCTAGATTGTGTGTGATGCTTTAGTGACTGTGTTATTTCTGTTGAGAAGTCACACAGTGGCTGGGTAAGAATGTAGGACATGGCTCTTCTCACAGGCAGCTTTCCTCAATCAGGGCAGGAAAACAAGATGGTAAGATTTAAAGGACAGCAATCTGTCTGCTCTCTAGTGAGTCCTTGTTCATGGGACTCTGTCCCCGTGTTTATGCTGGGGGAGGAAAAAGGACATGGTTGGGGATGAGCAGAATGAGGCTTCTAATGCTGAAAAGTCTCAGAAAAACGCTCAGGTGTCTTGGTGGCATTGGAAGGCATCCGAGGTACAAAAGCTGCTTTGCATTTATAGAAGTGGTTTTGTGCCTGCACAAGCAAGGGCATTTAGAGCTGGGACTTTCTGTGGATTTGTTATGCTGGTTCCTCTATTTCCTCTCAAAGACTTAACTGACTTACAGCTCTGTTTTAGAAGGATTTCTGAAGTTCTACAGAGATTTTATAGCTGCCTTTTAGATAGAGGAGTAGCAGCTCTTCAACTGGTAGTTGACCAGTACAGTAAATGAACAGCTGTTTAAACCTGCTGAGAATTCTAGCCAGCAAGTCTGCCCAATGTCCACACGAATTAGTGCTATGGAATGGGGCTGTCTGATACATGGATGCTTTCATTCTGTCTTGCTTTTAAAACAAAACTATGAGAGAAATTGTTACTGCAGTGGGACTGACCTGCTCAGAAACAAGGTGAATGGGCAGCCATTGAAAAAGAATGCTGTTCTGGCACATTCCCACACAGCTCAGCTGAGCTTCATGCTGTGTGTGGATTCCCTCTAGTTTCCAGTGGCCATAAATCATTAATAAGACTCCATTCCCCATATGTCTACCCTGACCTTTCTTACCTACTCCCTCAGCAGCACAAATGACACACTGCTGCCATCCCTCCAAACCTTTTGAATTGAATTATGAAAACTCTTTTCACTTTTTGTCTTGACCTTGAGGGAGTTTTAGGGGAGAAGGAGCAAATTCAACCCAGGCAATGCAGATAGAGCAGATACCCTTCAGTAAGGGAGGGCAACTCTACCCATTTGGGATTTGCTCGAAGCTGTCAGGTTTTGTTGATGCCCACATTTGGTCCTGGGCTCTGCTAATTGGTGACATTGACTCAGTGCAAATCCCAGACTGTCAGTTTTCCAGCCTCTGATTTGTCACTGAATAAATTCTCACCCCACAGATGGAAGGAAGGCAGTAGTAGTGCAATCTTCAGTGTGGGCTTCTGTTAAGGCATTAATGGCAGAGAGCAGACGCCACATTCCTTCTGGGACTTAAGTGTGGATCCTCCAGTTTTCCATTGCTGGCTTGGTAGAGCTGATGATGTATTTTGTGTGTAGGGGAGGGTGCTGGCACCTCCCTGTCAACCCAGCAAATATTTTTGACATGACTTCTTAAATTCAGGAGCAGCCAACAAGAAGGCTATTAACGCAGTCAAATACCTTAACCAACTGCAAGAGTGATTGTGAAATACTGGAGCGCAGGATTCGTTCCTGTGCTCTTAGTGACTTCATTTATGTTAGACCAGCATTTGCTGCCTTTGGGTTTTTATCTCAATTCTAGTTTTAAAGGCAGAGTGTCAGCAGTTACCTGTTCAGTCTGCTTCCTTGAGCTGTTGCCCTGCCTCAAAATCAAACCTGTTTTTCCCCCTGCCTCCCAACCTGGGGATTTAGAATCATAGAATCACAGAATAGTTAGGGTTGGAAAGGACCTTATGATCATCCAGTTCCAACCCCGTGCCATGGGCAGGGACACCTCACACTAAACCATGTCATCCAAGGCTCTGTCCAAGCCGGCCTTGAACACCGCCAGCAATGGAGCATTCACAACTTCCCTGGGCAACCCATTCCAGTGCCTCACCACCCTTACAATAAAGAATTTCTTCCTCAGTATCCGATCTAAACTTCCCCTGTTTAAGTTTGAACCCATTACCCCTTGTCCTATCACGACAATCCCTCATGAAGAGTCTCTCCCCAGCATCCTTATAGGCCCCCTTCAGATACTGGAAGACTGCTATTTCTTCAAAACTGGCTGTGCTCATTGCACCTCCTCACATCCCCTTTTCTAGGCTGCTACAGCTTACTCCCTTACATCTTTTCAGAGCCTTTCCTTGTCAGAAGCACGCCAACATGAGCTTTTCTCTCTTAAAGCCTATTCATTGTATCCCAGTGTTTTACAAGAGAAGTGAAAGGAGGTACAACAGACACTTGTGAGCTGGCATCTCTCACAAGGGCTTTTTCTTAGATTGAATGTCATCTAAAAATAACCTTTTTTTAACAGTATTGCCTGGCCTGGAATGTGTTGTTCCACCAAAAGAAGTATGTAAGGAGTATTTAATGAAACGTTGTAAATGTAAAGTAGCATTTTCTTTAAAATATGCATATTTTTGTGTTCACCCCTTCCAGGCAGTGCTGGAACTGTGCTTCTGGTTTGTTCAGCGTGATGCAGAAATGTTGTCTTTTGGGAAGATGCTCACTATTTGATTACCTTTTGTATGAAGTGGTAATGAGCAGTTGAAAATGAATACTGCAAAGCTTGAAACTGCTGACAGAAACCAGGGCATGGCTTTGTACTGTGAAAGCACAGCACTGGGGACAGAGGGCTTAGGATGCTGCTGGGTTCCTGTACTGCTATGGTAGATGGTCAAGATAATTTCAAATGTGCTACAGCTTATATTTCTAGTCTTATTTTGTTATTAATTGGTGCTGAGTGAGGGATTTGGTAACGCTGTGATTTATGGAATTGAAATGGAGAAGTGGTTTTGTCTACGGTAAAGTGTAACTGAAACTCTTCTACCTTTGTTGCTTTTTTATTGTGGGAAAGGTGTAAAAGAGAAGTTTCAGTCATTCAGTATGCATATTAAGTGCTAAAGACCTTTTGTAATAGGACAAGCTTGGGATGGCTGCAAGCCAGTGCTCATACAGTAATAAAGTGCAGGGTTTGATTTGTTGCTTTAACAGTCACTAAAATTGCTTTTCAGATATCCCTAAATGCACTCAGAAGCTAGGGGAAGATGTATGCCAATAGATTGTCTGCTTCCAGCTCCACACTGGAACTGGCAGTCAAGCGACTGAGTCTTGGGTTTAATCAGTTTGCTCCAACAGCATTTTACTGTTTGCTGCTGTATTTAAATAAAATAAAGCCTCTTTGGGGAAGCTCCCCTGTGGTCTCTGAAGTGAGATGGTGGCTTTAAAAGACTGTGAAATTCCCTTGCAAAGTGCACCTACAAATATTAATTAGCATAATGGTTGATTGAAGAAAAGGGAAAAGGAGTACCAGAGTATTTGGAGGAGGTAGAGGCTGCTTTTTATGTGCTCTTTGCAAAGTTAAATAGATACTCAAGCACATGGTAACTGTTCTTGAAACTGGCTGAATGTCAAACTGTTGTCCTCAGAGGTTGAAACTGATCTAATGAAGCTGTTAAAGATGGGAACTGCTCTGAGGAGCAGAGTATTCTCACATGCTCAATGGTTTTCTTGAATTATTTATGTTGTCCCATGATTTCCCTTTGAAAGGTGATAAAGGATGGTGATACTGTTTCTGGCAATGTCTTCATTTTTTTAACAGTGAAGAAAACGTGGATCTGAATTCTTTCCACTTGGATTCTCCCTGTTTGACGTCCACCCAGAAAGGAGACAGGCCTCAAAGATGCGAGAAATCCTGTGATGAAGAATTCACTCTGGAGATCAATAGCTTTTCAGTGACTAAGCCAACAAACAGATGCTGCAGTGCCACCGTGGACCGTGTCAGTATTTTATCACAGAACATACTTCCATGATTGTAAGGGGAATTGCGATGGTAGGAAAGCAGTTGTCTGCCAGCATGGCAGAACTAGGGTCTGGAATGATGGGACACCAGGCTTAAAACAACGGTGGTGAAATACTTTATCAAAATAATTCCTATTTGTCTCTGCCTTGGACAGCAGAAGAGTAAGGAGTTCAAACCAATATTATAGATACTGTTTTATAGATATATCTAATTTATAAATTATAGATATATCTATGTCTAGAGATAGATATAAGCTTTTGAAATGCAAGGCTTTAGGATAACAAACACTAGCTAATTGGAAATTCCATTAAAGCACGATATCTGAGTGTGCTTGGATACAGTTATTTCAGGTTACTGGACAGTGGGTTTTTGTCTTGCCTGGTTTTCCCCTTTCTCACTGAAGTATTGCTGCTGTGTGCACTGTGTGTCCATGCATGTGGAGATCTGTTAAAAGCTGATACCAGAAAAGACCTCTGTGTTTATTACAAATAACACCACTTGGAGTCTGGAGCAGTGTAATGTAGTGGTATTACACTGGAGCAGTGTCATGTAGTGGTATTACACTGGAGCAGTGTCATGTAGCAGTATTTTGAAAGGAGACATTTCAAAATGAAAGTGATGATTCTTGGTGGGTTATAATCCTTTGACATATTCCAAAACGACCGTTTCATAACTTTGGCTCCCTTTCTGTCTCCTCCAGGACACCAGTTCTCCCATAAGTAAGCTGCAGCATGTGCTGGCTGAGTCTCGACAGATGGTTGCTGATCTGGAGCTTAGCACTCTCCTCCAGGCGAGCCCTCGCTGCAGTCCAAACAGCAGCAACATTAACACGGTATAGATTGCTCTCCCATGACTAGATTTGGGTGGTCAGTTAATAGTGATTGGGAGCATCCTTTCCCTTGCACTACAATGTTATGAATATCCTCCTCATGCTTTGCTGAAGGTAAAATTCCTGCATGAAGTACTTGAATTTTATATAGGATTCTTTATGGCTCCTCAGGGTCATGGTGGGATTTGATTTTTGCCTATGTCTAAACAGATGGAAAGAAGAAGTCATTTTGGAGCAAGCTGTAGGAGGGACATTCAGAACTGGTTTATTTCATGAGGCATATTTGTGGAAAGGAGGACAGTACAGGAAATAAGTGATACATAGAGTAGTTTTGTATATGAATTTAAACCAGACTTCTAGGTTAAATAACTTTCGAGTTTTTGTGGGCTTCATTGCAGGGTCAGAGAACATACTCAATGGTCAAAGAAAATAACCTGTACATAGCTGTCAGGGCAATTTATTTTATGAGCATGAACGCTGATCAGGAGTTTATCGTGAATATGTGGGCAATAATAGGAGTAATTGCAGGAAGGATCATTTGTTTGTTTTCACAAATATCCTTAAGAATTTACCTTTTTTGATGAGGAGATTGTGCCATTTGTCACTAGGAAAGACTAAACATGCGCTGATAAATATCACCAAGGGAGAAATCAGGTTTTTGGTGTTAAAGCAGACTTAATGAGAAGCTGTATGCTGAAACCTCAACTTTCTCCTGGAAGATATTACATCTCTCTAAAAAAGTTGCCCCCCTTTTATCCTGAGATGAACTTGACCAGAACAATGTTGCTGTAAGTAACACACAAAGTGATTTTTATAACATTCAGAACCACAAAACCTTAGCTGTGCTGGGACTGACTGACAGAGTCTAAAGGTTGTGTGCCAGTGTTTGCATAAGCTGAAAGGATATTTTGTTCAGAACTTCATCTGCAGGGTTTCATTCAGCGTGAGAGACAGCAGCAGCGTAGTCGTTTGCAAAGGCTGTCGTGTAGGAGGGATTCCTGAAAAGCTCTCTACAGAACAGTGGCTGCTTGTGGCTCCTACCCAGCCCCATCAGCTGTCTGGCTCCTGCTTTCCTGGTTGGCACGTCACAGCTCAGCTAAACCGGCTGTCCTTTGGTAGTGAGCATGACTCTGCTTTATAACCTGATACTGCATTTTTGAGCCTGAAATTGGCTCCTCATTTGGGGTGGTGGCTGTAGTAGATAGAAAATGAAGCAGGCTCGTGTTTACTGCTGGGGGCAGCTTCGGCACCACATCTGTAGAACTTTGATCTACTTTCGGAGTGGTTCTGGGGAAAGACTTGTCAAACGTGTTTTTAATTCCTCTGCGCAGGCCACATAGGCTGTGCTTAAAGCCAGGTTTACCTGAGGCTGTTTTAAACTGCGCTTTAAACCATGTATCAAATATAACCCTTAGGATTTAATCAGTAAGCATTTGTACGTGTTGGATTCTGTGCCCTGCTTCGAGGAGGGAGAAGAGGGAATTAAAAAGTGCTGCTCACCAGTTTGAACCTGGCAGCTCTGTAATTTGTGTTCTCTCAGTTCTTCGATTTCCATGGAGTGTTTTTGCTTTACCATGTAGACAGCAGAACTTGCAGAAGGTCTTCACAGAACCCAGTTGTCTGCTGCAGAAGAAAGAGATGCTAAGCTCCCATTGTTTTCTCTGTGATGTTCTGTGAGTATGAAGGTATTTTCATCTTGATCTTTTTAATTGGAGTTTTCTGTTCCTCTTTATAAACGCACCTGCAATATTAATGTAAGTTGTGGACTTCTGAGATGAGCCTGGCACAAGATTCTCAGTGGCTTGCTCTAAATGCATTTCAGATAAAACTCCTGTGAGTTAACAAGCAAACAGATAGTAAGGCAACAAGTAATCCCTTTAGTCAAATAAACTTTTCTCAATCACTTTCCTCATCCTCTGGGCAGTCAGATCTTGTAGCACAATTCCCAAGTACCTACACACTGCTTATTGTAGTTAAAAATCCTTCTGTGTGTTACAGATAACGGGATCAAGGATGTGAACATTGTTGAAGGAGAGACTGGGAAGTGTTTTTCAGTGCCACGGCCAAGGGCTGTTTTAGCGTATTGTTCCTGGGCTCAGAGCTCCAGAAGCAGAATGTATTGAATAGAGCTGCATACAAAAAGCAGCCTTGCCCATAGCTGATTGTTTTTTCGTCTTGAATCAGGAAATTCCTTACTCTCTGATTATTTGTTTTACTGATGTGAGTTGGATCCTTGCAGTAGGCACCGTGTTGTCTGGTTCTGAGGACAAATAAGTAACCAGATATGGTTAAAATACTGAACACCACGAGCAAATGAGTAAGAACTAGCAACAATGGGGAGAAAACTGATAAAAAACGAAGTCTTCCAGTGCTGACACAACCCAAGCCAAGGGGAGTTACTGCACAACAAGCTGAGTATGCAGCTCTGTGGCACTGGATTTCTTACACTGATCACCTTTAATCCCATGGAGAGCTGGTGCTCAGTTCTCTCTTGATACACTCAAAGTGCAGTCCCTGAGCTGTCTGTCTCCTATGGAGCCAAACCCTCTGTGTGCTGGTTTGTAGCGCCCTTATGTTCTGCTGTTGCTGCATTAAGTCTGGAGACACTAAGTCTTCTTCCAAAATGAGTTGGGTCTGCTTAGTGCATGCTAATGGGGCTCTTGTGGCAAATGGATGCTGAGTAGCTGGAATGCTGTACCTTACTCTGCACAATGTTCCTATGTGGAGAGCTCTTCCTTTCCTGAAAAGAGCCCTCAGGTAAAAGAAGCTGGAGGTTTTATGGATCCAGGCCAGCACTGTGACTTGCATCCTGAAACTACTGCTGTTGGAAAGTTTCAGGAGCAAATCCCCCAAACCGCTGATGCAGCAGAGGGGGAGCAGACGCTGAGCCTACAAAAATGAGCTCATTTGCCTCAAGTGAGAGAGGTTTGATGCAACAAACGGACCCGCAGTTCACGGTGGAGCCATGAAAAGGAGTAGTGACTCTGCCAGAAGTCACTGGCTGCTGCATAATTCTGGTTTCCTCCTTTTATTAGAAGGCCCTGGATCACTGTGATTGGGTTGGTCCAAAGCAGCTTTTACAGAGTTGATAGCAGGTCTAGAAATAACTAAATATTTGGCCATTTCACATAGGGAAGTGATCGAATTGATGTGCAGTGGGTTTGGGGGTGGTTTCTAATTGCTTTGCAATCATTTGAGTGCAGGTGCACTGACATAGGGTTCATTTCCTGACTGGCTGGTGGTGATTTGGCCATTTCCATCAGTGGGTTGTTTTTCCTTCAGGGAGAGAGTGTTTGGGGGAGAGTTGAACAACAAAGCAGTGAGTGAAAGGGGACATTCAGTTTTGGACAAGGTCGTGAGTGCCACTGCTCGGGGGTGGTAACTTGGTGGTTGACTGAGGGCACAAAGATTGATCCCTGTGCAAAACAAATAGGAAAGGTTTTTATTTCTCAACACTGCAGCAGTGTCCCAAGACCAGCTGTCATGAAATGCTTTGGTTACCTTTCCTCCTCTTCATAGATGTGCACTGGTTTTAGGTTGTTTACAGCATGAAATTTTCTATAGTAAATTGACAGATACGTGACCACTTCTTGGTATTTTAAAGGAAATGTGCCTGCAATGTACCAAAACCCATCCATTCTCTGCAGCAGATGAAAACCTTTCCAATACAGAATTAACTTGGAGACCTGAAGATCATCAACCCATCAGCTACGATGGAAAGTTACCTCATTATTTTTCCATGCTTCTTTGGAGTGAAAGCCTCACAAAGAGATGTGGGGATATATTTTATCTTGAAATAAAACACAGACTCACGCCAAGCTCAACAGAACTCTTTTTATAGCTGAGAGCTCAGGTTAAACACTGGCTTGGGTTTGAAGAATCTCAAGTGCGTAATTGTTACAACACAGGAACTATTTTTCTTACTCTTTTTTTTATGGTGGCTCAGAAATATTTATAGCGTATGACACAGCCAAATGTTCCCTTTTTTTTGTAGCTGATTGTTTTAGTCCTGGACTTGCGGCCATGTAGAGGGAGATGAATAATGTTTATAGGAAGTTCCCAATTAGTGCTGTAGCCAGGAACTGCTCCTGCGTGGTGAAACGGCAGAGTTGTCACCCACGAGACAGGCACAGCGGCGCTTCCCTGTTGGGCACTGCTTGTTCTACCAGAAGCTTGTGACAAGATGAGGTGTGTCCAGTGTGGTGAGACTGGAGTTTTAGTCTTAAACTGGTTTTTAATCCTTGGCTCTTGGGCAAGATGTATTCCATTACCACAATATGAACTTGGTTTTTAACTAAAAGATCAAATAAGCCAATAAAGGTGACACCTTTGCTGTATCTTTCTTGCCTATTTAACGTGCTGTCTGACACATTTAGTACTTCATTTCTCTGGGATGTACACCACCAGCTGCTGAAGACATGAGCTGGGTGTACCAGCTCTGTCCCTGCGTGGGGGCAGCAATGGGGTGGGAGTTTCTGGCTCTGTCTAATGCCAGGAGTTAATTGCAGCAAAATCCACTGTGGTTTCCCCTTGTTAACTCTTTCCTGTAATTTTCTGCTCTCTTTTTAATTACTCAAATAACAGGCGTGCTCATGGCCTCAAAATTGGTCAACTAATTCTGGTCACAGCGGCATCCTCCCTGCCCCTCACCACCTGCAGTCGTACCCACAAAGGGAGTCTCAGCTTTTGAGTTTCCATGTGCATTTAAAGTGCATTTGATTCCTTTTCCTGAGAGAAACTTTCCAGGTTCCATCCTCAAATGCGCTGCTGTGGGTATGACAAAAATCCCCCTCAAAGAGCTGATGCTGGCAAAGTCGTGATGCTGATCCCAAAGCTGCCCCACAGCTGTACCATATGCCAGCTCCTGGAGAAATTGGTGCAACTTCCCAGCAGGAGCTGGTTTAAATGAGTTGAGCAGCAATAAGTGAAAGCAATGGACTCCCTGTGCGTTTCAAATGGCAGCTGTAAAGTCATATAGAAAACCAAGCTGAAGTGATGCAATGAGGATCGTTGGAGCCGCAGGGTTGGGACTGCCCTCGGTTTGTGGAATGGGGAGAAGGGGAATATTGGGGGATAACTGATTCAGGTACAAACCCGTTGTGTTCTCTGCGACTCAGGTGGCCCCAAACTCTGCTACCGTGTTTCTGGAAGCGTTGCGGATACTCCCGGCAGTGCCTTTGCTACTGTGTTTTCGTACCGGATTACTAAAGAAAGCAAAGCTGCCGTTGGGCTCCAGCCCTGCCGCGGGGCCGGTGCCCTCGCTGCTGCATGGCTTTTCCAACGGGGCAGCGCTGACAGGCGGGTACCGGCGGGGCCCCGACCCTCCTGGACGTGTCTGGAGCGAGATGACGGAGGGGGGTCTCAGCGCTACGGGCAGCGGGACGCCGCGTAGGGCGGCGGAGAGGGCGGAGCCATCACCCCGCGGCCCCTTCCCCGCCCCATCGGCTGCTATCGGGGCGGGAGGACCCCGGCGGGCGCCGGCTCCCGGCTCCGGGGTGCGGGCCGGGCTCCACCTGCCGCGGGTGGGCGCGGCCTGGGGCGGCCGCTAGGGGCGCCCTTGTGCTCGGGCGCGGCGCGGAGCGGCGCAGTGCGCGGCCGGGAGGAGCCGGTGGGGTCGGGCGCTGCCTGCCCGGAGCGCGGTTCCCGGTACCCGGTACCCGGTGCCCGGACCGCGGCCGCCATGAACAGCATCAAGAGCGTGCCGGCGCGGGTGCTGAGCCGCCGCGGCGGGCACAGCCTGGAGGCGGAGCGGGAGCAGTTCGACAAGAACCAGGCAAGAGCGGCGGAAGGGGGGGGTGGTGCCTCGGTACCGGTACCGTTCCCCACCTGGGGTGGGAGTGGTGGGGATCGGCCCCTCCGCGGGGCATCCCCTCGGGGGGCGCTGAAAGCGGGGCTTGGGGGGCAGGTTGGGTCCGGGGACCCCCCCGGTGGGGCGGCGCGGCCGCTGTTTGTCCGTCCGTGCTACCGGTGCGGCGCACGTTCCCCCACCCCCACCTGCCCCATCGCTTCCTCCCGCCGTGGCCCCGGCTCTGTCCCGCGTGGGTACCGGCCCGTCCCGCTGTCTCTGGGCCGGGCGCTGGGGCCGGGTCCCGTCGCCCCTGCGGGCAGCAGAGCCCCGGGCATGCGGTGTGTGTGCATGTGCTCCCCCCCGCACCCCTGCGGCCTTATCGGCAGGTAAACACCACCATGAGCAAACACGGGAAGTTTTATGGCCCGGGCGGGAGCGCGGCTGAGCCTGGTGCCCACCGCACCGGTAACGGGCATCTCTGCATCCCTTCAATGCCCCTCGGTCCCGGTCCGGGGCTGCCCAGCAGCACTGGGGGTTGTTTTGTACCGGGTCTGGGCCACGCGTAGAGTGGCCCTTGGGGACCGGGATGTCCGGTCCCAGGGAGGGTGGCAAAGTCAAAACAAGGCCTGAAGTTGTTTGTGTCCCGCGGCTTGGACAGGGGTGCCCATAGCCCTTCCCACAGCCCCCATGGAGTGGGTGATGCTCAGGGTACCTACAGGGCTGTCGTCCCGCTTGTGTAACGTTGATTACCCCAACGGCATGGGCAGGGGTGGACAGAGGGACGGGCTCACCAGCTGCCCCAGCGAAACCCATAGTGCCCTCTCAGCACACATCCTCGGGCCGCTCCCGTTTTGCAGGCTGTGATTGCATAGCAGATATCCTTCCCCTTTGCCTTCCCGCTCCTTCCCTGGGCTGGTTTGTACCTGGAGAGCACCAGCGAAGGCGTCACAGTCCCCGGGGTCGCGGTGCTGCTCGGCCGTGCAGGGGTACGAAACGAATCCTGTTGGGTTTGGGGAGCAAGGCCAGAAAACCGGCAATTCCGGTTCCTTCTGGACACGTCTCCTTCAGTCGTCCCACCGGGCACCTCTGATAAAGAACCCCAGTGGCAGCGCTGCCTCATGCGCCCAAGGGCAGGCTGTGCTGGCAGGGCCGGAGCATGTCCCTCCTCCCTCTGCCCTTCCATGGTGTTTTGGGCTTGTTGGTGGGATTCATGCCCTGTGCGGGAGCTCACGGTCACAGGGATACCATTGGCAGAGCCGCGTACAGGGCGAGCAGGTGGTGGTTCTCCATTGGATCTAAACCCCGGGCTCGCTGGCTGATGGTCGCATTCACACCCAAACCTGATCCATTGGATCTAAATCCCAGGCTCGCTGGCTGATGGTCACACTCACCACCCCCAAAACTGCTGAAAACAGTCCTAAAGGAGCATTATCCTAATGTGGTTTCCTGTAGTAACGCTTCCTGTGAGAGCAGAACTCTTCCAATGTCAGTATGTGGGTATTGATTTGCCTTTTACATCTAATTATAGCAGCTGCGGAGATGGCCGCTGGTCACCTTTGTATGATGGGGACACCAGTGCCACGTCCCCTCCATGTGCCTTCACTGGCCAAGGGTTCACCCCACCCTGGAGCACGACGCTGCCAAAGCCAGGAGCCCCATCTCCTTTCCCTGTCAAAGGCCAGGGTGATGCCCGCAGGTGCAGGCAGGGGTTGCTGGTCCTGGTTGTGTGATCCCGGGTGCTGTGGGTGATGTGAAGGTCACCGGCTTCCCTTCACATGCTTTTTGAGGTGTTGTGGTGCTGACATCCCCCTTGGAGCGGCTGCTGTGGGAGGTGGGAAGCTGCTGTCCTGCAGCAGGAAGCAAAACTTGCCCTTTTCTGCAGCCAATTCCTGCTTTTCTTAAGCAAGGAGGGTAAAACCCCAGTGGGCTCCAGGAATACCACGTCTGTGACTGCTTTCTGGTGTGATGTGGGAAGGAGAAGCATTAGGAAGGGAACTCCGGAGCTGCTCTTTGCAGTTCAGCTGATCCAGCAGCCCTCGCACCTCCTCGCTGGGGGGTTTCCAGCTCCATGTCCTGCTCCCAAAACGTTGTGCCAGGACCCGGCATCCACCTCCCAGGATTGTGTTCCTGCGGGATGCCAGGGCCCTGGGGAGCCGTGGGTGGGGAGGATCACGCCGTAATTAAAAGCAGCCTGAAAAGAAAGGGTGGATGTAAACCCTGCTCCTTCATTTGGGCGCTTTGATCCCGGCTTTAGTCACCAGCTTGGTACGTGAGGGCTGTGAGTAAGGCGCTGGGGCTGCACCCGTGTGCACCACGGCCCGCGGATAGGCAGGTTTGGGGGTTGGACCCCCCTGCATGGAAGTTTTGGCAGCGCTGATTGTGTGTCTGCAGTGGCAGCCAGGACCTGCCCACCTCCAGATGTGCTGCTGATGTGTGGTCCAGGGTGAATGTCCCTGTTTCAGAGCCATCCACAGCCCAGCCTCACCAAGCAGCCGGCAGGGACATGCATGTCCCAGGCTGGAGCATCACCCCATGCCCATCCCTGGTTCCACCGTTGCCTGTTCATCGACCTTCTGGCCACCCTGGGATTCGGGACCAGCAGCCCCAAGGGGATTGGCATTGGCTTGGTGGCACCATGGTGTATTTGGGACCATGCTAGGTGTGGTGTCTCTGTCATGGCAGTGCTGTGGGTGGGCTGGGGGCTGCCCTTGCACTGTGCTGGGTGTAAAATGGCCCAGTAGAAACCTCTGTGCTGAATCACCAAGGGTGAAACCAGCCCCTGCAGCAGCTCCCGGGCTGGATTTTGGCTGGTAATGACATTATGGGCCATAAATGCCATCAAACCACCAGCACCAATGGGAATTGCAGCCTGGTTTTGGGATAGGCCAGCTGGGTCCCAGCCCTAGTCCCACCCTACCAGGCAGTACCTGGGTGGCCAAGCTCCTGTCCTAGGGATGTGGGACAGCATTCCCCTTGCTGGGGGTCTGGCAGCCTGGATCCCACTGATGTGTTGGGATGAGCCCATCGTGCTGCTCCCACGCAAGGCAGGCAGTGCAAGCCCAGGTTTGGGATCTCAACAAGATGCAATAACCCCTTTAGCAGCTCTTTGCCTCAAGGTGCATCTCCAAGCCTTGTCTTGCAAAGCCATGGGCTTGTCACTGTCTGGTGAGTGATGAGCTTTGCCTTCTGTCAGTGAATCGTCACTTTGGTTGCGCTGGGAGGTGCTGGCAGCCCTCAGGACCCCAGGCACATCTCCTCTCTGTCCAGGGATCAAGGGATGCAGCCTCTCCATCGGCTCCAGGCTTTCGGGTGGCTGCTCGGTGCCTTGGGAGAGACGGCTGCGCTGCAAGTGCCTGTTCCCGGGCACTCCAGGCTCATTAACCTTCGGGGATAAGAGGATTACAGCAAGTCACCAGCTTAACTCCGCTGCTGCGGTACAGCCCCACATGGCGGGGTGACACCGGGGCTTCCCTGCCGCAGGGAAAGGCAAATCCAGCCCCTTTTCCTGGGCTCATCGCTTTGGGACAGGCTCGCTTTTGGGGATCCATTCACTGTGCTTTTGCTGCTGTCACGCTGAGCTTGTGAGTGCAGCTGTTTGGGGCTCTTTTGGGGCTGATTTGGTGCACGGGCACCTTTGGCATCGCCCCTTCAGCGCAGCATCGGGTTCCTCCTGCATAAGTCAGGAGCACTCGATAGCTTGGCATCGGGTCCTGTTCCCGCAGGAAGGTGCCTCAGTTCGGAGGCATCCCGGCACAAGCAGCTGTGCCAGAGCAGGTGCCTTCCCGGGTTTTATAGGGTTTTGTGGGGCTGCAGGGAGGGACCGGGTTTCTCTTCCGGCACAAGTGCCGGCGGCGGAGCCGCTTCCTGCCTTTCCAGCTGGGACTTTTCCCTCTGCCGGTGACCAAAGGCTCGTAGGTGCAGGCACAGCTCCAGCACTGGCGACAGGGTGAAGCAGCTCAGTGGAGTCTGTAGGGACCCAGGGAGTAGGAGGAAGATCCTCATCAATCACAGCAGCTCAGTTGAACCGACCCCTGTCTGTTTCATCCTATGGAATAAACTTGTACCTTAAGGTGTGCTGTGATCCAGCACATTAAGTATGGACAATCCTCTTCTGGTACATTGCTCTGCATTTTTGCTCCATCTAAACGGGCATTGTGGCTGCCAGTCCCTCCTTGCCTGGGCACTGCGTTTGGATGAAGGGAGGTCCTCAAAAGCCTTTCCTCCTCCCCAGTTCAAAGGCTCCTTGTGATCAAACAAACAACCCTGGAATTTGGCATCTCGCTGCTGCGCTTTGATGCTGCCGGGAATGGAGTTGAGTTCAGGCTGCAGAAATGCAGCAGTTTGTTTCCTGGGGCAGGGTCAACGAGGAGCATCAGCAGCGTGGTCAGCAGTGACCCGGCTCTGGTTTTAAACAGGTTGGTTTATGGGTAAAAAAGCCTATTTTTGGTGCGTCACAAACAGCTTTGAGGTGACAAAACGTGCTATAAATGCAGGGTACTCCCCATAAGCACGAGCTGCAGGGGTCACATCAGTCTCTCCTCTTGCAGGCCATCAGCATCAGCAAAGCCATAAACACACAAGAAGCACCAGTGAAGGAGAAACATGCCCGACGTATCCTTTCCCTTGGCTCACGTGGATGGTGCAGAGGAGGTGCTGTGTGAGGTTTCACCCTGTGGGGCTGGAGCTGTGGGAGGTTTGGGAGACGGGAGACCCATGCAGAGCTTGACTGGAGGTCGGCATCTTGTAGGTTCGTCCATCAGTGAAAATGCAGACAAGGGCAGTGCAAGAACATTGCATTTATTGGGCAATAAAATGGAGAGGGCCCCTGTGTGCCCTGCAGCAGGGTTGGAAAAGAAATGGGGTTTTATCTGTGAGTGCAGCATCGTGTCAGTGATCCCTGTGCCTGCGGTACACTGCGTGTGTCCCCTTTGTAACGAGTGTGAGCAGGAATAGTCCCCAGCCCAGCCTGTTCCCTGCTCCCATGTGTGTGCCATTGGCCTTGACTGAAGGGAAGGGATCATCCTGGGGACACACCACGAGAAGGGAGCGTTCACCTTCTGGTCCTACGCCATCGGGTTGCCACTGCCCAGCAGCGCCATCCTCAGCTGGAAGTTCTGCCATGTCCTGCACAAGGTCCTGCGTGACGGCCACCCCAACGTGAGTGTCCCCTCGGAACATCCCTTCTGCTTCTCTGGTGAGGTCCCTCTGCACAAAGGGTGGGGTTCCTTCCCTGTCCCTGCCAGCTTTTCCCAGGCCATGGGGCTGTGAAGCACTCTGTTGCCTCCCATCTTTGAAACCAACCCATGCAAAGCCCCAGTCCTCTGGTTGCCTTTGAAAGGCTTGAACTTATGCTTCCAAAGCTGGAGCAGCAAAAGGGGCTGATCCAGCCTTCTTTCCAGCTTCAGGGCAGGCGGGTGGGCAGTTGCCCACCTCCATGCCAGCCCCGCCATGCCACATCCCTCCTGTTCTTCATAGCCATAGAATCCTAGAATGGTTTGGGTTGGAAGGGGCCTTAAAGCTCATCCAGTCCCAAGCCCCGTCCAACACTGCCAGGGATGGGGCAGCCACAGCTCCTCTGGGCATCCTGTGCCAGCGCCTCAGCACCCTCACAGGAAAGAGCTTCTGCCTAATGTCTTCCTAATGCTTTTGCCCCCAGGTCCTCCAGGATTGCCAGCGGTACCGCAGCAACATCCGAGAGACGGGGGACCTGTGGGTGAGTGGGGTGAAATGAGATTTGTGCCCTCGGGGGAGTTTGGATGTGGTGAAAACCACTGTGAACACAGGGAGGGCAAAGCACCTCCTGAAACAACCCCTCATCTGTGACCCTGCTGGGTGATGGGTACGTGCGTGGTGAAGGGCAAGAGGGTGAGAGCCATAGGGCCGCCGGCACATGTGGGATCTGCTGGATCTGGTTGTATCACTTCAGACTTGCCTCGTTTCCCCTCGTGTCTCTGGCAGGGCCATTTACATGACAGGTATGGGCAGCTGGTGAGCATCTACACACGGCTCCTCCTTGTCAAGATCTCCTTCCACATCAAGGTGAGACCCTCTGCTGCCTCCATGCCTGTCCTGCTGGGGGACGGGGCTTCACCAGGGGATGTTTTACCCCAGCGAAAACATTGACAGAGACTGCTGTTTTCTCTTTCCTTTTACAAAGCATCCCGAGTTCCCCCCAGGCCTTGAAGTGCCGGATGAGGTGCTGGAAAAGACAGCAGGGACGGACGTGAACAACATGTGAGTGTCCTGATGGGAGCGCAGCGCCCGGTGCATGGTCACCAACTCCGTGCTGGCAGCATCCTGCAACAGACCAGCTCCTGAGCAGGGCAACCATAAACTGGTTGGATGGGGCCTGATTCCTCCTGCACCCACAGAGCAGTGAGGAGTGGAAATGTGGGGAGCAAACCTGCTGGGGGTGCCCCATCCCTGGCGGTGTTCAAGGCCAGGTTGGATGGGACTTGGAGCAACCTGCTGCAGTGGAAAGTGTCCCTGCCTGTGGCAGGGGTTGGAACTGGGGGAGCTTTAAGGTCCCTTCAACCCAGATCCTTGTAACTCTGAGCCCTCACCATCATGAGGACCTGCGGTGACCATGAGCAGCTGTAGCGAGGATGTCTCTGCCATCGGGTGATGTGGGTTTGGGTCTCTTTGGCAGCTTCCAGCTGACGGTGGAGCTGTTTGACTACCTGGACTGGGAGCTGAAGCTGTCGGAGTCAGGTGAGGAGGCAGCAGGTCCCTCCCTGGGGCTCTTGAGCAATAGTTTCGCTCTTTGGCTGGGAATGGAGTTCCGGAGCCTGAGGTCAGAGGCTCAGCTCCTTCCTCCTCCTGCGAGGAGGTTTCTGAGCTCGTTCCTCAGCTGGATTCCCATTGATGCTCTGTAGAGGTGGCTGTAGGAAAACACTTGAGGAACGCGGCGGTTTTAGCCCACCTGAGCAGTGCAGTGTTGTTTTCAGAGCAGCGCTGCTCTGAAATGGGTTCTTCTTTGCTTTTGGTGCAACCATGTTAATCATATGCATTATCCAAATCCTTTCGATCTCCCTGAAGCAGAGGATGAGGCTGTACCTCTTTCTAAATACTCATTTTCCCTTGCTGAAATTCCTTTGGGAATGTCTGATTCTCTTGGCTCCTTCTCCAGGAATTTTTAGACGGCTTAAAAATGGGGCAGTTTCTTCCTCTGCTGCAAGTCAGGAGCACGGAGCTGCCCTGGAAAACAGGGCACAGCGGGAGACACCGTGCTCCCAGCTCCCGCCAGCTCCCGCTTCTCCTCCTGACCCACTTGTGCAGGGCGTTTATATTCATAAATACTTTAAAGCTGAGCGGGGAAGAAGGCAGAGGGGATCTGCTGGCTGGATTCCTGCCAAGGGAAGGGATCTGTTTCCGAGCTGGGGCATGCGAGGTTGCAGTATCGGCAGGTCCATCCCCTGCCCTGGGATGCTCTCCCAGCTCCTTGCGTGGTTAAATAGAGCAGAGCAAACCCCTTTGACTTCCCCGGCCTTTACATCATTTTGGGGTTAGATTCGTCCTTTTTGGGGTTGGGGTACCCAGGGCAGAGTTGAGTACCCTCTGCCACCACCGTGACCTTGGGTGTTCTTGCCCGGAAGGGGGTTGTTCCCAGTGCAGAGGGATGGGGCAGGCAGCAGCCCCGGTGTTTTCCCCATATCCTAGCACAGCCACATCCACTGTAGTTAATGATCAAGCGGAGATGCGGGGCCAGCACCTCACTGTGCTCACCCTCCAGTTTTCAGGCAGCTCAACACCTCGATGGCGGTGTCGCAGATGTCGGCGGTGCAGTGCCGCCTGGCCCCCCTCATCCAGGTCATCCAGGACTGCAGCCACCTCTACCACTACACCGTCAAGCTGATGTTCAAGCTGCACTCCTGTGAGTCCTGGGGATGTGCCCCACGCTGGTCTTTTCCCAGGTTGGATCTCTGGGTGGATTTGGGGATTAGGATTGTGTGGATGGAGGCATCCATCGCCATGCCCTCCTATCCCAGCCAGGCTCTGAGGACCCTCTCCATCCCATGTACACATCCCAAATGAAGGAATTAGAAGGGCTTGTTCCTGAGTAATTCAAACTGTGCCTTGGCCTGCCAGCCCCCTGCATAGGATTGCTGGGCAGCACAGTACCAGGGACCTCACATGGGTACTTTGGGGTTTCCACAGCCACCTTCCTGTGCTATGTCCCTGATCCCTCTGCCAGGGATGGGGACACCCCACTCCCATCCTCATCCCTCACATCCCGCTTCCACCTGGCCTTTACCTGCTGGCCTTGGCAGCCAGAGGGATCCAGCTGCATGTGAATGAATTTGCAGCCCTGGACCAGCCATGTCTGTCCCCCCCATCACTGCAGGTCTGCCGGCCGACACGCTGCAAGGCCACCGGGACCGCTTCCATGAGCAGTTTCGCAGGTAACCCATGGCCGAGGTGGGATGCTGGGGTCCCCTCCTTGCTGCCATTCCCCCCCACCTCCTCTACAAGCAGTTCTTCTTTCCCCCCTCTCCAGCCTCAAAAGCTTCTTTAAGAAGGCATCGGACATGCTATATTTCAAGCGGCTCATCCAGATCCCGCGGCTGCCTGAGGTATGGCAGGATTTCCGTGTGATGCTTTGGAGAGCCTGTGGGTTCAGGGTGTCCCCATGGATGGGTTCAGTGTCTGAGGACACAGCAGCACAGGGATGGCTGCCTCCCTTCTCTTGCTGTGCTGCTGCAGTGGTTCCCGAAACCCCAGGTGATGCCATCACAGCATCTCATCCCCATAGAGCCCCCCGAACTTCCTGCGGGCATCCGCGCTGGCCGAGCACGTGAAGCCTGTGGTTGTCATCCCGGAGGAAGCCCCTGAGGATGAGGAGCCAGAGAACCTCATTGAGATAAGCACAGCTTCCACCGTGGAGCCACAGGTGGGGGCACAGGATGGGGACCCTGGGACAAGAGGACACAGGCACCCGCAGCCTGGCTCTGCTCAGCACCCTCTGTCTTCTCCAGGTCACCTCGGATATATTTGACCAAACCTTTGGGCCTCCCAATGGCATTCGGGATGACAGGTATGGGGGGTCCGGTGGTGATGCCGGTGGGGTGGCCACTGCCACATGAGACCAACCTGCTCTTTCCCTGCAGGGATGCACAGATCGAGAGCCTGAAGAAGGAGGTGGATGTGCTCCGTGCAGAGATGGAGAAGATTAAACTGGAGGTAAAGCCCTGTTGGGAAGCAGCCAGCGTGGGAGAGCGGAGTGCTTTTGCGTGCTGCAGTGTTGAAACTCCAATGGGATGCAGCAGGAGAAGGGTCCTGGCACCCAGCGCTGTGTTAGGCCTCTCCCAGTGCCAGGACCCAGCTCCTGACGGGATGGGATGGAGGCACGTGGGACCTGTCCCCATGCAGCGGGGACAGAGCAGGAGGGCAGAGCTTTCCCATGCTTCTCACAGCAGCTTTGCCCACATCGCAGCCAGGCACTGGGATGGGGATGCCGGGAAGGGTTGGTTGTCGCTGGCAGTGCCCAAGCGCTGCCGGTGCCCCGCAGGCGCAGCGGTACATCACGCAGCTCAAGGCACAGGTGAACAGCCTGGAGGGAGAAGTGGAGGAGCAGCGCAAGCAGAAGCAGAAGGCGCTGGTGGACAACGAGCAGCTGCGGGATGAGCTGGAGAAGCTGCAGAGGGTGAAGCAGGACAGCGACAGGTCCCAGCGGCTCTGCGCTGAAGCAGAAAGTAGGTGCCCTACAGCACCTGTTGGCCACGGGGTGTCCTCAGCACCGGTGCTGATGCTTTCTTCGCCCTGTTCAGAGAAAGCCACCGCCACTGAGATCCGCTACACGAAGCTGAAGGAGAAGCACAGTGAGCTCATCAACACGCACGCTGAGCTCCTCAGGAAGGTAACGCTGCTGCTCGTGCCTGGCAGGGGCTGACTGCTGCCTTCATCCCTCTGCCCAGCCCTGTCCCACGTTGGTGCCATCATCCTGGGTCCAGGGACCTCTGAGCACTGGGTGGGAGGCACCCCTTGAATTCATGTGCACAAGCAGCCAGCATCTCAGATGCTGTGAGAGGCATCTTGGAGGTGTCCCTTGAGCCAGAATGTGATGGGACCGAGGGTGGCTATGGTGGGATTCCCCCTCTGATGCCCAGTAAGCCCCATGTCCCCATGCAGAACGCTGACACTGCCAAGCAGCTGACGGTCACGCAGCAGAGCCAGGAGGAGGTGGCACGTGTCAAGGAGCAGTTGGCATTTCAGGTGGAGCAGGTCAAGCGAGAGGCGGAAATGAAGGTGAGCCAGCACAGGCCTGCATCCTTCCCTGCCATGGGGCCCTTCCCAGCCTGGGAAACACAGTTTGGGTGCAAGGGGTAGAGGTGGCGGTTGATGTCAGTCCCTGAGCCTGGAAGGAGTTGCCCTGGCTCCTCAGGAAGGTGTTATTTAATGCATGCTGCACTCCCTCTTGCCCAAATCCTCCTTTTCCTCTCCCAAGAAAATGCCACGACGCAAATTAATGGGTTTGGGTACTTTTATTCTCTGGGGGCTGCTCCCAAAGTTCCTGCCCTGGGGAAAGGAGAACCCCCCCCAGTACCCTGAAAACCCCTCCTGCAAAACACATCCGGATTCATTCCCGCCGCGCTGGCTGCCTGCCGGTGCCAAGCGGGGCTGGAGCGCATCTGCAGCTCCGTGGCCGTGCGGTTGCAGCTGGAGGACCAGAGCCTGCAGATGGAGCAGCTGCGGCAGGAGCTGGATGCCCGGCGGGAAGAGCTGGAGCAGGCGCAGCGCTCGCTCAGCCACGCCAAGCAGGTACGAGGCTGGGGTGCAGGATGTGCCCTCATCACACAGCAGACAGCAGCTCAAAGCAATGTCATTGGGGCTGAATGTGGGTCCATCCCATCAGTGTCAGGAGCTGGGCACGCCCTCAGCTCCCCCCCTGTGTAGTTGTTGGGCTCATGACATGGTGACAGGGGTCTCCTGGTCCCGCTGGCAGGCAGGCACAGAGCTCAGTGCTCAGGTGGAGGCCCTCCATGCTGAGAAGGAGGCGCTGAGGCGGTCGGTGAGTGAGAAGGAGTGTGAGCTGCTCTCCACACGTGGCCTCGTGGAGGAGAAGGAGCTGCAGCTGAGCCAGGAGGCGGACAAGACCTCAAGGGAGATACGAGAGCTGCAGGGCAGGCTCCTGGAGAAGGTATGGAGTGAGATGTACTTTGGAGGTGCTGAGCAATTGGGGGGCTCAGGTGAGCCATCACTGGTGTAGCCAGTGGGACGTGACTTGCAGCAGCAGTAATGGGATGCTCGGGTCTAATCCTGAAAGATGCTCTCAAGGGATGTGATGGGGCGATGGCGATAGGGATCCTGTGCCCCAGTTGTGCAGCTTGCTTGTTCCTCACACCCCGCAGAGCAGCCAGGAGCAGAGCCTGCAGCAGAAGCTGCTGGACGAGCAGTTCATCATCCTGCAGCAGACGGTGCGGGAGGCAGAGGACATCCTCCGGGACGCCGTGGCCAAGCTGGATGATCCACTGCACATCCGCTGCACCAGCTCCCCAGGTACATCCCACTTAACCGTGGGGCCTGCAACCCAGATAAGTGCCTCTCAGCTTCCCCCAGGCCTTTTTCCCCTACCAAATACTACACCCAAGGAGGCCGGGGTCAGATTTTCCAGGAATGAGTTTTTAGCTCTAATCTCAGCACTGTTTTGCTCAGATTTTAGCACTGTTCCCGGGCCCAGGGCCACAGGGACCTGAGCTGCCTTGGCTTCCACTCAATGGTGCCTCATGGAGTCAGCACTCCTGCTCGTTCAGACACTAATGGAGCTAAACTCATTGCAGATTACCTGCTGAGCCGGGCGCAGGCAGCGCTGGAGTCCACGGATGCCCTGGAGAACGGGCACGCGCAGTACGTGGCCTCCATGGCAGGTACCTGGGGCTGGGGACCGGTGGCATCGCTTGCACCTTGCTTCTATTACTGTACATCCAGCAGCTCCCAGCTGCTTTGGGGCCATTGGCAAGCGTGCAATACCCTGGTGATGGAGGCATGGAGCGGGTGGGTTCCTGTGTGCTCTCTCAAGGAGCAGCCTGCAGGCTGATGGGGTCAGTACCAACCTCTGCAAGCTCTTGTATTGACCCTTGAGTGTGTTCAGGGGCAGGTTGAAGCCCCCAGGACATGGCAAGTGGTGCCCTGGGCTGGCAGCACCTGACCACATCATCTCACCATCAGATGCTGCGGGGCTGGTGGGGGCTCTGGCCCTCTTCGCACACTTGACAGCTGATACCATTGTGAACGGCAGCGCCACGTCCCATCTGGCTCCCACTGACCATGCTGACCGTGAGTGCTGTGCATGGACACTTCATATCGGGGGTTCTTTATGCTTGTGGAGTTTTTTTGAGGGGAGCTGCCATGCCAAAGCAGCCTCTGGTAGGGGCTGGTTATGGGGCAGATATTCTCTGGGGGCAGCATTGTCCTGTCTCCCCAACATTCCCAGTGTTCTAGTGCTCCTTCCTGGGCCAGGGTTGTTGCTTCACTCATGGAAGCTGATTTATCATCTTCTGCAATAAACTTCTGGATGCCATTGATGCGTGGCATCATCCCCATAACTGAGGGGAGGAGGAAGATGAAGGTGGTGGGGATGGGATGGAGGGAAGCACCCATTGTTCATTGAGGGACCTGTCACCAGCCCATCCTCTCCCCAGGGCTGACGGAGACGTGCCGGGACTGTGGGCAGCAGAGCCTGGGTTACCTGGGCAAGCTGAAGGACAAGCAGACACTGGGATGTGCTGAGCTGGGGGACGTGCGGCGGGCGCTGCGAGGGGTCCTGCAGCTGGCCCAGGTAGGAGATGGAGCCCAGTGCACTCATCGGGGCTGGCAGGGTGGGATCACTGGCATGGGTGTTTCCCAAAGGGAAGTCAAAGCAGGCAGTTAATGCAGAAGGATGTTGCCTCCATTTGTCAAGGTGGGACTTTGCTGAAGCTGCACCTCGATGAACAGCTTCTTTTTACAGAAAGATACCCAAACCCGTGGCTTTTATGGCATTTCCCATAGTCCAGAGCTGAAATCTCTGAAGCAGTCCAGGGATGCTGGGTTGGAGCGAGCTCTTTGGGGTGGCTTGTGCCACATACCCACAGGTTATCCATTTGGCTTTTCCATTAAACCACTGTTAGTTCAATGGCTCAGTCGCTCTCTGGAGCCCTCTGGAGCTCTGCCCTGTCAAAACTGCTCCTGTGATCGAGTTCTGTCGCCTTGATTTGGGGCATTTCTCACCCTGTGCCGTGTTTGCTGCAAGTTGGTGGCACATCTTCACCCTTGTTGGTCTGCAGGATGCTGCTCCTGCAGCTTTATTTATTTAAGGGGATAAACCAGGGGTCGGATGCTTTGCTTTGGTGTTATTCCTCACAAATATTCCCTTCTCTTCCTCTGCCTAAAACCCCCTGGTGACTTCTGCCTCCTTCGGCAGGAGCTGAGGCCCAAGAGCTTGGACATCAAGCAAGAAGAGCTGGGGGACATGGTTGAGAAGGAGATGGCCTCCACCTCAGAGGCGATTGAGGATGCTGTCAGGAGGATAGAGGTGAGACGAAGCTGCAGGATGGACCGTTTTGGTGCCTTGGGGCAGCAAAGCGTCCATCTCTCCTCCACGCTGCCGCGTCACATCCAACTTTCCTCTTGTGTTTCCCAACAGGAGATGATGAGCCAGGCCAGAAACGAGAGCTCTGGTGTTAAGCTTGAAGTGAATGAGCGGTGAGTGTTGAGGGGTGGCATGTGGCAGCCATGGGCAGGTTTCTGTCCATGCCCATACCCTGCTGGGCTGTGCTCTGCTCCAAAGCCCCATTTGTAACCCAATCCTGCATCGTACTTATGCTGAGCACGACATTCTCTTTAGAAGGGTGGACCTTGGTCTCGCATGTCTGTGCCCATTGTTCACAGCTCCTTTGTGGGCTGCTTAGAAGTAACCTGCAGGCTGGCTGGCCTCCAGAATAGACCCATTTTCTAACTGGGACACAGCATTGGAGGATGCTGAATGCTTCCTCTTGTTTCCCTACAGGATTCTGAACTCCTGCACGGACCTAATGAAGGTGAGTACTGCAGAAACTGAGCTGGGGCATCAAAGACTGTGCAAAACTGTAACTTCCCCCCATTGGCAGCATCAGTCCGGTCGCTGTCAAGCATCAGAACCTCTTTCTCCTCATTCCAGGCCATTAGACTTCTTGTAATGACATCTACAAACCTACAGAAGGAGATAGTAGAAAGTGGCCGGGTAAGTCTCTCTGGAGGTGGGCTGCTTGGCCCTGTGCTCTCTGCACACATCACTGCCACCTTTGCAAAGCCTTGTTTGTCTAAAGACAATGGCCTAAATCTGTATGGTTTAAACCCAGCCCAAATCTGCAGGCTTGGAGCTCTAATGCTTGTTTTATAGATATGTCTTTAACCAGGCCGTCAAGCATTGCCTGAAGCGCGCAGAAATGCTGCCAGTCCCTTGATTTATGGCTTTATAGGATGAATTTCTGTATTGTTATATATTATATGGATATTTTATATGGATTTATGGATCTAAATATTGTTGTATGGAAGAGCCGAGTTAGTACAGGCCATAATGTTCTCTTAACAACAGGGGGCAGCAACAACTCAGGAGTTTTATGCCAAGAACTCCCGCTGGACCGAAGGGCTGATCTCTGCCTCCAAGGCGGTGGGATGGGGAGCCACGCAGCTCGTGTAGGTACCCCTATGGCCTCTCCAGGCACAGCTCCATGTCCCGGGGCTGTCACATGCTTCTCCATCACCCAGTAACCCAAATTGTCCCATGCTCCCGAGTCTGCCTGGAGCATTCCTGGTAATTCCTTACTGAGCATCCTGGGTTGGTGATAGGGCTGCCAGTTCCTGCTTGCAAAGTTGTTTCAATCAAATGCTCCATGTCAAAGTTCCTGCTCAGATGGTTGTGGATGGGGGGGTTGGGATTGGTGCAGAGTATCCCTATGCCAGTGGGGGTGGTTTTGGATAAACCTTTAAAAATCTCACCCACAGTCTTTATGGACACACAGTCCTGCCTCTGCTGGTGCTTCACACCTATCCGAAACAGCTGCATTTGGGCTTTGAGTAATTGCTTTGTAAAGGAGCTTTAAATAATTACAGGCAAAGCTGCTGGTTCAGGGTCCGATGCTGGTTTCTAAGGATAGAGCAGCAGATAAATAATCTGCACCTGGTTTGTAGTGCATGGTGAGGATCTGACACAATCTCCTTCTGACCCCTAACACAGGGAGTCAGCAGACAGAGTTGTCCTGCACACGGGCAAATACGAAGAGCTCATCGTCTGCTCCCACTGAAATCGCTGCCAGCACAGCCCAGCTCGTAGCTGCCTCCAAGGTGGGTATCCCAACACCATTCCTGCATGCAGCGCCTCAAGCTTGAAGGCGTTCTGTTCCCACAGTGTTGTCCCATGGATGCTCTGGGGCAGTGGTTTGTTATCCCCCAGTCCTGCAGGCTCCTCCCGGAGCAAGGAGGAAGGGAAGCTCTTCCTATTTCAGAGTCAGCCTGGGATTTTAACCCATCTGTCTTCACCTGCGTTAATATTCCCACACTTGCCTTGGAAATGGGGATGTGTAAAACCTCCTGTCAAGCTGCTTATGTAGAGAAGATGTTCATTATTAATGAGAAACCCCAAATAAGCACCTGCATTGACAATGATGGAGTGTGGTCCTTGCCACCTTTCCTGTTGGTGTGGGTGGAAGTGATGGGTGGAGGTTTCCATGAGCAAACAGGGAGGCAGGCTGGGGGAGGAGGACCCACCTGGGGTTTTACAGCAGATGGCTTTAAAATGAAGAGCATGGTTAAAAAAACAATAGCTCTGTCTTCACTGATGCTGCTTATCCGTGTGTGCTCCGGTGGGAGCAGAGCTGGTTTGGTGCCCCAGGGCTTGCATGGGTCATGTTGCTTGGCCATGATGGGATCAGCAAGGATAAGCAGGTGTCCATCTGTCTGTCCATCCCTTCCACCCCCGGGTGTTCACATCCAAGGTCCATCCTGATGTGGTCTCTGCTCTTTGCAGGTAAAAGCTGAGAAGAGCAGCAGGAACCTGGGCAAGCTCCAGGAGTGCTCACGCAACGTCAATGAGATGGCGGCCAATGTGGTGGCTTCCACCAAGTCAGGGCAAGAGCAGATTGAGGAGAAAGGTGAGGTTTTTGCAAAGAAAGGGGAGACACCCCCCCCACCCCCCAAATCCCTTTCTGTCTGTGTTCATGTGCTTTGGCATATGCGGAGGGTGTGCTCAGCGAGGACCTTTGCTTTTCTCCACAGACACCATGGACTTTTCGGGCATGTCCCTCATCAAGCTGAAGAAGGAAGAGATGGAAACACAGGTACAGGCAGGAAGGTGGATTTGGTGCCAGCCTCAGGTCCTGATCTGGACCTGCACACTGAGGGGGGGGGTGTCCCTTCTTTACCACCTTCATCGCAGTGTGTTGCTGGTGGGGATCACGCCCCTGGGATGCTCAGGACCCAGGACTGCTCTTTGGCTGCAGGTGAAGGTGCTGGAGCTGGAGAAGCGCCTGGAGGGCGAGCGGGTGCGCCTGGGCGAGCTGAGGAAGCAGCACTATGCCCTGGCCGGGACCTACGACACAGAAGAGGACGGGGAGGCAAAGCCCGCACCAGCCCCTAGGAGAGGCATCCTCAAGAAGCCCCCCTTGGCTCAGAAACCCGGACATGGGGAGGTAGGTCCTGGGGGGGGGCAAATACACATTATGGGGGGGTGCTCACAGCACCAGGGACTGGTATTTTGGTGTCTCCCCTCTTCTCATTTCAGCCCCAGCGAGACGCCGGCCCGTACCCACCTCACGTCTAACAGGGGCTGGCTGGGTACCCATCCACCAGCTCTCGGTGCCTTCGCGCCGCGTGCCTTCCTGGGCCGGGCCCTCCTCCCGCCCGGAAAACTGGAGTTTTCTAAGGAATTCCTTGGTTTTATTTGTATTTTTCTTCACTTGATTTTTAGGGGGGGGGGGTGTCCCCCCGGCCTCCTCCTCCTCCTCCTCCAGGTTAATTTAATTTGGAGTTCATTTGGGTTATGTTCTTTCGTAAGGACTCTATGGATCAGCACTAGAAGTAACTGTAGCTCTCTACTGTACTGCTCGGACCCTTTCCAAGAGCTGTTTTTTAAGTAGGAAACTTGGGCTTTTCTTGCAACCATTTTATACTTCCCCTTTCCCAGCCTGAGGAATAACGGGACTTTGTTTCGGCGTGGGCTCGGCCCCTCGATGGAGAGGGAGACGTTAGCCTTAACCGGCACAAGGAGCAGGGCTTTTGTAAAGGGAAAAAGCAGTTTCTGGCACACACTGGCAATAAGGATACAACCGTTGTTTTTTCCTGGTCTCTTTTTTAGTACCACAGCACTGTCGGGATCAGTTGCGTTCTGTTTTATATTTAAGAGAAGTAGCAGAATTAAATCTAACCGTGGCCAGTGGGAGCCAGGGGATGGAGAAGTCTGCAGCAATAAGGAATTACTGATGTGGAGAGACACTGGGGGGGGGCAGAAGAAGAGGTCCTGTCAGCTGTATCTTCCCTTGGAGCTACTACCACGATACAGATTATTAAAGAAGCAATATTTAAAGTAGATGTTGTGGTGCCTGGTCAGCTTGTTGGTGGGGAGGGGACCGATGCCAGGGCTATGGCATGGGGCTCTGCTGCTTGAAGCAAGCTGGCCCTGAATACTGGGGAGCAAAAGGCAATAAAGTGCCTTAAAGTAATCAGCTAAAGCCCAGAGGCAGGTGCATCAGTATGTGTACATATATGTGTATAGATGTACATAAATATATCTTTGCATAGAGTCATATTCTGTATGCATGGCTTGTATGTATCTGTGTATGGCTCTGTGTGTGCATATATATGTATTTTCATAAATACGTATGTTTGCATATTTATAGATGGATAGATACACACATGCATTTGAGCATATACACACGTCTACAGCATATAGGTCTGTACGCAGGTGTATCCATCCATACCGCTGCAGCACCAAGGCAAGACCAGCCCAGAGTGAGCAGCTCCCCAGGTACAGCAGCAGCACCTTAATTTCATGGCTTTCATTTCAGCCTTACTGAAAATAAGTCAGTAAATAACTAAGCAGCAGCTGCAGCAGCGTGGGTGCAGGATCCGTGCTGCCTTCCAGCCAGGCCAGCCCTTACCTGCAGCCTCACAGCTGCGCGTCGGGACCATTGGCACACACCTGCAAGGAATGGGGTTGTGTTGATTCTGGGAGTAACTGGGGGCGTTTGCAGGGCTGTGTCACTGCACTGCTGGGAGCACCCAGGAAAGGGTAAGTCGGAAGCAGTTGGAGTTCAGCAAGAACGCCCGCGACAGGGTGAATGCGGCGTCCTTGTATTTAAGAGGAGAGTTATGAGGGTCTAATACCAACTTGTTCAGCCTTGCAATCCCCCTGAAACAATTACAATCAAACTGCATACAGGCCACGATAAAAACCCCCATGATCTTTCATTGCTATGATTAACAAGAGGCTATAAAGCAGTTACCTGGAATTTTAATGGCTGTATCTCAAGACAACACATTTCTAAGGTATTTGTTATTTATTTTAGCTCCGAAGCAGCCTCCTGCTACTTAAGATTTACAAGGTTACATGTCACAAGCCAGACCTTTACAGTTTTATGAGCAACAACTACGGGCAGCTTAGAAGCCTCAATTCCCAACCAATCATATGTATAAAGTGCGTCCCACATTAAAAGGCTTTGGTGTTAATACTGGTGTTACCGGCTAAGGCAAACAGCTGATTTAATGCTGCTCATTACATCGACATCATCCCCAACCTGAAGCTTCACATCCTCAGTCTTCCCATGAAGCTGTGGAGACCTTCCTGCAATATTAAGAGACCTGGGCAAAGGACTACCCAGCAGCGTCCTGAGGACGAGTGCTGTCACATAGAGTGACAGTGGCTCCTGAGACAGAGCTGCCCACAGCTGGGCTCCAGTTTGAGTTTCGTTTCCTTCAGAAACCTTTTCTCTCGGTACAAGGAAGTGCTTCCCACAATAGCTTGCCAGCTATTTATAGATGGTGATAAAGATGTATTTGCTGGGAGTCTGACGTCATTCTAACCACTCTCATCATTACATTTCGCAATGGAAAGATGATTAATCAAGAACGTGAGCTCTCAGGATCTCACTAGCCCTCAGCCGAGCCACAGCTATAGTTGAAGAATTCAAGTGAAACGTGGCCTTAAGAATGGTGCTATGGGTAAACGTAACTTGTTTAACAAACAGCACTGCTCTGTCGCTGTGATTTACTGACATGGACACTTAACAGAGGCTGCAGGTAAAATAACCCAGGCCAGAAGGTACAAAGTCTCTAAAAGTATCACTAAAAATAAGCTGCAAAGGCCGCATGAAGTGTAACCCATGTGCTGAAGTAACTGTCATAGCAAAATTAAGCTTACTGTCCAGTCCGTGACTGTCTTAACTCCTTATGCGTTCTGGGAAGTAGTTGCTATTTGTAGCAGACCAAAAGTGAACCACAACTGCAGACTGTGCATGCACAGGTTTATTTTGAGACTCCATCAAGACATCCTGCTCTACAGGATCCAATTTGCTAATGGCTTTTAAATACCATTAGATGTTTAACTTGATGCGCTGCTGACAACAAGTTCTACTCAGTCCCTGCAACACCAGCAGTGGAAAATAACCAAGCACAGGTTGTGAGATCCCACGTTCCTGCTCCCTTCCACCGACGTTAGCACAGTTCTATGTGGTTCTCCTGAAGCAGCTTTCAAGCAGTGTTATCAAAGCCCTCCTCACCTCACCCTTTGGCTCCTCAGCAGCCACATCTCCAGTAACCAGAAATGAGTTTGAACACAAAGTGGCTCAAGTTCAGCAACAGCATTGCTATAGAGCAGTGTCTGCAAAACACGTAGTCTCTTAGATCACTGGGGGAAGATGAGTCCATTGAAATCAAGCACAGGGACAGCAAACAGCCATTACATGCTCTGGGAAGTCAGGTAAAAAGAGCTTCTATAAAAGTATGTTAAGAGCCCTTAATTAAAGCAATGAACAGCACGTTTCAAACTAGAAAAATACAACTGTGTTACGTATCTGTCATCTCCCTTACAAACCATCTTACCATGCCTGGCAGTGTGAGATAACTCATACACACACCAGCCCCAAGGACATTATTTATGTGGAGTATACAATTCTCCACAATCATATAATCTTCCCAATGAGGTGGTATTACTCCAGTGCTGAGAACTGCACCACTTTGCCACCTCCTTTCCCCTACAAAACGGGGCCGGCTTCTTTCAACACTAATGAATCCCAGAAATTAGCCCATTTGAGCAGTGGTTGCTTGAGTAATGTGCAGCTTTAAGTGTATGCAGCAAGGTGTGGAATTAGCTTATGTGGTGAGAGGAAACAATTTTAGCTGTGAAGGAAAAAGTAATTACTACATCTTCACCTACAAGAGCGCAGAAAAAGCAGCCTTGAACAGGTTGAAGGAAATAAATACAGTTAGTACTAATAGTACTAATAGAAATAATGGTATGAAATAGCTCTTAGCTTACAGCAGGATCCAGGGGTCAAAGCACACCCTGCTTTGACTTCCAGCCTCAGCTGCTGTTTGTCCTGCAGCTGGGGGAAAAACGGAGATTTGAGTTCAAAGAGGTTGAGAGCCCACCAGAGGATGCCCAGGGATGAGATGTCAGCTGCAGCACCACGGCCTCAATAAGGCTTCTCTGAAACTTGAGACAAAAATCTCTCAGAAGAGCTCAGAGCAACACATCTTGTTTCCAGCGACAGGCTCGGAAGGATGAAGAGTCACACCTGTAGACTTGTACGAGGGTTGATCAACACAGAACTAAGGAGGACTCAGATTACAGGATCTGTGTAGGCTTGCGTGGCCTTCCGAAGCCGCTTCCAAAGAGAAGGGACAAGTCAAGACCACACCACTTGCCTCTGTTGTGTTACTTTGATTTTTCCTACCCACTACACAACCAACCCAGCGAGGCCTGACCATCCAGGGTTACCTCTCCTTTGCACAGGGAACGATGCCACCCAGAACCATCTCCTGGTGCACAGGAGCCATGGGAAAGGGGCATCCGAACCCCAGGTTTGGAACGTTTGGCAGGTACCTTCTTCAAGCTGCAAAACACGGGCGTTGCTGCAAAGTGCCAGGAGAGCTGAGTTGAAGAACTGCACTTTTACATAACAGCATCTCCTTCCCTCGCCCACCTGCACTGAGTCAGCACAGCAAGCTCTCCTCAGCTGTACTTTCCCATTTCTGCACCAGCAGAAGGGTATCAGATCTCCGTAGCCACCACAAAAGAACACATCAAGAGACAGTTAAAAAAGGGATTTTCCTCCATATATTACCAGCTTTTCTGCAGTAGGAATTCTTTTTTATGCTACTAAAGCAGATAACACAGAAAATTACATCAGGTCTTTTCTGCCCTCTGACTCATGTTCCTAAATAACTTTGGTTGACTCATTTCTCCTGACTTGGCCGGAATCTCAGCTTTTCCTCTTCTAACAAACAGAAACAACTTTCCCCATTCCTTGGGCTTTTCCAAGTGCAGATTCTGAACACTTCCAATATTCCCAACTGTAGGAAACGAAAACAAAAGCAAAGGGATTCTACCTGCAAAAGACAGTCCGCCTACCTCACTGCCACAATTACAGTGCGCAGAACCTACTCTGAACACACCTATCCTGCATCAGCGACAATACCAAATGGACTCACTATTATCCAGACACGAAAAACATGGCCAACAGATTTACTATGAATAATTAAAGTTATTTTCTTGCAAATTTATGTCCTACATTCACACTACAACTGGTTTTAGATCACCTCATGAGAAGCATCATTAAATATTGGAAAACATGAACATGACTGTGATTAAACGAAGCCACAATGGGAACACGACACCAAGAGAGATATGCTATTTTATTTAAAATCAGACCACAGTAGATTACAGAAAGACTTCTTATGCAAACAAATCCACTGTATGTTTCACAACTTGCGAGGCATATAAAATCGCCCCTTTACGAATAGACTGTCCAGGATTACACAGAGGAACTGTTCAGGTGCAGGACGACTATACCTCCTCCGATCTCGATGTTTGTGAAGTAGCTCCATATTCAGGCTAACAGAATTGTTGATTTGAGCTCTGTAAGTCATTATTCCAGTTTGAGAGAAGTCTCAGAAGAGGTCGAGACTGAGGTGGTGGAAATTGGGGCACTAAACATAATGGTTACCCATGACCGGACTGTGCCCAGGGCTCTGTCTCCTGGCATCACGTGAAAGCTTCTATTCTAAATAGTCTCTCCATGGTCACAAGTACAAAGGTGACCTGTGTGGATCAGCTGTGCCACAACAACTGCCTCCTCTTCCTCTAGGCGACAGCACTGAAGCGCAGCAAAACTCATCCTTGAGTTAGCACCCTTCAATGCTGATCATCAATCAAACAACTTAACCACATACAACTGAATTAGTCATAACTTACAAAACTGCATACAAAAGACTGGCAAAAGTAATGCCATCCAAAGAGCATTTTCAACGCTACCAACACTCTACAGCCATGTTACACATCGTATTTAAAAGGTTCTTCTCTGCTCCAATTGCTTTGGGGAAGTATATGCTATTTGCAGCAGACATAAAAAATCCTCAAGACAACATTATTTTTATATATATATATATATATATATTTGGCAAGCATACTGAGCCACCCCCTCTCAAGTCTCAGCTTGCCTATGGCATTTTAATCTCACTATCTTATAAACAGTGCAAATTAGTATGATTCTAACATCCTAGCCATAGCAGAATTTATTTATAAGCTATAACAAAACAGGAGAAGCTGTTGAAGGGCAACGGGTTGAAAGCACTGACACATCTCTTGCCCAGCTCCTTCAGGTTAGTGTTTTGTAGATAGGATTTTAACAGCTTTCCACAGTCATCCTTCTCCTTTATCCTTAAACATTACCAGCAGTCAAGTATTTCTTTACAGTTTGTGCGCACATATACACACAATTAATGGCAAAATGTTTTCTGTGAGCAGCTGGATTTCAGTTATGTGATTGCTATAACTGAAACATCACATTAGTTACATTATCTATGTTCAAACTTACCCATCGGTGAAGGCAACTATAAGCTTACAAATAGCAGATACAGCCTTTGTTTCTTCTGAAGTATGAGGGTGAGTTTTCTGTGAAACAAAGTGCTCTTGAAGAGCCCTTGAATTAGAGTTAAGCAATGGCCATTCAAACGATATAAATGCTATTATCCTAGTATTACAATCACAGGTAGTGATCCTAAGGCACATCAGCCACATGCATATGCAATAATGCATTGTTTTGCTTTCAGACAGAAAAATTGCATTAGCTTTGTCTGTATTTCGCTTGCACAAGAGTTTGTTTCTAGATAGAGTATCCCTGAAAGGTCACGTTATCACAAAAGGTACCAAAAAGAGAGAAAATTTAACAAGTAGTAAAAATATTTCTGGACTACTAATACCAATAAAGTTAGATACAGAAAACGCAGTGCAAATTCACAACACACTTATCTATCACCTCCATCACTTCTGAGGATGTTCAGCCCTCGGAAAAAAGTTGGCACTTGATAAGTGTATAAAATATACCTGGTTGGTTTTATTAAGTGTTAGCAGAACTGATTTGAGAGTGTTTTAGTTGTTGTGTAGCAGGCTCAAAGTACGGGTTTCTGTACTCTGTCATCATCCTGGTAGCCCCCAGCCGCTTTAATTCTTTCTAGGACACAAATCATTTCTACAGCAGACTTATGTTTAGCATCCAGATACAACAGTTGCCATCCAAATACCAGCACTAATAGCACAGCAAAATTACTTTGAAACGAGTCATAATTAACCATGCTGATACGAAGCTTCAGTGAGAAAATAATACCAAGAAAAGATATTACACTAGGTTTAAAAAAACACATCCTGTACCATCACTAGAATACAGAAAAAACACACTTTGCAAACAAATCCAATGCACGTTGCTTCACAAAATTCCCATCTACAGAAGGTTTCCAGGCTTGCACTGGGGAATTGGTTCAGATGCCAGGAACGCTGACCAACCTTCTGCCCTTTGTGCTCAGAAGGCAAAACAAGCCAAATAACCATATTTTCAGAATAGAGAGTTTCCTGTTATGAACTTCATTTCAGATCAGTATTTGCTAGCAACCACCACACTCCAGAGGAAATGATTAAAGGACAATCAAGGGCCTTACGTAAAGGAAAAAGAAGAGATCTTCTGTTTTGACTGATGCTGCTTGTAGGACAGACTGCCAAATATGAAGTGCATGCCAGAAGAATGGTATGAAAGTGGTTTAAAGTAATGCAGGGGCTATGACAGATTCTGGACTGATTGATAACAGACTTAGGGACACATTCTGTGCAAGCAACAAGTGTTAAGGCCTGCCCCCCCCAATGCTCTATTAAAATACCAGCACATGTCTGTACCTTGGGTTTCAAGAGTCACATTGAGAGTGAAATCTGAGCTCCCCTGAAAGGCTTCTTCCTCCAGTGGCAGAAGTCAAGAATAGATTATGTAAGATGCAAACAGCCACCATGGAGTTCAAAAAGCTTCTCTGTTCTGCCTGCCTGCAGAGAAACATTAACTGCAAATTCCAGATAGATGGGCATGCCAAAGACTGCAAAACTAGAGGAAATGGGTAAGTTAAAAATAGTTCTGCAAACGAGAGATTGAGGGATAAAATGAAACTCTGGAGCTTCAAGTGGGCAATTACCTGATATGAAAACACAGTATTTGATTAAGAAATACCCTGCCTGGATTCCTGGAATCACATGATATCAAAAGCTAAGCACCTGTGTAAAATATCACTTCTGAATCCAAGGTGTGGAGAAGAAAAAAATCAACATAAAAAAGGGAATCTTAATAGGCAAGGAAATAAAAATGCCTGGTAAAGTTTCTACAAAACCTAAACTGGCTCTACAACCAGTTTAGTTTCATTTCAAGAGACCAGGCTATCAAGCTATTTAGGAGTGGGAAGAGTGCGTACTTTTGTTATGAAAAGTCTCAGGTAACAACTGAAATGTAGAAATGAAACTCTTGTACTGCCTAAAAACCATGCAACGCTTTCTGACAAGAGTTTCAGCTCAGCGAGCTCTGAAAATGTGTACCTGGCCACAAATGCCACTGTCTGGGCACACTGCAAAGGAAGCTGATGCGGTCCACTGCAACTCTTTGCCCAGTATTCAGATATGGTTGTTACTCTCCAAACACCAGCACTGATCAATAATTCTTTAGAGATACAAACAGCTCCCAGTTTGCCACGCATACATCCAGCTGTGATGGGAATACATCAGAAGGGAATGCTGATTTCCCATCTCTAAAGAATTCAGAGCGTGATTCCATTTGTAACGTCAGGAAATCCACCATGCACCCTTTCACTATTTGATGGATTTACAAACTTCAGACCCTTTCACCTTCCCAGACAAACCTCGTTGTCAAACTGATCTTTAAAAACAAAAATAATCACATTTACCAAACACAATTGCAAACCTCTGAGCCACAGCTTAAATCTTGTACTCCATTGTGCAAAGAACAGAGGTTTTCCATTGCTTACATGAAGTCTCTGATGGGGAGAAAAAGGAAATATAAGCACCAATACATAAGTTAGGCGCACCAAAATATTCACTGGAGGATAAAGCCAGGATGTGGTGGAAGGCGAGGTGGTCTTTGGGGAAGAGCTGGAGGATATTGTGGTACAAACTGAGATGGGTATCCCGGCTGTGGCATTTGACTTGCAGACTGAACTCCTGGTCGAGGGGGGAGAGGAGGATACGGAGCACCTGGATAAGAAAGAGCTGGTCCTGAACTCATGGCTGCAGTAAACGGAGTAGGAAAGCATCCTGCTGGGACTGAAGAAGGTGGAGGGGGTGGTATTCGTCGGGGCACGACTGAAGGAGTGTTTGCATCCGAAGTGTAGGAATCTTGAGGTGCTGGTGTTGTCTCAGGTGCTCTGGGCTGAGCCTGAGGCTGAACCTGTGGAAGTCTCTGTCCCTTGAGCACCATTTCTTGGAGCTTCTCAATTTTTACACGTCGCAGGTGAGCCAGTTTACGCTTGCTCTGGTACTCATCAATGAAGGAATCCAGTGGTATTTCACCATCAAGAAATTTTTCTGCCATGTTCTGTCAAACATGGAACAGTACCTTAGAAAATGGCATACTGCAAAGGAATCTAAATGGTTTATATCCTAAAAATAGCCTGTGATTTTCTAGCTTGCATATGGAAGATGACTGGCACTACTAAAAATTCTGAGCAGCATTTTGAGTTACTTATTACTCAGAAGCACTGGGAGTTAAATATAATTTCTGCTTAAATTTATACTGAAGCAACAGCAGTAAGAACATCTGAATCTAGCCCTGAACATTCCCCTTATCATCAGAGGTGGGAACAGACCAAATTCAACAGCTTTCCAGATTGTCAGCTAAGCTGAGTTACAGCTCAGTACCGCTTGCAGTGCCAACAGAAACACTGAGAACTCTGCAAGACTCAGTATGGAGAAGCAGATTATTGCTAAGCCAGGCTTCATACTTGTGGCTTTGGGTAAATGATGTTTAATTATTAAGACAGGGGACCATACCTACAGTCACAAAGTTCAACTTGCCCTGGGAATGTCTTTTTGTGGTCACAACTCAAGCAGATTTTTTTCCCCTGATACAGGTATAGAAAATGTCCTACAGGCAAACCAGCAAACAAAGCCAAACACTTCCATTAGTCTAAAATAGACCATTCTTCAAGCTCTTGTACCATAGCAAGTGGTGACCACTGGCCCTAGACAGATATGTTGAAATCATAATGGAATATTTCACCAGAAATGCTGGAGAAAAAAACCAGCACGGGCACTGCTTTTCATTAGGTTACTGATATTTGTAATGGATTAACACATACACCAGGCAAACACCATTAAAGAAATATTCCATACTGATACACTATGAATTCGAAGGCAATGCCAAGGAACAAAGGCAGTTTGGCTTTCTTTTCTGAAAAGGAACATTTTCTCTCTTAAAGAGTAAAAAAAATCACTTGGATAAAAAAATCTTGCTGAAACCAAATGTCTGTTCACTCAAGTTCAAAATAGAGATCAGAACATATTTAAAAGACCCCTTTTGTCTATTACATGCTCAACACCTCACTGCAGCTTTGTACATTGCAAGTCTTCAGTAATGTGTGTAAGTGGCAGAATTGAAGTGTACTGTCATTACCTCTGTGTCTTCCTCAATCTTAGCCCCTTCTGTCTGAAGCAGCGCTAGCAGTGTCTCCAGTGAAGCATTACTGGATTGTCTGTCTGTAATGGAACAAAAAGAACAGTAAATGCCAGCTGGCTCTAAGGGACTTTGAAGGTATACAGCCTCAGCAAGCATAAAAATTTCTAAGGCATGGATGCACAACAAGCATACTCCATTGTTCAAGACAGGATGTTCTACATGTAAGAAAATACATTGAGTAGTTCAGGAATATCGTCAGAATGCTAAAAGCTGAAATGTAATGACAATGATGTAATATCAAAAGGCAAAGCACTTGAGCAAGTGCAGTATCAGATGTACAACACTTCGTGATTCAGTTTGAAAACAGCAAGCTAAATGCAATATTCTGTTTGATTTATGCTTAGTCACTGAAAATTCAAATGGTTTTGCTTCTTAGCAAGGTGAATGAATTTTATCCTAGAGAAGAGTAGGTCAACAATAGACAGGTAACTACACAGAAAGAATCCACAGTACCTGTTACTAGATGTAACAGACACTTAATAAATCATTAGAAGCATGATCTATTTCAAAACTACACGAGAATGACATTACCCTGATTCACACAGCTAAAAATGAGACACCAAAAACCAAACAAAACTTGCAACAGATTTACATTCACTTAGAAAACAGCAAATCAGAACTGTCAACAGAACACATTACCTAGTTTTGTTTTCTTTATCTGGTATGCTTCAAAAAGAACTTGCAGCTCCCGATATTTTTCAGTCAAGTTTGATTTCAAAGACTCCAACTTTGGCTGGTACAACAGATTGCCTTCTGCCAGACTGCGGTTGCTGGCAAGAGTCATGTCCTTGCTGTGTTGAACATTTTGGGCCTGGAAATGTAAAAAATAGTGCATGAAATGACAGTGAAAATATTAAGCAAGGCTAATGGTTATTTAGATAACATGACAATATCAAAACTTCTAAAGAAACTACTAAACTAAGCTCTCTGTAAAAACTAATACCATGGCATTGAACCTGCAAGTAATGACAATACTTTTGGGTTTTATGAACAGTGGGAATGTCTACTGTTTGGTGGGTACAGTCAGCTTCAGCTATTGCACTCTTTCCCATGACTTCTTTTTTCTGCTACACAAAATCCATTCTCACAAACTGTATTTTTTTGCCCTACTAATACACTCTTTTGCTAGCGTATCTAGAAGGAATGAGAAGGTCTGTGCTGCACACAGCATGTTGAAATCATCTAAAATGACAATGTACTGTTGAAGCTTACAGAGGAAAGACTTTCAGAGAAACTGCACTGTGAAGAAGGATCTCTTCTTTCAACTCCAAGCACCTGTAAATGAATCGCTTTCTGAACAGTTATTAATACTGACCTCAAGTCACTTCCCTGCACATTTATCTCCATGTGCAGCAGACAGCTCATTAAGCAGTTTTCTTCTCCAAGCTGAAAACAGTAATTACTTAAAGAGTTTGCGCTGTGGACAAGGACTCCTTAGAACCCTTCTTTGAGCAGGGCAGAGATGCCCATGAATGCTCTGCAGGCAGAGCTGCTTTTGACCAACCAGAACAGGAACTGCATTCCTGCTGCACTGAACTGTCTGTAAGAGGCAGGTTTTGATGCCACAGTGGTGCTACTGTGGAGAAACTAGTCTGGGAGCTCATTTAGACACTTGTGCTAAGTGGCAAGTTATGTCACCAGTTTCTTCTAATTCTTGTCACAGACTTATGCGAAGTTGACTGTTGGCTGTCACAATGCTGAGAGATCAGACTTCTACACTTATGCCCTGCTACCTGAAGGTGCTCTGTAGGAATTTTTCTTCATTATTTAACATAGATGCTGCTTCACCCTCACCTCACACATCACTCTTACTATTCCCCGTGGAGAGTGTTGACAGAGCAACAGTTGCTCTAAAAAGGCCCTTTGAATCCCAGCAGATGCAGTAAGACTGCAGAAGAATGTCATCCCTTATCTTCCTAAAATGCAAAACACAAGGACTGCATCGTTACTGTACCTTGTCCAGAATATTCCTCCCCAACTATGTTAAATCAATCCTGGATTGATACCAAAAGTCTGATTTTCAGTTTAATCATTCTGTTTAACATATCCTAGCCGAAAGCCATTATTCCTAAGGAATAAATGACAATTCTCACAAAACCAAGATTCAGCAAGGTTCCGAGTTTGCTCATACACACATGCACGCAATTTTATCAAGACAGTCTTTATGAGCTTTGGGAAAGCTGAATGTTTAGGGAAGCCCGTCCTAGATGTCACATCGGATTCATGAAAATATTCAGACATCAAAAGAATAAAAACCAAACAAACCCACAACCCACCAAAAGCCAGGGATCTGATTTCAGATTTTCAGTGTGAATCAACAAGTCGGGAAGTTTCCCCATGGCACAACAGACTGATTCCATTAAGCTGCCTTCAAGATCAATGAAACTCTTGGTATGCTTTTCATGACCTCCTACACTAACATGCCACTTCTAGCACGCATCATCCCTGGTTAGCTGTAACAGATCTTTTGGACAGTTATAGTTCAGTGCAAACACAAAGAGTACAGCGCTTTCTTTCTGTCACACTCATGGGTGGATATATGAGAGCCACACCTCAGAAACAGGAAAAGACGAAACCCAAATGAGCTATTTAAAAGCCCCAGAAAAGGACAGAATTCAGGTGGTTTTGTCAGCCTGAGCACAGAACTGGGTGCTCAGGAAAAAACACTTCCCAAGCATAGCAACCATGTCTTTGAAAGCTATTACTTCCTGTCGAAGTATTTACACACTACTTTAATCTGCTAAATTCAAAACTGGCTCAACGTTAAACACATCTTTGTCCCCAGATGTTGCTCTTAAAATACCAAAGTTTTACCCTCTTTCACCCTGTTCTTGCTAAATCATTTAAAAAACTATCAAGGATAATGCTGACCCCTAAATTCTACATCAATCAAAAATGAATTCTCTTCCAAATTGTGAAAATTGGAGGAGCTGTACTTGTGATGCTGTTTTGTCTCCTTGAGATTCTCACATCAAGCCTAAACAAGCTTCCAGCTCTATGCTTGTGTTCAACTTGAATCCTTTCCAAGAATAAAAAGAAAATCCACTCTTCTCACTTTTAATCCAGTGCAAAATCATTTAAATTAAACTGGTTGCTTCCATCTGTATCTTCTCATATGATCCAATACTATTAAGACTGTTGCTTCCGGAAAGCCCCATATTTTACATTTCTTTTTCTAACAATGCTGAAGGGAACTAACATACACGATTTAACAGCTAACTTACTGGCACCCAGCTCCTTCCAAATTACCTGCCATCACCACAAGCTTTATTAACTGGCTGTCTTCTGAACTGCCAGCCAAAGAAGACTGCGTGCAAAAAGATTCATGCATTCTGATGCCTCTCCTCTTTCACCATTTTAATGAGCAAACTACTTCCTTCAAGCGACTTCAGTTTGATTTGGTGATTGTATTTTCACTGCATGTAAGGCTCATACTTTCATTTCAAAGCAGCTGCACAGTCAGTCTGGGAAGACCAGTTTTATGAGTGAACTTTGATCCTTCTGCGGGATGAAGAACATGTATATTTCCTCTAGAGAGGAAAAAAGCCAGTGAACACAAACCTGGAAACCCTGGAAGAGCACAAACCCCTGGAGAAGGAATCTTCTACTAAAATCATATGTAAGAAAGAGGAGAGGGAAGAACTCCAGATAAACAGAGAATAAGAGAAAAAGCTTCCTTAAGTCAGATGAGGCTTTTGCGGTGTTTTACAACATTACTTCTAGATAATTCGCCCGCCTCAAGTATCACAATGTCTCTCAACAGAACTAAGGCATTAAGGAGGAAGCAAATGCCTAACACATGATTTTTTGAATACTTTGAAATCATTTCACATTTGTAAAGATGAATAAACATCAGTATATGATGTACTTTGACTTGTAAAAATAAGACCAAAATGAGTATTAGAACCTACCTGTATCTAAAGCTGAGTGACATCCTGGCTGTCCTTAGCACCTGATACCCAGCAATTATAGACTAGTGTAAACCTAAGTGAAAGTCTTCAAAATACTTGTTTCACAACTGAAAAAAATTAAGGTGTTCATAATCACACTTTAAGTTACAGTGCTTAAAATTACACAAGACTTAGTGATTCAGCTTTCTTCATGTTATGGCACTTCTAAGGGTATGTTTTTCCTAAGTCAAAGAAGAAGCATGACTGACATTTAATGATCAATTCAAGTGTCTTCACTTCCAGCATTAGCCTGTGTGAGGCTTCTTTTAAAAATAGACACACGGAGATGAGAAACTTCAACTGAACCTTACTCAAAACCATGAGAACCAGTTTCTCATATGAAACCTGAGGAGCTGGGGAAAACCCATCCACCTGTTCAGTGCCTTTAAATGCTTCATGTCACTGAAATAAGCTAAAGTCTCTGGAATAAGTGAATTTATTTCACAACAAATAGAACAGATATAACCTCAAAGCAATGCAACTCAAATCCAGGCACGATTCTACAAACCAGAATAATCTCTGGCACTGATGTATGCCTGTGTAACAAACTTTTGTGCAACTGTTCCACTGCATTTGGAAGTTAATTCAGGGAATCAGAAAAGCAAACACTGTGAAGTTTGCCTGAAAAGCCCTACAGGAACACTTCCAACACTGACTAATTTAAAACAAAACGAGAGAGAAAACACTCCAAAGAGTTGCAAAATCATCTAAGGGTCAAAGACACCGCATGACCAGTCTATTAAGATTATCAACGCAGCACAAAGCATGCCTTCAGCATCCATTCACAGCTTTCCACAAGCCCAAGACAATAGCCAAGCAAGGCATAAATCCAATAGAAGTTGTTTTGTTGTCAGATGTGTTGTGCGACAACATTGTGTTATTAGCAGGGAGCTGGTACTGTGTCAGATGTTCACCTGCCTACTGAAGTGCCATGAAAAATAGAGCTCTTAAGAGACATAAGCAAACACTATGAGATTCTAGAACTGCTAACGAAACTATTGAGGTCACGAGCACTTCAACAGGCAGGAAACATTAATCTGAGATGAGAAATACCAGTCAGAATCACAAGACATGAGGCAGGGTAATATTGAAAAGAGCATATGCTTTTTCTTTAACTGCTAAGCTCTCACTATGAATTCTGAACGGGACAAATGGAGCAATAACATTGATCTGCTTATAACAGGATTTTAATGGCAGAAGGACTGCTTACCACTGAGCAGACCACTCAAATCAAATTATGCACATTGTAGAAAATTAAGCCATGGACATAAAGTGGTTATTAGACAAAAAAAGTGGTTTCTGCAGCACTTCAAGCCTTAAGATGTTTTAAAAGTGGGTTTCTTTAACAGAAATAATTTGAATAATTTTACTCAAGGATTTATTTAATCAGCACTTCCAACAACAGGCAGCGGCAAGTGCTTTGGGAATTAAGATTCTACTGCTTTCACCAACTGTATCTGTTTCATTCCACTTCTGCAAAAGGAAGAAAAATGCTGGATAAAATTAAAAAAGCTTAGCAACATCTTACTGTTAAACATTTACTCTAAAATAATGGTTTGCAGCAAGTTATCTGTGCCAAATGTCTCCAAGTAGCGTCACTGCTGCTCATCCATAAGCATGTTCTCAGAAGAACTGCCTCCAGAGATGCAGCCTGAGCAAGCAAAATCCCAACTACCCACAAAGTCCATCAAGTGCTGCTATAATTATAAGCTTGCTTTGGCAAGCACCGTGGCAAGTAGTCTATCCCTAGTTTCAAGAAAAAGTCTTTTAAGGAGCTATAAATACAGTTTTGTGTGGCACCATTTTAATTGCTTTATACATAGCATAAATCCACATTAGTTTTAGGTTTCTCCGGTCTTGCTCTAGCCTTTATCATGCTCACATTTTCTCTTTCACTTACACATATTTGTAAATCAGGAATGAATTACGCAATCACACTGAGGAAGTATAGGATGCACGTTCGGAGTGTCAAATTTACCCCTGAAACAGGAGCTGACAGGTGCACAGCAGGAAAAGAAAGGCTTCTTTTACACAAGATTTAAGTGCACTTCTCATCAAGTGCTGGTGTATGATAACACACCCTCTAACAACATCTGCTTGGTAATAAATATTAATACATATTCCAAAGTAATTAGATTTATTAAATTTACACCTTTTGATTATGTAAGTACTAGCTTTAAAAGTGATAAAATAAAGGTTAAAAGGCAAGTTTCAATTCCTAAATGTTTACTGCAGAGGAAAGAAACACCCAGAGCTGCCATCTGCACTCATCAGGCACAGGCAGGTCACCCATTTCGTGCTTAGCTGGAACAGAAAAATCTACAGTTGTCACCAAGTCTAATTCCTAACTTTGAAACTAAATTTCATGTTTGGGAGACAAGAACATAACCACTTGCACAATGTGGTTTTAGGGCAGGAGTGGAATCCCAAGAAATCTGGGCATGAATTCGCATACTTTTAACTTGGGCTTTCTGCACTGCCTGATCTTTTAGATCAGCTTTTGAGAAAAGGACTACGCTCAAAAACCCTGTTTGTGCTTTCCAGTGTGCTCTGAAATCCTGGAGTGAGAGGAAAGCAATACAATTCTGACTTCTTGATTTCCTATAATTAAGGGCTTGAAGAGCAAGTATTTCTTGCCAGTAGAACCTTAGTGGTCAGTACAATAATGTCACACTGTTACTAAAGTGATGTTCCAGTAGATAAAAGGAAAACACCTTACCACCAGCGTCAGGTCACAAAGTCTCCCATTTATGCTGCTACACTAAAATTGACTTTTACAAACAGCATACTTTTATTTCATGAAGATGATACAAAATCTAAGATCTGTAGATGTGCTGCAGAGATTTACCTCAAAGGATTATTACAGAAAAACCCAACCCTCCTCAATTTTAAAGGACGAGGAGTACCAGACAACTGGCTTCCTTCCTCTTTCTACCAGACAAGATGTTCGTTGTTGAAGCCTACAGACTTCAAAAACAACCTTCCAGAGAGAAAAAGCAGCAGCTTAGCTCTTTGATGCCACATTCTTACACACGTGGGTATATATACAGTGTGAAGGACACTGTGTATGCACACTATCCCTGTGAAACACGAACGTGCATGCGAGCTCACACACACAGATACATTTAACACCCCCACAGTGACACAGAAATCCTGCTCAAATGCCGCACAGGAATGCATTCCCTTTAAGGTTGGAAGTGCCTATTTTCAGCTGTTAGCAAGAAAGGCAAGTGGTTTTCCAAATCCTCCTCTTTGTGAACAGCACACTGGATTTTGTGCTGCGTTTCCCTTGCGACAAGAACAAAGGTTTTTTCAATCATGGAGTAATCAGCTTTAGCCAACTTTGTCATTGAAAATACAAGTGACCTCAGAGAAGTGACTCAAGAATCATGATTTATATCGGCACGCCACAATTAAATTATTAATTTAAGGAGTTTGGAACAACTCTACAACCTAGAGACATGCGGACTGACAACCAAACACCTACACAAGCAGCAGTGAAAGCACCACAGTTCCTTCTTAATGCTCAGGATTTCCCTCTCTGCCTCTTCCTGCCACATGCTTCACAATGAAAAATCAGGACCCAGCAGCACAAACTCAAGCAATGAACAATTCAGTGAAGGCAAAAACAGAATGAGGAAGTATTCAAGTATGGCCAATTCTTTTCAAGGTGGGTAAATGCATTTCTAGTTGGACAGACTCTAGTAAAAGCCTCCGTGCACAATAAAAGAGGATTATACCAGACAGTAACACAGCCATATTTCCACACAGCTTGAATACCTTCAAACCTAGCCACACTTTCCAAGCACCACAAAATATTCCCTCAGGCCCAGAGAAGTTTACTCTACAATTTAAAAGCCTTCTGTTGCCAACTGAAGAGGAAAACCAGAGGGTCAAATTGAGAATATGGTCTAGCTCAGCAGTGAAAGAGAACCTTTTCTACTAAGGTCATGAGGTTTTCTGTCACTTCTGACCTACAATCTGAAGTGTGTATTGACAAACAAATAATAAAAGAGCCCACTGAGCTCGCATACCTTGTCAGAGGTCACATGGAAAAGAGCAATACTGCACCCATTTATACCTTTACAAAATTAAGACCATTCTAACCGACTGACTTTCCTTACTCAGTTTTTAACAGAAGGGTACTCCTGCCCTCCAGCAAACCACAGTGCTTCTAAGATCTCTGTGTGTTTCATTTATTACAGCGGTATCTGTTTCTTCAGCAGTTCAAGTTCCTAAAATACAAGCTCAAATGGAAAGCTACGATGCTTGCCCCTCTTTCAAATGTATTGACATAAGGTTCAAAATACAAATTGCTGCCCAATGCAGCAAGTAAATGCCATAAGGACACCTTATTACCTCGGCCTTCAAGTGGGCCTCTGCATCTGTAATACTTTGACAATTTGGTTTGAGGTGACCCAGAACAATTCCCTTGGAAGTACCAAAAGGCAGGCATCTTAGAGGGAAAGCAATTATAATTGATTTTACTTAATAAACTAATCTTTCTCAAGAATATATTGCCACTTTTCCTGTTTATTTCTTAGGGCTTTTGTCCTCTCGTTTAAACCCAAACCCAACCCAATCAATACAAGACCCAGAGAAGTTCAGCACATTTCTTTCCTTAAAAGTTTTTATCTAAATGGTTTAATCTTATTTGCTGTTAGCTGACTACAGCCTTTCAGGAACATCTGTGGCCACACAACCTTCAATAGTCTTGTATCAGAACTGTTAACACAGTGTCCACTGGTATATAGAAAAACCAGTAAAAGACAACCACAGCAGCAGGAAGAAAACGGGCTTCTGTTTCAATAATCATAGATCCAAAAGCACGGCTTGGAGCCTGATACACTGACAAAGGCATTTCAAACGGGCAAAACAAGCACCAGACAGCCTGACAGCCCTCGCTGCACCCGGCATACCAACTCGGGCACACAAACATCTCTTTCATATTGTTCTTAACTAAAGTCGCGCCGAGATCGAGCCCACAAACAGGACCGACTTCACCCTAACAAAATCCTCCCTCATGGCCAAGGCACAGAACAAGGGCTGCATTAACGGAAAAACTGATCCCACCTCCGGCCCGTCACTGTCTCCTAATTTAGCCCAAACCGAGCGTTTTCGGCTCGGCGAGCCCTCGGCCCCCCCCGGCACCCGGCCTCCGGGACAAGCGCCCAGGAACGGACCCCCCCTCCATCACCGAGGGCCAGCAAACAAAAGGCCGGGAGGGAAGGGGGGGAAGAGGGGCAGGCAGCGCTTCCCGCAGCACAGGGGCTCCCTATTCACCGGCCGCTCCATGGCGGAGCCGGGACCGTCAAGCGGAGCAAGCAGGGCCCGGGTGGAGGGAGCCACCTGAGCGGGGGAGGCGGTCATTAACACCCAGCAACCCGCAGCTGCTACGGAGGCGGCGGGACAGCGACACCGCGGGCACGGCGGGCTGAGGGGAGCGGGGGGACCGGCCCGAGGGGAGGCCGCAGCCCGGACACGGGGCGCCGCGGAGCGCCCCTCACCTCTTCCATCTCGCGGGCCATGTCCTGCAGCCGCTCCTCGTCGTCCAGCAGCGCGCTGAGCTCCTGCAGGCTCAGCGCCTCCAGGCGCCGCACGTCCAGCGCCATCCCGGGCAGCTCCCGCCGCCGCCCCGGGCCCCGGCCCCGGCCCCAGCCCCGCTCCCACCGCCACCGCCAACCGGAAGTGCCGCCGCGGTGGCGCCCCGGCCCGGGGTGGGCACCGCCCTCGGCGCCCCCTGCTGGGAGGGCGGGGCGGCAGCAGGCGGGGCGGGGCGTACCAAAGGGGCTGGGAGGAGGTGGTGGACGGTACCAAAGGGCGGTAGGGGTGGGGGGGAGAGTGCGGAGGGGAGGAGGGTGGCAGGGGTGACAGGGCTGGATACCTATTTAGGTTAAAAGTAGCCCAAAACCACATCTTGCCAAGCTTTCGTGTTGGGTCTTTTTGTCCATCATAAGCACTTTCTTCTTCAAGAGCAAAGGGCAAGAAATGGTCTTTCCACCGGTGTATTTTATGGTGAATTCAAAGAATTTAGTCATGTAGCAAAAGCTCTGCATCGACTAAAACACCATAGCTGTATCAATTAAAACATCATAGCTGCATTCTGTGCTTCTGATTTGTATCTGTTAAGTCACCAGCACTGTACTAGGCACTCTGTGGTAACACTTTGGAGCAGTAGTTTCCTGGTTACTACTGATGTTAGCATAGGTGATAAGGACAATTATGCCTTTAACAATTAATTGTGTTAACATAGCCTAAATGGTATGCATCTCTAGGCATGCACTGCCTTCCTGGTTTGCTTTTGTACCTAAGGGATCAGGGGTGCGCTTGCTTCCATGCGTGTGGCACCAAAGAGAACCAGTGGACCACAAGCCAAAGGAACAGGGTAGGGAATGGCCATGTGGTTGCTGTCCTTTGTAACTGACATTTTTATCTCAATGGGGAAAAATCAATACAGTTGAACTGAATCAATCTCTGATGCAAGGCTATTAAACTGTGATGATGTTACAGCCATGTCCAAGAAGTGACCCAATACTTCCTGGCAGGGCTGAAGACAGGACAGCTCTAGCTTTAATATTTTGCACTATAACTAAAATCAGCTCTCCAGCCAAAAAGCTCTGTCTTTATTACCCATAGGTAATAAAGGCAAACACCATGACACTGGTAGAGGAAGGCTTCCTGGCCTTGTGTCTGCCTAGTGCAGAACTACTGTACCCCCATGGTGCAAACTGAGTGTATCCAGAGGCAGGTAAGAGCAAGGTGTTTGTGCAGCAGGAAGCTGAGCTGAGCTTGCTTAGGGTGGAGAGGTGGTGATTAGTGATAAGAGCATGTGTCCACTCATCCATGTCAATGCACCTTCCTGCTGCTGCGGTATGTGCTGAGCTCCTCCTTGTGTGGGGCACGGATGAGTCAGCACATGTACCCCTTGGCAGTGACATGGGTTTACGTGGCCACTGCAGCCCGACCTTGTTATTTAAAACCAGTAGATAGCTGCCATTCCAACACAGTATCATATACTGTACTTCCACATTGCCATCAAAAAGACGTAGTATTAAACCAGGCTGTAAATCTGCACATGCAAACACACCCATATATACACACACAAATAGAGAAATTAGTTGAGGGATTAAAAGAAACCCTGTCTTCCCAAGAACGTGATTTTAACTTCGTAGCATAGCTATATAATTGGTATGGGGGGAGTGTGGTTTAGAAGAACCTGACTCAGCTTCATGTTGTGAATCTAGTTTTACCACTGCCTTTCAGTGTGATCCTGAGTGGAGCTCTCAGCTTCCCTGCAATATAATGCTTTTTGCTTAAAAAGGGGAAGAATAAGAACCATTCAGTCCCAGGTGAGGGTGGAGAGGAAAAGTTCACACTGAATAATGCTTGTAGAGGTGTTCTGGGTGAGTATCTCTGGTGAAGGGCACTACAGTATGATAATAATTGCATTGTCAATATGCTGTTAGGAAAAATGGTTTACCGTCATCCAAGGAGCTTTTCTGCAGCTAATTCTTGTTATTTTTGCATGGGGCTGATGGAAATTCACTGCTCTAGACATTAAAGAATGGATTATTTTAATGAGTGGTAATCAGTATTAAAGTTAGAAGCAGAATAATGCAGAACAATGAAGTCATCCCAAAATGCACAGGGAGAGCATTCTCATTTGTGCTCAAATACAACACATATTGAAAATACCACTTCTCCCTGTGTAGCTATGCTTGGGTTCTGGTGATGTTGGGGAGGAGCGTCCATATTAAACATCTGGCCTGCTTTTGATCAAAAGCAGCATCTGCATGCGATTGAGTTCCCAAGTTGGCCAGAAAAGCTGCTGAGGTTGACAGACAAGATAGGGGTCATCTGCTTTTGTATAATTATGCATTCTATTTGTACAGGTAGGAAGGTGCCTTTCCATTCAGCAGTCTTCAGGAAGAACAAAGGGTTTACGACAGCACATCGCTTGGACAGAATATGGAGGACTGCAGACAAACTGGAATGTTAGGCTACAGGGATTATCAACTATGGCAGTGCTGCAGGCTGAGATTTATCAGCTACTCAGCCTTGGTTCTTATGTGCCTTTGCTGAAATCCTTTCAAAGGGTGACAGCCCTCACAAACATTAGAATTGCAAGCAAGCAAAGTGCAGAAGTCAGGGGGCTTTATTACAGGAGAAATGGAACAAAAAAATTGGGAAGATTACAGTGGAAACCATGTCATGGTGAATAAGGAGTCAGGCTTCAGTCTTGGGGAGAACTGGCATCCAGCCTAGTTTAAATTAAATGTTAGGTTTTTTCTCTTTTTAAACTTGATCTTGGATTTCCTTCTGTCACCTCACATCCTTTTACAGGCAGTAGCACTGCAGCCATGCATATTTATTACATTCAGACATATTTTGCAAGTCACCTTCATGACTTCTTTTCTTTTCCTGGAAAAACTGGTTGGTTATGTAGAGACTGAATTTGCAAGTCTAATTTTCAGTGTTTATTAACCCTTATTAGCCTGGTTGCTCAATGGACAGACAAGTTCTCAGCCTTATTTGCAGTTTAATTTCCTTCTATATATTAAACCAAAGTCCGTTCTTCTATTTTGATTTTGTAATCCAGATTCCTTCACACATGAAAGTAACCTGCATGTTCAGCATCCTGGGTGAGAACCAGTGGTCCTCTTTGAGAGAACAGTGGTCATGCTGTCTGAGAGAGAGCAGGAACTGATTGTTAGTACTATACACCTTCCTTCTGGGGAGCCAAAGGCATGAGGAGCTGGTCTGCATACCTGCAAATACCTTCTTTGCCTTCAGCTCATGGTGCAAGTAGAAAGGCAAATGCTATTTTTCCTCCCCAGACTTAAGACATCTCTGAGTCTGAGCTAGAAGCACTCACTCTATTTGCCTGTGGTATTTCCAGACCTGCTGCAGGCCGAGAAAGCACAGCCACCAGTACAAACACAGTTGCTTATTGAGGCAGAGGTTGGTGCACCAGGAGACAAGTTGTTGGAATAAACACAGCTGTGTTTTTCCCATTACAGTGTTCTCATTTACTGGGTCAGTCAGCCACATACCTTGTCTGTGCAAAGGTGCGGGGTAAATACATGTCCTTGGGAATAGCTAGGACTATAGGAGCTACTCTTGAACTTCATCTTGGATAGGGTTCTCCAATGTTTAAAACAAATACAGCTGTGGTTATAGCTATTAGAGGGAATGGTTAGAGCTTATTAATAGTGGGGAAAACAACCTGCTATGGAGTATACATACATATGGAGTATATGAAGTCAACCTTTGTAATCAATTGTGCTTTCGATGCTTCCAATTCTACCATGACAGCCTTGTGCCCCCCACGTTCATGTTTCAGACAAACCCCTCGGAGTTCCCTGTGAAGAAGACTCTTCCCTCTGAGGAGAAGAAACATTTCCTCTGCATCACTGCACTTGAGAAGCTCCTGAACAGATTTTGATTGTCTTCCCACGCAAATGTCAACTCTGGGCAAACCCGCAGCCACAAAATACTATGGTTGAGGGTTTCAGAGGGAACAGTGGCCTTGTGTCCAGGAGAAGAGCCTGAAACACAGAGACTGCAGCAAGAAACACAGGCAGCAAGACCCAAGGGACCAGGCAGGCCTAGGAAACAGCTCATGTTCCAGCACTGGAGCAATTCCCACTGCTGCATCGAGTTAAGCTCATCTTCACCACCAGGCTTAGGTTGGCTGATAGGCATCTCTGACCCTCATTTTCACTTTAAAAAGGAGTTGGAATGATTCCGAAAAGCAGGATTTTCTGTACAGTCATAGGGTTTGTCCTGGGCCAGCAGAGATGTCTGCATTAGGTGAGTGTTGCTGGATCCCCCATCATGTGTGGAGCTCTCACCAGGCTTCCAGGCTGTAAGAAAACCCTCACGGCTTTAGCATTGAGGCAGATTCATCTGCCACATGCCAGAAGCATGATAAAAGGACTTGAAGCCATGAGTTGTATGGCTCAGTGGAAAAGTAGCCTTGAGTTACCTGGATGCAAAAGAGGGAATTCAGCACCTGTGGCAATGAACAAAGTCAGGCCCTGTTATCAGCTTGGACCAGTGCCACCAGCGGGGATGATCTGCTGTTTCCGAAGTGCCATTTCAGTAAAAGCTGGACCTGGCCTGGGAATACAGTGCTGGGATTATCACCACAACAGGCTCGGGAAGCAAAGGCTCCCTTCCTGAAATTCACTGTAGTCTTTGCAGTAAAACTAATCTGATCGTATCCTCCATTCCCCTTTTTCCAGCATTGCCTAGGAGAGACACACGGGATACGACCAAAGTGCCTTTTCTGGCATCTCATGTACAAACAAGCATCCTACCAGCACTTCCCAGGGTGAGTTGCCTTCACTAGGTCCCAGCTTCCATTCCCCCCACCCAGTTTTTCAATTAAGTAGAAGTTAATTCCACTTCCATGAACCACTGGCCACATTCTGCTCCCAGGCACTGATAATAATGCAGAATGAATCACTTGCTGCCAGCGCTGGGTGGAACCCCCAACCTCATCATATCCACACAGTGCAAACTTCCATCAAGCAGGAATGCTTGATTTACAGAAGGGATGAACTGTGGAGTTTGGAGCATGACAGAGGTTTCCTAAGTGGAGGGAGATAAGACAAGGAGAGCTCTCATTCTTCCAAGGCACAGATTTTTATCATATCACAAAATCAAGCAGCTGAAAAGATTCCAGTCACAAAGCGCTGTTCTTTGAGAACGGGTTAGGCTGCCTGCCCTCGTGTAGAGACTGACTGCCACATGGCATCCGGGATGGAAACAAGTTCTTAAACAGGTTATTCCTATGGCTCATGGCCATTATCAGATCCTAAAGTCTTTTATATACCTAATCCTCTGTAGGTTGTTCTTGTCATTCCCTGCCAAGGCAGCTAGAACATGGATAGTAGATACACACAGCCATCATCAGAGATGAACGCTACCTTGAAAACCCTGAACGCAAACAACACCCCCACTACATTGGCTCCATGTTGAGTGGCAGAGGTAGTATTTTATTTTCTGAGCATCCCTCCTCAAGGACACTAAAGTGGTTGTAAAACATCACTAAATGAAAACAAAACATTGCCAACAATAGAAATGCAAACCCGCTGAAAAGGAAAGAGCAGCAGCATTCAGATATCAGAAAACATGAGAGCTAAAGTGCTTGAGATAATGTCTTAACTACACACAGTCTGAAGTCTCTCTTCCCCATAGAAATGCTAGTTTTCAACAGCACCTGCCTGGCTGCATAGGTTTCTTCACCAGTCTATGGCAGGATAACACTAGTAGGCCAGAGCCATTACCCAGAAGGGGCAGGAGCAACATATTTCTCTCTCTCCCTCATACTAAAAGTAAGTTAATAAATAACATTCAAAGGAACACATTTTAAATAAAGTTCAGGCAGCTCAAGGACTTCAAGGGAAGCGACCATACAGATTTCCCATGCAGAAGTCCCCAGCATGGCCTGAAGCTGGACAAAGCTTTGGTGGGATTCATAAAGTGCTGTCTTGTAGTATTTTCTGCCTGTCTTTAGCAGTGTTTTCCCCCAAACCAGCACCAGGGTTTGTGAGTTAAAAAGGTTCTGAAATAAAGAGACCAATTTTCAGTGGATGCTGGAGCCAGACAATTGCACAGTGCACACAAGGAGTAAAAAAAACCCCAAACCAACCCAAGCAAAAGAAAACCCCAAACCTACCCCAATTATGGTAAAACTTTTCATCCTTAAAAACAAACACCCACCAAGCACCAAGAGCAAATCTGAAAGTAACATCTGCCTCCTGGTCCCATGGCTCGTTCCAGCAAGGATGGTTACTACATGGTACAAGCTCAGCAGCAACGGTTGTGAGCCTGAGCCTGCAGGCACTCAGTGCAAAACTCTCCCTGTGCTCAGCCCCATGGGAGTGATCCAGTTTTCACTGAAGCCAAAGGGAGCTCCCTAAAGACTTCAGCAGACTTTGGATGGGCCCCATAGACTGATAGTGGGAACAGAACCTTGGTTTACAGTCAGTTTTTCTATCCAGCCACAAAAGCCACCCCCTGAAATTCCTGAAGGGGTTTTCAATCTTCCCCTCCATGCATGCATTTGACATCCAGTACAGTTAATAGCAGTTAAACATGCATATCGATGGGAGAAAAGTCCCAGTCGAGTGGAATTACTGGTAGTAAGAAAAGAAACCCAGTAGAAACTCTGGGAATTGCTAATGACCCAACTCCCTCGAATTAATCCATTTCCCTGTTTAAACCAGCCGGCATCTGCCTGCTGGGCTGTAATGCAGGAAGCTCTATAGTGTGTGTTGGTGTGTGCACGGGTGTGTGAGCAAACGAGCGGCGTTCTGCAGCCTGTGGACAAGCCACCTCCTGTCCCAGCATCCCAGCAAGCATCCAGAGCGCCGCCCATTGCCGCTCTCACTTGTGAGCACTGTTGTTGTAATCGTCCTGTGCCACGGCCGGCAGGGAATGGTCTATCCTGAATTCCTCCTCCAGCCCACCAGGTGCCTTCGCTGTATCCCCCCGGGCTGCAGGTTGGAGGCTGTCTGAGCCGGCCCCCTCCAGTCCCAGGATCTGTCTCTGCACCAGCTTGGAATAAAGGCCTCCTTCTTCCATGAGCTGCTTGTGCGAGCCCTGCTGCACCACGCGGCCCTTGTCCAGCACAATGATGTTGTGTGCCTTCTCCACAGTGCTCAGCCTGTGAGCTATGACAAGCACTGTGTGGTTCTGCAAGTCGCCGTAGATCGCCTGCTGAATCTGTGCAGGAGGAAAAGACATTAGTGCCTGAGCATCAATGGCTCTGCTTTGGAAGGAAGAACAGCAGCTTTGTAGTCTCTTTTAAGAAACCTCTGGACAAGGGATTTGTTCTCCTTTGGCTACACAGAGGACACAAGACTCCCTGCAGTACTACTAGCACCAGCATGTCCATTCCAGCTCTTGCTCTGCAACCAAAAGACTGTCTCAGTCCAGCCAGCCCTCAGGTATGCACACAGGTCTGATCCTGCAAACTGAGTTCTTGTTAGAGTTGGACCCCAGATTTGGAGGCCACGAGCTGTTGGCATGGACTGCAGGAAGCCAATACTGCTCAGAAAAGGGGGGCTATTTCCTCAGTGCATCGAGGCAAAGCAAGAGAGGGTCATTTTCCAGCCAAGAGACAGACAATAGCACTAAGCAGCAGGCATGTGCCACATTGACACCCCTGGCTAGCCAAAACCAACTCCTGGCTGGCATTGGGTACCTCGCATGTGGCTGAGGATCTGCAAGCCAACAGGCTGCTCCAAGATCGGATGCTCACTACTGCTCTGCTCCATGGGCCAGCAGCGCTCATCCTCTGGGACTGGAAGACACATCCTCACACCTCAAGTTTGAGCTATTCTCCTTCACATCATTAAACAAGTGAGGCCAAACTGCTGCTGGCAGAGCTGTCACATCGCAGCCGCATAAACCTGCTCAGTTCACAGAAAGCTCAGGGCCTTTCCTACAAGCGTGGCTTACTTTGGTGCCTTAGCTGGGATTTTAGCTCAGGCAGTCCTGCTCCCCCCACTGCAGTACCAACCTTAGGGTCTTCCTCAGGATTCCATCCTAAAAGGCTGCACAGAGTTGCCGTATGCCCACATTTAAAAAGGTCAGAGATCCCCTCTCATCAGGTTTATCAGGCACTGGCTGACGTGAGCATAGGATTTTCCCTCCTTGGTTGATTATTCTTGATTATCCCCTTCCAACGCTACAGCAGCATTGGAAGCAAATTCCTGCTTGGGAATTAGCATCTTACCCAAACCTCTGATTGCACCATGTCAAGACTAAGCTTGTCCACAGGCTGGAAACTGAAGCTACAGCCTTTCCTCCAAACCCAGGCTGCCTCTTTGGCCCAAACACAAGTCACCTACTCACCGCGTGTTCGCTCTCTGCATCCAATGCACTTGTGGCTTCATCCAGGATCAGGATGGGGGGGGTTCGGATCAAGGCCCTGGCAATTGCCACTCTCTGCTTCTGGCCACCTGAGAGCTGGGCTCCTTTTTCACCTGCCTCTGTTGGGTCAAGGTAGAGAGGAAAGGGTCAAGTTAAAATCAAGAGCTGCCATCAAGTTCAGCTCCCAACAGCATCAGGATGGTGTCACGCTTTGAAGCAAGGATGAGGTGAATGCTTCTGCTCACTTGGCAAAGCAACTTTGAGCTAAACATCCCTGCGGCTGCTGTCCTTCCCTCCAGCAGCAAGTCCTCCACTGTTGTCCCAGGGTTTGAGGGACTGATGCTCATGGAAGCAATGCAGAAGTCCTTGAGATCATCCCAACTCAAACTCCCCCTGCTCACCCATAAACACAAACCATTGTCAGCCTGAGCTGCCTCCCCTCAAAGCCCCACTCTCACAAATGCACCAGCTTTTATTACTCTGCATTTATCACAGGTTTATTTTCTTCCTCTGCAGGTGAGTTCTGAGCTTGTCTCCTGATCACTGCAATGAAGAGTGATGAGAACACTGCCAGCCACCAGGAGCTGGACTGGTCCGGATGGGATGGGAATGCTCATCCCGCTGCCATAGAACGGCAGTGGAAAAACTCTCTTGGAATGGGCTCAGAAATCCTGCAACAGCTCAGTCACCCCAAAAGACATCCCGGGTGCTGCACCTCTCCACGTAGCTCCCCTACACCACCACCAAGCTGCCAAGGATCCGCATCCATCACTACCTGCCTGACTTTCCATCCAAGGGGAGAGACTGTTTTCCCTAGGCAACTGCAAGTCCAAAGGGATTTTGGTACCTGTGTGGTATCCATCCTGTAACTCCGTGATGAAGGAGTGTGCATTGGCCTTCTGGGCAGCCTGGACCACTGACTCGAAGGAGGCTGAAGGTAAGCCATAAGAAATGTTATCCGCAATAGAGCGGGCGAACAGCACCGGCTCTTGGCTCACCAGGGAGATCTGCAGAGAGGAAGGGAAGAGCAGGGGGTTGGAAGCAGAAGATGCACTGGCCGGTATCACAGATCATCAGCTTTTGCTCCTGCTGGGTAAGACTCAAGCAGAGCCCCACCATTAAACCAAGATACAGAAGTTCCCATCACTGTTTGCTCTTCCCAGAATGGGAACCAGTTGCAGGTACAGGGCAGGCTGGAAAAACCCTCTCCTAGGCTTTTGCTGCTTTTCTCTTCAAGGCCAGTAATCACGCTTGGGCTCTCCTGCATCTTTTAATCCAAAATTAGCAAGTTAGGGACATAGCTGCTGCAATCCCTTAATTGCTTAGCAACAGCCTCCCTGTCCTACCTTACAGCCACTGCTGCTCGCTCTCGCATTCAAGGCTTTGTCAAACCTTCAAGATTGGAATAAATTGAACCCTCCAAATTATTGCTCAGAACTGGGCATGGAGAGAGCCAGCGGGACATGGTCATATTTCAATTGACTTCTTCCCATGCTCCTAATGCCACACCAGGCTTTCTAAACTGAAAGACCCGCTTGTCTTTCACTTCTCCCTCAGTATGGGCAGGGAATGTAAATCAGTCACAGTGGCTTTGGCTTTCTCGCCTGTCTCTGATCAATTGTTTGCAGGTTTTCCTGCTGACTGCTGAGGCCATTTGCTCTGGAGGCAAACAAAGCAAGCATTTACTTGCAGAAGAGATGAAGGCTCATCTGTGCTGACACACAGATGGGAGCCAAGGGGCCCAAACCCCTCTCTTAGGCAAACCATCCAGCCCCTCTGGTGCTCCACTTGCTGCCAGGGTCCTGAGGTGTTTAACTCCCCATTATCCAAGATTTAGTTTAAGATCTTAGGGCAGAAAGTCCTGGAGGAATGCAAATCTCTTCTTGCCAACCCAATTTAAATGACGTTTAATCCAACAACCATAAACATATTTCTACTGTGTCGGCCAACAGATACGAAACAAAACATGGTTTTTGTTCTGGTTTCAGATGGCTTCCCCCTCCCCATGAAACCACTCTCCATCCCCTCCCTTACACCCCCACTAATTATCCGAATTAGTTTCCTGGACCACCTCCAGCTTTCTGGACATCTCAGAAGTTGCCAGACCAACTCCAAAGCAATATGCATCACTACCATCCATCCATCCATCCCCTCCGCTCAGGCGATAGCTAGAATACACGTATCAGTCGCTCGTACCACTGAGTGCAGGTACTTGTGATCGTACATGTTAATGGGATGCCCGTCCAGCAGCACCTGCCCGTCTTGCAGAGGGTAGAAGTTCTCCAGGATGTTGACACAGGAGCTCTTCCCGCTCCCCGAAGGACCCACCAGTGCGGTCACTTTGCCGGGGTGCAGGGTGAAGGACACGTTCTGCAACACGGATGGGAGAGCATGCTCAGGCCCTGGCTTTTCCCAAGGGAAAGCAACTTGGACACTAGGCAAGAAAGGTAAACACAATCTGGCGACGGTGACCCTCCAGCATGGCATTGTGCTATATCAGCCATCTCCCCTGGCTCCGAAGAAGCAAGCAGCCTCCAAAATTGCTTCAAATCTGCCTGCTGATGTAGCAGGACCTCTAAAACCAGCAGAGCAAACTAACCTCCCTGCTGCCTCCCCCCGCCTCATGACCTCAGCCCCTCTCCCGTGGAAACAGTCCAAGGCAGCTTGGCACAAAGCCCTGTACCACGCTGACGCTGTTAATGCTTGAGCAGGGAACAAAGGTTTTATTAATAAATCTCATTCCCTGTAAGGGAGGTCAGCCCTGAACACCCACTGTCCCTTATAATCTGTTTTCCAGCATGCCACTGAGCCTGCCTTTATGCATCTCCAAAAGGGCAGCTGACATTTCCCATGGGATGGGGACGTGTTACTGCCGCGATGGACAAGCGGTGCGTGATGCCTCGTGGTGGGGAGCGCTCTGTGCCCACAGGGCTCACCTGCAGGACCTGTGTTGCAGAGCGAGTGCGGTAGGAGAAGGTCACGTTCCTGAACTCCACCTTCCCATCCACGTGGTCTGGGGCCAGGGACCCATCATTCACCATCGTTGGCTTGCGGTCGATGAACTCAAACACCTTCTCTGCAGCTCCCACTCCCTGCATCAGGCCGCTGTAGACAGAGCCAACGGACTGGAAGGGAAGAGGCAATGGTGAGATCCTCCCATGCGATGGAAAAGTCGGTCAGTGCCACTCATACAGAGAACGGCTGAAGCATTCCCAAGCCTTCTATCATCTGACATGAACTACAGTCATCAGACACAGGGAAAGAAAGGTCTTCCGCCTCTGCAGAGTATGGAAGGGGATATATGGATGCATTCAGGGAAAGGGTAGCTAAGAAGATGTCATGCATGGGTAGACTCAGAGGGGAACAGAAGGAGGAAACACGTGGATTGGGAAGAGATATGCACCAGGAAATACACGAGCCAAAGTTCCAACAAAATTCTTCACCCATCTCTCTGCTCAAGACCAGCAGCTCCCCAACACAGTGGTTGAACAGAGTCCATTTACTGCAGCACATCACTCCAGCCCCTAATGATGGCTGGCCCATTCCCTAACACATGCGCCTCAAACGCAGAGCAGCTCCAGGCTGGACCCTTTAGACAACAGCTGATAAGGCTGTTCCCTGCTGGGATATATTCCTAGTGGATTTACATTGCACTTTCACAACTACAGCTGCTGCATGCTGACACTGGCTTCCCTGGAATAAACCCCGTCACGTCTGCTCTTTTCAGTATTAAACCTGAAGCTGCAGAACAGCTTATACTGCAACTGCCCTTCCCATCAGCAGAGGGGGAAAAAAAGCCCAAACCAAGCCAAACACACCCCAAAACCACAGCCTGGAAACACCACCAAAGCCTGCAGCCATCTGAACAGATGGTGAGAGCTGGGCAAGCTGCCTCCAGCTCTGCTCTGCCACTGCATAAAGGCTGAAGCACCACCAAAACCACTCCTGGCTGTGAGGAAACCTTGACTTGATGGTTTCTGCCTTGATTAGCCAAGCTTACACCTTCACAAGGGGAAGGCAGCCCTGGGTGGGCTCCACCATCCCACCCACTATCCCACCGTGCTAATGCGCTGCCAACGCAGCAGCTTGCAGCCTATCCCAGGGAATAAAAAGGAAAGAAAGAAAAGAAAAAGTAACATAATTAAGTTTTTAATGAAGCCTGAAATTTAACGGGCAGCTTTGTAATCCCTGCATCCTTCATGCCAGGAAAAACACTTGGGAGGCAGCCAGAACTCTGCCCTTCAGCAGGGCCAGCCTAATCCCTTTGGTCCCAATTGCCTTTTCAGGGGACAGGCAGCATATTCAGGTTGCAAGGAGGGGAGCAGGGAGCAGAGGGAAGAATCGATCCGCCTGTGGGCAAAGCCACAGCATGAAGGAAATGCACTGCAGGAAAGCCAACACTGCCCTGGGACCTTCTAGAAGATGAACATCCTCTCGATACAGGGTAGCCCAGAGGGATAAACCAGCCTTACCTCCATGCAGTCTCCTAAGACGAACTCATAAATGATGAAAGATATCAGGTTTCCACTTGTCATCTGCCCTGAGATCACAAGATGGCCACCGTAGTAAAGGATGCTGACTTGGACCACCAGGAGAGTCAGCTGAAAGCAAGAAAACACCCCAAAAATCAGCAAGGGTAAGTGGTATTTTGGTGCCTTTGCAATTACTCATACAACAGCCCACAACAATTCGTGTGCTGACATTTATTCTGAGCCCCAAACTGAGGATCCCTGACAGCACATAGCTGACAGCCCTGGCAGTGAGCATGGATATGGAAAACCAACTCAACATGGGCTGATTTAAGGAGCTGGGCTGGCATCTTTCAACAAAACACAAGTCCAAAGGGACAACAGCCAAGGAGGGAGAGTTTATCTGAAATAACAGAGCATCTCATGAACTTCTCTTGTGGACTAACATCCTCAAGCATAACAAAGTGCACTCAAAGGATGCAGTCACCTCATCACTCAAATAAACTTTCTGTGTATGACATTTCAATTTAGAACACAAAATCATGGCAACACAAAAAGTACTCCTTCTTTGTACAAGTCTCTGAAGCAGAACCTCAGCTCCTACCTGAAATCAGTTGGGGGGGGTACCACCTACTCTAGGAAGGAGACAGATGAGCTCTGATATGACAAATACCAGCCCCTGCCTTTATTCATCAGGTTCTGTTCCATGCTGCTCAGAACAGCAGTGATGCTCTGGTGCTCTGTGTGGTATTTGTGGGACAGGCTGTAAGTTCACACAGGGGGAAAGAATTCCTCCTCTATGGCTCTGCCATGATCTGACCTTAAGATCCTGTGTTCCCTCCAAAACAGACTCTTCCTGGGCTGTGCTAAATCCTTTGATTTCTTTATGCGTAAGCCATGCAGGACCAGCTTTTAAGGGGTTCTGCCTCCTTAGTCTTGGCAGGATCTGCGCTGACCCAGTTCACATTCCAGCTCCACCTGGGAGCCCAGGAACAACGCTAAAAATGCTCCAATTTTGCTTCCAGACTCAGGAAGCCATCACGTCTCCCACAGCTGCATGAGAGCACCGTAACTCACAACCCCTTTGCCGGAGGGTGCTTAGA